>CM057459.1:1120055000-1121305000 GCA_016271365.2 Neoceratodus forsteri | reverse complement strand
ACAGGTCAGACACAGATGCACATGATATAACTCTTTGAGCAGACATTTTTAGTAATTATTTTTATACAGTTATCAAAGGTTAGGAATAAATCTAGGAGTGAGACAAGATACTTAAATGTTTTTATTTTTTCAAGGACACTGTAACCGGCTGTGGAGCTATGGTCAGTATGGGGCTCTTAGCTACTGCATGTGATGTTCTGGCCACAGTTTTATCTGTTGGGTGGGACAATTGGGTAATGCATATGTCAGTGAAGCAACTTGTCCACAACAAGTAGCTTTGAGTTTATTTAACTAATGGTACAGCATGTCTGCATCCCTCCTGGGAGCAGTACAGGTACAGTAAACAGTTCACTTCTTCCCAGAGGTGACCAAGAGGGCACCTCAGCAAATTAATTTCTGCTTCAGTTCAAAGCTCTTGTCCCTGCAAAATCACGACAACTTGCGATGTCCTTCATTTTGGAACTGTAACACCCTTGCACAATAGCTATCATATGCCCTGGCACCAGAGAAAGCTGCACTCAGAAAGGACCCACTGGGGCCTGACCCTTAATTGAGGTGAATTTGAGGGACTCGTTTCTCCCATTTCCACTACTGTCATAAACTTTTTTCCCATTTTCAATTCAGGACCTGGAGAGGACACATAGATTGCATCCATAGTACTTTAAAGGGTAACAATCAGCAGCAGGGCCCCACACTCAAGTGTGGGGCTGGTCTCAATGTGCACTTTGCCTGCAAAACCATTTTGGTTTACTTATTGTTTACTGTAGTGTAGTAGAGTGCATCAGACTAATTTTGCTTAGTTCTAGGTTGGCATCTTCATCTACTACAAATCCCAGAATCCCCTGCAGCTGACATCAGAGCAGCAGTGGGTGATTCAATAGCCTGCTGTGCTTGTTAGAGTTTATACAAGCTCTGATTTCATTTGCTTGTCCCGTTGTCCTCCCTGGGCTAAGTACAGTTACAGGGGACTGCACTTAGCCGCTGGAGAAGAGCTGACCTGGAAAACATCTGATCAGAAATTATCAAAGCTCCAGCATGCACTGCAGGCTACTGAGTCTCCAACTGCTGCCTACTACTTTAACTCATGTGTCACAGGTGACCAGTTTGGTATAATTACTTCACTTCTCATTTTTATATGGTTAAAATATTGTGAAAAAATTACTACTAAAACAGAATATGCATTAATAAATATAATATAATTTTAGGAAAAGCAGACAAATAATAAACATGCATCACAACTCCAGGATTCGCACAAGTAGGCCCAAGAGGAAAGCCCTGTATGCATTGAGCAAGTATCGATAACTAGTGCATTCATGGATGCCATTCGAATAGATGAATTAAAACGCATGGTAAAATTGTTTTTTAAGAACTTGGAAGGCAAATTTGCTGGCAATAATAAGAGAATTGGTCACATTTGCAAATGACTGATATTGAGGGGTCATTTCTTTACAGAAGACCCACAAGCAACCCAGTAGGCCTGAAGGCCTTTTTGAATGGTGTCAGCTTGTTACAGGTTAAAGACACCTGAGGGAGAAAATAAACATTGAAACAAGCATTTTTCAAATGCAGGGCCTACCAGGTATGTGGGTCCAGGCTGCTTAGTAGCTGGAAGCAATGGAACTATGTACTGTTTGGTGTACAAAAGTGCAAGAGAATAGGATTATTTGTTATTTTAAGTAAGTGAATATCCATTTGGAACAAGGACTTAATGATGGATTTTCTGTTACCCATAGGTTGATTTTGGATATAAACAAACAGAATAAGGACTACGAAAAACATTATATATATATATATATATATATATATATATATATATATATATATATAGAAGATACCTTTTGTAAGTAGCGACATTAAACAATGACACAACACTTCTTGATGTTTATATAAAAAAAGTTATTATAATGAATTTGACCATGTGTAAAATACTGATATGTCTTTACTGCTTTATAATAGAAAGACTACCCCGTGAACAAGCTCTTTTGGAGTGAAACATAGGGGAACAATAAAAATACCTTCTAAAATGAACCGTGGAAGTTAAAACAAATTAATTTATTGGGCTCCTGAATATTTTTTCTTTTGATAAGAAATAATAAACATAAGGCTGATAAAATATATACACTTTATTATTAAACATAAATTAAAAAGGTGGAGAACATTTACACAACTAAAGACAAAACAAGAAAAAAGAATATGCATTTTATTTGTATTATGTTTATATTTGCATATATATGGAATATACAGTGGGGATAACTTAAATAAATTATATATCTGCACAAGAGCAATTTAACCTTAGGTAACCACATTAGTGGCATAAGTCACAAGTGAGGAGTCTGTAGTTAAACTGCTCGAGTACAGATAAATCATTAATTTAACATGCCCTTCATTGCATATTCCATTTATGCACTAAAGATATAGCTTTTATTAAGTACTTTGTATCTTTTTTGATTTGGATTTGTGTTTTTTTTAATAAAACACTGGGGATTTCTTTGTGATCTGCTGTATATTACGTCATAGTTCAGGGCTAGTTGATAGGGTGAGCATTGCAGCTGTTAGGGCTGGAACATGCCTACATCTATAGTGTGCATTTCTAACATTTAGCAATCATGGTTGGGAGGGACTTAAAAAACATTGGCCACTGTTTTTCTCAATTAGCGAGGCACTGCTTTGGTAGGAGCCATGATAGATTTTTTTTAATTATTTATAATATTTGCTTGCTCCTACATTTGGAGGTTAAATAGAAAATTGTGGTTGATCTGTTTAAGTCCTGCTTTTGTGGGGTATTTGTGCCTGGGGATGGGCTGGACATAATGGGAGACGAGTCAAGTGGAGAGAAAGCAGGTGGTCCTGATAGTCAGGACTCAGAGGAACTGAAAAAATGAAAATCAGCAGATACGGTAATCATTGATGATTTAAAATGTACTTTTTTTGGTGTGGAGCTAGTAGGAGGAGACCTGAAAGGGCATGAGCACCAGCACAAAAGCATAGTATTGGAGCAAGCAGGTGTGTAGTCAAGTGAGGGGGCATGTAGGTGAGTGTGTGGGTGGGCAGTCTGAAAGAAAAAAGCAACAAGTGATTTGAATTATAGAAAAAAACTCCTTTTGTTTTTTGTTTGCTGCAGATTTTGGTGTGAAGCTGGTACGCACACTTCAAAAAGAAGAGGAGTGGCAGAAAGAGAAAGAAGAATGAGAGATGACATTTAGATAGCAACTGTATACTGGAAGCTGTGTGGGGGAAATGAAAGTAAGGAAGCAGTTCTGGCAGGCAGAGGTGGGGGGTGGGATGCAGTGATGACAGAGTAAATAGGTGTATAAATTGGCCATGATGTACAGTGGCATCCCCCAGGATGAAGCACACTTTTAATGCACTCTGCAGTATGCTGCAGCAGACCTACTGAATAAAGCAATGTAATTTCAATGGCAATTAATCCCCTTTGTCATGCAGGAAACTCTGGCATTCACTTCATCATGGCAGTATCACATTTTTCTGAAAGACAAAGGGGACAAATTACCACTGAAATGATATTGTTTTGTCCAGTAGGTCTTCTGTAGCATTCTGCAGAGTGCTGCAAAATGCTGCAGAATTGTGTTTCATCCTGGGGGACGCCACTGTAGTAGCTATATGTATAAATGCAAAATGTCGCATTTATACAGAGTTGCTCTGATTAACCAATTTATCACACTGTGTTTATCACCCCTATTGCATAAATATAAATATGTGTATATATATGTGTGTGTGTGTGTGTGTGTGTGTTGTGTGTGTATGTGTGTGTGTGCATGTGTGTGTATATATAGTATGACCAACTGAACTTATTTACATAATAAAATAAAAGGTGGAGACCTTAATCACAAAAAAACATAGTTGGTATACTAATAACAAGTAAAATAAATGGGGGTTGTTCACACTAAATCAAGCAGTAAAACACACACACACTTTTATTTACATTATTAAACAACAGAAAGTATGAAAGCATGTATATTTTTATTTACAAATAAGGGTGGGGATGGAGGGAGGGAAGACAGAGAGTATAAGAGGTGGGAGAGGTTTATTTATTGTAGGGTGTTCAGAAAGAGGCTGGGGATGGTAAGTGGAGCATACAGAGGAAAGAAGGATGGAACAGGTAGGACTAACTGAAGGTAGGGGAGGAGAAGACATAGGGAGGTGATGATATGGGGTTTCCTGCTGGAAGACAGGGAGCAGAGATGTAGGAATGAGAGTACGGGGAGGATCAGGTGGCTAGTTATTGAGGAGGATAGTTCAGATTTCAGGACAGATTTAGGAGGGACAGATGGAGAAGGTTTAGGTTCAGCTTTTAGAAACATAGAAACAGAATTTTCCAGCGAATAAGGGCCACTTGGCCCAGCTAGTTGGCCCATTTTGTCTACCTACAGTATCATCGCAGATCCTACTTGATTTCCAGCCCATTCTCCTTCCCCCTTCTTTTCCCCTAAGATTCCCTTATGGCTGTCCCATGCCTGCTTGAACCCCACCATTGATTTTGCTCCCACCACCTCCACTGGAAGGCTCTTCCAGGAATCCACTACTTTTTCTGGTATGAAGTGCTTCCTCACATCTCCAGAATCTACCCCCCCTACAACTTCATATCATGTCTCTTTGTTCTTGACTGCATTTTTTATGAAAAATTACCTTCTCCTGTACCTTACTTATCCATCTGAGGTACTTAAAGGTCTCTATCATATTCCTCCTCTCTACCAGGGTCCTTCAGTCTCATCTCATATGGCATTTGATGCAGACCGTGCACCATTACAGTTGTCTTCCTCTGTACTGCCTCCACTCAAAGTTCAAAGTTTATTTATTCCAGAATGCATACAACACTCAAGTATCACATTCAAAATTAAGTTAAAATGCACACACTTATAAGATATGATATGCAAATCTAGCAACTGAATAAATATGATATGCTATGTCACAGAAATATATACATTTCATAAGGCACCATTTAGTCTCCATATTTCCCACAGCCTCCATGTTATGTCAAACAGGAAAAAGCAATTTGGCTCTCATCCCAGTGGTTAATTCACAGTCAAATGTAAGGTGCATTAAAGGAAAACTCCATGTTAAAATTAGAAAAACATATGTAGTAGTCTTTTTTTCTGTGTTCTATCCAGTTCCCAGCATTTTCTTTTCCTCTGGCTGTGAGAGATGTTTCTTCTAACTTTCCCTAACTGTTTTATTGCCCTTGGAGGTTGCCATTCTGGTTTCTTTTATGGCCTCTAGTCTTCCCAGAGTGCTCATTGGTGTGATGTCTAATTGCCCCTGCAGGAAGCCAGTGTCTTGTTACATGGTCTGTCACAGCTCAGCCACAGAGAAAATACTTCTTTCAGAGAAGACAAACTGCTAGATTTTGGGTGAGTGTAATCATTATTATTTTTTGATATCGGTACCTTGTCCTGCTATGCTCTGCTGTGTGTGTGAGTGTGTGTGAATCATGTCACTGTTTACTCTATTCCTCTCAGTCACTTTCAGATTTTGCACCAGTACTAAGTAGCATAAATTGAACATCACCTTATAGGTTGTAACATAGCAGGACAAGGTATTAATATTAAAAAATAATAATGATTACACTCACCCAAAATGTAGCAATGTGACTTCTTCTCTGAAAGAAGTATTATCTTTTTGGCTGAGCTATGACAGACCCTACTAAATCTAGGGGCATAGCTACATCATTGTCATATGATCCAGGGTGCTTCATAGGAGAAAGAAAGCCAATAAACCTACTTGTGATGGAGATCCCCAGGGGTCGTAAAACTACCATACAGCTAGCAGGCTAATTTAGGAAAAACTCCTAATAGCAGACAGAGGGAAGGACACACTAGGACTTAACATACATATCAAAACACTCTACATAACATACGTTTTTGCACATTCTGGGTGGACTTCTCCTTTAAATCCTGTAGGTGCATGACTTTAGGATCACATTTACAGATTTGTAAGTGATAGGTATTAGATAGCAATGTATTAAACCACCTTTTGTTATGTAACATTCCACATCTGACTTTAAATAATGCATTTAAAGTCCATTGAATCATTGTTCTGAGAAATATTGTTCTACGGCATTGTTTCATTCCATTATTAATCTCTGTACCTTATGTGTCATAATCCTGTTATTTGTATTGTTATTACTGTACTTTGTAACCTCCGAGGTCATGCCTGAAAACAGTCATTCATTTGGCTAATGCACCCACCCGGTAAGCAAAAACTAAATAAAATAAATTTCTATGGGCACTTCGAGTAGGGCTCTGCATTGCCTGGGGTTTTTAACCTACCAAAGGTTTTGGATATAGTAATATCTGCCAGTTTCCCAAATTCCATTTGAAAATGACAGTCTATCACCCTCTGTATGGCCTTACTTGTAAATCCTTTAATGTTCATTCTTGCTGATATATCCCATATTTCCACTAACCCATCTTCTTTGAGAACATTGTTGAGTTTGTTAAACCAGGGGGCAATATTGTTATTATTGCAACTCTCCAGTAAACACTTATGCAGTATTTGATCTTCTTTAAGGGACACAATCTTTCCTTACCATTTAATTGCCTTTATACATGCTAATAATGACACTGACTTCAAATTTATTTCTGAACAAAGTATTGCAGTCAGAAAATGTTTCTGCAAATTACATGTTTGCTTTTAAAACATATTTTGTATTGGTTCTAACAACTGCCTCCACTCTGTTTATGTCCTTTCAGAGACATGATCTCCAGATCTAAACACAGTACTCCTTGTGGGGTCTCACCAGTGATCTGTAAAGAGGCAACAACACCTGCCTTTTTCTGCTGGTGATACTCCTCCCTATACACCCCAGCATCCCATTAGCCCTCCGTACTGTCTTGTCACACTGCCTGGCCACCTTTAAGTCATCAGGGGCCCAATATTTAAAACTTTGCCAGTGGGCAAACTCTGTACTGCCCAGCAGTTTGCAATACCCCACAACCCTTTGCACACGATATTCAAAGAAGTGGCCTGTGGGCAAACACTACTGAATATAGTGTGCAAACAAGTGTACAAAGCCAAAGCCAGAGTGCAGTGCAAGGATTGCCCAGCACTGAAGACAGCTCTGAATATAGCAAATTGGCAGTGCAAACAGTCACATCATCCTAGTGGACACAGAGGCGGTGTTAGGCACAAGTGACCCAAATGGCCACTAGGGGTGCCAGCACAGAAGTGTCACAGTAAAGTAGAAAGTATAGGCAGGGAGCATGTGGTAATGCAAAAATGAAAAAAAAAATAGAAACAGCAAAAGCAATGGAGTACACATGTGTACATAAAGTGTACCGCATGTTAGCTGTGTAGTGGGAAAAAGGGTAGAGATGGGCAGTGAGAGTGATGAAGGGGCACCACACATAATTCTGCAGGGGGTGCCAGTAGATCTAAAACCAGTCCTGACTAGAGATGCATTAAATTTAAAATTCGCCGGTTAAGTTTCAGCAAAGTGGCTGATTTTTCCACACAGAGTAATCCACAAATTTCTCCCATTTTAGCCCATTTTCGCCAAGGCTTTCGCCTGCGGAAAGGTGAAATTTCACCTTTGAAGGTGAAATTTTTCCTGTGGGAAAGCAAACTTTTCACCTTGGAAGGTGAAATTTCACCTCTAAAAGCCAAGTGTCACCTTGAAAAGCAAAATTTTGCCTTACAAGGTGAAATTTCACCTTTCTGCAGGTGAAATTTCACTGTTCCGCAGGCAACATTTTACTGTTCTGCAGGCAAAATTTCGCCTTTCCACAGGTGAAATTTCACATTTCGCTAAGCGAAGTGGGTGAAATTCACAGATTACTTTACGTAGCAAATTTTTGTCACTTTTCCCACCTCTAGCCCTGACTGTGCACAGGGGGAGGACACATGGAACCCTAACATGGAGCAGGTGACAGCACACTGAATGGTACATAGCACAGGAACACACGGGGATGGAAGGCAGCTATGCAAACAAGGACATAGCCACAGACAGGTCACAGACAGAGGCCACCCTGCTGGGCAACACAGGAGGGGAGGTGCCCAAAGTACAAGGACTGCCCCAGGACAATGGACAGCCACAACTCAGACCATGGCCATCACACAGGAGATTTCAGGGGGACACACAAGGAACAGAACATGTCTGCCAACAGGATAACACAACCCACCATGCCCAGAACACTGTACAGGTGGAAGCATAGCCAAAGACAACTGCAGGGACAGCAGTGGTGACTCTGTGGCACAGGATAGGCATCGACATCACCCACAAGGGGGTGTAGGTGGGCAGAAGGGGCACCACAACAAATCAGAGAAATAAGGCAGAAAAGCATCATAAAAGATGCAGGACACAGAAGCATAAAAGAAAAAAATGTTTAAGTCATAAAAATAGTACGAAACAATATATAATATACAGCCAAAAAAAACTGAAAAGGACCACAATGGTGTGTGTGTGTGTGTGTGTGTGTGTGAAAAAACAGGAGATGATGGTGGGTGGGAGGTATGAAACAAGGAATGTGGGGGAATCTGCTGTTGCCACTTGGCAGGCCTGTGGAGCCAGACAAGTTCTTCCATGAGCTCTACCAGCCTCACTGTCATTCACTTCATATTGGATTTGCACTCCAGGAGGATCCCCTGCTGCCTCACCAGCCATCTGAGCAGTTCATCCCCACTTTCACCCTCTTCAGGGCATTGTGCCCACACTGTTGTATGATGTGCACATAAGTACAGTGAGCAGACACTGGATAAGACGCCCTCAGCAAGTACAATTACACAAATCCCACCAAATACTGCCACCAACATGGTATATGTGACATATGTGTGTCACGGCACCCCTGAACACTGTGGACATGCCAAAACACAAGGACAGTAGGACAGGGATGGGAGTCACACATGACCCATAGCACTGCACAGTGGGTGCAATATGGGCTAATGATCACAGATGCACCAAATGCTATGCAGAGTGTGCACAGGGTACAACCTGGCCAGCCCTGAAAGGCATGTCAGAGGCCACAGTGTGCAACACTGCCAGTACAAGGAGGCATACCAGAGGGTACAGTGCACTGTGACCAGTATACATGCACCTCATGGATGGATACCATATGCCAAGATCAAACTGATTATGCCACGTCTGGCTATCCTATGCCCAGGTCACAGGCAGAGTAGATTAATGTAGCATGCTGCAGGCATGCACACACCATGGCTACCATACAAAATGTCAGCACAGCATGTCACAGACATAATGATCCCCAAATTCCTACTGTACAATGTGTAGGAAAAAACATGTGAACAACATATGTATGGAAGCACATAACAAAATGTCACAGAAAGAGAGTATCCCATCACCTGGTATAGAAAAAAACAGTACAAAGGCAGCAGGATAGTTATGCACAGCACTCCAGCAACACTCAGTGGAACAATATGGTCCTGCCCTAGACCCACGGGTAGCATATGCATGCCTTCCACAGAGGACCATTGGCCAGCACATGGTGGCAGGTGCACCATTAGCTGGGCTGCAGACAGTGTCACAGCAACAAGTTGCAGGCACACAGGTGGGATAGGTCTGTAACATGCAAAACATGCCACCCCCAAGGACGCTGATGCAGGACAGCAGTCAGACATGCCTAAGGAGAGCATGTTCCTGCATAGTGGAATGCAAAGCACAGAGTAAACATAGTGCATATGCTGGGCAGGCCTGGCACACAGTGCTATGGCAGTGCAAAGCTGAGAGATGCACACAGGCCTACACAGCAAAGGAAAACAGGCTGTGTGGACCATGAACATATTGGGTCTGTGCACTGTTCCACATGCCCCCATAGGAATGTGTATAGCATGGTAAAGATGCACAGCAACAGGGTCGACTGTGTGGTACACAAACACCTGAAGGCATTGGCATGGGACATCAAAGCTGTGACACCAACATTCACAACACGTACCACATGGTTCAGTAAGCATGGGCCATAGCAACACAGAACAGGCCAGTTTGTCCCAGGATCATGGCACCGCAAGTCAGGATACATGCTGGGGGAAATGCACCAGTGGGCAACATGGAATGGAAGAAACAGGAATGCTACACATGTACCCAGACTAATGAGGTAAACAGCCTAAAACAATGAGCTGCAACCAACAGTGTCCAGGTCTGACGGAGGTATCACAACCTGTGCAAATGCAACAAGCAGTGAATGGGCATGTGACATAATAGGTGATGGAGGGGTAGGGGGTGTGGTGAGTACTGCACATGGGAGACCACAATGGTGGAGAAGCCAACATCCAGCAAATAAGCCCACAATAGGCATGTTGAACTGTGTCCCCACCAGCCATGGATATCAGGTAGACAACCAGCACTGAGGTGATACAGTGTGTGCCATTGTCACACAGTGTATGCATGTCCCCTCCAATGGACACTGAAGGAGGGCTGCCTATAGTGCCGGGGTAAATACACACCATGTCATTGTAGCAGGCCTGGAACCCTGCGCTGTGTGAGATGGTTGGACCGAAGGCCATCAGTAATGTGCCCAGCACAGTAGGCATGGCCACATAGGACACACATGTGTCAGTGCCATGTGTGACACACAGGTCACGTGTACCAGAAGGACTACAGCACAACAGGCATATGCACAGCAACCGGGTGTCCCAGAAGATGGACCTCACAGGCATGTGCACTCTGTGGAATAGAATAACAGTGTGCACAGCACAGGAGGTGCTGCAAGGACATGGCAGTACATACTGGTGAGACTTGCATTATCTGTGAGTTGGGCAGGGGTTGGGAGTGCATACCAGGTCCACAGTGCACTGTGATGTTTTTTTTTTGACACATTGGAATGGTATTGCAGGTGGTGTGGATTAGTTGTGAAGAGGTATCAACCCTGTTACAAGCATCCTGGCAGGGCACAGATGGTTGCAAACACATAGCATACTCACTTGACACAGTCCTATGGGCCTTCTCGATGTCCTGGGTGGATGTCCCATGCTCTACCCCCTCTCCTGACTGTTGTCTGTGCCCTGATCCATGTGCCATCATCCAGCGTTGTGAACTGCAGAGTGTAGGAAAAAGGACATCATCAATACCATCATGGACAACAGTGCAGCAGTCTCCCCCCCATCACTGGCCATTGGCTATGTGACAGAGGCATCATGAAATAGAGGAGAGCTATGAAGCAGGGATCATACTGTCATTGTTACCATACAACAGTAAGTATTTGTAAGTACTTACTTTGTGAGTATTCTGTGGGTTGCTACTGTAGATTTTTTTAAAATATATATTTACATGTGTTTATAGTTCTCTGGGAGTTTTGGCCATAGTTTTATATAGCATACTTGATACCAATATAACTAAAACATGCTTCATTTGATGCAATTTAAGCTGATTTATATCTTTTTTTTTTACTTAATTCATTGTTTGCTTTTGTAAATTTTTATAATAGTGTACTTTCACATGTATGAACAAAACTATTGCAAACATATATGACACATTTTTATGATTAATATGTTGTATACATATTAATAGCTTTATTTTGTAGATAAAGTTTAGAAGTTATAGGTTAATTGGGTGATCTTTAAATAGTATAATATTCAAAATTTCTTAAATGATTTCTTGTTTAATTTTACCTATGCCTGTGTTTGAACAAATAAGTATATGTATTGTTAACACAGGAATTTGAAATTGATAAAATGTCTTTTACAAGTGATTTGTATTGTGTGCGACTTCTGCATATGATTTTATAAAATTCACATGTTTTGTGTGTATGCTGTATAGAGGTTACAAAAGCAACAAGATTTATATGCATATTTGCTTGTGATTCTCTTAAGCCACAATTTTTATTTACTTATGTGAGTATTTTTGACAAATTTAAAATGTCGTGTTTTGCAGAATTTTGTTTCCATTAAATATCTGTAAAAATGTTTCAAATACATTTGGGGCCTCATATTTGAAAGTCCCAGGCTGCATCGCGCAAGCGCCTGCACCACACAACTGAGATGCACAAAATAATGGTATATTCAGAAAATGCACTGTGAGATGTGATCGTGCATGTCTTGCTGGCTAGCATGAAAATGCATGATTGTGCAGTGGGAGATATGCGGTGCATCAGGTGACCTGAGCACTATGCAGAGCATAAGGAAATGCACGATGGGTGGCCACATGAAACGGTGTACAAAACTGCAGTATTTAGCCAGGATATGCAAATGTCCTCATTGCACATTCTGAGCCCATTCTCCGCATGCACAGCTGATTACTGGAATGTATTCAGGCCATTTGCATACCCCAGGCATGCACAGTTACAGCATTGCAGGGCTGCCCCACCACCCCACAAAGGTGAACAGGAGATACTGCAGCCTAATAGGCAGGCATGATGGAAGGTTTGTGTGTGGGTGGGTGGACTCCAATGGCCTGGGCACAGTGCTTTGCCAATAGCCATGTACAGGGTCAAACTGGGGTACAGGGGGCCCACCTGGAAAGTGGCCACAGAGGCCCACTTGGACAAGCAATAGGGGAGGCCACTGGGTGACACGGTCTGATAGGTATATCACATTCATGTGATACACCAGCTCTGTATGCAGGTTACAGTCACCTGCAGTACCCCCCCGTATGAGAGGAACATGGTGATAATAATAATAATAATAATAAATTTATTTATAAGGCGCCTTATCTATTGCCAAGGCACCTAACAATATAAAAACAGATCAAAATCATACAAACATCAGACATCAATTCAGTTAAAATCACATAACAGTAAATCAGAAAAAAAATTCAATTGGCTAAGAAGACTTGGTGCCACAAAAAGGTTTTTAAGCCCTGCTTAAATCCCTCCACAGTTGCGTACTCCCGTAACCGATGGGGTAGAGAATTTCAAAGGGTGAGGGCTGCATACGCAAAGGCTCTTGCATCAGATGATTTCAAATTTACCCTTGGGATCTCTAGCAACCCCTCATCGGCTGAGTGGAGTGATTGACCAGGGCAGTAGGGGACCAGGAACTCTTTCAGATAGTCCAGGCCGAGTCCATGTAGGCCTTTGAAAGTCAGTAAACCAACTTTAAAGGTGATCCACCACTGTACTGGCAGCCAGAGTAATATGACAGGATCGAGCAGATCCTGTCAAAAGCCGGGCCACCGCATTCTGCACCAGCTGCAAACAATGGATTTCTACCTCAGAAATCCCTAGGTAGAGGGAGTTGCAATAATCCAAGCACGAGGACACAAAGGCGTGGACCAGAGTAGGAAGGTCGTTAGACGGAACCAGATGCCTAATTCTGGTGATATTCCTAAGATGATAGAAGGATGTTTTGAAGATAGCCAACACCTAAAAATGCAGGGTCAGTACATCATCAAAAACTACCCCCAGGTTACACACCCATTCAGAGCTTGGGAGTGAGACGCCACCAAGAAAAATTTCAGAGGGTGCACCAACACCCAACCCCACTATCTGTTGACCTGGGTCCACAACCAATACCTCAGTTTTTTCTGAGTTCAACTTCAGCCAGCCGGAATCCATCCATTCCTGGATTTCTTTCAGACAGTTATTAAAGACCAAGAGAGCTCCATCGTGGTTGGGTGTAAAAGAAAGGTAGAGCTGGGTATCATCTGCATAGCAGTGAAACCTCAGCCCATACCTTCTTACAATGTCTCTGAGGGGTAGCATATACACCGCAAACAACATGGGTGACAGCACTGAACCCTGAGGCACCCCACATGACAGAGGAATTGGGCCTGAAGAATAAACTCCAGAAACAACTGTCTGTGTTCTACCCATGAGAAAAGATGTAAACCATCTGAGGACTGTTCCCGACAGTCCACATATATGCCTCAGGTGCCCTATCAACACCACATGGTCCATGGTGTCAAAATCTGAAGAGAGATCCAGAAGGACCAAGATGGTATGGTTCTTCCAATCTCTCGCCATCAGGAGATCATCGAGCACCCAAACCAGTGCTGTCTTAGTACTATGTCTCTTATGAAAACCAGACTGGAGCGATTCATAGATGTCATGGATGGTCAAATGGCTCTCCAGTTGAACTGCCACTACTTTCTCAATCACCTTCCCTAGAAAGGGAAGGTTAGAGATAGGTCTATAGTTTGTGTGGCAGTCGGGGTCAAAGGTAGCTTTCTTCAAGAGTGGTGTCACCATCGCCTCTTTCATGGAGCTAGGAAACTCTCCAGATTCCAGGGAGCACCAGACTATCAGCACAAGGACCGTACCAATGACATCAATGCAACCCAAAATTAGGGAAGTTGGTCCAGGGTCCAAACTACTGCACGTAGGGTGTACACTCTGGATAATCCGCATGACATCCATGAACTCCAGTCGACTGAAGGTACTCCAGGAAGGCTGAGGTACAGTGACCCCGTACTGATCAAAAGCAACACCCATAGAGTGTGCTGGCTGGAGTGCCACCCTGATGTCAGCCACCTTATTTGCAAACAATTGAGCAAGCTCATTGCATTCTAATTGCGAAAAAGCTTTCCGAACATGTAGACAGGCTGGGTTGCACAGTCTGTCCACAGCTTGAAAAAGCTGAGCTGGTCAATTCTGAGCAGCTGCAATGTCCCTGGACAGGAATTCTGCCTTCTTATGGGTGGTTGCAGATTGAAAGACTTGATAATGGTCCTTCAATCTAAGGTGACCGGCATCAAGGGCGGACTTGTGCCAGCAACTCTCTAACCTTTGTCCTAGTCTACGCATCTCCCTCAAAATCCCATTAAACCATGGGGACCTGGGGTGAAGGGAGAGATGGCGAACATGGACTGGAGCAATGGAATCCAGAGCCGCTGAGATGGCTAAATTATAAGCCGTCACGAGGGTCTCTGGGTCATTGCTTGTCAACGAGAGATCAAGTGCCGCTGCTAGGACATGAGAACTTATATCCCATAAAGGGCAGTACCTAACCATCTCCACAGGGGTAGACCTATGAGGGGGTGCTAAAACTAAACCCCATGGTGTAATGATCAGACCACTCAACTGGTTCTACCCCCCAAGTCAGATGTTTCAATCCCTAGGAGAAAGATTAAGTCAAGAGAGTGTCCGTGTTTATGAGTAGCAGTGGAAACCACCTGTGTAAGGCCCAGAGATGTCATTAACTGGAGGAGGTGTTGACCAAATTGTGAGAGTTCATCATCGAACCAGGTGTTGAAGTCACCTAGAACCATCAGTCTGGGTGACTCAAATGCCAAGTCGATGATGAAGTCCACCACTTCCTGAAGGAATCGCTTCTCATCACAGGGTGAACGATAGATGAGGGTGATTCAGTAGCCTACACCTGCTACAATGGCACACTCAGAAGACTCATCCTCCTCAATCAATACTCTCATGAGGTTAAGTTCAGTCTTGAAACAAACCGCAACCCCCCCCGTGATCCAATCTCGGGCGGTGTATCACCGAGTACCCAGCTGGAGTCACAGCCTCCAAAATGAGGCCAGAATTTTCATCCAGCCAGGTCTCTGTAATGCAAGCCAGGTCCACTGTTTCAGCAAGGTCTGCAATAATTGCAGCCTTGATCTTAATAGACCTGGCATTGCACAACACCAGCCAAGTTGGATGAACCTCCCGGGCTGCCAGAGCCATCTGCCTACCACAATCAGTAGTGTCCTTGGGTATGGGCACCAGACATGGTGAACCATGATCTGGATTCCATTTCACCCCAGGGCATCTTCTGGATCTTACCACCCCAATACGGTGACCAACCCCATTCATCCTCCACTGTTCGTGACCTTTGGCCCCTCTTTCTCCTACGCATAATGCCCAGTGCTCTACAGCGCTGGTAAGTTACAAACTGGAGAGGAGGAGGAGGAGTGGAGAAAGGGCGGAGGCCATGTAGAACAGAAGATGAATAGCGCACAACTGTGGGGGCTGGTATCCAACACATTCTACACCACTAACAGATAAACAAAACTAACTAAAAACTAATAAATTCCCCCACAATCCAATCTGGACCAAAACAATTATCCCAAGACTTAAACTATAAATCACAATAACAAAATAATAAATAAACTAAAAATAAATCCCAAAGTTACTCAAATAACCCACCCTAACACAATAAAAAATACCACTTAAAAATATTGCCCTATCCCACATATGCTAAATCAGCCACTCCTGCACTTGATTTTAGAAGAGCACTGCAATTCTCCCTCATAAAATACCATTTGTATCAATCCCCCCCCAAGTTCTCTCACAGCCCAGAAGATAGGGGAATTTAGGCACTCTCACTGCCCAGAAAGTCCAAGTTCACAAAAAGAGTTCTGAAATTGTTTCAATCCCCTCTTATAACTGTAAAAATATTATTATAAGTAATGAAATAAAGAAAATCAGGCACTCTCACTGCCTGAAGGAGTCCAGGTCCACAAAAGAGTTCTGAATTTGTTTCAATCCCCTTTTATAGCTGTACAGAATAATATTATAAATAATAAATTTTAACACCCCCCCCCAGTCCTCTCATGACCGGGAGGGCAGGTAATTTCAGGCACTCTCACTGCCTAAACTAAACATCATATTTCACAAAAGAAAATAAAAACACAGAAAACATACAGTACATAAAAAGAAAAAGAACAAAAATAAGTCAAAGAAAATGTGGACACCCAGGTCCTCTCACCACTAGGGATCCACCATAAAAAGTAAATTTTAAACCACAGAGAGGATGCAGTTAGTTCTTGATATCATCGTCCATAAAGTGCAGTCAATCTATAATCCAGCACAGGGGAAGATCAAAAATATATCCAAGCAGAATCCTGCCGATAAGAAAAAATAGCAGCAAACCAAAGAAAATCTAGGTCGCCCCCAATTTTGAGCCACAACTTAGGTTAGGGAAGGCCAGACAAAATTCAGATAAATCCAGATTTCCTCAAGGCTCCCCCACTCCATCAGGCCACAGCCACTCAGTCTCTCCCCAAGCAGAAATCCATGGGCCCAAAGTCAAGTCCAGCTCGCACCAGGGAACGGCATGCAGGTCCAACTGTAAGAACCAGCAGCAGGTTGAAAGAAAGGGGATACCCTCCCCACCGCCACAAACAGGCCCCGATCACTCCTGAAACCTGCAGCTACAGAAACCTCAAAACTAGGCCATCAGGACCAATCTTGAGACCTCTTAGAAATGGCCACTGATAATGCCTTCAGCTCCCTGGAGGAAAATCTAGCCAACTCTCGCTTGGTCCCTGGGATTGGTTATAGCCCTAGAATCAGTGTAAATTCAGGGAGTTCCCCCACCCAACACTGCCCACTGGAAATCACTTCCCTCAGTCACAAAGCAGCTGTCCTGGGTCAAATCTCCTGCAAGTTAATCCAAACACAGACTTTTTCGGCATCGATAATGGCATCAGCAACAAACACCGAACCAAAAACACCTTCCAAAAATAAGAAGGGTAGTCCAGGTAATGAAACCAGCAACAAACCGGTAATAGACCACAATTAAAGACACTGATTGCATCAAGGTGACTCTACTCCACGATTGTCTTACACATGTTAGGAGATAGCCGGAGCAAAAATAACAACGGGCTGCTGCTACACAAGTTCTTTACAATGGCAACATGACTTCTTGCTACACAACGTTTTGCTGCGATTATGCACAAAAACACCAAAAGAAAAAATTAAATAAAACTTAACTAAACACAAGCACAAAAACGAATGTAAAATTCTGCTACACAAAACTATTGCGAAGGCTAGCCCAGCGCGTCCGCCATCTTGGATAACTGCAAGGAATGGCAGTCTGCAGAGGGTGACCAGGTCCCGAGTAGGCAGGTCCCACCTGTGTGCACCTATGGTGTACCACTGTGGGTGTGTGCCACAGGTCAGTCCCTAGCCCATGCCAGTTTGCCACGGGTACCACAAGGCTACCTGGGCACCACTGTCTCAGATGTCACCCTGGGTGCATGCCGCTACTGGGTGGTTCCCTGCAGGCCACATGGGTGCAGACCATGGCCCCCGGTATATGTACTACAGTGTGGCCATCTGCTCCACTATAGCATTAGTGGGGCACCCAACAGCACTCACATCTGGCAGCTGGGTGTCTATGTCCTGGGTGTGGTGTGGGGGATGGCTCTCTGGGTTGTGCCAATGGTGTGTCAGTACCTGTAACTTTGGGTACTTCTATCCTGGCATGTCGTCTGTGTATGGGTGCCTGGAGCACATCCTGGTGCACCTCCAAGAGCTGTCTCAGGATGGCATGTATGCAGTTCAGAGGCCTTCCTGTGGGTGGCTGGCCGATTTAGGCCATCCTTTTGTCTGCCTATCTTTGTGTGGCACATTTCTGGGATGTGCGGCAGATAAGCCACACATTTTGGCTGAATATATGGATGCAAACATTTTCATGTACCTTCCCCCTTTTTTTGCACCGTATGCATTATTTCTGGGTGATCCTGCATTCAGAAATGTGTGACGCATCTCACCCTTTCACATATCATGCTTCCGCACATCTTCTGAGATGTGCTGTGCATCTCATTTTGGGTCATGCATCTCCTTTGAATTTGTGGACCTTGGGGTTTCATGATTTGTATTAAAATGTACATATTATCATGTTTTAGGAGTATTTCTTAAATAGCCAAGCTTTGAAGGCATTTTTATTGATATGTTTCATGTTTTTCAGTTGATTCATTTAAGTTTGCAAACTTTTGTGTTTTTGAATATTTTATAAATTGTCATGTTGTATTTGTCCTGATTTTGAATACATATTCATGTATTTTAGATATTACATTTTATATATAAAAGTAGTACTGTATATTTATAAATATTCATGTTTTTTGAAAGTTTATTTGCATTTAATAAAGTAAAATTGTATATACTGTATTTTATGTATGGTAATTATGTTTTTAGAAATTCATAATTATTGATATGTAGATGTAATTTTTCAAAGTACGTTACTTTTTAATTTATATTATCATGTATTAGTTATTTATGTTGTAGTTTATTACTGGTTTTTGTTTTGTGATATGTTTGATATGTAGTTTGTTAATTAATTTTGTTTCTTTTTGTGCTTCAGGTATACGTAAAAGTAAAGATGAACAATCATGCTGACTTTGGCCAAGTGGAAAAGGCAGGCTAGAAAGGAGGGGTATAGCAACACTATTGAATATTGTTCAGCCCAGAAGAAACAGTCTAAAGTAGCTGATGTTGTGAAATGTACAAAGACTATAGGTGTGAACATGGCAAAATAGTCCAGAAAGTCTGTCACTTTTAAATGTTTAGGAATGGCTATGAGGATTGCTAGAAAATCTGTTGGGGGACAAGGCTCATCAAATAGTAGTACATCAATAGACCCTACTCACAAACATTCAAGAAAGGTGATTGCAGTAGTTTAAAAGCATTGCTTATCAAGCTTGAATTATTAACATTGTAAGCGCAATAATGCCCAAAAAGGCAAAGCATTTGAAAAGTAAGTCTGATTGGATGAGAATGGAGATGTCAGTGCAACACTTTGTTCTAATGGTCTTTGCTGTGAACTGTCAACTGGGGAACAAGTCCAAATGCTGAATCAATAAATTGAGGCAAAGAATCTGTACTGTGAGAATGAATATGCAGAACTTTCTTCTTCTTAGTCGAGATAGCTTGTATTTGGTGACAAATGGGCACATAGTGTACATGATGAAGCATTCTTTTCAGAGGAGTCTTACAAATTCAGTATCAACAAGCATTTGTCAATGCCGAATGTTTGCTTGCTGGTATTAGCATTGGAAGTGCAGGAGTTAGACAGATGCAGAACAGGAATGGCATTGAAGTATTGAACTCATGCCAACCCCACCTCCACCCTGCAGAGATGGACAGGCATTGGGGTGTGCCTTTGGGTCGTAGCCCTTAACGCTCACCCATTTCATCTCACCCTATCCTGCAGACACCAACAAGTGTTGAGGTGTGCCTTGGGATGTTCAGCTTTACAGTCACCCTATTCCATAAGGACATACACTGAAATGGGTGCAGTACAGGAGAATAGGGTGAAGTCTAGGTCCAAATAGTCCAAGGCACACCTCAATGCCTGTCACTGGCTACAAGGTGGGGGTGGAATGGCATGAGCATTACAGCCGGCAGTCCAAAGGCACACCCCTGATGCCTGTCGGTCTGTACAGGGTGGGACGTTATGGTTAGAAATCCTAATGCCCCAGGCGTTTGCTGGTATTTGCACTACAAATTTTCAGCATGGCATTTTTGTAAGCCCCACCTCATGAAAGCATTTGGGACCTCTGCTCATGGACAGTGACACTGTGAATCTTGTTAATCTGTCCCAAACGTTGATTTCCCACAGTGACCATGCCAATCTGCACCATATGTGCAAAAACACAGTTCGAGTAGGATGTGAAAAATGACAGCTGTACCATTCATAGGGAGGTGTGAAGAGGAGGCAATGTTGAAAATCTGAAGTGAAAACATTAAAAATGCTCTAACTTACGAGCATGTGTGGAAACTGCTCAAAGCATGCTCGTAACACAATCATTTTTGTGGAATTATTTCACCAGATTTTCAACATAGGCATTTTGTGACCTCTGCTCATGAACAGTGTCATTATGATTTTCTTAATCTGCCATGAATGTTGATTTCCCACAGCGACCATGCCATTGTGCGCCAGATGTGCGAAAGCACATTTCGGGTAGGATGTGAAAAATCACAGCTGTACTGTTCATAAGAAGGTGTGCAAACATGGCAATGTTGAAAATCTTGAGTGCAAATATTACAAATTCTCAAAGTTATGAGTGTGTGTGGAAACTGTGCAATGCAAGCTCATAATATAGTCATTTTATGGACTTTTGTCACAAAATTTTCAACATAGGCAATTTGGGACCTCTGCTCATGAACAGTGTCACTGTGATTTTCTTAATCTGTCCCAAACACTAGTTTCCCACAGCAACCGTGCTATATTGTGCTGGATATGCAAAAATACACATTTTGGCCAGGATGTGAAAAAGGAGAGCTGTGCTGTTCATAAGGAGGTGTGAAAAAATGCCAATGTTGAAAATTGGAAGTGAAAATATTACAATTCTTGAAGTTACAAGTGTGCGTGGAAACTGCGCAATGCATGCTCATAACACAGTCATTTTTTGGAATTTTTTCACCAAATTTGCAACATAGGCTTTTTGGGAACCCACCTCATGAACCCTGACCCTGTTATTTCATTAATCAATCCCAAAAGGTGAGTTCATGCCATGACCACAAAATCACCTTTTGGGACCGAATAACCAGATGACAGTGACCGAATTCATGAGGTGGGGTCCCAAGAATCCCATGTTGAAAATTTGGTGCCAAAATTTGCAAAAATGGCCGAGATGACCACCTAAGTTGAAAAAAAAACATTTATGCCATTATACATCTTACAGGCATTTCTTTAGTTCGTGGTCGGCACTGAAGAGTGCAGACATGTTCCCGCTCCACTGAAGATCATCGCGCCAGGCTCCGGGGGTAAGTATGGGGTGAGGGGGGTGTGAGGAGGTGGGGTGTACAAAAGGTGGGTGTGGGTGTTGGTTGGGGCATGGGACAACGGACACAACAAGGGACATTTTTCTGTTTTCACAGGTTTAAAAATAAAACTTGCGGGATGGTTTTTCTACTTACAGAAACAATGGGCATGCTGGGGTGGGCTCTCAGCATGCAACCTTGGTGTTTGTTGGGGGGGCTGGAGCTGACAGGGATTGGGCACCCCATCGGCACATACAATGTGTTTGGGGGTGCATGAGCTGAGGGGGATTGGGCACCCCCTTCGGCACACAGCAAATGGGGGGACATTATGCCAATGGGGATTGGGCTCCCCCAACAGCAAATTAACTGGGGAAGGGGCATGCCAACAGGGGGATTGGGTACCCCCATCGGCTTTCATGGGGACTGTGAGAGGTAGACGGTGTCAGCCGCCGCCATGTTTATTGAAATGTGCCGCCAGACAAGGCAAGCTGCTATTTGTTGCTGCAATCAGGTACTGCCCCAGCATCTGACTCTTCAGGGAAAACATCTGATTCTCCAATGAAAGGGCACTCCCTGATTGCAGTGGCAAATTTCTTTCAGGTTGATGGAATGCTTCAAAACTGCTGTCGTTGACAGCGTGCTCCTCCATTGGCACCACAGAGACCAGTCCCAAAAAACACTGCTTGCATTGGCCACAACACTGCTGCACCTCCACAACCTGCCACTCCTGCAAGCTGCCACAAAATGTTTTTTGTGCATGCACACAAACAAACATAAAAAGCCAATTGTGGGTGATACTGTGGGAGTTGTCCATAATATTCTTCTTCAAACAGCTTTTCTAGATTATGTAACAGAGGAGGTTATGCACACTCAAACTGTAACATGTCCAACCAGAAAAGAATTAATAAGGCCATGTGATGAAATTTGCATTGCTAGGCAGGAGTAAAAATATATTTGACAACAAAAGTCAATTTAACACTGCCCTTAAACAAGAACTGACAAACCAATGTACAGATGTTTCTTGGTCATTTTGTGCTCAAGGGATTGTTAAATGTGTATATATTAATATTGTACTGTATATGTCTATTACAACAATGCAACATGAAATTAACTGTTAGTATGTGTGATGATGTATTTTGTCTAAGATTGCTTCTATATTTAAAATGTTATTCTGTAATTTTCAGGAGCACCTTGTAAATAGGACTTTGTCCTAAAGGTGTAAAAGACATTCTTACCTGACTAAAAATAAAGATTTTACTATTACTACTATTGCATTCAACAGCACTTGTTTAATTGTTTGCCAGTTTGTGACTGGGTCATATTCAGAAAGAATAAAAATGATTGAGCAAAGTTGAAAACTGTCCAATTTGTGATCACATTACTTTGTTGGCTCATAGTTTAACTTTTTTGGCTCTTGGTTTGTGTCACAGCATTCTTCATCACATGTGCACAATGGCAGTACACCAAAGAGGGATGAGTCAGTTAGTGAGATTAATTTATGATGTGAAGGGATGTATTCTTGAATTGGGAAAGTTAAAGAAATTGTTAAAATATGAAGATATGGCAAATGCTGGCAAGTTGCTGGACAACTGAATTCAGAGATTTTATCATGCTTCCAAGGACACTCATTCTAATGAAAAATTAGAATCTGGTTATCATGTTTCAGTGTTTGAAAACAGTCTCATTCAGAACTTCGGACTGGAAACTGTCAAATTTGAACTCACTAAGCAGAAGAAAGTTTACCATATATGCATCCACTATGAATGACTGCTTTATAAAATTTAAAGTGTAACAGTTGATCTTATGTCTGAAATTTATAGCAATGATATGAACATATGAGTCTGCAAGTAGAAACAGGCCTCATGGTCCATCAAGTCTGCTTGAATGCTCAGCTAGCTCCCATATATTGCAGCTGCCCCACCCTCCTGTCCCCCCCACCATTACCCCCCTCGCACCCTGTCCCATGTCCTTTTAAAACTGCCCACCATCCTACAGAATACCACCTCCTCAGGTAGAGTGTTCCATTTCTCCACCACCCTCTCTGAAAAAATGCCTCCTCATCTCTCTCTCTCTCTGATATCTTCCACCCTCCAACCTCAGACCATGCCTTCTCATGTCCCTTAACCTCCTCAGCCTAAATATCTCTTCTGTGCCCATTTTGTTAATCCCCCCTTCAAGTATTTGAAGGTCTCAGTCATATCTCCCTGATTCCTCCTCTCCTCCAGGGTGTACATATTCAACTCAGTCTGTCTGTTCTTATAGGTTTTGCCCTCCAGCCTCTGGATCATCTTAGTTGTCCTGCGCTGCACCCCTCCAGCAATCTGATATCCTTCTTCAGAAAGGGATGTCAGTACTGCATGCAGTACTCCAAATGTGGCCTGACTAGTGACCTGTACACCAGCAGGATCACATTCTTATTTCTGGATGAGATTTCACTCACAATACACCCCAGCATCTTGTTGGCCTTAGCTGCTGCTTTCCTGCATTGAGATGAGTTGTTCGTGTTACCTGTTATGATCACCCCTAGGTTCATCTCCTCCTCAGTGACCCCTATCTGAACCTCTCCCAACTGGTAGTCCCTCCTTGGGTTCCTTGCTCTGAAGTGCATAACCTCGCACTTCTTCACATTGAAGCTCAATTGCCACTTCTCTGACCACTCCTCCAGTTTGGTCAGGTCCTCCTGTAGCCGCTGCTACCTTCTATGTCATCCATCACTGCCCCTATCTTGGTATCATCTGCGAACAGACTTATCTTACTCCTAATGCCTTGAGAAATATCTGATATGAATAACCCAAACAACACCAGCCCCAGCATTGAGCCCTGTGGCACCCTGCTTGTCACTGTCCCTGAGGATGAATGTTTTCCCACCGACACCACCTGTTGCTGCATCCCCTTCAGCCAGTTCATGATCCAGTTTACCATCTTTGTCCCTGTCCCCAAATAATGAAACTTACACCCCAGCCACCCATGAGACACTGAATCAAAGGCCTTGCTGAAGTCTAAGTATAGTACATCTACTGCATGGCCTTTATCCAGCTCCCCTATTACTCAGTCGTAGTACTCAATTAGGTTGGTCTGGCAGGATCTTCTTGAGATGAACCCATGCTGCTGACCGTCATGGAGTCCATTTTCCTCCAAAAAGGTTACCAACTTCTCTTTCAGGATCGCTTCCATAAGTTTTACTACATGGATATGAGGCTTACAGTTCTGTAATTGCCTGGTTTATCTTTCGGGCCACTCTTGTGGAGGGGTACCATGTGAGCCATCCTTCAATCCTGTGGTACAGATCCTGTGTCCAAGGAGGTATTGAACAGGTCCAACAGCAGCCCTGCCAATCCCTTCACCAGCTCTTTCAGCACCCTGAGTGAATGCCATCTGGACCTTGTGCCTTATCCACCCTTAGTGCCTTCAGACCCTCCAGCACCCTACCCTCCATAATTGCCCATCTTTCACCCCCTCCCTCTTTTTCCACCTTCCTTGTCCCCTGAGGGAGCTGTCCACCTTCTCCTTCATGAACACTTCTGTCTGTTCCACCCCCTTCTCCAGTCACCCACCCTGTCCTTCCTAATCCTCACTATCTGGTCCCTGCAGCTTCTTCTCTCCCTTATGTAGCTGAAAAAAGTCTTTCCTCCCCTTTCCTGATGCCTTGTGCCAGCCTCAGCTCCCTGGAAGACTTGGCCATCCTGACCATTCTGGTGACCTCCTTGTATTCACTAAGCAGGAGACATTTGACCATATATGCAGCCACTATATGTGACTGTTTTATAAAATTCAAACAGTAACAGTTGATCTTATGTCTGAAATTTGCAGCAATGATGTTTGGCCACAGTTGATTGCTTTTCATCTTTTGAAGAATGAGGATGCTTCATTAGATGATATGACTCTATGTAGTGACTTATTTTCAAAGCTTCAAGCAATGTCATCCCACTATGGTAAGTACTGAATAATATGGGTTTGGATCTGGTACCCATGAAATTCAAAATCTGAACATGTTTGAGAAAATCTTGATCCAGACTGTGAAACCCTTTCAAAACATTTTGAGATTAACTCCAAAAAGAGGCATGTTACCACCAACTAAATTGGTTAAGTCCTTGAAGGGGTTGATTATGCATTTACCTTTTCCAATGAAGCCTAATGTGGAAACTGTTTCAGAAAGTGACAAGTTATTCATTTTAGTGAATGGGGTTCCAACAAAAGACAACATTTTGCAGGATGTGGAAGATATTAGAAATAGCCATGCAGCAGGGTTCAACAAATCCAATAGCCCGACGTCCCGGGCTACCAGATACCAGTCTGGGACAAGCAGATGGCATAGGGGTACTTGTCCGTGGACAAGTAGTACTTTAAAAAACAAAACTGACTCTTTTTTGCTGCACTGCCATGTTCCTCCACTAGTGAGCATGCTGGCAATGGCACTCAGGTCATTCAGCCATCAAGTGACCGACGGGGAGCTCAGCCACATGATCTTCAGTACCAGGAGCAAGCGCTGAGTGTCAGAAGTGAGCCAGGGCTGTGGGGGGACTAAGGAGGAGCCACTCATCAGTCTGGCAGGTGTGCCATCCATTCAGGCATTGACAGATCTGGACTGCTGTGGTAAGAATATCATGCATTGGTCAATGACTTGGCGGGTATTGGAGTCATGCCCCACTCGCTCACACTCACTCACTTTTCTCAGCTCATTTGAAAGAGAAAGGACGTGTGTGGCATGTGCTACTGAGTTTTGTAATTTGTTGTGCGACGAGGAGTTGGACTCGGGACTCTGTTCCCATCGCTGTTGCTGTAGTGCCTGACTGACTGTTACTTTGAGCTGCGGCTGCAAAAAGTGGGATCAGATCAGAGGGAGTTTACACATAGGGACTGACTGGATGGGAGTTGGTCAGCCGGGGGAGGGGAAGGGCGGAAAGCAAGACCAACGAGCACAAGTTGAGTTGGTGCTGCTGCTGCCGACTGGCTACCTGCCTATGTGAGGTGTGGGACTAAATAAATCAGAGGGGGTTTCCTGTTCTTTCCTTTCTTTTCTTGTTGGATTGGGAGACTAATTCAGATTGAGGGTGATTTACCACCACTCAGTGTCAAAACACAGATCTCTAAAACAGAACTGTGAGCATATGTAAGAAAACTAAGTCATACTAAATCAGGGTGGTGGGAGAGAGAGAGACAGATCTGTAAAAAGGAGAGAAAAAACAGCCTGAACTAACTGCTGCAGTAAGGGGGAGAAGATTAACAGCATAGGCGAATTACCACCAGAACAGATCTGTGAGAAGTAGAGTTTGTTAGAAGTGAGAAGAAGGGATTTGGGCTTTGCGTTGCCAGAGTCTAGAGTAGCAAGTAACTGTTCTTCTTAAAAGGGAGGAGACAGTGGACTGGAGAGTGAACAATTAAAACACCCTAGGCTAGGAGGAGAAGTCACTCAAGAGAGACCAAACAGAGCACTGCTTTGTTGTGACTGTTTTGTTCACTTTCTTGCCCTAAGAAAAGGGGAAAAAAACTATGTTGCACTTAGTTTGCAGTACAGCTTAGAGGTACAGCATACTAATAGCTGAGTCCAACTAGTACAAACTACACTGTCAAGTCTGTCATTAAAGGAACCTAGGCTCTCTAAGAGAAGGACTGGTTTGGTTGGACAGGAATGTTTTAGCACCAGAAGAAGTGGTGATAAAATTCAGTTGGCCAAAAACAGGCTGGACATGGACTGAGTCTGCTAGTGCAGTAGACATTACAAATATCAAAAAAGGGCACTGATTGAACCAGAACTGAGTGAGAGACCATCTCTTCCCATTTAAAACTTAAGGAGGAAGAGAGGAGAGAGCAAGTGTTTTTGAACAGAAAGCTAAGGGGACAGGCGGGCAGAAATGTGACTAACTGATTAAGGAAAAAAGGAAGGAGGACAGGACAAGGACACTAGCATCAGTAAAGGAGGAAGGAAGATGGACTAAGCCACTCACTGGGTTGTGCTTTGTGTGTGTTGCATCCACCAGCCAGCCAGAACAGAAAGTAAAGGGCAAGGGCACTAGGGCAGTAAAGTCTGTCTAAAGGAGGGTTTGCTTGCTGGGCTTTGTGTTGTTGCCCTGAGAAAAGTAAAGGGAAAGTGAAGTGAATGAAACAAACAGAACTGACCTAACTATAATAAGCTCAGATGACTGAGAGGACGGAGGACATAAAAATAATAAAGTGTCTGTGCTGTGTGTTAGATGAGCACAGGGACAGTCACTGGGACTGGGATATCATATGTGTGTCTGTCTATGTGGTTGCATGGCACAGGAGAAAGTGTGTGCAGTGTGTAAAAGGTAAAAAAATTGAAACAAAAAAGTAAGCATCAAAGCAAGCAACAGCAATAACACATCCCATTCCTCCCCTTAGTATTGCTGTTGCTATTTCTTCCCATTCTTAACTTCCACTGCCTGACTGCCTTGATTCTGTAGTTTACACAGCCTTAGCCTGTAAAGGTTAAGAAATATATAGTATACTAGTGACTGTCTGCTGCTGGCTACCAGCTCCACCTTCCTTCCCATCCCCATTCTAGTCTAACAAACGCCAGTGGAAAAAACACACGCACCACACACAGTGACTTTAACAGAATACATTTTAGTAGCATCACAAAACAAAGTAAGCACTGTGTAAGCAGAGAGCCAGACATTGAGGCATTGAAAATGTAGAAGACTGAGTACTCAGCATAGCAAGCAGCGAAGTCCATTATCCCTCTGCTCAGCAGCAGCACCAGCATCCTAAAGTTTTTCTAATATAAATACACCTACTACTACTTTCGCAGATGAAAGTAATAAGGAGTCTGCATCCATGGCACTAGATAGAACAGGTGATCAGGCATTTGATTTAAGCAGTGAGCTGCCTAGTGAGGCCTTAGCTGAAGCCCCTGTCACTTCCAAAGAAATGCAGTTTTGTACCTGTTGATGATGAGTTACAAGACAAGCGAAGTAAAGACAAGAAATATGACCAAGAAAAAAGGGCCAGGCTGTTTCAGCCTCAGTGGCTGACAACTTATAAATGGTTGAGATACAATGAAAAAAGGGATTGATGTATTGCACAGTGTGCGAAAAGTGTCCCACTATTGCAACACCAGCTTTTTAAAAAAAAACAAATGTGTTTGCCACAGGCTCTAACAATTTTAGAATTGAGTCAATACGTGCACACGAAAAGTCCAGTCCACATGTGCTAGGCCAGAACCAACATACTCTGGAAAGTGGCCAGCATGCAGTTCATTGTGATATCAGTGAGTCACCACTCTATCTGGCCTTTGCACAGTTGGAAGAGACCACAAAGGTGAAGATGAGACACCCGTTTAACACAGTGTACTCCACTGCAAAAAATCTGTGCCCTTTTTCAGACATGGATTGGGTATGTGAATTGCAAGAGAAAAATGGAATTAAGCTTGGTACAAATTATACCAGTGATGAGCGAGTCAGGGACTTTTGCAGAGCTATATCTGCTGTTCTATGCAATACACAGATGCAGACTATTAAAAATGCAGAATATGCTACAGTTCCTGCTGACGGCAGCACTGATGCGGCTATAATTGAATGGGAAAATATCTTCCTCCATTTTGTAAATCCTAACATAAAAGATATATGTGCATATCTGATCCAGGCCGTACCTTTGGAAGCCTCAAATGCTGAAGGTGTCTTTAATGCAATAAGAACTGCATTAGATTGATTATATCTTCCTATCACTGACCTATCGAATGTGAGCAATCCGGGGCCACTTCTGATTTCTGCCAATTTTGATGGGACAAATGCAATGCTGGGTGAAAGGGGTGGAACCATTGCAAAGTTACAGGAGCACTGTCCTCACATCATTGCCATGCAATGTGTTGCCCATAAGCTGGAGCTGGCAGTTCTTGATACAATGAAAACAAACCCTTTCATATCAAAGCTTGAAAATACTCTAAAGGGCATATTTAAATTCTACCACTATAGTCCCCCAAAAATGAGGGAGTTTCAAGAAACTGCACATGTGATAGATACAGATCTGGCATACTTTAGTGCAATTAAACAGGTGAGATGGCTTGCCAGCAGATCTCATTCAGTACATGCAGTTCAGGTGAACCTACCTATGGTTGCTCAGCACTTGGAACAAACTGCAGCTGGTGCTGATGGTTCAAAAGCAAAGGTGCTGTTAAGAGAGGTACAGTCTGTGCACTTTGTCAAATCTCTTTATATCCTGCAAGATTGTTTTGCCCATTCTTAAAAATCTGTCACTGCAGTTTCAAAGAGATGACTTAATAATTCTTGAAGTATCACATCTCATTGAGACCTGCCTCCTCTTGCTTATGGAACTGAAATCAAAGCTAGGGAAACACATGACAGCTTTCCTAGCTAATTACAAACCTCAGGACAGATGCATGGACTTTGTAATTGCAAAGAAGGGAGTTGAGAAGACTGTTCCCTTCACATTTAGAGGCAACTGCCCTGAAATAAATTTCAGGACAGATACACAACTGCATACTTTAGTAGATGCAGCAATGTCTTACATCAATGTAAGAGTTCAAAATTTCTCAGAGGTGCCTCTGAAATGGTTCAGCTTCCTGGATTTCAAGAAATTTGATCTACCAAGAGAACAACTTGCAGAGTTTGGGACCAATGAAGTGGCTAATTTAGCAGCGTACTTTAATTTTTTTCACAGAAGAGCAGCAGGAAAATATTAGATCAGAATAGGCTGCACTTAAGGCTCTGCTGAAATCTGTAGTTGACAAACCCTATCTGCAGGTGTATACAAGATTGCTGAAAGAAAAAACGCCCCAGATTGCTGATGCTTACATGCTAGAGTTAGTGGAAATACTACTGGCAATGAGTGTGTCAACTGCAAAGTGCGAACGAGTGTTCTCCATTCAAAACCTGATAAAGACAAAAATAAGGACACGTCTGGAAGATGACACACTACAATCACTTCTTCAAATAGCAGTAGAGGGTCCTGAACTATGTGACTTCAATTCAGATCCAGCAATAAACCACTGGCTGCTGTCTGGTCCAGGCACCCGACATGTTTATGGGCATGCTACTACTGCTGGTTCAACTGAATCTGATGCTTCTGTATCTCATACTGCTAGCACTGCTGCTGCTGCTCCATCATCATCCTGTCCTAGCACCACTACCACTAGTACACTTGATGTTGATGACAATTCTGAATCTGAGTTCTGATTATGTTTGCCCTCATTATTCTATTCTTCATTCTGGCTTGTGTGGGACTGGATGGAGTCTCTGGCATCACTTGACTCAGACTTCAAATCACATTAAGAAACATTTAAAGATATTTACATATTCATTCTTATTGTTTTCTATAGCCTATATCTAGTATGTAGCATTAGTAATAGAATGACACAGCCATTTACTTTGCTGCTACATAATTTTTTAGATGTTTTCCTTAAAATATGGCGATCCGACCATCGGACTATCACTTGTGACAGTGGGACTACCATTTTTGGATAGGCCAGTTGTCCTGGACTACCATATAAATTTGAAATTTGTCGATCCCTGCCATGCAGCACTTGACTTTCTCACTGCTAAGTAATATTCTTTACTATGACCTTTAGGTGGAAACTTTTCAGAATTATGAATTGTTTGATTTTGTGGCTGAGAGTAAAGAACCAGTGATTAAGACAGCTTCCATAACACAGGTAAAATATATTTATTACCAGTACACCACCCATCCTCTTCATGGAAAAAATAAACTGTGGCAGATACAGTGGAGATTTATCTGATGCAACAGGTCAAGGACGCACCACTCAGCATGTGGGAGACTACAATGGAAGCTCAATGCTTTTCTGATCTGTTTCCATTAGGTTCTGGAGGTTGATTGGATAAATGTAAAGTGAGAATATCTTGGGGCAGAATACAGAATTTCCTGAGTTTGTAGTGTGGCCCATAGATTCTAGAGAAGCATTCAGTATTTATTTTCACTTATCGTGGTGAAATTAACTTAGTATTCTGTCTGCTAGTATTGCTGATACAGTACTTTATGGGTCACTGATGTCTCACTACTATGTCTGCCCAGGGACTTCTACAGAAGACCATTAACAAACATGAAAAACTCAGCCAGTTTGAGCAGTACACTTGCTAATATGCACAGAACCAAGGAATATTGGTACAGACGGCATTGTGTTTAGTATTTATGTTTAGGGAGCATGGTGCTCCAACTTGGTTCATAATTCTAAGTTGTACTAAGTGCAGATGGGAAGAGTTGAACATTTTTCTGCTTTGGGAAAATGAGGATTTGGATGGTGTGAGTGCAAAAACACAAAGTGAACGATGATTGCTTGATTCATTTAAAGTATGTCATCACTGTCAACATCGGTTTTTGTGTTTCCTTTAGTTTATCAAAGCACAGATCATTTCTCCATTGGGATTAGTGGAGCAGTATTTCATTAAAGTTATATATCAGAGCCTTCAAGCTCCTCACATTTCCATGCTGTTGTGGTTAAGGATGTTCCATTGGTTGGTGATGTTGAAAGCTCAATTATTCCTTAGTTCATCCAGAAATACCTTTTATCTATGATTAGAAACCATGGCATCTTTTCCACTTTGTGTTTGTTTTTTTGGTTTTTTAGCTGTGACTTCTACAAGGAGCTACTATTCGAGGGAAACTTTTTTTTAATAAGCCAACAAAGTATTATTTAATCGGAGCAGACTTTGTTTCCTTTTTAGTACCAAGCACCCAAAAGTCATGAGTTTGAGTGGAGGGTATATAGGGGAGAGCATAGCTAAGCAGAGCAGATCAAAAGAGAGTTGTCAGCATGTTGGTATGGTGTGGTTGAATCTGTAATGCCAGTAACCATATTAAGTAGGACACAGCTGCCACCTATAGTATCAGTAACCTGTTTTTAAGTTGATTCTTGTTTTGAGCAGACAAAAAGGAGGGAGTCTATATCAACAGAAGAAAGAGGGGAATGGAGCAGATCAGTTACAGCATCAGTGTAGCCACCAGGAGTGTTGGTGTGTGCTTGCCAGAACCAGGAAAGAAAACAAGTATTGTCCAAGAGTATGTCTGTCACCCCCCAAAAAAGATGTGTAGTAGTAGGTCCTTCAAACAGAGTTAAAATATCTACTGTATTCCAAAGGCTTTGTGAAACTGTGTGGCGTGTCAGGCTCAGTGAAGCCACAGGGTGTCAGTGTGGCACCTTTGCCGGAGACTTTCTAAATTACTCCCATCCCGAAGATGTACTCACTTTAAAAGGGAGCAGTTTAATGTTTAAAACTGTTTAACTACAGGCTACATTTTTGGCAGCATTATTGTGGGGTTGGGGTCTCTCAAACTATTCACTGCATCTGTGGTCCTTGTTGTTTATACTGTATATATTTGATTAAAAGCAGCTGTCAGTGTTCAAGGGTGGCTTGTATTAAAATGTCTATTTTGGAGTGTGACTTTAATCATGGGTGGCTACAATTCGAGGGCAGCTCCTAATCAAAGATATACAGTATGTCACATGCAATCTTCCAGATTCATTTGACAATCCAGTTCTTTGGAAGCTTGGGGACAAATTTCAGACTCACAAGTGTAGCCTGACCTCCTGTTGAACACACTTTAGAGTGGAAGGCCATGCTACAAGAGATGTTGATTTAGCTTTCCTCAACATGTTGCGCCAAATGCGATTCTTCATGTTGCCTTTTCTGTGATTAGACATTATTTATAGGCTGAGTCAGACAAATGGATATAAGTTGCCACAGTCTGAAAAAGAAAAGGACATCAATAATTATAGTGCTGTTCTTTTTTGATGTGGCGATCTAAAATAGATGGGTAATATGTGACGGACAGTTCAATTGCACTTGCACATTATGTGACCTCATGCATTACCATACAAGAGCAAATTACACTCCAGGAAATATGGGAAGAGATTTGCCTTGATCCTTGACTTCCTGTTTGTGGTCACTGGACTTAAAATACAGTATCACAGAGGGTGTGGAGCCTATGAAATCAGTAATAGATTAATAGATTAATAGGCACTTCTTTTTTGGTGGGAATCCATCACATTAATGTAAAACACAAACAAAATCTGCAATGTGTTTTAAGACATGAAAGACATTAAGGTACTGGTTCAATGTGACCTGGAATCAGTTAACATACTTCACAGTAATCTGGTTGATATGTACTATCCTCTTAGTTCTATTGAGTTATCAGATTTTTGATTTTTTAATATTGCACAGTGGTTCAGTTTCAAACAATCTCTTCCGGGCTTCAGGGCATACCTCATGAATTGTGCTCTTGCTGTGGCTCCAGAGTTTCCCCAAACACAGTCTCACTACCATGTGGAGTTGGTGTCTCATTAGGGACAATAATATCAGTTCAGCAGACTTCCGTGATTAGCCTATTAACATGATTCCTGAAAAACATTCAGAAGAAAATTTTTTTTTTCATAAACAGCAGATGGGATGGACTACCGTTTCTGTGATTTTGTGTTTCCATTTCACAAAAGAAAGTGCCACTTTACCTGACAAAAAAGCATTGTGAAGTCAGCACATCAAACTTCATGAAGTTGGCCAGTTTTGCAAAGTTCTGATGAGGCACCATTTTCTCAACTTCACACATCCTTATTGGTTCAGACCAGCCTCTTTGGTTACCACTCTTGAAGTATTTTTATCCCTGAACACCACCAGACACAACTTTTTCGCCACACCACCCTGGTTTCTGACTGCCACTCATCCCTGGTTGCCTGCCTAGATTTGAACCCCACTGCCTTGCCACTGACAATGCTTTCAATGCCACAGGGTCAGAGTTACAAGATTCTAGTAGCTTTGTGTTCTGTCTCCCAGCCACTGCAGCCACATACAATACTTGGGGAGTCTGTTGCATACAGTTGGTGGCAAACCAGAGTCAGTTACATACAGTAGAGCAAACAACAGGATTGACAGAATATGCTAGCGGTAAAGTACAAATACGGTAATCAAGAAAAACAACGAACATTACCTGAAAAGAAAGAGGAAGCAATGCATCATTGGAAATTGAGGTTGGGAGACGCAGGTACACACAATTGGGGAGTAAAGCTAAGAGAATTATAGGTAAAACAAGATGTATTCAGTACAATTTGTGAGGTTAATTAGTGCTAGCAGTAGTAAATGCATTGTAGGGGGAAAAGATGGGGGGATGGGGAGGGAGTGGGTGGGACGGGAGAGGCCAAGTTGGGTGGGAGGAGAGAGGGGAGGAGATAGGGGAGGGAGTGAGGTCAGTAAAGTGTTACCAGGTTTGGAGGGGTACAGAGCAGGGAGGCCCTGGGAGCTCAAGGCACTCGAGTGGTAGGGGTAGAGCTAGGAAGTACAGGGGCAGGCAGAGGAGGGTTTGAGGTAGTGCCAGAGTGAGGTTTTGAAGCGTGAATGAGAGGGGGCGGTCCGGGTAAGGATTGGGAATGAGTTCCAGAGTTTGGGGGCAAATGAGGAGAAGGCCCGGTCCCCCATGAGGGAGTGAGTTCTAGGAACAAGTCGATCGAGGGCTTCTCTTGATGTAAGCTGATAGGAGGGGGGGGCCAGGGTTAATGGGAGGGGTGAGGGTGGGGGGTGTGGCTGACCTTATAATGTTGTCAAGGAAATTAACAAGCACGAAGGTGCAATGTCTTTCAGAAGGGAACCACTCCAGTCGGGAGTAAAGGTCGCACCGGTGAGTGAGGGGTGGAGCACAAAGGGCAAAGCGGCAGATGTTATTATAGGCTGTGTCCCATTTCTGGAGGCTGGAAGGGGGCATGAGAGCGAAGGTAACCCGCCCATAGCAGAGAGTAGGGAGGAGGACGCCTCTGGCTAGCGCCAAGCGAGCTGCAGGGGTTAGGCAGTTTTTTGCCTTGTAGGCAAGGCTGAGTTTAACATTTGTGGTCCTGCAGACGTTCTGAATATGCTGGGCAAGATCAAGCTGTGGGTCCAGAGTGATGCCCAGGTACTTGAATGAGGCTGCAGTCTGTAGGGGGAGCCATCTCTATCCAGAATTTGGAGGGGGGAGGGGCAGGACTTTAGTTTTTGCCGTGAGCTGAACAGCATGGCTTGGTTTTTGTTGAGGTTGATGGAGAGCCTGTGATCCACTAGCCAGGACTGGATGCGATGGAAGTCGGCATTAAGCTGGGCATTAATGGTGGCAATGTCACGAGCACTGGTCAAAATGACCAGGTCATCTGCTACAGAGTGGCACGCCCATGGATGGCAGAGGATGGGAGATCATTGATGAAGAGGGAGAAGAGGGTGGGACCAAGAACGGAGCCCTGGGGAACCCCACAGTGGACGGGAGAGGGGGAGGAGTGAGTACAATTGAAGTTGGTGAACTGCTGCCTGCCACAGAGGTAGTTGAGGAACCACACATAGGCAGAGGTGGAGAAGCCAAGGGAGCAGAGGGTGGAGCAGAGAAGGGAGTGGTCCACTTTGTCGAATGCTTTGGAAAGATCCACAAAGATGGCACCAGTGAGGTTCCCCTGGTCAGCAGCTGCTCTGATAGTCGAGGTGACAACAGCGAGGGCAGTGGACATGCTGTGTCCTTTTCTGAATCCGTGTTGAGCCGGAGAGAGGAGGTTATGGTCCTGAATGTAAAGGGATAGCCAGGAGGCCATGATTTTCTCAAGGATCTTGGAGGCTGCAGACAAGATCGCAATAGGATGATAGTTCTGGGGGTCCTTGGGGTTGCCTTGCTTTAGGACTGGGACCACTTTTGCCACTTTCCAGATGGCCGGGATAGACCCGGGGCTGAGGGAGGAATTGAAAATGTGTGTGAGAGGCCTGGCAAGAAGGTGGGCCCATAGCCTGAGCAGTTTAGGCTCAAGGCAGTCATGACCTGCCCCACTGTGAGGGGAAAGGCTGGTGAGGAGCTTCTGGGTCTCGTAACATGTGGCTTTTTGGAGGAAGAGAGGGGGACGGGGGTTAGAACCAGGAGGAGGAGAGTCAGGGGGCTTTGGGGCAGAACATGGAGGAGGGTCAGGGGGTTCAGAGAACAGCAAATTAAAAATGTTAGAGATGGTGTGGGGGTTGTTGCAGCTGACCCCGCCAATAAGTAGGTCGGTGACCTGCACTCTGACCGACCCACCGACAGCGCTTCTGATATTTTGCCAGAAATTTCTCGGGTTGGAGGCAGAGGAGAGCAGGGCAGACTTACAGAATTCTCTTTTTGCAGAGCGGATGGCTTATTTGCATATGTTTCTGATGGTCCTGTAGGCAAGGAGATCAGTAATGCTTTGGGAGGCCTTGTAGGTCGCCCAGCTTTTGTCCCTAGTTTACATTAGGGAAAAATTGCCACCACGAAGCCATTTGGTGACAGCACCTTTTACACACCTCCTGGTGAGGGGGGCGTGTTTGTTCTGCACTGGGATGAACTTGGAAAGAAATTCCTCTAGGGCTTGTGCTGGGTCTTCTAGAGCTGTGACCCCTGACCAGTCAACAAGTGAGAGGTCGGAGAGGAAGTATTGGGTATTTAGCTTAGAGTAATCCCTCATTGTGATCACTTTGCTGTGGGGTTTTAACCGAGAAATGCCCCACGTGCAGTATGTGGGCGAGTGGTCAGAGATGGCATCCGGAAGGATGCCTGATGATGTGATCCTGTCAGGTCTGTTAGTCAGGATCCAATCAATTAGCGACCCATTTCTCCCCCCGGGTAAAGGGCCTGGTAGGTTCAGTGATGACCTGGCTCAAGGCACGGCCCGAGAGCAGAGGTTCATATTCCTTGCGGTTGGGAGCCAACCAGTTCAGATTAAAGTCACCGATGACTAGGACTTCATTTGTCCCCACAGTGTCACTGGTACTGTGGAGGAGAGAGGAGAGAGGAGAGTCCTTGCGGACCACCCTTGGGGGGGTTATAGGCACATATCAAGTGCAGTTTCTTTGTGTGCCCAAGTAAGAGGACGGCATGCAGGAACTCAGTAGGGGGGATAGGGTTGGGAGGGAGATTAATGGAGGAGACGTCGAGGTGCGCTTTGTAGTAAAGTAGCACCCCGCCGCCCCGCTTGCTGCCCGCATGGTCGTGCCTGATAAGGCTATACCCCGGGAGGGAGATCACAGAGTCCGGGACCTGGGGTTTCAGCCAAGTTTCTGATATACCTAAGATATCGGGGTGGTAGTGGGCTACCCAGGCAGTTAGTTCGGCCAGGTTGGCTAGTAGGCTGTGAACATTTAAGTGGGCAATTTTCAGCCCTTTTGAGGAGAACCAGGCGGGGAGAGTGGGGGGGGCAGCGCCGGCTGGTTTGGGGCGTAGACCATACACCTGGGAGGATTGGGGGGGGTGAGCAAACATGGTGAGATGAGGGGAGAGTGGAGGAAGAATTTATAATAATAGTGGTGCAAACAATTAATTAGAATAGCCCACCTAGGTGAGGCAGGGGATTCAGTTAGGTAGTACAGGCAGAGGGTGACCGGCAGAGGTAGGAGGGAAGATCAGAGAGAGTGGGCAGGAGAAGAGAGAGAAATGATGAGTCAATGGAGCGGGAGAGGTGAGGGGAGATTAGGGAGAGTGAGAGCATAAGAAAAGACCAGAGATAAGGAAATGATAACACAAGTAGAGCCACAATTAGCCGAACATGCTTCCCTGGCAGAAGGGGATTTTGATTTATTGCCATTTTTTCTCTCGGAGATTGAGGAGGAGAATGAAGTATATTAAAATGTTTGAAAAGCAGGAGCTTGGAACTAGGGCACTGTGCGGTGCATGTGTGCTAACTGTGATTGCAGAGTTTGCATTGCACAAGTGGAAGAGTTTTGGGGACATCTTGGCAGTGATTCCTGAAGGCGCCGAAGAATTAGAGCTGGCTCTGACCAGCAGCACATCCAGTTAGTAGCATTTTTTTTTGTTTTGCTCTTAACCTGCTGATGCGAGTGTTTTATTCTCAAACCAAACACTAATGGCAATTTTTTTCCTGTGTGTGTGTGTGTATGGATATGGGGGGTGCATTACAGATTTCTAGTATCCATATTGCAATTGCTGAACTGACAGTGGAGACGTGGAGAGTTGGAGTGGAAGCGAATCAATCAGCTGAGTTTCTCACTTTCATTCCAACTCTCCAAGTCTCCTGCAGTGACTGATTAGAGGGTAGGGTAGAGCAAGAGAAGCACAAGCATGACAGTAGCCCAAAACAAGCTCAACAGCCTTAATATTGGAGGCACAGCATCATTCATATTATAACTTTATAATGTAAGAAAAGTATAGACTTCAATACTATCTGCATTTCAGCTTTTTGGAGAATAATTTTATGCTAAAAAGCCATTCTGCAAAAAGCTGAAATGCACACGATATTTAGTAGTTAATTTAGCATAGTGAGACTGTCCCCCCATCCTTTCTCTTCTAGTTGGGAGTTTGGTGTTGTTGTAGCCATTGCCCCACACCATCACCACCACTTAGTGTTGCAACAACTGGTCTAGTCCAGACTATAGTCAGTGATTTATTCAGACAGACCTCTTTGGACATTGCTCAAGAAGTATCTTTAATCCCAAACTCCACCAGCCTCCCTCCCTGGATACCTGCCTAGATTCAAAACTGCTTACCACTGATAGTGCTGGTAATGCTACTGTGTCGGTATTACTAGATTCTAATAGCCCTCTTTCACCCCTTCCAGCCCCTGCAGTCACACAGGGGACCCAGAGAGGTGTCCTGCTTACTTGCGATTAGCTGAGCATGCCATGCGGCAGAGGGAGATTTTGATTTATTGCCATTTTTTTGTCTTTGAGAATGTGGACGGGAATGAAGCATATTTAATGTTTGAAAAGCAGGAGCTGGGAACTAGGACACTGTGCAGTGCATTTGTGTTAACTGTGTTTGCAAACTTTGAATTGCACAAGTAGAAGATTTTGGGAACTTGTTGGCAGTGATCCCTGAAGGCTGGGAAGCAATAGAGTTGGTTCTGGGGTCAGCAGTAAATCCAGTTAGTAGTGTTTTTACTATTATTATTATTATTATTTTTCACTTGACCTGCTGATGTAAGAGTTGTATTCTCAAACCAAATGCTAACAGAAGCTTTTTTTCTGGAAGTGTGTGTTTTGGGGTTTTGGAGGATTGACACATTTTAGGTGCCTGCACTGCAATTGCAGTCTGCAATCAGAGAGTTTGAGTTAAAGTGAATCAATCAGCTAAGTCGAACACTTTCACTCTGACTGTCTGAGTCTCCTGCAGCGACTGACTCAAGGACACTTGACTTGATGATGCAAGAGTTTCATTCTGAAACAAAATGCTAATGAAGTATTACACTGAGACTCACTCAGTTTGAAAGAAAAAAAAAAACACCATTAAGATACACATTTTAATGAAGTAATCCAACCTATTTTTTTTTTTAGCCCTGGCAATTTTAGTCCTCAGCTATCCATTAGGCCTTTTTTTCTGTTTTGAAGAAACCAAGTGAGTGAGTTTCTCTTTTAAGAGCTTTTCGTTTTGGTTGGCAGATTTGTTTCAGAAGACTAATAGGGAGGCGGGACAAGTTGCAGTCACTTGATTTGCAAAAGGTAGAAATTCTTTTGATAGCATTATTGTCTAGCTGAATATCTGAGTGGAAATTCTATTTTTAATTTGTATGGTATTTGTGACTGGTGACCTGGACAGGGTTTTAACTCATTTGACTGGTAACAGAAAGACAATACTGACTGAACATCAATGGGCACAACATTAGGTATTCATGGAAATGTTCAGCCTTATCCATGCAGACACTTTGGATATCAGTTAAGCAGACAGATAAGTGATAAACAGATGATAGATAGACAGATAGATAGATAGATAGATAGATAGATAGATAGATAGATAGATAGACAGACAGACAGATAAAAGAGAAAATGCTGGCTCACTGCACACAAACCGGCAGCATGCCTTCATCTTCGGCTGTAGATGTGAAGAAAGTCCTCCTGTTCACATACTGAGAATGTAGGTGAAGGCCTCCTCTTTGCTACGCTGGGCATGCTGGATTTTGGGGTACCCAGTCAAAAGTATTTCTGGCTTTTTTTTAACAAGCACTAGAGTCTAGCCAAATAGGTCCTGTTTAACTAAGTTCACGTGTTTGCAATTTAAAAACATGTAGTTTTATTATATTTTAAATTTAAAAAAAAAAAAAAAACAAGATGGCAGCTGACACAATCAGCTTTTTTTCTCACTTCTAGTAAATCCTTTCTTACAACAAGTAAATCTTGCAAAATAAGCTGTTACAATCACTGTATCTTTTTAGCACTCTTATAAGAGTGTATCCAAAAACTAAACTTCAAATTCTTAAAACGCTGGACCCGTTTAATACTTTTTCACAAACCTTTGAAAAGCTCTACCTCAGCACAGGCTACTTTGGTACCGAGTTAAGATAGTGCAGATAAAACCACGCATGAAATGCAGTGCTTCAAGAAGCCCTAATGGCTCTACAATGACAGGAGGTTTACAGCATGTGGTAGAAACTGATACTCCTGTCACTGTAGGCTGCCAGCAGGGAAGACAAAGGATGCCATCGGGGTGGTGCCTGGCTGAACTGCTCCCGTGGTGGAGTGACTAGAGCACCTACCTCCAGCAGTGTCGGGGACCTGGGGCTGCTGTTTGGTTCTCCCCAGGTCCCACTCTGCTGCAGTATTTTTTGGCCTGAAAAACAAAAATATTCCCGACCCAAGTTTTTTTTTTACTCCATGACCCCCCCCAGAGTCAATTATAACTAGTCTGGTTGTGTGTGGGTGGTGAAGCCTTCCACATTGGGGGGTGCGGGGGGTGGAACACCCCCAAAAAAATGAAGTTGTTCCTGCAGTGTGCGCTCTGTGTGCACTGATCAGCATAATGTGCCGATGTTATTTTGCCACATGCTGCTTTGCATGTGGCATTGTTGTGGTGCATGGTTTTGCCCATGACATTATGATCCTGTGCCACTACTTCTACCCTAAAAGTTTCATGAAAAAATTCCATACTGTCTAGACTATACATGACAGCAAGAAAAAAAAAAACGTGTTAAGTACAATGAAAAAAAAATTCTAATTTTTTTATCATTCCATATCTTGGAAAGTGCACAAGATGCTGTCATAAAAATGTTCACTTCTTAAGACTCTGCCAGCCAGACAGTGCATGCCAAATTTCAGGCTATTCCATAGAATGCCATCAATATTATTAAGGTGCAAAAATTGTATTTAACATTAAACACCCTTACTCAACCCTAATTATGCTGTTGCTACTGCCAGTATAATATATATATATATATATATATATATATATATATATATATTTATATATAGCTTAGATAGGTAGATATAGACAAAGCTATAGATACAGATGTACATGCAGATGTACAAATACAGTATATGTATCTCTCTCTTAAAATATATGCACAGATATCAACTGAGACTTCTTCCCTGTCCCTCTTTGCTCCTGTTTCTTCTCAAGTTCTCAAGTAACACCTGTTGCAATGCTTAACTGCCAGTTTTAAATATTTGATAATTATTCACTTTCTATGGTCTCTGTTTAACCATGTCTTTGCACTCTTTTTTTGACACTGTATTTGCCTATGCTGTGTATTGTTTTTTATCCTTCGTTCCTTTCCGCCAGGTCATATCTGGAAAAGTGCCTTGGCTCAGCATGCCTTTCCTGGTCACCAATTTTCAAATAAAGAAATAAAGTAATAAATAAATACATAATCAATGAATAAACACAATATGTACAGTATCTATCTATCTATCTATCTATCTATCTATCTATCTATCTATCTATCTATCTATCTATCTACACTAGTAGTCACAGACACTGCCAGCTATTTCCTGAAACGTCTGTGCTATTTCCAGAAATATCTAATGCTTTTTGCATTTAAACAGTAGGGGCAGCAGAGAGAAATTCTTCAGAAATTTTGCGAAATACCTGGAAATAGCCAGCAATGTCTATGACTACCACTGTATCTTCTTTGCAAAAAACTGTTAATACAACATTTAGGGTTCCAGCTAAAGTGAAAAAAGTACAGAAATGTGACTTTAGAGTTTCCAACCATAAAACCACACCCCTACCCTTAAAGCAAATCAGAGGTGGAGTCTTCCTTGGCATTGTCAACCCTAATGCTCACCCCATTAGGTGTGTGTGTTTGTGTACTGTATAGAATGAGGTGAGCTTTAGGGTTAGCAATGCCAAGGAGGAGTCCACACCTGATTTACTTTAGAGGTAGAGGTGTGGTCTTAGGGTTTGAAAACCCTAAAGCCACATTTCCGTACTTTGTTTGCTTTACAGTAGCTGGAACCCCAATGTTGCATCGGCACAGTTTTTTCCAAGAATTTCCTTAGATACTGTAACTGTATCCTTATTTGTCTGGGGGAGTGCAGGACCCTCTGGGCCCTATGCTCCCATCCCTCCATAGACGCACATTTGTTGCATCACTTTGAGATTTGTACATATATTGACCCAAAATGTTCAACATACCCTTTTATGACACCACCTCATGAACAGGGGTGGGAAAATTCTCATATCCCAACTAAAAGGTGATCTCACCAAACAACCATAAAATTGCCTTCTGGGCTGGAGTTGCGTAATTCTACCAACATTGTCCAAGAAGTGGGATCACAGAAAGGCCATGTTGAAAGTTTGATATAAAAATATGCAAAAATGGCAAACTTTTGCCTCAAAGATGAAAAACCATTTGAAATACATTAGTCTGAAATCCTTTTTCATGACAACATATCCTTTTTCATGAGAATGAAAAAAGCTCCTGAAAAAAAGATTCCTTCTCACAAAAAATAAGTCAGAAAAAAACTAAGTTCGAAATCCTTTTTTGTGAGAAGGGATCCTTTTTCATGAGAATGAAAGAAACTCATAAAAAAGGATCCCTTCTCACAAAAAAAGAATCATAAAAAAAAGTCTGAAATCCTCTTTTGTGACAATGTAAAAAGCTCATGGAAAAGGATCCCTTCTCACAAAAAACAACTGGGAAAAAAATCTAAGTCTGAAATCCTTTTCTGTGACAAGTGATCATTCTATGTGAGAATGAAAAAAAGCTCACAAAAAAGATTCCTTCTCACAAAAAATGAATTGGGAGGAAAAAAGCTAAGTCAGAAATCCTTTTTCATGAGAAGGAATCTTTTTTTGTGAGAAGAGATCCTTTTGTGTTCTCACTAAAAAGAACTCACAAAAAACTGAAATCCTTTTTCATGAGATGTGATCTTTTTCATGAAAATGAAGAAGGACTTGCGAAAAAAGCATTATCGAGTCACAAAAAAGGATTTTAAAAGTAAAAAAAAACAACAAAACATTCATGGGTCCTTTTTCCCTCAGATAACCACTGAATCCACCTAACAGAGTCCTGATGAGTAAGATACTTGTATTTCTGTGTGGGCAGAATATGTCTTGCACCTTTTCAAGTTTTTTTTTGTTTGTGAAAAAATGGAAAACAAGATGCCAAATCACAAAAAGGAATTTCCCTCATGAAAAACGATTTTCCCCTCATGAAACAGAATCCTTTCTTATTTGAGCAAATTCCTTTTTCTTTCCAAGAAACTAACTCAAGATAAAATTCCTATTGAAAATAATTGTAACTTAAACATTTAATAACTTTGGAAAGGATTAATATTTTTTTAACAAACTAGCAAAATGCACTTCTCTGGGCCAAGGCCTTTCTGTCCTGAAAATTTCAGATCAAAACTCCAAACTATGTGCAGTGTACTGACAAAAAAAAAAAAAAACAACAGCAAAAAATTGCAAATGTTTATGTTTTTTCACTATACACAGCTCAGAATCCACATATCTGATCAGAATGAAACTTGGTATGTCAACAGATCTACCCCACGAGACTGCACTTACAAACTGTCATGCCAATATATTGAATGGTTGCAAAGATATTAATGTTCAAAATTTGAGGTTTAACATAGAAAGCCCTGCTAAATCCTAAATATAGGGGCACTGCTGCACCACTATGATATATATTCTTTCAAAAAAATTACATTACTGCATCAGTTAGGGTTGCTATCAAACTGTAAAAGGAAGAAAATACAATGTTAGGGTTTCCAACCAAAACACCCTGCCCCCACCCTGCCCACACCAACAGGCATTGGGGGTGCATTGGGGTCATCAGCCCTAACCCTCACACCATTATCCTATACTGTACCCATCACAGCTTATTCACTTATGGAATGGGGTGAGTATTAGGGCAGATGACCCAAAGGCACACCCCCAACACCTGTTGGTGTGTGCAGGGTGGGGGTGGGTGTTTGGGTTGGAAACCCCTATGTCATATTTCTCTCCTTTTTATGGATTGATATCAACCCTAACTGATGCATTAACATAGCCTTTTTGAAGAGTTTACTTACTTTTTGAGATAGTGTAATCCTAGCCTTATTTGCCTGTGGGTCCCACCCATCTATAGTGTTTGAGATAGAGCAATCAAATCCTTATTTGTCTATGGAAACACAGTGCCCTTTGAGCCCTGTTCTCCCATCCCTCCATAGATGTGTATATGTATGTCATTGCGGAAGGGACCTGCAGTTCCATTTATAGGACAACAGTGACCAAATTGGCAGCATAGCCATCTTATTACACCACCTCATGTACCTGGTACAGAAAATTTTCCAATCCCTGCCAAAAACATTATTCCACACAACTACAATGCCATTCTGTGCTGCAGGTGTGAGAACACATTTTGAACAGGATTTGAAAAATGACAGCTGTGACATACATGAAGTGGGGTAATTAGAAGTCTATGTTGAAAAGTTTGGGTCAAAACATTTAAAAGTTTCAAATTTGCAGTACGAGTGTATGTAGCAAAATTGCAATGAATGGTCATAACATTGCCATTTTTACATATTTTGACCCCATATTTTCAACATATCTTTCTTATTGCCCCCCACCTCATGAACAATATGACTGTTGTTACACAAATCCTGCCCAAAAAGTGAAATTACCAAGCAACCATGAAATCACCTTTCAGGCAAGAGTTGCATAAGAACAGTCATATTGTTCATGAGATGGGGGTATCCAAATGGCTATGCTGAAAATGTGGGGTCAAAATGTCAAAATATGGCTGAGTCATGTATAAAAGTTGAAACCCACATTGAAATACATTGAACCATTTTTAACTTAGTTTCTCATATTGCAGTTGCCAGTTCCAGCAGAAAGATCTGTCTTCAATTGGAGAGTGGCTCTTGAACCTGGGACCTGTTCAGGTAAGCGAGGGTTTGTGGGGTTGTACTCAGAGGTGTGGGATGATGGGTGCTGAGTGGGAGGCAGAGGTGTGGAAGGATCAACGAGGGGACATTTTCTTTTTTACAGGTTTGCACCAAAAATAGAGGAGGAACTTACCTACAATTATACCTTTACTTAACAAAAAAACAAAATCAAGCATTTCTGTATGCTCACTCCCTCCCCCACCCAACACGTAATGGCTTTGTGATGTAAACAGTATCGATGCAGTTTTCACCCGGTACATCTACATTGCTCAACAACAGTGCCAAAGAAAAATGAAACAAAAGGAACATTAAAACCTTTATTTAATCAAAACAAAAGATTTATGCATTAAAGTATAGTCCCCATCCACCCCATGCTGCAGAAGCAGATGTGACCCAATACAATTACATTAAAAGAAATATATGTGGGGCAGTAATTCTGTACTTTCAGTTATCCTTGCATTTATGTTTTAATTTACTCAAGTTCAGTCTCCGATCCAAGACACATCTTGCTGCTGGAACCTCTGACTGCTATATGAGAAACTAAGGTAAATGCAATTCAGTGTATATCAAAGAGATTTTCTACTTTGATGCATAATTCAGCCATTTTAGTATGTTTTGACACCAAATTTTCAACGTGGCCTTTTGGTGACCCCACCTCATGAACAATGTCAGTGTAATTCTGCAAATACATCCTGAAAGGTGATTTTGTGGACACTTAATGAGGTAAGTTCATAATAAGGCTATGTTGAAAATTTAGAGTAAAAATATGTAAAAATGGCAAAGTTTTGCACATTTATTGAAATTTTACTAAGCTTGCTCATAACTTTGCTAATTGTAAATATTTTGACCCCAGATTTTCAACAGACTTTTTTTACACCATCTCATGAATGTGATAGCTGTCATTTTTCAGATCCTAGCCAAATGGGTTTTTGCAGCTATCGCTCAGCACAGAATAACATTGGGTGGTGTGGAATGACATTTCATCTGGGATTTAAGAATTCTCTGCATGGCATTCATGAAGTAGGATAATAACAAGACTCTGCTGACAATTGGGCTGCTGTTTTGTCTGGAATACAAGGAAGGACCCTGTGCTTCCATGGCAACATGTATGTACGCATCTATGAAGGAATGGCAGCGCAGGGCACAGAGGGCCTTGTGCTTCCACAGGCAAATGAGAAATTCAAGTACACTATTTAAAGAAGTAAGTAAATAATTTGCAAAGAGCTGCATTAAAGCACCAGGTAGGGTAACTTAATGCCACAAAAGTAGGGAAATGTGGCATTAGGGTTTCTCACCTTAATGCCTCCCCCTAACCCCCAAGCAGCAAAAGGAAAAAAACATTAGGGTGTGGGGTTTATGAAGTCTTGGCAAACCAGTGGTGGGGTTTTCCTTGGGGGTTGTCAACTCTAATGCTTGCCTCACTGCCGTGGGCCATGCATGAAGAAAGGAGATCATGTGTGAGGTTGCTTGCTCAGGGAATGGGGTGGGCATTAGTGTTAACAGCCCCCAAGGAAGAACACAACACTGATTCGCCAAGACTCCGGAGACACAAAACCCTAATGTGTTTTTCTTTTTGCTGCTTGGGGGGGGCATTAGGGTGAGAAACTGTAACACCCTATTTCACTACTTTTGTGAAATTAAATTACCCTAACTGGTGCACTAACGTTTTTTTGCAAATTATATCTATATATCTTAATTGCAAAAAAAAAAAAATAATAATGCAGTCATTAGGGTTGAAGAATGCAAAACACATATAGTTGGGAAATGAAAAACATTAGGGTTTTGGGTCTGTGGAGTATTGACAAATCACTAGTGTGGTCTTGCTTGGGATTGCCAACCCTAATGCCCACCCCTCCCACCAGCCCATAGCCTCTTGTCCAAAGCACAAGTGCAGCTCCAAGCCAGTGCCTCATAATACACTCTCTAGAGGCAGAGAAGTACTGTATGGCTCACCATATGTTGCCAATAAAATCTGTCCTAGTTTTCTTCACCCTGGACCCTGCAGGCTGGAGTGAAGAAAAGAGATCATATCTGACCTTGTTTGCTCTGGGGAGAGGGTAGACATTATGGCTGACAACCCCAAGGAAGACCCTACCACTTATCTGCAAATACGCTGGAGACCCAAAACCATATTTTTTTTAATTTACTTACTTTGTGCACTTTGCATTCTTCAACCCTAATGTCTACAGTAATGTAACTGTTTGCAGTTACTTTTCCTTCTTTTTCTGATAGTGGAATTGTAACCTAATTCAATGCTGGTCCCTTTAGGACATGCACTAAATGGAATAAATAGCATACAAGAGATAGTACTGGCTCAGTGCATGGGACCTTCAGGCCTCAACATGCATGTCAGCACCTTGTGAGGGAAGGCTCCCTTGCCTCTACAAGGTGTTGTGTGTGTGCCAGAACACTGCTCTGTGCCTCCCCAGGCTGGGTCCAGTGCCACATATCGCAGCACCTCCCACCAAGTCTTTGCCCATTCAAGCAGCTCACTGAGATCTCACCTGAACTCCAGTCACTGACAAGGGAAGGCAATGTGGTGCCCACTGAGCCAGTGGATATACATGCAAACAACATTACTACATAACAATTTTTGTGACATTTTGACCTCAAAATTTCAACCAAGTCATTTTATGATCCCTTCTTGTGAACATGACAGGTGTCATTTATAAAATAATAGATGAAACATGTTGGCCAGAATTTGAAAAATTACAACGGTCAGGTTCATGAAGTAGTGTGAAAAAAATGGCTACGTTGAAAATTTGTGGTCAAAATTCTGAAATTACCACATATCTTCATAACTTTTTTTAAATGTTTTGATCCCATAATTTCAATGTAGACTTCTTATGACCCCATCCCATAAACCCAGTAGGTGCCAATTTTCAAATCCTGGCCAAAACATAATTTTGACCTGCAAGTGTAAAAATACATTATGGCCGGAATTTGAAAAATGACAGCTGTCATGTTCATAAGGTGGTATGAAAAAATGGCTATGTTGAAAATTTGAGGTTAAAGTCTTGACAATTACCAAAGATGTAAGTGAGCATTGAAAACTTTCAATGTATGTTCTTAACTCTTTTGTTTTTTAAGCAATATACCATGACAGGGTGTGGATTACACTAGAATTTACAATGACTGGTGTATTGTTTGGTCATAAGGCCGCAGGCCTAGTGATCAAAACACACCAAGCATTGTAAGTCCTAGTGTGACCCACACCCTGTCATGGTATATTGCGATTATACAATGGCTACTAATTAAAGTTTTTTTTTTTTGTATTAATGTTTTTTTCAAAAGAAACTGATTTTTTCAATGATTTTCTTTGTGATATCCTTCCTCTGTATATAAAATAGTACCCAGTTGTTAGGTGGAAATATACACACACACAAAAACCTTGCTACTTCTTGCTAAAGTGGTGTTTTTCTCCTTTCATAGAAAGTTATCAGTGGACTACATGGCCGGCGTGGTAGCAGAGAGTACTGTAGTAGGTGGTCGATTGCGAGACTTACCCTGTATAACAAGAAGAACAAGTGAGCTGCAGCGTTCCTGCAGCTCCTCTGGGACCTGATGTTTTTTTTTTTCTATCTTTCTTTTTCTGTTTCTTTTATTTTCTGTTTCGCTAATGGTATTTTTTAAAAGCATGGCAGTTGTGTACTGGGACAGGCAACCTGAAGCAGTGGGAGTGAGTGATTGATATAAGAGTGAGTGCGATTTGCTGACAGAGCACTATTGCACTGACAGGATGTACTAAATGACGGGCTGTTTCCACGTGACTGCCCGTTGAGGTGGTAGTTTCTTTTTCAGATTCTGAATGGAAATGGGGTGATTTTTTTTTTTTTACTAATGAGGGACATCAGGTGGTTTATGGTAAATGACCGTGGTGTGTGGAGTTCATAGTTGTGATGCTTTGGCAAACATCACAACAGAGCAGAGTCGAATGTGGAAAACACTTGAGAGGTGAGTCAGGAGGAAACAGGTATAAGAAAATTACTTGAGAAGCACTGTTTCATCCTCCATGTGGGTTTTTACCAGTGTGAAGTTCTTTTTTTTATTTCTGTTACTGTTGCTCCAGTGCTTGTCAGTTTACTAGGGATCCAACAAGACAGTTTCCCCCAAGTTCATTTTCAGGGGTCGCATTGAGGAAAGTAATGAGTACATTTTATGTGGGAGGGGTCAGAGTGATACTCAATGGGCATTACATGAGGCTGACTTGCATCTTTTCCCATTAGTATATCAGAGTATTTACAATGGGCAAAAAAAGTGCCAGTCAGTCAATCAGAGCACAGTATTTTGTGAGCCATTGTATAATAATATTTTTATCCCACATTTTCAGCATAGCCTTCTTATGAGCCCACCTCATGAACTCTGTAGGTGAAAAGGTTTCAATCCCACCTGAAAGGTGATTCCATTGAGCACATGTGAAATCTCCTTTTGGGACAGATTTGAAAATGTCACCTACCTCATTCATGAGGTAGCATCTCAAAAAGCCCATGTTGAAAATGTGGACTAAACATATCTAAAAATGACCAAGTTATGAGTAAAAGTTCAAAATGCATTGAAATATATTATATGGCACCTAGCTGACTTCCTCCGTTCCCGATCCAGCATTGAAGAGTGAAAACAAGTCTCCAGCCCAGAGAGGAATACAGTGTTGGACCTCGACCAGATAAGTATAATGTAAGGGTAGTGTGGGGTGGTGGGTGCTGAGCAAGGGGGTTAGGGTAGGAGATGAGGATGGCAGCAGAAAATGAGGGACCATTTTCTTCATTTCATGTATTTAAAGGAAAAAAATAAAGACAATCGGATGGGTTTCTTTTTTTCAGCTATTATACCTATGACACTAGGGATGGGGCATCCCAGTGTTGGCAAGATACTTGGGGGATCCAGGGATGGACACCTTGGTGTCCTACACAGCTGTCGGGGTCAAGAAGACTGGAATATGCTGACACCAGGGATTGTACACCCCGGTGTCAGCAGATTAATTAGCAGGGGGGATTGGAAACTAAGAACGAGGTGGGGAGATGATCCAGCACCAGAAGAGGGTACCCAGTGTTAATATTTAAAATTTACAACCATTTAACGGGCATCGGGGATTGGGCACCCAGGTGTCCAGCTGAAATGAAGCAGGCCACTGTCTGCTGTGGTAATGGTGTAACATGGGGCAGTAAACATACACACACATGCACACATAAAACACATTCAGCATAGCCCCATCCCTGCTGAATGAACACATGCTGGTGGGGAAATAGCCGTACATCTTTTTACACAAATGCATTGTCATAATATGTCATGCACTGTTATAATATGAAGCTGGAGGGGGGTGGCTTTAAGGGAAACTTGAGGAAGTACTTCTTCACAGAAAGAGTGGTGGATTCCTGGAACAGTCTCCCAGCAGAAGTGGTTGGGGCAACAACTGTAACGGGATTCAAGAATGCATGGGATAAGCAACAGGGAACCTTAGTGGTTAGAAAAGGTAGGGTAACACTGGAGACCAAGTAGGGACTGTGGTATTACAGTAGGTAGGGAAAATGAGCAGACTAGGTGGACCAACAGGTCCTTTTCTGCCATCAATTTCTATGTTTCTATGTTTCTGTGACCATATGAAACAAAGTGGTAGTAAAAATTCAATTATCTTTAGACCACTGATTTTTTTAATTACACATACTCAGAAATGGAACTGTTTCTTAGCATAGAAACATTGAAGTTATCTGCAGATAAGAACCACTTGGATCATCTAGTCTGTCCCAAATTCTCTACTATACTTATAGTGCTACCAAAGACCCTACTTGGACTCTGGATTTCACCCCCCAGCTTCCAAGATTCCCTTGTGTCTATCCCATGCATTCTTAAATCCTGTGACCATTCTAGCTCCCACCACTTCAGCTGGGAGGATGTTCCAAGCACCCACCACCCTCTCCATGAAGAAGTACGGCCTCACATTTCCTCTGAGCTTCCCACCCAGCATCATTTTGTGACCCCTTGTCCTTGAGCATATTTTTCTTTGGAAAATGCTCTCTTCCTGTACCTTTTTTATTCCTGTGAGGTATTTGAATGTCTCTATCATATCCCTCTGTTCCCTCCTGTCTTTTAGGGAGTACAAATTTAAATCCTTATGCCTTTCTTCATAGGTGCTTCTGATGCAGGTTCTGCACCATTTTGGTTACCCTGCTTTGCACTACTGCCTCCTCATTATCTATGTCCTTTTGGAGATGGGGCCTCCAGAACTGTGAAAAGTACTCAAGGCGGGGTCTCACCAACAATATATACAGGGGTATTATTACCTACCTCTTTCTGCTGGTGATACCCATCCCTATGCATCAGGGGATTCTGCTATCTATTTCCCACTGCCTTGTCACACTGTTGAGCAACCTTCAGGTCATGAGAAATGATAACCCCCAAGGTCTCTTTCCTTTTTTGTGACTGCTAATACTTCCCCTCTGAGTTGGTACATTGCCCCTGAGTTTTTGTGCCCTAAGTACATGATTTTGCACTTATTTGCATTGAATCTTAGCTGCGAAACGTGTGACCATTCTTCTAACTTCTTTATATCCACCCTCATTCTTTCAACTCCCCTCTCCCCCCGGTGTGTCTACTCTGTTGCAGATTTTTATGTCAGTGAATAGACATACCTTCCCCTCTAGTCCTTCTGCAGTGTCGCTAATAAAGACATTGAAGAGGATCGGGCCGAATACTGACCCTTGCGGCACCCTGCTAGTCACCTTGCCTTTCCAAGAGTGTACTCCATTTATCACCACTCTTTGGCTTCTACTACTAAGCTAACTCTCCACCCATTTTACTATTTTAGGACCTATACCTAGGCTAATCTGTGCGTTTACCAGTCTTCTATGTGGACCGGTGTCAAAGGCTTTGGTGAAATCCAGATAGGCTACGTAAACTATCCCTTCCTAGTGTTGCCAACAGTCCCGTATTTTAAGGGACATCCCATATTTTAATAAGAAATTGTCTGTCCCACATTTCAATATGGAACTCCTTTTGTCCTGTATTTAATGTTAGCTAACTTGCCTGAATAGCACAGACTCACTTTTGAACTTTTCTGAGTGGCTAACATTAGCAGCAGCACCATTACGCATGTCAGGAAGACAGGGGATGTTAGCTTGAAGTGAGAATCTCACTGTCAGCATTGGCATGGACTTGGAGCAGCAGAGAGTGAGCTGACAGTGTTGACTGCTTGCTGAACAAGACAGAAGGAGAGAATAGCAAAGAAAACTCTGAGTTAGTTAGTTATGGTTACGGTTATTTCTGTACTGTTTTGTGCACCATCCTCCCTCCTCCTGTGTGACAAGACTTGGCTGTAGCCTGTGCTGGTTTTATCAGCAAGAGGGACGGGGTTGTTAAGAATTGTCTAAATCAGAGTAAGAAGAACAGGGCCTGGCACCGTGCAAGCTCCTCAGCTTTTAGAAAGTCCAAAGTCGGGATACATCAGGTTCTTCATGACACAGCCAGGCTACTGAACTGTATGGATGCACATTAATATTTATTATTCATAGACTTAGTTCTTTTTTTAAATTTTTTATTTAATCTGTGATTGCCAGCCAGCAGCAATGCTGTCCACTTCACTTAAGTTCTCTGATGGGGGGGGTGTCTGAGGAAGATACACAGTGAATGAAAGCAGACTGGGCCCAATTTTCAAAGCACTTAGCGTGACATAAGCAACATACATATGCAGTACCGGACGAAAAACACAATCTGCATCTCTGGTGGTGCTGAATGCAATTTTCAAACTTGCATTGCATATGAAACAGGTGGAATGCATCCAAGAGCAAATTGCAACCGAACATGGGTTGCGTCTGGATGCAAACACAAATTGCATCGATGCAATGCAGAATATGCTGACGCAAGTCCAACTTGACATAGCCAGTCATCACAGGCCCCAAATCAGGATTTTAGAAAGCCAAGGACACAAAGAAGTGTCCAACAGGAGACACACTAGTTATACCAGGTAGAAGCTGGTCTATAGCATGGCCCAGGACAGGAGCCTGCAGTCATTGCCTATACAGGGCCATGAGGTATGCAAAATGCATAACGTGCTGGTCAGTGACACATACTGCGCATGTGATGGCATATCCTTGAAGAAAAGTATGGTGCCACATGTGGAACGTGTGCAATGTGGTAGAGACACACAGACACTCTGGATAGACAAAATAGGCAACAGTACACACACATACACATGGGGTGTAACAAAAATCCAAAGGGAAAGAGGAAGGGCACCAAATTTCACGGATGAGGAGATGGTACTGCTGGTGAGCCAAGTGGTACAGTGGTCTGGGGTGCTAAAGTGTAGAACTGGTGGGGAACACACTAAGGCACTGAAGGCCAGGGCATGGCACAGTATAGCTGCCAGGTTAATGGCAGTGTCAGGGATCAGGCGGACAACCAGGCAGCTGTACCATCACATTAATGATATGAGAACGCGAAGACCAGACACACTGGCAAGCCTCATGAGGATAGCAGAGGTGGCTGAGGCAACAATGTGTGCTGCACGTTGCAGACACACAGGTATGTACCAGGTGCCATGCCCACTGTGACTCCACCTAAACCCCCACAGTCTAAACCCATGGCCATGACACTGTGTTAGTTAACTAGGATCTGCAGCTTATCTATTAGGTAGGGAAATGGGCAAACTAGGTGGGCCAAGCAGTCCTTATCTGCCATCAAATTCCATGTTTCTATGAACTAATGTTGCCCTTCACATTGTATCCCCATACAGGCAGGAATGGGAAAGGCCCACAAGAGGACAACGGTGTGGGCACCAGGCCAGGTGGTAGAGGGGATGGAACCACCACAGAAGCAGAAGTTAAGCAGGATGACCATGTCAGATATGCAGACAGTCCAGGATGGTGGTGGGGGGGACCCAGGTGGTCACGAGCCATACAGATTAGCATCTGTGCCCAGCATGGAGGTCATGGTCACACACAAACTAAGGCACACAAATCCCTGTTGCTGACAGAATGACACATACAAGGCCAACACAACATGGGACATGGGACAGGGCAGGCCATATGCCAGTCTGGTGGTGGTGTACGTGGGCACAAGTGAGGATGCCAACCATGGTACGGCTGCCTGGTCTACTGAGTGCATGGTCGGTACAGTGCATAGCAGCCCACAGATCTGACCCTGACAACCGGAAGTGCCACAGCTCCTGCAGCCACATGTGCTGTACAAATCTGACCCATCATGCTGACACAGCAGATGCATGAACATGTGGCCCTACCCCTACCTGAGGATGCACACTACCAGCTGGCATGCACCAGTGCAATGAAGCACAGCATGTGATGTTGCATTGCACATGCGCATTGGGAACTGCCCTCTTGGTGGGGGCATTAGCAGTAGTCATTGTGATATAAGGCTGCCACAATGTACGTTTATTGCTGTGCACTGATACACACCCATTTGCCTCTCCACAGGTCACAGTGCTTGAATGAGGGCACAGGAAAGGACACTGCCACCATGGCAACTTGCTCTCGAATGTGCAATGTGGTGCCTGAAGCACCATGATGTGCTTGCCTATGTTGCAAGGACCAGGAGGTACATGGTAAGGGCGCATGCCTGTGTGGCACAGAGGCCAAGGCTGGGAGTGGTGGACAGAGGCACAGATGTTGGGGGACGTGTCAGATATGCACCCCCACAAGGACAGCAGGGGTCAGCAAACACAGCAAACAGAGACACAGGAGTTTTGGGGCATGGGAGACATGCACCCCCCACAAGGGCTACAGGGTTCTGCTGGCACATTCTGGCAGGTGCACAGGCTGCGCAGCACTGTACTGGAGTCATGTGAAACTCTGCAGCATGGTGGGGAGGGCAACGCATATTGTGGGGACTCAGAGGAGGACATTGAACAGGTTGCTACTGTGGCAGTGGTCAACACTGTCAGTGTGGGTATGCCGACCGAGGAATGGCAAGGGGTGTATGTAGAAAGATGGGACATGCCTGGCTCAGAAAGACAACAATGCACACTGGCAACCATAATGCTGACCTGGCTGCAGGGACTGGCATCAGACCTCTGCCTTATGCTTGGCAGGGTTGAGGCCATGGACGAGGCCATATGAAACTACATGCAGCAGTGTGTTGCAGCATGCAGGGGGCTCACATTAAGACTGTTATGCTGCACTGCCCAATACCAGGATGGCACTGTGCACAACTGCACCATCTGCACCCACCGTACCCATTAATGTACACTGTAGGAGTACCGTGTACTATGTACAGTATATAGTTGCATATAGTTAGTTTTCCACTCTTTCTTCACCTGCACTTTATCACACTACTGTATAGTCATGGGATTTCCTGCCATTGTAGGTATCCCATCGGTGCTGTCCATATAACTGGCACAGTCAATGTGACTACTGTTTCAGTCCTGCATGTTTTAACCTGTCCAGCCATTAGGTTTGCTTATGTTTGTATTCCACAGGTCCATTGTTTCCAGTAAAAACCAAGCACTGTAGAGTGTGCCATGTACCGATAATTATAGCAGTCTTATCCACTGCTGTACATGTAGTCCTCTGTTAGTCATGTGCACTGATTCTTGGGTTAAAACACATGTGTGCATTTTGCCACTACATTAAATCTGTTCACGGACCAATACCTGTGTCGCCTTTGGTATATGGTTATGGGTGAGTGTGCTGGGTGTTGTTAGGCATGCATATGTCAGGGTGCAGTGTGCATTCCTGTTACTGTGGTGTGCACCCTGGCCCATGTACAACATCGTGCAGTGGCATGTTGATGGGGCAGTGTGCATGGACTGGTGTCCTTGTGTGCTCTGCTGGATTGTGTGGCCACCAGGATTGTACTTGGGGTACACTGGCACTGTAGCATGCTAAGTTGGATACTGTACAGCATGTATCTGCTGTGCACACCAAGGGTGGTGCCAGTGACAGGGCTCCGGGGATATTTGTGTGGACTTACATTTTTCAACACCACTGTGCTGTGTTGCACAATGCAGGCTGCCTGACATGTGTTCGGTGGGGATGTGTGACCATATGTTGAACACCCACCTGAGGAGCTTGCTGGGGACATAGGCATGTACATGTATGTGGCCATGTACCTTTGTGTATGGCACTGTATACATGCACTGCACCCGTGATGCACATGGCATGTACTGTATGGCCATGGTGTACCTGACAAGTGGATCACATACAGTGCATGACATGTTCACATGCCAAGCGGTTAGTGCCATCACTATGCCTCATGCCATGGCTGCCTGTGTTGATGTCACTTGACACCCACCTGCGAGGGCATCTCCCACCCTGTCCACCATAATATATTGTACTGTAGTCATGCTGTGGCTCACCTGCTGTGGTGTGAAGGTGGGGGTGTTGGACATTGCGTGCAGGTGATACAGTGATCATCAGTCACATACACATTTAGCAGTACAGTAGTATGACACGTGTGGGAGACAACAAACCCCATGCCCAGACAAGAGTCCACCCTATGGTGACATGCATGTTAGCACACACTCGTGATGGGCCACATGCCAGCACACCACCAGACCCAGTTGCAGTGTACAGACCTGCAACGGGGCAGATAGCAGTGGATATGGCAATGATGCGCATGGCATGCCACACATGCCCGCAGTAATTTCCCACTGTTTACAGTGCCAGTCAGTCATGTCCTGCTGTTCTCAGTGCAAGACAGCCATGGCCCACTGTGCAGGCCACACTCATCTGGCACATGACATTGTGCCCCTGTAAGTGTGCATCATCATGGTTTACCAGGAAGACACCTCACCCATCATGGAAGACTGCATGGCATGGTACATGGTACAGGAGAGACAGTGGTGCAACACTACTGTCTATGCTCTTGGGGTTTGTAGGGGTTGTGACCATCACACAACATGGGTGTCTGGACAGCATCGTATTAGCCATGTCACTGTTGGGATGTGGGTAGGCATTGATACATGGACTAGTTTGAATGGCAAAGCCCACTGTCTGTGTTGGTCAGGCCCTGCATTGGCTGCTGTAGTGTGCTGCTGGATATTTGCATGGCCACAGGGATAAATAGTGATTGGCACAGCGCCACAGATAGCTTGTGTGTGTCCAGGGTGTGCTCTATTGTGGTGGGTTTGTGGTGGGGTCTGTGTACATGTGTGTGGGTGTTGTGTAGGGTGGTATTAGAGGTACACACATGGTGCCAAACATGTGGGGGTGCCTTGTCAGTGGACATTGCCCACTGTGGTGTGGTTACAGTCCACTGGGCATGCTAGTCTCGTCATGTGCCTATTGTACAGCGTAGCTGTGCTGCAGCACGTTACTTGCCCCTGCCAAGTCCCGTGCCTGCCAATTTGTTCTTGCAGTGTCCACCCATACACGTCTGTGGCCCACTGCTGCCACTGTTACCCGTCAGTGGTTGCAGGGCACTGCCAATGGCTGCTTGCTCAACAGTGTGTCTGGCAGAGTGCCATGGCTCCATCGTTGAGTCTAACTGCGCCCCTACATTTGGGTCTGTTTCAGGTGGGTCAGGGCGTAACCTATGGCCATCGCTGACCATATGCCTGGTTTATGGTGTCCATTTCCACATCTAACCATCGCAGGAACATCTGTTGCTGTTTTGTTGGACACTGCCGTGGTGTGCATGGCATCATTGGGGGTACAGTGGTCAGCATCTATGTCTGTGTGCATATATCCGTCGCTTTATTTGCACACTCAGACAGCTGCATGGCAGTGTGTAGTTGCCCACTCAGTGATGTGTTGAGTGCACTGTACAGCCAGGTATGGCCATACTGTTTTGCTGGCATGTCCATGGCACACTGCCACTGACAATCTGCTGTGTGTGGCTCACCAACAGACACCTGTCTGGTACACCCACCATTCCGTGTGCTGCAGCTGGTGCATTGTCCAGTCTTGGGGCACTGCGGTATGGCAGTACACCATCTGGCCACACCATCGGCAGTGTGGTCTGCATTGTGCACACTGGCAGGTCCGCATGTTGTGTCTGTGGCCCAGCCAACTGTACCTACCCAATGCTGTGTTCACATGCTGCGCCCCTGTGGGGCATCACATTTGTGTCTCTGTTTGAGGGGCCAGGCATGGACATGGAGTGTTGCTTCCATCCCCCATTGTCACTGCGCACAGGGTGTACAGTGTCAGCAATCCTTGTGCCAGACCCCTGTATCCACACAAATCACTCCAGGGCACTGGATACATGCTCCAGTTTGGCAGTCTGGCATTCACTAACCATCTGCAACCCCAGCATGATATCAGCCTGCTGTTGCAACTGGCTGGCTACACTCCTCATGCCCTGGGTGATGGCATCCCTGACACCTGCCACGTCCTCATGCATTCACTGGTAGTGAGTCTGTGTTGCTGCAGTGTGTGTGCCAATGTGCTTACATATTGCTGACAGTTCACAGGAGAGGCTTTCCTCGGATGCGAGCATGTTGTGGCACAGTCTGTCCACATCGTCCATGCTCATGGACATCCCTGCTGTGTTTTCCCTGCCATTCTCACCCACATCACCAGCCTCAGTCATGGATGGTGTTAGGGACAGGTCCTGGGCAATGTTGTCATGGATGTCCTTGTGGCTAACCTCTGTGCCATCATTCCCACCCTCCTCAGCCTCCTCCTGCATCCCTTCCCCACCATCCCCTTCGGATGCCCCATCATCACCCTCCTCTGCCTCCCCCCCCGGGCATCCCCCTCCCCCTCTCATCAGTGGAGTACTCTGCATCCTCCATTGTGGTATCTATGGGCTGTTCCACAGTGTCAACTGGACTACTTGTCACTGTCACTACCCCCACCATCAGTGGACATGTCTTCGTCTGTGCCTCTTGTCTGTGTGTGTCCAGTGTTTTATCGTCCAGCACTGGATCCTGATGCTCATGACCCTCCTGTTTCTGATGTTTCACTGGTGCCTACTCATGGCCCTCCTGTTTCTGATGTTCCACTGGTGCCTGCTTGTGGCCCTCCTGTTCCTGATGCTCCACTGGTACCTGCAACAGAGGGTTAACAGCTGTCAGTCCGAACAGTGACTGTGTTTCCAATAGTTGTGTACATCTACACATGTGCGGCACTGCATGCCCTACATGGGCCTTTGGGACCACTGTGCTACAGTTGTCCACATTGTGCCATATTGTACACTGCACAGGTATCCAATGCCCTCTGTGGGCCTCTGCCCTCTGTGTGTCATCCGTCTGCTGGGCAGGTTGTGTCCTGTGTGGTGTGCCATCAGTTGTGCTGCAGTCATGGGTCCATGCCATGTGCAGCGTGCCTGTTATACATTCATAGTGTGGCTCAGCTGCACTGACCATGGTGGCAAATGGCATTTGACCAGCATCCACAGAGTGCCCTTGCCTACCATGTGTTGGGTCACGTGCACTGCCATGTGCTGCACACATGCTCATTGCCACCGTCCACAACCCTGCATCCAGATACATGCTGTACCCTACCACACACCTTCACCACTATGCATCCTGAACGCATTGAGAATGCTGTCTCCCTCGATGCTCTGCCTGCTTATCTGGGATGCTGCCATCTCTTCCTGGCTGGTGAGCTCCACCGGTTCATGTGGTACCGCTCCAGTGGCAATGCTGTTCCTGTGGATCTGTGTCAGTTTCTCTTTGGACCATTGTGTGAGGTTGTTGTGCCTCTTTTGGACAGTGGCACCATATGCTTCACCCTGTTGACAGCAGTCACCTTCTTGGACACTTCTTCGCATGCCACCTTATGCTTCAGTCTGTGGGCCTTGTTTTCACCTCAGCTGAGGACTAGGGCAGCATTTGCCTTCACAGTCTCTAGGAGCACATCTGTCTCCTCTGCCGCAAAGTTCTTCTTCTGTGCCCGCTATTTGGTCTGCTGGTCGACCATTCCACACTTACGTAGTACACAGCTCTGTTCTGTGGGTGATCTCAGGTGCTGACAGACACAGAATGGAGACACTGGTACAGTGGCAGCAGTGCAGGCAGGTGTGCCGTGCTGGTGCATTCAATATAGTACGTACACTTACGGTGGGAATACCTTACGTAGGTGGGGGGTGTTCCACTCCACTTCCAGCTGGTGCTGTTGTTTGTGTGGTCTCTGATGCTGTAAACCACAGAAGGTACGCATTAGTACTGTGGCTGCAGTGCATGCAGGTGTGCAGTACACCTGTGTGGTGTCCTGTACCTCATTGTACATACCTGTATCTATATGCTGCTTTGTTTATGTTCTGTTTTGCCTCAATTCCACTATTTACACTCCATCCCACTTTCCTCATACTCTGCACCCGACAGGCAGTTTGTGCTCCTTTTTATGATAATTTGCTTGCCACATTGGTTTACTGTGTCTGAATGCAAATTGTGTTTTTTTCTAAAATAGCAGCTAGTCACATGGATGCAGCTGCGTTTGATGCAACCCTTGACTTGGACACATTTTGTGTCCGAAATGACAGCTTTTGAAAATTGGGCCCTCTGTATCTCATTGATCTTTCCATCAACCTCTCCAGCCACCAATATCACAGTTGTAGCCATCTTAATAGTTTACTAAAAATGTAAAAATAAATAAATAAGCTCTGTAAACCAAGAACTTCTGGCTGCTTCAGTTAGAGACTTCAAGTTTGGTAATAGGAATACTATGATAGATCAGGGCACACTCTAATGTAATGCCCTTCCTTGCTCCAACATTGTAACCTGCCATATGCTTGATTTTTCTTTAAAATAAGACAGTATTAACAAGCTCAATGATTCAGGAGTTTCTTGTTTTTTTTGTGTGAGTGCCTTCTGGGTTCAGTGATAGGAGCAATGCTCCATAGATCAGAGCACTTTAACCTTACCATGTCTGTTAAAAAAAATTAAAGAAAGAAACAATTTAGAACAGGGTGCCTGGATTTTCCTGAACTATAGTAGGTGGTGGTAGCAGAAGGACATGTGTGTATGTGTGTGTGTGTGTGTGTGTGTGTGGGAGGTGTTGATATGTGTACCAAAGGAGATACACAATGAATAAAAGCATACCTTTTATAGGTATATCAGGGAGCAAAGGAAGACCAAGGGAGGGATAGTGAGACTTAATAAAGGGGAGGGAGGGTGGGCAGAGGGAGACTGTGAAAAGGCAGAGATACTAAACAAATATTTTGCTCAGTATTTACAAATGAAGAGGGAGGTACCTAAAACAAACAGTAGAAACACTCTGGTTACAGAAGTTGATACCAGCCCATTTACAGAAGAAAGGGTTATGAAAAAACTCTTAAAACTGAAGGTGGACAAAGCAATGGGGCCTGATGGGATTCAACCGAATTCTAAAAGAACTAAGGGTAGAACTAGTGACACCACTGACTACCCTCTTTAACAAATCATGGGAGGATGGGGTGGTACCCGAGGACTGGAGGAGGGCAGATGTGATTCCCCTTCACAAAAGTGGGAGCAAGGCAGAAGCAGGAAACTACAGACCTGTTAGTTTAACCTCAGTGATAGGGAAAATGATGGAATCACTCTGAAGGAAAGAATTGTCTATTATCTAGAGGCCAGAGGGGCACAGGACCCAAGGCAGCATGGATTCACAGCAGGAAGGTCATGCCAGACAAATCTGATAGATTTCTTTGACTGGGTGACCAAAGTAGTAGATCAGGGAGGGGCTGTGGACATGGCCTACCTAGACTTTAGCAAGGCATTTGACACAGTCTCACACAAAAGATTAATATACAAGTTAGCCAGCCTGGGAGTGGGTCCCAAGATGACAGCCTGGGTAAAGAATTTGCTGGAGAATAGGACACAGAGAGTAATAGTAAATGGAGTCCACTCTGAAGAAAGGGGGGTTACTAGTGGGGTACCGCAGGGTTCAGTATTAGGACCGGTCCTCTTCAATGTCTTTATAAGTGACATTGCAGAGGGACTGGAAGGAAAAGTATGTCTCTTTGCAGATGACACAAAGATCTGCAACAGAGTTGATGCACAAGGTGGGTGGAAAGGATGAGAAGGAGCTTGGCAAGGTTAGAGGAATGGTCAAATGTATGGCAGCTTAGATTCAATGCTAAGAAGTGCAAGGTAATGCACCTGGGAAACAAAAACCCTGGGGAAGAGTACACAATGGGGGGTGAGATACTAACAACAACAAAAATGGAAAGGGACCTGGGAGTAGTCATATCAGATGACCTAAAGGTGGGCAAGCAATGTGAGAGGGCAGCAAGAAGGGCTGGGGGGATACTGGGATGCATAGGGAGAGGCATCACCAGTAGAAAACAGGAAGTTATTATCCCTTTGTACAGACAGCTGGTCAGACCCCAATCTGGAGTACTGCGTGCAGTTCTGGAGACCCAATCTCTGCAAAGACATAGACATGGTGGAAGCTGTCCAGAGGAGGGCAACTAAAATGGTGCAGGGTCTGCACCGGAAGACATATGAAGAGACTAAGGAGCTTAATATGTATAGCCTCGAGGAAAGGAGGGAGAGGGGGGACATGATAGAAACTTTCAAGTACCTCAAGGGAATCAACAAAGTCCAAGAGGTAGCATCTTTCAAAAAGAGGTGTGCAAGAACAAGGGGGCAGAATTTGAAGATGGGGGCGGCTCAGAGGTAATTTAAGGAAGTATTTTTTCACAGAGAGGGTTGTGGATGCATGGAACGGCCTTCCAGAGGAGGCTGTGGAGTCAAAAACAGTGGTGGAATTCAAGCATGCATGCATGGGACAGTCATAAGGCCATTCTTAGGGGTGGGGGTAGGAAGAAGTAGGCTGCTGGTTAACTAGGATCTGCAGCTTATCCAGTAGGTAGGGAAATGGGCAGACTGGGTGGGCCAATCGGTCCTTATCTGCCGTCAAATTCTATGTTTCTATGTTATGCTGGCAGCTTGCATTCAAGATTGAAATCGGTACAGTGTATTTGTGTGGGGGGGGACTAAGAGAACTGTCCCTTATTTTTGAAAACCATTGTTGGCAACCCTACCCCCAGTCCACTTTCTTTGATACCCAGTCAAAGAACTTGATCAGGTATGTCTGGCAGGACCTCCCCTGTGAATCCATGTTGCTTCAGATCCTGTAGACTGCTGGTAACAAGGAAGTCTCCAATCCTTTCCTTCAATAGTGATTCCACCACTTTGCCCACTACCAAAGTCAGGCTGACTGGCTGTAATTTCCCGCCTCCTTCCTATTTCCACTTGTGTGCAGTGGGACTACATCTGCCCTCCTCCAGTCTCCTCTTCCCCCATTTCTAGTGACAGGATAAACAGAACTATTAGAAGTGCATCCGGCTCCTCCCTGAGCTCCCTCAGCAACCTCAGGCGGACTGCTTCTGGACCCATTGCCTTATCTACATTAAACTTTGACAACTCCCATAGGGTTCTTACCACTGTGAAAGGGCTAGTGCCCACCTCCAAACCCTTAATGCCCTTGTCTTCTAAAAAAGGACCATTTCCTACCCCCCTCCATGAATACTGAAGTAACGCATTTGTTCAATATGTTCCCTTTTTGGTGATCCTCTTCTACAGAACCCCCCCTTCCACTTTCAGTCATACTATCACTCACTTGGACTTCTTCTTTCACTTAAATATTTTAAAAACTACTTTAATTTGGGGGATAAAAACACAAAAGCACACACCTTTCGCTAAATGCTATCAAACCTGCAAGTTTCAGATTTCAAATCCTCCTAGTTTTTTAGTTATAGACAAGCAAAAAGTCTTAATTTATGTAATTTTTGGGGGTTTGCCCTTCTATATGTTTGCCCCCAGTGAACTGATTACTATGAAATGTTTAGGATCCAGAGATCTTGGCACCTTTTCTGCACTTTCCAAATTTCGAATAAAATGGTTGAATGGGGCAAAGTAATTGAGGTACAAAAACTGGAGTTTAACATTACAGTGCTTACTCAACTCTAATATATAGGTACTACTGCTGCTGTATAATATATAGGTGTGTGTGTGTGTGTGTGTAAACACTTGTAGCATTTATGCATCTACAGACAGGAGAGATAATGGGCCTGATTTTTCAAAAGCAAAACTATGATGCAAGGTGCTTGCACCAAACTGGGATGACTCAAGTGGCACCTTGCGTCACAGTTTGCAGTGATCCCAGTTCTCAAACACTGGTTGTGGTGACTTCAGGATGCCATGCAGCAAGGCCCTCTTGCACCACCCTTGTGGCAAAAGTGCTTGTGCACCAGGTAGCAAGGGAACTTGTGCCATGGCAGGGCTGCACTATCCCCTTTGTTTGTATCCTGTAAGCCCCGTCATGGGCACAGCAAGGGGCTCAACTTAGATCACCCATGAAGTATCATGTGCAAATGTGGTGAATTGGGAGGGGACTCTGAAAATGGGGTTGGGGGACAGAAGGGGTATGGGGTGTTGTGGAGATGGTGGTCATGCAAGAAGGTGATCTGGTATCTGGTGGGGGAGCCGTTTATATAATCATTAAGCTAATGGTATGGTACCACAGGGGGAGGGTTAAAGGGACACACACTAGCCCTGGCAGTAGTCCCAGCCTCAGGCAGTGTTTGTCCCTGGAACCCACCATGGTACCATTCAGTAGCTTAATAGTTATATAACAGCACCCCCACCAGGTGCCACATCACCCCCTTGCATGCCCGCCATCTCCCTAACACCCATTTGGCACCCTCTGTGCCTCTTCTGCCCTTAGATCCCTTCTGGCAAATGTGCTTCACCCCCCTACCATACCAGCCCCTCTAGTGTTGCACCAGGTGGGGGGGGCAGGATCCCTGTGGCAATTCTCACAGGTATGCCAATTGTTTGGTGCAAGACTGTGGGTGTGGCAACTCCCCAGTTTTTGGCACAGGGACCCCTGTTTTTACAGAATTGGATGCAGGGTCCCTGATGCACCTAGAGTTTGCTGCAGTGCTAGATCACCATAAGTAAGGTTGTGTAAATACCTTTTGCTGAATATTTGGCTGAATATTCAGAATTTGGCAGCCAAATATTTAGGTATTCTTGAAATGGGATTTGGCCTCAGACAAAAAAAATTAAAAAAGAAACATCTCCCCCACCTTCCCCAGCACCAAAACAAGTAAATTACAAACGCCATTCCCCCACCAGGTATCAAAAGATCAGTGCTACCTTCTGGTACTGGGTCAATATGGCATGGCAAGAATGGCAAAGGAATAACTGCACCGTAACAATAGCATGTGAAAAGAGATTTACAGGAATACTATAGCACAGCTATGGCTTAGTACCATCCTTGTAGCAATGAGTGTTGTGAATATAGGACAGGGAATCAGGGAACTCAGGGATGCAGGGAAGCAGGGGATAAAGACTGTGCTGGGTAGCAGGTAGAGCCACAGGCAATAAAAGGTAGCAGAGCACTGGTGGACAGGGGTTTGATTCCCAGTCCTGGAATACTTGTAGTTATTTTTTTTTTACTGTTTGTATTTGGGTCTGTTTTCCCGTCCCTTCCTGAGCAGTTCCCCCCAGGTTTCTCCCCGTCCCCAAGTTGGCTTCCCCCGAGGTAGTTATTTTTAGTTGGGGGGGGGCAGGGGATGCAGCTTCCCCAGAATGAGGGGTATGGGGGCAAAGCCCACCTGCAAAAAGCCAGTTTGTTTATCTTATTTTGAATTTGGTGGTAGCGCTGTTCTTCAGCGCTGTCATGTACCACTTTGTGTTTGCTGTCACTGTTATGCATGTGCTGTATTCAACTGCACTGCTATTGAGGATGGATTGAGGTCAGTGTTTTGACATTGTGCCCTACCTTCCTTCCCCTCCAGCACCCACAATTTATTTAATTTAACGTAAATTTCCTGATAGATGATAGGTTCAATCTGCCCACCTCCATGGTTGGCCACCCTCTTAATTAATATACAGTGCTTTCTCACACTTAATAAAATGTAATTTATGCTCCTTGGGTACAGCATTGCCCAACCCCCACCCAGCAGTCAGGGAGTCAAGAGGGTGACCGGTTCAACACGCCCCTCTCCACTTTTGGCTGCCTTCTCATGAATGAAAGAGCTGGGGTGTTTTCTATAGTAAAACCAGTTGAGACCAGTTGGTTTTACTATAGCAAGTGTGCAAGCACTTTCATTCATAAGAAGGCGGACAGCCGTGGGGGAGGGGGGAGTTGGGTAGATCACCTTCTCAGATCCCCCACTTCACTTCAAATAGAACTGGGTGCAGCTGTGTGGAAATAGGGCGGTGCTGTGCTAGGGAGGATCTAAATTACATTTAAGTGAAAACGAGCACTGTATATTAAGTTAGATGGTGGCCGGCCATGGAGGTGAGCAGATTGAGCCGGTCACACATCAAGGGATTTACATTAAATAAAATAAATTGTGGGTGCTGGAGGGAAGGAGGGTGGCACTGTTCTTTTGATAGAGGGTGGGGTGATGAGGCATATATTTTACGTGGTTTGGGGCTGGGGGAGGAGGAAGGGGGGCTGTTTCTTTTTTCCTTTATTTTGTAGGTGACTCAATACTTTCTCAAAAACCAAATAGTGCCCTATTCAGGTTGGGCATATGAATATTCAGGAGTCCTTGTATTTATGGTATTTGAGAAATACTAGTTGGCCCCTGCAGACCATTAATATTTAATGATGCAGAGTGTTTTAATTTATAAGAACTGTACAGTTATGACAGGCGGTAAATCAAGAAAAAAAACATAAAAGAATGACAATGGAGGCAGGGAGGCAATATAGTGCAGTGGTTTAAGGTTCTGAGCTGCAAATCTGGAGACCTGGGTTTGAATTCCACATCCCCCACTTGCATACTATGTGACCCTAAGCAAGTTACTTAACTTCCCTGTGCTCACAGGTTGCACCTGTAAACAAGTTTTCAGCTTAGTGTGTTTCTTCCTTGTTAAACAATTGGAAAAAAAACAAAACAATTGTGAGTGATTCATAGACAGTTCTTACTATATCTACCTTAAGAAGAATTTTGGTTATTTTAGGCTTATACCATTTGCTTTTTCTTGTTTAGAAAACTAATATTGATTAGACATACAGTAAGAATCAAACATACAGTACATTAAAAAGCTTTTTGTTGTGGGTAATATATAGAGGTATACCATTCACCCCACCTCCCTGTATTCATTTTCCTATATGGCCATTTCTACGAACTAATGAAAATCCTCTGGAAGAAAGTCACCCATACCTCCAGTCTGTTGTTTCAAAATATTGAGATACTATTTATCTGTTTAAAAATCTTTCCTGACTGTGGCAAAGTCCTGCCAAGAAGAAGTATAATTGTAGCCAAAGTCTTGGTCAGATATTTTCAGATACGTCCAGATATTTCTAAAGAGATTCTCTCTGGTGGCCCTTTAGCGGTCATGCAGGAAGGCAGGGAAGCTGTCTAAAGGTAGCAATGAAATTTCCCAACATATCTGACCATGTCCTTGGCTGTGCAACTGTAGTTCAATACATACCACAAAACATTGGCTGGTATTGCAATAATTTGCACTCACCTTATTAAGAAATCAAAGAAACAGAAACATATGTTTTGAAATATTAACAGTGTATGGTCTTGTCTTCACATCTTTGTATTGGTCTTATTGGCGTACCGCCCCTGGACAAAGGCTCCTTCCAATGATTTTTTTTTTACTTTCTAACCAGGGGTATTCAATGTCAGGTTTCTTCTTGTTTAGTCATATTGTGATACTATTGTTATGATGCCCTGAGTGATGATTAGACATAATGATAGGAAACACACGCAGAAGAAATTAAGCAATTAGCAGTGATGGCTATGTCCACTCTTGCCAGTTCATGTTTGAAGTGCTGAATGACATGACTAGACAAATAGGAACCTGTCAGTGAGCACCACTGCACTTCACTGTTTTTTTTTACACTTTTAAGAATATCTTGGTGTTGCCCAATCTAAGTGCTGTAACTATTCCCAATTATCAACAATAGTTGCAGTGCTAGACCCTGGTCTCTACTCACAGTCTCAAAAATGTAGTTGTGCAGCAATCTCCATAGAATCTCTTCTATGGACTGTTGCTTTATTAAGGAGGCTTGTCTACAAGTACAGCTGACACAACACACCTCTGCTGTCAAAGGGTACAGGTCATACTAGAACTCATTGATCCTCTTTGGTACTCTTCATACCTTGGAGGGAACTCCTATTTTCCCCCCTCCAAAGGCAGGCAGTCAGACAGGGCTTTGGTGTCTGGGCTGTCTACAGGGATGAATTCCTGCAACAGGATTAAAAGAAAGGTAGCTGGCATCTGTCTCACATAATCTGAGATTTTTGATAGGCAAACCCTGCTCTGAAGGTTGCTGTCCAAAGCAGGCATTTCAGTTCTGAGGCTCTGACAGTGACTCTAGTGGTCCCAGTCATCAAGTTGCAGGGTCTGTTTGCTAAAACAGTCACAATGAGGAAAAATGAACCTCCTATCTTTCCTATCGGTTTGTTTTTGTGGGTGTTGCCCTGGTGGATTACAATTCTGGAATTCTTCACATACCGTATGCTCCATCTTGCCCACTCTGCTTTTGGATTGGTTGGATACATCACACAATACCTAGCTGCCTCTTGATTGACTCTGAGATTTCTTGAGTTTTGAAAGGCACCCGTGACCCATGTTGTAGTCCTTTTGGTTCAGGGGTAACTAAGTGGCTGTGCACATGCCTTAAACTTCTGTATTCATGGTAATACCATCTCTTTAGTTACTCATCAGGGCCTCCTGTACCCAAAACACAAATGGCTTTAGTCTTTTGTATTCACATCTCCTTTCAGTGTCCATGGCGATAGTTGCTCCCTGAAGCATCTATGAGCACTCTTTTGTGCTCAGTTCTAGCTTGTAGTCTTTGTGTTTGGGAACCCTGTTAGCTTCTGGTAGGAAGCCAACTTTAAGTTATTTATCCTGTCAACTGTCGCAGGTGGAAGTTGTGTCTCTTCATCCCCTGGCACTGGCATGGTGTTCATGTGCACTGGCTGAATATGGGAGAAAAAAGGCGTTGCCCATTGTCCTGCTGCTTGGTCCCAGTTGTAGTCTTGGGGGACTGGGTTATGATATGTGGTTTCCATCTGCAAAGATTAGCTGCTGTGAGCAGTGTGCTGGACTGTGTGATTGTGAGTAGTTGTTCCAGACTAGAAGATACAGGTAAGTCCTCTGGCAGTGAGGTAACACAAATAAATAAAAAGGTTCTGAAGAATAAAATAATTAAGTGCAAAAGTTCTACTTAACACTCTTTCATCAGTTGAATAAGAGTAGACTGGGCCATTACTGTACATAGAGCTTAATAATCAGATGGTCTTCCACTAACAAAGAACTTCTATGAGCATGTTTACTATAACAAGCCTCACAGTCTTTTGTTAGTTAAAATAACACTAACAAATTTGTTTCCATTACAACAAAACAGAAGGGCATGCCCCAATTGTTTCTTCTTGGTATAACCCCTAGATGGTGCTATTCTAAGGGCTACTACCCTTGCCTGTATGTCTATACATATGTTAAGGGAACTGAGTTCACTAATAAGGTGCCTTCACCCAGAGAAATGGTATTGGGGTTGCTTGTCTGCTCTGGTATAGCCCTCTGGGAAGCTGTAACCACCCACCTACCCTTCTAGTGGTCCAGTATCTAACACAGTAGTAAAGTCACAAACAGTATGGAACAGTGATAATATGCACACACCCTTCACACTTACCACCAGGGTTAGATCTTTCATAGTTTCCCTAGGGACCCCCAGTAAAGTAAGGTTAGCAATGCAGCAACTCACTCTTAACACTGCAACCCCATTAATAATATGCAGACTAGCCAGGTTAAGCATAAAACAAGACAATCAGGTTTATTTAGGGGCAGTAAACACGGAAAGGGTGTGAATCTAGACAAATGATTCTAGATCTGATGTGATTCAGGGTTGGCATGCACTTTTTAACTAACATCTACAACCTGTGTAACATCAGCGTGGTTGCAGCCTGAATGAACTGTTGCTGTTTCTTTGCCTACTGACATCCTGTAACAGAGAATTATGAACTTGTGTTAGTGCCAGAGCTCCTACCTCTAAGTTAGCCTGAGAATCTTGCACCTGTGCCTCCCATTATTTTTCTGGCAACCAGAGAGTGACTAATACCAGTGGTAGCAAGAGGGAGGAGAACGGAGTCTAACGTCACAGAGGAGGAGATGGGGCAGCTCAACACTAAAGCCTCATGCGGCTCACAGTGTGAGCGCTGTGACGCGGGCGTGAGTGGCGTGAGCACCACTTGGCAGAAGAAATTGACTTGCAGTTTAAAGAGCTTGTAAGCAACAGTGATTGTGTTTATAAATATCTGCTAGCCAAATATTTATAGTATATAATAGCCGGGTCTAAATACTGTATCTATGAGAATTGGTAGTCATATACAACTGTTAGTATATACCAAGTGCTGGAAGAAATAGAGATTGGTTAACTTCCAATAGTTTAATAGTTATATATTGTAGTTATTTAAATTTTGAACCTGTTTTATGCCAGGCACTATAGTGGTCTTGTGAAATATAAGGTTTAGGATTTATTAGTTGTTTAATATTTATTTATATTTATCTGTGAGAGGGAAACCTATATCAGAACAAACTTCCAAGGCTTGTTTTAGTCATTTAAGTGTAACCTTTGAGAGTGGTAGAAATGGATTGTTATTAATTATAAAAGGGAGAATTAATATTAAGGCAATTTTTAGAATTTTTATCAAGTCCATATTGGAGATACTTTCAGCACAGAGGAATTTCTATATCCTAAGGTCATATAAAGAATTTGTTAAAATGAAGTCAGTATGGATTGGGGTCCTGGGCCTACTGGTGCGTATCCTTGCAATTTTGCACATTAGCACCCCAGTGGATCCAGGCCCCCTTTCACTGAGAATGTAATATAAAGGGACTACTGGGGTTATCAGCAATTCACCATTGGAGGCCCATAAAAAGAGAAGGAATGGATTCTCCAATGTTAGGGATGTTTTGAGATGTGATTATGTCAAATTATACGACAGGTATCTGTACTCAGCCAGTCAGCATTCAGAACTCTCATCAGTTATTTCCCCACAAACTTTGAAACAATGGCCCAGAGTAGTTTATTCACCTAAAACCCCGCCCCACCGTGGTTTAGTCACCCCCTGCAGTGTTTAATCACCCCCAACACACATCAAAAAAACAAGCAGTAAAAAATGCTGTTGCGCCAGCAGTTTTCCTGACAGTAAAACACTTTTTTTTCAACACACTCCAACTCGTATAATAGTAATAAAATCCAGCTAGTTGGAATATACTCACAATAATCAGCTTCTGTGTTGATTAAATGCCTCAGCTTCACCTCGGCGTTTAATCCCCACAGAAGCCAGTTATTGCTTTGTATACTCCAACTGGCTGAATGTTATTGCTTAAATAAACCACAACAATATTACCCATCAGAGTAAAGTTGTGTGGTGCGCCTTGATCTTATGTAGGGATATAGAGTTAAATCCAGGCCCTGACAACATAATATTAAAACTGGCACATACGAATGCAAGGAGCTTAATAAATAAGATGGGTCAGTTTAAAACTTGGACTCAGACAACTTATCAGGATGTTATAGTCCTTACGGAGACATGGTTAAATAAGGCAGTTGATTCAAAAGAAATTGAACTAAGCGAATTCAATAATTATAGATTGGATAGACCATCTCGAAGAAGGGGTATCCTAATCTATATTACAGACTCTTTGGGCCCTTCCAAATTGCTATATTCTGATATATCATATGGCTTTGAATGTATGTTAGTCTATATACAGAACTTAAATTTGGTCAATGGTTCTGTTTATTCTCCCCCAAAGGTGAAGATAACTTTATCTGAAACCTTTCAGGAAATTTTGAAATATGTTCAATGTAGGAATTTGATCCTGATCGGAGACTTCAGTGCAGCCTGGGGGTGGTCCACAGGAACTAAAGCTGGAAGAGTTTATCCAGCCATTACATTTAGAACAAATAATACTGTAGAACTAGATATAATCACGTAAAGTTTATATCACGCAGATGAGTCATGTGCCTTGATCGCACACACATATATCCGCGCGCTTTATCCTTTCAAAATCAGCTATTCGCACAGCTGTTTGCTGCTTCTGTCCCCTAGTGCCATACTTTATCTTATCGGCTGCATTAACTGCTAAACTGTTAAACAATACAGGCACAGTGATGTCCTTAATAAAGTGGTTAAACTCCCCTCGTAGACCAGCAACAAAGAGACTTTACTGCCTTTGAAACCGGCAACTTGATGCCAATATTCTTTCTGTCACTGCCAGCATATCAAACCTGATGGCAGAATCTGTAGCGAATGAACTTGAAGTACCTTCTCCTCCTGCAAAGGAACGCAGAGCACATTATGCCGTCTACACCCCTGAAGTCGGATTTGAAATTGGCAAGTATTCTTGCGAACATGCGGTAATGAATGCTGCTCGATATTATGAGAGCAAGTATAAGCAGAAAATTAATGAAAGCACAGTCCGCACCTTCAAGCATGACTACAAAGAGAAACTGGCACAGACTTCTGAGCCAGAAAAACTTTCTAAAGTGCTGCCAGACGTTGAAGACGAGTTAAAAAACATTGTTAAAACACTGAGATCTGAGGGTGCTGTTATTGATGGTAGACTGTTGCTGGCAATAGCGACTGGGGTAGTTAAAGCCAAATGCCCTGAACTACTTGTTGAGAATGGTGGCATCCTATCCTTTTCTAGACAATGGTCCTGGTTGTTTTTAAACCACATGGGTTTCAGCAAATGAAAGGGAACCAAGGCTGCAAGAAAAACACCACAAGATTTCGAAGCACTAAAAGCAAGCTACCTCAACAGAATAGCAACAGCATCTCATCAGGAGCTCATTCCACCTGAGCTAGTCTTAAATCTAGATGAGACCAGGGTTAACTTGGTTCCATGCTCTGAATGGACAATGGACACTATTGGGAAAAAGCAGATTGAGGTTGCAGGTTTGGGCGACAAATGCCAGATAACAGTTGTACTATGCTGCAGTCTTTCTGGCCACTACCTACCCCCTCAGATAATTGATAACCATTGGGCCAACACCGAGAAAATGATTCAGTACATTGAGTGTGTTATTGTACCATATGTGCACTCAATTAAAAAAAAATGCAGCTGCCAGGAGTACAAAGGACACTGTTAATCCTGGATCTTTTTAGAGGTCACACAATGAAAGAAGTGCTTGACACTTTTGAAAAGCGCAATATTGTGTCAGTCTATGTCCCTGCTTCATGCACAGACATGCTACAACCCCTAGACATTGCCATAAATAAAATTTTTAAAGATGAGCTGAAACAAAATTTTACGGAATGGTATGCGAATGAGGTAGCTGCCAAAGTAGCAAATTCTGATACTGACCCAAACGGAAAGATTAACATTGATCTCAGGACAACTTCCCTGAAAAAATCACCATGCTCAATGGTTGGTAAGCAGCTTTGCCAAACTGGCAGCCGGACCAGAGGACTGCTTTCAAGGATTTGAGCAAGCTGGCATCCTACAGGCACAGACAGAATGTTTAAATGGTAAGTTTGTTCACCCTCTTAGAATTGCCCTGACTGTTTACCACAGTTTTTAACCCTGTAACTGTGTCTTTCAGATGGTGATGGAGATGGAGATGGAGACAGCGTGGCTTGAGACAGCAACCTGAAGCACTCGTATTACTCGTACTGCTCGTACAACTGTGGCAACACTTTGAAGCCTTTTTTTTTTTACACTTCGCATTAAATAAATGTTTTTCTCACCTGGCAAACATGTTAATGGTCTCATTTGATTCATACAGTACAGTATTTTCAACTCAGTATACAGTAACTTGGTATCCAAGGAAAACGACGTTGCGGTTACCAGGAAATAATTGTACCAACCACGTGGTCCCCATTGACAATTCACAGCAGGCACGTAGTCGGTGGTACAGCACGGTAGAGCGTAATTCAGAATTGAAGAAGAGTCGGAGGCAAAGCGTGAGTCTAAATAGTCCTGTAATCTATTGTATGTCTGACAGTGTCCTCAGTACTCTTAGTTTAACAAGCATTGTAGATTAACATTTGCTGTAAAAATAATTACACAGAACAGGACCATTCAGCGATTATAGTGAAATTATTTTTACAGCGAATCATTCTAGTTCTACAGTACATTCCCCCACCAGAAAAGGTAGTTTATTAAGCCCAGGTAATATTCTTGACTTAATTTTTGTTACCACAGAACTAGATGTGGTTAAGAAGGGGATGAATCCACCAAATTTGGGAGACCACAATATTATTACATGTGAGGTGAAAATAAATTCACCCACCAGTATATTGAAACATAGTTCTTTTCTTTTGAAAAGGTGCTATAAGAAATGTAGCCCTACAGCCTGGTTACAAAAAGTTAAATTACTACGCCTGAACCGAATAGTTCTTATCCCTGACATAGAACTAGCAGTAGAAGGTTTTACTAAATCTTTTTTGGAAGCATGTGACACCAGTGTGTCAGTTTAGGAGAAAAAGATTTAAACCTCAAAGCCTCTCTTGGTTAATAGCCCAAATAAAATATTTATTAAAGAAAAAAGACAAACTCTAAAACAATGCATGTAGAACTCTGGACCATAATTTCTGGGATAAGTTTAAAGAAGTAAGGAATAAGGCTAAAAAAGAAATCAGGAAAATGAAGGATCGTTATTACAGACAAAGGATAAAGTATACACTAGAGCCAAAACATTATTGGAAGCTAATAAAGAACATAATAAATCCTAATCAGGGACAAAATGATCCTCCTTGATGGAAGATGGTAAATTAGCCACACAAGAAAGGGTGGTAGAAATTCTTTTTTTTTTTTCAAATTTATTTTCAATTTATTATTGTTTCAGCAAAAATAGTACACATTATATGACAATGGAAATTTCAAGATTTACAGTATATTTTGAACAAGCCATACTGGTGAAACATAAGAGGGTACTGTTAGTGGTTAAGGACCTCCATGTCAAGAACATCAAGGCTAATTGTCTTCTCCAAATCCGTCTCAAAAGCCTTTAACTGTCTTCGTGATGCAACTCCCGCTTTAGTGAAACAGGGCATCAGTGCTGATGAAACCCTCAGACACCTTCGATCACAGCAGCACAAAACCAAAAGATTGCCACAAAAACGAGGAGCCAAGATGGAGGAAGAGCTTTCTGAAAAAAGCACTCTGGGCACACTTGAAAAGCAGGTGTCGGGAGGCAGCAGTTCCTCCATCAGAAGACCCAGAAGCCCAGTCTGAAAGGAAACCTTTATTCCCAAACTAACTGACACTGTCTAATGGCAATCTTTTCCTTATGCTACAGCAACACAACAGCTCTTTGTTATCTTAAGTTGGTGATTAATCCACGGCTAACTGACTTATGATTTTTCCTTATCTTTGCAGCAAGGATTCTGGTAGGACAAGGGCAGAATACCACAAACATAATTTCCCATGGATTTAAATTACTGGGCTGCAGGGTATCTCTGCTTTATTTTTATCACCCTTCCCCTGCCTGTTGAGGTGATAACTGTGGGCCTCCCTTTCCCCCTCTTTTCTCTGCAACTGTTCTTGGGGTGGGAAGGAGGGGAGGATTGAATGAATATACTTTATTGTGATAGTAGTATTACAATTACATTTATGATATAGTATACAACTCATCTAGTACAGACAGATAGTTAAACAACCGTGGTACATGGCAGGTCATTGTCTATCTCCCTTAACACATAGAGTTGCGAATTTTGACATATTCCAGCAATAGGGACCTGGTCAAACTAAGTAGAGTAATATTAGGCTTATCAACAAGACTAGCTAATCACTAAGACATAATTGTAATGCAAGTAGTTAATAACATCTTTACCCCAATCCCCCCATCGCCACTACGATGTGTAAGCTGGGAGTATTTCCTTTCCAAGAGAAGGGAAAAGATAACCAGACAAGAGAAAAAGACATTAACCAAAGCTTGGTCTTTAATCTGTTCATCACTATTTCAGGTCCAAGTCACGGCCAGACCTCTTCTAAGTGGATAGTAAAGTGTGTAGAGGTGCCCATATCTTATGGTATTTGTTGCTATGTTTGGACATTTTTGCAATGAAGTATTCTGCTTGCAGAGCAAATAGGATTTCTTTGTGCCACTCTGTGTACGTGGGAATTTGTTGATCCAACCAGTGGTGTAATATGATTTTCTTAGCACATAGAGATATCAGGGACATATGCTTCCTTTGGTTCCCTATTAGAGTTTGTCCTGAGTCCCCCAAAATACAAATTCCTGGGTGAAAGGCATTCTGTAGCCCCAATACGGGATCCAATTTGGATCGGATGGCCTCCCAGAATGGGGTTACTTTGTCACATTCCCAGAGAATGTGAAGAAGTGTACCTCTCTGGGTTCCACATCTGGTGCACAATTCTGTTGGTTAGTGTCCCATTTTATTGAGTTTTACAGGTGTATAGTATAGATCATGCAGTACATAGAATTGAAGCAATCTATACTGATCCCACCTAACATCTTTATACAATCTTTTCCAGATTTGTTGCCATTGATGGGGTATCGGGGAGGTAGAAGGAAAAGATCTGTCTCACATGTAATGAGGGGCACCCTCTAATTCACTACCTCATGTCTGGAGCTCCCTATAATAAAAAGCAACATAATGGGACAAGGGTCTCCTGGAAAGTGAACCGAGGATAGGGCCCAGCATGTACTGGTCCCAGAGGCCACTGCCGAAATGCTGTATTAGAGCATGGGAGATTTGAAGATATTTAAAACAAAAGAAAACTGGCAAGTTGTATTTTGTCCTGATAGCTGAGAAGTCCAATGATTTGTGATTTTCTATTAGATCTGCCACCGCTTCCCCGCAGCCAGCCGGCCAGAAAGATGTAGTAATAACTTTGCTCCCTATTTTGAAGTTGGGGTTTTTAAGGAAAGGCTGAGATGAGTCCTTTATTAGTGAATACCCAAACATTTGTTTCATCTGCGTATGTGCCCAAATGGAGGCCATGATAGGCATGGATTTACACTGTTTGGGGCCTTTTTTAGTGGTCAGATAAGGAAGACTCTTAATGTCTACTCCTGCTGTGTCACAAATTGACTTTTCTATTTGCAGCCACAGTGGGGAATCTTCTGTGGGTTTTAGCCATTGTGAAACTATGGCACAATTAATAGCCAGGTAATGGTGGTAGACATTGGGAACCTGTAGTCCCCACCGCTCTTTGGGTCTCTGTAGTTTAACTATTGCTCTTCGAGAGGACTTATTTTTCCAGATAAATTTAGAGATAATACTGTGCACTTGAAGAAACCAAGATTGAGGGAGATAAAGATTTAACATTTGAAGGGGGTATAACAAACAGGGCAGAACATTCATTTTTATAATGTTGATACGTCCCCAGAGAGAAATTGGGAGTAATACCCAGCGGTTTAGATCTGTCCTGATGTTTGCAAGTAGCTGATCTAAATTATATTGCTTCATTTTAATATTGGATTGAGACAAATATATACCTAAATATTTTATTTTTTCCCTCACCCAGGTGAGCCCAAGCTGTACAATGTCCATTTTTAGAGTATAGCTATTTAATGGCATTACTTCTGTTTTAGCTACATTTAGCTTGTAGTTAGAAAGGTCCCCAAATTCTTGGATAATGTTGAGGGTAGCTGGTATAGATATGGATGGGTATGTGACGTGGAGCATAATATCATTGGCGTACACCGATAATTTATATTGACAGTGGTTGATTGAAATACCGGATATCGCTGTAGATTGGTTAATCTTCCTAGTAAGTGGTTCTACAAATAAGTTAAATAGATAAGGGGAGAGGGGCAGTCTTGTCTCGTACTCTGTTGGAGGGAGAAGGGCGGTGACAGGACCCCATTACATAATACCCAGGCAGAGGGGTGTAAATAAAGAGTTTTGAGCCATTGTATGAATTGTTTGGGGATTCGATATCTCGGAAGCAAGTCGAACAAGTACTCCCATGAGACCCGATCGAAAGCTTTTTCTGCATCCAGGGACACCAGAGCTGCGGGGATTTGAGAGTTCCTGGAAGCAGAAATAAGGTGGGAAATTTTCCGTAGGTGGTCTGATGAGAGGCGCCCGGCCACAAAACCTACTTGTTCAGGGCTTATTAGTGTATGCCAAACTTTGGCCATCCTATTAGCCAGGATTTTAGCTAGAATTTTCATGTCTATATTTATGAGTGATATTGGACGATAATTCGGCAACAATGTAGGATCCTTATCCGGTTTAGGTAGGACCACGATAGTAGCCTCAGTGAGGCTAAGATCTGAAAGGCCATGTTTGTGGATGTAATTGTATGTGTCAAGCAAAATTATATCCAATTGAGACTTAAAAGCTTTGTAAAAATTGGATGTGTAGGCATCCGGGCCCGGTGCTTTATCTATAGGGAGAGCCTCGATAGCTTCATGTATTTCTTCTACATTCAAGGGAGCTTGTAGAGAGGCTATTTGGTGCTGGGACAAATGTGGAAGGTCTATATCTTGTAGGAAAAGGTCTAATGCTGTATTATTAAGGGGTAGGGGGGACGTGAATAAAGAGATTGATAGCATGACTTAAAACATGATGCTATCTCCTTGGGTGTGGTGTGGAACCTACCTATTGGGTCCTGAACAGTTATGACTATCCTATCTGTGACTTGCACCCTAAGCCTTAAAGCTAGGAGTTTCCCTGCCTTATCCCCCTTGGTCGAAGTAGGTAACTTTTGATTTGAAATGGAGATGCTCAACCTTGTCACCTAGAAGGATATTATATTGAAATCAAAGACTATCTAACTTTTCGAATTCCGTGGGATGTGATTGGGAAGATAAGGACTGTTCTAAGACTCTAATTTGTTGTAAGAGTAAGGAGGACTCTGATGAAATTCTCTTTTTCCTGATAGAGGCCAATCAAATAATTTCACCTCTTAGTGAACATTTCAGGGCACCCCATAACACATCTAACTTTGGCATGGATGAGGCAATAAACTTATGAAAGTCTTCTATAAATATTGAAAGAAGATTGACTATGTTCTGGGACCTTAATAGTTGAGGATTAAATCTCCAGATTTTGTCTCGGTCAACAGAAGTGGGCATAGACCACTGCAAAAGAGTTGGGTGATGATCAGAGATCACTTTGGAGAGGTAAACACAGCTCTGAACCCTCAGAGTGCTCAATCCCCAACAGAAAAAAGTAAATTCTAGAAAATGTATTATGGGGCAGAAAGTGGAATGAGTAGTCTCAAGTGGAGGGGAAGAGGGTCCTCCATGGATCAACAAGGCCCATTGTGTTCATAAAGTCTCTGAGAGCCAATTGTGCGGGGGTATGGGGGGTATTTCTAGTTTTAGACCTATCCAATGTGTTACAAAGAACTAGGCTCCAATCTCCACCGAGTATAATGGGGAGTTTGGACCAGGATGCCAAACTAGTCATGAGGCATGTAAAGAATTGAGGGTCGTCTCCAACCGGTCCATAGACTGACCCTAATATTATTTTGGTGTGGCATAGAATGACTCTTAACAGTATATATCTACCTTGGGGGTCGCAAATCGACTGACGCAGCTGAAAGGGTATGCGACATGCAATTAGTACCGTGACCCCATTTTAGCGGGTATCCAGCCCTGCGCCAAATGCATGTCCCACCCATGTTCTTCTTAATTTGAGAATTTGTAAATTGGGTAAGTGAGTCTCCTGGATAAAGGCTACATCTGTGTTAAGCTTACTGAGATGCAGCAAAATCTTGGCTCTTTAGTGGGAGATTGAGCACCTTTGACATTCCAAGAACAAAACTTTAATGCTGATGACATAGCCAGACAAAGTACCAGTAATAATTCTGTGTCCGTAGAACTTCCTCAAGAAAGGAACTTATCCCGTGCAATATTCCATGATTACTTAGTGGCGACACCATAACTATCCCTTCCCACCCTTCAACAACAACCACTATATTCAAAACCAACCAAACCCCATTAACCCAGTAGTTCTTTCCATAATATATTGCAGAGGCAGGAAATTGAAATGGGAAGATACTACCCTTCCCCCTAAACACACTTGCTAGTTTATCCCTATCCCTATCCCTGCCCCTCCCTTCCCCGATTTTCTTCTTCCCACTTCGAGGTAGGCTATATGCCAGAGAAGGAAAACAAAGTCGAGGGCCAGTGTCTTCAGCAGCCTTAAAATCAAATGCCTTAATAATAATAATATCCATTTCTTGGCCCTGAACACCCCTGTGGGTTCACATCCCACCCTGTGCCAGTATGTGGTGCACTGGATAGACTGCAGAATTACCCAGGGGCCTTTGCTTCCCACCCTAATCCCCCAGATCAATAGCTGAGGGGTAACACTGTTCGTGTCCTTCTAGTGGTCCCCACTACAATAAGAAGGAGGGGAGGAGAAGAGAAAAAAAATTTCAGCATTGTTGTAAACGCTATTGTGCAGCAACTATATCAGTACAATCTTCCACCAGGGGCAGCTTAAATGAGAACCTTTCATATAACAACATAAGGAGGGCTTAATTATTCAGCCAGGTGGAAGTGTTTGGAAGTTAATTAACAGTAATTACCAATATGCCAATCTTTAGCATAGAGTTATGCCACCCTCATGTGGCTTACCTAGGTAATACCTGTTTGCAAATGAAAGGGGAAAGAAAGTCTTGATTCAGACTTATATTATTGTCAGTAATGGTATACCAGATGGCAACATGTCAGGCATTCAGTCTTCCCTGAGAAGAGAAAAAAAAAGGAGTGGGAACGGACCCCCCTTTCGGGGAAATGTAAAATTTAAAAAAAGAAAAGAACATCTGGTCGCAATTGTTCCAATGGAAATATTGCAGGCAGCGGCCTTTGAAATCATTCTTCTGCTATACAAGAGAGTTCGGTGTCTTCCAGTGATCTTTAGAGCAGGACTCTCCATACCGATCCCCCAGTTATTCCGATGCATTTAACAGTCCTCTTGTTGCAAAGAGGCACGTATTGAGGTGAGTTTCCATGATTCTTCAATGGGCAGGGAACAAATCTGGAAACATTGTGCTCAGCGCAGGGGCAGCTAGTTGAGCTGTGTCAAAAGAGTGCCTGGATTCTGCGTGTAATACCATCAGCCTGGAGGGGTACTGGACCTTATACTTGATGTCTGCTGTAATCAGTTTTGATACCAGGGGGTGATACTCTGCTCAGCATTATCTCAGTGTAGCCGGGAGGTCCTGCGCCAGGCGAATCTGCTGACCTTCCCAGAGAACCTGCTGCAAGCTTCTAACTTGTTCCAAAATGTAAGCTTTGTCGAGGTAATTTAAAAGTTTAATAATTACTGGCCTCGGGGGTTTACCACTCGCAGGTTTGGGGCGGAGTGATCAATGAGCCCTCTCAATTATGTATGTAAGGTTATTCGGGGAGGGTCCAGCTATTTTGGCCAGTAGCTTTTGAAAGAATAAAATAGATGATGTTCCCTCAGCTTCTCCTGGAAGGCCGAATATAACAATATTATTTCTCCTACTTCGGCCTTCCAGATCTTCTAGCTTAGACTCAACTTTGTGCAGACGTTGTCTTAAAGTCATCACTTCAGGTTCCATCTTATTCTTCCAGCTCTCCAAAGATGTGACTCGTGCAGAAACATCAGAGATTGCCCAATTCGTGTCGGAAAGCTCCCCTCTTAGAGATTTAATTTCCTTGGTTATATCTTGCAGGGCGAGCTTGAATGGTTGTAGTTCCTCTAGGAATTTTTGTTCCGATGACGGGGTCAGCGTTGGTTGGGACATCATGGGTACTAGGGCACTTGCGGTGTTACCGGTCTGTCCTTTGGGTCTCTTCAGTCCCTTCTCTGGGGTTTGTGGGGGCGTGTGCCACGGAAGAACCTGGCGCATTTCAGCTTCCATGTTTCTGTTAGGCCCTGTTTTTCTTAAATATGCTCCTGTATTGAAAATCTCCCAAATTGCTGGGAACGCTGCAGATGTCCGTTGGAAAAGAGTTTTCTTCTCACAGGAAGTTGAATCCCACTCGAAAATTTATCTTTAAATAGTTACTGGAGGAGTGAGACGGGAGCTAGTCTCCGGAGCTGCTAGTACTACAGAAGCATCACATGATCTCCGCAAGGGGGGTAGAAATTCTAAATCATTATTTTACAAATTTACCTGATTTAGATAAGAGACCAGATAATCCTGGTATAGGGAATCTTTTGGATCCATTGGAGGTTCAGGACTCAAAAACTCATATCCCAAATTTTAGGTTTAAAACTATTAAGTCAAAGGCGATATTGGCTGAAATAAATAAACTTAAAAATGGTAAAGCTTGTGGCCTAGTTATCAGTATGCAACCTGTAAGTCGCTTCCCTGTCTCATATTAATGTTAATCACCTGCGCTCAACCTATGTGGTACCCTTGTATGTATATCCAGCCTGTATCATGTAACGTGCATTTCATGTATATACTGTTATTACCTCTCTATGTTTGTACTTTAAGTGTTTATGTCACAGGACCTCCTTGTGAATGAGCTTGCTCAATGGAGTTTTCCTGCAATAAACTTGAACTTGAACTTGAACTAGATAATATAGAGGCTCATTTTTTGAGGGATTCTGCCTTGGAGATCTCTAAACCATTGGCCCATTTGTTCAAGTTGAGGTTAAGTCAGTGTATCTTCCCTAGTAACTGGAAGAGAGCCAAGGTTATAGCAGTCTTCAGGGGCGGGGATCCTTCTGATCCTTCAAACTACAGGCCCATTGCTTTGTTATGTATAATATCTAAATTGTTAGAATGCCTTGTCCACTTACAGTTAATGGGGTATATAGAGAATTACAAGAGATTACTTGATGCCCAATATGGGTTTAGAAAGGACAGATCCATGGAGTCCGTGCTCACGGACCTCTTTAACCAATTGATCACTCCCTTGGGAGAGGGGAGGTCTGTGGGCACAGTCTTCATGGACCTGGACAACTCCTCTCAGGTCCTCGCCATCAAAGTCCTCCTTGATGCACATAATAAGGAACTCACTACTGTCTCAGTTTACCTGCCTCCAAGGGACCAGGCCTCTGGCTTCAAAAGCATCATGGAATATTTAAGGGTCCAGCATCATAACTCCGAAACCATTATTATGGGTGATTTTAACATTAACTGGCTCTCCCCTGAGGCTTTTACCTGTAAGGATGCAGTCACGGCGCAGCACCTCACTCAGCTTGTCCATGCCCCCACCAGATGTAACTATAGGACAGGTTCCCTCACACTACTAGACAGGATTCTGTCTAACCACCCTGAATGTATTTCTAATGTTTCTGTACTCCCGGATACAATAAGTGACCACTCGCCTGTCATCTGCTCCTGGTCTAACAAATTCCACAAGCCCCCTCCCAAGCTAATCTATGCAAGGGTTATTAAACGGGGGCAACTTCAGCTGCTAAAATCCCATCTAACCAGACTGAACTGGGCAGTGATTGACATGCTCAGTGACACTAACAAAGCCTTGGACCTGTTTATCAAACACTTCAGCGAAGCCTGTGACATCTACGCACCGGTGAAAAAGTTGAAGGTCAAAGGATGGACCAACCCTTGGGTTACTACTGACCTTTTAACACAACTCAAGCACAAGGACCACCTCTGGCACTGTGCTCGTGTAACTCCGATGAAAGCAAACATACAAAAATACAAAGCAGCCAGAAACGATTGCACTCGAAAGATACAGAATGCTAAAAACACCTATTACAAGGAGGCTCTGACCAACTCTTGGAGTGATGGGAAACACTTCTGGAACAACCTGAAAGAACTCACAGGCAAGGATCCTAAAGCACCACCCACTATGCTCAACATTCATGGTACTCCTACGCTCGACCTCTGTACCATCACGAATACCTTTAATAATGCATTTACCAACCTGGACAGTGTCCTTCCTCCTAATTTCCTCGATGACTTCCCCTCCAGCACCTCCCACATGACACCCCTACATGATCATACAGTTCCACAGTTTTCTTCAAAGAGGTTCCACTACAAGTAGCTAGAAACTATATTCAAGAGGCCATCTGCAAACAAGGGTAGAGTGGAGACTCCCTTGACTTTAAACTGCTGGCACAAGTTCTTAATGAAATCCTTGAACCGCTGGCAAACATCTTCAATCTCTCACTTAGATTGGGCCAATTCCTCTCTCTCTGGAAGAAAGCCACTGTCACATCGGTTCACAAAAGTGGTGATAGGACCCTCCACACCAACTGCAGACCTATCTTACTCCTCCTTTCATTATCTAAAGCTCTGGAACGTATTGTTTCAGACCAATTAGTTGAATTCCTGGATAAGTATGAAGTCCAGTGCCCAGAACAGCATGGCTTCAGAAAAGGGCACACCACCACTGCTCTACTGGAATTTATAACTTTCATCCACGCCACGCTCGACAAAGGAAACTGTATGGGGGCAGTATTTATAGACCTGACTAAGGCCTTCAACACCATTAATCACCATCTGCTGCTCAGGCAACTGTCTTCCATTGAGATCTCCAGTGATGCCCTGCCATGGTTTGCTAGCTACCTTGATAACTGGATCCAATGTGTGAGGATAACAGGCATCTCATCTGATGAAAAGCCAGTCCTCTCCAGAGTCCCCCAGGGGTCTATTCTGGGCCCTTTACTCTTCTCCCTCTTGCTCAACAAACTCCCTAGTGTCTGCCACCAAAAAATATTACTATACGTGGATGATGCAGTTCTGTTTTCTAGCCACCATGACATTACAGTCCTTGAATCCCAGCTATAGCTCAACTTCAAGCATGTTGAAGACTGGTTCAGCTCTCATAAACTTGTCCTGAACCACAGCAAGACCAAAGCCATGACCTTCTGTAACCCACGAAGCAGGCACAATTCTCTGTCCCTCACCATCAAGAACCACACTGGGAACCCACTTGAACATGTCCCAGAGTTCAAGTACCTTGGTGTCATGCTGACTAGTACCCGCTCCTACACTCGGCATATAGACACTGTTGCAAGGCCGCCAATATACAGATTGGTCTGTTACACAAACATAAGCACTGTATGTCTGCGGATGCCCTTAAACTAGCCATCTATGGCTCTGTCACATCTATCATTGACTATGGTCCTGCCATCTACAGCTCTGCCTCTACAACTGCCCTCCTCAGGATCTCAGTTTCACTCAACAAAGCTTGCAGGCTATTAACGGGTGTGGCCCGCCAAACACACACCTGTGACCTCTATGCACAAACTGGCTGGCTACCTCTACTCAGCAGAATACAATACCAGACCTGCTTACTTACCAAAAAGGTTCTCCTTGGACTCATGCCCTTGGTGTTGGCACGCTCCTTACTGCCTTCAGTGGCACTCAGCATACATGCAGTGCCCAATACCTAACCTTTCAGGTTCCCAGATGTCATACCTCCATTGGTCAGCATTCCTTTACCCATAGAGCTCCATTATGGTACAATATCCTCAATAAAAAAGCACTTTCCTCTGTTACGCTTGGACCCTTTAAAAGGAATCTCAGACTACCTCACCTCTACCACTCAATGTGACTGCTTCTTCTAAAAGGTCTGCTCCAAACACCACCCAGTTTGCTCATATCCCGTGGCCCACCCCCTTCCCGAGTTGCATTCTCTCTGGTACCTGCCCTTCTTCGTGACCCCTTTCCTGCTCCCCTTCTCCCCGGTACAAGACACCATCCCCCTCCCCACCCCACTGACAGTGGCCCACTAGCCTGCCTACTTCTTCTTCTCCCCCTTCTACCCCATCACACGCCTAAAGTCTGATTTGCTTCTTAAGTGCCCTATCTCTTACTGTTACCTCAGCCAGCTGCCTACTTAAGTTGCTCACTTGTATGCATATTACTTCTAAGTGTGTTGTAATTGTAAATTTTTGTTTGATTGTGTATTCTTTGACAACCTTTGTATGTATATTGCCCCTCATCCTCTGACGTGGAACCTTTGTAAATGAGCAGTTTCTGCTCAAAGGTATTTGTAATCCTAGAATTTAATAAAATAAAAATAAATAAAATAAAAAAGTCTTTGATTTAGTGGAACATAATAGACTTATGGCTAGTCTAAAAGCAATTGCAGTAAATAATGAACCCCTAGTATGGTTTAGATCATACTTACAAAATCGCTTCCAATTTGTATCCATAGGAAATACCCAATCTAGCTTGGCTCCTATAGCTCGGGGTGTACCCCAGGGGTCCATTTTATGCCCCCTGATGTTTCTGGTATATATAAATGACCTCCCAAAATGAATATTTTGTTCCCATCTAACCCTATATGCTGACGATACTGTAATTGTTGCAGAGGGTTCTGATTCTAGTGATGCTGAGCTTAGACGCTAGGCAGATTTTGAGAGACTGGAACAGTGGTTTGAAACAAGTGTGATGCTCATGAGTCTAAAAACGCTATAAAGTATGGCCTTTAGTTTAGATAGGAAAATCTAATCTGGACTTCAAACTACTCTTAAGACCCGGACTAGAGAGGGCCGGCTCCTAACCCAGGTACCAAATTATAGACACCTGGGTGTGTAATTTGATCAATATTTAAGTTTTGAGACCCATATCAATTCTCTAGTAAAAAAAGTAGGAAAAAAGATGGGAGCGATGAGGCAGATATCCCACAGTTTAACTAGGAAAGATTGAATATTAGTGGCAAATCAACTACTAATCCCTTTATTGGGCTATGATAGCCACCATATTTTCAATATCAGTACAAAAAGACAATTGAGTAAACTAGATGTGTTATATCATAAAATCGCAAGATTGGCTCTCAAATGTCGATTTGATGTCCACCATTGCACATTTTATTGTGAATTGGCATGGAGTGCTCTCCAGCAAAATAGATATTATAAACAGGCATTGATACTTTTTAACAGCCTGAAGTCTGGTAAACCCCATAGATTAGTAAATTCAATTGAGTGGACAAGTCACAATTACTCTTTCTTTGAGAGTCAGTTACCTTCACTAAGTAATTCCAAGGGCTAGAAATAGAGCTGGGAAAATATCTTTGAAATACTGAGCAGCAAAAGCCTGGAATAATTTCCCCAGCCTATGGTGAGACCTGTCACTGTCTAAACACCATTTTAAACAACTTGTTAAACCAAAATTGTATGTTTGTTGTTGTCATAAAGAGGCCTGAGGATATAGTTAAATTGACATTGATTCCATCTTGTTAGTCATGTCTTTGTAAGTTATTTGTATGATCTATTTATATTACTAGTTATTCCTTTGTGCTGCAATTGTGTCTGGAATCTAGTATGTATTAATATAATTGTCTGGAACTTAGTATGTATTAACAGGATTACCATGAAACAGGGCCTTTTTGGCCTTATGGTAAAAAATTGCCTGTATAAATAAAGTTGTTTTACCACTACTATTTTAGTCCCAACGTGGCAGTCACATAACACTGGGTAACCAGGATGGTAAGTCTGGCTAGCCAGAGGCATTGGGGCCCTTGGTGGAAAGAAAACAGTTAACATGCAAAACACCAAGCTTATCTGTAATCTGAGCTAGTTGGCTCAGTCCTTTGTAAACTCAAGGAAGAGAATCAATTAGATGGTACCACAAATGATTTAAGCACTCATTGCAGGGAGCTACCCTGATTGTACTCTCACTACCAGGAATCTGCTGTAAGGCAGGCTATATGGAGACCTCATGGAGATGATCGAAAAGCATGGGGAAACAGGGCCGACATGATATACCTCTTGATGGCCTTTCCTCCAGGTGTCCGCAACCTGCATGCTGTTGCTGCACAGTGGCTGGATCCCTGTTCCGGTCTCTCACTGTAACAGTCTCTGGTGATGGAGTAGCAGCCTAGGCCAAAGTGGCAGGGCCCAGGCAGGATGAGCTGTCTCACAAAGTTTGTATTCTTCTGCTGGTGAAGCCTCCAGCTGACATAACAGGTTCGTTCATGGGGAAGCAGGTCTTGACCCACCAAACACATTCAACACATTTAAATCAACAGCTACTTCAGAAAACAGTTCGGATATGGTCCAGTTGCAGTTAGCAGCTTTACTAAGCAAACCTTTCAATCCGATGCTGTCTCGCACACATGCTGGGCCAATTACTTCAGGAGCAAGTCTTCAGTCCAAATTGCAAGTGGCACTAACAAACTTCTTCTCCTCTTCTGCCGCAGTTCCAGGCTGGAATCAGACAAGTCTGAACTTCTGCTATAGGCAGTACTCTAGCAGAGGACAAGTGTCAGGAAGGCATGTTGAGCCTCTTCCCACCAATCCCTCTATGATCCTACTGGGAGCAGCTACTGTAAAGCTCAAGCTGTTCACACTTCAGCCTCCAACTCTAACTGATCCACTGTCTTATGACACATCGGCATTTCCCTTGTCAATCCAAAGGTTTGGTTGACTGAAAGAGCTGTCAGTCACAATAAATGCTCCCCTTCCAGGTCCATTTAGACACCAACATTAAAACTACAAAAACTACATAACTACGGAAATCTGACGTGATGAGCTGAATTGAGTTGGAAGGCGTCTCCTGCAGCTCGAGGCCCTTGAGTTAATATTAAAATATCTAGTCCTCCGAGACCGGCTTAAATTGCTAAAAAGCAGAGTTTAGAGGCTTGGGAACTGGTGCGGGTGCGTTTTTAATTGGATCACTAGACGAAGTGGAGGAGGAGAAGTGAGGTGACGTTTGAAATAGCGAGAGAGCAGTAGCGAGGGCAGGCCACACTGCAGCACCGAGATGGAAGCAGACTCTATGGAGCCCTTGGCGGGGAGAGCCCCGGCCACCAAGAGGCCAAAACCTCATTCGCCTACTGAAACTGAGCAAGATGAGGAGCCAGGGAAGGAAGGGGGCTCAAGCTCGACCGCAGATGACATCCTGGAAATTAAATCAATGCTGCAGGGGCTGATGATCGATTTTGCAGCGGTAAAGCCAGCACTACATTCATTGGCACAGAGAATGGGGGATGCAGAAGCCCGGATCTCTTCACAGGAGAGGAAGACAGCTGTTCTGGACCAGGAGATGGTGGCTGTGAGAAAGCAGGTTAAAGTTGGAGGAGAGGATGGAGGACCAAGAATCGAGAAACCGGAGAAATAATCTGATCTTAGCAGGGCTACCAGAGAGGGCTGAGGGGCTGGACTGTGTCTCTTTCATGCAGGATTTGCTGTTGAAGTTGCTGGGCCCTACACCATTTGGGGAAGCGTATAATCTGGAAAGAGCACACAGGGCACTAAGGGAGATGCCGCTGCCGGGGGCGGGGCCTCGGGTGATAATTATGAGCTTTCTTAATTTTAAAGAAAAATCCAACGTGTTAATTACTGCCAGGCAAAAGAAGTCTCTACAATGGAATGGTGCTTCTTTGTGGTTATTTCAGGATCAGACGCCCGCGGTTCAGGAAAAACAGAAAGAATATGCAGAAATCAAGAAAAAGCTATATCTGGCAGGAATTAAATTTCAATTACAGTTTCCTGAAACGTTGGTGGTTTGTCTTCAAGCCGGAGACAAGAGGTTCCTCACAGCAAAAGATGCTTTAGAGGGGTTACGGGCTGACCTTCCAGAGTTATTTAAGCCCTGCACCTGACTGTGTTTTGAGATGAAGAAGGTAGTACTAGCCTGAAGGGCAGCGATGGAGGAGAATTAAAGGACTTAAAAGGTGTTATTGATTGTTGGTTTATCTGCTTATTGTTAAAATATGTTTTCTTTTTCAAACGATAGGAATAGGCCAGGGACTATGGAAGGCCACCTTTAATAAGGGGAAACTGGGATCTTCACCTATTGCAGTTGGGGATGAATACTGCAAGTGGTAAAAGGCTACTCAGAGAGGTGGGGCATAGCTGCTGTGCGATGGGAAGGAGGGATTTGGAGAATAATACTGTTAGGGTTTTATGGTGTTTCATCTTATAGGCAGATAGGAATTTAAGGGGCAAGGAGAGTGGTTGAGAGTTACAGGGATCTAGTTAGGTTAGATCTTGCCCAGCGACACTAGGGCCTCAAGGGTTGTGTTTTCCTTTTGGAAACACAGGCCTAAAGAACAACGAGATTGGGGCATCATGAGGGTGCAGTAAGATGGGGGTGGTCGAGGGACTATTATCGTTAAAGGAGCAAACAGCTCGTTTCTATAGCTGTTAGAGGGTACTATCTTCCATTTACCTTGTTTCCTTGCTGGGACTTGGGTAGGATTGGGAGAGGGAGAAGCCAAAGGAATTAAGGTTTAGGAAGTACTGGAAACTGAAGGGGTATTTCCTCGGGGTGTAAGAGGAAGTGAAGAGGGGCTGTTGGGGCCTGTTCTTTCATTGTTCATTTTTTATTGTATCTTTGAGAGGGTTAAAAAAATATTTTTTTTTTTTTTTTTGGGAAATGTAAGGACGGGTTCATGGAGAGAGGAGGGTGAACGATGGACAGGGATGTAGGACTTCATGCTTTGGTCTCTATGGGGGTTATGGGCTAGGTCCCGAGTTGCATTGTTATGGGGGCTGGGAGGTGTCACGAGGCAGGTTCATCCATGACTCGATATCTAGTTGGTAGGCGATCTAAGGATCGGGGTTGAGGAGGGAAGGCTGTGGGGGTTGGAAAGAGAGAGAGCCCGAGTTTGGGAATAGCATAGATGCAGACCATGAAAGGGCATAAATGTTTGGCCTATGCAATATAATTTTGATGTTTATTAATGTCTTGTGTTAAAATAATCTCTTGGAATGTTAAAGGACTCAGGGGTAGACGCAAAAGAATGGTCATTCTGCGATACATTGAGCAACGGGAGTTCATATTGCTGCGTTACAAGAGACACATCTTCTGACAGAGGAGCTGAGTGGTCTTAGGAGGCGAAGGGTGGGGCAAGTCTATGGGGTTGGAAAGGACAGAGCCTCCGGGGGCGTGGCGATTTTAATAAAGAAAACTTGCCCGTATGAGGTGGCGCAGGTGTTAGTAAGGGAAGACAGCAGGGGGATTTATCTGTTGGGTAATTTGTTTGGCAAGGCAATCTCAGTTGCCTCCATATATGGGCCAACTCTCTCTGATCCTGAATTTTTTGCTTCAATAGAGAGGGATATAGCAACTCTTTCGTCACACTCGCTTATTTTGGTAGGCGACTGGAACACTTATCTCAGTAACCGGGAGGATAGGATACCACCATCCAGTGGGCCACCGACTAAGGCTCAGCTTGCCCTGATTAGGTTTTTGGAGATTACAGCTCTGGTCAGCCAATTAAGACCCATTCGAGAGGGGTAGTAATATGACATTTTACTCGGCTGCCCATAGAGCTATTCTCGAATTGATTTTTTGGTGAACAGAGAGGCGCTTAGAGAGTCAGGGAAGTTCTAATGGAGGGAGAACTTTCTCGGATCATTCTCTTATTCAGTTGATGTGGGAACCAAGCTTCATACCTCCCGACCTTACCGATGGAGGTTGCATGACTCTCTCTTGATAGAACCTACGGTGAGGGACAAGTTGGAGGAGGCTTACAGGAGATTATTAGTTCACAAGTGCCACATTGCAAAATAAAAATTGGCTGGCCTACTTGCAAGGTGCTGTATGCAGGGCTGGCCCAGGGCATGGCGGCGAGTAGTAGGCTGAGAAGAGGCTAAGAGGAATTTCTGTTAGGGCAATTGAGTCCATGTCACAAGTGGAAGGGTCTTCAGAGAAAATAGATGCAGGCTCAAAAGCCTGAGGGAAAGGCTGGCGGATATTGCTTATGGAAAGTAGAGTTTTGGCTGAATAATACTAACGCTAAATTCTTGCTGCAGGGTGATGCCCCCGGGCATCTCTTGGTGGCAAGAATTAAGGAGTGGGAAGCAAGTAGAACAGTCACATCTATCCAGTTTGAAGGGAAGCTTCTAACGGATCCCCAAGAGATGGTGGAGGCTTTTGCGGCATATTTCAAAGAAATTTACCAGGCTAAAGATTTGGCGGGGGAGGAGGAATCCAAGCGTTTTTTAGAGGGAATCCCCTTACCAGTTTTTGACCCTGTTCAAGCTAAGGATTTAGAAGCTCCAATAAGAGCATCTGAAATTATTGGGGTGGTGCAATCTCTTTCTGCAGGTAAGTCCCCTGGGCTTGATGGCCTTACTGCTAGATTTTATCAGACCCATATTCAGACTATACTTCCTATGCTTCAAGAGTTTTTTTGTGCAGTGTTGCAGGAGGGGGTTCATCATCCTCCACTGTAACAGGCATATATTACTTTAATCCCTAAGCCTGATAAGCCCAGGGATGCCTTAGGCAGTTACAGACCTATAGCTTTAATGAACCAAGACATTAAGATTCTTACAAGAATATTGGCAAATAGAATTCTGAGTATTGCCTCCAGTCTAGTTAGCCAGGAACAAGTAGGATTTATGCCGGGGAGGGGGGGCGCAAGATGCTGTTAGGAAATTACATCATATTTTAAACTCTGCCCCCGACTCCCAAATACCTATAGTCTGATCTCCTAGATGCTGAAAAAGCCTTTGATAGGGTCTCCCATTCCTTTCTTTTGCTACAATGGAGAAAGGGATTTCGGAGGGTTTACTTAGGTATTAAGAACTTATATGCAGCGCCAACTTCCAGAATATTTGCAACGGTTATATTCGAAGGAATTCCAGCCTAGATAATGGGACCAATAAGGATGCCCTCTCACCGATATTATTTAATATTTATTTAGAACCCCTTCTGAGAGCTATCAATGGGGATGTTAACATTAAAGGGATAGGGATAGGGGGATTGGAGCTAAAATTCTCAGTTTTTGCAGATGACATACTTCTTCACTTACAGGACCCAGCATCCAGCTTTGAGAGAGTAAGAGAGCTAATAGGAGGTTTTTCTAAGGTCTCTAATTATAAGTTGAATTTGACAAAGACACAAATTCTCCCTTTGACACCATATGTTTATAGGCAGATTTCGCATCCCTTGGGGTGCAATGGAGTTCAGATAAAATTAGGTATCTGGGCATATGGATTACAGCAAATCTGGAGATGGGGGCGGAAGTAAATTTAGAGGGGGTTATATCAGTGGTCAAAGGGGACATATTAAGGTGGAATAAGCTACCTCTGAATCACACAGCACGACTGGGTATTATTAAGATGAATATATTACCTAGACTGCTATATCCGGTTTATTTAGCTTCATATAGTATCCCTAATAAATGGTTTAGTATAATCAGGAGGTTGATTTCGGGATTCCTGTGGAATGGGAAACCACCTAGGGTAAAACATAATGTGTTGTGCCTGCAGTATACAGAGGGTGGCGTCAGGTTGCCTGATCTCCATATTTATTATGTGGCAGTCCAGATGGGCATTATGGCCCGATGGGCAGAGAATGTTGAGGAGAAAGTTATTTACCAACCTGGGTGCAAATAGAAAAACAGATGCTAGCAAGGCGGGCAGCAATCCAGAATCATTGCTGTATGCTAAATTAAGAAAAGGTTTTTATAACAGGTATGGGAATCCAATTATGAAAACTGAAGCTTGGTGGTCATTTCTTACCCTGCACAAAACAGAATCAAAGGAGGGCCAGAGATCAGCCCATATTGGGTAACCCTAACTTAGTAATTGTGGATCGGGTAATCAAATATCGGTGGGCTAATCAGTTACGGGATCTTAGGCTTAGGAATGTTATGCAGGGTGACAGCGTAGTCCTTCCACCACAATGTGACGGGCTTTCTTTCTTTCAAAGGTTGCAACTTAAACAAATGTTGGCAGGGTTTGTGAAGGGGTTGGGCAACACTGTGGACAACTCCTTCTTATGGGGAAGATTAAGGGAAGTTAACCAGAGAGCTAACCCCCTCTCACAAGTATATAAAATCCTCTTGGACTTTCTTGGCCCGAGTTCTCCTATAAGAATTCCATATTGGGACAAAGTGATGACCCCCAGAAACCTCACTTGGGAAAACATTTGGAAAAGCAGTAGATATAATGTAATACCCAGGTACAGAAATACGCACTTTTTTGTTGTTTCTAATATTTACTATACCCCTGTGAAACTATGTGATAGCAACTTGAGACAGACAGACCTGTGTTTTAGATGTGAGAAGGGAGTGGGTGATCTCTTGCATGTTATGTGGGGATGTAGTAAAATTTCACCCTTATGGAGAGAAATCAAACAGGGCATGGATCCACTGCTGGACTACTCAGATTTTATAACGCCGGAAGTATGTGTTTTGGGTGACTTATCCCAAATTGCAGGAGCTGCACCTAAGTATCATCTCTCTTTAATGGCGGCAGTAGTTAAGGCCTTTTTAGTAAAGCATTGGAAGGATGATCAGGTCTATGCCTATGATCAGTGGGTGAAAGAACTGCTAAGGGTGTTGGGCATGACAAAGAGGCACCGATACTTTGAGGGGAGAAAAGAGGTATATGTTAAAAGATGGGCGGTACTAGATGCAATCTACTCCCTGCAGGTCGAGAGCCTCTGAATTTATGAGCCTTTGAGCACAGGTCTGTCTGTCATATTGTGACTAGCTAATGAAAAGATGCTGGAATGTTTAATTGTTTATTTTTTGCCTTGCTCTTTTTTCTTTTTCTATTGTTATTGGTCTTAGCGTGTTTCAATTAACTTTTTGGATAGTGGTAGTGGGGTTCTATTTGGCCCTTTCTTAAGCTAATGGTGGGATGGTTTTGGTCTGCATGGTCTTAAAGGGTTGGGGGCTCTCTCTCTCTTTCCAGGGGACACATCAGGAGGCTGCTCGGTTAGTGTAAGGCCCCTAACAGGGGTCGTGGATTAGTATATGCTCATAAGCTGGTAATTAGAGGGGGATTTGGGCTGTCGAAGGGAGGGGCATATATTGATACCGGTTAGCTCATTATTTCAAGACATTACTGATTTTTGGAGTCTGATCATAGCTAGAGCGGTCTCCTGTTGTGCTTGTACATAGGGGGATGTATATAGTTTACACAGCCAGTTTGGGGTTGTGTGCTCTGGCTATGTCAGGTATGTGTCTGTCTGTCTGTTTAAATGAAAATGAATAAAGATAGTTTGCAGAAAAAAAAACTACAAAAACTACAGAATTTCCTTGCCACAGGACACTAGGGTCTGGATCCATTTTAGGTCCCCAGTGGTTCTACTGATCCAATTACTGGAAGTCCCAGACTTAACATGGTGGCTTCCATCCAAATGATCGAGCTGCAATTAAAGCAGGTTAGGCAAACAACTCTATCTCAGATATGACAGCAGATAAACAGTAAATAAGCACAGTTCTTACATAAGCTCCCTCTGCACAAGTAGCAGCTTCAGATTGGAGCAAATCAGGGTGGTGTCTGGCTGGTCACAAACCCTAAATCACAGACCCAGTGCAGACCATTCACTTAGCACAGATTAGCTATTCTCTTAAAAGGACAGGCGCGGAGGCATTAATGGGCACTCTCACACAAATTAACAGAACTACTTGAGACAGAACACCAACCTGACAGTGGGCATTAAGGAGTCCAGGAAGACATTATAGTAAACTCCAAATAGGAAGGGGGGTTACACTCTTCCCTGCTAAATTTCTTTTGGCTGCCATGGTGTGGGCTAACCGGTAGGCACGGTTTAGCTGATCTTTTAGTTTCTGGACATACTGGAGGTAATTCTCTGCCTTGACTCTGTCAGGGGGACACTCCAAAACAAATGTCTACTAGCAACCTCGCTTCACAACCAAATATTAGGTGGTAAGGGGAGAACCCAGTTGCATCACCTTTGGTGCAGTCGTAGGCGTGGACTAACATGCTTATCTGTTAACTCCATCTTGGCTTGTCTCTGGAATGAAGTGTGCCCAGCATGTCCAATAACTTGCGATTAAATCGTTCAGGCTGTGGATCCCTCTGCGGGTGATAAGGAGTAGTTCTGAACTTTCGCACCACTCAGAGTGAGAGCATTTCTTTAATCAGATGGCTTTTAAAGTCTTTTCCTTGATCAGAGTTAATTCTCTAGGGTGGGGGGGCACTGTAATGGACAAAAAACTTTTCTGTCAGAACTTTTGCTGCAGTGGATGCCTTTTGGTCCTTGGTTGGGTAGGCCTGGAAGTAGTGAGTAAAATGGTCTGTCACGACTAGCACATTACCAATGTTCTTTTGATATGGTTCTAAACACAGAAAGTCAATGCACACAAGCTCCATGGAGGCACTGGTAGAGATATTAACCAGGAGGGCAGCACACTGAGGCTGAGCTTTTCTTTGCAGGCAACGGCTACAAGTTTTGATGTGAGTTTCAATGTCAGCACCCAATTTGGGCCAGTAGAAGTGAGCACGAGCCAGATCAGCAGTCCAGTAACAACCTAAATACTCCATCTGATCATGGAGGTCCCTCAGGACCACACGTTTAAAAGCTATATGTAATACTAGTTGTTGCTTGGTAACTCAACCTTGTTTATTGGTAATCACTCTGTAAATCAAGTTGTTGCACAATTTTAGCCTGGGCCCCTCTCTGAACAGCAGAGAAGTTCTAGGATCTGAAGAGCCAAGCTTGGATACCTTCTTTTCAACATGAATGGTGTCCAGCACTGGCCTGATCATAGGATCTTGGGACTGAGCCCACTGTATATTGTCAGGAGTATGTTGAGCCAGGGTGATGAGATCCAAGGCTGCAAGATGACAGTAAGCCAAGGGAGCACAAGTGTCAGGAGGGCCCAGACAGTCCACCAGGCAATCAGTGGTTTCAGAGGATGGGTGTTCATCCTTATTGAACTTTTGACAAAAAGCTTTAACAGATTGTTCAAACATTCTTACCCACTCAGAGTTGTGGTCAAGTCTCCTCAACAGGGCATCAGCATCAATGTGATTCAAACCTGATCAATACTCTACTGAATAGTCATATGTGGAGAGGGCCATTAGCTAGCGATGCCTGGCAGCATCTAATTTTGCTGAGGTTTTAACATAGGTAAGTGGGTTGTTAGTTTTCAGTAGGATTTTTGCACCATACAGATACTCATGAAATTGGTCTACAATGGCCCATTTTAGTGAGAGGAACTCAAGTTTGTGTACAGGGCAGTTCTTTTCAGATGGTGTCAGGCTCCTGCTAGCAAATGTCACTGGGCATAGGCCCTCCTCATACTCTTGGTACAGTACAGCGCCAAGTCCCTTTAACACTTGCAGGGCTGCTGACTGATATATCAGTCCAGAATTCCTATATGTTCTAATTCTGTTGGCAGCCTAAGGGTTAAACTGGCATTGGTATGTTACACACAAGGCTTGTTGGAATCTACATATGCAAGAACAGGGGCATGGGTAAGTTGATGAATAATGTCATAAAAGGCCACCTCACACTCTTGAGTCCATTTTGTTCCAAAGGGTTCATTGGTTCAAAAGAAGACTTTCCCTTCTTCTTTAACAACACCGCTTTTATATTTTTGATTTGTTGGTGGATACCCTTGAGTTAAGTTAAACAATGGGCAGATGACTTTAGTATAATCTTTCATGAATCAGCGATAGTAGCTGCAGAATCCCAATAATCTTTGCAGCTCCTTGAGATTGTTAGGCTGTGGCCAGGTGGTCAGGGCTTCTACTTTTTTTGGATCTGTTTGAATCCCTTCAGATGACATGATGTGGCTGACAGATTTTACAGACTGGTGGAAAAACTGAAACTTGTCAATAGATAATTTTAAGCCAAAATCCTCCTCTATAATGTTAAACAGGAGAGTTTCATGTTCCTTGAGGGTTCATCCAAACACAATAACATCATCTAGGTAGATAAGACATTCTAGTAGATTTATGTCCCCCACAGCTCGCTCCATCAACCTCTGGAAAGTAGAAGGTGCTCCCAAAATGCCATGGGGCATGCACTGAAATGCATAAAAACCCAAAGGGCAGATGAATGCTGTTTTTTTTTCTCTATCTTGAGGGCCATCTGGATCTGGTAATACCCACTCCGGGAGTCTAACACAGAAAACCACTGACTCCCATTGAGGCAGCCCAGGGCATCCTGGATACATGGCATAATGTATTGATCGGGTATAATTCTTCTATTTAGAGTCTGTATTCCACACACATCCTCACTGAGCCAATTTTCTTCTGGATTACCATGACAGAAGAGGTGTATAGACTGCAAGACTCCAGTATAATTCCAGCCGTTAGCATCTCCTGGAGGTGGCATCAAATGTCATCGACGTCTGCTGTTGCTAGGTGACAAGATCTCTCATGGAAAGAACTTTTGTTGTGCAGTCTAATGTAATGTTCAGCCCCAGTGATGCATCCCACATCCCATTCTTTCAAAGAAAATATTTTGCTTCTCTGGGCCAGTTTTCGGCTGATTTTAGCTCTCCACTCTTCAGGAATGCGGGACTCTCCAAAGTCGAACAGGTCAGAAGTCACCTCATCATTTTCTCTGCTTCATTTTTTGCTAGGCAACACAGTAGTATCTGCACAATATACAGTAGCCAGGGTGCAGTCTCGATTTACTCTGATATCCCTGTCAGACATGTTTTGTACCTGCACCACTACCTGCCGAATACAGGCATGAGCTCGGGCTGGCAGAATGCTATGCTTGATCAACAGTCCCTCAGGCAGTTTCCCCTATTCTGGGGCATCCAGCATGAGAATTTTATTTTTAACATCTTTTTTAATTCGTACCTCACTACTGATGGTACACTGAGCACCAGGTGGCAATACATGTGATTCTGGAACCTTCTTCCACACTACTCCCACTGGTTCATCTTTCTCATCTTCCTTGGCTTGCATCTGTAAATCATATACTCTCTGCACCATGGCCGGAATGTGTAGGGCCCTTCCAGTCTGTTTTGCTTGTTTCTCTTGAGATAGCTGGGCTAGCCAGCTGAACATATGAGTGTTAGTGCCAATCAATAATGGGATGCCATCATACATCGCAGTTGGGGGGCATACCAAGGCCAGAGTCTCCACTGGTTCATCCATGCCAGCAACTGCAGTAGAGAAAGACAGCCAGATTTGTACATACCCCGGTAAGGGTATGATTTGTCACTCAACCCCAACACGTGCAATCCTTCAAGGGGTATGAGCAGGAGGTCAGACAAATGTTGGCTGTATCAATCTTTAAATACAATAGTGACCTGAGAGCCACTGTCTAGCACAGCTCGAGTGGAGAAGCCATTAACAGTCACTGTGGTTTCCATGGATGGGCCCACCATCGCAGACAAATCTGGAGGAGTCTGTTTGGTGGACTGGCCCACAGCAGTTTTGGAGGAAAAAGACTTTTGCAGTGGGCTTGGTTGAGGTTTTATATTACTTTGTCAGACTAAATTGAGTAGCTTGGTAGTGACTCTCCTTAGATCTTCAGGATCACTGCAAACACATCAGGTGTGCCCACCCTCTCTGTGCCAGTAACAAAACACTTTGCCTCTGGGGTCAGAAGGATGGGTCGGTTCTTCATGAGGTTTATAGTGATCAGGGGCTGGAGTCCTACTCTCTACTTTCAGTTTTATTTCAGGCCCAGCTCCACCATAGTCCCTCCAGGGGGTGAGTGATCAGGTGGCATAAATAAGATCCCTCACCATGGCTCACAATTCTCTCATTTCTTCTACCAGGGTGGGGTCAGTTTGAGGTTTAGCTGCAAGGGCATTGGCCCCCACACCTACAGGTGGGGTCTCACTGCTAGGCTCAGTTTTAGTGGGGCAAACACCAGGATTTTTAACAGACTCAGACGCAGCTTGCCAGCTGGCTCTCAGCTCTTTCAATTCTTTTAGTAGCTCACTGACTTGTTATGACTCGGAGTGGTCCTCTTTTTCAATAGGTCTATCGGGGGCCGGGGCTGTTCTTGCAACCCCTGCATATGGTTCCCAGCCATCTTCATCATTTTCAGCCTCCTGAATTTCCTTCATCAACCAACAGTATTCAGGTGGGTTAGCTTTTCTATCTTGAAACTTTAACTTCAACATGAGCACACTTGACTATTGGAAAGGCTTAAGAACATGTTCCAGCCTGACATGATTCAGTTCAGTAGCAGGGATACCCCCTTTGTGATGTGCCCTTTGCAAGGGCCGTTCTACCCAGTCACAAAAGTAGACAGTTATTCATTCTTCTACTTTTTAGGAGATTTCAAATTTGATATCAAATTCTCTCCAGATTCAGTACTGCCGAATACCCCATCTAAAGTGAATAAGTACTCAGCTGCAGAGGCTTCCGGGTTAGTGGACTGAAGGAACTGGATGGCTTCCAGTGCAGGGCCCCTCAAACTTTCCATGAGTCTTTTGTGTTTCTCCCCTTCAGAGAACCACCACTCTTGTACCAGAGTGGAGGCATAGGCCATCCAAGTTTCCAAATCTTCTTCCCCCACAGGCATGGGAAGAGCACCTGAAAACAATCTGAGCCTGCGATAAGAGTCTAGGTGCACTGAGGGTATCACAATGGGGGACGTCACAATGGTGAGTGTCATTGGGGAAGCTGGGGAGGCCAAGGGAGACTGAAGGGGGGTAATCTCCTCAGAGTCCTCCAAAGCCTTCCACAAATCCTTAACTGTCTGCCCTTCAGCAGCTAGAAGTCTCAATAATTTGTCCTTAAATCCTTATACCATTGGGAACCCCTTGGGGGAAGATGGTTTGTTGTGTAAATGAATGACCCTCCACCTCTTCTGGGACCTCTCCAGAATGATAATGTCTATTGCGATAGTCTCCATCCTAGGAAAAATACCTGAGAAACTGGTAGCCTACCAAATTACTGAATATCTATCCAATTTCAACCTGCTTTCACCAAACCAGCACAGCTTCCGTAAAGGGCATAGTACCACCACTGTCCTGCTCAAGTTCACGTATGATGCTCTTGGTGCAGTGGATGACAGTCTTCTGATGGCAGCCATATTCATTGACCTCACTAAAGCCTTCTATCTGATAAATCACCCTCTTCTGCTCTCCAGTCTCTCATCTCTGGGCTTTTCAACACAATTTCTATCCTGGTTTAATAGCTACCTCACAAACAGGTCACAAGTCATAAAATTCAACTCTGTTGTATTGGATCCAGCATCCATACATGTAGGCATCCCCCAGGGTTCTATCCTTGGTCCCCTTCTTTCCTCTATCTTTATTAACCACATTACTCTGGACACCCCTTACTACACATCTCTCCTTTATGCAGACGACCTTGTTCTGTACTACAGCTCTAAGAATATGTCTGAAATTAACCTTAGCCTCTCCTCTGCCTTTCATGCTGTTCAGACTTGGCTCTCTAGGCACAAACTCCTGCTTAATGTGGGGAAAACTCAGGCTATGGTCTTTGGTACTGCTGCAAAGCTCAGGTCAGCTCAAAGTCAACTTAGTGTCTCCTGCCTCAACGGGTCTACACTAAAGACTGTAGGTTCCTTCAAATACCTTGGAGTCCTGCTTGATGGGTCTCTGGACTGTGATCAACATATCACATCCTCTTGTAAGTCTGTGAACTCCAAAATCGAGCTCGCCTATAAGGCTATTCATATCCTGACACCCTCAGCCAGGCTGGCCATTGCTAGAGGTATTCTCCTCCCTTTACTGGCTTATGGAACTGCAACTTATATTAATGCCTCAAAGGCATCCTTGTAGAAATGGAACATGTCATATAACTCCATCTGTCACTATGCCTCGGCATCTCCGCACCTAAAACATTGATATTAGCTATACACTGACCTAAACTGGCCTTCCCCCTCAAACTATCAGCTGCTGTCCTTTGGCACACTGGTGGATAGCACCATTAGAACCAATGTCCAGGCATCTCTTGCCTCCATCTTTCTTCCTTCAACCTCCACTTATGGCCTCCGGTCCTCCAATCAGTCCCTACTCCAAGTACTGAGATGCAAAATTTCCAAGGGAACTTGTGCTTTCTTCTGTGCTGCCCCCCAAACTCTGGAACTCCCTTCCCCTAGCTATCCAGTCTGCGCCTAGCCATCCCTGCTTAAAGAAAGCTTGTCGGTCTCATCTATGTAGACCTACCCTTTGTACGTGCTTCAGTCCTCTTTAACTTCTCTGCTACCTGCCTGTCATCCTCCTACTCCTGGCCTCTTGACATTTTTCCTGCTGCTATCTATTCCTACCTTCATTAACTGCTCTTAGTGTTTTGTAATATAGAGGATAATGTATGGTGCCCAATCGGTAACCGGTCTGTTAACCGTTGAGAGGTTGCCAGGGCGACCGTATAAACCTCGAGAGCTAAGCGCTAGAGATTTACGTCACCATGGCAACCTCAAGACAGTTAACATTAACCGGTTGCTGATAGAAGGACCATACATTGTTTTTTATAGTGTATGATCCCAAGAAAAAGGGAAAACAGCTCCTTACTTTACGAAATAGAGTCACCGCCATGGCCGTTCAGTTCTTCCCTTACCGCTGCCTGCATCCATTGGTTCCCGAGAGTAAAAAAGGCGTACACATGCACAGACCGCTCCCCGTTGTTAACCTATCGATGTGACGTAGCATCGATAGGTTAACAACATTACTACATCACATCGATGGTATAACAACCTCAGGAAATGATGATTTCCCTAAGGTTAACAGCATTCTATCATACATTATATGTATGTTTTAGCTGTTTAATAGCTTAGCAGCTTAGCTTTTAAACAATGTGTTTGTTTGATTTATTTCTGGCACTTACCCTGGACTTGTACTAGTTTTCTGTCTGCCAGGTGCTTATGATTGTTTACCTCATACACAAATTGTACTGTGTCACTGAAAAGCTGTATCCTGCTATTAATCTCAGATTGTTTTTTATCCATTTGCCTTGTATTTCTGTAAAATGTACCATGCTGTTGCTATCAAAAGCCCCACCTCACCACTGTATTCTTTGCCCTTACTTTGTACTGTACTGTTGTGTTTGTAACCTCCTGGGTCGTGTCTGAAAATAGCCATTTCTATGGCTAGCACACCTACCCAGTAAACAAAAACTAAATAAATAAATGGGGGTTAATCTTTCAGGATCTATGGGGAGGCTACATGAAATGAGGGCCACCAGAGTCTGGGCAAACAGGTCTGAGTCCTGCCCACGTACTTCAACCTTCCCCAGGCACTTGACTTTCCCCACAGTTTCTTCAATAATGTCTTTGGAAGTCCCCACAGGGATATCTAGTAGTAATAATGCATGGTGGGAGTTGACCCCTTCAGCCTCACTCCACCCCATCATTCGATGCATAAACAACTTGTGGGGGGAAATTTTCCACTTGGTCATAGTAAGAACCTTCATTTCAAATTGTCCCTTAAACTTTCACTTGGCTGAAATTTTACCGGTTGGCCCTCTAAGGGCTACTACCCCTGCCTGTATGGCTATGCACAGATTGAAGAGTCTGAGGTTGCGAATAAGGTGCTTCCACCCAGAGAAATCATAATGGGGTTGCTTGTCTGCTCTGGTGTAGCCGTCTGGGAAGCTATAACCACCCACCAATCCACCTAGTGGCCCAGTATCTAACACAGTAGTAAAGTCACAAACAGTATGGAATGGTAATAATATGCACACACCCTTCACACTGACCACCTGAGTTAGATCTTTGGTAGTTTCCCTGGGGTACCCATGTAAAATAAGGTTAGCAATGCAGCAACTTACTCTTAACACTGTAATCCCACTAATAATATGCACACTAGCCAGGTTAAGTGTAAAACAAGACAATCAGGTTTATTTCGGGGCAGTGAACAAGGAAGGGGCATGCATCTAGGCAAATGATTCGAGATCTGATGTGATTCATGGTTGGCATGCACTTTTAGTCACAATGTAACAGTCACACAACACTGGATACCCAGGATAGTAAGTCTGGCTAGCCAGAGGCATTTCCCAGGGGTGGCCGGCGTTGCAGCTAATGTTGGGGCCCTTGGTGGAAAGAAAACAGTTAACATGCAAAACACCAAGATTATTTGTAATCCAAGCCAATTGGCTCAGTCCTTTGTAAACCCAGGAACAGAAACAATTAGATAGTACCACAAATGATTTAAGCACTTGTTGCATGGAGCTACCATGATTGTACTCACACTACCAGGAGTCTGCTGTAAGGCAGGTGATATGGAGACCTTGTGGTGATGATAGAAAAGCATGGGGAAACAGGGCCGACACAATACACCTCATTTTCATTGCCTTTCCTCTAGGTTGCTGCAACCTGCATGTTGTTGCTGCGCAGTGGCTGGATCCCTGAGCCGGTCTCTCTCCGTGACAGTCTCTGGTGATGGAGTAGCAGCCTAGGCCAAAGTGGCAGGGCCCAGGCAGGATGAGATGTCTGACAAAGTTCATTTTCTTCTGCTGGTGAAGCCTCCAGCTGGCGTAACAGATTTGTTTGTGGGGAAGCAGGTCTTGACCCACGATACACATTCAGCACATTTAAATCAACAGCTACTTCGGAAAACAATTTGGGCAGATTCCAGTTGCAATTAGCAGCTTTACTGAGCAAACCTTTCGATCCGATGCTGTCTCGCACACATGCTGGGCCGATCACTTCAGGAGCAAGTCTTTGGTCCAAATTGCAAGTGGCACTAGCAAACTTCTTTTCCTCGTCTGACACAGTTCCAGGCTAGAATCGGACAAGTCCCAACTTCTGCCATGGGCAGTTCTGTAGCAGAGGACAAGTGGCAGGAAGGCAAGTTGAGCCTCTTCTCGCTGATCCCCTCTACGCTCCTACTGGGAGCAGTTGCTCGAAAGCTCAAGTTGTTCACACTTCAACCTCCAACTCTAACTGATCCACTGTCTCATGGCACACCAGGCATTTCCCTTGTCAGTCCAAAGGTTTGGTTGGCTGAAAGACCTGTCAGTTACAATAAGTGCTCCTCCACCTCCTCCTCCAGGTCCATTTAGGCGCCAACATTAAAACTATAAAAAACTACAGAATTTCTTTCCCACAGGACACTGGCGTCTGGATCCATTTTAGGTCCCCAGTGGTTCTATTGGTCCAGTTACTGGAAGTCCCAGACCTAACATGGTGACTTCCATCCAAATGACTGAGGTGCAATTAAAGCAGGTTAGACAAATGTCTCTATCTCAAATATGACAACAGATAAACAGTAAATAAGCACAGTTCCTACATAATCTCCCACTGTGTAAGCAGCGACTTCAGATTGGAGCAAATCAGGGTGGTGTCTGGCCAGTTGCAAGCCCTAAATCACTTGGACTCAGTACAGACTATTCACTTAACAGAGATTTGCTTTTCTCTTAAAGGGACAGGCACCGAGGCATTAACAGATACTCTCACACAGATGAACAAAACTATTTAAGACAGAACACCAGCTTGACAGTGGACATTAAGGAGCCCAGTAAGACATTATAGTAAACCCAAATTGGTAGGGGGGTTACACTAGAAAAGCTTGTCTGTGTCTACCTATCTATGTCTGTCACTTAGCTGTAGTCCTCTGTGCAGAAGCAGCCACAATTATAATGGTTAACATTCTGTCATCTGAATGGGGTGGTCTGACCATGGCCATGGTGGCAGCTAGGCTCCTTAGCTCTGTCCACCCATAGGCAAATCCATCATCATCTGTTACTTTCCAGTCTTCCTATTGCAGAAATCACCATCTGCTCTGTTAATTGGGTGACCCTCAGTAGGTATCCAGCTCTTTTTGTTATTTCTCATGTTATAGTAATGGCAGAGCAGTGAGCACTTCAATCTCGATGGGTGTGGCCTACCTGTAGCCTTCTTTCACTGTTGTTGTGATCTGCTCTGACAACCCACCATGGCCTCTGCAATGGTCCACATCTCTAACCTGTATGAAATAACAGGTGTGTTTTTGAAAATCTTGCAAGCCATAACATAGCTTAAAGCAGTCACAACTCAAAACAGCCCATGATTTATTGGCTATGACTGCCCAGGCTGATACCACGGAAAACCAACTGATGGTAAAGGAGATGGTGGAGGATCAACTCAAAGCTCAAATAAGGGAACAGGCCTTGCCATCAGATATCTGCTCAACAAAGTATATGATCTTGAAAATCATGCCTAATGCAACAAAATCTGCTTCACTGGACTATCTGAGGGAGCAGAATGATGTGACACAGTGGGTTGTCTTAGAAAAGTCATATGAACATACAAACATATGAAACTGCCACCAGATAAAGGCCTTATGATCTATCAAGTCTGCTCGATTGTGCAGCTAGCAGCCCTTATACTGCAGCTGCCCTTCCCCCTCCAGTGACCTTCCCCCTTAATCTGTCCCATCCCCTTTTGAAGCAGTCTACCGTTGTACAGGATACCACTTCCTCTGGCAATGCATTCCACCCAGACACCACCCTCTCTGTAAAAACGTGTTTCATCATTTTCATCCTGAACCTTCCCCCTTCCAATCTCAGATCGTGCCCTCGAGTGTCCCATCCCTCCTCAATTTGAAAAGCCCCTCTGTGCTTATCTTATTTATTCTCTTCATGTACTTGAAGGTTTCAATCATGTCCCCCCCATCCCATCTCTTCTCCAGGGAGTACATGTTCAATTCCCTCAGCCTACTGCCATAGGGTAAGTCCCCTTGCCCCTGAATCATTTTTGTCACTCTGTGTTGCACCCCCTCCAGTAACCTAATGTCCTTCTTCAGGTAAGGTGGCCAGAATTGCACATAGTACTCAAGGTGTGGTCTAACCACTGACCTATATAGTGGTAGAATTTTTATTTATTCATTTATTTCAAATTTGTTAACCGGGTAAGGACACTGGGCAAATCCTTTTTTAGGTCTGACCCGGACATTTAACAAACAGAAAAAAAAATTAACATACAATCAATTAAAACATTTACATACTTCAACAGCTAATAAATAACTTTTAAATTTTGCCTTGAACCCAGTCAGAGAACTAATAGATCTGAGAGACAGGGGTAAATCATTCCACAAATGAGCAGCTGATGATACAAAAGAACGAAAGTCATAGTTACTCTTAATAACATTAGCTTTTAAAACAATTCCTGAGTTAGAACACAAGTTTACTTGAGTCCCTGTATTCGAGTAGGTCTGATAATAGAGAAACATTCTTTGCATATATGGCCTAATGAATCAAATTGCCTAAAGCATATGTAAATTCTAACTTGGGAGATAATCATCCCAAAGAAGAGTACAAACCACAGTGATGTGTTAGCACTAGGACACCAAGAACAAATTGATAAATATTATTATAAGCCACTCTCAAAACCCGACCCTCCCTTACTCCCAAATTGCCATACAAGGGAGAAACATAGTCAAGGTGTGGTAGTAAAGTACTCATTACGATGGACTTTCGAGACTCGTAAGACAAGAAGACCTCAAATATATATAACAACCCTAACTTACAATTTACTGTCTTACTTATTGCTTTAACCTGTGATGAAAAAAATAAGCAGGGATCAAGAAGGACTCCCAAGTACTAGCCTTGAGGAAAGGAGGGAGAGGGGGGACATGATAGAAACTTTCAAGTGCCTCAAGGGAATCAACAAGGTCCAAGAGGGTAGCATCTTTCAAAAAAAGAGGTGTGCAAGAACAAGGGGGCACAATTTGAAGATAGAGGTGGGGCGGCTCAGAGGTAATGTAAGGAAGTATTTTTTCACAGAGGGGGTTGTGGATGCATGGAACGGCCTTCCGGAGGAGGTTGTGGAGTCAAAAACAGTGACTGAATTCAAGCATGCATGGGACAGCCATAAGGCAATTCTAGGGGGTGGGGGTAGAAAGAAGTAGGCTGCTGGTTAACTAGGATCTGCAGCTTATCCATTAGGTAGGGAAATGGGCAGACTGGGTGCGTCAAGCGGTCCTTATCTGCCGTCAAATTCTACGTTTCTATGTACTTAAACTCTTTTACCTGTTCAAGTAAGGCATCAAATCTATCATAAATCTGCAAACTTGGGTTCTCCTTTAACCAAGGAGTACTTCCAAAGACCATGGACTTAGTCTTTTTTAAGTTCAAAACCATTTGATTAGATAACAACCAAGAGCCAAGTGTCACAAAATCACACTGTAACCCTTCATTAACTGTCTGACCCTAATGGTATCAAATTAAAGTGTCAGTATAAAGAAGACAACTACTGTTGGTAAATATAGAGGGAACTTGATTTATAAATAGAGAGGACAACAGAGGTTCAAGTATGGACCCCTGTGGAATTCCACAAAAAAATTGACTGTGAATCAGACAGAACAGAATCTACAGAAACTCGTTGAGATCTCCCTTCCAAGAAACTCTTTAGAAAAGCCACTACCACATCAGAAATACCTGACCCTTTTAACTTTTGACAAAGCAAGCTATGATTTATTAAATCAAAAGCCCGGGTTAGGTCCACGAACATCGCCACTGTAAAGAGACTTCTATCACTTTCCTGGAGAATGGCATTCGTGAACCTGACCAAAGCCATGCCCATTCCACTTCCACCTCTAAATCTATGCTGTTCAGTGCACAGGACACCACTGGACTCCAAAAAGTTTGTAAGTTGTTTTACCACCGACTTTTCTAAGATCTTACTTAAAGGGTTTAATAGGATCAGCTCACCCCTACTGGAGGATATACCTCTGGCACTACAACCCAGCATCCTGTTGGTCTTTGCAGCTGCCTTTCTACACTGTGCTGAGTTGTTCATTGCTCCCATGATGATCACCCCAGATCCTTCTCCTCTTCTGTCTTGGCTAGTTGAATCCCCCTTAGCTAGTAGCTCCTCCTTGGGTTTTTTTGTGCTAAAATGTAGCAGCTTGCATTTCTTGGCATTGAACCCCAGCTGCCAAGTGTTCGACCAAGCCTCCAATTTTGCCAGATCATCTTGCAACCCCTGCCACCCTTCTAAGTCATCCACTACTGCTCCCAAATTGGTATTATCTGCAAAGAGACTGATCTTGCTCTTGATGCCTATTGAGAAGTCTGCTGTAAAGATCCCAAACAACACTGACCACAGTACGAGCCCTGTGGCATCCTGCTTGTCACCACCCTGGGAGATAAGAGCTCCCCTCCCACCACCACCACCCTCTGCTGTCTCCCTTGCAGCCAGTCCACTACCCATCCCACCATCTTCGCCTCCACCCCTGTGCTTTTCAGCTTACTTCCTAGCCTCCCATTCAGCACCAAATCAAATGCCTTACTGAAGTCCAGGTACAGAACATCCACTGCATGGCCCCAGTCTAATTGCCTGGTTACCCAGTCATAGTACTCCACCAGGTTGGTCTGACAGGATCTGCCTGAAACAAACCCATGCTGCCTGCTCTCCTGTTGTCCATTAGCCTTCAGCAGGGAAACCATCCTCTCCTTCAGGATTATCACCATTAGCTTTCCCAAAATGGATGTGAGGCTTACTGGTCTGTAGTTCCCTGGCTCACCCTGGGGCCGCTCTTGTGGAGTGGTACCATGTGAGCCATCCTCCAGTCCTGAAGTACACTTCCTGAGTCCAGTGAGGCATTGAACAGGTCTGCCAAGGACTTCTGCCAGTTCTTTCAGCACCCTGGGGTGTATGCCATCTGGCCCTGGTGCCTTGTCTACCCCCAGTGCCCTCAAGCCCTCCAGTACTCTGCCCACTGGGATTTCCCCTTCTATCACCTCCTCCCCACCGTGCCCACCCTCCCACTCCCCTTGGGTACAGATCCCCCTTTCTCTTTAGTAAATACTGAGCAGAAGTACTCATTTAATGCCTCTGCCTGTTCTGCCCTGTTTCCACCAACCCCCATCCCTCTTTATCCTTACTATTTGGTCCTTTAAACTCCTTTTCTCCCTGATGTAACTAAAGAAGTTCTTCTCTCCATCTTTGATGCCCAGTGCTAGCCTGAGTTCCCTGGATGCCTTGGCTGACCTGACTGCCCTTGCTGCCTCCCTCGACTCTTTCAGGTGTTCCTATCTGTCCTCCTCTCTCCCTGATTTTTTAAAGGTGGCTCTTTTCTTCCTTACATTTTCCATGACACCCCTCCTCATCCAGCTAGGCTCCTTGGCCCTATCCCTCTTACTCTGGATCTGTGTACATGTTATGGTTTCCTCCTCAATTCCGTTTAATGACCTTCCACTTCTGGTTAGTGCCCATGTTTGGATGGATCCACCGAAAAGATGATAATTTTTTAATGATGTATCATGAATGATCATTATCCAGTTATGTTCAGAGATCATGTTTAGGTTTCAAAAACCATCATTGCAATCATCATTAATAATAATTAACCATCAACGTTTAATGGCTGCTAATTAAAAACCATGAAATTATGGAGATGGTGATTATGATTAATGATGATCTCATATCATCATGATTTTTCATGATTGCACATGGTCAAGATTACAGAAATAAATTTAAAAATTCAATTTATCTTTTTTCTCTACTTTTGTAATTGATCTTGTACTTAGACATCTTTATTGGAATAACCCCTTATGATACCTTTTCTTTAGAAGCCCACTGATTTCAGTTATGCTTACTCTGATACCTCACACCTTACTGGAGTTAGAAAGGCTCATATTGGTTTATATATCCCCATTAAGGGGTTCCTTTTATAGTTGTGGAGAGTTCCTAAAAGTACTTGGTTTGTGCTGCTCAAAACCTTCCTTAATAGTCTGCAAACTAATACTGTCAATACAAAATTAAAATGTATGCAAATTAGGTATGCAAATATGTATTCTATACCAGGCACCTCATGCACTCTTTCTAAAGGGATTACAACTTGGCTTCACGTGATTTACATTATAATTCATAATTAATTTGTATTTGCTGATATGTGACATTCATATTTTCATAATTAACAAAACTTTAAGTATTACTTCTGTGACTAGCAATCTTATAACAATTAACTAATATAATCATTAATGATCATCACTTGAACATCCACAGATCATCAACAACCATCATGCTGATGTAAGCTTTCAGAAATAAGCAATAATCCTCAGTTGGTAATTTGAAAGTTTGTGTTTAATCATTAAATCATGATCTAGATGATGATCTTAGATCATCATCTCCTTTGATGATCTTATGGTAACATTTGATGATTAACAATAATCAGTCATGACTGACCTTCAAAAATCATGACTGATGATTTACCATTTCACCTGGGTAAATATCCCTGTACTATTTCCCTCATCCTCCTGAAGTCTAACACCCTCGTGCCATTTCCTACTCCCCCTTCCCCATGTTTATTGTGAACCACACTGAGTGGCGGTCACTCCCTGCCAGCGGTTCCTCCACCCCCAGCTCCCTTATAAACTCACCATTTGCCAGCACAAGGTCTAGGGTGTTCCCTAACCTGGTTAGCTCCTTGACAATCTGCAATAGGAAACTGTCCTGGAAGGCATCCAGAAGTACATGCTTCCTCCTATTCATGGTGGCTGGGGTATGCCAATCCACTCCCAGCAGGTTGAAGTCCCCCACAATCACTGTGCTGCCCCTCCCATAGGTCCTTCTGATCTGTCCCACTAGTTCCCTGACTAACTCATCAGTCTGGCCTGTATACCACTTCCATTCTTAGGGTCCTATTTTTGAAGTTCTGGAGCTGCTCCCATAATGACTCCATGCTGCTCTGTTCCCCTTCCTTCCTGACACACTTCAGTCCTTCCTTCATGTATAGTGCCACCCCCCTTTTCCTTTTACCTTGTTCCTCTGAAATATTCTATACCCTGGTGCTGCCAGGTCCCAGTCATGGAAATGGGTAGCCCATGTCTCAGTGATGGCCGCCATATCTACCTCCCCATCTGCCATGAGAGCCTGTAACTCTGCTGTTTTGTTCCTTAGACTCCTAGCATTCAAGGTTACCACACTCCACCCCAATTCCTCCCCCACTCCCTACTTCCTCTCCCTTCCTAGCATCCCCACCTGACCTCCCCCTAAGTCCCTTGCTGCTGGTATGGGGAGTAAGCTCGTTAGGTTTCCCTGCCAGTGGATTCTGCCTAAGTCCTGCCCACTTGTCACCCTGCTCTTCTAGTTTAAATTTGCATTGTTTGCTAAGTATTCCCTCAGTTTCTGTTTCAATACCCTCCTTCCCTCCTCACTTATGTGCAGCCTGTCCTTAGCATAGAGATCACAGCCCTCCTAGGTCCTTCCCCACCCCATCCCCCACCAGCCCATACCCTTTCAACTGACATCATTATCTTTGAAATCCCTCTATCCTCAGCTTCCTTGCTGTGCTTTCCCTGGGTACTGGAAGCACCTCCAAGAAAGCTACTGATCTTCTTGCCTCCTCACAAATGAGCACTATCTCCTCAAACCTCCTCTGTACTACATCTACTGTATTTCCTGCCAGGTCATTTGTTCCCAAATGGGGAACTATGTGAGGTTTCTTCCTACCTCTGCTAGTATACTTCAGAACAGGTAGGCCCACCCTTTCCACTGTCATGCCTGACATGGCCTCCACCAATGAGACTATGCCTCTCCCCCTTGCTTCTCCATCTGATCCCTTTCAGAATTGCGTCTCCCAGCACTAGGATCCCACACCCCGTTTTCATGTTCTACTCACCTTGTCCTTCCTTTATCCTGTCCTCTTCCTCTCCACTCCTCCACCATGTACTCCAGTACTCATGCATGTAACAAACTGTCTCCCAGCTGAGACAGAGCAGGCACACCACTTCCTTGCACCTTGCCTCCCTCCAGGTCAATATCCTATGCCTTTATCTGCTCTGATTTCTGGGCAATTAAAACAATTTGACCCAAGACAGATGGCCTCTCAGCTGGCAGGGCCATCATATCATCCTTTACCAGGACTTCTCTGTCAAAAGTTCACAGAATTTGGCCCTTTTCTCTTGCCTGTAAACAGCAAGCTCAGCTGGGCCTGAAATTTTCTATGCCATAGCCTGTGCATCTCCAAGTAATTGTTAGTAGAGTGTACCTGGATTTCCATTCCCCTGAGGCAGTAGGGATCTTTCTGATGTCAATGAGGTCTCCTCAGCAATATTTACCTTGCAACATGAGCCCTGGCCCCTGATGGACACCATGGCTCCCCCCGGATGATCCTCCTTCCTCCTTGAGCCCATCTCACCTTGCTCAGTGCCCTTCACTGTCTGGAGAAGCCTGGGTCTTAACTAAAAGAGACAGGGGGCACCGAAGAGAAAAGACTGCATCTAAAAGAGAGGACCTCCCATGTCCATTTCTGAAGCAGGAGTCACAGTTCCCAATCAGCAGCACCTGATCCTCCTCTCACCCAACAACTTCCAATCATATCAACAGTTATTGCAACCTGCACTGTTGGAAAAGAGGTCTCTTCCATCCTCTCTACCCCACTTTGCACTCCTGAAACATCCCAAATCATGGATTGCAGTCACAGTGAAGACACGCTTACCACAAAGCATATCCTCCAGCCTGGGTGACTGGTTAACATGGCCAGTAAGACCTCCTAAACCAGTGCCAGTATGTGGGTGAACTCTGCAGGTGCTTCTCTTTTTTTTTGGATGTCTCAGCCTGTCAATGGAGTGAGTATGTGACCCCCCAAAGGGAATGGTTCTCTGTGATCCTACTCTCAAATGGCTTGGGGAGGGGAATTACCAAGTAACCCTGCTGCCGTCTTGTGCTGATGCTGTATAATGATTTCTGGGCCTGGTCAGTGGTCTTTGCCTTTGCTGAAATGTTTTGGTTTGGACCTTCCTTATCTGGCCTGTTTTTTCACCTGATAAAAGATTTCAGTCAGAGGCTCTATATTTGATTCATCTACTGATATCAGAGGTGAGCCCCTGTCTCTTTCCATTCCATGTATTATTATGCTCTTTCCAATCTCAGAAACTATAGGGAGTTATCAGCTGCTATTGTGGTATCACTAAAGGTACTCAGAGGAACACATTTTGATGATCACTACTCTGGGATATAGTAAGTGGACTTTGCAAGCTTGAGACCAGTTCCTCTCCTTATTGGTTGGTTCCCAGCTGCCTGTCCCTGTGGCTTATTTTCTCTTGGGTCAAGTTGGTCTCCTGTTGCATGGAGATATGATAATTGAACATATAACTACACCATCCGGCTCTTCAATGGGTTATGATGATAATGCAGGATTGCCCTAACATTAACTCTGTTATTGTACCACTTTGTTTCTTTTAAGCGGCTTCCTGTTTTTATGTTTCATTCTGTTCTGTTACTTATCATACCTGAAAGGGTACAATGATACAATATCTTCCACTGAGGACTCCATCTGATTCTCACCTCCTAGGCCTAAGCTACCATATCCTTTTGGTAAAGAGGCTGGGAGAAGTGGGATGTTGTGAGCATTAGTTAATGGTTTTGTTCCATGGAACACTTGATCCCCATCTGTTTGTCCCCTAGTGCTTCCCAGCCTGGTTTCTTTCCTGGACCCTCACTCATCTCTAGAATTTTACCTCTGTACTCTGCTGGCTCACCTATGACCTGTATCTAGGCTCTGATTATTGTATCTGAGGCTCATCCTTTACCAGCTAGCATGAAGTACAGTTTACTTGGAGTGCTGGTTGCATGACCTTACCTGTTGCAGCATTCTGCAGGGTTTGTCCAGGGGGCATGGCGGCTTCACTCCTGTACAAGGTGCTAAGGTCTTGCCAAAATGTGGCATGGTACATCCCATGGATAAATTCGAGAGGGCACAGTCTAGGGTAGATGACCAGAGGGCAGGAGGAGATTTGAGAGGTGGGGCTGGTCTGTCTGTTTACCAGTACTGTCAGGGAGCTCCTCGGGAGTATAGTCTCCTTCTTCTTCTCCCTAGCCCATACCCCCTTCAGTCTGTTTTTCTCTGATAATCCATTGGTACATCCTACAGTACAAGTCACATTAAACTGTTTCACCAATGAGTTGGTTTAGCATTGTTTTTTACAGTTGGCAATGCATTGGCAACTCACATTGCATTATTTTGCAATGCTTAGCCAGCTCAAGAGCAATGTTTGTAAAATGTTTTTGCAAGTCATTTGGAATGTATCTGTAGTCCAGTCAAAGTGCAATTCAAAATTGAGTTTTAACTTTTAAAAAACAGTTTGTACAGGGTTTTATGCTGGATCCAGCAACACTTATGCAACTCAATCAGAAATGCTACAGCAACTCATTGGAGGAACAGATTAATGTGACTTGTACTGTATCTTCCACTCCTCCATTGTTGGAGAGACCACATCCTTTATGATATGATTCCCTCATTTTAGAGGGTTTATACCTAGGGGAGGCCCTTAGTTGCTTACTATCTACTCTCCCTGGATCTGGACCATGTGGGCCTTTGAGTCTTTTGACTTTCTGTCCCCATCACTGGTTCTTGGTCAATGTTTTTAATGCTTATGCACCTTCCTTTTTTTTCATATGTACTTTCTCCCCTCTGGGCAACCACAGGCAGGTACTTCCAACCCGTTCTGCTGCCTATGTCTGGCCACAGCTTGCCCACCCCCCGGTACCCCCGAGCCACTTGTCCTCCATGGATTCCCCCCCTTGGTGGAGCCATGAAGGGGAGGGCCATCCTCCTCACACCCAGGGATCATTATCCAGATTGGGACTTCTGGTGATCCAGAAATGGTACACTGGTTGGCAGGCAGGGCATCTTGTAGCCTGTGGTTGCTTCCCTTTTCCGTCTTTCCATCCCTACCCATAATACCTGTGAACACGTGTATGTGGAGGTGCATGTTCACCATGTAGCCATGCCTTGTGCCTCCCTAACTCCAGTGCTGCCTCTGACCTCCACCAGGAGGCAGCCAAGGAGTTGGAACAACTGTCCTCCCTCCCTGGAGGAGGATAGTATTCTGTAGGATGCTTGATCCTCTCCCTCCCCTGCCAACCCCCGGCAACTCAAGCTTGCTACTGAGCCCCGGTCGTCGGCATGTCATGAGGTGTGGCATCCAGTGTGTCAAACCTCAGTGCCACCAGGCCCAGCTGTGCTTTTACTCCTTGTTAACTGCTAAAACTACTCCAGTTTTGATTATCTGTGGGGTTTTGACTGTTTTTAGGGTATGGAACCTAATAACACTTGTGCATGAAAAGCTATCTCATGTATATTGGGGTTCTGGGTCAATCTCCAGCATCTAAAGTTATGAATGGTATCTCATCCAGGAGAGCACCTGAACCCAATTACACGATGAACCAATTCTGCACCACACCAGTCACCTTGTCAACCCAGATCACAGTGAGAGGGATTGGGAGCATCTAAAATCATACTCTGGAGCACTAGAAACATAATAACGTATGCAAACTAGAATGTCCATACTGGAGCTGTGATCAAGTAGGGTGGATTTATTACTCAGAAGTTGTCAGATGCTACACAGCTCTCCAGTAATCTCCCTGGCCATTAATCTTCTCTTTCCATGGAACTTGCACACACAACACTACAACTTCTTCCCTGGGCCCTACCCTTCAAATATGTTCCATGACATATTCCTGGGGCTCTTACATAACTCCCTACCCCTAATGTGCATACTTTACTACTGCTGCCACTATACACTGGTCAGACGATACCCAGCTGCTTGTGGGGCTTATTGTCTACCCCTGAGCTGCATGAGTTTCCAGATTCACCCCCGAACTTAAGGGGCACAGTCATATTTTGTAATTGAGTAATGGGTCTCTTTCAACCTTACAAATTCCTAACCACCCTTGAAGGTTCCCTTGAGCCATGGTGCTCCCAAGACCATTTGTGCAGTGGCAGTCTCCCCAGGCAGGGCAAGCACCTCCTTGGGGAGCAAGCTATGCTGGCACATGTTTCAATTTGGCCAGTAGGGCAATGATTATGGAAAGCTTATCAGCATACTATCTCACTACTAAGGGCATATAGAGTAGCTTGGTCAGTCTGGCTCTGTGTGCCTCTCTTTGACACTTCACTGATTTCCCTAGTAGCCCAAAAAATAGAATCCCATGTCACCCTCACATGGAACCTTACTAACCCTAACCTTGCGTGGCCCCTTCATTTGAGATGTTCATTCATTTGGCTACCTACCAGGATTTCAATACTAACTGCCTAGGACTTTAGTCAATGAGCATTTACTCAAGCATGGTTAATTTTACAGTTTTGCTCTGAACACTGACTTCTCCAATACCTTTTTGCTGCTGAGAGGGTTCTGGTGACCTCCCCGAGGGTGGCAAATCACACTTATACACATGCGCTTTGAGGCTAAAGGTTTCTGCTCCTCTCAAAATGAGTTCCCTGGGAGCTCCATCCTTCCAGCTGACCCTGATGGTCTTGTTCTCTGGAGACCAGGCCTGAGAGGACCAGTGCCACCTGATCCTTGGGACCCTGTTACCATCCCTGGAACAGCAGGCTCCCTCAGCCCACTCAAAGCCAGAGAGGCTGGGCTGCTCCTCTCTCCCTCTCTCTCTCTCTCTCTCTCTCTCTCACTCTGTCTCTCCCCACTACCACAGACTAAGCCAGTCCCCCCTGCCCTGATGCCTTCCCCTTATTTATGATTTCATGGAAAGGATAGAGCCATGCCTATGTATGCTTTAGTTTTCTGCTCTTAGCTGAGTCAGGCTACTCACAGCACACACATCCAGATATCATATCTCCAGGCAATTCCCCCCCAGAGAACAGCTCTCCAAGTCTAGCTTAACCCTTCGAGTGTTGTCTGGTAACCTGCCTCAAGCTGGCTGAGGAGAGAGCTAATTACACATGTATTTGATATCATGTTTCTGCTGGACATAGATCAGGTGCCTGTGGGACACTTCATGCCCCAGGCTCACAGGTATTGCATCTACCCTCCTATATATAGCTGTTTTTCCCATGCACCCATATGGATGACTTATCCTACATTACATTGAATGTGCGGGATTTGAACTAGCCCTTCCAATGGAAAAAAGTGCTGTGCCATCTAAAACATCTCAAGGCTCAGGTAGATTTTCTGTAAGTGACAAAGTTGGTTTCTCTGCTACTTATGGGACATCCAGACATATTTATCTCTAGTTGACCTCTCCTACAGTAACTCAGGTGGCCATACAGTCAGGGATCTACCCCATAATGATCTCTGACCACACACGGTCTCCCAGGTCCTAAGCTGAGACCAGTCCCTGCTGAAGTCTCCCTCCTTTTGGCTATATCCCTTATTCCTTTGGCAACCAGTTTTTTAACTGACTCTGGAAGGAGGCCACAGCCTTTTTCTCAATGATACTAAGAACATTTGCTTCCACCTTAATTCTATCCTCTTTACACAAACAGAATTGGCCTTCTTCTATATTAAGCACTGCTGCTGGGAGGGTGGAGAAAAATCATCAAACATTTTGTTACATCAGCTCCATAAACAGCAGGCTGTGTGTCATATTCTTGTTCTGTAGGATGTTGGTGGGATGCCCCACTCCAACCTGGCTGGAATAAATGGATGTGCTTTACATTTCACTAGACCCTACCCCACAGCTAGATGCATTTTTTAACAGTATTTACCCTTCCTTCTCTGTTGCTGGAACATCAGGGTGCCCAGGAGGCTCTCCTGACCACTAAAGAAATAGGAAATGCCATTACTCTGTGCTCCTTTCATTGCTCCTGGAAGCTGTGATCATGGTCCACCCCAAATAAGGGGAAAACCCTGTGTTACTGGCCAATCTCCTTAATCAATACCAGTACCAAGATTTTGGGGAAGCCTCTTTCTTGGTGTCTGGATCACATCCTCACCTTCCTTATTTACCTCTTGCAAGATCAGTGTGTAAAGGGGTGTCTGACCTTTGACCATCTCCAGTCCCTGATAAATCTCCTCTACACAAACAGCTCATCCCCTACTCTTGCCACAGCATTGGCAATCTATTTTGAAAAGGTCTTTGACTTGGTGTATGAGGAGGCCTCTTACAGGTCCTCAAGGAAAATGGTTTTTGGTCCCTTCTTCCTTGAGTGGATTCCATAACCTGTACTCTACTCCTATGGACAAGTTACTCTTGAATAACCACTGTTCCTTCTTTCACCTCTCTAAATGCAGTAGGCAGGGATGTCCACAATCCCCCACACACACACACTGTTTGCTCTGGGCAAAGTACCCCATGCCATTGCAAGGCTTTCAAAAGGGCTCCACAGCTAAGAAGATGTTATACACTGATGATTTTCTAGTCCTGCTCTCTAAATGGCAGGTGGTGTTGCTTTTTGTTAGCACTTTATCAGGAATTTGTTACTCTAAGGACTGAGGATTAACCCCACAAGAGAGAACATTTTTCCCTGAACATTACGTGTTCTTATCCCCCTTTTTCTTCCCAAAGATTCTAGTGGTCCCTCATTTCTTTAAAATACAGTGGGGTTCACAAGTTTTGCACTGCCAGCCTTGCTCCCTTTCTTTGGTTATTACAGCACGATTGCAACCACTGGAAGCAGCTGTGTCTTTCTGTGGCAGGGAAGACTGCTGCCATCAAAATGGTCATAGGTCCGAAATTGCTGCACAGCCTTTCTCACCTCCCTACTCTGATTCCTCAGCCATGGTTTAGCATAATCAATGCACTCCTGGGTAACTTCTTCTCGGAGGGCCAGACCCCAAGATTCAGTCACACCAGTCTTTGGTCACACTGGTGCAGGAGGGACTGGATCCTCCCTTGGTTCCAAGGGTGCTAAATGTCATTTCTGGGGGCACAAATATGCAGATGACTTCTGTGGGTTCCTCCTCTTGACCTTTATGGCTGTGAATGGAGGTGGATCTTTGTGACTCTGCCTCACCAGCAGTGTACCTGTTCTACCCTCTGCCCACCCAACTGTGAGTATGTCCCACAGTTTAAGCCTCCTGCTGTACGTGAAGAACATTTTTCAAGATGGTGAGGACTACTCTTACCTCAGTACAAATGGCCCTGCATTGGGGAAACCCTTCTCTGACTGTGGGCAAGTGCTCCTTAAACTGGAGTAGTTGGCAGGATAAGGTAATAGTGTTGGTCCCATAGACACATTTCCCTAGATGCCAGCAATGCTTTCTGATCTACCAACCAATTTTGGTGACTTCTACGGCTGCATCGTGCAGTGATTACACTGCTTCAGTGTACCCCTGTACTACATATCCCATGTCCAGCTCCCCCTTTGCTTTTCTGGAATCTGACTGTAGGGGGCAGGACAAGCAAGATTTATAGCTGCTGTATATATGGGAGGTTATTGGAAGCACAGCAAAAACCTCAGCAGTCTCTATCAGATATTAGAAAACACACTAACACACATGTTGCAGTGAAGAAAATGTGGTTCCTTTAACCAGTGAAGTAGACAGATCAGATAAAAGTGCATGGAGCACCAACCCCTGTTTTACAGAGCAGGAAAAAGTGCATGGAGCACCAACCCCTGTTTCACTCTGTAAAATAGAGCTTTCTCAAAGGAATAGTGCCTCCTACAGTGATTGCATTTAAATACTGGTAACACTTAAAGTTCAAGGTAAATTTAAACTGACTGTGATAAGTGTACTAAACACTGTGAATCAAAGATTAACAAGACACATAAATATAGCAATACAATACATAAATTATTTAACCATTGTATCAATGTGCTAATTGTAATTATATGGAGCTTAATAAGAAGTGTCTAAAATTACATGGAAACAAAGGTCAAAATCAGTCCCTTAACCTTTCATAACTCATCACTGAATTCACGTGACTCAGTCCCCACTCATCAAACCATACCCTCCTGGACTGGGTTCATGCCTCACACCCCCATAGCATTGTTGCAATAGGTATATTGCCAGATGCTTTGAGTGACCACTGTATGACATTTTGTATAAGAAAAGTCTGGCTCCATCCCTCTTCCCCAAAGTACATCTGGCCCAGGTCCCTTCAGTCACTGAACAGAGAAGCACTATTGTATGACCTGGCTGCAACTGACTGGTCCCCCATGCTCACCACCCCATATATTGATCTGGCCCTCTCCCTCTTCCACTCAGAATTTACTTCTGTCTGGGACAAGCACTGCCCCATCATGAAGTCTAGGGCTAAATCCTCTCATCACCCCTGGATCACCTTTGATCTTATTGACTTGTGCAAGACCAGTGACCAAGTCTGAGCCAAGTATAAATTATCCTGCTCCCTGATGGACCTTCTATCCTACAGGCACTTAGCAACACTTGCACTAAGGCTGTTCATATCACCTAGTCCCTCTGCTTCAAGGCCAACCTCCAGAATAATTTTAATTCCCCAGTAAAATTCTGGAAGGTGATTTACTCCCTTTTCGAACCCGCATATCAGACCTCTCCCCCTATCCTCATGGTTAATGACTCACAAGCATCTGCTCCTCCCCCTCTTACTGCTCACTTCATTGAGTTTTTTACCACTTGTGCTTTCCACTATCTACCACCTTCTGGCTTCTATCCTTTCCCCCTTCTCCTCCCCCCCTCCTTATTTCACCCCTTTGAGGTTTTATTTTCCACCTGTCACTGGCCAGGAAACCCTGCTTGCCCTTTCCTCACTCAACCTATACAAACCTAGTTCAGATAGTTTGGACCTCACACTTCTCCTTCTGTCAGCTCTGCCATCACCTCCCCCTTACTCACTTCTTAAAACTCCCTTCACCTTTGTACTGTCCTTAAGTCTTGGAAGATTGACAAGGTTCTTCCCCTTTGCAAAGGCAGTAATCCCTCCACTTCTGGCAACTTCAACCCTATCTACCTCCTCCCTTCTCTTGCAAAACTGGAAGAAAACTAGTCTATTCATGGCTTGCAGACTTTCTCCACTCCTCCAACTTCCTTCACTCTTCCAGTCTGGCTCTAAGAAGGATCATTCCACCATCTCCTCCCTAGTTAGGGTCACTGACTCCATCTTCTCATGGATGGATCTGGGGTTCATCACTGTGTTCATTTTCATTAATCCAGCCAAAGTCTTTAATTTGGTATCCCATTGTCTCCTCCTGGATAAGCTGAGTGTTACTGACCTTTCAGCCCCTGCTGCCAACTGGTTCCATTCCTACATCTTGGACCATCAACAGTCAGTAGAGGAAGGAGGCACCATCTCCCAACCCCTTGCAGTGCAGGCCAGGATGCCACAGGTCTCCATTCTGGGTCCAATCCTGTCCTTCATCTTCCTTAATGACCTCCCCTCTGCCTGTGCCAACTCACATATTCACTTATATGCAGATGACACAGTTCTCTACAACTCCGTTCCCTCAATTGCATCTCTGGAAGTCTTGCTTTAGCAAGACTTTCAAAATGTTCTTCACTGGTTCCAGTCCAACTACATTTCACTTAACATACAAACACAAAAGAAAAATACTGTGTCTGTGACCTTTGATGCCAGCAAGAATCTGGTCCAGCTTCCCCTCCCTTCCTGTCTTCTCTATGCTGGATGGCACATCATTTGAAGTAGTACCAACTTTTAAGTTCCTCAGTGTGTTGTTAGGTAACAGGCTTGACTTCCCTCTCCACAATAATGCAATTCATGCTAAACTCCACCCCAAACTCAGTGCCCTGTACCGTAATAAGGATTGCTTTTCTCCCCAGGTTTATTGGGAGCTGGTCACCAAAATGATTCTGCTGGTTTTTGACTATGCAGATGTGGTTTATGGCACTGCCCCTCCACCTCATTTGCCAGACTGGACACCTTCTGCAATGGCTGCTGCCACTTTGCTACCAACTCACACTCTCATACTCACCACTGCTCTCTTTACTGTTCCCTATCCATCCTCTCTCTCCTCTCATGTCACCTGCCCCACTGTGCTTCCCTCATCTCCAAACACTGGTCTGGGTCCTTTCCCTCACACCTATCCCATCTCCTTTCCCCATCTCCTCCTCCTCCTCCTCCTCCTATTCCCTGCACTCAACAGACCCATGCACACTCTTCCTTCCATACCCACAATCTTCAGTAGGGAAACCTGCTTTCTCTTACTGCCTCTTTTCCCTCTGGAACCAGCAATCCTCCTCCATTAATCTCTCCCTCCCTCACTCCCCTCCATTAGACGTCAGCTAAAACTCCTCCCCCTCCCCCTTATCTCTTGCCGGCCATCTTCCAGAAGGCTTCCTTTCCCTTATCTGGCTTTGGATCACCACTTACCTGTCCCTCCCTCAGTCTCATAGTTCCAGCAACCTCATTGAAGTTTATCAACCTGTTTTAACTCCTACATTTAGTACTGGCTCAGCCTCCCTTCAGTCTGGCAGTATGTACTTTTGAATTTGTCCAATTTGCACAGAGGATTGCTATGCTAATTTATATGTCCTCCATATGCAATGTTTTCCCATTTTGTCTGTAATGCACTCAACCTATGCTGTTTATTTCAACCTCATTGTAAGCACATCAACTGACTGTCTGTATTTTGTTTTGGTAACTGTGCTTCTCCCCTTCCCCTTTCCCCTGGGTCACACTTGGAAAAGATCTTTGGCTCAGTGTGCCTTTCCCAGTTATTTGTCATAAAATTGGTTCATATTATGGTCCCTGATATAACAGTTCTCCCAATATCCCAAGTACTGTATATATTGGCATAATTGGGGGCAATTAACAGGGCCAGATCAAGCCTTAGGGGGGCCTAGGACACTCACAGCTTGGGTAGCCAGGTAAAAAACACCCAATTTTTCATACCTATTTTTTTGCGCAACATTTTCCGAGCATATTGTTCATTATAGTTTTAGTTCATTAACCTTAACAACCACCACATGGCGAGACAACCCCTGTTATTCACAGGTACAACTCTATTGCACTCACCCCGTCATGTGACATATGAATGCTGGGGTCTGGGGGCCACCAGGCCCCAGAAGTTCTGTGGGTCTATATGTTCTGTGGAGAGTTTGGGGGCTTTTATTGAAGATAAAATGCTTGTTAGATCTTCCAAACAATTGCCCCACCAGCTGCTTAAAAGGGACATCAACACTCCTTAGGCCTCTATGTGTTAAACCAAAAAAAAAAACAAATTAATTGCTAACATTCTATAGGGACTGTTGATGCAGCTGGTAGTTTTATTCACATCCTGTTTTTGTTTTGAAAGAGTGAGAACTTGAGTGCCCACCATACTGGTGTTACAACAGCAAAATGTGTTTGTTTACATTTCCTGCAGCAGTTAACAGAATACTAGTGCACAACCCCCCCCCCAAAACATGGTACATTTTAATATTTAAAGAATCACATGACCACTGGCTCTACTTACTTTAAACTTCATGTAAAAAAAAAAAGGGGGGTCCTCTTAGTTTTCAGATTGGAATTCCAAAGTGAGTAAGCTATACCACCACTCCACGGTGGGACCCTTTTGGTATAGTCCCTACACTAGCTTAATAGCTCTGAAATGGCTGCAGTGGCTACTCACAAATATAGTGCTGCCTGAATTGGCCTACAGTACATTGCCATATTGGCTCCTTAAATAAGGTACTTCCACCCAGGAACATTTACAGGTGGTGGAAGGGAGCATGTTGTAAGGGGCACCACACCTTCCCCAAATCAACATGCTCAACTCTGCATTGCCCACAAATGTTATTCACATTTCTGCTAGGGAGTGCTACAGGGTTGTGGTAAACAGCAGTTAAAAACAGAATACCAGTGCACAACCCCTTCCCCCCTGAAAAACATGGCACATTTTAATATTTAAACAATTACATGGCCACTGGCTCTACTTACTTTAAACTTCATTTAAAAAAAGGGGGTCCTCTTAGTTTTCAGATTGGAATTCCAAAGTGAGTAAGCTATACCACCACTCCATGGTGGGACCCTTTCGGTATAGTCCCTACACTAGCTTAATATCTCTGAAATGGCCGCAGTGGCTACTCACAAATATAGAGTGCTGCCTGAATTGGCCTACAGTACATTGCCGTATTGGCTCCTTAAATAAGGTACTTCCACCCAGGAACATTTACAGGTGGTGGAAGGGAGCATGTTGTAAGGTGCACCACACCTTCACCAAATTACATTTCCTGACCTGCTCACCCTGCCTTATAACCTTAAAAAGGTGGACTGAAAATAAAGACAGCTGTGTCTTTCAATCTGATAACTTCACTTGTGTTGGTACCTCCTCTACTGATTAGGCAGACTACAATTATCTTACCCAAGAAAAATTAGCTAAACAGACCAGGTGCAAATATTAGGCAAAAAATTGTTTCCCCCTGGAGTCAGAGGGGTGTGGGAAACCATCTGGACTTAAGTCTACTGCTGCAGCTGGTGTGAAGTTGTGAACAATACCACTAGTCACCACATGAGCATCACTGTACTGTGAAGCTTTGGGGTTTAGATGTTCTGGGGCAAGTTCTGGGGCTCCTGGAGGAGAGTTAGGTGCACTGCACCATCCATGTCAAAGGTGTGGGGTGCATACATCCAAGGGACATGAAGCAGGAGGTCTCACAGGCAGAAAAAAACAAAACAAAACAAAAACAAAACAAAAAGGCACCCCACACGTCCCAGATACAGGGCATTGCCTTCCAGAGGCCACAATCCCCAGGATGCTTATCCAGCTGTAGACTTAAGGCCAGATGGTTTGCCACACACCCCTGACTCCAGGGGGAAACAATTTTCTGCCAGAAGTGGTCCAGTGTACAGGCTTTTGAGAGTCAATTTAAAAGAAGACCCCTAACTGGTTCAGTACTGGAGAGAGAATCCCATAGATCAAGATATCTCTTGCTAAGGACATCCATAGACATTCTGAACCCTTGGCCTCCCCCCCCCATTTTTTTTATAGAGTACTCCTTTCTGTAGAGAACTACAGCCCAAAGAAAAAGGAACTGCACAATTTATGCAAGGTTCACTTGACATTTCCACGACTTAGCAGTAGCAAACATATCAATTAGCTCATTAAAGTCAATTTGTCGCAGTAGATCACTTTCGATACTTAAGAGTGTGAGTGCACTCAAACGATCATCTCGCATTGTAGATCTAAGTTTGTTTTTGATGAGGGCCATCTTGCTGAAGGAGCGTTCACCTGAACAGTTAGTCACCATCAGCGACAGGTAGATACGAAGAGCTACAGAAACATTTGGAAAGGTCTTCTGCAGTTCTTCATTATGCAGTAGCGCTGCCTGAGAGAGTGGCAGATCACAGCCTCTTGCCTTTGCAAAGCTGATGAATTGTGCCATTTCACCAGGGAAGACCTCCGCAGACAAGTCTGATGGGTATGCTTGAGCTAGTTTCTGAGCCTCAGCATTAATTTCTTCATCTGTTAGTGTTTTGAAGTTCACTATGATTTTAAAGTGGTCATAGACAGTTTGGCAGGCTGAAATCCTTTTGTTTAAGGCCATGATGAGGCAAATCAATTATAATCAAATAAGTCTCAGTCCTGAATTTCTCTCTGCCAGTTAAAACAACTCCCTCAGACTGCAAGTCATTGTACTGAGTGTTTCTCTTTCTCTTCCTCGAGTGATCACTTCTGTAGTGTAATGTGCCACATAACTCTTGCGCTCGTGTTTCAAATGTATCGAAACGATCACGTAATGCATTCACAAACTTTCCCAGAGAGGTCAGTAGTTCAACTGCTAATTTCAAATCAATTTTGTACTCTGCAAAGATTTGCTTGTTGCATTAAATCTGGCAAGAATTGTATTCCACAGGTCACACAGAAATGCAGTTTCCAGTAGCTCCATATTGTGGACAAGCAATCTGCCTCGTATCTTGTAGTGCCATTCTGCTGTTGGTCATCAGACATTTCCTCCAGGGCAGCTTTGATGTCTGTGTAGCCTTCAAAGAGCGCCTTCATTGCAGTCAGTCTTCCACCTTTCTCTTTCAAGTGTTTTATAAACACTGACCAGCGGTGAGTAGATGCAGAGAGGAATGTGTACAGTTTCTGGAGAAAGCCAAAGAAGAAGACTGCTCCAACGCAGCAATCAACAGCATTAGAACAGACTAGGTTGAGAGAATGTGCAGCGCAAGGCTCAAATAAGGCAAGAGGGTTCACCGTTTTGAGACACGTTTGCATGCCAGTGTACCGGCCAGCCATGTTATTTGCATTGTCATAAGACTGGCCACGGCAATCCATAAAATCAATTGATTCAGCCTGCAAGTACTGTAGCAGAGTATGTGCAAGTTCTTCAGCCATATGACTGCCGATTTGCAGGAAAGTCAAGAACCGCTCAATTGGTATGCCATTTAGCACATACCGGGCAATCACAGTCAGCTGGTCAACATGGGTCAAATCTGGCGTTGAATCAACAGATACTGAAAAGTACTTGGCTGTTGCAATTTCTTTCACAATTGTGCCTCGGACATGCTTCACCATGATTTGCATGAATTCTTCAAAAATAGTGGAGGACAGGTAAGCTGGCTTTCCCGACCAGCTACTAAATTTCTACATGTGTGGCCAGAAAGGGGTCGAACTGCATATTAATTCCATGCAGCCGAGGAAGTTGCCATTATGTTTTGATCCAAGTAATTCATCATCTCTTCGGAGGGCCAGTCCTCTCTCCGCCAACAGTGTCACAACAGCAACTACTCGATGTAGTACATCATGCCAGTATTGCTTCCTCTCCTGATACTGCTTCTCCAAGCTGTAGTCCACATGGCAGTATTCTTTGCCATGGCTGCATACCTTCAGAATGCATTCTCTGTGTGCTGCACTTTCTTCATGGATGTGGATTCTCTCGTCTACCTTTTTCCAGTCACTTAAACCCTCAACTTGTGAAAACTGGTCCTTTCGACTCACCATCAGTGTGCAGAAGAAACAATAGATGGACCCCTTTGAAGGACTATAAAGCAACCATTTCCGCAGATGCATCTCACCATTTGGCTGCCGGGCATAGAACATGTGATTTTTTAGGAACCGGAAATGCCCCTTTGGTTGGCTCTGTGTAGGGTTGTAGTACCTTTTTGACTTTAAGTAACTGTCAGAGTCGCACTTATTCTGGCAAGTGTCTGGTCCTTTCTCAACCCAGAAATTTACAGTAGCAGAACTTACTGGGAACCACTCCGCAGGATCTGTCAGGTGACATTCAGGATCACTTCTTGACTGTGTTGAGTTGCTGGTAGACTCCGGAGACAAAGACAATGAATCACCAGTTTCATCTGTAGAAGCAGCAGTCTCAATCATAGTACCTTGATCAACCTTTTCAATATCGGATCCAGTGCCAGGCCACTTATGTGATGTTTCAGAGTTGCAGCCATGTGCACTTGTCAGGAGAGAAACAGATGAGGTGACAGTTGGTGCAGACGAGTTGCTCACAAAAAATTGGTTGAGTCTAGGAGTCTTTGCAAGGACGGCATCCAGTTTTTCTTGCTTCTCCTTTGCAGCACGGTGTTTCTGAGCACCTGAATGTAAAATGGTTCGTGGCATTTTCAAGAATGTTCACTCTCTGTGTTTCAGACCTGGGGAAACAAATGAAAGATCGGATTTTATGACTAGCACAGGGCATTACTCCATGTAGGATGGTGTTGGCTCCCACCATTTCTGTGGTTTTAGTTGCACTTCTCTTGCCATTACACCAACAATTAGACTTCCCATCAGCAACCGTTGATAACACAGCTGTGCACACAAGGCAGTCACTATGCAAGAACCATTGGAGCATGGACTCAATGTCTGCTGGCAACATCTCTTTCTTCAGAAAAGTTGAGAGCAAAGATACTTGTAGTGCCCTTGGAGTCTACAGTATTTCAGGCAAGGCGGCAAGGCAAGCAGTGCATCATCAGAGTCATGTGCTTCTTTTCAGATAGAGCGAGTTTGTAATCCGGCTCATGGCAGACTTTACTCCCTTGCTTAGCTTACCAACCTCTGTGGCACAGTTCTTGAAGGGAGCATCCTGTATGCTACATAGCAGCAGCAGTTTGAAGCTTCCCAAGAGACCGATACAGAGAGAACGCGACATGAACAGAGACAACCCACTGCGGGTAGAAACACACTGACAGCAAGACACAGCAGTGTTCCCCTGGCCCCTCCCATCCTCTTCCAAACCATTCGCCCAACTGTACCTTAGCAAGAGGCTACGACAGTGTAGGTAAATACAAGTTACTTAACTAGCATTAAAGGAGAATTTCAGGAAGTGCCGCATGCTCAACAGCATACTTTTATGAAGCCTGCAAAATGCTCCAGCGCTGCTCAGAATAATTATTTTAAAATTGCAACTATTTTAAATACTGCAACTTAATAAAATATATGACTGGTTATGACTTATTTTTAGTCCAAAATATGGGTATGACAAGGGCTGCATGTTGGGGATGGTACATGCCACACGTTGGGGCTCACATCTGATTCAGAAATTTACATGAGGCAGCAAAGTCAGCTCCCAGGGTGGGGGCTGACCAAATGAGCAGACGCGAAAGACCATTAGGCCTATTCTGCTGGTGTTTTAGTATGTTAGTATGACCCTGAAAAGGCTGGACACCCCTGTGTTACAGAATCACAACGGAAACTCATTACATCCAATAGCGCGATATGACGTCGAAACTATCCATTGTTAACCTGACAAGAAATGGCCACCCAGGTGGTTAGGACTACCTTTTTTTTTTTTTAATTTACATCTCTCTAGTGAGCAGTGGGACTTAATGCCATAGTTTGAAAAAGCAGGTGCAAAAGCCACTTAACATGCCACAGTAATAACGGACACTGGAAACATTCTCGGAAGACTGTGTGTGTGTCCCCAAAGACTATGTTGCTATTTAGTACACAATGTTTGTAGCACTTGTCTAATACACACCTAAGGAGAACGGTCTGCTCATCACTTATAGGGCATTGATACTATAACACTCCTTCTTAAGATGCCTGTATTGTAATCAAATTTGGAGTTATTATTTTGGGTAATTTATTTTTTGCTATTATCTAGAATTATGGAAACAACTGTTTCATGGTTTTTCATTTTACTTGCAGGACAGAAGATTATGCCAGAGCAAAGTACCGGATCTATCACACTTGAACGTGGAAATATTTAATTGCAATAAATATATATGCCAAGATAATACGATCTGTTAGATTCATAATTTGTAATGTTATATTTATTGTATTGTGGCTTTTTTTTTTAAGATATACGATTATGATGACAGCTAACCTAAATAAAGTGAATTGACATTTTATCTTGCATGCTTATTGGGGGATAGTGACAGAATAAATATTTAAGAAGCAGAATGACATAATAGAAGAGCAAAGCAATGCTGGTTTCTGGAACTTTACCGGTAATGAGGGACAGTTATAATTTTTTTAGTAAATAAATGATATACTAAGCACCTATCATTACCATCTGCCCAATTCACCTCCGGGCCACATACTACGCACCTATCATTACCATCTGCTCAATCTGTCTCCAGGCACATACTACGCACCTGTCATTACCATCTGCCCAATCCACCTCCAGGCCACATACTACGCACCTATCATTACCATCTGCCCAATCCGTCTGTGGGACTTTGAAACATTTAAGGCTCTTAGGGCAAAAGTAATAATTATAAGATACTCCTCTCGTACACAAATTCCACTCTTCCATGATTACCATCTAAAAATCTAGATTACATCTTAAAATAGTTTAAACAAAATAAAACCATTACAAATATCAAAGTCGTAGCACTGTGTCTTCTACCACAAGTTCTGAGGGCACTCTCCCCTGCTGTTAGTTGGATGGATCAGTAGTGCAGGGGCTGGGAGCCCCAGTTAAACATGACCTCCTGCAGTGCAGTGACAGCACTCCATGCACTGCATCTCCATTCCTAATCCGAGGCTGGCATTCCGCTCCTCCACCACTTGCCTGCTGCTGCCAGTGACACAACCTCCTGGAGAACACCATGAAATGGGTGTTGTACCTTACGGAGCGGATGACCATTGTGCAGAACTAGCAAAACCTAATACATAGCCAGAGGCAATGAATAGAGGAGTTAGAATGCAGGCTAGAGGACTTGCACAAGGAGAGCCAGAGCCTGAGGGAGCCCTCCTTTTCTACCCAGCTCCAGCAACAGCAGTGTCCTCCTCTCTGCAGCTTGCATCAGCTCGGCAGCGCCAGCAGCCTCCATAAATCAGCCTGATCCACCAGACAGCAGCAGCAACAAGTATGTCCTGTGGAGTGGGGTACTCCACATGGTGGGACAAAAATCAGTTTGTGAATAGGTGGTCAGTTTGGCCACTAGCTTTCAAAATCTGGTAGCCAAACCAATATTTGTTGTGGCCTGATAGCCAAGTTTGCCAGTAACTGTCAAAATCTGGTATCTGCACCAGAGGAGGAGGAGGAGGAGGACTTGGAGGAGATGCTCACTAGTGACCTGAAGAGCACTCCATGCAGTGCAAGAAAGCAGCAGCTAGGGCAAACAAGATTGGATGCATTATAGTTGGTGGGGGAAGAGAATCACTAGTGGGCAAGACTATACTGCGCTTACAGGTCACTGGTGATGCCACATCTAGAGTACTGAGTTCAGTACTGGTGCCCACACCTCAAAAAGGACAGTAACCTGCAGGACAAGGCATGGTTGGGAGGAGGGCTACAAAGGCAGGGTCATGGAAGGAGTGGAGAGCAGGAACAGTAGCTCAAGCTGCAAAAGACCCAATGACATTTTTCTGCTGGCTTCGTAGTATATTCCATTTCAAAATCGCAGTGCTGATATAGGTTTCTGGCATAACGCTATAAATATAAGCTGTACCTTTGATTACAAGCCGGATGGCTCCAGCCTCCTATAGCAATTAGGGAATTTGTTCACAGACAGAAAAATATGATGTGTGTGCATGTCATAAAAATAATCTATAATACAGTTAGGTAAAATTTGCTAAGCCCTCAGTATCGCAGCAGTAGCCAGTGTTTTTTCTTCTTTAGAAAAAAAAAGCTCATAACATAATACTCAGTTACTGTACTGTGTGCCAGGGAATATAACGACCACTAACTACTGCCAGTAGTTGGCAAAAAAAAAAAAAACACAACCAGCTTGCTATAGCAATCAGTTAATGTTGCCAGGGAATATAACTATGAGTAGCTGCCAACAAACTAGGCAATCGGCCTGCCATCCAAGTAGATGTGTGCCTAGGTTGGTAAACCAATAAATCAGGCATGAAGAAATGCAGCCAGCAGCACAAAATCTATCCTCATTAATGAGCCAGGATGACATGTATTCCATGGCAATATTAACTGGTTGTTACAGCAGTTCTAAAATAACTAGAAGAAAAAAAAATGGGGACTGCTGCTTAACAAATTTTTCCTGCAGAACTATGTCAGTTACTTTATCATGAAATATTAAAGCTGCACACCTCTGGCTCTGTACCATGCATACATACAGCTTATATTGTAACCATGCAAATTACCAGTTTATGCAGTTCTTGCATTGCCTGCCGCACCCCCCCCATTTTGGGCTCAAACTTATTTGAAGACAAAAATAAAACAAACAGTACTTTACTATGATGTATGCATATGCATCCTACTCCAAAGGACAGTAACTAAATAACTACTTACTGTATGTATGTACATACAGAGGTGTGCAGTTCCAATATACCCAAAGCCATAACTACAAATAAATAGTTGTTTGTACGCACGATTCTACCATCAACATGTACAGTGCACGTTAACTTCTTACAACAAGCAGATTGCTAGGACCAATCACATCAGTTTAAAATAAAAGACAATAATGCAAATGTAAATGTAATTATTTGACACAACCTGAAAGCAAACCAGACGTCAGTGAAATGTTCTTAACAAGTGAAGCCAATTCAACTGAATTATGGTACACTGGAACTATAAGCATGATGGGATTGGGGGTATTAATTTATAGCTTTGTACAGTACCTATCAGTTCCAATGGACCATATATTCAGACAGTGCTAGCACTTCCAGAATAATAAGCACAGAAGTAAATGTGCACATTGACAGCCATGAATTTAGGTTTTGCTGCCTCTGATCCATAAGCTCTAAAACCACACAAGCTCAGAATAGGTTATGTCCTGTGGGCAGATTAGTATTTAAAGTTAGTAAGTTACAGTGGAGAAAAATACCTTTATGGAGACTAACACTGTGTAGATTGGGGGGGAGGGCGCACATGGTAACCAGATCATCCAGTACTTACTTTAAGCATGGGCACAACTGTCTGTTCCTGCACATTACATCTTTCATGGAATACATATATACAAAACATGCAAATAATGGAATGATCCTGTTTTCCATGTGCTTCAGCGTTCAGCCCTCCCCCCAGTACAGTCAGTGTCCATTTACATGAAGGTATTTACAGAGTGCAGGCCCCCAATCAATAAAGAAATAAATAAATAAACAAACAAACACCACCAGCATGTTGTCATGAACTTACCTCAAGTGATGGTAGGAATCTCCGAGTTCAGGAACAGAGTTGGGCCTGGCCACTAGTGGTTTCCGACTCTCTGGCACAGAAAGTGTCCGATGTCCTGGTTCTCTCTGTCAGCTGGCTGGTGGAGTAGGACTGGTCTGTATGGAGATCAGGCTTCCAGACTTTGTTCTTCCGCGTTCTTCGATAAATTTCTTCCCCTTCACGAAGCAGGTGATCAGATCAGGTGATTACAGCTCTGATACCTGACTAAGTGGGCTTTAAAGCCCCAATTTATAGTGCAAAAGAGCCAAGTTTTCCTTTTTTTATTTTTCCCACTGCATAATTACCTAAATACAGACTTGTGATTGGTTCTCCTAACTGAACCAATCACAACCCTGGTCTGCCTCCTCTACTCCGATTGGCTCATGTACGCTTTTTGGGCTCTGATTGGTGGCTTTCTAAGCCACTTTCTGCAGTGAAGCTGCATCAACAGGAAGGGCAGTCTGTTTAGTTCGCAGCGGAGGGAGTGGCCCACGGAACAGAACAAGTCAGTCGGGCAAGTCGGCTCTAAGCACCTCTTCTGAGTCCCTGGCCCGAATGATCAACCGATGACCCAGGCTGTCCCCAGGGCTCACCTCAGTCCCAAACCAGCCAGCAGGATTTAAGAAGCCAAGAAGCGGCTGTTTGATTTTGTTTTGTAGCTGTTACAGTTTGGAGGGGGGCGCCTGTCTGCCTGCACACCTGCCTGCCCCGGCTGCCAGCCCGCCTGCCTGCACCATTGCACGCCTGCCTGCCTGCAGTTGTACCGGTCTTGTACCAGTCGGTCCGTCTGCCACCTCCCTGCCACGCTGCCTACAGTAACAGCGCACTGACTCTGCATCGGCAATTCGGCAGCCAGCACTTCTCCACAGACGCAGACCACATGGAAAACTTAGGTAGGTGCTCCCTGCTGACTAGGCTGGTTCTAAGAACTCAGAACTGAAACTCTATTTGTAACCATCAGTTGTTGTTACTTACTTTTACTTGTCGTGAGCTGCTGCCTGGCCAGGGGGCCTATATCGAGTTGAGGAGTGGGAAGAACTTGGAAGTTAGTGTGTTTAATTAACCAACCTTTTAAACTTGTTGTACTTGCTTGCTTAGTTGCACTGTGGGCGGGCGGGAAGAGAAGGAGTCGGCTCAGTGGGGGGGGCCCTAAGCGCTAATCTGTGGTGGATGGGCGGCCAGCACTTCTCCACAGACCACATGGAAAACTTAGGAAGGTGCTCCCTGCTGACTAGGCTGGTTCTAAGAACTGAAAGTTTGAAACTCTATTTTTGTAATCTTCAGTTGTTGTTACTTTTGTCACGCGCTGCTGCCTGGCCAGGGGGCCTATATCAGGAGTCGGGGAGTGGGAAGAACTTGGAAGTTAGTGTTAGTGTGTTTAACCTTTAAACAACTTGTTGTACTTGCTCAGTTGCACTGTGGGCGGCGGAAGGGAAGGAGACGTAGTTGGCTCAGTCGGTGGGGGCCCTAAGCACTAATCTGTGGTGGACGGGCAGTGGGTTAATTACAGCATGATGATGTGGCTCAGGCTCCGCTCTCGGCTCTCCCGACTCCTTTTCTTTCTGTCGCTTTGGGGGGCCAGTCTATTGTGGGGGGCCTGGGACATTTTCCCCATTTGTCCCCAGCTTAATCTGGCCCTGGCAATTAAGCCCACATTGCTACAGTGAAGCCCACCAAGATGAAGCACAACTCTGCAGAATTCTGCAGTAGAGTTACTGCAGCAAACAATGCAGTTTCAAAGGGAGTTAATCCCTTTTGTTATGCAGGAAACCTGTGACACTTTCATCCCGGTGGGCTTCACTGTATACCTTTCAATTGGAGGACATGTGAGTCCACAAAACAGAAGGTGATGCTCTCAAGTACTAGCCTTGTCATGTTTAATAAAAACTCTGTATCAGGTTTTGACCCCTTACCTCTTTTCTTCAGGCAGTATTTTAAGGCCTCTAAACCTCCCTCATGGGGTATATTGGTATACAGTGATTCGATATTGATGGTAGCCAGAAGACTATCATCCTTGATGTCCAGATCACTGAGCAACCTAATCATGTCCCCTTGGTCTAATATAAAGGATGGAAACATTGACCAGTTGGGATAGAGACTGTCACTGTACCAACACTGGAAATTATAGGCTTCATAGAAGGATTTTCAAGGGATTTATGAACACTGGGTACACAATAAATATATTATCTAAGTGGGTGGTTCGTGCTCAAAAAGTAAAATTCCCTTTTGTTAATGAGGTTGTCATTCAAAGCTTGTCTCAGAAAGTCCTCAATCCTAGCCTTGATGGGCAGTGTGGGGTCTGAACATAAGGAAGGCCATCCCAGACCAAGATACATAAGCTTATAATAACGGGAATCTGCTATCAATATACAGCATAAAGAGGACTGGTGCTTCTGCTGGAGGTTAGCACATGTCACCTGTGTGGACAACCGCATGTCATACAGCACGTGGCCCTCCACGTATGGTACTGTACTCCAACTCAACTTCAGTCCCTTGGCTTACTTGCTCAGGATTGCTGTTGGGATTGCCAGAACTTTTTGGGGGGGAGGGGGTTTCTCCATATTCTGTGGACCTGCACTTCTTTACAACCATTCTGACAGGTGGTTCCCAACAACTGTACCAAAGCGATGGGGTCTGCTCTACTATATCAAGTAAATTGGGTCAGGAACTATATAAACAACAGATTATAGATAACCAATATAGATGAGCACTTCTCCATGGAATGCACTATTAAATATGGTGTTCCCCCAGGGCTCTGTCATGGGCCCCCCTCCTTTTCACCCTTTTCATCAATAAGCTCCCTGAAGTCTGTTCCAATACCAAAATGGTCCTCTACATGGATGATGCCATGCTATACTGCTGTAACAAAACCCAGAAGAGATGCTCACCTGCCTACAATCCAACTTCCTGAAGCTTCACTCATGGTCGACCCTGAAAAGGGACTGTAATTGTCTTACCCGGTTACCAAAATTGAAATAAATAAATAAATAAATGCATGGGCATGGATATTCAAAATGGATGCGCCATGCGCAACAGGGATGCGCCAGCGCAAGTACCGAAATGCGCCATTGTGCAATATTCAGAGGGAGGTAGCTGCACAATGCAAGTAGCAATGCGCAAGAGCGCATTAGTAATGAATGCATGGGCAACCATAGGAGGCAGAACCATGAATAACATGCACAGTGTGATATTCAGCAGCACACGCCATGCGCAATAGGGGAGCTAGCGGAAGTTGCGCGACAACGGAAATGATCCAAAATAAAAAAGAGCAAGAGAGGGGCACAAGAACGCTACAGGAAAGCCACAGATGGGAGCGTGCTGACAGACACAAGGGCAGTACAGAGGGTAGCAGTGAACAGGACTGGGCAGGAGCAGGACAGGGCATACCTGAACTGATCCAGGAACAGGATAGGAGTGGGGAGCCTGTGCCACTGTGCAGGACTGATAGTGGAGTGCCACAGTGGACTGAGGGCAGTGGCGGGAGTCAGGACAGCCACAGCCAAAGGCCAGAGGCGTACCCAGTGCAGGGGGAGCATCAGAAATGGACAGCGGGGGGAATGGGATAACAGCCACCGGCGGGGGAACACCAGCCAGGGACATAGCCAGCGCCACCTTCCAGATGGAGGCGGTAATGAGGAGTGTGAGAAGGCAGGCAGCAGGGGGGCGCGGCCATGGAAGGGCTTGTCGGCGGTATGCCCAGAACAGGCAGTACTGAGCCCTCACCACCTTCGATCACTACTCTGACACAGAGATTGTGGGCCAGTACCACCTGAACCGGGTGATCCTGAGGTGGCTCTGTGAGCTATGCAGTGATGAGATGCAGGCACCTACACGACGGAGCCATGCTCTGTCAGTGGAGATGAAGGTGACAGCCGTCCTGTGCCTGCTCACCACAGGCATCTTCCAGAGACCAACAGGGGACACAACAGGCATAAGCCAGTCGGCCGCGTCACGCCTACTCACACAATTCATCAGTGCACTGCTGCCACATGCTGCGGAGTACATCCATTTCCCCAGCACACAGGTGGAGCACACAGCACACATACAAGAGTTCCACAGGGTAGCACGGTTGCCTGGCATGCTCAGGGCCATTGACTGCACCCATGTGGCCATCCACATGCCACCTGGCCCGGACGGTGTGTCCTACATCAACTGGAAGGGGTATGCGAGCATCAACCACCATGTGGTGTGCGATGCCAGGGGGTGCATTACCAACATCTGTGCCATGCACCCTGGGGGAGCACATGATGCCTTCATCTGGCACCAGTCGGCACTGTCCCACAGGTTTGAGAGTGGGGACATCCCCACTGGCCACCTAGTGGGTGAGTATGCATATCACGCAGGATGACATGAGCAGATGTGGGGGGATGCATAGTCAGAGCTGCCATGGGTACTGGCCTTGTCAGCCCATGGCAAAGCAATGCAGACCACCAAACTAATATCCACCCTCTACCCACAGGTGACAGTGGCTACCCACTCCGTCCCTGGCTGCTCACACCATACTGGTGCCCCTCGACCCCATCGCAGCTATGGTACAATGAGGCACACGCCACAACAAGGAATGTCATTGAGTGAGTGTTCGGGATGCTGAAGGTACATTTCTGGTGCCTGGACATGTCTGGCGGTGCCCTACTGTACAGCCTCTCGAAGGCCTGTGGGCTATTCCTGGCCTGCTGCATTCTGCACAACATGGCCAACGACTGTGGGATAGCCATAGAGGTCAAAGAGGGGGACAGCAGTGGGGACGATGAGGACGCTGGTCCAGCCAGTGATGAGCAGCCACCCCCTGGACAAGGGGACCCCCACCTGATCCGGATGTCACAGCTGCACTGGGACACCATTACAGGGGAGCACTTTGGTCAACACAGGTAGGTCATGGGGCCATGCGCAAAACCAATGGCAAGGGCACAGCTCACAGACAGGCAGGGAAGAACCCCAGAGGTGGATGGCGGTAATGGAATGGGTCTGAGTGTGGCACTGCACACGGCGTCAGGGATGGGCAGGGCCGAAGACGACACGTGCACACACACACACACACACACACACACACACACACACACCACAAGATGTGCACAAGGGGTAGATGGCATGCCAACCCAATTGTCACCCCTACCCCCACACTGGTCCACACACGACCATGCCCAGTGGCCATCACTGTGCGTGCCTCAGATGCTGGGCACCATTGCACACTGGTGGACAGTGCAATGCAGGCATCATCATGCACATGCCACAGCGGCCAGCAGCCGGGAGGGTGTGCACAGGGACCATTTGTGTGCAGGGCCGGGTACCCCACCCGTGTGTCGCATGATGCACACCACACTGCACATAGGTCAGCGGCAGACAGTGGCCATGGTGGAAGACGGGTCAGTCATGCGGCACAGTGCTACGGCCACCACGGATGAGTGGGCAGCCCCACCGAGACCTGCCAGTCATGCCAAGCTGACTACTGGCCTCATGGGGTGGCACCGATGGTCCCCCAGGGGTGCCGCTGTGTGAACGTGACCATGTTCATGCAGGGGTCTGCAGCTTACTGAACATGCCCTCTCCAGGTGTGTTAGGTATGCCCACAGCCGAACCCGGTGTCAACATAGCAGGTGTCGCACGGCACCGGGAATGGGAGCTGGACATGACACTGCACGGTGTCTGCGGCACATGGGCACCGAACTGGGTGCACAATGTGGCCATGACAGCTGTGAATGCATTCATCTGCTTGTCAATGGCAGCGGTCACATCCTCCCACTGCCGGGCGATCTCTGCCAGGAGCAGACTGTGGTCTCTGCTGCGCCGCTCCTCTGCCTGGCCCAGAACCACACTGAGTGCATCCACCACAGTCACAAGCCGCAACTGCTGGTCTACTGAAGCCTGGAGTAGATGGCTGTGCTCATCAAAGAGGTCATCCGCCGGTACGGCATGCTGTCCCTCGTGGTGTTCCTGGCCCTGCTGGGCAGCACCGCTTGACAATGGGTGCTGCACACCAGAGGCATGCCGGGGCACATCCACATGCAGTGCACTGCCACCACCCCTGACACTGTCCCACTGTCACCATTGGCCGACTGCTGTCACTGACCCTTCAGCAGCCAATTGCCAGGGCTCACCGGCACTGCTGCAGTGGCCACAACAGCCCCACTGGCCTGGACGTACACCAGTGCTATCTCACTGGGGCATACAGGCACAGGCTGGGACTGTGTTGCCATGCAGGCCTCCATGGTGGCACCACCCATGGCAACACCCATGCAGTTGCCTGCTGTGGGACCATCCTGCATCCCACATGTATCACTGACCGGGACGTGTGATCCATCATCATCAGTGCTGGATCCAGCACCAATCCATGTCCCAGCATGCTGCAGACCATGGGCGCTGTCATGCTGGGACACAGGCAGGGCCTCGTCCACACCCGCACCACCCTCTTCAGTCTGGACAGACAGGTAGGTATGCACTGGTCCGGTCCCTCAGACACCTGTGGAGGTGGATGGGCATTCCTTCATGTCCAGGGCATCACTCTCAGTGGACACACCCACCACCACTGACCCATGTAGATGCTTAGGAGCTGTGAGGGAACACAGTAGCATTATTGTCTCCACCCTGCCCTGTGGCATTCCCCCCACCATCCACACAGTGACAGCACAGAACCTTCTATGCAGTGATGGGCTGCCACCTATCTGGAAGCCACCATCAGGAATGCCATCTATGGCACAACGCTGCATGCTGCCAGCCACCTGCTCCTCCTGTGGCATCAGGCGCGGCACATCAGGCTGTCCACCACATGTGGCAGCACGTGCTGCCCTGATGGCAGCCACCTTATCCTTGATCCTCCTCCTGTCTGTGCTGACCTTCTTATTACACTCCTGCACGGACTGCTGGTGGCTGCCATGCTGATTCACGGCATGCGCCACCTCACCCCATGCCGCAGCACAGGCCTGTGTCGTTCCCCACTGTCCACTGAGCAGCGGTTCCCTGTCAAGATATGCCTCGAACAGGGCATCTGATTCAGCCTGGGTGAAGTTGGGCCTCCTCCTTCTCCCCCGTCCCTGTTCCTCCTCATCCTCTCGTTCAGTCATGATCAAGCCTGTGGGAATGACAGGTGTTACCTTTGAATGTGCAGTCCTAGTCAGCCCTCACAAACCACAGTCCACACATCCCAACAGCATGCAACCCACCACAATTGACTTCAATACCAAACTATGTCCTCTGCAGCCCCATGTCGCATTTATGTAGCGCAATGCATGCAAATGAGGCGAGGTGCAACTTTAAGTGGATGCTAATGCAGTGGTTGCACCATGGAATTGCTGATGAGCTGATTTGCATATGCTGGCTGAATATCACGCTGTTGCACCTTGCGCAATATTGTTGAGCGTGCTTAGGCTATGGCGCAGCTCTGTGACGTGCACAGTAGGCACTGCACGGTGCATGCCCGGAGTGCTGACGCCAATGCATGTGACGCTGATGATGTGCTGTGTGTGGGATGCAGTGCAGGGCACGGCCACCATTATGCCAGTGGCGCTAGTGTGCTGTTGGCCCGTGTGGCGCTCGTGCCTTGGTGCGCCGTAGGCACCATGGAGCCACAGCGCGGTAGACCACTGCAGGGCATCACACACAGGCACCCTACCACGCTACACACAGGGAGTCCCAATAGCACTGCTGCTCTGTGTATGGACAGACCCTTGAACCTGCAGTCGACTTTTGCCCCCTAGGCATCATGCCTCCTCATGGGTGCACCCCTTTCTCACAGTTCGGTGACAGCGCGATGGGGAATGGCAGCGCAGTACCATGCAGCCTCTGCACATGGGGAACGTATGCTACAGAGCGCCATTTTGTTATCGGTACTCATTGCAGGATGGCACGCAGGTGAGCACAGCAGTGGAGCACCATAGAGCTGGTCAACCTGGTGGCCATTGTTGAGCCCCATGCTGGAGCCCTGTTTGGCCAGGACCCACTCGACAGGCCATGCAGTGCTGTGTGGGAGGAGGTTGCTGAAGGCATGGAGGAGGCCACCGGTATCTCTAGGTCTGGTGAGCAGTGTCACCACCGGTATGGCGACCTCCAGCGAAGGGACCTGGACAGACTGGGGAGTCTGCAGGCATGCGCCTGGTGAGGCGCCATGCCACAGCCAGGTAGATGCTCCATCCATACACTGGTAGTGTCCATTTGTCTGGGTATCGTGGTGTGCATGTGTCCACCCCACAGGGAGGTGGGGTCCATCTAGTGGGGGCGGTGGTGGGGTTGCGGCATGGCTGGGCTGTGCGGGAATGCACACATCGGGGGGGCTTTGCTACTGGTTTGTACTGATGTTCCCCTCTCCGTGTTTGCACCCTTGGCCTGGAGAAGTGCTGTAGGATGAGGCAAGCCTGAGCCAAGCAGGACAGGGATGGTGCGCAGCAGCTGCAGCAAGGTCATGGAGGAGGGGCCATGGGCCAGCAGAGCCCAGCCGGCCTGGATGCAGGTGAGTGCCATTTTTCCCCTTACATCTGTGCATGCTGTATTGCAGGGTTGGCAGCAGGGCATGGCCACCAGCACTTGGCCTCACCACCGTGCATGCCACACGGTGCATTCAGCACTGTCCTGTGGCACTGCATGTGTGGGTGGGCATCACTGGTTGTCCGTGCGTGCACTAGGTACATGGCTGTGCCACTGCCTTCGCACTGCATAGCCATGTCACTGTACAGCCACGGTGGTGCTGTGCGGGACATGGGCGGTTGGTGTGTGCAGCATTCAGCATGGCTGTGGGTGCCTTGGTAGGCGGGTTTTGTGGGTGCGGTCACTGTGGGTGGTCGCATGCTATCACAGGGGTGTGGCCCATGGCTGCATGCCATGCACAATGGGTGGGCTGCAGGGGTCTGGCCAGTCATGTGTATTGACTCTGCTCCCTTGTCCTCAGTGGACAACACTGGACAGTGCTTGAGAGAGGTGTACAGGAGCTGCTGTAGCTCATCAGAGCCACCCTCGAGATCCTGCATAGGCTGGAGCAGGATGGTGTATGGTGCCATGGAAGTCGGCGAAGGCACAGAATTGGGGAGAGGGGCCGTCGATAGGCCCTCTATGCCCCCTTATTGTATCCCCCCCGGACTGACCCTCACACCCCTTCATCCCTCTCCCAGTTGTTCATCCCTGCCCCATGCCCGCCCCACCTGGTTTGTGGCCTTCCCCCCCATTGTATATATTTGTAAATATGTTTTGTTTTTCACAATTCTTTAATATATCCATTTTGTTATGACAACTGTGGTGGTCTCTGATTTGCAGTGGGCTAATGGTGCTTGGCTGCAGTGGTGTGCATGGCGTCAGGGGTGGTGCAGGCCTGGGTGTGTGTGTGTCTGGCAGGGACCCTCCTATGGTGTGGGTGGGGGACTCAGTCACTGTCTGTGGTATGTGTGTTGTTTCCTGTGCACTGGATGCCTGTGTGCAGCGGTCCCAAGTGCATGCACTGTGTCCATGGCACCCCTGTCAGTATGTCCATGGCCCGTACAGCTGACACCCTTGCATGTCTGTGCTATGCATGGTCTGCTGGCATTTCAGTGGTGGCTGTCCATGATGGTCACCCCTTGGACCCAGCACAATAGCTGATTGCCTCCTGTCACCGGTATGGTACACATCTGCCTCAGGTGGCACTGTGGCCTCTGTTGTTGTTGTCCCCCTCCACGCTGTCTGGTGTCTGTTGCAGGGTCTGTGCTCTGATGTCTGTCACTTGTGCTCTGGCCACATGCTGGTGGTGGACGGCTTCATGGTGCATGCACAGGGTGGCTGGTACACCTGTGCCATGGTGGGGTGCTGGCCGTGGCTACACGGCTGCTGTGGTCGCATGCCAGTGGGTTTATTGCCCCGCTATTGTGTCCCTGTGTTGGGGTGGCCTTGGGTCTGGGTGAGTGTTTGTCCATGCCCTGTATTGCATCCTGTGTGGTGCATGCCTTCATGCACCACTGTGGGCATCTGTGCTGACTGTTGGGCACAGTGCTGGGACAGGGTGTGTGCTTGGGTGGGTGTGCGGGGTGCTGTCCTGCTGGTGTTGGGGTCCAGGGCAGGCCCTATCTCATGCAGGGTACCTCAGGTGCCAACGCAGGGTTGACCTCTCGGCTGTGCCACGGGGGGGCCATGCAGGGCGGCACTGTGTCTGCAGTTGTTGTGTCGGTGGCTGCTGCCACCCACTACGTGGTGCTCATGGTGGGGCTGCCATGCATGGCTCCATGATGCACAGGGTTGCATTGTTACAGTGGGGGTGGTGGCATGCATATGGAGCAATGCACTGTTGGGTGCTGCTCCTGGGCAGGGTGTCTTGGGATCGCTGTGCAGAGTGTGCTCTGCATTGGTGGGATGGGGTGGCACAGGGTGGCCGGACCTCCTTGTGTTACAGTAACTGCTTGCCAGGGGGTGTGCTGAGGCACCATGCCCCGGCTGTGGATTCAGTGCTGGTGTTCATGGGCTGGTGGTTCATCCAGCTCACCACAGGTTGTGCAGTTCATGGGGTGCGGGGGGCGCTGTCTGGTCTGCTGCGTGCTCCTCTGCCCATGTCTTCCATGGGTGGTGCACCCCTGCATCCTGTCCCTGCGCATCCCTGGTTGTGCTACTGCACATCAGCCCTGTATCACTGCGCATTCCTGGTTGCACCATGGTGCAGCTGGCATGATATTCAGTTGTGTTGCACAAGCACACCTTGGCCTGCACTGTGTTTGAATATCACGCGTGTTACGCATGGGCGCACTGCACTTGCGCCTGCTCCTGCTATTGAGCTACTTTGTGGTACAGTTTGAATATCTGGGCCATGGTCCTTAGCTCAATAAAAACAAAATACATGGTTTTCTCTAGACCTAGGAAAACCTACAACCCTCATCTTACCCTCTCTGATAACCTTGGTAATGGTATAGAGCTAGTATCTGAATTTAAATACCTAGGTATTCTGCTCGATCCCCACCTGTGTCGCAGGTACATAAGTATAAGGATAACACTGGACACAGTAATAGGGTACAAAACGCACGCAGTATGTTTTATTTTATAGAAAAATAGAAAAAATAAATACATATAAATAATACAGTTCAAACAAAACAAGAAAATAAACAATAGTGCAAGGCTATTTCACCTTACTTCAGGTATCTCAAAACAATTCATCAGCTTTCCTGCTGTTAGAGATAAATTCCTGTTCAGGCACATGTCCTTCTGCTTACCTTACCTTACTCCAGGTAAGTGAGACTGGCTATGCAGCTAATCTGACTCTTGTTGTTTGAGGAGGGTTTATATAGCCCTGCCACTTATGGGAAGTCCCTTCCATAACATCCAATTAGTTCTAGAATGGTCCTTAAATAGGGGAACTCCTCCTCTGTTACATAATGAGGTTTTAACTCACAGGGTATAAATATGGCCCTCTAGGGGCCACTGCCCCCTTATAGGAAATCTCCTTCCTGAGATCTTGCCAACAGACCAGCACCTTATTTTCTATATATGCAAACAGTGCAAACATTTATTTCATTTACTGTATTGTTACAGTAATGGACTCTAGCCCTTTATTTCATATCTCAGGACTCTATAGAGAAGAGAACATTATGGCCTGCAGTGTCTCTTTATTTTTACATTTGCTTTCTTCTTTATTGTGTTATGCTTATTTTATTTTACAGCCCTCTCCTTATTCTGAGGGCTACTGTATCTGTAAAGCATTTTCATGCATAGGGACATTCCTGTCCCTTTAAATCAGTTGATTTCTATGTTGCAGCAAAGTGGCAGGTTGCCAAAATAATCACTATCTAGCCACTCTGCTATAGGGCTCTGCATAGACTTGGCAAGCCCCTTTTTTATTCATTTTTATGCTGGGTTGTAACTTTAAAGTCTTGGGACAGCATAGTACCTTTGTATTTTCAAGCACTGACTTTTCAGAGTGCTCCATTGATTCAGGGAAGTAGGGTGCCTGTAGGATTTTTGCCTGATGGGGCTGGAATCTGTTCTAATATAATGCTGTACCCCAACTGCCTTTCATGGAACACTTGTAAACATGGGTTCAAAGGTTTTTATCAGCTGGTGTATGCCCTCTTTCTACTGTGTGTCTAGCTCAGGGGTGATTTTTATGTTAGAGAGGTTGTCCTTTTCCTCTAATCTTTGATAGGCCATCTCCAACTCTGACATGTCCCTCTCTGGGAGTGTGTACATAGCCCCTGTAGCTTCCTTTTTCTGTACCCATTTCCTTAAAAGATTGGCATGGTAAATCTTTCTACTTGGGCATTTATTTGGTATCTCCACTCAAATGATACTGATCCTGTTTGTCTGATGATTGTGTATGGCCCTTGCCACTTCATTAGTAGCTTGTTCTGGGTGGTGGGGAGTAATAACAGCACTTTCTCTCCTGTCTGCAACTCTTTGGGCTTACAGTTCTGATCACAGTAAGTCTTCTGCTTCTCCTGATACACAATACTATTTTGGTGTGCTCTTTTTGTGTAATCTATCAACCTTTTGCAAAGCTGAACCATATAATCTGTGATGCTGGCTTGTCCCACATTGATTCCCTCTTCCCAAAACTCTTTTATCATGTCCAGTGACTGTTGGGGATTCTTTCCATACAGTAGGGAAAAAGGGGAGTACCCTGTAGCTGCTTGCGGGACCTCGCTGTAAGAAAACAACAAGAGGGGGAGGTATCTATCCCAATCCTTTCCCTCGTCATGTACAAATTTATTTTCTCTAACATACGTTTCAGTGTTTGGTTGAAACATTCAACCAATCCATCTGTTTGTGGGTGGTAGGGTGTAGTTCTTATTGCCACTACCCCCAACAAATGGTACAGTTCTTTAAGTAATGTAGCCTGAAAGTTACTGCCTTGGTCGGTCAATACCTTCTTAAGTATCCCAAGATGGCTGAAATTTTAACTAGCTCCTCTGCTATTTGGGGAGTAGTGTCTGTACATAATGGTATGGCCTTGGGGTATTTTGTTGCATAGTCACAGATGACTAATATGTATTTGTATCCTAGGGTACTTTTCGGTAAGGGGCCAGCAATGTCGATTGCCATCCTTTTGAAGGGTCTGCTAACTATGGGCAAGGGTAACAGGTGCACTACATCCTTTCAGGTTACCTGGGCCACCTTCTGACACTCTGGATAGGCTCTGCAGTATTCCTCTTCTTGCTCATGGATACTGGAACAGTAAAAATGTTGTAATAGCCTGGCCAGGATTTTATCACTACCTGCATGACCTGCCCATGGTAAGTCATAGCCTGAATACAAGCTTAGGTTCCTAATCTGTTTAAGGACTACTTGCTGTTTAACAGTTTCACCTGTATAGGGGTTATTATATATCCAGTACAGTATTTGGTCATTACATTTAAACACAGGGGACCCTGGTGGTTTCTTATGGCCCACCTGTTGAAAAAAAACAGCTAACGTGTCATCCTTATGTTGTTCCTGGGCAATACCACATTTAACATAGAAACATAGAAACATAGACTTTGACGGCAGATAAGGACCGCTTGGCCCATCTAGTCTGTCCATTTCCCTACCTACATTAAGCAAACAGTTTATCTTCAGTGTCCTTAGGCAGTCCAGTTTGAGCTCTTCATATCTTCTGTGCTTCCCCCCCCCCTCTTCGATTCCCTGTGCTCACTTGGTATATTAAATACATCCCCCTCAAAAGAAAATGCATCTCCAAGGTTTTTCACCTTGGTCTGTGACTTGGTGGTAATGGCTGTTACATTTTTAGGGGTCAACAATGCTAAAAAATGGAGAAAGCCTTGCCCAATAACCACAGGTACTGACAGTTTTGGTACTATTCCAACCACCATTTCTGCTTCCTGTCCATCAATGTTTAAAGTCACCTTGGCAGTGGGATATCGATGAGTGTCCCTCTGTACACAGATGACACCAGTGTAGACATCAGAAAATGGGGCCTTTTTTAGTATGTCTGAGTGTACTAATATCTGTCGACTGCCAGTGTCAATGAAACCCATCATTTTCTCCTGTCTGATAGTGACTGTTGTTGAAAAATTGTCCCAATTAAGAAGGGCCAGATGGGTAGCCTCACTCTTTTTCTTGTACTAGAACCATTCAATATGACCTTTACCATTACAGTATCTACAAATAATGTCTGGATGATATGGCCTACCCCCCTCTGCCTTCTTGTCTACCTGCATGTTTCCCAGGGGGATGTGATGGGGTAAAATAAGTTGGTCTTATCAGTTGCTGGGTAGGGGTAATTGCTGAGTCTGTTGTCCAGTATCCCTTCCTCATTGGTTGCCTGCCTGCCAGGAAATCCTCCACCAGGGTGATTGCAACTTCTGCCATTTCCAGATGGTGTTCCCTCACCCATATCCGGACCTCACAGGTAGAATCTGAAGAAACAGTTCCATGACTACAGCCTCAATTATATCCAACAGTGTGTTCCCCTCTTGTTGCAACCATTTGTTGCAAAGTTCATTCAGATATGTATAAGTCTTGTTGGGAGTATTGTTTTCTTGGTGTTTCAGGGAGTGAAACTGCTGCCGATAAGTCTCAGTATTAATATCGAAGTGCTTTAAAATCTCCTTTTTTGACAAGGTCATACTTCTCAGTGCTTCTATGGTCCATGTGGCTACAGGCCAGTTTGTATTTGACCCATTAACTAGGAAGCCAACCTGACCACCCACTGCTCTGCAGGCCACCCACACACATTTACTACTCTTTCAAAGGTGGTTAGGTATGCCTCCATGTAATCTGTAGCTGACATCTTGGTCAATTTGATGTCTTTAGGGAGGATATGCACACCTTTGCTGAAATTACTGGTCCCAATGACCTGTAGGGCCTTCAGTGTGTCTGCCCAACACTTGTCTTGCCATCTTTTTTTCCCTCTCTTGCTCCTGGCTATCCTTCTCCCAAAGCTGATCCATCTCTATTTGTTTTCTTGCAAGCCACTTCAATAGCTTGCTCATGTCTTCTGGTGGTTCCTCGACTCTCACTTCCTCCAGTCCTTCTTCTCCTTCCTCTTCATCATCTTCTCCTCCAAAGGAGTCTGTTGACTGATGCTCCAGCTTGGCCCTTGGTTTCCTCTCAAACTCAAGGCCTGGGAGCAACCGCTCACCTGTCAGCTCGGCCTGGTTTCTGGTGAAAGCAGGTCATATAAGGGGTTGTCATGATGACAAAAATATTTCACCCTGCCATGGGTTACCATAGTATTAGGTCTAGCACCTACTGGAATCCACTCTGTGGCTAGGACTTCCAGTATCCCACTTCTAAAACCATATGTCACAGGTACCTGGGTATAAAGATAACACTGGACACAGTAATAGGGTGCAACACACTCATAGTGTATTTTATTTTATATAAAAATAGAAATAATAAATAAATATAAATAAAACAGTTCAAACAGAACAAGAAAATAAACAATAGCTCAATGCTATTTCACCTTACTTCAGGTATCTCAAACCAGTTCATCAGCTTTCCTGCTGTTAGAAATAAATTCCTGTTCAGACACAGGTCCTTCTGCCTACCTTACTCCAGGTAAATGAGACTGGCTATGCAGCTAATCTGACTCATGATGTTTGAGGAGGGCTTATATAGCTTTCCAACTTATGGGAAGTCCATCCCATAAAATCCAATTAATTCTAGAATGGTCCCTAAATAGGGAGACTCCTCCTCTATTACATAATGAGGTTTTAACTTATAGGGTGTAAGTACAGCCCTCTAGGGGTCACTGCCCCCCCATAGGAAATCTCCTTCCTGAGGTCTTGCTAATAGGTCAGCACCTTATTTTCTATATATATGCAAACAGTGCAGACTTTTATTTAATTTACTGTATTGTTATAGTAATGGACTCTAGCCCTTTATTTCATATCTTAGGGCTCTATAGAGAAGGGAATATTATGGGGCTCCTTTAAAGACCTGCAGTGTCTCTTTATTCTTTGATTTGCTTTCTTCTTTATTGTGTTGTGTTTATTTTACAGCCCTCTCCTTTTTCTGAAAGCTACTCTATCTGTAAAGCATTTTCATACATAGGTATGTTCCTGTCCCAGTAAATCAGTTGATTTCTATGTTGCAGCAGAGTGGTAGGCTGCCAAAATAATCACTATCTAGCCACTCTATGGGGCTCTGCATAGACTTGGTAAGTCCCCTTTTTAATTTATTTTTATTCTGGGTTGTAACTTTAAGGTCTTGGGACAGCATAGTCCCTTTGTATTTTCAAGCGTTCACTTTCAGAGCACTCTTTTCATTCAGGGAAGCAAAGCAGCTGAAAATGAAAGTTTGTAGCTCCATGGAAGTCTGTCTCTCGAGCAACCTGGACTGGCTGCACACATGGCACATACTCCTCCATGGCTAGCTGGCACAATTCTACAGCATATTTTATACAAAGCCATCAGCCAGGAATCCTCTTAAGACAGTGGCATCAGTAATTATTTACACAGATACCTAGCAACAGCAAAAGTAAGTTAAAGTTTGCTGCTCGGTTCAAACAGTTCCTGCTTCAATGCAGGATTTCTTTGGCATAACTTTCTACATAACAACGAAGTGGCAGCAAAATAATTCAAACAACATAAGCATAATGTCGCTCCATTTGTATCCATAATCCACATATATAAGTGGACATTATTTTGTATTTAACCACCATTTTAAACATTTCTAAATATTTCTGCACCATATACATGAAAATGGCATAAGCATTAACTTAAACACTGCAGCACTTTAAACATATAATATGGCACAAATTGTACTCTATGCACTTTATTTAAAATAATGCACTTTATTCAACAAGCACCTTATATATTTCAAAAAATGCACTTTATTCAACAAGCATCTTATATACTGTACTTAAAGGCACTTTATATCCTTTTGCATTAAATGCCATAAATGCATCATATTTCATTCCTGCCAGCTGGCCTTAGCCTGGTGCATCATTTTGAGGAGTTCTTGATAAGGGTTGGATATACAGAAACAAAAAAATAAAGGCAGTAGAAAAAAAAGATTTAGTAAGAAACAGAAAAAAACTGACATAGGTGGCCAACCTATGCCAGGGGCAGAAAAAGGTAAAGTATAGCATAGAGAGGTACTGTTGCACAACAGTTTACAGTAGGAAAAAGAAGAAGATAGGAAAGGCATCCCTTTGCTAGGGTTATTAGACTGGCAGAATGCAGTTTTGCCACACCTGTCCTTCAGCTTCCACATCTCCAATGTGATCAGCAAGATCCACATTAGGCTAGGGCACCTATACAGGATCCAGAAATTCCTAATACCTGACTTGAGACTCTGTCTAGTTAGCGCCTTTCCCCTAAAACTCCTGGAATATGGATCCATCATTTACGCCCCTCCCCCTGTGCATTCACAACTCATTTGCAAACTAAAATCCAGTTACAATAATATAATTCACTTTGTCACTGGTCTTCCTAGGAGAACACACCACTGCAACCTATACAAAGCATGAGACTGGCTCCCTCTTGAGGGACATTTCACCCAAAAAAGTCTGTCCTTCCACCACAGAAATTCATCTGAACAAACTACCACTCAGCATGACATCTCTGGTCCCCAAATCTGCTCCTACCTGCCTGACCAGAGGAGCCTCTAGTAACATCTTCAACATCCCTTGTTTTCACACTTCTCTTGCTCAAAATTCCATTGCCTATAATAGCACAAAGCATTATAACCAGCTCCCTCCTGTCCTGCTGGCCTGCAGCACTACTCATGCCTTTCAAAGATCCCTCAAGAGTCACCCCCTTTCAAAACTCGCTTACACTTGTTCCTCTAACTCCAGTAACACCTAACTCCTGATCCTCACCCACCCCTCCTAAACACCTCATCTCTCCCAGTCTTTGTCTTACATCTTCCTTCCCCATACCCCCTTTTCCCTAATCCTTCATGACTTTGTACATCATGCCCTGCAAACCATTATAGGCTAGCCTAATTTTGCTAATGCTTATAAATCCTTATCACTTTTGTAGATTCTGCCTTGCCAGTCATTACTGTACTCTGCACCATTGTTCCCCAATGCCACTTATTTTATTCTTATATATATGACTTTACTGACAAATGTATGTATTCATGTATATGAATGTAATTCTTTCATGACTGATTGTCTGTTCCATTGTATATGAAGCTATAGCAACTTGTATATACTATGTATTTTGCATATTGATTATCTTATATCTTTTAACTACTTGCACAACTGGACGTTTGTGAAAATGGGCATTTTTGCTCACATACTTTCCAGTATAAAATAAACTTGATTGATTGATTGATATTCCCCCTCATTCTAGCTCTTGGCACTTCTGCCTCCAATCCATCACTTAAGCCTTCAGTGGCTGGTTGTGGTGTCACAACAAAACTTCTGATAGTTCAGTGGTGGTCCCAACTGATATCTCCTATTACAGAGATGCGTCAGGTGGTGAACTACCTGGTGATCCTAACAAAGATGTCAGAAGTAGCAAAATGATCTCTTCATGCCTTATGCACTACTTAGTGTTCTTACCTTGAGTCACTGCTGTGTCAGACAGATCTTTGTTTTCTAATCAAGCATAGCAAGGACCTACTCTGTCCTCTGTCAACCCCACTTCCCTCATTCTTTTTACTAGATGTAACCTTCATCCCCAGCTTGGACTGACATCATACCACCAACACATTTATTTTTCAAGTGGATATAGCTTTCTTACATGATGATGTTTTTTTGTTCTGCTGTTGTACTATCATGCCTGATATATGCAAACTTATTTAGTAGGCATTAGATTCTTCATATGTTTTTGAGTTTCTTTGTTTAACCTTGCAGTATGTTCTTATGATTTGATGTAATGTTATGGTTACTGTTTCATTTTGCTTCTGTACTTGTGCTCAAAACTTTTAATACAAAGATTAACTTTAAAGTAACCCGGGGAGTACATCTGCAAAACAATTGGCACCACTCAAAACCATTCCACTTTGCTTCAGGTGCCAAAGATTAATAGAGGAGAAGCTTCTCAAAATAATCATTTCACTGATGCTGCTAAGTCTTTTCCATATTGTTGTTCCAAATATAAGGATTTATGTATTCCTCTTCACAGCAAAAATGGCAAGCAGCAGTTCATGGCTGTCAAAATAAATGAGCAAGAACTGCAAGATGAAAAGTTGTACTTGGGGTCAGAGAGTCTTGATTATCTGTGAGGGTGAACACAAAAAGAAACATTTGATGGTGATTTGACTTGGGTCATGGCAGCAGTTGGTTGCATTGTCAGCAGAAAGTATAGCTAGCACTATTTATGTTTGTGGAAGACAAATATTTTTTTCTGTTGGGCAAGCCAGTAGACAAGAATACCAGAATTCAAGTTATCTGTGGTATTTAGGTTGCAGCTCACACCAGGGGCTTCAGGAGCCCCAAAAATGGGAGCATGGACCCCCCCAGTTTTAGGTAGTGCCCCCCAGAATTTGTCTTCTTCTACATTTATCAGTGCAGTATTAGAGGTTCAGACTTTGCATTAAACTTTGACCCCTAGTACCAATACTGGGACAGTGTGAGTGAGTGAGAGTGAGTACTGCATGCCATCCACTCTTGCACACTCACACAGTCCTGGTTCTAGCATTCCTTGTTCATTCAAGGGTTGAACAGTTAACAACAAGCAGCAAGGATAGGCTGAAGATGAATCCACTGTGCCTGCACTCCTCCCCTTTCCAGTCCCACCACCTTCATTCTAGTCTGAACCCTCCTCTGCTCTGCCTGCTACCTGTTATTGCTGCTGTGTGCAGGTGCATGGGATGAGTTCAGACCAGAAATCAATCTGGTGAAGGTGTCATCTGACAGCATGCAGGGCAGTCTCCAGACAGTGCTCCATTCCCAGCTCACCTCCCAGAGTGCTCCTTGGCCTCATCACATTGTCCTGACTCTCTCAGGGATGGGGTGCCACAGATCACATGTGAAGCAATGATTTGGGAGGGGTATGATGGACAGATCTTGATAGTTGTCTACTTTACTGCTTGCACCTTGCTCCGATCATGTGTGACTATTATGGTAGGATTCTGCAGTGCTGCACATAATACGAGCAAGGATGAGGGGGCAGGATGGACTGAGTGTCTACCTGAGACAGATGGTATGTTGTCATTATTTTAAGCTCAGCACCAGCACTGAACAGTTGAATGTCCGACAGACAGCAGAAGAACTATTCAATAGAAAAAAATCCAAATTTTAATGCCACAAATTTCAGCAACTTCAACTAGCTCTACACTCAGAAGACAGCAGCTGTAGTGGCAGACACAGACTGGCAGATGCCTTTGGCTTAAAACAGACAGTTGAAAAGTCAGAGGGGAAGGGGGAAAAGAAGTGAGGGAGGGGAGACTGAAACAGCAGACACAACAGCACACACATCTGAGTTACAGGTTATGCATCTAATTGAAACTGCTATGCAAAAGAATCAAGGAAGGTATTAAAAGCATAATGATTATTCAATGGGCCTATGCAACCAGAGTAGTGCTATGCTTGTGCAACTGCAATAACTGTTTAGTCATTTGCACTCTCTATTCCATGGGGGGATTACCACTCTGTAGGGGGTACCAAAGGCAAGGAACCCTCAAAGAGGGTTCCACCCCTAGAGGTGCTGCAGGAAGATTTCCTTGACTAAAGGTACCTTATGAAGGAACCCCCTGAGGAGAGATGCATGCCACTGGAGGTGGAGGGTAGAATGGGGGAGCAAAAAAAAATGCTTCAAAAGGAGATGGAATGAACTGCTTTTATAGGTCAAGTAGGGGGTGTGGCTGGTTGCTAACCCCATTGAATCAAGGCATAGCCTTTCAATTCAATGAGCCTATGCAACCAGAGGGTATCACATCATAACAGCAAAGTTAAATTGGTGAATCAACAATGGCTACTAAAGAATGGCAACAGTAATAACGGTGACCCTGACTAAAGGGTGATAGGGAGTAAATGGTGACTCCAAGATGTTAACATGGCCCTGTGTCCAGGTACGCCTTGGAGTAGTAATCCTAGAGATAGTGGGGGTCAGAGGGCTCAGCCCCCCATGGGGGGTGTAGGGGCAGAGTCCTCCAATAGCATAACAGGCCACCAATGAGGTGCATTTGGAGCAGCTTGTATCTGGTGCTGGTGCTGCCCATGTGCACCGCCATTATGAGCATCTCAATGAGTGTCTGTTGCAAGTGGTGCAGGAGTATTCATTGAGGGAGTGCTCAGATTACCTCCATGGTATTGCCTTTAATGTGCAGCTGCAAGTGTGAATATAGTGGTATATATTGCACTGCACAGGTATAATATGAGTAAAAATCACTGAAAAATGCATGTTGCTGAAATTTTGGTACGCCATTAATGAATGCACTATTTAGGATTCCCTGTTTAGGATTTTGCTGTTATTTCATTGCCTTTATGACATGAAGCCCAACCAGAGTAGTGCTATGTCTGTACAATTGTTATAACAATTTGGCCATTTGCACTCGCTATTCAAAGGGGAATTGCCACTCTGTAGTGGCACCAGAGGCAAGGAACCCATGAAGAGGGTTCCACAATTAGAGGTGCCATGGGAATATTCCTTTGGCTAAAGGTACCTTATGAAGGAGCCCCAAAAAGAGCATTAGGAAGTAAAAATTGACTGTGAGATAGCCAGGCAATTGACAGCAATGAGACAGCTTGAGGAAACACTAAGGTTGTTAAAATAGCATTGATAAAATGGATTGCACTGATGATAGCAGGGGGCTTCCCAAGGATAGAGAGAATGGCAAGTAGGGCCACCATCCATCTCCATCCAACACCGGAACCTAGCTAGGTGACCAGGGAATATGCTATAACAACTAGCTATGTATTATGACCTTTGGCAAAGAGGAGAGGAAAACCCCTTTTTAAGAGAAGAAAACCTCTGTGGATCTAAGGCCTAGGTCCCCTTCCCTCCAGGCTGGGGATATTTTATTTTGGGGATGGCTCTGCCGATGCAATGTAGAAGCCCAATCAAGGAGGAAGGTCCATTTTGGTGTAAAGGTAATGGTCATGGTTAGTATGCCTCCGATTTATGAATGAAAACATTTCGTTGATGAGAGCATGAATCACTTTGAGTGCCAGATGAGAGGAAGCCAGGACCCAGTGGCCATAGATTAGGTAGCAGTTTATTGATAAGGCAGTCAGGTGAGCTGGTGCTGTAGATATTAATGAGGAGGCTGGGCAAGCCAGCGGCTGTAGATATTGATGGGGAGGCAGGCAACAGTGTCATAGGCGAGGTTAACTATAGTGTGGTTCAATGATCATAGATCCAGGAAGTGAAAAGGACAATGAATACAGGCATAACATAGCCCTACAGAATGCTGGAGAAAATTAGTACAATGTTGTGGCTTTTTGGTTTAAAGGTTCAGGGAGGTCAGTTCACGGCATGAGATGAAATAAGAAAAATGGTATATGGTGAGCAGAGTTATTAGGTCCAGTAAATGAGATGTGAAAGACAAGGGGGCACAATCTGAAGATAGAAGGGGGACAGCTCAGGGGCAACATGAGGAAATATATTTTCATGGAGAGGGTGGTGGACACATGGAAGGACTGTGCCTATGGTTGAGACTGCCAGAATGATAGGATAGGGAAAACAGAGGTTGTAGCATTGCTTAAGTTGTATGTCATTGCTGAAGGAGTATAATAGCCACAATAAGAGATGGAAACACTTGTTCAGGTGGCTAAATTTATGAGATAGCCTGTTCAAGCAGGTAACATGGAGGTAATTCATGAAGCAGAAGTCCAAGAATGCTCAAGTAGGCAATAAATGGAATGGACTGAGCAGAGCTGAGTAGAAGATGCTTGATAGGCTTCCTAGAGACCATGTTCTGATAGGTAGTATATGGACTGTGGCAGAGGGTCCCGGTCCAGTAGAAATGAGTAAAAGCTGTTCAAGGGCTTCCCAGAAGACCATCTCTGAGTAGGTAGGTACATGACAAGAGTTAGAGACCAGTGTGTCAAATAGGAGATGAATAGAAGAGGTCTGAGGGGCTTCCCTGAAGACCTTCAAGTAGTTAGCTACATGAAATGAGGTACAGGCCAGTGTTTAAAGGAGGTATGAGTAAAAGATGTCCAAGGGGTCCATGGGGACCATCTTCTAGTATGCTAGTAGAGATGTCCAAGGGGCTCCATTGAAGACCATCTCCAAGTAGGCAGGAATGCAAGACATGGCAGAGACTTTTGGGACAGGTAAAAGATGTCCGCAGGGCTTCCCTGAGAACCATCATCAAATATGTCAGAGAGATGTATGATGGGGCTTCCCTAAAGACCATCTCCAAGAAGGCAGAAATGTGAGTAAGGCAGAGATATCTGGAACATGTAGAAACATCTGAGGGCTTCCAGGAGGACCATACATGTATGCAAAGGAGGGCAGAGACTTCCAAGACAATTAGGTATACGAAGTGATGTGGAGACTTCTGTAACAAGTGGGACAGATATGAGAGATGAGGGCTCACTCCCTAACCCAACAGCTTCCTGACAAACACCAGTGACCAGCCCTAGTCTCTCTAGGATTGAAAATGGAGGTACAGTTCTATAGGCATTTATTTCCATTGTGCAGTGTATAATGTCCACAATACAACAATTACTTTTTGTAATAGGTCTGGCAAAATGACCTTTAAACAGCTAGATATTCCTCCTGTCAAGGTACAATTGCCAGATGGTAACAGCCTCCTTGGATACCCAGGTTAGGGATTCAGAAAGCATGAAGAAGGTACATGGCTTACAGTCATCAATGATGGAAGATAAGAGTCATGACCTGGATGTACATTGGAAGTGATTTAATGATGTCACAAAGCTACATTTAAAACTCAGTAAAGGTGCACTGCAGCTCTTGCATCAGAGACTCCCATTCTGATGGACAGAAGACATATGTCATGCCTGACTGCATAAGAATCAAAGAAATAAAGTACTGATGATAAGATGTCCTTGAGAAAACAGTTCACAGGAGGCCAGCTAGATACAGACCATCCTAGAGGTGATGGTCAGGCTGGAATTATGTTAAGCTAAAACCAGATGAAGGAGACAAGAGTAATAATCAAGGTAATCCAGATATACAGCATGATTGTAGACAGCAACATTAATTCTGGGCTAGAAACAAGAAGCAAACATGAAGCGGTCCCTCAGTACTGACAATGTTCCTTAAGAACCAAGTTCATGGAGGAGTAGGGCTAGTAACAATAATTTGCATGGTCAGTTACTGTATATGAAGTAAGTAGAATTTGTGTGAAAATATTGTTTAATCCAGTTTGAGCCATTTGAGTACTGGAGCCAAAGGCATGTAGCTAGGCTTGATGGCTGGATAGAGGCAGTGGTACATAGAAGTACAATGTGCAAATGAGTTAGGTCTGTTGGCTGACTAGAGACTGACACATGGTAGTATGGTGAGCAAAGAGAAGGTTGGAGAGGCCGCAGAGCACAGAATCAAAATGCTGCTAATGATATAAACAAGTCCTGAAGTCCTAAGCGGCATGATGTTCGTGAAGTAGGACAATGCTGGTCAAGCTCTCCAGGGAGTAGGTCAGGAGATGTTCAAGTTCAAGTTCAAGTTTATTGCAGGAAAGATTCCATGGTCCATGCAACATCACAATAAATGATGTCAGTTGAAGAGTTGTCCTCTCAATTTGGGAGCCGTACTGGCACAAAGATTGTCAGTGAAAGCACTAATTAACTGGCTGAGGTGCAGAACAGGCAAGGTCCATGAATTACAGCTAAAGCAATCATAGAGCAGCTCAGTACTGCTGAGTAGACTTCTGCTGATGAGGCTGTAGAATGAGACACAGATAAAATTGTGGTAGACCTGCACCAGCCACTAGGCCTGGCCTAGATAGGAAATTATGATGCAAGCTAAAACTTGGAGGTTAGATAGCAGTGGCGCTAATGGAAAATGACCAACCAAGTTCATTATGGAAGTCAATTAATGATGACAGAGAAGGTAGGAGGTTAGGTAGTGAGAGGCTGGAATGTCAGTGATATAATCAATGAAATTTAGTGTAATTGAATCGATGAGAGTTAACAGATCATTACTATGGTTTTAGCATAAATAAGGATTAGACGTGATTGATATGATACCTGTAAAGTCATTAAGGCAGAGGTAGAGTGATAGAATGCACTAAATAGTTGCAAGCACTAAGGGCATGACACCTTAAATGCCATCAAGGCAGAGATAGGATATTGCAGGGCAGTAAAATTGCAACTCAGAATGGCACAAATACACAGAATGAATGCACGAAGGTCTTGAAGCCTGTGTAGGCTGTAAAGTAAACATAGGTATGCATGCATAGCTGTAAAGCCATGTAGGCAAGGAGCAGTAAGATTCATATGACTTACTGAAAGGATGCTTCTGCTACCCGGGGCCATGATGCACCACCGAGACACCACAGTTCTCCACTGTAGGAAAAACAGGGAGCCAGGAACAAAACACCATAATACCAGGCAGCTATAAAATAGCAGAAAGATCAGTAAAGCAGTGCAGCATATGTCCTAGTGGAGCTAGCACTGAATTAATCATGAGCAGAGCTGTAAAACAGGGAGTAGCAGCTAGCTGAGCAGCAGAGCCAGGACCAGGTGTAATCATTTAAGGGGGGAAGCTTAGGAGGCAGCAGAGTGCAGTAAGACAGCAGGCAGGGAAATAGAACTGAGAGCTGCAGCATACAACAACAATGCAGTTTGACTAAGGGCTAGTAAAATGTAGGGAGTAACGGGAGCTGGATGGCACAGACACAGGCAGCTTAAGGTAAGGACACAACAGTATGTAACCTGAAGCACACATAAGCAATGCATTCACAGCGTGCAAGAAAACTAGAAAAGCACAAAAGAAACAAATGAAAGGAGACACAAGGACAGAAGCAGGAATGAAACAAGCACACAAGGAAGCATGGAACATCTGAAAGCAAGCAATAGTAACCCAAAAGCAGTAGAAACACAGCAAACAGAAGTCTAACACAAGCCAAGCAGAGCCCAAGCATAAACAACCCGGGGGGGGGGGGGCATTGCCCCAACAGGCCTCAAGGGAGAAAACAGACTGACAGAGCCTCTGGCCAGCAAAGGAAAAATGTTTCAAAGGAGGCTGGGAGGAACTGCTTATATAGATCAAGAAGGGGGCGTGGCTGGTTGCTTACCCCATTGAATCACAGGCATAGCCTTTAAAAAAAAAAATAGAGACATGAGATGGGGAAGGAAGGATGAGAGACTAGAGACACTGAGACAACAGCAGGTCTGAGTTTGTCCTCCTGTGATTTGCTTTTTCTTTGTGCTATGCTTGGCCGAACTAATACAATTAACACTTCTTGTTAAAATTCTTAGGCTGATGATTGGTAATTTATCATTTTAAATAGGAACAGAGGGGCAAGTGCTAGAGACACAGCAACTGCAGAAGGTAGCAGTTTTCCTAATAAGAAATGACCTTACTTCTAGCACAATGCAAAATGATTTTAAAGGCAGAGTTTGTTTCGCTGTCCTGCTTGTTTATTTATTTATTTTTTTATTTATTGAATTTTGTTGACTCAGTAGGCCCACTGAGACTAGCAGTCCATTTTTATGGGGTGACTCGGGGGGGGGGAGGGGGATACCAATGGTAACTAACTGAAATTGAACCAGATTAAGCTGTTGGTGGTACTTTTTAGTGAATGGGGAAAATTTGGCCAGGACACTGTGGAAATTTCCCTACTCTTTTCAAGAAGTGCCATGGGATCTTTAACATCCACCTGGGCAAACACCAGAATAGGCAGACGGGACCTCGGTTAAATGTCTCATCTGAAAGACAACATGTGGTGGGATTTCTGCCGGCAAGCTGGAGGTTTAATAGAATGTGCTTCTAAAATGCACCATTTGGTACCATCAAAATGCATCATTTGGTACCATATTCTTCAAAATTTCACCTTGGAAGCCAGACCAGTGGAGGAGCAGCTGCGCTCCCATCCTCCCACATTGGTGACCTGGCCTCGGGAATGGACAGGGTTGCTCAGTGGGCCAGCAGGGTGAGGGAGCGTAGAGTGCCCAATGGCAGCACTTCTCTCTCAAGAATGGAGGACATCACTTTCCTCTGAAAGGACTGCTACCTGGCAGAGGCTGGGTGGCACAGTGGGACAGCATGCAGAAGACAGAGCTGGAGAGTGACATGCTGGCGCACATGTTTTCATGCTCCAGCTCAGGGGAAACCATTCTGGAGGAAAATACCTGCCTGTTACATGCTGGAACACCTTGCAGGCTTTAGTATGACCAACACGGCTGGCCACCTATCAAACACTGATCCCATGTAAGTGCTGGGTAACCGATAACTTTGTGCAAAGGTTGGTGACAGAGCTGGGACAGGGGGTACCATTGGGCAGACCTGGGTAATAGATAAAATATTGATAAAAAAAAAACTATTTAGGGGCAAATCCCCCCAGACCTCCCTTTTTGGAAAAAGTCACTGATCTGGGTAGGTGTCTTCTCCTCCGTTTTTGATTCCTGCTGCTTCCCATGGCTGAAATTATGGTGGCATTATTAATGTCATGAGAATCCAAGCATGCGATCCAGTACAATATTGTCAGGATAGACAAAACATCTACCAAGTCTGGCTAAGATGACCTTCTATCCTTGATATGCCCCTTACTGCTGTTCCATCAGAATGGACTTGCAGCACTGTAATTATCTGATCTCATTACAGTGTTCTGGATTACACCCCTAAATGGTAGAATCATTAAAGCATTAGTACACTGCCAAAAATTAATATTAACTTTAACAGTAGTCAGCTGTTACTTTTTACAGCAGAAGCACTTTTGTTTTTGAGCTTTCACTAATTAGAAGATTTTCGCACTGACAATACACAGAAGCATAGACATTTACAGGCAGAAAAAGCACTGTGGTCTATCCTTTCTGCCTAGAAACCCCAGCTTATGAGCAGGGCCACTGGAAAATTGCGCCCACAATTTTATTGCGGAATCCTCAATTTTCACCATTCTCTGCAAAAACTGACGTTCCGCAATTTCTTGCAGTTTTTGAGTTTTTATAATGAATTGTGTAAAAAGTATTAACATTTTAAATAAAATACACTCAAATATATTGACTATTTTGCATGCAGACTTAGGTTTGGCTGAAACCATGCAGTGCAAGGTAGGGCAAGGGTTTTATGTGACACTGATTTTTTTGGATCCTTAACTTATTTGGTTTTAAAATCCACTGGCCAAGCATAAGTACACTTAAACACTTCACATTTGTTTTGTGTTGAAGCAGTCTATCAGAAAATATATTGTTGCCACACAAGCTGAAACAAAAGATGGGAGAAAAGGTGCAAATTATCCCATTCACTTAAATGGGGTGCTAACTATGAAGCATTTTTGTAAGTTGCAGGGCAAGTTTTTCTTCATGAGCATACCTTCATTCAGACTAGTTTTGATTCAAACAGCTGAGAATTTTTGGATGGGCAGATTTTAAACTTGAATAAGCTAGTTCCTAACTCGATCATACTCTTAGCAATCTACCATCTAAATGCTCACATGCAAAGACTACAATAAAAAACCTGACTAAAGTGTAAAAACAAGCTTATAAAACACAAAATGTATCTGAACATTATCTTTAAACAAAATCACTGCAGCCACAGTAAAACAAAGGTAAATTACAGGGTACCCTGACTACTGTATGATGCAGTAAAAATATATTGGTATTTTTTTTACACATTTTGGTAACTGCGTAAGGCCCACTAGGCACAAGTGCCTGTTTTCAGGTACAACCCAGGAGCACTGAGGAGATTAAGTGACTTGCTCAGAATCACACAGTGGAGGTTGTGGGAATCAAACCCAGGTCTGCTAGATGTTGTCAACTCATTCACAGTTTGTTACTCTAACCTTTAGATTATACTGCCAGTCCCAATAACCCCCAGATTTAAAGTTTAAATATGAAATTTCAAAAATAGTGTACGGTTCCTATGGTACAAATTATGAACATTAAACACTTTAACAACATTTTACTATAACTCAATTATTCACCACTCTATCTGCTTATTTTTTGTTCTTGTACCAAAGTGGGTGAATAGCTGGCACAGCACTGTAAACAGCTGTTGATTAGGCTACATTATTCTACAGTCAGAAACAAAAAAAAATATTTTCTCTGGCTTTATTTAATATTGATTTGCTGTGGCTCACTTTATAGAATCTATTTAGCACTGTAAGAGGCAGATGCTTTTAAATTTTGGAAGATAGGCAATGCTTACAATAGCTTATCAGTTTAGTATTCTTTTTAGGAACACAAACTTTTCTTTATGTTTTAAACATATTCAAGTGTCAGAATATTCATTTAGCAATTTATACTGACTAATATATGTTGCAGAAAACATTAAAAGATTTATTGTGAAGCACTCAGGGTCTATAGTCGAACCCCCGCAATTTCCCACAATGTTTGCGAAACGCTCCGCAATTTTAGGTAACCTTTTCTGCAATTTTCCAGTGGCCCTGCTTATGAGTGAGGCATGCCAGTACTATATGTCACATCCTGTGGATCCCCTTTTCATGACATTGTGTTCCTTCTCTATGCCCTCCTCCTGCATCTGTCACATCTGGGCTTTATTATAGCAACATGTTTAGCATTTACCTCACTGCTAGGCAAACGAACATATAAAATTTGCCAGCAGATAAAGGCCTAGAGGTCTATCAAGTCTGCTTGAATGTGCAGCTAGCACCCCTTATTCTGCAGCTGCCCCTCTCTTCCACCCTTCCCCTTCATTAACCCTCCCCCTTGTCCTGTTCCATCCTCATTTGAAGCAGTCCCCTGTTCTACTGCATACCACTTCTGCAGGTAACGCATTCCACCCAGCCACCACCCTCACTGTAAAAAAGTGTCTCCTCATCTCCCTCCTGAACCTTCCTCTCCAGTCTCATATCATGGCCCCTGGTGGCCCTCCCTCCCTTACTTTGAACAGCCCCTCTGTACCCGTCTTGTTTATTCCTTTCATGTATTTAAAGGTTTCAATCATGTCACCCCTGTCTCTCCTCTCCTCCAGTGAGTACATGTTCAACTCCTTCAACCTTCTCTCGTATGATAAGTCCCCCAGCCCCTTGATCATCTTTGTCACCCTGCGCTACACCCCCTCCAGTAACCTAATGTCCCTCTTCACATACGGATGCCAGTACTGCACGCAGTACTCCAGGTGTGGTCTAACTAATGACCTATACAGTGCAGAATCACCTCCTCCCTCCTCGAGGATATACCCCTTGCAATACAATCCAGTATTTTGTTGGCCTTTGCAGCTGTCTTCCTACATTGTGCCAAGTTGTTCATTGACCCTGTAATGAGCACACCCAGATCCTTCTCCTCCTCTGTCTGGGCTAGCTGCACTCCCCCTAGCTGGTAACTCCTCCTTGGGTTCTTCATCCCAAAATACAGCACCTTGACTTTTGGCATTAAACCCCAGTTGCCAGGTGTCTGACCAGGTTTCAAGCTTTGCCAGATCATCCTGCAACCCTGCCATCCCCTAGGTCATCCACCACTGCGCCAACCTAGTATCATCAGCAAACAGACTGATCTTGCTCTTGATGTCCCATGATATGTCTGCAATGAATATCCCAAACAACACTGGTCCCAACACTGAGCCCTGTGGGACACCGCTCATCGCTGCCTTTGGGTGTGAGAGCTCCCACCCACCACCACCCTCTGTTGCCTTCCCTGCAGCCAGTTTCCTACCCATCTCACCAGCATTGCACCTGCCCCTGTGCCTACTAACTTCCTTCCCAGCCTTCCATGTGGCACCGAGTCAGATGCCTTACTGAAGTCCAGATACAGGACATCCACTGCATGGCCCCTGTCCAGTTGCCTATTTACCCAGTCGTGAGAACTCCAACCAGGTTGGTTTGGCAGGATCTGCCATGTGAAACCATGCTGTCTGCTGTCCTGTAGTCCTTTGGCCTCTAGGAGGGCCACCAGCCTCTCCTTCAGGATAATCTCCAATAGCTTACCCACGATGGATGTGAGGCTCACTGGTCTGTAGTTTCACGGTTCATCCTTGGGGCCACTTTTGTGGAGGGGCACCACATGAGCCATCCTCCAGTCCTGAGGTACACACCCCAAATGTAGTGAGGCATTAAATAGGTCTGCCGAAGGTCCTGCAAGGACCTCTGTCAGCTCCTTCAGTACCCTGGGGTGGATATCATCTGGGCTTGGTGCCTTGTCCACCCTCAGTGCCTTCAAACCCTCTCGAACTCTGCCCTCCATGATGTTCCCATCTGTCACCACTTCCCCTTCTGCTTCTGCCGTTTCTCCCACCTAGGGTGTCACCCCTCTCTTCTCTTTAGTAAATACTGAGCAGAAGTACTCATTTAGTGCTTCCGCCTTATCGTACCCTGCTTCCACCCAACCCTCCTCCTTCCTAATCCTTACTATGTGGTCCTTACAGCTCCTTTTCTCCCTGATGTACTTAAAGAAGTCCTTCTCCCCCTTCTTAATGCCTTGTGCCAGCCTGAGTTCCGTAGATGCTTTGGCTCCCCTTACTGCCCTTGTCACCTCCTTCGATTCTGTCAAGTACTCCTCTCTATCCTCCCCCCTTCCTGTTTTCTTGTACTTCCTAAAGGCAGCTCTTTTCCTCCTTACCTTTTCCATGACCTCCTTACTCAACCAGCTCGGTTTCTTAGCACTAGCCTTCTTGCTCTGGGCTTTGCAGCAGGTTTTGGTTGCCTCCACTATCCCCAGCTTTATGAGCTCCCACCTCTGGTTAGTATCCATACTAGATTGAATTCTGGCCAGGTACCCTTTTACCACTTCCCCCATCCTCCCAAAGTCGGCCCTCCTGAAGTCCAGCACTCTTGTGCCAGATTCTACTCCTTCCTTGCCCATATCCAATGTGAGCCATATTGAGTGGTGGTCACTCCCTGACAGCGGTTTCTCCACTGTAAGTTCTCTCACAAAGTCCCCATTTGCCAGCACAAGGTCAAGGGTATTCCCTAACCTGGTTGGTTCACTGACCATTTGCAGCAGGAAGCTGTCCTGGAAGGCATCTAGCAGTACCTGCTCCCTTCTATCGCTTCTACCAAACTATCACTTTTGTTCACCACCTATTCCATGAAGAAGTACTTCCTCATGTTCCACCTGAAAATTCCCTCTACTAACCTGTAATTGTGCCCCCAGTAAAATAAATCTTATTTATTTTGAGCAGCTCTGAAGAGTCTACCATGATTATCCAATATAGAAACTATCACTCTGTTATGTCCCCTTTTCTCCTATGACCTCTAGAGAGTGCATATTCATGCTTGGCAACCTTTCCTTGTATGTTTTTCCCTGTTGACCCTAACTCGTTTTTGTCACCCTCTATTTGGACTGTCACTAACCGGTTGCAGTATTTCTTCATATGTGGGCCCTGGAATTGAACACAGTACTGTAGGTGCAGCCTTACAGGAACCTGTACATAGGAAAGATCACATCCCTTTGCCTGCTGGCGATGTCCCTACCTACGCCCCCCCACCCCATTCTACTGGCTTTCCTGCTAGCATTGTTACATTAAGAAGTGGACTTCAGGTTGAAATGGAGGATTCTATTGCCAAATCACTTTCTTCTGTAGTATATCCCCCCCTTACCACATCATTCCAGTAGTCAATTTTTGGATCTCTTTTCCCTGTAACCTTACACTTCTTGGTGTTAAACTTCAAGTGCCATATGCTATACCATTTTTTCTTATCTTTCCATACCCTTTTCCATACTAGCAGTTCCATCCGTAGTGTCCAGGCTCCTGCAGAGTTTTGTGTCATTCTTGATTTGTGGAAGGCATACCTTCCCTCTTACATCCACCCGTATATCACTGACGTTCATATACATATACATCGCGGGGAACTATTTAGCCTGAATACCAATTTGCGGTCACATGGACATGAATGGAAATTAAGAGGACAGTCTGTTGTCTGAGGTGGTGGATGCGAAAACAGTCAGGGGATTCAAGCAGGACTAGGACATAATGAAGGGAATAGTGGTTACCAAGGGCAACAGGACCAGGGGGGAAAAGAATAGACAGATGATAGGGAGAGTTAGTACCTTGGAGGAACAGTAGGTTCAAGGGATTATAGGGGACTTGGGCTGACTGGATGAACCTCTGGTCTTTTTCTGCAATCATTGTTTATGTTTCTGTGTTTCTATATAGACCTATATATTAACCTTCGCTGCATCACCCTCAACACTTACTCCATCCTTTTTCATTATTTTAATCCCCTCCCTAGCCTTCCTTTTTTACTTTCCTAAAGAATGCTTTCCATTTTCATTTAGCTGCTGTATTTTCAGTCCTATGTTTGCTTTTGTTTCTCTGATCAGTTTGTTTGACTGTTCTAAGCATATCCTCATACTCCTTCTTGTTCTCCTCCTTCTAGCCATTCTTATGTTTTTTAAGATCTTTTTTCTTTCTCTGACCTCCTCTTTTACGTCTTTGCTGAAACAAACTGGCCATCTTTGTTTTTTTGTCCTTGATAATATGTTATCCCTAGTGGTTCCCTCTTAATGACTGGTCATTTACCTCCATCCCTTCTTCTCCGTTATTCCTTTCAGTGTGTTATGGAGAATATTACCCATCAACAAAGTTTGCCCTCCTAAAATGAGAATCCAACATGACTGAGGAAAATTATTGGTTCATAGAGTGATGTAATAATGCAGTGTGTTATGGTTGTTTGTTCCCAGAGGGTTCTGCAATATTAGGTTAAATATAATGTCTTCATTGGACAATACAAGGTCTAGGGTAGCAGTCTCCCTAGTTGCATCCCCCACCCACTGCTGCAGAAAGAAGTTGTGGAAGATCACAATAAAATCTTGTATTTCTACACACCTTGCCCCTGTTGTTGTCTACATCAGGGAGCTTGAGATGTACAGTATCATACTGATCTTCATCTTTGACTTCACTGTTTTGCTACTCTAGTTCATGAGAAGTTGATATGCCTCTACAGTCTGGTGAGGCTGCCTGTAAATTACCCCAATTCTCAGGCATTTACCTTCCCCCATTGTAATCATAGAGATTCTGGGCAGGATTTTCAAAAGGGTTCCACGTCAAGACTGTGCAATGACAGTGCAGTCAATAGCAGCACCACTAGTAATATGAAAGAAGCACATAGACAGGATTAAAAACAGCATCAAGAAAAAAAATCTTTGAGGCAAAAACTGGGTGTGCTAAAACACACACTCATACCAAACCACATATTCCATAACTTCATAAAATCATAGAAACTTGACAGCAGAAAAGGATCATATCGCCACATCTAGTCTACCCTTTTTTCCACCTACACCTCCCCCTCCCTTCCAGCCCCACCTCCCCGATACTCAACTCCATATGCTTGTCCCATGCCATCTTGAATTCTTCCACTGATTTAGCCCACACCACTCCATCTGGTAATCTGTTCCAGGGCTCTACTACCCTCTCTGTGAAGAAACACCCTCTCAGATTGCCCCTGTATGTTTTTCCTTGATGTCGGAGGCTGTGCCCTCTAGTTTTGACACCCTTCTTCCTCTTAAGTAAACCATCTTCTCCCACTTTACTGAGCCCCTTTACATATTTAAAAGTTTCAATCATGTCTCCCCTTTCCCTCCTTGTCTCCAGTGTGTACAGATCCAACTCCATACACATCTGCTCGTATGACTTTCCCTGCATACCCGGCACCATCTTGGTTGTCCTTCTCTGAACCCTCTCCAATGCATCTATATCCTTGTGAAGATGTGGCCTCCAGATCAGAACCCCATACTCTAGGTGTGGCCTCACCATGGCTTTGTAAAGGAGCATTATTATCTCCCTGTTTCTGCTAGTAATGCTCCTGCCAAAGCATGCCAACATTCCATTGGCCTTTCCCACCTCCCTGCTACATTGGATTCCAATCTTAAGATTTGAGGAGACTATGATCCCAAGATCCCTCTCCTGTTCTGTTACTCTAATTTCCTCCCCACCTAGGGTGTACCCTGCTTTTCCATTCCTACTCCCCAAGTGCATTACAGCACACTTCTTGGCATTAAATTTCAACTGCCATGTCCCAGACAATTTTTTTTAATCTCTTTTTATTAAATATTCAATACAATGAACAATAATTCTAGAAAATAGTCAGCACCAAGCAACAAATCTACTTAGATAATATTGGATCTAGTATACTACAAAGTATCAAAGAATACAAGGCAGGTGCATACAATCCCCCAAAATGAAAACTTAATATGATACACAAAATCCTTCTTCTTACTAAATATTAATTATACCATCGTACTTATACACATGGGGCGGGATATTCAGAAGGGTTGTGATGGCGCAACACAGGGCCGAGAGGACAACGGTTGTTGAAAAGCCTTCCCCAGCTCCTCTCAGTTCCTGAAGCTACCAGGCTGGCAGCAGGAAGGTACGCGATCTCAAGACTGCGCTTGGTTTTAAACCTTGGTGCCTTTTTTCTGTTCAGCTCCCTGACCCTGTAGTACTCGCTGCTGCAGCCACTTTAAAGCCAAGGAAATTAATGTATTTTGACACACAAGACTGTGCCTAAGACTGTGCCTATGATACACTCTAGCCTGCCTACCTTGATTTAATTAACTTTTGCTGATTCTGGTACACTGCAGCTGCTGTTTAATTAATTTTAGCAGATCCTCTAACACAGCAGCTGCTTGCAGGCTTGAAATTTTAACCCCCCCACCCCCTCCTCCACCATTAATTAAATACGCTAGTAATCCCGCCCACTTTTGTTCCAACCTATAAACTCACTTGAAGGGCAGTCCTACCCCATCCCCTTGCTGCATCAGTCCTAATTCAAACCAGCAAGGCAGTCCTTTTCTTTTTTTTTCCTTCACTCACTCTTGCCTATTCTCTATGTTTGCCTCTGTTCTACACTTATTTTGTCTGGAAAAGTAACTCAGACTGAGGGTATCCCAGTTTTATCTTTTCCCCTCACCTTTTCAAATTCCCTCTGTTCCTGTCCGCTCCTCATAAACTGCACTCTATTGGAATACCTGCCTCTTGTGAATAACTTGTATAATTGACTGCCAACCTCTGACCAGTAAGGGTTTCACTCAAACTGCCTTCACTATAGGTGTCACCCTGCCCTTAAGTCACCATTTCTGTCACTTATATTCTACTATTATAAGGGACAATCCACCTCTGATTTACAGAGGTTTCATACAAGGCATATATAATGTTCTCTTTTGCATGACTAAGGTCACTTCTGGTGGTATCAGGATTACTATCCACTGTAATTGTCCTCTCCTATCTCTCATGTAACATACCAGCTGGATACCCTGGGTCCCACTGCCATGAAGAATTCTCCTTTGTCTTCTCCAACCTTATACCAACTAGAACCTTGCTCCCTTCTCCTAACGTGTACCTCCATATAACTCATCCTTCCAAATTAGGGCATTTCCTTCTCTACCACCCCCCTAGCATGCCCAGATACCTCAAGCACATTTACAGATTCTACAAAGAAGTTTGGATGATGCTTCTGCGCTTATGCTTATCAGGAGACATAGACTCTAACCCTGGCCCCCATTGGAATGCCAGGTCTATGGCTAACTCCTCATGGTTCTCCACTAAGGGCATGAAAATTGCCCACATGAATTTCAGAAGTTTACCAGCAAACTTTCCTGAACTTGAAGCCTGGATAGCCCTCTACTGTCTGGACATACTTGGACTAACTGAAACATGGCTCAGGCCAGAGATGCCTGATTCCATGTACAAAATACCTGGCTACAGCTTGTCCAGATCCGATCATCCCACCAAACAAAAGGGGGAAGGAGTTGCCCTTTATTATAAAGAGCATCTCAATGTCTCTGTACTCCAGTCTTGCGTAACAAATCACTGTGAAGCTCTGCATACGGTTCTACAACTAGGGGGTGATAAAAGGCTAAATCTGATCTGTGCCTACAATCCTCCAAAGGGGGCTCTCCCTGGCTTAAATGGGCTCTTGGATTATCTGGCCACTCTAAAGGGTAGATCTGAAGTCATACTAATGGGAGACTTCAACCTAGACCTATCAGGGAGTCAAGCCGGTACATATACTGAAGCTCAAGCCTGACTTAACCTCGCTCAACTTATCTCTAGCCCTATACGCATCTCTTCCAACTTGGAACGCCAATCTCTCCTGGACTGTATGGCTACAAATAGAGCAAATAAAATAATTGCTGCAGGGACCTTTTCAGATTCTATTAGTGATCACCTGCCTACATTCTGTATCTGGAATGGCCACTGCCTTAAACCACCCTCAAGAATCATTCAATTTCGGGATTTTGCCAAACTAAACTGAACTACACTTCTAGAGGATATTAATAATATAGACTGGTCTCCCATCTATCACACTGATGATGTAAACACTGCACTTGAATACCTGATGTCTCAGTTTCTTGCCCTTCAGGATCTGCACATCCCTCTGAAAAAAAGGCGTCTCAAGGGTTCCCCTAATAAATGGCTAAAAAAAGACCTCCTTCGAGCCATGATAAAAAGAGACAAGGCCTGGACCTTGGCAAAGAAGTCCCAACAATCAGAAGACTGGGTTACTATAGAAAACTAAGAAATGCCTGCAAAAAAGATATTCGGAAGGCTAAAAGGAGCTACTGCCTTAAGCTTCTTCAATCTTCAGTGGGTGACACCATGGTTTTTTGGAACCACATCGAAAATTTCATTGGGCAAAGGCCCAAGATGGCCATTACCGACATGACACTGAATTATGCAAACTTTAATAAGTTACCTACTATTGCTAATGCTCTTAACGCACAATTCTGGGATCTCTCTGAATACATTGAGAAATTCAACCAACCTCTTTCACCTCCTCCTGAGGTGCAACTTTCGCATGAAACCCCTTTTCGTCTCACATTAGTCTCCTCCACCGAAGTGCTGCATCTCTTCAAATCAGTATCCACCTATGGATCTGCTGGCCCGGATGGGCTACTGCCAAGCTTCTTGATGCAGGCAGCCCTTGCCCTTGCTGTTCCTATTGCAAGAATCTTTAATCTTTCCATAATAACTCAAACAGTATCAACATTGTGGAAAACCGCTCACATTGTCCCTGTTCACAAAAAAGGGGATACCAAAAATATGTCAAATGATAGACCAATTACCATTCTCTCTACCCTAAATAAACTTCTCGAGAAGGCCATCGCTACTCAGGTCACAAATTACCTGCACCTTCACAACCTTATATCCCCTACCCAGCACGGATTCCAAACAGGACACAGCACTACAACTGCTCTACTTCAGTTGACAAATGCAGTCCATACAGCGATGGATAAGAGCCTGCTCACTGGGGCCATATTTATTGATCTCACAAGGGCATTTGACCTTGTGAATCACTCTCTGCTACTTTCCAAACTGTCCTGCCTTGGCTTTGACCTGTCAACCATCTCCTGGTTTGATAGCTACCTCTCAGGGAGGTTGCAATTTGTCCAAATTGAATCCGCCATCTCAAATCTTTCCCCTACCTCTGTTGGAGTCCCCCAAGGATCTATTCTTGTCCCACAACTTTTATCCCTATTCATTAACAACTTGCCCTCCCTTCCCTGCTCCTCCTCATTGATCCTTTATGCTGATGACATGGTGCTTCTCTCTAGTGGTAAAGATCCTTTATGAGTAAGAGCACATCTTCAAGCAGACTTCAACTGCTTGCAGGAGTGGTTACTACAGAACAGGCTCCTAATGAATGCTAAGAAAACTGTAGCTATGCTTTTTTGGACCCCTGTCAAGAAACAGATCTCTTACTCCAGACTTATTGATACATTCTCTAGATGACTCCCCTCTTGAATTCATTACCTCCTTCAGGTATCTAGGAGTCACTTTCGACCCATTTCTTGACTTTAACCTCCACATTGTGGCTACATGTAAGACAGTTTATTCAAAACTTGGTCTTGCCTTTAAAATTAAGTCCTCCCGCAATGATGCTGCCCGGCTTGCTATTGCACAAGGATTTCTCCTCCCTGCTCTGACATATTGATCTCAGGTTTATCTTAAAGTTAGCAAAGGAGCACTCCAGAAATTGAGCACCTGCTATAACAGTATATGCAGATCTACTCTCTCCGCTCACAGACTTACCCATCATTGTCTGCTCTACTTGAAACTAAATTGGCTCTCCCCAGACTCACTCAGACACTATTCTGTGGGCTGTACAATTGATAATATGATCAGAATGGGGTCCCCTAAATACCTTGCCGAACTACTCAATACTGGGCAGCTGGACACAGAGGGTGGTGGTAAATGGCTGTCACTCCACAGAGGGAAGAGTGACCAGTGTGGTACCACAAGGATCAGTGCTGGGACTGGTACTATTCAATATCTTCAGCAGTGACATTACGCAGGGCCTAGAAGGCAGAATTTCACTGTTCACTGATGACACAAAGCTCTGTAACAGAGTAGACACACCAGAGGGTGTAGACAGAATGAGAAGGGACCTGCAGAAACTTGAAGAATGGTCAGGGGTTTGGCAGTTGAAATTCAATGCAAGGAAGTGCAAGATAATGCATATGGAGCACAAAAACCCTGGCACAATATATCAGTTGGGGTGAGGATATAGCATGCACCAAGCAGGAAAGGGATCTTGGGGTATCATCTCGATGACCTCAAGGCAGGAAACAGTGTGACAAGGCAGCAGGTAAAGCAAATAGGATGCTGGGATGCACAGGCAGGGGCATCACCAGCAGGAAAAGGGAGGTCATAATTCCACTATACAAGACACTAGTGAGACCGCACCTGGAGTACACTGTGCAGTTCTGGAGACCTTACCTACGTAAGGACATAGACAGGGTAGAGAAGGTTCAGAGGAGGGCAACAAAGATGGTGCATGGATTGCATCACAAGTCCTATGAGGACAGGTTGAAGGCACTGAACATGTACTCCCTGGAGGAGAGAAGGGAGAGAGGGGATATGATAGAGACATACAAGTATCTTACAGGGAGGAACAGGGTGCAGGAATGTACTATTTTAAGCAAAAAGATGTTCCAGGACTAGAGGGCATGGGATGAAGTTGGAGGAGGATGATTCAGAGGAAACGTGAGAGAGAATTTCTTCACAGAACGGTGGTGGACAAGTGGAACACCCTGCCAGAGGAAGTGGTGGGGGCTGAAACAATCACAGGATTTAAGAATGCATGGGATAGACATAAAGGAATTCTGGAGGTCAGGGGTAAGGGGCAACAGACTTCTTGGAAAACATAAACTGAACTTACAAACTTAAATGGGCAGACTGGGTGGGCCATAGGCCCTTATCTGCTGACATTGTCTATGTATCTATGTATGTATCTATGTATTAACTCAGCCCTCCCAAGCATACCTCCTCAGAGCATCTGGTCAAACCCAACTTGAAATTCCCAGATATCTCACAAAGAAAGGAGAATGATCCTTCACCATATCTGCCCCCCACTCCTGGAACTCCATTCCCTCCCACATCAAGCTCTCCGAATCCCACAAGGCCTTTAAACTGGGTCTTCGGGCACACCTATTAGAATCTGACTGCTGCTCTTGTGCATTAACTTGAGCCTCTCTCCTAGCATTTTCTCCTCCCTATGGCACTTACTGATTTCCTGCTGGTCTCCAAAATCTGAAAGTTTCCCACATTCAGCAGAAATCCTATTGTTATAATGCTACTTCATTTAAGTTTTGTTTGCTGTTTGTCATTTCAATTTAATCATTGATGTATCATCAGATGAAAATAATTGATGTAATGTTATCTGTTTTTCTTTGTCATCACTGATAATGACTGTACCTGGTTGTATACTGTTCAAATGTTTGTACTCACCTCATGTTACATCATGAAATACTCTTTAATGTTGACTCTGTTCTCCCCTGTCTGTACTCTCCCAGGTCGTGCCTGAATATAGGCAACATTGTTATCTAGTGTACTTACCTGGTAAACAAAAACCAAATAAATAAATAAACCCACTGATGCACTCTGGCATGATATTCAAAGAGGGATTGAGCCTGGCACAAATCCCGATGTGCCAGAGCGCATCAGTAATGTATGTGGTGCAGGTGGGGGGGCATGCCCATGCATACTCTGCACATCCCGATATTCAGCCCGGGATCTGCTGAGCCTATGCATGACAAACCCCTACTTGTGCTGCACACAGGTGAGCCAAAAAAAAGGAGCAACAGATGGCCTCCCACAAGTGAACTGCCATATTGCAGGGCGCAACACAGCAGCTGCCACCTGTGGGTGGCCACCCGAGCTCTGGCGGCACCTTCATGGTGGCTCCCCCCATGTCCGATTGTGAGCATATGTAGAATATTAATAGTCCCATATCCCTGGTGGTCCAGTGGACCGCTTGCAGCCCAAGCATGGGTAGATGTACAGTATAATTAACCCTCCATATCCACCATCCATATCCCTGGTGTTCCAGTGGATAGCTCGCAGCCCAATCACAGGCATTTGTGATAAATAATAGTCCTATATCCCTGGTGGTCCAGTGCACTGCTCACAGCCCGATCCTGTGCGTCAGTAATAATTAATGACTCACCAATCCAACCCTGGTGGTCCAGCAGTAGTCCCCTCCCCACACGCCCACTGAGCCCCACCTCCCCACTCCCCCCTGGTCAGTGGCAGGTGGCAGCTCCCCACCTGCTAGCTACCCAGCCACCTGCCGACTGACATCGTACATTAGGGCTGTACACCCATTGGTCCACAACGTGAGCCAATGGGCTTTCAGCCCATACCATACTATACAGTCCAGATATGTGAATTTCACATATCTGGACTGTGTAGTACCATACAAGCTGCACACCCATTGGCTCATGCTGTGGACCAATGGGCATACAGCCCTACCGTATGGAGTCAGTTGGCAGGTGGCGGGGCAGTGAGCTGGTGTGGAGCTGCCGCTAGCCTATGACCAGGGGGAGGGGCGGTGGGCCTCCATGGGTGGGTGGGGAGGGGTACCACTGACCACCAGGGTTGGACTGCGTGTCATTATTTATTACTGACACCTGCGTTCGGGCTGTGAGTGGTCCACTGGACCACCAGGGATATAGGACTATTAATTATCACAAATGCCTGCAAATGGGCTGCGGGTGGTGCACTGGACCACCAGGGATATGGGAGGGTTGATTTTACTGTACATCTGCCCGTGATCGGGCTGCGAGCTGTCCACTGGACCACCGGGGATATGGGATGATCATTTACATTCTGTATGCCCGACGGGCAGTGGGGCACTTTGCTGCTTGTACAGGGGGCATCGTTCCCCAACAGCTGTAGCCTGGCAGGGCACTGGATGCAAGTCACTGGGGATTGGCACACCTGCATGCAAATGTGGCCATAATGACATGTAAATGGCTCCATTTGCACTCTGCATACATTATGGCCCCATTTGCATGCGTACTTTTGAGTATCATTTGTTGCACCTTTCGCAACAGCACTTGCGCTAGCACATCCTGCTGCTCCACTCTGACCACTTGTGCTGGTGCTGTGTCACTGTGCCATGTGCACTGTGGGTGGCCAAGGTGAGAAATTCAACGATGCTGTGCCACGGCACAGCTCCGTTGAATAACACCCTGTCCACGCCCCTGCGCATCCAAGTTGCGCTGCACTGAGGCTTGCGCCACAGCCTGGCGCAGTCTGAATATCCCGCCCATGGTGTTTATAACCCTAAAATGTGAGAGACACTCTGGATGAAATGAAGATATCTTATAAAGGATCATGGAACAAAAGTAAGGTCCTTCTCCAACTGGAAATTAATCCAAGGGCACCACCTTTCAAAAATTACATTTTCTTTATCCATAAACTTGTAGTATAATTTTTCTACTCCATAAATAAACTTAACCACCTCACACCAACTCTCTTCCTGTGGCGCTTGAGGTTGTAACCAAAATTTCATCAGCGCTTTTTTCACACACAAAATCAATAATAGAAATAATCGCAGTTGTTGTTTTGAAAAGTTTAAGTTATCAGGGGGACTCAAAACCAAAACCAATTTAGAAGTTAAATTTATTTGTCCCATAAACATTGTTTGGAGGTCACTTTGAATCCTATTCCCAAAAAGATTCAACCTGGGACATCCCCCAAAAATGTGTGCCTGGTCAGCTAAAGATTCACCACACTCTTGCCAGCAGCTTGCATATCTCATACCCTTATATTTAGATACCCTTAATGGGGTAAAAAAAAATCTTGCCCTACCCTTCCAAGTAAATTATTTAATATATGGCAGCAAAGATAACTTATAATTTAACAATGCAATATGAGACCATCCGTCCTATGTTATGGGTTCATGCAGTTCCTGTTCCCATTTTAAGAAAGTGGATCTAGTCTTATCTTAAATTCTCATTCCAAATAGCCTCCTACCAATTCCCAATTAAATGGTTACTAGACTCTCCTTTTTGTGCAGCTAATATAAGATGAATCACTGGGGCTTTCAGAGAATCAGAAAGAGAGTTAAAATAAGATTTAGTTTGCAAGCATGAAATAATCTGTAAGTATTGGTACTGATCCTTTTATCTCAACTCATAGCAAGATTTGTAGGGTGAAGAAGCGGAGACAGCCTTTTACATCAAAAAGTTAAGGAATAATATTCCAAGCCCAGCCTAGCCCACTGATGGGGAAAAATCTCTGTTTTATAAAGAGGGGTTGTCCCATCCCAAGCTAAGAATGTCATTAGAAATCATAGTTGGGGGGGTAGAGAAGTTTGATATATGTTCCAAAATTTTAAAACCACTCTGGTATAGTGAAAAAAATGTGCAAGGGGAATGAATGGGATGGAGGTTGAATATAAAATATGACCTACATTATGTAAATAATTTAGGACAAATTCTATATCCTTCCAGTAAGAAGAGTATTGCACATTTGTCCAATAACAGACAATGTGCAAAAAAGACACCTTAGCATACCACTCCAAGTCTGACAGACCCATCCCCCCTTGAGCTGGAGATAATTGCAACACCAATGCTCATACATGAACATGATCTCCCATCCAAACAAATCTTAATAATAATTTCTGCCATTCAGAGAAAAGTTTCTTAGAGGGAAAGACGGGAAGAGTTTGCAATAAAATGTAACCTATGCTGCTGTTTATATACTGTTTAGATGTACTTCACTAAATAACCTGCATGTTATCCTTTCTTCTGGTACCCCTCCCCCCAGGTTGCACTGGGAGATGAGCATTTTATTGCTCAGTGTGCCTTTCCTGGTGAAACAATTCAATAAAATATAAAAAAAGAATCTGGTAAAATCATCATACGTATGACTTCAATTCTCCATATGAATGATAGCGGCAAGGTCGACTAAGCCTGCAAATCATATTTTATCTCTTGGGTAAGCGGTTCATAAGTTAAAAGCTCCACATGTTATGGGGATTTAATTAAACCTACCCCCAAGTACTTAATATAGTTCCTATTCCAACTAATCGAGTATCGGTTACGGATAATATCAGGTGGTGTATATCTATAAGTTATCACTTCAGTTTTTTGATTTATTTAATCTGAAACCAACCAAACCTTCAAATTCCTCTAAAAGTTGTAAGACCTCTTGTAATGAAGATGTGGGTTTCATCAGTGTCAACAAAATATAATTGGCAAATAAAGCAATCTTATAAACCCTCCCCCTATACAGATGCCCTCTATCTGACAAGAAAGTCCAACTAAAGATGCTAATGGCTCAACATATATGGCAAATAGAATGGGGGACAGAGGACTGCCCTGTCATGTCCTCCGGGCTAAACTAGATGATTCCCTTAGTGCCCCATTTATTTGAACATATGCACTTGGACGTGCATACAAAGATCAAACATTGTGATAAAATTACCTGGAAATCCAAAGGCCTGGAGAACAGACCAGAGAAAAAGCCATGAAACCCTATCAAAGGTCTCCACATCCAGACTGGCCAGGACCAGAGGGAGTGATCATTCCTCTACATAATCCAGCAGTAAGAAAGTATGCTTCACATTATCAAAAATTTGGCACCAATAGACAAAATCTGTCTGGTCCTGGTCAACTAAAGATGGGAGAAGGCCTTCCAATCTATTGGCAAAAATGCTTGCAAAAAATTTAGAATCAGTATTTAACAAAGAAATTGGGCAATAAGATTCTGGCCTAACCAGGTCTTTGCCCGGTTTCAAAAAAGTGACAATAATTGCTTTATTCTCAGATGGTGGAGAAGGGATACCTTCCTGAACTTCCTTCATAGTACGTAATAAAATAGGACAAACTGTTTGCTGTAGATCCAGTAACTTATAAAAGTCAGATGGAAATCCATCATTCCCAGGACTTTTACCAACTTTCAATCTTTTTATTGCAGCAATTAACTCAGCATATGTAATAGGAGATAATAAAGAAGACGCCTGTTCCTCTGTAAGCCGAAGCAGTTGGGCTCTAGCCAGAAATTGAGAAGTTTGTTCCACTGGCAGATTTAACGAATCCAAGGAATATAAAGAATGAGATCTAAAGATGTGTAAAATTTCCCTACATTATAATAATATTACCTGTGTCTGGGTTTCAGAGCTTAAAAACCGTAGCTGCAGTTTTTTCTGCCCTCAAACATCTAGCCAGATATCTAGCTCCTCTAGGTCCTCCAGTTGTACCTTTTGCTTTAAGTAGTACAATGCATGCTCAGTTTTCTGATCAAGAAGCTTTTGTAAAGTGGCTTTAGCTTCTAACAAATTAGTCCGAACAGATTTAACCCCTTGACTTAATCTCTGCTGGAAAACTTGTACTTTCTTAGACATATCCAAGAGTTTCTGCCTTCATTCCCTGTGTTTTGTTGAAGCATGTGACAATATAAGCCTCCATACAAACACTTTTAAAGCATCCCATAGAACGTTGTCTGAAACCTCCCTGTATCATTCATCTCTAAATACACTTTAACATGATCCATTATATGTTGGCGAAGGGATGGATCTTTAAATATTCCATATTAAGTTGCCAAAATATATTAGTGGGTTCTTGAACATTACCTATAGTAACTAAAACTGGGGCATGATCAGACAGCACCATAGGCTCAAACGAATACTCTGCACATCTAGCAAATGTTCAAGTATAGTAAAAAAGTAATCTAAATGGGCCGAACTACCATGCCTAGCTGAATAGTGTGTATAATTTCTCTTATCGGGAAATACATATCTCCACCCATCAGCTAACTCTAAGTGCTTCAAGGTATGATTAACATATTTGATTACAGTTGTGTGATGTTGACATCTGGGATTTGGTGGATCTAAAGATTAATTTAACACTAAGTTTAGATCTCCCCCATAAAAGTCTACCTTTCAAATGCATGGATAGGAATGAAAAACATAGTTGAAAAAACCCTTTAGCTGAATTCAGAGGGAAATAGGTGTTGACTAATGTCACTTCTTTACCACACAGCAAGCCAATAACCATAATAAATCTTCTCCCCTAATCAGCAATAGTATCTAGTACTTTGAAGTTGAGACCCTTCCAAAGCAAAAGCAAAACACCTCAATGTCTACCCTTTGGATAGGAAGCATAACATATTTTTCCACACCCCAGTTTAAGAAATTTCTCATGTTCCAAGGAAGAGAGATTAGTTTCCTGAAAAAAAATCACATCTGCTAGCTGCTGACAAGCATAGTGAATAAGTCTCTGTCTCTTGATCAGATTAGTAATTCCAGTAACATTATAAGATAATATTTTTAGCATATGCCTTCTATAATCTGTCATCTTAATGTAACTATAGTTAGGCAATATGAATAAACTATCTTTCCATCCCAGAGTGTTTTCAACCTGTACATAGTATTAAATCCTGATAAATTGTCAAAAGATCTAAAAAATAATATATTAAGGATCATCAACTTGAATTCCTTACCATACAAACCCCTCCCCATTATATAGCATATACAATAAATCATTCTGCCATGATAAGTCTGCAAATGATATACCCCCAGCATATATACATGAATATAAATGCTCATAAGTATGATTCAAGGGGTTACAAAAAATAAGATTATCACTCTTATCTGTACTACATTATAACAAAAAGAAGCCATCCAGGCTGTCAAGTGAAAATCTCATAGATTCAAATCCCAGAAGGAAATCTAACAAACTAGTCATATATACACCATGAAGGGGTATTAAATTGGTTATCCAAGTATACCCCTTATCTTTTGGGTACAGGGCAGGAAAAACTATTGTAGGGATTTAATAAGTAGTAATACCCTGACAGAAAAGATAAGAGTCTGAGTGATCAAAACCTTACCATAATCGAGACCCTCAAAATCGGCAGTCGGTGCTGAACAGATCAAAATATTTTTTGATACTTGTAACAATAACTGAAATCTTAAGAATAAAAGATATTGTAGCAAACAAAGCTGTTTCCCAATGGCAAAACTAAGAGGCCAAAAATGGTCCACTTCATCAACTGAGAAATCTAAAAACAGACATCTGTGATGCATCCCCAATTCCAATATGTATAAGTGAAGCAATATAAAAAAGAACAATAAACTATTTCCCAAACTATAGATAAAATCAACTCCCTGTATCCAATTTAAAGTATATAAGTAACAACCAACCCCCAACAAAAAGGACATAGATAATACTAAGTTATACTGAAGTAAACCCATATTGTTCAAAACAGAAGGACTTCCAAACCAGGGAGCCAAAAAAAAAAAACTAAGGCTCCTACTTGGTACCCTGGTGGACCTAGGTACCAAAAGGAATCAAATCTGGTAGTCTCCCAGGTTAAAAAATACCACTAACAAAGAATATCACCAATTATCTCCACTATAGCAGGTCGTTGAGAGCTACAGAGCCCTAAAATACCATGATAAAACAAAGAATTAGGCCACAACCACCCACAAAAAAGTGAGAGGGGAGAAAAATTTGTTCCAAAACCCTCCAGTATATCAAGGGTTGGAAAACTTTTATAAAAAAGACAAAACAAGTACCCCTCAAGACTTTCCAACCATTAACTTCAAGTAGCTCCTGACTATGCCAACCCTTCTAGTAATTAAAAAGATTGAGCTACTTCAACTAAAATGAATTCAGTGTACTAAATATAATCTAACATCAAGTACCAAACATAGTCTCTACCAGGTGACTAATGTCAAACCCAACATATATCATATATTGCATTAGTAATGTACCTAATTATAGATGCTAAGTTATGAAAGTAATTAATTAAAATACAGGGCACATTTGCTCCATCCCAAGGTACCCCCGACATATATTTATTTTATTTTATTTTATTGAGAGATTTAGAAGATCTTTGAGTCAGAGACTCCTTTACAAAATTTCTATATCAAGTAAAAAATGATACAATACAAACATTCGGTAGTATGGGTATAAAAATGTTGGTTACAGGCATGCATTGGTTAACAGAGGTAAGTAAAATCAGTACAGCAATATACATAAATCAATAAGCAATTGGAAAGCGCTTAACGCACAGGCAGTTAGGGTCATAGTAGACAGAGAAGGGGGCAAGGAGACAGGGTCTACAACAGGCCAGGACAAACAGACTAGCGAGTGGCAGGTGGTCAGGGAGGTGGGGGTGGGTGGGAGGAAAAGAGGGGGAAGCAGGGCTGTAGGGCTCATTGTCATTAGAGGATAATGGAGGTGAGCAATAAAGAGAGTAGCAGACAGTACACAATAAGGCTAGAAGGAAGTGTGAGTGCAGGAGCAGGACTTTTGAGCATGGAGGTGCCAGAGGAGAACAGACTTGAAGGGGCCTAGCCTGGAGATGCTAGAGACAGGGTAAGGGATCAAACTGAAAAGGGAAGAAGCTCAGTAGTAGAAGATTGCTGGGCAAGGGAGGTTCTGACCCTGGGTACTAGCAGAGTGGTTCTAGCAGTTTGGCGGATAGATACTGATGGGTGGGCAGGAGGGACCAGAGCGGAGAGTCCAGGAAGGGCAAGGTTGGACAGGGTTTGTTTGGTGAGTATGTAGGACTGATATTGAAGTTGTTTGTCAATGTCAAGGATGTTGGCAAGGTCATAGAGGACACAAGAGCTTAATATGTATACCCTTGAGGAAAGGAGGGAGAGGGGGGGCATGAAAGAAACTTTTAAGTACCTCAGTGGAATCAACAAAGTCCAGGAGTATAGCATCTTTCAGAAAAAGAGATGTGCAATAATAAGGGGACACAATTTGAAGATGGGGGGGGTTCAGGGGCAATGTGAGGAAGTATTTTTTCACAGAGAGGGTGGAGGACACATGGAACAACCTTCCTGAGGAGGCTGTGGGGTCTAAAACTGTGGGAGAATTCAAGAATGCATGGGACAGACATAAGCAATTTTTGTGTGGGGTAGGAAGAAATAGGCTATTGGTTAACTAGGACCTGCAGCTTATCCTGTAGGTAGGGAAATGGGCAGACTAGGTGGGCCAAGTGGTCCTTGTCTGCTGTCAAAGTCTATAGTTCTTTGTTTCTATGTGGGTACTGTGATCATAACCCACCATCAGGCGACACACTTTGTTTAGCATAGTCCTGACCCTGTTGAGGGTGGTGTTTGAGGCTGCACCATAGACTGGGAGACCATAATCCACAAGTGAGAGGACTGAGGAGGTGACAGCAAGTTGAAGGGTCTCAGGGGTGAAACAGTCCCAATGATGGTAGAACTGGCTGATGCGAGTGTTGACTGTAAAGCAGTGGACCACGATGTGTTCCTGGAAGGAGAGAGGAGTCAATGGTGACCCCAAGGTATTTGAAGGTGGGCACCTGTTCAATGGGAAGTTGGGTGGAGGAGCATATGTCCAGCTGGAAGCTACGATCTTGGCTTTGAGGATGGAGTAGGGGCATGGTCTTAGTTTTCTTTTGGTTGAGGACCAGGCAGAATGGTGTGAACCAGGCCTCAGCTTGGGTGAAGGAAGTTTGAAAGGAGGACTGGAGAGTGAGAGTGTCAGAGTGAGAGCAGAAAAGAATATTCCCATTCACATGACTGGTATATCCCACCACAAGGCTCAGTGTTATTAATAAAGACACTGAGTTCCCTCATTATCAGAGGAAGGGTCTGCAGACAAAAGTTTCAAGTGTTAATAATTCAAGCAGCATAATAATGGTAAGTATCCAACCCAATGTCAAATACCTCTTTCTAAATCCAGCTTTAAACATATAATGAATGCAAACAGTTAGTAAAGTATGCACATAAGGTCAAGCAGGTACATTTTCTATGCCATGTAGAGGTAAAAGTCTATGAACAAATCAAGCATATATCAAGTGTGTATATAGCTTGTTACCTTTCACACATGAACTGTCCACTTTAATAACCAAGAATACCTTATATTAAATTGTAATAAATGTTTAGAAATAGAAAAGTGAACAATCACCCCAGTAGTCACTAATGTAATCCATCACTTCATATAAGTGATCAGTTTGATCTAAAAGGCTGTAGTGATCTATTGTGGCAATCTGACATTGAAAGCAGTGGGCTATCTCAATAAATAGTATCATCAGGCTAGATCTAACTAAACTCTTTCTGCAGTTTTTAAATATAAGCCAGTTCAAGTGGCATGAAAATGGTGAACCCAATTCATTTATGTAGGAATACAGTTTAAAGGGTGCCAGTATGAACGGAAAATAATCTGTACTGTATATTGGTATTGAAGTTGTTTGTCAATGGCAAGGATGTTGGCAAGGTCATAGAGGACACAAGAGTGGGTACAGTGATCACAACCCACCATCAGGCGACACATTTTGTTTAGCATAGTCCTGAACCGTTGAGGGTGGTGTTTGAGGCTGCACTGTAGACTAGGATACCATAGTCCACAAGTGAGAGGACTGAGGAGGTGACAGCAAGTTGAAAGGCCTCAGGGCCGAAACAGTCCCTATGACGGTAATGCTGGCTGATGCGAGCATTGATTGTAGAGCAGAGGACCATGATATGTTCCTGGAAGGAGAGAGAGGAGTCAATGGTGACCCCAAGGTATTTGAAGGTGGGCACCTGTTCAGTGGGAAGTTGGGTGGAGGAGCATATGTCCAGCTGGAAGCTACAATGTTGACTTTGAGGATGGAGTAGGGGCATGGTCTTAGTTTTCTTTTGGTTGGGGACCAGTCAGAACAATGTGAACCAGGCTTCAGCTTGGGTGAAGGAAGTTTGAAGGGAGGACTGGAGAGTGAGAGGGTCAGAGTGGGAGCAGAAGAGAATATTCCTATTCACATCACTGGTATATCCCACCACAAGGCTCAGTGCTATTAATAAAGACACTGAGTACCCTCATTATTAGAGGAAGGGTCTGCAGATAAAAGTTTTAATTGTTCATAATTCAAGCAGCATAATAATGATAAGTATCCAACCCAAAGTCAAATACCTTTTTCTAAATCCAGCTTTAAACATATAATGAATGCAAACAGTTAATAAAGTATACACGTAAGGTCAAGCAGGTACATTTTCTATGCCATATAGAGGTAAAAGTCTATGAACAAATCAAGCATATATCAAGAGTGTATATAGTTTGTTACCTTTCACACATGAACTGTCCACTTTAATAACCAAGAATACCTTATATTAAATTGTAATAACTGTTTAGAAATAGAAAAGTGAACAATCACCCCAGTAGTCACTAATGCAATCCATCATTTCATGTAAGTGATCAGTTTGATCTAAAAGGCTGCAGCAATCTATTGTGGCAATCCAACATCGAAAGCAATGCGCTATCTCAATAAATCGAATCATATGGTTAGATTGAACTAAACTCTTTCTGCAGTTTTTAAACATAAGTCAGTTCAAGTGGCATGTCAATGGTGAACCCAATTCATTTGTGTAGGAATAGTTTAAAGGGTGCAAGTATGAATGGAAAAAAATCTATATATTGGTATTGAAGTTGTTTGTCAATGTCAAGGATGTTGGAAAGGTCATAGAGGACACAAGAGTGGGTACAGTGATCACAACCCACATCAGGCAACACACTTTATTTAGCATAGTCCTGACCCTGTTGAGGGCGGTGTTTGAGGCTGCACCATAGACTGGGAGACCATAGTCCACAAGTGAAAGGACTGAGGAGGTGACAGCAAGTTGAAGGGTCTCAGGGGTGAAACAGTCCCTATGACGGTAGAGCTGGCTGATGCAAGCATTAACTGTAGAGAAGAGAACCATGATATGTTCCTGGAAGGAAAGACAGGAGTCAATGGTGACCCCAAGGTATTTGAAGGTGGGCACCTGTTCAATGGGAAGTTGGATGGAGGAGCGTATATCCAGCTGGAAGCTAAGATGTCGACTTTGAGGATGGAGTAGGGGCATGGTCTTAGTTTTCTTTTGGTTGAGGACCAGGCGGAATGATGTGAACCAGGCCTCAGCTTGGGAGAAGGAAGTTTGAAAGGAGGACTGGAGAGTGAGAGGATCAGGGTGGGAGCAGAAAAAAAATATTCCCATTCACATCACTGGTATATCCCACCACAAGCCTCAGTGCTATTAATAAAGACCCCAAAAGTCCCCAGGTCCTGATGGGTATGGAGTAGAATATTATAAGTTAACTACACCCCAGACTTTTAACAAACTTCTCCGTCTCTTCAACATGATCCTAGAAGGAGTTCCCCCCCCCCATGGTCCTATGCGACCATCTCAGTAATCCCTAAACTGGGAAAAAAAACAACTTTGCAGGTCATTCAGACCAATTTCTGTCCTCAATGTGGATTATAAACTATTTATGAATATTTTAGCACATCACCTACATACATACCTCCCCCAACTCATAGATAGAGATCAAACCGGGTTTGTGAGAACCCGATCTACTACTGATAACATCAGAAGTACCCTCCACTTCCCATCAGATGTATATTACTAACTCACCCTCAGTTCTAGTGAGCCTTGATGCTGAGAAAGTGTTCGACAGGGTAGCCTGGCCATTTTTGTTCCAAGTTCTATATAAAATAGGGATCCCACAGACATCGATTAGGGTCATTTAGGACATATATTCAGCTCCCCAGGCATGTGTAAAGACAGAGGGGCATCTTTCCAAATATATACGATTGGCTTGAGGGACCAGACAGGGCTGCTCTCTCTCTCCCCACTCCTATTCACAATATTTATTGAGCCGCTTGCACAAAGTATACACGATTCACAGAATATTACAGGGGTCTCCTTGGAAGGTGTGGGACGCTGAATTGCATTGTATGCAGATGATGTGCTGCTCTACCTCCAGGACCCTGAAAGGTCATTAGCAGCAATACTACAACTCCTGGATGAATTTGGACAGGCATCTGGATACAAACTTAACCTATCCAAGACTGAGATCCTCGCAAACCACTATTCTCCCTCCCCTAACATACAAGATTTATTCCCCTGCAACTGGTCCCTGACTAAGCTGAAATACTTGAGTATTCAACTTTCCCAAACACCGACAGATTATTATAAACATAACCACATGCCATTCTCCTCCCAACTTAAAACTGATCTGGCCTCATGGAACACCCTACCATTAAGTCTCTCTAGGCTAATAGAGTTAGTCAAAATGGTTGTTCTCCCCAGAGCCCTTTATCTGTTTCAGAATGTCCCCATTTTCTTAGCTGAGAAAACATTTCTGGCATGGAACCGTTCCATCTCTATATTCATATGGGCGAGGTTCTCACTTTTCCTAAAGCAGAAGGGGGCCTATCACTCCCTGATCTCTGCTTTTACTATAATGTGGCTGTTCTTACACATTTGATGGTGAGGCAATATGTTACAATCAACTCTCACTGGGTGGAAATAGAGAAGTCCCTTATTAGCAACAGGGATTATTTTGGGAAAATATACGGACAACACAATGAACCCCATCCTCCCTATCTTACAGACCCCTAGGTAATTCACTGTTTGGATTCCTGGAGTGCTATTAGAAGCTCACAACACCTAGAGCCTTACCTCCCCCTCATATATCCTGTAGCAAACCTGTGTCGGTTCCTCCCCAGTAGGATGGACCATGGTTTCTCAGTATGGGAGAGATTAGGCCTATGATATCTCCCAAAGATATTGTCACAGGGGAACCTGTGGGCCTTCACATAAATTCAAACTAAATACAACATACCCCACAGGAATTTTTATAGATATTTGCAGTTACGCCACTACTATGAAAACTTACCAGCCCCTACTCGAACACCTGTACAATTTCCCTCTCTGATAAACCTCCAAATATGCCTGAACACCTTCCATGAGCACAGACACTTAGTGTTAATGTACTACCTGGCCCAGAAATCTCAGCAAACACCCATTACAGACAATGTAAGACTTCAATGGCAGGAGGAGCTCAACCTCCCACTCACCCTAGAGGAATGGCAAAAAGTATGCCAGTATATTTCCAGGGTGACCAACTCTCATCAGTGGCATGAGTACGCATGGAAAAATCTTATTAGATATTTTATAACTCCTATAATCACCAGCCATTATACCCCTAAATGTATAGCTGCATGCTGGCATCATTGTGGAGAGGTCAGATCCACCCACACACACATCATGTGGGCCTGCCCCAAACTTCAACCTTTTATAACAGCACTGCAAACTCACCTGCAAGAACTCTTTGGTCCTCAGCTGCAACTAATGAGTGAAATGTTCCTTTTACTACTACTCCCTAGAGAACTCCGAAATCCCACCACTAGATATCTTCTCCACCTTCTCCTTACAGCAGCCAAAAAAGCGATAACTAAGATGTGGCTGACTATAAAACTTCCATCAATCCAAGACTGGCGGCATGTCACTAAGCAATTATATTATATGGAACAGATAACCCATAACCTCAACAACCAAAGAGATAAATTTAACTCCAGATGGACCAGGTGGCAGGTGTATTACATGTTGCAAGATAACACCTTTATCCCTTAGTCCCTCACTAGATCCACCTATCATTTTTCATGGATTCCTTTGTCTAGTTACCTTTATTCTCCCTTTGGTACTGGACTGGTCCAGGGTGTTGCTGGGTCCCCCTTCCCTCACCTACCTTCTCATCCTTCCCTTCAACCCCCCCCCCTTGGAGAGGGAAAATACCTAGGTACCTGGGCTATCTTTGATCTGATTGGGGTGTGAGGTATAACCCTAAATAATTTGCACTGTCTCTAAGAGAAAGACCAGTCTCCCAGCTTATTGGGACAATTATGACTTGAATAAATCCTTTTCAATGTTAATTGATCCGCCTAGACCTATTCTCTAGCCTATGAAATTATAACTCCAGGATCCCTGATTATATAACTATTGACTCTATTGTACAAGACAAGCTAAGCTGTTATTGCTTTTTTAAATGGAAAATTTCCAAGTTTGTATGAAATACCTGAATATTTGTAAACAATGGAAACTGTCGACTACGTATGTCTGTTGAAAACTCAATAACAATGAAATAAAAAAAAAATAATAAATAAAGACCACGCATTCTCTCATTATCAGAGGAAGGGTCCACAGACAAATGTTTTAAGTGTTAATAATTCGAGCAGCATAATAATGTTAAGTATCCAACCCAAAGTCAAATACCTATTTCTAAATCCAGCTTTAAACATATAATGAATGCAAGCAGTTAATAAAGTATACACTTAAGGTCAAGCAGGTACATTTTCTATGCCATATAGAGGTAAAAGGCTATGAACAAATCAAACGTATATCAATAGTGTATATAGCTTGTTACCTTTCACACATGAACTGCCCACTTTAATAACCAAGAATACCTTATATTAAATTGTAATAACTGTTTAGAAATAAAAAAGTGAATGATCACCTCAGTAGTCACTAATGCAATCCATCATTTCATATAAGTGATCAGTTTGATCTAGAAGTCTGTAGTGATCTAGTGTGGCAATCTGACATTGAAAGCAATGGGCTATCTCAATAAATCGAATCATATGGTTAGATCAAACTAAACTCTTTCTGCAGTTTCTAAATACAATCCAGTTCAAGTGACATGTCAATGGTGAACCCAATTCAGTTAGGTAGAAATATAGTTTAAAGGGTTCCAGTATGAAATGAAAAAAATCTCTATATATAAAAAAGTCACACAGGTAATTGTTGTAACAATCCACCGCTGTGAATAAAGAGAAAAAAAACAAACAAAACCAAAAACAAAACACCTCAATCCACTAGAGTTGTGCCACCTTAATGTAGTCAATCTGCTCCACAAGAAAAGGAACCATTCACTGAAGGCTTCGAAATATCCGGATGAATTGAAGCATAATGATAGTTTGAACCAAGGTCTGTATGCAATCCAAGTAAGGGACCCATTTCAACAAACAACCTGCAATTAAAGGAATTGAAATAATGCAAGACACATATGGTGTAGTTATGTGTCCAGAAAGCCAGGCAGACAAAGAAGAAAATACTGTTGTTCCAGTCCACACTGTTATAAGTCCATTTAATCCTAAGAGCTCTGCTATTCCTTCAGTGCTTATAAATTAGAGAGGCAATGTAGCTCACCCAAACAGCCAAACCAGAGGGAAAGTGCAATTTTGGACCAGTCTCAGCCATCTCTTGTAAGACAATAAGCCCAGGATAGTACACATGGAATTGAACACCTAGTTAGGATTGGGTATCTCTCTAAGTCTACAAGTATTTACCTCTCTAAGTACAAAGGAATTAAGCCAAAATGCTTGACATGTCACCATCGCTCAGCTGGTTCAATTCTGAAGGATTGAAGCAGGGTATAAATTTCATCCACAGTCTGGTTTTGCCTCTTCATTTTCCCTTCCGGCGATACTTTGGACCATTGTTCTTTCTGAAGGGTGCACTCATCTCTTGCTTCCTGAACTTCCATATTTTCTGGGGAGATAATATGTCTTGCTTGTAAATCAAAGGGGGCTGATTCCGAGTCCTCATAAACTTTGGGGCCATCCTTAAATAAAATTTTTAGTTTAGCTGGGTAGGGCATAGAAAATGTTAGATTATTCTGCCGAAGGGTCTGAAATAATGGTGCATATGCCCGACTGCGACATTGAATAGCTGCAGAATAGTTATTGACAAGTCGTATCCAATGTCCCTCATATACTAGCTGACCCTTCCTCCAGGCTCACACTAGAATAGCCTGTTTTATAGCAAAATTATAGAAGTGAACAATTAACGATCTGGGGTGAGCACCAGGACCATAAGTAGGAGCAGAGAGGGAGCGATGAGTCCATTCAATAGGAAGAGGCATAAGATCTGATAAGTCCACTACTGAAGCAAAAAAGTTCTGCAAAAAAAGTATAAGGTCTCCTTTTCCTTCCAACCCCTCTGGTAAGCCATATATCTGACGATTATTTTGTCATGAGCGGTTTTTGAGATCATCTGTCTTGTCACTTAGCTGCTGGATATCTTGTAGCAAAGCAGAGAAGATCCTTTCTAGATGGTCTACACGACTATTAGTGTCTGTGACTTAATTCTCCAAAGATGTGGTACGTTCTTCAATTTGTGTTATATTGGAATGAAGTTGTTGATAAAGAGCATGAGTTTCTTCCCTAAAAGACTGTATCTCCTTAAGCAGTACTGCGTTTGTCGACCGGGCCATCTCATTATCAGCTGTCATCATTGTTCCAGTCTGAAATTGTGCAGTAGTATAAAATGGGGGTGTTCGTCTAAATACAGATGAATTTTGAGATGATCACAGTAGCCCAAAACTTAAACATCTCCCTGATGCTTAAATAAAGTTTTAAATTGAACTTAGATAAACTAGTGGAGGTATTTTTCTAAACGAGCCAACTGAACTTTGCTCTCAAGCTGCCATCACCGCTGGAGCATCATCGGATGTTGTCCCAGACCATTTTTCAAGCATTTTTAAGTCCTCCCTCATGTCCTCCACCCCCCCCCCCGGGGTGTCCATCCTATTGCATATTTTTGTATCATCAGCAAATAGGCATACCATCCCCCTCAAATCCTCAGCAATATCACTGATGCAGATGTTGAAGAGAAGTGGACCCAAAACCGACCCCTGTGGCACTCCACTCTTTACCCTTGCTGTCATGAAGTGCACCCCATTTAATGCCATCCTCTGAGTTCTTCCTGACAGCCAGGCCTCCATCCAGCTTGTTATTTTCCCACCCAACCCCAGGCTTTCCATCTTGCTCACCAGCCTCCTATGGGGGATGGTGTCAAAGGCCTTACTGAAGTCCAGATAGGCCACATCCACCCCCCCACATCAGTCACCTGAGTCACCCAATCAAAGAAATGACTTAGGTTTGTCTGGCAAGACTTCCCCTTCATGAAGCCATGCTGTCTACTGTCCTGCAAGCCACTCTCCTCCAAGTAATCCACCACCCTCTCCTTGATTAATGCCTCCATTTCCTTCCCCACCACTGACGTGAGGCTGACAGGTCAGTAGTTCACCTTCACCTCCTTACTACCTTCCTTGTGTAAAGGCATTATGTCTGCCCTCTTCTAGTCCTCCAGCCTTCTCTCCATATCCAGGGACAAGTTGCAGAGCCTTCTCAAGGGTGCGTCCAACTCTTCCTTCAATTTCCTGTTCACCTTGAAGTGTAACTCATCAGGCCCCATTGCCTTGTCCACCCTCAATCTATCTAACCCTGCCCTAACCCTATACACAATGACTGTGCTCAGATCTACCTATTTGCCCTCCTTCCCATTCAACTTTTGCTCAGATCCCTTGCCATCCTCCTTTTCCTCCTCTGTGAATACCAAGCTAAAGTATTTATTAAATAAGTCTGCTTTTTCACAGACCCTTTCCAATTTTATTTCTCCCTCCTCCCTCAGCCTAGTAATCCCCTGCTTTGCCTTTCTCCTCTCCCTCACATATCTGAAAAAGGTTTTATCCCCCCTTCTGGTCTTTTTTGCTATTTTCTCCTTGGTATCTGCTTTTGTCCTTCTGATCTTCTACTCCGCCATACTCCTCTTTTCCCTATACTCTTCCTTACCTTTCTCTCAGAGTGTCCTCTTAAATTTTCTGAAAGCAATCCTCCTTTCCCTGACTGCTCCCACAACCTCCTTTGTAAACCAACAGGGTCTCCTCCCCCTTTTGCTCCTCCTAACCTTTTTGATTACACTTGTTGATTAAATGCAGTCACTATTTTCTGTCTTTTGTGTTTCTGTTTTGCGTGATTATGATGGTGCAGTTTTGGCCATGCTGTTTTGGCTGGCATAGTTTTGAGGGAACATGTTTCAAAAGTCATCAAGTGGATAAATCTCACAGTATTAGAAGCCTTTCAGCACCATGTATTTCTGCTTAAAGTTGAACCAGCATAATATTCTGTGATGATTTGCATATGCAGCCCATGATGCTTTGCATTTTGGGGGCATGTGTGATTTTGTATTTCTTTGAAACTTGGCTTCCTGGCCAATGCTCTTTGGGGTAACCATTGCATCAGTGCTTGCGCACAGAGGTTCTTTGTCTTTTAACTTGTTTTTTGTTTTAATTGGGTTCACCACAACATAACCCAGATAGACCATCTTAGGGTAGCTGGTTCATTCCACTGGGGTATCAAACAGATGAGGCATGCTGATGAGTCCTGGTAGGATGAAACATGTGTCTTTGTCTTCTGTTGGCACCCTTTGCAAACTGTGTGAGAGGCCTTTCGGCACCATGTATTTCTGCTTAAAGTTGAACCAGCATAATATTCTGTGGTGATTTGCATATGCAGCTCATGATGCTTTGCATTGTGGGGGCATGTGTGATTTTGTAAATCTCACAGCTGTGCTAATGCCAGGAACTGCCCTGGTATGTATAGATCACATTCTGCTGGACATCGGGCTGTTTGTTCTAGACATTAGGAAGGTGCTGTCTACAGTAATTTTGATAGCCCTGTTTCATTTTCAGTTTATTGTTAAAAGTATGTATAGCTATTACATAGATGAGCATACAAATAAATAATACAGAAATTGTAAAGGAAAAAAAAACACCATGCAACACAGAGTAAAACCTTTAGGTCACTAGTTTTCTGGGATCAGTCTTTTTTTACATATTTAAATTCATAATGTTATCCTCCAAAGTTTAAGTCCAGACATAACCTTGCCAATGTTCTTAAATGAAGGACAGATTCACAAATGGTTAAGTATTAGAGATGCAGTGAATTTAAATTCCGCTGGTGAACTGCCCGTGGAATGGGCACTTCACATTGTCATTCCACTATGAGGAATGGCCAGTATGAAAGGCTCACATTGCCTTATAATTATCACTTCACATTATCATTCCACCTTAATGCGAAGTAAGGCAAAGTGACAACAATATTGTCAGCCCCCCCCCACACATCACATGGCATACAGTACTGTAAGTCACATGCTTTAGCCAGGCAGGAAGGAAATGACTTATGCAAGGAGATACTTTCACTTTCTCCTGTGCAGAGGGGGAGAGAGAGGAAGCAGTGAGATTGTTGTCAGAGATGCAGCGAATTTAAATTCTGTCGGTGAAGTGCCTGCGAAGTGGGCACTTTGTGTTGCCATTGTGCTGTGTGGAATGGTCAACAAGAAAGGCTCACTTCACCTTGTGATTATCACTTTGCATTGTCGTTCTACCTTAACATGAAATTAAGGTGGAGTGACAAGTATTTTGGCAGCCCCCAGGCTCCCACATATCACATGGCTTACAGTACTGTAAGTCACATGCTGTATGGGAACATGAATGCCTACGACTGTACTTTCCTGATGACCTGTATCACAAAACTACCCTATTTAAAAACTCATATCAAAGACTACAGTAGTGAAGCCTTGAGAGATACTACAAAACAGGCTTACATGCAACTAATTAGTAAAAAAATAAATTTTGTGATTCATGATGTGATCATGAATTGTGACAGCATTTGTGACTGTGATGATGAAGAATATGAATTCATTTTTCTCTGAGTTGGAGTTGATGAGTGTCTGGTGTTAGATAACCAATTGTATTAAATTGTATGGGAAGGCAAATGCCTATGGCTGTACTTCCCTGTCCTGTACCACACAAACCTACCCAATTTGAAAACTCATATTAATGAGCACAGTGGTGAAGCTGAGACCCGAGATACTATGAAACAGGCATACATGCAACTAACGACAAAAAAAGGTACAGTTTTGTAACTTGTGATCGTGAATCATGACCGTGAAGATGAAGAACTAGATTTGTCTAGGAGTTGGCGCCGTGATGAGTGTCTAGTGTGTGACGTTACTAATGATAATAATAATAATAATAATAAAACTTTATTCATTTTGCGCCTTTCTCAAAATCAAGGTGTTTTACGATAATTACAGATAAAACACATAAAACATTAATCTGAGCTCATAACATCACAATAATCAATCAGGATAGATCTTAGACCATAAATAGGTCTTTAAGGCCTTTTTAAATTCCTCCACAGACTCACACTGATGAAGCGGACAAGGTAGAGAATTCCAAAGGGTAGGGGCAGCATTCGTAAAAGCACGAGCTCCTGAAGATTTTAAAGATTCCCTCGGAATCTCTAGCAACCACTTGTCCGCCGAGTGGAGAGATCGCTTAGGGCAGTAGGGCACCAGAAGCTCTTTCAAGTAGTCCAGACCCTGTCCGTGTAGGGCTTTGTAAGTCAAAAGACCTACTTTAAAGGTGATCCACCACTGTATTGGCAGCCAGTGTAAACTGTACACGAATGCGAATACTGACGGCTGTACTTCCCTGACCTGTACCACCCAATATGAAAACTCAGATTAATGATTTCAATGGTGAAGCCGAGACCCGAGATACTATGAAACAGGCTTACATGCAACTAACAACAAACAACACATACAGTTTTGTGATTCGTGATTGTGAATGGTGACAGTGAAGATGAAGAATGTGATTTGTATCATGAGTGACACATGATGATTGCCCTGACTTACATAATGCATATTATTGAGTACAATGTTCATGCAGAGATATGCACCACATCAGTACTCTGTAGGGAAGCTGAACAAACAGCTGTGAATTAAGTTACATATGGAGATTGGGCTCTAAAGAGATGAAATGCACAGACAGATTAAGATTACGCTGCACACTCAAGAGATGCAGATGCAAAGGCACAACATCTAACCAGTGCTCACAAGTCACAAATCCAAATCCGGAAAAGAATACCTTTGCCGGTTGAGGTGGGGTGGGCAGTGTACTGTAGTAACAGTCCACTGCTATCAGTAAAGATACCACAAAGCAGTACAAAAAAAAACACGCAGGTGCAGTGGATAGTAGGTTCACACTGCTGCAATTACTGTGTGGCACAATAAAATGTGGGTGATTTGATGGCACACATCGCACACACACTCACACACACACACTACAAATAATGTGCAGCAAATTGAAAACTTCATTAATATAACCAAATCTTTTAAACACACTGAAATTATGCACTGCTGCACCACAACAATCAGCAAAAAAATTAAAATATTAGTGTGTGTACATTAACACAGTTATACAACAAAAATATAACCAAAACAAAAGGGCCGCCTTTTTCTCCCAGTTAATCTACCTACACCACATCTACCCTCCCCCAAAGCACACTTCCAGTGTCTGTCAGTACACAGACTGAATGTTCAAAATTAACATTCAAAATCCACACACAAACAACAAACGTTCAATGATATGAGCATAGGAGGGTTTCCTACAATCGATGCACTAGATTTTGAGTAAATAAATGACTCAAAAAGACTTTTTTAACAGCTTTTAGAGGGTTTGAATTGCAGAGAGCTCTAAGAGCAAACTGTCTCCTACAGTTACCTGAACACAATATCCAGAACTGAGGCTGTGCAGAACAATCTAGAACCTATGTGACCTGCAATCCCATGAAACACTGCAAAATTCAGCTTGGTGCTCAATAACAAGGCAAAGTGATGTGAAGTACATTGATCTCTATGTACTTCGTATTAAAATTAGTGGAGAAGTGGTTGGGGAAGGTGGAGTAATGCAAAGTCATTGTTTTCAATGGACTTCACGTTCCTCTTTATGACTCGAAATACTCTGCTTCGCATTGTGGATTACTCCACGGCTTCCGCAATACTCCACAAATCATTTCACAGAGTGAATTACGGCCTCTTTGCCCACCACTATTAAGTATGTCTCAGACATATGCGTTATTCTTAATGCTTCTGAATAGAAAGAATAAAGATGTTTTACCTGTTATTTACATGTCACTTTGGTTGTTCACATCTTTTATTCATTGAATGGTTGAGATTTTATGAATACTAACATTCAATGTTAGCACATTTGTCATGCTTAATAAAGATGTTAGTACATATTTTCCGGCCTTTGTACCCAGTATTGAATACCAACAAAAGAATGGTTGTCTTATCTTGTTATCAACATATTCATGCCATGTCCCTACTAGAACTGGATTCTGGACAGATGTCACAATACAAAGCCGATGAATAAGAATGTGATTATCTGCTACAGCAGTCAGTGATAATGTATTCATCTCTTATCTAAGAAATTCCTCAGGCACCTACTGGGGCAAACCTAATAGTAAATAGAGATATGGGCCCCATTTTCAAAAGGTTAGCATGACACAAGCCAAGTTTGTGCCACGCTAACCTGGAATAGCACCAGCTCTCAGGGGCATGCCCATATTCAATGGTCACAGATGCAGGATGCACTCCCAACAGCGTTGTCACACACAATAATGTGCTGCACCTATGCAAATTAGGGTTCCCCCATGCACATGTGGTGCAGCACAATATTGAAAGTGATCAGAAGCGCTAAACAGCCACCAACAGTGGTGCAGTTTAATCTTCCAAAACCTAGCCCTTAACAGTGTGCAGACCCGTCTGACCACTGTAAAGGACTGGGTACCCTGGCAGTTCTGCATCCCTCCCCTGCTTTGATACCGCCTTCTGTAATTCTTTTATACTTCCCGGTGGTCTAGTGATCTCTTCCTAGCCCCAATCCCTTCCCCAGTATTTCATTTATAATTCCTGGTGGTCTAGTGGTCCCTGCCCTGACCCGATGCCTTCACTTGTAATTCTTTTATACACCCTGGTGGTCTAGTGGTTCCTGCCTAACCCCGATTCCCTCCCCAGTATTTTCATTTTTTATAATCCCTGGTGGTCTAGTGGTCCTTCCCCCATTCTCTGATCTTCATCCCAATGCAATGAAATACATTCACTGGTAGTCTAGTGGCCCCCCCACCTCAGCAGGTAGTGACCCACCACCCTGCTTCTCCTCAATCTGACCTGTGCCAGTGACTGGCACAGCCTTCTTCACACTGCCCAGGCCAGCTGCTGACTGAACTGTCAATAAGCATGTACAGTACATAGTGCATGCTCATTGGTTATGAGCACGTACTATGTACTGTACACGATCATTGACAGTTCAGTCATCTACTGGCCATGGTGATGTGAGGAGGGCTGTGCCAGTCGCTGGCCTGGATCAGTTTGGGGAGAGCGGGGTGGTTGGTCATTTCCTGCTGTGGCTGAGGGGGTGTTGGGGGCCACTAGGCTACCAGGGAATGTATTTCATTGCATCAGGACAATAATTGGAGAACATGGAGGGGGGAGGGACCACTGGACCACCAAAGATTATAAATGAAAATTGTGGAGAGGATCAGGGCTAGGGAGTGACCACTAGACCACCAGGGTATATGAAAGAATTACTGGAGAAGGGACTGAGGCTAGAGAGGGACCACTAGACCACCAGCGAGTATAAAAGAATTACCAGTGAAGGGACTGGGGCAGGGGAGAAACCTCTAGATCACAAAGGAGTATAAAAGAATTACTGGGGAAGGGATCGGGGCTAGGGAGGGACTGTTGAATCATCAATATGGGTTTATATTTATATGGGGACAGGGATCGATGCTTGGGGGGGACCTTGCCCTGCGCACCTGGGATGGGTGCTCACATGCAGATGAGTCCATAATGGGCATGCAAATGGACCCTTAGCACCATGCATGCCAAATGGGCTCATTTGCATGTTTGGGCTGAATATCATCCATGTGGACTGTGGTACTCTTCAATCCCACCCTCTGGTACTGCTGCTCCAAACATAGTGACTGCTTGCTGTGGGCCGCATTACCAGGGTCTGATATTCAAATAGCACAGTCAGTTTGAATCATGCCATCTGTTTGAATATGGTGGCATAGCCAGCTGGCCCTATTATTTTGTGAGGTGCACCTGTTTGTGCATGCAGCCTGCTGCTTCTAAAAATGAGGCCGATAGAGTTGGTATGGGTTCTAGTTCCTCTCCATAATTGCTTGCTCCCTATCCTTTTACTCAGTACAGTATAAATGTATTAATTTTAGCTCTGTATACTGCAGACATGGCTTTATAAGAATGATTTGCATTGACATAGCAACATAGTAGTAGGAGAGAGGAGGTTGTACTACCTTTGTATAGGTCACTGGTGAGGCTACATCAAGAGTATGGAGTTCAGTACTGGTGCTCACACCTCAAAATGATATTAATCTGTTGGAGAATGTCCAGGTGAGGGCTACGATGATGATAGTGGGTCAGCAGGCTAAAGCATACAAGGGGAGGTTGAGGGCACTGAACATGTAAGAGAGAGAAGGGGGGGGAGAGAGAGAGAGAGAGAGAGAGAGAGAGAGAACACAATTGGGACCTTCAAATACTTGAAAGGGATAAAAAATGTGGATAAAGAGGGTCTCTTTAAGCTGAGTGGCAACCATAATATGATGGGGCAGTGTTAAGCTGGAGGCCGGGAGATTTAGGAGGGAGATCAGGAAGAACGTCTTCACAGAGAGGGCTGTGGACACTTGAAATCCACTGCCAGAATAGGTAGCCTCATTGATAACAGTGGGCAGCTTAATGAGAGGCTGGTATAGGCATAGGGGAAGGTAAGGATCAAGCGTAGGGAGGATGGGAGGAGTGGGGAGGGGAGCAGGGACAGTAGCTCAAGCTGTGGACCCTGCAATATGACCAGACTGGATAGACCAAATTACCTTTATCTGCTGGCTTCTTCATATGTTTGAATGTAACATTGGCAAACCCGTTTATACCTGGGGTGGAAGTTCTTGCTAATATTTTGTTTTCTGACACATGAGTTTTTCAGTATCTTGATGAAGAAATAGTAATCCCCAAACGTACAAAATCATCCACTTCCTCCACTAGTTTAATCTCTGCCCTTCATTTGTATTTAAGAGTGTTTTAGTTTACCTATATTAACATTGTTGTTTTTTACATGTTTAATTCTCTATCTAATTATTTTAGGGTGCCCACAATATTATCTAGGGCTCTTTGTGGCCTCACTGAAGTTTTGAATATTAAAACTGCATCATCTGCATGTAAGAATATATTTATGGCATTATTTGTAATTTTTGAAGTATCTATACATACATCATCCAGTTCTTCAATTACTTTATTTATACTTAGATTAAGCAATTAGGGAGCTAGTAGGCAGCCTTGCTTTACCCCTTTCCAGATACCACTTTATGTGATAGCTACCCTGTGTTGTATAACTAATCCTAACACTAGTGTTTGTATATAGGGCTTTGATAGCTTCCAATAAATGAGAAGAAATATTAAAGTCCCCCACCCTCTGCCATAATATCTCACTTTTAACATTATCAAAAGCACATCGTATTTGCAGGAATGCTAAGAACAAAGGAATCTTTTTATGCTGTATGTATTTACTGTTTAGATATTGGAAGATAAATATAGTGTCAATAGTTTAACTGTTTTTCTGAAGTCAAATTGTTTTAGGCTGATCAGAGATGCTGATTCTGCCCAGTTTTCTAATTATTCCAGCAAATATCTAGAATATATTTTAGCAGAAGTGCAGAATAATGATATAGGTCTATACACTGCTGGATCTTTTGGCTTGCCCTTATTAAATAGCAGGACTGTTTCAGCAATCTGCAATTCATCTGGAATAATGTTAGAAATATAGACATTGTTAAATAATTTAGCTATTATTGTAGCCTGCCAGTCAGTGTGTACATTTGAAAATCACCCCTGGTGATTTATTGCATTATTTTTTGCTTAATACAGCTTTCCATTTGTAGGGGATTTATTGGGGATCATCATGTAAGATCTTTCTCTTTTGTAGTGCAAACAGCATTCTGAACAATTTTATCCTTTGCTGATATATCCCTAAATGGAATTTCAAAGTATGTGGTTCATACGGTACATTTATATATATATATATATATATATATATATATATATATATATACTTATATATGTATGTTTTATTATATATATATATATATAGAGAGAGATTTTTGCATTTATTATTCATTTTCCTTTTTTTCCCAAAAGACAATTGAGTTCCAAAATGACTTTATATCCCTAGTATGAATGGCATGTTGAAGTTTTTCCCACTTAATTTTCCTCAGATTTATTTTTCTTTGTTCATAATAATGTTCTTTACTCTCCTTATTTTAATTACTGTTTCTGTACATTGAGTCAGCTGTGTGTCTCTGGATTTTCTTGCCAATTTATTTAAAACTGCATTTTTCTTTTTTAGGCTGTGTCATTCCATGGACATGGTGTTAAAAAAGTGTTTCTTTGACTGATTACAAAATGTTTGCCCCTTCAATATTTTTATTTTGAATCCATTTATTAGGGATTCCCAGTTTTTTATTATTGATTCTGAAATTGTCAGGGAATTCAACATATTTGTTTAATTTCAGAAATATGTTCACTACCTCAGTGTAAGAATGGACAGAAGAGAGGTAGGTTCAAAAGCAACACTAGGACGTTCTTCTTCATGGAACAGGTTGTGGACCCTGGAATAGTCTGCCACAAGGAGTGGTGGAGTCTAAGACAGTCAGGGAGTTCAAGCTGGCATGGGATAGGTGTTATGGAAACCTGACAAGAAAGAATTAGCTGGGTGGGGAGTAACAAGAAAAAAGGGTAGACTAGATGGACCAAGGGGGTCCCCTTCTGCTGTTACTTTTCTTATGTTCTTAAGAGATGGATAAAATGGCATGCTATGAAAGAGTGCGCCACGTGGCTTCAAACACACTATAGAAATATATGAATGCCTGGGGTTCATGTTTACACTCCCCATACTGTAAAATCTCACAAGGTTGCTACATACCTCACTACCTTTTAAACTCTAACCTTAGATAGCTTTAGTTACTCTGGGCCAGATTTTCAAAGCCCTGATGTATGCTGTGGCAATGGCAGCTTGCACCGAGTGCAGTTCTATCCGGGACCCTGCACCAGAATTTCCATTCCACAGGGTCCTGGCACCAAAGTCCAGCAGCATGCGGCAAAGGTGGTGTTATGCCAAATGGAGGGGTCACCCACCTGGAAGGCCGCAATGGTAGCAGGGTGTTTACAGCACCCACAGATGGGGGCATGATGCAGGCTAGAGCCCCCCTCACACCACCATGCCTCCCCCAGGCCCCTTGATATGGTGACTGGCACAGCAATCCCCATCCCACCATAGCTGGCCACTGAATGCACTGTCAGTGCACATACTGTATACAGTATGCACACTATCAGTTCATTCGACGGCCAGCCATGGTGGGGTGGGGAGGGCTGTGCCAGTACCCGAGTCTGGGGTATGGATGGGGGGGTGCAGGGTTGTGGGCACTATGTGCCAAGTGGGGGGGTCACCAGGGGAATTTCATCCAGCACATGGACAGTCAGGATGGGGGGGCACAGAATCTCCAGGGAGCACCCATCATGGATGGATTAGGGAGGCCACACAGTGGCATATACCAGATGATCCTCTCAGGAGCTATCTAAGTACTGTTAGACCAGCCCTTCACTGGTCTAAGGGTACTTGGCACTTAATTCATGGGGAGGTCTTTGAAATTCCAGATCTGAGGACTGCGGCAGTCAGGGTCTGCTGCAAACCCCCTAGTGCCATGCCGCAGCCACTTTCATGGTGCAAGGCAGGTGCTGACACACTGTGGCACAAGCAGCCTGCTGGGTGATGCAGGCTGCCATTGACAATAGCACTTGGTGCAGCCTTTGACACTAGATGCCTCTTGCGTCAGACCTGTTTGATGCAAGCACCTGGCGTCAGTCTAAGGCCGTTGAAAATCCAGCCCTCTGTTTGTCTTCAATGTGTACATACTGTAGGTCTGAACATTTATGCTAACCCTAGACATCAATGTTGCTTCAGCCCTTGATAGGTAATAGGAATACAGTTAAGATAATCGAACACAGTTATCAATACGTAGTAGAATTTCACTGAGTTAATTACCTCTAGGAAAATTATTTCAAATGATATATATACAGTATATTTATATTTATATATATATATACACACCTAGAGTACCCTTTATGTGTTGACCACCAATGGAGTTGTACCTCCGGGGGGGGGGGGTCCCCTGGCCAGGCTTTCATTCTTACTTATGTTACAAAAATTCTCCTAGGTAGTCTTGTTGTAATGTGAATATAATATAATTAATAAAACGCTGATTACAAGAGGATATATTTTCACTGTTCTGGAGTTCTTCTATTTTTCCAGGTTTCATAGGGTATCAGAGAAGAAAAGACCAAGGTCCATATAGCTCGCTAGGGAAAATCTAAGTATAACCATTTATTGAGTTTTTACGTAAATAGATATCTAATCTTGACTTGAAAATGTCCGTTGTATCACTAGTTACCACATTTAAAGGTAATTGATTCCAAACACTAGTGACTCTTATTGTAAACCAAGAGCTCCTTTATTTTTTTTGTTTTACAACATTCTCCCTTAAGTTGCAAGGGGTGTGAGCGAGTTTCATAAAGATTACTTCTTATAGTTAGTCCCAATTTATCCCATAAACTGTCATCATGAAGAGCTTTAAAAACCATACAAAGGTCACCTCTCATTCTTCAATATTCTAAGGAATAAAGTCCTAACTTGTTTAAATGATCATCATAATTTAGATCCTTAACTTTGTTCATTTTTTTGTTGCTTTTCTCTGAATTTTTTCCAGAGCACATTTTGAGCCCTGGTCTTGTGGTGACCAAAACTGAGCACAATACTCTAAGTGCGGCCTCACTAGAGAAGTATATAAGGAGAGTAACACTCTACTACTATTGCTTTGGTTATGCTTATTAATACAGTGAAGTATTCCTCTAGCTTTTTTAATGACTTGTTGACAATGAAGTTTAGGACTCAAGTTATTTTGTACCCTTACACCCAAGTCCTTTTCATCTTCCACCACATTTAATAATTTACCTCCCAACTTATATTTGGCTAATAAATTATTTTTCCCAAAGTGCATAACAGTACACTTATCTACATTAAAATTTAACATGTTTTTATCTGCCCAATTTTCAAGTTCACCAAGTGCGAACTGAAGGGTATTTGCATCTTCAACATTATTTACAATATGGCCAATGCGAGCGTCATCCACAAATTTGGTTAACCATACTCCAACTGACGTACTTAATGAGGCAATATATATATTAAAAAGACATGGGCTGAGTACAGAGCCCTGTGGGACACCACTGAACACCTGCTCCTGTCCTGAATAAGAACCTTTTATACAGATTTTTTGCATTCTATTGGTCAACCATGATTCCACCCATTTGGTAATATTACCATTTAAACCCATTTCAATCAAAGTGTCTAACAGTTCACCATGAGGGACTTTATCAAAGGCTTTTGAGAAGTCCAGCAAAATGACATTGACTGTCTTATTTTTATCTAAAGCCATAATAACTTTACCATAAAATTCCAGGAGATTTGTCTTGCACGATCTGCCCTTTACAAAACCATGCTGGGAATAATCGATATTAACTATTTCCCCTAAATATTCCTTTATAATTCCCTCTAGGATTTTACTCAAAATAGATGTCAGGCTAATAGGCCGGTAGTTAGAAGCTTCATGTTTTGAACCCTTTTTATAAATAGGCACAACATTAGCTTGCCTCCATACATCAATAACTTGTCCTTCTTCAATGGATCTAATAAATATTGCTTTAATTGGACCAGATAAGGGAATGGCCAATTCTTTGAGAATACAAGGGTGAAGACCATCAGGGCCTGATGATTTAATAGAGTCCAACTCTAGTAGATGCTTTTGAATGTCTGATGCTGTGATAAGGTGTGATCCAGGTATTTTATGTGGGTTATGACTTTTTTGAGGTAAGGATTTTTTATTAAAAACAGAGGTAAAATATTGATTACATAACATTGCCATATCGGGATTCTCTAAAATCATTTTACCAGTTGAATCTTTTAATGGGCCTAAAGTGGGAGTGTCACCCCTTTTATTATTTACAAATTTGTAAGAGGACTTGTAGTTATCCTTAACCCTTGTTGCCAGATTAACCTCATAATCCCCTTTGGCTTTTTTAACACAATTTTTTGTTTTTCTCAAAAGATTTTTACAATATTCCCAATTTGACTGTGTACTACTAAGTTTTGCATTTTTGAAGGCCTTTTTTCTGTCTTATAAGTTTTTTAACTTCAGCATTTATCCAAGGAGTTTTATATTTAGCTTGATCCCTTTTTTTCATTTGAGGGATATACTTTAATATTCCGGTAGATAATTTAGTATTGAGTACAGACCATATTTCATTTAGTGATTTATTCTTAAATTCCTCTTCCCAGTCCCACAATGTCAACTCTTTATTAAATTTCTTGAAATCAGCTTTTTTAAAATTATAGATAACTGCACATCCCATATCAGAACCATAGATACCTTTATATGTAAAGTTTACCATGGAGTGGTCACTAGTTCCAAGGGGATAGGAAACATTACAATTTGTTATACTATCACCCAGATTATGCAAAACTAGATCAAGTATATTATTTCCCCTATTATTTTGCTTCACTATTTGTTCCATATTATTTAACAAAAAGGATTCGAGGTAAACATTTTCAATTTGAGTAGTAGTGCTATGAGTGTTCCAGTTTATCCCTGGAAGGTTAAAATCACCCATAAATATAGCATTTTTTGAGGAGGAAATGCTGTTTATATAATCCAGTAGCATAGAGTCTTCTTCTACAGTAACTGAAGGTGGCCTGTAAATTACTCCCAGATTTATACAATATGATGTTTTTAAATATATTTTAACTCATAAAGCTTTTATTTTAGGCCATTTTAATAACTCGATATTTTATGCTATTTGAGATGAATAGTGCAACTCCTCCACCCCTACTAATGGTTCTATCCTTATGAAATAAAGTATAACCAGGGATATTTTTGTCCCAAGGATCATCCTCCTTCCACCAGGTCTCTGTAACTGCACACACATGAACATCCTGCTGTTTTAGAGTATATAATAACTCATTGTATTTATTATTTAGGCTTCTAGCATTTATGAGGAGGATGTTCCAATCGATATGTTTTTGTGGGCTATTTTTGTTATGTTTAACCAAAGGTGAAGTAGCAACATCCCCCTTGAATTTAGTTTAAAGTATTTTCAATTTGCTGCCTAAGTCTATTCCCAAAAATGTGCTTTCCCTGTCTATTTAAATGTATTCCATCTCTGTCATACAATGCCTGGTTTATAAAACCTTCCCAGTTACTAAAAAAAAGCAAAATTTTCTCTAAGGCGCCATCGTTTCAACCAACCATTTAATGTTATTATGTCTTGCCTTTTTTGATGGTTTGTTCTGGGGATTGGTAATAATCCAGAAATAATCAAGTCACCTCCTTGATTTTTAATTGTGTCCCCTATAGTTTCAAAATCTCTCTGGATTTCTAGCATAGATCTTTTTCCAAAATAGTTTATTCCAGCATGAATTAAGGTGGTTGGAGTCTGTGTATGCTTCTGAAGGCCTGGAAGGAGTTGCTTAATGTTATTAATGCCAGCACCTGGTAAAACACTAACTGTAGTGAAGGGATTTCTGTTTTTACATATTATGTGATCTGTGTAATGTAACATTGAGTCACCGATTACCAAAACATGCCTTGGGATTTTCATTGTTTTAGGACTGATGGGATCAGTACGCTTCATATTATTTGTCAGTGGAGTATCCAAATTATTGAGGGGGGAGAAATGAAGGACCCTTCCTTTATAATACTATCATTCTCAGGCATTGGTTCAATACTTGGGTCATTTTGGAGTAAACTAAATTGATTTGAGGTTTGGGTGTTGGAGCTACCCCCTATATTTCTTCTCCCCTACTTACCAGCCTTTTTTTTAACCAAAAACCAATCTCCTTCTTTGGAGTTTCCCCCTTTTAATTGGTCCTCTGGAGTAATCAAGTGCATATGTTGTGCGGAATCTAAGGTGTCTACCACCGCATTGATATATTGCTCCAAGCAACTTATATCTACCTGAGTCTACATTCTTCGTTTTAATTCTAAAATCTCATTTTTTAGACTGGTTATTTGTACACAGTTATCGCAATTAAATTCTTGACTGTATTCTCTATATGTATACATAGCACACAGGTGCTACAGGATCTCATCTGATTTTCTTTGAGCTATATATACTGTAGGTAAGTGTTCGTCACTAATTCTTTTAGCTTCTAGATCATTATGTAACTTAGATGGTGACTGTACTAGTGGGGATACACATGCTGGGAAGCTGCGGAGGAACATCTGCAGCAGGAGTTAGAAAAACACTTATTTTCTCTTATAGCAGGCATGCCATTGTTGCTACATAAGAGTTATTTATTTGGCTAACCTTTCTGGACTGGCTTTGGTGTCTCCTTTGTGGAAAAAGCAAAGTTGTTTGGTGAGGAGGAGAAGAGAGGAGCGGGCCTCTGGGTGCCTCCCTCAGAGTAGCATTCAAAGCAGTGGAAGAAGCTCTACCTTGGGAGGGAGGATTACAGTAAAAGCCTGCAGGGGCTTAAGGGCCTGGTCCTATACACAAACTTTGCTTTGCAGTTTAATTTTGCCTCATTTTAGATTTTTTTTTACTTCAAGCATGCCACAAAGTATAAACCCAGACCAGTGGGGAAATCATCAAGAAGTGATTCATATTTAGACTATATTTATTTATATGTGGTTTCTTGGATTGTATGCTTTGTGTTTGTGTCTGAGCTGTTTGATCAGTTCAGTTGTTATCTAAAGCAATATAAAGCTTTTTATGGCAGAGTTCTAGCTGTTTAGCCATAGCCACAGAATTACAGAGAAATACGACTCCCTAAAGGTTAACTTTGTTTTTGTGTCTTGTGTCTTGTGTCCACTGAGCTGTAAGGCAGGTAAGCCAGGCATTCTAGCCCTTAAAGAGTATTATGGGAAGATTGCAAGATAAAACATTCCCCTTTGTACTTTTGTTTTCTCCCCTTTTGGGTTTAATGCATTTAGTACATGAGCTATTTAGCCAGAGATAGGTTGGTGCACAAAAGAATATATAAGAATTCATAATACAGAATTTAAACCTTAAAACTTACAAAACACGTTCAGGGACCAGGAAGTAAAATCCTGAATTCTTACAGGCTCATTTAGGTCACATGACTGGGTACTCTTAATGTGCAGGTGCTTGAGCTGCAAGTCACTCACTCTTTCACTTTAGAAGGAGTGGCTGGGTGTGGGCTTGGGGCAGTGTGAGCAATTCAAGTAAAGCCATGCACTTATTGTGGTGCTATTAACAAACCTGAATACCTCGCTTCGGTTATTTCTTTCTTGGTTTTGTCTGCATAATTTGTATAGTCTGCCTCTGGCTATCACACTTGTGGTGAACCCTATCTTATCCTGTTAATTCCTTTCTGCCTTATGGTACTGAGGTGGTTACACTGTGACCTATAAGATTGCAAGGGGAGGCATGGGGCTCAACCTGCCTTGGGACAGCTATCATTTCCACCAGATTGTAAGAATCAGCTTTTGATCACAGCAAAAGTAAGTTAAATTATAGCCAAATGCCAGTAGCTCATACAGATTTTGATAGACATAAAATATTTAATACTAAATGTTAGTAGCGCTAGTCATTTAATTCACATGTTATTCACATGTTATAATAAGGGAATTGTATTTGCAGTCATTTGTTAGTTATGAACTGTTTGGTTTTTCTTTTATTTATTATAAGCCTATTAGCTTGTATTTTTGTGCTTTTTACTTAGAAACATAGAATTTGATGGCAGATAAGGACTGCTTGGCCCACCCAGTCTGCCCATTTCCCTACCTAATGGATAAGCTGCAGATCCTATCTAACCAACAACCTATGTCTTCCTACCTCCACCACCTAGAATGGCCTTATGCCTGTCCTATGCATTCTTGAATTCCACCACTGTTTTTAACTCCACAACCTCCTCAGAAAAGCTGTTCCATTCATTGACAACCCTCTCTGTGAAAAAATACTTCCTCACATCACCTCTGAGCTGTCCCCCCTCTAGCTTCAAATTGTGCCCCCTTGTTCTTGCACATCTCTTTTTCTGAAAGATGCTACCCTCTTGGACTTTGTTGATTCCCTTGAAGTACTTGAAAGTTTCTATCATGTCCCCCTTCCCTCTTTGCAGCTATACATGTTAAGCTTCTTAAATCTCTCTTGATATGTCTTCTGGTGCAGACCCTGCACCATTTTAGTTGCCCTCCTCTGTACTGCTTCCATCCTGTCTATGTCTTTGCGGAGATTGGGTCTCCAGAACTGCACACAGTACTCCAGATGGGGTCTCATCAGCTGTCTGTACAGAGGGATAACAACTTCTTGTTTTCTACTGGTGATGCCTCTCCCTAAGCATCCCAGTTTCCCCTAGACCTCCTTACTACCCTCTCAGATTGTTTGCTCAACTTTAGGTTATCTAATATGACTACCCCCAGGTCCCTTTCCATTTTTGTTGTTGTTAGTATCTCACCCCCCATTGTGTACTCTTTCCCTGGGTTTTTGTTTCCCAGGTGCATTACTGTGCACTTCTTAGCATTGAATCTAAGCTGCCATACATTTGACGATTCCTCCAACCTTGCCAAGTCCCTTCTCATCATTTCCATCCCATCTTGTGTATCAACACTGTTGCAGATCTTTGTGTCATCTGCAAAGAGACATGCTTTTCCTTCCAGTCCCTCTGCAATGTTGCTTATAAAGACATTAAAGAGGACCGGTCCTAGTACTGAACCCTGCTGTACACCACTAGTAACCCCCCTTTCTTCAGAGTGGACTCCGTTTACTATTATCCTCTGTGTCCTGTTCACCAGCCAATTCTTTACCCAGGCTACCATCTTGGGATCCACTCCCAGGCTGGCCAACTTGTATATTAATCTTTTGTGTGGGACTGTGTCAAATGCCTTGCTAAAGTCTAGGTAGACCATGTCCACAGCCCCTCCCTGATCTACTATGTTGGTCACCCAGTCAAAGAAATCTATTAGCTTCATCTGACATGATCTTCCCACTGTGAATCCATGCTGCCTTGAGTTCTGTGCTCCTCTGGCCTCTAGGTACTCAGCAATTCTTTCCTTCAGAAGTGATTACATCATTTTTCCAATCACTGAGGTTAAACTAACAGGTCTGTAGTTTCCTGCTTCTGTCCTGCTCCCACTTTTGTGAAGTGGAATAACATCTGCCCTCCTCCAGTCATTAGGTACCACCCGATCCTCCCATGATTTATTAAAGAGGGTAGTCAGTGGTGTCACTAGTTCTACCCTTAGTTCTTTTAGAATTCTGGGATGAATCCCATCAGGCCCCATTGCTTTGTCCACCTTCAGTTTTAAGAGTTCTGTCAGAACTCTTTCTTCTGTAAAAGGGCTGGTATCAACCCCCATATCCAGTGTGTTTCAATTGTTTGATTTAGGTACCTCCCTCTCTTTATTTGTGAATACTGAGCAAAAATATTTGTTTAGTATCTCTGCCTTTTCACAGTCACCCTCTGCCCACCCTCTTCCTGTTTTATAAGCCTCACTATCCCTCCCTTGGTTTTCCTTTGCTCGCTGATGTACCTATAAAAGGCTTTATCCCCCTTCTTAACTGAGTTGGCTATCTTTTCCTTGGTTGGGGCCTTTGCTGTTCTGACTGCCTTTCCTGCTTCCTTTTGCTTTAACTGATACAATCTCTGTCCTGCTCTTTCTGTGATTCCTTGTACTTCCTGAATGCTCCCTTTTTCTCCCTAACCTTCCCTGTCACCTCCTTTGAGGACTATAGTGGTTTCTTACATCATTTTGTTTTGTTTATTTGCTTCACACAAAGGCTTTTTGCCTCTGTGATGGCAGTTTTGATTATTCCCCATTGTTCTTCCACCCCTCCTTCCTACCCATTTGCTAGTGCATTCCTTAGGCACCCACTCATTTGGGCAAAGTCAGCCCTCCTGAAGTCCGGTATCTTTGCCTTTGTATGGTTTGACTCTACTGCTGTGTTTATCATGAACCATACTGTTCAGTGGTCACTAGTTCCCAGATGGCTACCCACTTCTAAATGTATGACCCCATTTTAGTGAAATTTGAGGTTACTCATTGGCATACAAATAGGACAAAGTATTTTCTGAAGGCAGAAAGGGAGGCTGAAGGTCATTTTATTGCCTCACAACCTTGTGACTTAAGAAGGAAAGATTTACCAATAGAACTGTGGCACCCATTCAAGAGGAAGTCTATTTCTGCTGCTAAGGGTGGAAAGGACAGATTGGAAGTGTTCTGGACTAAACATTTGTTGGAACTAGCATACTTCATTTTACAACCTTGTCTTCAAGAAGGTAAAATACAATATTATACTTTTTGGTTCTCATCAAAGGTCTACAGAAGAAAGCCTGAGAAGACATAGGGGACAACAATTTAAGGACTCTAATTTTGTATTTACTTAATTGTCTAATTTAATTATAGACTACCAGATTAAATCTGCAGGGGGGTTGTTTCAATTTGCTTATTAATAGGTTAGTTGGATCTCTGCTCATACAGGGTTGGGTGAAGTGATCACTTGCCCAATAGCAGGGTTAATTGGCCTATTTAGAGAAGATTCAAGCCAGCTACTATGTTCATTGGGCCTGTTTGCTAGTGTAATATGTGTCATTGTCAGCAAGACATTCTATGTTAGTGATAACTGAACTTATTGGTAACCACCAGTTGTCTAGTTTTTTCTATTTTATACTTGGCTATAGTGTGATTGTTTTGTCCTGGTGATTGTAAAAAAAATAAATAAAAAGAATTGGCCTTAATTATTACAGCTGGCTAGAGTAATTATACCAATAGAAACAAGAATTGGGAAACCACACACAGAAAATAAAAAAATGATAAAGACAGGTTGTGGTAAAATTAAAGCTAAAGGAGAGTGCCCTAAGAGTAACAAGGGTACTAAAACAACAAGGTGCTTAGATAGGGAAAAGGGGGGTACAGGAGTTGAAATGGAGAGGTTTGATGTTGGGATGGAAGCACTGAAACTGATTTCACTTGACTCAATGAGAGATTTAACAGAACAGCGGTGCATGAAGGATGATAAAGATAAGATAGATTTAAAACCGAAAATTACTCAGCCATCAATTAGGGTCATGTAAAGAAAAGACCAACTGAGGGGAAAGAGTCAGATTGGTCATACTAGCACAATTCCTGTAGAAAAGGAAGAAAACATAAATGTTTTACAAAATACTGACACAATTGAGCTAGTTAATAAAGAAGTAAGTAAAACAGTAGAAAGTATAAGAGAAACAATCCAGACAAATAACAGGAATGGGCAGAAAATTAGAGTGTTTAATATAATGAAGCAAGGGTTAAATGGTTCATATTCCACTGGTGTAATTATGTTCAAGAAAGGGGATAACATGGAGGGAGAAATAGATCCTGAAGTAGAGCAAAATTAGATAACTTGGTCAGCGGCGAATGAGATCATATGCATGAGCCCTGTGTAGGGGGGCACTCCTTCTTTGGAGACACTCACACAGGATTGTGCTTATGCATTAAGTGGCCCGCTGCTAGCAAACATAATGATATATGAACAATTGATGCTGGCAAAACAGGATTTATCATTTATAAAGGGGTTATGTACTGAAAACAAAAGAAAGATATGTTTTCAAAAAATTACACCAGGAGGAATTAGTGATGTCAGAACAGGATACAGTATCAATTATTGATGAGATGGATAATCAGACAATGACAGTTGAAGCAAGTGACATCTTACCAAGTAAGGAAAGGACTGACACAACTATAATTGATATATTACACTCAACAGCTATTGGACAGAAAACACCACAGAACTGAAATCAGAATTAGTGATTTTCCCAAGTGGGTTTGAAGACTCAAATAGAATAATAAAGGAACTGAGGGCAGGGAACATTGAAGTATGGGAAAAAGGGTTATCTCAAGTAGAGAGAAGGAAAGAAAGAAATTTTAACAAACTCAAAAAAGAGACCTCAAATAAAGAGAAAAGAGACAATGATGAAGGACTAGAATAAAGTAAAGAACAAATAAGTAACTTAGATATAGTAATGGAGACAAAAGGAGAGAAGAATAGAATGGGCAACAAAAGCAAAAACAAACCCAACAACAAGAAATATTTACAGAAACAAGGATCTTGAATTGCTAAAGGTAATTTAAACAAGCAGGATAAAGAGAAGGAGGAAAGAAGGGAAAGAAACAGTAACAATAGAAAACAAGACCCTGGTATATCTAAAAAGAAGCAAACTCAAAATTGTGAAGAAAAACAAGATATACACTCAAGAGATACACAGAGAATAAAATAAAGTAAGACCAAAAATGGCTTAACAAAGCAATCCAGGAGGAAAGTTATAATAAAAACAAGCTCAGAGCTATTCTGATAAGGACCCTAGAAACCAATTTTGTGTTGCTCATGTTTAAAATACCTATTATGCCAGACGAAACTGAGATAAATCTGAATTCTTATTTAAAACATCTTTTAGAGACTGTTCTGCAAGGGAACACATGATATGACAATCCATGAATAAAATTAGTGTTATAAGACCACTGCCAGATGCAGAATTGGTCTTTTTATTCTCTGAATTATATTGTGTTCTGAAAGTAATAGAAAATCAAAAAAAATTAGAGATTTAGGATTCAAGATGGATAGTGTAGTAAGTATTTAAAAAATTTTCACAGAATACTACACCAATATCAAAAACTAACGGTGTAAGGAAAATGACTTTCCAGTTCCAATCTTTGGCATAGGCAATTTCCTGAAAGAGACAAAACACAACCTCAGATCGAATGTGATGGACTTGTTACAAAACCTTTTAAGAGATAATAACCTTAATAAGATGGTCAAAAAAGCCAAGAGATGGGAAAGGGAGGCCCAAGTAACTATTTGGGTAAAGAATCAAATGGATTACAACTATTTTCTAACTAAATCAGAGAAGCTAAACCATTTTGACATTTACCTGAATGGAGAAAATGAAATAGTTAGAAATGAGTGGAAGGAACAAAACAATGACCAATGGTTAAATTTAATTAAGACTGCCAACAGGTTTCAGGTATTACAAGATACTGAAGATAATTGACAGCTAACTAGAGGTAACAAAATCACTCCACACCCTACAGGCACAAATGATTATAATATGTTATTATGGAATGTGGCTGAACTTGGAGAAAGATTGGCAGATCCCTCATTTATGACATACTTAACACAGTTTAATATCATTTGTATACAAGAAACCTGGAAAAATAAGGAAAGTAATATTAATGGGTCTAAAATGTTTCACAAAAAGGGCAGGAGTTTAAAAAAAATATGGTAGGCTATCTGGTGATTTAATAACCTAGGGGAAATAATGAAACAAGTAGAATATAAAGAGATACAAATTGACCCAGAACATATACTTCCAATCTGTATAAGATAAAAAGAAAAGACAATTATTGTAGTAAATGTCTGCTTCCCACCTACAGGATCTAGATATGAAAAAAAATGATAAAGGGAAATTAATCATCCTAATAGAGGAGTGCATATTGAAAAACCTAAAGCAGGAATGTTACTAATGGAACATTTTAATGCCAGGGTGGGAGCCCACACTTGAAATAATGGATGCACGCGCAGCCCAGGGTCATTGTAATTTTTCCATGAAAAGGAAAACTAAAGACACAAAGGGGTGTGATGGAATAAATTAGTAAAAGAACTAGAAGATAATAATTTTCTGCTAATCAACGGGTGAACTAAGGGAGATCCTCAGGGTGCCTTTACTTATATAGGACCGAGGATAGCTTCTATTGTAGACCATTGCTGGGTCTCAGTAAACATAATCACAATGGTATTGGATCTCTCAGTATGGTTGAGATCAGAAAGTGAATATAGCCCCCTAGAAATCAAATTTAATTTTGGATTAAAAATAATAAAACCAATGATAGGCAGGATATCATAAGGATAAAAAGGTGATAAATGGGATATATTTGAAAATTATAAATCTATAAAATTGTTAAATGACCATGGAGTTAGAGATGAAATATTGGACATAGCATACTGTAAAACCCCAGAACAGTGTACTGAGACCTATGAGTCATTGATGAAGAAGATCTCTTCAATAATCCTCAAAGTGTTGATTTGTAGAATTAAGAAGGGAAGTAAATAGTATGACTGGGAGTGTAAAAAACAAACACAAAAGAGGTTAGTAAGTGTGTTGAATTCACTTAAAGGTATCCTACTAGGATTAATAAGCATAATTTGAATAAATTCAGAAAAAAATTATAAAAAAAAAGCATTTTGAAGACAAAGAAAAACAGCTACAGAAAGGTATTATGGGAAGAATTTGAACAGGCAGCTTGGGCAAAGAATAACAAAAAATACTGGCAAATGGTGGCAAGGGGGTGAGACAATGTACATGACCCAATAGAAAATTATATTGACCTTAGCACCTGGGAAAACTACTACAAAGATTTCTTTTTTAATGCAGAATTGGGAACAACTCATCTCTCTATTACCAATTGGATACCATTTAGTGATATAGTTTCAGAAGAGGAATTAATTCTAGCTATTAATGTAGCAAAAAGACACAAAGCCCCTGGGCCAGATGATATCCTGCTAGACATCATTATGGATGACCCAGGGCTTTGAATCCCAATGCTAAAGTTTATATTAAATAATATATTAGAAACAGGATGTATACCTCAAACGTGGAAAGAAAACATTATAGTGTCTATATTTAAGAAGGGAGATAGGGTGAACTCCTGTAACTATAGGCTGATAAGTCTCCTTGATATGACTCAGAAAGTATTTACCAAAATTTTACATAGTAGGTTAATGCTCTGGATAAAAAAACAAAAAAATTCTTAATGAAGCACAGGCTGGCTTTATGCCAAAAGATTCCACAATAGACCAGTGCTTTGTTATAGCCCATTTAATATACAAATATATCTATATCAAAAAACAAAAATTATTCTGTGTATTCATTGATTTAAAATCAGCTTTTGATGGAGTTAAAAGGGAAAAATTATGGGAAACTAGAACATTGTGAGATTGATTTAAGGGTGCATAATATTTTAACAATTCTGTAGAATGACAATTACACATCTGTAAGGTATAACAAAGAAGGGGACACTACTTCAAAATTTCCATCTGACATTGGATTGAGGCAGGACTACATTTTGTCCCCAATCTCTCTTTCTTAAAAGATCTTGAATGGATTGAGTGATCCTGGGCTGCACATGCCTAAATTGGGCACTAGGAGGTGTCCCTACCTGGCATATGCCGATAATGACATTTTAATGAAAATAAGTTATGTGGGGATCAAGAGAAGCCTTCAAAAATTTTATGAAGAATGTTCTAGGGCTTCACTAGAGATACATTTCCAAACAACAAAGTATATGATATTTAACAGATGTCCAGTAATAAGCTGCCAAAATGTGTTCTTTGAACTGCAACCAGTATAGGAATAGAATACGTCAAAAATGTTGTTACTTAGGAATAGAGTTCACATTCAACTTAAAGTGGCAAGAGCATATCAAATGTATAGCACAAAAGATTAAAAGATTAACACCATCTATAGAAAGGTTTGCATATAAATTTTGGGGTCAATCAGTTAAGGGGTCTCTGAGGGCACTTAATGCCAAAACCAAATGCCGGATGTTATATGGTGCGGAACTCTGGGGTCAGGACAAGATTGATGTGCTGGAATCCAACATGAATACATTTTATAAAAGATTACTGGGGATATCATATAGTGCCACCTCAACAATGACTAGATTTGAGATTAGGCAACAGCCAATTAGATGCAATATTGAACAAAGGTTGTCTTCTTATTGGATAAAAGTGCATAATATGCACAGTGACAGACTCCCTAGAATATGCCTGGAAGAAACACTATATTATGGCCAATCAGGTTTCAATTATCCTAGTATTAACATACTGGAGAAAATCATCAAACCATATGGGTTACTCCAACTCATAGTTGAAAGCCAAAGAATTCCATTCCAAGAGATAAGAGAAAAAAATTAAATAAGAATGCAAGATATTCATATACAAAAAGAGATGAGTTTGGCAAAAAATCTTGAGTTAAGTCATTGGTTGGTGACCAACATAAAAAATGAATTTGGGATAGAACAATATTTTCACAAACTGGAAAATCCCCAGTTAAGGAAAACCTTTACTAAGTTTAGATGTGGTTATATGGCTAGCCAGTCCTTAAGGAAGTTATGTGGGATGACAAACTGTAATATATGTGCATGCAATATGGGTAAAGATAATCCAGCACACCTGCTCTCGCTCTGCCCATTATATAGTTATGACAGAAAATTGCTACTTGGAAATAGACTAGCAACCCTAGATATGAAGCTGAGATAACAAGTTAACTATTTATTGAAGATGAAAAATGGTAAATTATTGAAAAAAATAGTGAAATATTGTAGAATTATAGAAAGGAAAAAATGACATATTCACATGGACCGGGTGTGCAATAACAGATAATGTTTATAAATAAACATGAAATGTAGCAATGATTATGATGTACTATATAATCTATATAATTTATTGGGAAGAAATATAAGAAATTTCAGAACTGTTGTCAATAGGCTTTTTAAATAAGGATTTTAAGATATTGATTACAAGGTGTACTTAATAATATGTATTAATTGTAAAGACATTTCTCTAATTGTCAACAATAAAACTTTTGAATATTGAACTTAAATGGCTCAATTAATTTTCATTCAATGATAAAACATATTGGAAAGTGCTCATCTCTTTTTTCCGGTAGGACTGTAAACTGTCTAACATTTGAAAATGTAAAAATGTCTATAATATCTAAGTCAAGGACTGAGCCACCCCATTTGATAAGAAAGATGGTTCCTCTGTTCCTCCTCCTCTGGTGTTCTTGCATTTAATAGTCTCAAATTATGATCAAATAGAAATGACACAAGCCTCCTCCTGCCACAGCCAACTGCATCTGTTACATCTGGGCTTTATCATAGCTACATGTTTCTCATTTACCTCTCTGCTAGGCAAACTATTGTTTTTGTTCACAACCTATTCCATGAAGAAGTACTTCCTTATGTCCCACATGAAAATTCCCCCTACTAACCTGTAATTACATAGAATGTGTCAGCAGATGGGGTCCACGTGGAACATCTAGTTTGCCCATATATACTACCCCCCCAAATTAAGCCACTGTTTACGTTTACCACACTGTCTGTTCCATGCCATCTTGAATTCCATGACCATTTTTGATGCCACCACCTCTTGGGGAGGCCATTCCAAAGCTCCACCACCCTTTCTGTAAAGAAGAACTTCCTTTCATTGCTTCTGAACCTACCCCCCTTTAGTCATATGTCATGACCGCTGATCTGTGTACAATTGTTTACCTGAACAAGATCATGTGCCTGTACCCTGTTAATACCCTTCATGTCTTTAAAAATCTCCATCATGTCCCCTATCCCTTCTTCTTTCCAGGGAATTCAAGTTGAGCTGTGTTAACCTTGCCTCGTATGGCTCAGGAAGCAGACCATGCACCATTTTTGTTGCCTTTCTCTGTATAGTCTCTGGTCTATCTATAGTATATCCTTCTTAAGGTGAGGCCTCCTGAATTGGACACAGCACTCCAGCTGAGGCCTCACTAGGGGCCCGTACAGTGGCATAATCACCTGATTTTTTCCACTGGTTATGCCCCTTCCTATGCAGCCCAAGATGCCACTGACTTTTTGTGCAACCTTTTCACATTGCTTGCCTACCTTTAAGTCATCTGCAATGGTAATCCCCAGATCACACTTGTGTTTTGTTTCTGCCAACTGTTCCCCATTTAGAAAGTATTTTCTCCCTGGGTTGCACCTTCCTAGTTGCATAACCTTACACTTCTTGGTGTTGAACTTCAACTGCCACTTTCCTGACCATTCTTCCAGTTTCCTAAAGTCTGACTTCATCCTTTGAGTCCCTTCAGCTGTGTCCACTCTATTGCAGAGCCTTGTGTCATCCGCAAAAAGGCATACCTTCCATTTAGGTCACCAGCTATGTCACTGATGAATACATTGAAAAGTATTGGTTCCAGTACCTAACCCTGCGGAATGCCACTTGTAATATTACCCTCCTCTGACAGTGTGTCATTTACCAGTACCCTCTGAGTCCTCCCATTGAGCTAGTTTTGGATCCAGTTTACAATTTGTGGCCCAATACCCATGTGCCTACTGTGTGGAAAGGAGTCAAAGACCTTGCTGAAGTCCAGGTACACCATATCAACTGCACCCCCATTGTCCATTGTTTTTGTGACCCAGTCAAAAAACTCAGGTTAATCTGGCAGGACCTTCCTGCTGTGAAGCCATGTTACTTTGGGTCCAGCTGTCTACTGTTTACTAAGAATGTCACTAACCTCTCCATTAGTAGGGACTCCATTAGTTTCCCTACTACTGAGGTGAGACTTACTGGGTGATAGTTTCCCGCTTCTTCTCTACTGCCTCTCTTGAGTAGGGGTACTACTGAAGCCCTTTTCCAGTCTTCAGGGACTTCTCCACTTTCCAATGATTTGTTGAAGAGCTCTGCCAGTGGGGCTGCTAGTTCCTCAGCAAGTTCTCATAGTATCCCTAGGTGTATTTCATCTGGCCTCATTGATTTATTGACTTCAATTTTTTGAGTTCCTCCTGGACTCTTGACTCTGTGAAAGGACCTGTGTCTGCTCCCTTGACGTGGTCTACTTTCCTGTGTAGAGATGGTCCTTTGCCTGCTTCCTCCTATGTAAAAACTGAACAGAAATATTTTTTCTGAACCTCTGCTTTCTCCCCATCATCTTCTGCATGCTGGTCCTTGTTCTTTGCCAATTTAACTATTCCCCCTTTGTTCTTCCTGTTCTCCCTCATACAGTGAAACCCACCAGGATGAAGCACATTATCACAGGTTTCCTGCATGACAAAAGGGATGAACTCCCATTGAAATTGCATTGTTTACAGCAGTAACTCTACCGCAGAATTCTGCAGAGTTGGGCTTCATTATGGTGGGCTTCACTGTGTAACGATAGAATGTTTGTCACCACTTTGGAACTCCTTTGCTATCCTCTCCTCTGTTTGAGCTTGTGCAGCCCTAATTGCCTTCCTGGCCTCCTTAAGTAATTCCCTATCTCCTTATCACTGTACTTTTTTGTTTCCTTGTATCTTCTGAATGCTCTCTTCTTCTCCTTAATTTTAGATGCTATATGCTTTGAAAACCAAAGTGGTTTCCATCTCCTTTTGGTTTGCTAACTAGTTTGGCAGACTGTGATGTGACTTGTATTATTGCTTCCATCAGTCTCCTCCAGTGTTCTTCGACTTCCCCTTTTGGCCAGCAACCCAGATTCAGTCTTAGGCAGTTTTTCTTTTTTTTTTATAATTTAATGTGCTTTAGTAAACATTTTATAAAAGGAAACAAAGAAAATACAAACCCGTGTAAACAAGAGCACAGTAACACCAGGCACATTACAAAAAAAAAAAACATATTGAAAGTTACACTAAACAGGAGCTGGCAAACCATACCAGAGATAATACAAACAAACCCACAAGACCCCCTCCCACTCAATCCCACCCAACAAAACCCCCATTCCCACCTATAACCAGAGCATGATTTGGAGAACAGGGGGAAAAAAGAGAGAGATGTCCAGAAGGGCACTATGTGGTTTACAGATGAGGTAATAGGGCCAACAGCAGCCCCATCTCCTCATAAAACTCTCATGCCAGGATTGATGAGAAGCAGTATGTCTCTCTAATTCTATAGCCTGCAGGATTTCCAAATGCCACACAAGTATAGAGGGGATGGAATCATCCATCCAATGTTGAACAATAATTAATTTGGCTACACTGGCAATTAACAAAAGAAATCATTTGCAACATTCAATAACATCCTCTGAAAAATGGCCCACAAGACATGCTTGCAGAGAAAAAGAGAATCTAAGCCTAAGAGTGGGTTCAGTGAATTTTGGATAGCTTGCCAAAAAGCAGTTACCAAGGGACAGTCCCACAATATATGTTTTAGAGTACCCTCGGCACACCCACAACGAATGCAAATCGAGGAAACAGATTTACCCATTTGGTGTAACTTGAAGGGGGGGAAATAGAGGTTATGAAGGATATGAAATTGCACAAAATTGAGCCTATACTGTTTCACATGCAGATAAAGGTGCTGCCAAATCAGTTGTCAGCTTCTCTCATCCAAATCCAGGCCCAATTCCTGCTGCCAATAATAGCACACCCCTTTAAGACTCCTCAGGTCCTATTGCTACAGCAGCACACAAAATTTGGAGATGGAGTAGACTGTTTAGCAATATCTATCAAGGATTGCAGTAGTGGATTGGTACTAACCATCCAAGGGGAGAGGGGTCACGAAAAGAAGACAGGGCTTTAACCAACTGTAAATGTTTGAAGGGATGTTAAGAAAGAATATGGAACCAAGCTTTAATGTCACCGACAGGATCAGGTTGGCCAGCCTGAAGAAAAGAGGCCACTGGAACAAGGCAGAGATGTGGACAGAAACTGGGAGGGATAGGTTGATTTGCTATTTGAAAATGAGGATTGCCCAGTAGCGGTTGGGCAAAAGCCTTACTAGAATCCAGGCCAAAATAAAGATATAGTTGATGCAGGGCTTTAAGCAATAATAGAAGCATAGACTTTGATGGCAGATAATGCCCCTTGTCCTACCTAGTATGCTCACTTCCCTTCCTACTGCATAAGCTGCAGATCCTTGTTAACCAACAGCCTACTGCTTCCTACCCTCCAAAAGAATAGCCTTATGTCTGTCCCATGCATTCTTGTATTCCCCCACTGTTTTTGACCCCACAACCTCCTCAAGAAGGCTGTTCCATGTGTCCACCACCCTCTCTGTGAAAAAAATACTTCCTCACATTGCCCCTGAGCTGCCCCCCTCTATCTTCAAATTGTTCTTGCACATCTCTTTTTCTGAAGGATGCTACCCTCTTGGACTTTGTTGATTCCCTTGAGGTATTTTAAAGTTTCTATCATATCCACCCTCTCCTTCCTTTCCTTGAGGGTGTACATATTAAGCTCCTTTAGTCTATCTTCATATGGCTTCTGTCGCAGACCCTGCACCATTTTAGTTTCCCTCCTCTGAATTGCCTCCATCCTGTCTATGTCTTTGCGGAGATGGGGTCTCCAGAACTGCATGCAGTACTCCAGATGGGGTCTCATCAACTGTCTGTACAGAGGGAGAACAACTTCCTGTTTTCTACTGGTGATGCCTCTCCTATTCATTTCATTTCATTTTAATTTTTTATACTTGTAAGCAAGATGGGCAAATTGCCCATTTTCACAAGTGACAACTTTAACATGTAAAACACACATTATATAAATACAAAACATAATAAAAATATATATAAATAACAAAAACTAACTATCACAAATCACATTCAAGTCAAACACATAATTAGCAAAAACAATTACACTCTGATTTAGTGTCAAGCAATTGAACCAACCTATTCCCAGAATCACCCAAGCCCTCCTTACTACCTTCCAACATTGCTTGCTTACCTTTAGGTCTCTGATATGACTACTCCAGGTCCCTTTCCATTTTTGTTGTTGTTAATACCCCCCCTCACTGTGTACTCTTCCTCTGGGTTTTTGTTTCCCAGGTGCCTTACTTTGCACTTCTTTGCATTGAATCTAAGCTGCCATACTTTTGACCATTCCCCAACCTTGCTAAGTCCCTTCGCATCCTTTCCACTCCCCCTTGTGTGTCAACCCTGTTGCAGATCTTTGTGTTATCAGCAAAGAGGCATACTTTTCTTTCCAGTCCCTCTGCAATGTCACTTCTAAAGAAATTAAAAAGGACAGAACCTAGTACTGAACCCTGCAGTACCCCGCTAGTAACATCCCTTTCTTCAATGTGGACTCTGTTTACTATTACCCTCTATGTCCTGTTGTCCAACCAATTATTTACCCAGGCTACCACCCTGGGACCCACTCCCAGGCTAGCTAATTTGTTTATTAATCTTTTGTATGGGACTGTGTCAAATGCTTTGCTAAAGTCTAGGTAGGCCATGTCCACAGCCCCTCCCTGGTCTACTACTTTGGTGACCCAGTCAGAGAAATCTATTAGATTTGTCTGACATGACCTTCCCAGTGTGAATCCATGCTGCCTTGGGTCCTGTGCCCAGCTGGCTTCTAGGTACTCAACAATCTTTCCAGAGCAAGGTGGGGGTCTGGAGTGGTTTAGAGAATTCAGATAATTTTGCATACAAAAGACTAGCCATGGAGGGGCCCTGCTGGTGACATAGCCATTGCTCCAATGATAACCATGGAGCAGAATAGGAGTTGACCCAAAAGGGGGTTGGAGACAAGCCCCACAGGAACATCTTGCTACAGTGAATAGCACAGTAGTAAAGAAAGAAATAGGGAACCTAAAGGCCCCCCCAATTCCTTTGAAAGGGTAAGCTTATAATGGGCCCTCTGTACCACTTTTCCAGACCAAAGAAAGTCCGAGACTAGAGTCTGGAGTTGTGAAAAACATGTTTTTGGAATATACAGGCCTATCATTTCCAATGGGTACAGAATCCTGGGCAGTAGATTCATCTTGACAATACTCACCTGACCCCACAGAGATAAGAGGAAAGAGTTCCAATGTTGTAAGTCCAGTTTAATGGACTGACAGAGTGAGAGAAGGTTGAGTTTGACCAAACTGGCAATGTGTCTGAAGATTTTGATCCCCAGATATGTAATAACCTTAGGAGCCCAAGACTAGCCCAGCATCTCTGTCCTACATCTTTGAATTTGCAGGTCTAGTGGCATAACCTTGGACTTGTCAATGTTCAGTTTATACCATGATACCCGTGAGAATCTGCCAATTTCCTCCAGAGCAGCTGGTAGTGTAAATTATGGATTCACAAGAAGTAAAAGGAGGTTGTCCGTAGATGCAGAAATGTTATATCAGACACCTCCCACTGGAACACCAGTGATACCCTGGTTTAGCTGGATAGACCAGAAAAGAGGTTCAAGGTAGAGGTTAAACAAAAAGGGAGAAAGGGGGCACTCTGGCTGCATACCTTAATATAAAAAGAAAGGGGAGGAGAACACACCATTACAATGAATCCTGGCTGAAGGATGATGGTAAATGACTTTAAGCCAGGCGCAAAAGAGGGGAGGAAATCCAAATCTGTGGAAGGTAGCAAATAAAAAGGGCCATGACACTCGATCAAAGGTTATTTTTGCATCTAGGGAGACCAGGACTGCAGGGTTCCTGCTCTCCCCAGACATGGAAAACAGATGGATAACTTTATGGAGGTGGTCGGAAGAGAAATGACCAATCATGAATCCAGCTTGAGTTTGGATGTTCAATCCCTCCCAAGTCTGCAGCAGCTGGTTAGCAAAACCCTAGCCAAGATCTTAACATCAGAATTCAATAGGCAGTATAGGGCAGTGGTTTAAGGCTCTGAGCTGCAAACCTGGACACCTGGGTTTGAACCCCACTGCCCCCACTTGCATACTGTGTGACCCCGAGCAAGCCATTTAACTTTCTTGTGCTCCCAGATCACACCTGTAAACAAACTTTCAGTTTAGCGTGTCTCTACTGGCTAAAAAAAAAAGATAGGGCAATAACTGCTAGGGCAGAGTTCAGGCTTGTCCGGTTTAAGGAGAAGGGTAATCCAGGCCTGAGTGAAAGAGCAATTGGTGAGAGCAGAGGAATGAAGAGAATTAATTAATTTTGTCAGGAAGGGTGCCAGGAGATCAATAAAAGTGGCATAAAAAGAATTATTAAATCCATCCAGACCTGGGGTCTTCACCTTTGGAAGCTGTTCGATTATCTGATAAACCTCCGATAGTGTTATGGGGGCCTGCAAAATCTCCTGTTGGACATCTGAAAGGCATGGAAGGGGTACAGTGTCCAAATACACCTCGATGGTGGCCTCATCCCCATGTTCACCAGTTTCTGAAGTGTAAAGGGTGGCATAGAATTCCTGAAATGTGGCTGCAATGTCCCTGAGAAAGGTAAAGATAGGGCCCCCAGGAACTGGCTGTAGAGAAGGAATTATTTAGTGAGACTCCACCTGCCTGAGATGAAGGGCCAAGAGTCTTCCTGCCCTTTCTTCCAATTTTAAATACCGAAACTTCACTTACTAGAGGGTCAAATCAGCTTTCTTAGTGAGAAGCTTAAAATATTGTGCTCGAAGCAAATGAAACTCTCCTCAAAGAGTCGGGTCCAAAGCTGAAGAGAGAACTCGCTCGAGGACACAAATCCGGGACAGGAGGGAGGATTCCTTTACATCCCTTTGTTCTTTAGCTTTGGCTGCCAGATGAATACATTCCCCTCGTACCACACATTTTGCTGCCCCCCCAAAGCATGTCCAGAGACTCCACTGAGCCCTCATTTTCCCTGTAAAAGGTCTGGAGGAAGTCAGTGAGGATCGGGACAAAGTCCAGCTCAGGCACCAGACAAGAGTTGAAACATCAAGCCTTGTCCTGGTCCTGGTCCTTCAGACACTGCAGGGAATGCTCCATAGAAATAGGGGCACAATCTGAAAGAAACGTGGGAAGGATGTCACAGGAAAATAAGCCTGGGAGACTGGTAAGGCTAACTAGAAAATTGTCTTTCTGGGAGTACAATCTGTGAGGGAGAGAGAAATAAATATATTGCCTGTCTTCTGGGTGTAAGATTCGCCAGGGGTCGCCCAACCCAAGGGTATCCATAAGATCCCAGAGACCCTTCTGAGCTGGTGAAAGCCCCTTTGGGTGAGAACTGGACCTATTAAGCTCTGCATGGACAGTCAAATTCCAGTCTCCTCTGAGTACTATGGGGAGGTGGGAGAATGGCACTAATTGCGCTAAAAAGTGAGCAAGAAAGGAGGGACAGTTAGAAGTAGGACCATAAATCACCCCTAAGAGGATTTCAGTAAGACCTAACCCACCATGGATTAAAAGGAAATGACCTTCCCAGTCCTAACATTCCTTAAGCAGATGGAATGGCATCCCCTTATGAATTAAGATGACCACTCTTCCCCTTTTACCACTCACCACTGCCCCAAAAACATGGCCCACCCATTTGCAATGAGAAAAAATAATATATTCATGCTGCATATGGGTTCCCTGTAGAAAAAAACACTGCCAGTTGTACCCTCTTCAAGTTGAACAAAATCATGTAGCACTTTTGCTTATCATTTTCCCCCTTCACGTTCCAGGTAATAAACCTATATATAGTCCCCATGACTAAAACCTAAGCCAGGAACAATAGGAAGCTAAGAGGAAGGCAGATGTGATTCCCCTTCACAAAGGTGGGAGCAAAGCAGAGGCAGGAAACTACAGACCTGTTAGTCTGATCTCAGTGGTAGGGAAAATGATGGAATCACTTCTGAAAGAAAGAATTGTTGAGTACCTAGAGACCAGCAGGGCACAGGACCCAAGGCAGCATGGATTCACAGTGGGAAGTATCGAAATGTCAAATGTATCGAACACAGTAAAACACCCAACCCCTTCCTTTTCCTCCCTGCTCCTTTCCAAGCCCCAGCTGCTGGACAAAGAGAGAGAGAGAGAGAGAGAGACCAGTAAACACAGTAGCAACTCTGTAACCCTTCCCCTTCCCTTCCAGACCATTTCCATGCTCCTGATGTTGGACAAAAAAGATAGAGATGACCTGTAGGGAACACTTAGGCTGTGCGGATGTACCTAATTGTACCCCCATAAAATACATCTATCTTTTGAGCAGCTCTGAAGAGTCTACCCTGATGATCCCGTGTAGAAACTAGAAGCACTCTATTATGTCCCCTTTTCTCCTCTGACCACTAGAGAATACATATTCATGCTTGGCAACCTTTCCTTGTATGTTTTTCCCTGTGGAACATATTTATTTTTGTCACCCTCTATTAGGACTGTCACTAACCTGTTGCAGTCTTTATTCATATGTGGGCCCCAGAATTGAAAACAGTACTCTAGGTGTGGCTTAAAGGAACCTGTACTTTGGAAGGATCACATCCCTTTCCTTGCTGGTGAAGTCCATACCTATACAAACCACCATTCTACTGGCTTTCCTGTGAGCCTAATTGCTACATTGGGAAGTAGACTTCAAGTTGACATGGATTATTCTGCTGCCAAATCACTTTCTTTTGTAGTGTAGTCCACCCTCACCCCATCATTCCAGTAATCCATTTCTTGATCCCTTTCCCTGTAACCTTACACTTCAAGATGTTAAACTTGAAGCGCCAGATGCCATACCATTTTTTTATTATCTTTCCATATCCTTTTACATGCTAACAATTCAATCTGAGGCATCAACCCTCCCGCAGAGTTTTGTGCCATTCTTGATTTATGGAAAGGCACATGTTCCCTCTTACCTCCACCAATATTTCACTGATATACATATACATATATATCACAGGGAACTATTTAGCCTGAATACCAATTTGCCCTAACATGGACATGAATGGAAATTAACAGGTGGTTGGTTCAGGAGGGATGTAAGGAAGACTACTTTACAGAAAGGGTTGTGGATCCTTGGAACAGTCTGTTGGCTCAGGTGGTGGAAGCAAAAACAGTCAGGGGAGTCAAGCAGGGCTGTGACATAATGAAGGGAACAGTGGTTACCAAGGGCGACAGACCAGGGAGGAGAATAAACAGATATCGGGGAGGAATAGTACCCTGGAGGAACAGTAAGTTCCAGGGATTATATGGAACTTGGGCAAACTAGATGGATTGCTGGTCTTTTTCTGCCATCATAGACTATGTTTCTATATCGACTTATTTATTAACTTTTGCTGCATCATCCTCAACACTGACTTCATCTTTTTTCATTATTTCAGTCCTCTTCCTATTCTTCCTTTTGTTTTACTTTTCTAAAGAATGCTTTGCCATTTCCTTTTAGCCCCTATATTCTCTGTCGAATCTTTGCATTGGTTCTTCTGATCAATTTGTTTGACTGTTCTAAGCATATCCACATACTCCTTTTGTTCTTCTCCTTCTAGTCAGTCTTATGTTTTTGAAGACCTTTTTTTCTTTCTGTGACCACTTCTTTTACCTCTTTGCTGAAACAGACTGGCCAGCTTTGTTTTTTGTCCTTGGTAACACGTTATCTCTAGTAGCTGCCTCTTCAATCAATCAACCAATCAATCATTATTTTACCAGGTGGATCACTATTGGGAGAACTCATTTACAGAGTGGACCTGGGCCAAGGGGAACATGTCAGCAATGTGTTACAGCACAGGATAGAATTATATAAAATTCACAGAGCACAATATAACAATGACATATAGTACACCTAAGCAAGAAATAATATTCCTATTAATTTGGGAGGTGGAAGCAGGTCAGCAAGAGCATAAGGGGGTAGATGGAAGAGGTAGATGGCAGGAGAGAGGAGGAAGTAACAGCAACAAGTCATAATAGATAAGAACTGGAGTAGAGAGCAAGCATACAAAGCTCCAGATATGAAGGTGGAGTGGCTTCTTAGGGAGTAACTTCCAGGGGTACTAGTTAGCAGACAATTGGAAATGTATACTGGGGGAGCTTGTTAGTAAGTGCTCTATAGGTCCAAGTAGTTGTGATTTTTAGTCTTCTGGATTTAAGTGACTTTGAACTAAGCTGGGAATAGATGGTGCAATGATAAGTAGAGTACTCTTGATGACTGACCATTTGCCTTGCATCCCTTCTTCTCCCTCAGCACTTTCAGTATGTTGTTTTATCATTCAACAAAGTTTGCCCTCCTAAAATGAGGATCCAACATGATGGAGGAAGATTATTGGTCTCCAGAGTGATGTAAAAATGCAGTGTGTTGTGGTTGTTTGTTCCCAGGTGGTTCTCCACTATTAGGTTAAATATAATGTTCTGGTTGGACAATACAAGGTCCAGGGTAGCACACCCAACTGATAATATGCCTCAACAGCCTAGCAAGATTACCTGTCAATCACTACAGTTCTCAGGCATTTGCCTCCCCCCCCAACTGTAGCCATAGAGAATCTGGGAAGGATTTGCAAAAGGGCTCCATGTCAAGACTGCACAAAGACAGCACAGTCAATAATAGCACCATCAGTAATGCAAAAAAAAGAAGCGCTTAGACAGGATTAAAAACTGCATCAAGGAAAAACATTTCTGAGGCAAAAACAGAGCGTGCCAAATCACATGCTCGTACCAAACTGCATATTCTATAACTTGTTGATTAAATGCAGTCACTATTTTCTATCTTTTGCATTTCTGTTTTGCACGATTATGATGGAGCAGTTTTGACCACACTGTTTTGGATGGCGCAGTATTGAGGGAACATGTTACAAAAGTTATCATATGGACAAATCTCACAGTTGTGCTAATGACAGGAACTGCCCTGGTATGTATAGACCACATTCTGTTTTATCAGAGCAATTTTCAAAGGTTGATATGACAGAGTAGCCTCTGTCAGGAGAAGGTGCCCGGGGATGGGATAGGTGTCCTTGGTCCCCTTGTTCACCTTTTCCCCAAAAATATAAAATAAAGTGCCAGGAAGCCTTAATCTAAATGAAATATGAAAACTCCCAATTATGTTAAATCACAGCCTATGGAAACTCCTCATTATGTAATGCCACAGCAAATGGGAATTCCCCTCATAATTATGAAGCAATCAGAAAGGATATAAAAGCTTCCACTAGGGACATAAATGTTAGATTTGGAGTCAGTCTTGTACTGACGGAGGTAGGAGAAAGGCCTCCAAGTGGTGTGCCCTCACATCAGAGAGTGTTTGGCTGGGCTGTGAAAGAAAAGCCATGAGACCCTGCTGAGGCAAAGTAGTGGTTCCTATTTCTAAGCTTATTTCTTTATTATTCTCAACTGAGTTTTAACTTTTGTGATTTTCTTGATTTCTGTACATATATCCTTCTAATTGCTGAAGATGGAATAAATTGATGAATGTCTTTGTGGATTTTTTATGCACTAAATCCTGACTCTGCCTAGTTGTGTTACTCAGAAATTCCAAACCCACTACATTTGGTGTCAGAAGTGGAATACTGGCTGAGTGTCTGAGGGATACTGGAGAGAACTCAATCAGGGGTGCTAGACCTGGTACCAAAGAGGGTAATTGCAGAAAGTGCATGGTGCCAGAGATGAGGACCATGAAAAACATTGGTGGCTTGCACGAAGCAAAAAGGAAGGAGTATGGAGATTGAGTGGACGAGCTGATGTGGCTGATAAACTGGCTCAACAAAAGATGGCTCGAAGCGGACCAGCACTAGAGGGATGCTTAGCACCAGTACCAGGTGCTGCTGGAGAGTTCCCGATCAGAGGAATTGGTGAAGGCCACAGATTACCAGGAAACATGGGACCTAGAAAAAGAGGACACCCAGATTGAATCTTTGTTGCTGATGTTGCCGATTTTTCCTGGCTGTTACTTGGCGGAAGGAGAGACACAAGTGGAGAAGTTCCCAGGTAAGACTATCTCTGGACTTGTGCCTCCTGGGGTGAAGAAGTCAAGCAACTGTGAAGAGGCTGATAAGGCTGAAGGGACTATTCATTGTTGTGAACCCCCTATCATAAAACATGATTGTGATTTTGAGCCTGATTGGCAACAGTTACAGGGGAGGTATCCAGAAGTTGCCCATTTAGAGGAATACATTAAGGTGCAGGATGGGAGACCAGTTAACGGTAGGGTAGGAGATAGGCTCTGCTGGTATTAGAAGAGACAGGGAGTGCTCTACCACATGAGGCCTAACCTCCGGACAAAAAAGTGGATGCCAGGGTTGTGATGCCTGTAGTCCTTAGAGAAAGGATACTGGATATGGCAAGTAGCAATCCAAAGAAATCTTTAGACCAAGGAGAGATCTTATCCCAACTAACTCCCTGTTACTGTATTACTGACCTGGGTTGTATAGACAGGTGGCTGACTACCTCAGACATGATACTAGATACAGTCAGAGGGAAGCACCAAAATTATATAGGGGAGGAGGTGCTCAATGGGTAGAAGGCTGATATAAGTGGCACCCTTGGAAGCATGAGAGACTCCCCCATGGGGCAAGCAGAGCTAGATGGTAGCCTTTGATGCACTGGGTTATATGGAATGTTTAAATGTTTGTGCTTCAATAACAATGGCTGTTTAAGCGTGATGTATATGCCCAGGAAATATGTTATAACATGAGCATATTAACAATTAGAAGGCAGCATAAAACTGCTGAGAATTACTTGCAGATAAGTACTGCAGATGATACACTAGGAAGGTAACTATACAGTGTCTCAGGATCATGTAATGTAAAGAGCAGAATGAATCTGATTTGCAAAAATAAGTATAGAAAGTATTTTCAGTTAAGGGACCCTGAGATGGAGCTTATGGAAAGGGTGGGCCATAGCTCATCCCCTTCCCAGGAAAGAGAAGGTGGGTACTACCTACCACAAATACATGGACCATCTGTTCTCATCTAAAAATATTTATGTTGCAACAGTTATCGTCTATCATATTTATGTATTTATTTTCTCTTCATCCTCCGTAAGTCTGGATGGTTGACCACCTTCGGGAGACCTTGTCTCTCTCTTTAAATCTATTTCCTTACTGTTTGATCTGTTTTATTTTTCTTCTTCTGGTCCAAAATAGGAGAAATCCAGGTTGTAGCTCTGAAAGTATGCCTAAAGGTGCTTTTGAAAATAGATGCCTAAATGCAACGTGGGGAAGTGAATCACAGAGAAACAGATTCTGGGCCACTTTGGCTGGAATCAATGGTTACTGTGTAGGGATAGTATCTGTTACTTAGATGTTTACTAGAGTAACAGGATGTTAATTGCCCCAGGGTAAATGATATTTCAGAATTGTTATGTAGGGATGTTTAGTACTATACATTCTGATTGAAGGGACCCTGGGGTGGAACTGCACAGTGAGGGAGGGCTGGAGGTCCACCATACCCCCTGGATGCGATGGGTATGTATATCAGACAACCTTAGGATCGTTGCCCTCTTAAGTAGGGAGGTATGTGACAGAGTGACCTCTGTCAGGAGAAGGTGCCCGGTGAAGGGATAGGTGTCCCTGGTCCCCTTGTTCACCTTTTCCCCAAAAATATAAAATAAAGTGCAAGCAAGCTTTAAACTAAATGAAATATGGAAACTCCCAATTATGTTGAATCATGGCCTATGGAAACTCCTCCTTATGTAATGCCACAGCAAATGGGAATTCCCCTCAGAATTATGATGCAATCAGAAAGGATATAAAAGCTTCCACTAGGGACAGAAATGTTAGATAGGGAGTCAGTCTTGTACTGACAGAGGTAGGAGAAAGCCCTCCAAGTGGTTTGAGCTCACACCAGAGAGGGTTTGGCTCGGCTGTGAAAGAAAAGCCATGAGACCCTGCTGAGCAGTGGTTCCTATTTCTAAGTTTGTTTATTATTCTCAGCTGAGTTTTAACTTTCATGATTTTCTTGATTTCTGTACATATATCCTTCTGATTGCTGAAGATGGAATAAATTGATGAAGGCTTTTGTGCATTTTTTATACACTAAATCCTGACTCTGCCTAGTTGTGTTACTCAGAAATCCCAAACCCGCTACAGTTGGGCATCTGGCTGCTTGCTCTAGAAGTTAGAGAAGGCGCTGTCTACCGTTACTTTGACAGCACCATTTCAGTTTCAGTTTATTGTTAAAAGTGTGCATAGCTATTACATAGAAGAACATACACACAAATAATACAGAAATCATACAATTATCAAACAGCAGATAAAACTGACATACAAAAGCAATCAAAAGAAAAAAAGAACCATGCAACATATAGCTCTTTATAGAGCCTAAACTGGACGCACTTATCTGAACGTCATAGTATACATATGATCCATTTGATTCTCAAATGCTTTCTTAATGAAGCATCTATTTACCTACTAGATACAGTTAAGGTTAGAACTATAAAGAATGGCTTACGTATGACTGAGCTGATTTAATATGAAGTGCCCGTCATGAAAACAAAAAAAGGAGACTCAAAATTCATTTGCTCAGTGCCTAAACTGTGGAATAGCTTACCAAGCCACTTACGGCTACAAATTAATGGCCCTTCTTGGAGCTCTATAAAATCATGGCTACTGAAAAATGTTGCACTTTCTAAAGTTTGCTGTGACTAATTAACCTAACTTTTTATATAGTGAATGTAAATATTGTAAACTCTGTATATCTTTTATATATTTTATCTGTGTAATTTGTCTGTCATTTAAATGCTAATAGGACCCCATTGTTAATGAACCTTGGCTCAGTTGGGCTACCTCTTTCTGAAGATCAGAATAACATTTTTACTACTACTACTACTACAGTAAAACCTTCACATCATTAGTTTTCTGGGATGAGTCTTTTTTTACATATTTTAAGTTCATAATGCTTATTAAATAGTCACTTTTACAATCTGTATAACAAGCTCAAAATCTTGGGATGTGCACAATGTTGTATTAACTATCTTCTTTTAAGATCTAATCTAATCTGTATATGTACAGTCAGACCTGTTTAATCTGTGCCTCATTAGTCCGTATGTCTGACATTCCAAAGGAAAAACACTGCAAACGGATTTTTTCTCAGGTTAATGACCTCTTTAATACATAAACCTGAGATTCCGAATCCGTTATCAGTTGTCTTTAACCAGGCAAATTAATTCCTATTGTTTGTGACCTCTCTAGTCGTTTTTTTTAGTGAGCTCATGTGGAAGTGCAAGTGATTTGCAAGTGCTTTAAATCCCTGCTAATTCCTTGGTGTGTTACCTTATCTGAATGCAACAATTCCCAAGCGTGTTCTCCTGATGCCATTTTAGGTAATGTTTAAAAGGTTTTTCCACATTCATGGCCTTGTGATTTGGACCCCACCCTTGTCCTGTTTAAAGTTTTAAACTGTCCCCTTCAGGTCCCAGTCCTGTCAGCAGTGTAAATAAATAAAATGCTCACATCTGCTCCACGAGGCTGCTCCTGTTGCTTGTCTGCTGAATAAACAGTTCAGCTTGTTCCCCGATCCAAATGTGTCCCGTACAGTTTGAGGTGCCCGGTCCTGATTCCCAATTCTTCCTACCCCATCGTTCTGATCCCTAGCCCCTTTTAAATATTCCTCGTTCTGCTTGTTCCCTGGCCACTGTGCACCATTCCGCTCCTGGTCCCGGTCTTGTGATTAGGTCTCAACTCCAGTCCTGTTTAAAGTTTTAAACTGCCCCATTCAGGTATCAGTCCTGTCAGCAGTGTAAAAATTAAAAAAAAGTTCAGCTTGTTCTCCTATTCTGTGTCCTGTACTGTTTAAGGTCCCGGCCCTTCTTCACGATGCTGCTCCAAATGCTCATGTCTGCTCCACAAAGCTGCTCCTGTTGCTTGTTTGCCCTGTACCGTTGAAGGTGCCCGGTCCTGATTCCCAATTCTGCCTATCACTATCATTCTGATCCCTGGCCCTTCCCTACCATTTGCTCTCAGTTAATGTCCTGCTCCACGATGCTGCTCCTGTTGCTTGTCTGCTGAATAAAAAAACAGTTCAGGTTGTTCCCCTATTGAAGCAAAGTAATGTAATGTACAGTACACATATGTTTTGCACTGTATTTTAAAAAGTGACATTTTTTACAGTAACATGTCTTTGAAAAAAAATCCATCATCTGGTCAATGTCTGGTTACTACGTAGATTTTTATTACGTAGCAATTTGGGCTATCACAAATGCTTTCGGATTAACCAGGTCTGACTGTAGTAGCTTTTAAAGCAAATCTTGTGCTGCTGAATATAAAGTTGAAATCTCAATTGCATTTAGAAAGGCTTTTACAAGATCATTTTTGTCAGATTCTGATATTTTGTCATAGTTATTCAGCTATTTTTCCCCTTAATTTGTTCCGATAGGGACAATCCACTAGTGTGTAAACTGTTTTCCATCTAGCATTGCACACATATTTGCAATACTGAGCAGTTTTAATGGTGTGCCAGGATATATAGCTGGCATACCCTCCAAAGTTTAAGTCCAGACATACCGTAACCTTGCCAATGTTCTTAAATGGAGGATGGACTCACAAACAGTTAAGTGTGTCTCAGACATATGCATATTTTTAATGCTTCTGAATAGAGAGAATAAAGGTGATTTACCTGTTCTTTACAAGTCACTTTGGTTGTTCACATCTTTTATTCTTTGAATGGTTGAGTTGCACTAATCTGCAAGGTTAATAGATACATAGACAGTGTCGGCAGATAAGGGCCTATGGCCCACCCAGTATGCCCATTTGAGCTTGTAAGTTCAGTTTGTTTTCCTAGAAGTCTGTTTCCCTTTACCCCTGACCTCTAGAATTCCTTTATGTCTATCCCATGCATTCTTAAATCCCGTGATTGTTTCAGCCCCCACCACTTCCTCTGGCAGGGTGTTCCACTTGTCCACCACCCATTCTGTGAAGAAATTCTTTCTCATGTTTCCTCTGAATCGTCCTCCCTTCAACTTCATCCCATGCCCTCTAGTCCTGGAACATCTTTTTCGCTTAAAATAGTGTTTTCCTGCACCCTGTTCCTCCTGTAAGATACTTGTATGTCTCTATCATATCCCCTCTCCCTCCTCTCCTCCAGGAGTACATGTTCAGTTCCTTCAACCTGTCTTCATAGGACTTGTGATGCAATCCATGCACCATCTTTGTTGCCCTCCTCTGAACCGTCTCTACCTGTCTATGTCCTTATGTAGGTATGGTCTCCAGAACTGTACACTGTACTCAGGTGGGGCCTCACTAGTGTCTTGTAAGCGGAATTATGACCTCCCTTTTCCTGCTGGTGATGCCCTGCCTATACATCCCAGCATCCTATTTGCTTTACCTGCTGCCTTGTCACACTGTTTCCCTACCTTGAGGTCATCAGAGATGACAACCCCAAGATCCCTTTCCTGCTTGGTGCATGCTATATCCTCACCCCCAACTGATATATTGTGCCAGGGTTTTGTGCCCCATATGCATTATCTTGCACTTCTTTGCATTGAATTTCAACTGCAAACCCTGACCATTCTTCAAGTTTCTGCAGGTCCTTCTCATTCTGTCTCACCCTCTGGTGTGTCTACTCTGTTACAGAGCTTTGTGTCATCAGTGAACAGTGAAATTCTGCCTTCTAGATCCTGCACAATGTCACTGATGAAGATGTTGAATAGGACCGGTCCCAGGACTGATCCCTGTGGTACCCTACTGGTCACTCTTCCCTCTGTGGAGTGACAGCCATTTACCACCACCCTCTGTGTCCTGCCACCCAGCCAGTTACCTACCCACCACACTACTGTCCTGCCCACACCCATATTCCCCAGTTTGTGTAATAGTCTTCTATGTGGCACAGTGTCAAAGGCCTTGCTGAAGTCCAGATAGGCCATGTCCACTGCCCTCCCCTGATCCACCTCCCTAGTCACCCAGTCAAAAAATTCAACGAGGTTGGTCTGACATGACCTCCTCCTGGTGAAGCCATGCTGCCTTGGGTCCTGTAGTCCATTGACAACCAGATGTTCCACCAATCTCTCCTTCAGTAGTGCTTCCATGATCTTCCCCACTACCGAGGTGAGGCTGACTGGTCTGTAGTTCCCTGCTTCCTCTTTGTTCCCACTTTTGTATAAGGGGACTACATCTGCTGTCCTCCAGTCTTTGGGTACCTCCCCTGTTTCCAGTGATTGTCTAAACAGGATAGCCAGAGGTTCAGCCACCACCTCTCTTAGTTCTTTAAGGACCCTGGGGTGCACCGTCTGGCCCCATTGCTTTATCAACTCTTTTTACTTCCAGTTACTTCAGGACCCTTTGTCGTGTAAAGGGACTTGTGTCCATTTCTGCACCATTCTCACCCCTTGTACTCCCTTCAGACCCATTAGCCCCCTCTTCTTCAGTAAAGACTGAGCAGAAATACCTGTTCAATATGTCAGCTTTACTGTTGTCATCCTCCATGCGGCTCCCATCCTCCCCTTCAGTCTCACTATCCCTCCCTTTGTCTTTCTTTTTCACTTATGTACCTGTAAAAGGTTTTGTCCCTTTACCCACTGATTTTGCAATGTGTTCTTCTGTCTGAGCTTTGGCTTCCTTACTGACCTCCTGCCTCCTTTGCTTCTCCTTGTACTTCTCCCTATCCCTTCTGCCTGTGTCTATTTGTATTGCCTGAATGCAGTCTTTTGGCTTTCACTTTCTTTGATACCTCTTTGGAAAACCATAATGGTCTCCTCTTCCTTTTCCTCTTGCTAACTTGCTTAATGCATAATTCTGTTGTTCTTGTAATCCCAATTTTAAATACTGCCCACTGTTCCTCAACCCCTGATTCCTGTCCCATTCCCCTTAATGCCTCTTTCAAGTATCTCCCCATTTTCCCAAAGTCTGCACCCTTAAAATCCAGGATACGTGTTTTTGTGTGGTTTGGTTCTGCTCTTTCTGTGATTCAAACCACAATGACTGGTGGTCACTGTTACCCAGGTGCTCCCCCACTGTTACCCCCATCACACTGTCCCTGTTTGTGAGCACAAGGTCCAGTATTGCCTTCTGCCGAGGTTGGTTCCATGACCAGTTGCTTGAGGAAGGCACCCTGAAGGAGTCCAGGATAAATCTGCTCTAGTTGATGCTGCTGGGATGCTCCAGTCCACGTCTGGAATATTGAAGTCTCCAACCAGTACTACCTCACCCTTGTCTGCCATCCTTTGGATGGCTAGCATCAGCTCCCTGTCTGTTTCTTCCTCCTGGGCTGGTGGTCTATAGACCACACCTGTGCGGATGGCTGGCCCCATTTTCCTTTCCAGCTTAACCCACAGTATCTCTCCCCCATTTTGTTCCTCCTGGATCTCTGTGGCCCTTATGTCATTTTTCACATACAGTGCCACTCCTCTCCTCCTTCCTGCCTGCTCTGTCTCTTCTGAATATGTTGTAGCCAGGTATGGCCATCTCCCAGTCATGGTTATCATTACACCAGGTTTCAGTGATGGCCACAATGTCCAGGTCTGACTGTACCATGACAGCCTCAGATCTTCCATCTTTTGCTAAGGCTCCTGGCATTTGCACACATGGCTTTCCATGATTTGACCTCCATAGACTGCTTCACTGTTCTACTCAGCCCCTTCCTTGGTTGTCATTTATCCCTGGTTCTCCTTGCTGTCTGCCCTTCTGCTGAATTTTGCCCTTTTCTGCTTATCCACCTCTTGGGCACTAATCTCCATCTTTTGCACACTGCTTTGCAGAGATAGCCACCCTCTGGTTCACTGGTTCCACTGTTAGCTGTTGGGGTGAGCAAGTAGGTACCCTCCTTGCTGGCCTGCTACCCTTTTCATAGTTTAAATGCTTGTCAATGTAGCATTTAAACTTATCATTGAGTGCTTGATTCCTCCAGGATGGATGCAGGCCGTCAGGCTTGAACAAACCTCCATCCTCCAGGCGGGTCCCCAGTCACCAATGAATCCAATCCCTTCCTCACAGCACCAGTTCTTCAACCATGAGTTAAAGTTCCTGGTGCACGCACTCCGATGCTCTCCCTTGCCTCTCACAGGTAGTACTTCTGAGAAAGTGACAGAAGTAGCTACTTGCTTGAGACCCCTCCCCAGTTTCCTAAACTCTTCCTGAACTTCCTTTGGCTCCCCATTTGCCAGGTCATTAGTACCTATTGCTTGATAAAGATGTTAGTCCATATTTTCTGGTATTTGTATCCAGTATTGAATACCAACAAAAGGATGGTTGTCTTATTTTGTTACCAACATATTCATGCCATGACCCTACTAGAACTGGATTTTGCATAGATGTCACAATACAAAGCCCATAGTTAAGAATGTGAATATCTGTTATAGCAGTCAGTGATAATACACACAGATACACACAGAAATGTTATGGCAGAGAAAGGCCCCACGGCCCATCTAGTCTGCCCAACACCCTACCTCCCCCCTTCTGTTATGCTTCCACCCTCTTTACCCAACCCCTTAAATCTATCTTAAGCCCTCTTGAACCCCTCCACCGTTTCAGTTGCCACTACCTCCTCCGGCAGCTTGTTTCAGGCATCCACCACCCTCTCCGTGAAAAACTGCCCCCTGACATTACCTCTGTATTGTCCACCTTCCAGTTTGAGGCTATGTCCCCTCGTGTATGCTCCCTTCTTCAATCTGAACAAGCTATCACCCTCCACCTTATTTATTCCCTTCAGATACTTAAAGGTCTCAATCATGTCCCCCCTCTCCCTCTTAGTCTCCAGAGGGTACAGATTTAGCCCTATCAATCTTTTCTCATAGGGTACATCCTGCATTCCTCGTACCATTTTGGTTGCCTTTCTCTGTACCCTCTCTATCAACTCAACATCTGTTCATAGATAAGGCCTCCAGAACTGCACCCCATACTCCAGATGCGGCCTAACCATGGTTCTGTATAATGGCATTAGCAGCTCCCTCTTCCTGCCATTAAAACCCCTCACAATGCAGGCCAGCATTCCATTTGCCTTTCTCACTGCCCTGCTACACTTACTGCCTACCTTGAGGTCACGCAGTACCATTACCCCCAGATCCCTTTCTATTTCCTTCTCCTTAATCACCACCCCCCCAAGGGAGTAAGTTTCCCTCCTATTGCTCCTCCCCAGGTGCATCAGTGAGCACTTTTGTGCAATAAACTTCAATTTCCAGGTGTCAGACCACCTCTCCAGCCTCTCCAGGTCCCACCTCATGGCTTGCACCCCACTAGGTGAATCCACCCTATTGCAGACCTTTGTATCAGATGCAAACAGGCACACCTGTCCCTTCAGACCCTCCGCTAGGTCACTAACATAGATGTTAACCCTTTGAGAACTGAATATGTGTGAAAGTATATAGATTCTGGACGTATATATACGTCCACAGTCTTCTAGAGTATTTGTCCCAGCACTGACCCCTGTGGCACTCCACTGGTCACTGCCCATTCCCTGAAATGTGTCCCATTTACCACCACCATCTGACTCCTTCCCTTCAACCAGTTTTCCACCCACCTGGTGATCCTGTGGTCCACCCGTAGTTTGTCCAGCCTATGCACCATTCTACCATGTGGAATGGTGTTGAAGGCCTTATTGAAATCCAGATAAGCCACATCCACCACTCCTCCCTGGTACACTATGTGTGTCACCCCATCGAAAAACTCTATCAGGTTAGTCTGACAGGACCTTCCCTTGGTGAAGCCATGCTGCCTGTCATCCTGCATGCCATTCATCTCCAAATATTCTATCAACCTGATCTTAAGTAGTGTTTCCATTACCTTTCCCACCAACAGGTAAGACTAATGGGATGTAGTTTTTGACCTCGTCCTTCCACCCCTCCCTTATGTAGTGCGACCACTTCTGCCCTCTCTCAGTCCATTGGCATCACCCCTGTGGCTAAGGACAAGTTAAACAGCCTCACCAGATGCGGCACCAGTTCATCCTTCACCTCCTTGAGAGCCCTTGGGTGTATTCCATCAGGCCCCATTGCCTTGTCCACCCTAAGTCTACCCAGCTCTTCCCTTAGTCCTTCATCTGTGAATTCTGCCACACCCATCTGCCTGTGGCTGTTACCCTCCCCACCCCATCCTGGTCCCCTGCCCTCTCTTTCCTCCTAGAAGATTGGGGCAAAATAGCTATTTAATGTCTCTGCTGTTTTGAAATCCCCTTCCAGTATTGTTCCACTTTCCCCCCTTATCCTTCCAATCCCATGCTGCACTCTCTTTCTTTCTCCAGCATACCTAAAGAAGATTTTGTCCCCCGCTCCTTGCCTGCTTCGCTATCTTCTCCTCAGTGGTCTCCTTAGCCCTCCTTATCTTTTGCCCTGCCTCCTTTCTTTTTTCCCTGTAGGTTTCCCCATCCTTGTCCTTTTGTGTCCTCCTGTACCTCTTGAATGCTGTAGTCTTCTCCTTTAGCCCTAACGCCACCTCTCTAGTGAACCATAGAGGTCTTTTTTGTCTTCTATTCTTTCTTACCCTTCTTATGTATAAGTCCATGGCTTCAAATACCCCTCTCTTGATGGCTGCCAATGATTCCTCCACCCCCTGCACATCCCCTGTCTTCAATATTTCTTACCCACCTACCTTCCTCATTCCATGAAAGTCAGCCTTCCTGAAGTCCATTACCTTGGTTCTCATCCTAACCCTCTCCCTGCCCTCTCTCACCCTGAACCTGACAGCCCTGTGGTCACTGGTGCCAAGCTCTTCCCCCCACCTTCACCTCCTCCACACTGTCCCCTTTTGTGAGGACCACATCCAACAGGTTTACACCCATAGTGGGATCACTGACCCTTTGCTGCAGGAATATGCCCTGAAGAGCTTCTAAGATGCCCCTGCTCCTTGCGGATATTGCTGTCTGGGCCTCCCAGTTGATGTCCGGAAGGTTTAAGTCCCCAGCTAACACAATTTCCCCTTTCCATGCCATCCTCTCTACTGATTCTACAAAGTGTCTATCCCCTTCCTCCCCCCCCTGCATGGGAGGCCTATAGACTACCCCAACATGCAGATTTTCCCCCTGTTGCCTGTCTATGGTGACCCACATTATCTCTGTTTCCCCATCCTCATCCTGCCCTTCCATGGCCCCAATCCCTTCTCTGACATATAATGCCGCCCCTCCCTCCTGCTTACCCTCCCGATCCTTTCTAAACAAATGATATCCTGGTATCACCATCTCCCAGGCGTGGTGCTTGTTTCACCAAGTTTCACTCACTGCTACTATGTCTAGGTTCTCCTCCATCATGGTGGCCTCCAGTTCTCCCATTCTGTTCCCCAGGCTCCTGACATTTGCAACCATAGCCCTCCAATATGTAGCCCCATCCCATCCTTCCCTGCTGCTAACTGTTCCCTTGATGAGTGCTGTGACTTGGGGGGGGGGCAGGCTGATAGCCTGTCTGCTCTGCCTCACATAAAGATGACCCTGTCCTTAGCCCCCCTTATTTAATTTAAAATGAACTTCCTTGCCATGAAGTCCCCCAGTTTACTGTTTAGTGCAGCTGCCCCTGAAGAGCTCAGGTACAGCCTGTCTTGGGCATACAGCCTCATCTCCTCCCATGTAGAGCCCCAGTCACCTATCCAGCCAAACCCCATTCGACTGCACCAACCTTGTAGCCAATTGTTGAATGCCCTTATCTTCTCCTTTCTGGGTGTGCTCATTGTTGGTACTGGCAACACCTCATAGAAGGAAATGGAAGGAAAAACAGTGTTGCTCCTACAGAACCTAGTGAGTTCCTCGAACCTTGCCTGTACCTCCATCAGACTGTTCCCATCCAAGTCATTTGTGCCCAGGTGAAATACCAGATGTGTCCTTTCATCCTGTTGCTTACCCCAGGAAGGAATATGATGCCTCACCTCCAACGCCATCATCCCTAGCATGCACTGTACCCATACTGTATTTGTTTTTTGCTCCCTTCCTTCCTCATTTTAGCTCCTTAATTATTGAGAATCCCAAGATTGTCACCCTACTGTCCCCTGCTTCCTGGGTGTACTTTTGGCCTCTAGCTTTGTGTTGCTGGGTTTGGCTCCTTTTGGACTCCTCCTCATGTTCTATCCTGACTTGGTTTCTGCCTCTGCTCATCTTTTGTTCCCCATCACCTAACCTATCCTGATTTTCACCTACACCCAGAATCTGTCCCTCTTCGTCCTCTTCCTTTAGCCTTTCCTAAGACTCCCCCCTCCTGTACCTCTTCATCCCTTTGTGCTTCCACCTGGCTTCCTTCATCCCTGCAAACCCCTCCTGCATCATTGCTTGAGCATGAGCCAACTTCACCTGACCCCCCTCTACCTGCTCCTGGCCTTCCCCCATCTGCATCACTGTGCGAGATTGTGCTAACTGTGCTTGATCCCCCTCCAACTGTTTCTGTCCCACTCATCTTTGCAAGAGGTTTGAGCACTGTACCCCACTGGGGGAAGTCTTCCTCCCCACCACCTGCCCTGTCTGCATATTCCTCCTCTCCCACACCCTGCCTGGTGCATGCCCCAGCTTCCTACTGCAGCTCCTGTACTGCAGGGTTTCCTCCCATTCATGTTCAGCCTCCCAGGAGTTCAACTCCAGCACTTCCAGAGCTTTCTTCCTGCCCCTTTTCTTATGCCACAGTTCCCCTAGTGCCACCCTCTGGTATGTCCCTAATATCCCCATCACCTCCTCCACCCCTTCCCCTGTATGTGATGTGCCTGCCCCCTCCTCCCCCTTCCACTGCACCTGAGATCTTTCCCCCCCATGTCCCCCAGCTGCTCTGCCATCCCTTCTCTGATGGTCCCTGTATTCATCTCTTCTCTGAGAAATTCCTCAGACATCTACTGGGGCAAAGCAAATATTAAACATAGATATGACCAGGTTTGTGCTGCTCTAACCTGGAATAGCACCAGCTGTCAGGGGTATGCCCATATTCAAAGAGCACAGATGCGTGACACCCACCCCAACAGTGCCATCGCACACAGTATTATCCTGTGCCTATGCAAATGAGGATTCCCCCATGCATAGGCAGTACAGCACAATAATAAAAGTGTTCAGAAGTGCTACATGGTCACCAATAGCTGTGCAGTTTAATGCTTCTGAAACCCAGACCTTAGCAATGCACAGACATGTCTGCCCACTGTCAAGGGTTTGGGTACCCTGGTGGTTGCTGCTCTAATCCCTTCCCTGTAATTATTTTATACTTCCTTGTGGTTTAATGGTCCCTCTCTAGCCTGATTCCTTCCCCAATAATTCTTTTGCATGCCCTGGTGGTCTAGTAGTCCATCCCTAGCCCTGATCCCCTCCCCAGTATTTAATTTATAATCCCTGGTGGTCTAGTGGTCTTTCCCCTGCCCTGATCCCTTCCACAGTAATTATTTTATACACTCTGGTGGTCTAGTGGTCTCTCCTGAGCCTTGAGCCCCTCCCCTGTATTTTATTTATAATCCCTAGTGGTTCCTACCTCATTCTCTGCTTGCTATCCCAACCCAATGAAATGCATTCCTTGGTAATCTAGTGGGCCCCCACCCCAGCAGGTAGAGACCCACTACCCCACTCCCCCTAACTTAACCCATGCCAGTGATGGCACAGCCCTCCTCACACTGCCACGGCCAGCTGCTGGTTGAACTGTCAATAAGACTATACAGTACATAGTATGCACTGATTGCTTGTGAGTGCATATTATGTACTGTACACACTCATTGGTGTTTCAGTTGGTGGGTGGCCATGGCGGTGTGAGGAGGGCTTTGCCAGTTGCTGGCATGGGTTGGGTTGGGAAGGCAGTGGGTTGGTTACTATCTGCTGGGGTGAGGGGGTAGAGGCCGCTAGACTACCTTGGAATGTATTTCATTTGGTCAGGATGGTGATCAGAGAATGGGGAGGGGCCGGGGCCATTGGATCACCAGGGATTATAAATGAAATACTGGGGAAGGGATTAGGACAGGGGAGGGACCACTAGACCAGCAGGGCATATAAAAGAATTACTGGGGTGAAGGGATTATAGCTAGCGAGGGACCACTAGACCACCAGGGAGTATAAAAGAATTTCCAGGAAAAGTATTGGGGCAGGGGAGGAATCACTAGCCCACCAAGGAGTACAAAAGAATCACCAGGGAAGTGATTGGGGCCAGGGATGGACCACTAGACCACCAGGGAGTATAAAAGTATTACCAGGGAAGGGATCAGGGCAGAGGAGGGATCACTGAGCCACCATTGTGGGTTTATATTTATATGGGGACAGGGCTTGGGGCTTGGGTAGAGGACTTGGCCCTGCACATTTGGGCTGGGCACTCACATGCAAATGAATCCATAATGGGCATGAAAATTATCCCTTAGCACTGTGCATGCCCAATGGGCTCATTTGTATGTTTTGGCTGAATATCATTCATGGGGGCCACCGTACTCTTTAGTCCCACCCTCTGGTAGCGCTGCACCAAACATGGTGACTGCTTGCTGTGGGCCATGCTACCAGGGTCTGATATTCAAACAGATAGCATGGTCAGTTTGGATCACCCCTGTTGTGGGGTGTAGAAATGACTTTTACCAGAAACAGCAAATTGGGTGCAGCATACCTTACAGGTATGATTTTTATTTAAAAAAAAAAACAAATCAAGAAAAATACAAACAATTGACTTTTTGTTCAAACAGAGTACATAAATCAAAAGAAAATCATAAAGCACAGCTTGGCTAGAAAATAGAGAGCTATCTTGCCAACATCTATCTGTGCCTGACCTCTCACAGAGATCTCCCAGGGAGAAGCACACAGGGCCTCTCCCGAGGAACATCTGATCTGGAAGTCTCAGCTAAATCCTTTTATATGCTTGTAGCTCCTTCTATAATCTAAAAGCACTCCCATCAATTATTTCAAAAACATGTATTATTCCCAAATATCATCAATATTTTATTACAAAATCATCTTACATTGATTTGTTTTTACAAATTAGCAAGAACATTCTATTTTTAGAGAAAACAAACATTTGGAGAAACTTACTTTTGCACTTAATATACTCCTGTGGGCTGCATTACTGAAACTCCACCCACAAGAGCAAGGAGAGGAGAGCTCCTGGCAAGATAAAAAGAGAATACCTAGGGCTGCCCATCCCTTATACAGGCTCAGAACAAGGCAAGCTTCTGAGCAGACACATGACTAAAGAGTGTGCTCCATAAAGGCTTGTGTTAAGGAAACTCAGGTATTTAGATATCTTTATTTTACATTGTAAAATACCTGTACATAAGCCTGAGCTAGTACATTAAAGAAAAATGAACAAAAAATGAACAGTCACTCAGAGAAGCTGCTGTGTAGTTCAAAGACAAGCAGACCCTTCTCAGTGTACAGTTCAGCTGGAAAAACCAACAGTGCTCAGCACCCAGCGAAGTTATTTCATTTAAGTCAAGTGTTTGGCTGAGCTTTGTCAGGATTCAGGACAGAGTTTAGTTTCCTGACTGCTGAGGGCAAAGACAGGAAGGCAATTCTATCATTTAAATTCTATACTTTAAAGAATATGAGGCTTAAAGGGCTATTTGTCCACTCAGTGCAGAGTTAAAGTTCCCTGTTTGCAACTGCATTTTTGCAAACTTTTGCAATGTGAGAAAGGACCCAAAGTTACAAAAGACTAACAGAACCTTTTTAACTTAGCTGGCAAAGTTACGAATGGGGGAAAATAATTATCCAGCATGTGAGTGGTTTTAGAACAGACTGCCAGTCCATAATAGTATTTTAACCAATCCCCTTCCAGAGCTCTATCAGATATCCAGTGCCAAGGGTTCCTGAAGGCAGAAATGAAACAGAAACTGAACAGCGAGTGGCCAACATGCTTTTATAGTAAGAATAATAGTAGCTTAGCAAGGAAATAAACAGCAAGCAAAAAAAATATATATTTAAAAATGCTGTTGCACAACAGACTTAGAAATATAAATAAAAGAGTTATAGGAAAAAGAGAAAAATAAAGACTTCAGGTCCTGGACTGGTTCTGAAAAATGCAGGGGGGGAGGACACCATTACAATACCCTCCTATTCAGAAACAAACCAATCTCTACTGGTTTGTATAGAGATCAAATATATCCACATTCCCGTAGGAAAGGGATGGGGTTTCCACCCACTCTCACAGAAACCCCACCCCAGGGCACCCTTAACAATACAAGATCTACATAGATTGCATATTCTACATAAATATCTAATTTCTTCTACATAAATACATTTGTCCTGGGGCTTATTAAATATTTAACCAGCACCAGCATTTTTATGTCTGGCACCAGGTCGATGTTTGATTTCAAAAGTATATGGTTGTAGTGCCAGATACCATAGGAGAATACAAGCATTGTTATCTTTCATTTGTTGCAGCCAGCAGAGAGGCTTATGATCAGTAACAAGAGTAAATTTGTTGCCCCACAAATAAAATGTCAGAGCTTCAATGGCCCATTTGACTGCCAAACACTCTTTCTCAATTGTTGCATATTTATGTTCTCTTGGAAATAATTTCTGGCTGATATTAAGGATAGGATGCTCTTCTCTATCAATGTTCTGCAACAATACAGCTCCTAACCCAGTATCTGAGGCATCGGTATGAACCTCAAAAGGTTAGGTAAAGTCAGGAGACTTCAACACTGGTGATGCACACAAAGCAGCTTTAATAGCTTGAAATGCTTTTTCACACTCATCAGACCAAGGAACAATATTGGGGATTGATTTTTTTTGTTTGTGTCGTCAATGGTGTAGCTGAGGTAGCAAAGTCAGGAATGAAATGCCTGTAATATCCTGCACGCCCTAGAAAATATCTTACTTCTGTCTTTGTCTTAGGAACAGGACAGTTTGCTACCACTCTCACTTTACTGACTTCAGGTCACAAACTCCCATTTCCAAGAACGAACCCTAAATATCTTGTCTCCTGCATGGCTATGCGTCATTTTGAGGAATTAATAGTCAGCCCTGCTGATTGAATGGTCGGGATGACTTTATTCAAATGATCAAGGTGTGGGGACCCCTTTTTGCTGTATATCACTACATCGTCCAAGTAGGCAGAACAGTACTGTAAGTGTGGAGCTAACAACTGGTCCATGTACCTTTGAAATGTTTCAGGGGCCCCGTGTAAGCCAAAAGGCATATACATGAATTGGAAAAAACTAAAGGGCCTACTGAAAGCAGTCTTGTTTTTAGAATCAGCCATTAAGGGACTCTGCCAGTAGCCTTTTGTGAGGTCTAAGGTGGTAATATAACAAGCCCGGACTTATTGGTCAATGATGTCATCAACTCTGGGTATGGGGTAGCTATCAAATTCTGATACCAAATTCAGCTGTCAAAAATCTAAATAGAGTCAGATATCCCCTTCCTTCTTTGGAACTATTACCATTGAAGATGACCATGGACTTACAGATGGTTCTATAAGTCCTAGTGCTAACATCTTATTTCTTTCTTTCTTAACCTCTGTACATAGTTTTTTAGGTAATCTATACGCCTTCTGGCATATAGGATTAGCTGTTGTTCTAATCTTATGTGACACGTTACTAGCTTGTCCTGGTTTAGTAGTAAATACAGCAGAAAATTGTTCTAGGAGTTGGTTAATATCAATTTTTTGTTGTTCATCTAACTGTGAATTAATAACCACATCCTGAAGGCTTTCTGTCTTTTTCAATCTATGGTATACTGTATCTAACCCTGTATCCTGACCATTAGAGTACACACAGCAACAGGTTTTGTCTCTATACGCTCATGCCATTTTTTTAACAGGTTGACATGGTAGACTTTACTCAATGAGTGTTTTTCTGGGGTCTCTATTCTGTATGTGACAGGTCCAGTCTATTCTACAATATTATAGGGGCCTTGTCACTTCATCAATAACTTGTTGTCTGATGATGGTAAAAGAAGCAAAACGTTGTCACCCAGAGTGAATACCTTTTCCTGAGTTTTGATGTCATAAAACACTTTGTTTTGCCTGGGCTTCCACAGTATTTTTATGAGCCTGTTGAGTGCATAAAAGCAATCTCTTCCTTAATTTTTTCATGTATTCTAAAATGTTCACATGTTCAATCTGGAGATTACCCTCCCAGGCTTCTTTCACTACATCCAAGGGTCCACGGGGATTCCCACCATACAGTAACTGAAATGGTGAAAATCCTGTACAAGCTTGGGGGACTTATCTATAAGCAAATAAAAATAAAGACAGGTAGTAATCCCAGTACTTTCCCTAATCATCCACAAATTTGCGCAACATATGTTTCAAGGTTTGATTGAACCTCTCCATGAGGCCATCTGTCTGTGGATGATATGGGGTTGTTCTGATTGCAGCAACACCCAACAGTTTCTAGAGTTCTCTGAGCAGCATGGCACAAAAATTTGCACCTCTGTCAGTGCGAATCACCTTAGGGATCCCCAACCTACTACAGTAGTCCAAAATCTTTCCTGCTATTTTTGCAGTTGAAATTGTTCTCAGTGGGTAGGCTTCTGGATATTTGGTTGTGTAATCGCAAATAACCAGAATAAATCCATTCCCTTTTGTACTTTTACTTAGGGGCCCAACAATGTTCATTGCAATATGTTCAAAAGGTTGGGAAGCTAGTGGCAAAGGTCTAAGAGGGGCTTGTTCTTTTTTGGTTATCTGACTAACTTTCTGGCATTCATAACACCCCTTACAGTAATCAGTAACAGATTCATGAATACCCAGCCAGAAAAATTGTTGTAATAGTCTGGCTAAAGTTCTCTCCCTCCCAGCATGCCCTGCACTGGGAATATCATGAGCAAGATATAACAAATCTGCTCTGTACTTCAGGAGGACCACTAATTGTTCAACCTTTTCTTGTGTGGTAGGATGTGTACAGATTCTGTATAGAATATTGTGTTTCAAAATTATAGGGTTTCTAATAGTACCATCTAACCATATCTGAGAAAACATAGAAACGAGGGTAGCATCATCCTTCTGTTCTTGTGAAATGTTGTACATCTGTAATATGGGCATTTTATCTACATGCCCCTTAATTTTTTCCATTGTTTTTGTAAATTTCTCTTTTCTGCTTTAGATTTTCTTGCTTTCCCCACCTCCACAAATATCTCATCCTGAAAGGTAAAAGGTAGGTTAGTTTGGTCATTTACTGTAGACAATTGAGATCTAGTAGAAACAGCCACTAACTTATTAATACTAACATCCTGACAAGAAGACACAGTTTGGGAAAAACAGTAGTCTTGCCCCAACATAAAAGGAACAGGTAGAGTAGGAACCACCCCCACAACCACTTTGTCCTCATGTCCATAAATATTAACAGTCAATGTAGTAGTTGGATATTGATGGGTGTCTCTGTGTATACATATCACTCCTGTTGTAGAAGTTGTAGGTAACAGGATGACCAGGTCTACTCAAATAAGGCTCTGCTTGCTGCCAGAGTCCACAAGTCCATCAACAATATGTCCATTAACACACTTTGGAATAATGAAGTTACCCAGGTTTAAAGAAGTAAAATAAACTGATTCTTTCTTTTTCTTAGGGCAGAATATAGCAATATGTCCCATATCATAACAGTAATGACATTCCACTGTTGTATTTGTTACTTTGGTAGGAATAGGTAATCCCTCTTTCTTGGCACCCACAGTACTTTGATTACATGGAAAAGATGGTCTTACTGGAGTTGTGGTAATTGCAGGATTACTAGCAGGGAAGCCATCAGTTCTCCGATATCCTTTCCGTAAGGGTTGTCGAGCTGCCAAAAAGTCCTCAGCCAAAGTAATAGCAAGGTCTGCATTCTCTGGGTTATGTTGCCAGATCCACAGTTGTACTTCAGGAGACATAATGTGTATAAATTGTTCCAAAATAAACATGTTCATAATGGCTTTAACAGTTTTCCCTTCTGGTTGGATCCATTTGGTGCATTAGTCTTGTAATCTGGTGTAGGTTTCTCTTGGTGGTATGTGAGGGGCATGTTTTAAAGTCCTAAATCTCTGTCTATATGTTTCTAAATTGATGTAAAACTGTTTCAAAATCTCTCTTTTTTACTGCTGTATAATCATTAATGGATGCACTGCCCATATCAGTGCATGCCAGTTGTGCTTTACCCATTAAATAAGGGGCAAGGCAAACCACCCTTTGAGTTTGATGCCAATCACAGGCTTGGGCTACCCACTCAAATGTTGTTAGGTATGTTTCAATATCGTCAGTAAGTGTCATTTTTGTTAGCTTAATGTCTTTTGTGGTTTGTGTACCTTGTCCTGCTCCCAGTGTCTGAAACATCTGTACAGTGTCTGCCATCTCTGGTCCTGTCTCTGATGTTCCATTTCCCTTTCCCAGTACTCTCTTTCCTGTTGCCTGTCCTGTTCTACCTGTCTTAGTGCTAGCCATCGTAATAGTTCTTTTTAAGTCCTCTGGGGGTACATCTTCAGATTGTTCCTCAGGCTCATCCATATTTACAGCCTGCATCTGATTTGTAATTTCTTCTATGTCCCCAGTAGCCATACCATTCCTAATCTTGGGCCTGGTTACAGGAGGAAGACCTGATAGTAAGGGTTCCCCAGTGATGGCAGTCTGACTTCTTGTTGTAAAGTCCATAGGGCTCCTCCATCTTATGAGCCATGTACCTACTGTTTCCTCAAAAGTCACAGATATGAAAGTGCAGTTTCTATTCTGGGATCCCTTTTTAGTTTGGATCACCAGTAACCCCACTTCTGGTACCAATTTTGTTGTGGGGTGTAGAAATGACTTTTACCAGAAACAGCAAATTGGGTACAACATACCTTACAGGTATGATTTTTATTTAAAAAAATAAACAAATCAAGAAAAATACAAACAATTGACTTTTTTTTCAAACAGAGTACATAAATCAAAAGAAAATCATAAAGCACAGCTTGGCTAGAAAATAGAGAGCTATCTTGACAACATCTATCTGTGCCTGACCTCTCACAGAGATCTCCCAGGGAGAACCACACAGGGCCTCTCCCCAGCAACATCTGATCTGGAAGTCTCAGCTAAATCCTTTTATATGCTTGTAGCTCCTTCTATAATCTAAAAACACTCCCATCAATTATTTCAAAAACATATTTTATTCCAAAATATCATCAATATTTTATTAAAAAATAATCTTACATGGATTTGTTTTTACAAATAATCAAGAACATTCTATTCTTAGAGAAAACAAACATTTGGAGAAATTTAATTTTGCCCTTAATATACTCCTGTGGGCTGCATTACTGAAACTCCACCCACAAGAGCAAGGAGAGGAGAGTTCCTGACAAGATAAAAAGAGAATACCTAGGGCTGCCCATCCCTTATACAGGCTCAGAACAAGGCAAGCTTCTGAGCAGACACATGACTAAAGAGTGTGCTCCATAAAGGCTTGTGTTAAGGAAACTCAGGTATTTAGATATCTTTATTTTACATTGTATAATACCTGTACATAAGCCTGAGCTAGTACATTAAAGAAAAATGAACAAAAAATGAACAGTCAGTCAGAGAAGCTGCTGAGTAGTTCAAAGACAAGCAGACCCTTCTCAGTGTACAGTTCAGCTGGGAAAAACCAACAGTGCTCAGCACCCAGCAAAGTTATTTCATTTAAGTCAAGTGTTTGGCTGAGCTTTGTCAGGATTCAGGACAGAGTTTAGTTTCCTGACTGCTGAGGGCAAAGACTGGAAGACAATTCTAACATTTTAATTCTATACTTTAAAGAATATGAGGCTTAAAGGGCCACTTTTCCACTCAGGGCAGAGTTAAAGTTCCCTGTTTGCAACTGCTTTTTTGAAAACCTTTGCAATGTGAGAAAGGACCCAAAGTTACAGAATATTAACAGACCCTTTTTAACTTAGCTGGCAAAGTTACGAATGGGGGAAAATAATTATCCAGCATGTGAGTGGTTTAGAACAGACTGCCAGTCCATAATAGTATTTTAACCCATCCCTTCCTGAGCTCTATCAGATATCCAGTGCCAAGGGTTCCTGAAGGCAGAAATGAAACAGAAATTGAATGGTGAGTGGCCAACATGCTTTCATAGTAAGAATGATAGTCGCTTAGCAAGGAAGTAAAGAAGAAGCAAAAAAATATATATTTAAAAATGCTGTTGCGCAACAGACTTAGAAATATAAATAAAAGAGTTATTGAAAAAGATAAAAAATAAAGACTTGATATCCTGGACTGGTTCTGAAAAATGCAGGGGGGAGCACCATTACAACCCCATCTGTTAGAATAGGGTGCCAGAGCCAGATGTCCCTATTTTTTTGTGTGGTGCACCTGTTTGTGCATTCAGCTGGATGGGTCTGAAAATAGGGCCCATAGAGTTTGTATGGGTTCTATTTCCCCTCAATAATTCTTCTCCTCCCCCGGCACCACCTATACTCCAATCCAATTGTCTACCTAGATCTCCTATACCCTATCCCCTTCTCTCTTTCCATTCCATACCTACCCTAACCCTAGATTCTCTTCACCCTCCCTTGTTCCCACCTATATCCAATCCAATTCTCAGTACTAATGTATCTTTAGATATGATTATTATTTTACAACTTGTTATATGTTTTATGGCTCTCCTCGCCTTGCACATGTACCCCATACCTTTTCTGAATGATGTATAACCTACTGTATGTTGAATTTCTTGGATGCAAATCTGTTTGTATAGTTAATCAATCAATGTTGCATCTCTTAATATGTTTATAATGTATCTGTACCCGGGGTTGCACCTGAAAAAGGGATTGTCTTTCTCAGCAGGCCTACCCGGTCATCAAAATCCAAATAAATACTCAGTTCAGTACAAATGTATTAATTTTTATTTTAGCTCTGTATACTGCAGACATGTCTTTATAAGTATGATTTGCATAGCAACATAGTAGTAGGAAAAAAGAGGATGTACTACCCTTGTATAGGTCACTAGCGAGGCCACATCTAGAGTATGGAGTTCAATACTGGTACCCACACCTCAAAAAGGACATTAACCTGCAGGAGAAGGTCTAGTGGAGGGCTACAAACATGATAGTTGGTCAGCAGGATAAGGCATATGAGGAGAGGTTGAGGACACTGAACATCTACTCCATGGAGGAAAGGAGAGAGAGAAAGAGAGCGAGAGAGAGAGAAAGAAAGAACGTGATTGGGACCTTCAAGTACATGAAAGGGATAAATAAGTTGGATAGGGAGGGTCTCTTTAAGCTATGGAGCAATCATAACATGAAGGGGCATAGTCTTAAGCTGGAGGGGAAGTTTTTGGAGGGAGGTCAGGAAGCACTTCTTCACAGAGAGGGTGGTGGACACTTGGAATCCACTGCCAGAAGAGGTGGTCTCAATGATGACAGTGGGTGGATTCATGAGAGTCTGGGATAGGCATGGGGTAGTGGTGGGCGAAGTGGTCGAAATTTGCTCCGCGAAGTGATTCATAGAGTAACATGGAATCCGCAAAGTATTCTGCAACATGAAGTAGAGTACTTCGCATTATAATGGGGAAAGCAAAGTCCATTGAGAACAATGACTTTGCATTATTCCACCTTCCTCAAGCCACTTCTCCACCAATTTTAAGGCGAAGTACATTGACATCAATATACTTCCCATCACTTCACCTTGTTTTTGAGCTCCAAAGGCAAATTTTGCAGTGCTTGATGGAATTGCATGTCACATGGGCTCTAGATTATTCTGCACAGCCTCAGTTCTGGGTAGTGTGTGTGTAGTGGAAGATAGAGACAGTGTGTCCTCTCACAGCTCTGCGATTCAAATCCTCTAAAAGCTGTTAAAAAACACTTTTTGGGCCATGTTTTTTGCCCACTATTTAGTACATTGATTGTAGGAAACCCTCCTGTGCTCATATCATTGAGTGTTTATTGTTTGTGTATGGATTTTGAATGTTAATTTAGAACAGTCAGTCTGTGTACTGTGAAGTGTGCTCTGGGGGAGGGGTGTATCTGTGGTGTAGTAGATAAACTGGGAGAAAAAGGCAGTCTTTCTGTTTTGGTTATATCTTTCTTGTATAACTGTGTTAATGTACACACAGTAAAATTTTCATCAATTCTTGACATTTTTTTTGCTGATTATTGTGGTGCAGCAGTGTATAATTTCAGTTTGTTTAAAACATTTGGTTATATTACTAAAGGTTTTCACGTTGCTGTGCATTACTTATAGTGTGTGTGAGTGTGTGTGTGCAATGCGTGCCACTAAATCAGACACCTTTTATTGTGCCACAGAGTAATTGCAGCAGTGTGAACCTGCTATCCACTGCACCTGCATGCATTTTTTTATACTGCTTTGTGGTATTTTTACTGGTAGTGGACTGTTACTGCCGTGCCACCCCAAATGGCAAAAAGTATTCTTTTCCAGATTTGAATTTGTGACTTGTGAGCACTGGTTAGGTGGTGTTGTGCCTTTGCGTCTGTATCTCTTGAGTGCTCAGTGCAATCTTAATCTGTCTGCGTGTTTGCAGTACACCATTAATTCTGGGAGACTTTGCATTTCTTGTTATGTTCTCATTTCACTTGGTCAGCACTGGGGAATTTTCTGGACACAAGACAGTAGCATTTTGGGGATGCACCTTAATTCCGGTGACTGTGTGTGACCACTGTGCACATGACGGAGTGTACCATTAATTCTGGGAGACTTTTCATTGTTTGTTACCCTCTCATTTCACTTCATCAGCACTGGGGAATTTTATGTACCCAAGACAGTAGCATTTTGGGGATGCAAATTAGTTTTGGTGATTGTGTGTGACCACTGCGCACATGACTGAGTGTGCCATTAATTCTGGGAAACTTCACATTTCTTGTTATGCTCTCATTTCACTTTGTCAGCACTGGGAAATTTTCTGGACACAAGACAGTAGCATTTGGGGGATGCACATTAATTCTGGTGACTATGTGTGTGACCACTACACGCATGATGGAGTGCACCATTAATTCTTGGAGACTGTATTTTTTATTACCCTCTCGTTTCACTTCATCTGCACTGGGGAATTTTCTGGACACAAGACAGTAGCATTTTGAGGATGCAAATTAATTCTGGTGACTGTGTGTGACCACTGCGCACATGACTGAGTATGCCACTGATTCTGGGAGACTTTGCATTTCTTATTGAACTCTCATTTCACTTCATCAGCACTGGGGAATTTTCTGGACACAAGACAGTAGCATTTTGGGGATGCACATTAATTCTGGTGACTGTGTGTGACTACTGCATGCATGACGTCTGAGTGCGCTATTAATTCTCGGAGACTTTGCATTTCTTGTGCTCTCATTTCACTTCATCACTATCAGAACTGGAGAGTTTTCTGGACACAGGACATGAGCACTTTGGGCATACACATTAATTCTGGTGACTGTGTGTCTGAAGGGCTGCCAATATTATTGTCACTTCACCTTACTTTGCATTAAGGCAGAATGATAATGCAAAGTAATAATTACAAGGTGAAGTGAGCCTTTTGCATTGGCCACTCCACAGAGCAAAGTGACAATGCTAAGTGCCCACTTTGCAGGCACTTCACCGACAAAATTTAAATTCGCTGCATCTCTAATAGGGGAAAAGTAAGGATCATGAGTAGGGAGTATTGGAGGAGTGGGGAGGGGAGCAGAGACAGTAGCTCAAGCTGTGGACCCTGCAATGCAAGCCGACTAGATAGACTAAATTGCCATTTTTCTGCCAGCTTCTTCATATGTTTTTATGTAGCACTGACAAACTTGTTTGTACCTGGAGTGGAAGCTCTTGCTAATATTTTGTTTTATGCCTCATGAGTTTTCTAGTATCTTGATGAATAAATAGTAATCCCTAAATGTACAAAATCATCTACTTCCTCCACTAGTTTCATCTCTGTCCTTCATTTATATTTAAGAGGGTTTGGTTTTCCCATATTAACATTTGTGGGTTTTGCATGTTTAATTCTAGATGTAATGATTTTTGAGTGCCTACAATATTATCTAGGGCTCTTTGTGGCCTGTCTGAAGTTTTGGATATTAAAACTGCATGATTTTCATGTAACATTATATTTATGGCATTATTTACAATTTTTGGAGTATCTGTACATACATCATCCAGTTCTTCAATTACTTCATTTATGCATAGATTAAGCAATTGGGGAGCTGGTAGGAAGCCTTGCTTTACCCCTCTCCAGACACCACTTTATGTGATAGCTACTCTGTGTTGTGTAACTAATCCTAACACTAGTGTTTGTATATAGGGCTTTCACCACTTCCAATAAATGAGAAGAAATATTAAAGGTCTCCCAGCCTCTGCCATTGTATTTCTCTTTTAACATTGTCAAACCACATCGTACTTGCAGGAATGCTAAGAACAAAGGAGTCTTTTTATGCTGTATGTATTTACTATTTAGATATTGGAAGATAAATATAGTGTCAATAGTTGAACTTTTTTTCTAAGCAAATTGTTTTAGGCTGATCAGAGATGTTGATTCTGCCCAGTTTTCTAATTATTCTAGCAAATATCTAGACTATATTTTAGCAGATGTGTACAATAATGATACTGGTCTATTCACTACTGGATATTTGGGTTGCCCTTTTTTAAATAGCAGGACTATTTCAGCAATCTGCCATTCATCTGGAAGAATATTAGAAATACACACATTGTTAGATAACTTAGCCAATATTGTAACCCACCAGTCAGTGTGAACTTTTGATAATCCCCACTGGAATTCCATCTACCCCTGGTTATTTATTTTTTTACGGGGAGGCTAATATAGCTTTCATTTGTAGGGGAATTATCGGGGATCATCATGCAAGATCTCTCTCTTTTGTAGTGAAAACAGCATTCTGAACAATTTTATCCTTTGCAGCTATATTCCCAAAGGGAGTTTCAAAGTATGTGTTTCATACTGTACATTTATTATACATATGTTTGTAATATATATATATATATATATATATATATACTGTATATATACTGTATATATATTATACTGGCATGGTCACGCCAGTATAGTTCAGATGAAATGACACTTCTATGTTAAAGTCCAAAGGCTGAGCATTAATAACTTTGGAGCCATTTAATGGATTTATATGAACCTTTGCATGCATAATCCCTAGGGATAGGTCTCTTGCTCTGCCAGATTTCATGTGAATCTGTCAAGTGGTTTTGGAGATATGAAGTGCTGAAAAAACCGAAACATTTGGAATTGTTTGACATTTATTTGCTCACCTGTATGTCAGAAATGGCTTTGTGTTGTGGGCTGAAATGGTCAGGGAAGAAAGCCTTTGGATCACAGATGTACCTTTAGAAGATTTGGTGAAAAAATATTAATCCATTCAAAAGTTAGGAATGTTTTTGTTTTCCCATTATTTCCCATGGAAAAAGTTGTGTTAAGCATGAAAAAGATATTTGTACATATTGCCAATGTGCAAAAACAAGACTTTTGCACATGCACTAGATTTTCACACACTTTGAGGGTTAATAACCTTGGAGCCATTCAACGGATTTGCATGATGTTTGGCATGCATGCTCTCTAGGTACAGATCTCTTCAGTTTGGGGGAATCAGATTAGTGGTTTCAGAGATATAAAGTGTTGAAAAACAGAAAAATCATCATTATAGTTAGGTGAAAGTGCATGTCTCTGTTACAGTTCACGTTGAAGGTTAATAACTTTGGAGTGGTTATAAAGTATTACATGACATTTAGTACTTATTCTCTAGGTATAGAGCACTTGACCTGTCAAATCTGGTGGGAATCTGTTGAGTGGTTTGTGAGATGTAAAGTGTTGAAAAAACATAAATCATCAGTATAAGGTGAGATTTTTGCACATATTGTCTGTGCAAAAACAAGACTTTCACACACATGCTAGATTTTCGTACACTTTGAGGGTTAATAATGTTGGAGTCATTCAACAGATTTGCATGGTATTTTGGCATGCTTACTCTCTATATGAAGGTCTCTTCAACTGCTGTGTTTGGTGGGAATCAGGTTAGTGGTTTTCGAGATATAAAGTGTTGAAAAATAGAACAGTCATCAGTATAGTGGGGTGAAAGTGCACATATATGTTACAGTTCACTTTGAAGCATAATAAATTTGGAGTGGTTATAAAGAATTATATGAAATTTAGCATGCATATTTTCTAGGTCTATCGCTCTTGATCTGCTAAATTTGGTAGGAATCTGTTGAGTGGTTTTGGAGATATAAAGTGTTAAAAACACAAAAATCATCAGTATAAGGCTGAGGTGCAAAATTTTCACAAATGTGGGTACTTGTGCAAAAATTTTACTTTCAGAAGCAGTTTGAATTTTCAAAAGAATACATATTTGTATTGATATCTGGGCATGTTGCGAAAATATGTACTTCGCAAGAGCCTTTTTTGATCAAATTTAACATTTTCTGACATATGGGTACATGTGTGCAAATTTTACTTTCGGAAGCATTTTTAATTTTTGAAAGAATGCATATCTATACAATATCTGGTCATAGTGTGAAAATATGTACTTTGCAAGATTGTTTTGGAACAGAAGTAACATTTTTGGACATGTGGGTACATGTGCCAAAATTTTACTTTCCATTTAGAATTTTCGAAAGAATACATAATTGTATGGATATCTGGTCATGGTGCAAAAATATGTACTTTGCATGAGCCATTGTCAAACAAAAGTAAAATTTTTGGAAATGTGGGTACATGTGTGAAAATTTTTCTTTTAGAAGTGTTTTCAATTTTCGAAAGAATATGTATTTGTACAGATGTCTGAGCATGGTGCAAAAATATGTACTTCAGAAGCATTGTTTTCGAACATGAAGCCATTGTGAAGATACAGAAATATGTCTTTAAAAAATGTGGATAAATGTGCACAACTTTTAGATTTGCAAAGGTGCAACAACATGTCTTTTGCGAGTATCGCTTTCTGTGTAGTGATGATTTTCGCAAAGTAGACAAAGCGTGAAAATTTAGCTTTCACAACTGTTCTAGTTGCAAATTGGTGATTTTACAAAGTGCTGCCTTTCACTACACAGCCTCAGCGGCTCAGTGGGATGGATGGGTGTAGTGGAGGCAGCAGGGTACAGGGTTTGATTAATGTGAAAGTCTTTTTTTTTCATTTTTCAGTCAGAATTTTTATGATTACAACAGCAGTGGATTTTTTTCATAGCTGCTACAGTTGCTGAGATATTGGCAAATTAGTGTCACAATGGTTCCTTTTAAGCCCTTTATGGCTGTTGTATGGCTCTGTAGTTATGTATATGTGGGAGCGCAGGAGCTGGAGGGCCCACACTGCCAGCAGCACATATATTTTACTAGTTATATTACACTTTTCAAAAAATAAGGAGATACTTTGCAAAAAATGTCATTAATGCATCAGTTAGGGTTGTTTCCACAGCAACAAAAGTGTGGAAATTCAATGTTAAGGTTGCCAACCCTTACACCCCTTACCCTCACCACCCTCCAACAGGCAGTGGGGTGTTCATTGGGGTCATCGCACCTAACTCTCACCCCATTCTCCTATACTAAAACACCTTAGCTTACTTACAAATGGAATGGGGTGAGAGTTAGGCCAGTGACCCCAATGAACACCCCAATGCCTGTTGTTGTTTGGAGGGTGGTGTGGGGTAGGGTAGGGGGTGTTAGGGTTGGTAACTCTAATGTTGAATTTCCACACTTTTGTTGCTGTGGAAACAACCCTAACTGATGCATTAAAAAAGTGTTTTGGTAAGAATATATATATATATATATATATATATGTAGTTGCATTTATTATTCATTTTTCTTTTTTCCCCAAAATACAGTTAAGTTCCAAAATTACTTTATATCCCTTGGATGAATGGCATGGTAAAGTTTTTCGCACTTATTTTCCTCAGATTTCTTTTTTTTTGTTCATAATAATCCTCTACTCTCCTTATTTTAAATAATGTTTCTGTACTTTGAGTAAGCTGTGCATTTCTGGATTTTCTTGCAAATTTATTTAAAACAGCATTTTTCTTTTTACAGGCTGCATCATACCATGGATACGGTGTTAAACTGTGTTTCTATGACTGATTACAAAATGTTTGCTCCTTCAATAATTTTATTTTGAATCCATTTATTAGGGATTCTCAATTTTATATTATTAATTCTGAACTTGGAGAATTCAAAATATTTGTTTTAATTTAAAAGAAATACTTTCACTACCTTAGTGTAAGAATGGACAGAAGAGAGGGATACAATGAGGTGCTATGAAAGAGTGCTCCATGTGGCTTCAAATGCACAAGAGAAATACATGATTGCCTGGGCTCCATGTATACATACCCCATACAGTAAAATCTGACAAGGTTGCTACATACCTTACTACTTTTTAAACTCTGAACTTGTGTATCTTTAGTTACTTTATCTTCAATGTGCACGTATTGTAGGTCTGAACATTTATGCTAACCCTAGACCTCAATGTTGCTTCAGCCCTTGATAGATAATGGGAACACAGTTATCAATATATAGTAGAATTTGACTGTTAATTACCTCTAGAAAAATCATTTCAAATGATGTATATTGTACCCTTTATGTGTTGAGCACCACTGGAGTTGTACCTACAAAGGGGGTGGGTGGTCCCCTGGCCAGGCTTTCATTCTTACCTATGTTACAATATTTCTCCTAGGTGGTCTTGTTGCAATGTGATTTTTTTTTCTTATAATTAATAAAATGTTAATTACAAGAAATATTTTCACTGTTCTGGAGTTACTCTATTTTTTCAGGTGCTACAGGATCCCATCTGATTTTCTTTGCGCTATATATAGGTATGTATTTGTTACCAATTCTTTGGGCTTCTATATCATTAAGCAGTGCAACCTAATCAGGAAGTAATTAGTTTTCTCTTTTTGTTGCACTACAGAAAAGATGGTGGCTGCATTGACTGCCTATCTTTTACTGCTGCTTTCAACATGGTGGGTGGCAGAAATGTAAACAAAAATAAAGGAAAACTGAGCAAATTACAGGGCATTATTACAATGCCAGCGGGAAAAATCACCAGGAACATTCTCAGCAGAGCACAGGGAATTAACTGTTGAAAAAGCATAGATTTTCTTCACATTGCACTGCTACTTTAAATAGCTCAATTCCTTTTCATTCAATTCTAAAACATATTGGAAAGTGCTCACCTCTTGTTTCCAGTAGAGCTGTAAACTTTCTAACATTTGAAAATGTAAAAATGTCTATAATATAAATTGTCTAAAATGTCTATAATATCTAAGTTGATGACTGAGCCACCCCATTTGGTAAGAAATATTTATTCTTCATTCTCATCCACTGGTGTTCTTCCATTTTATAGTCTCAAATTATGATCAAATAGAAATGACACAAGTGAGAAACAGCTATTGTTGGACTTTTTATCTTTCAAAACTCTGCTTAGGATATTGTGCAGTCAAGATTCCAAAAATCTAGGTCACATTCAATTGTGTTGTGCAATCCCATTCTTGTGTTAAAATCACCCAGTACTATTACATCACTGTTCAAGTCAGCACTATGTAACAACTGTACCAGTTCATTTAAGCTCTCCTGCATTTGTAGAGTACTCAGTTCAGCTGAGAAATAACAATTAAAAATGTATTTTAGGTTGCAACTAAAACTGAGAAATAATATCAATAAACAGTTATCAAAGGCTTCAACAGTTGATATTTGTGGCTACCAAGGTCATCAGCCTTCCTTCAAATCATCCCTTTACTTTTCCCTTTGAACCCTTTTTTTCAAAATTTTTGATAACCCAGAAATATTACTTCTTTACTGGGATACAACCAAGTTTCCTACAATGTGATAATATCCCACTTCTTTATATGTGATTTGCCAGCTTCCACTATTTACTTTCCAGCTCAGGCCCTGAATGTTCCTGCTGATGTGGTACAAGTTATTTATTGGGGGAGTGAGTGACCTTATCCATTACTCAGTCAGATTCTGTGTCAAATAATGAGTCCTGTTCTGAATCACTTGAAACTGCTGAAAGAGCTATACTATATCTTGGTATCCTGTGAAGGGAGCGATCCGCATGTGGGCGCCTGCCAAAACAGAGACCCAACTGTGGCGACCTCCCCGATGGCAGGGGGTAGGGAGGGCAACCGGATGGGGGGTTCACGACACAGTGTTGGGATACTGAGTGTGTATACACGTGCAGGGGGTGGGAGTGAACATGCCAAGCTATTGGTGGGAGAGTTTGTGAGGGATGGTGCCATGGGGTGCTGTTGAGCTGGTGTTGTGGTGTAGTGAGTTGGGTGCTGGCCTGGCATGGAGAGGATGCAGGGTTAAGGACCAGGAACTGGTATTTGTTGTTGTGCCCAGTCCGAGTCAGTGTTTTTTTTAACTTTTGTACAGAATGTACCCCCAATATGCACCCCCTGGAGTTGAGAATCTTAGCAGAAAGGGGCACAGCCTCCCACATAACAGAAGAATCCTTGTTTATGAGCTGCTGTTACTGTCGCTGCAGTTGCACATCGCCAAAATTTAATTTCATCGATGTGCACTCACCATAAGGATGATTGCCATTTGGCAATCACCCTTATGACATGGGATCCTATATGACTTGCTTTCAGTTCTTTTGTGAACATTTTCTGATTCTGAGACACTTTCCCCTCTTAGCCTGTACCCATTTCCAAGATTTTGCTATTGTTTATCCTCATACCCCTTACTTCCTTCCTCTAATAAATATTTCTGGGGTAATTGAGCTGTTTAAAGTGTCTTCTATAGTTTTCTTCAATTTTTTGTCTAAAAATTTGGTAATTTTTGCTGATTTGTTGCAGCTTATTCACATTTTGTGCACTTTTAGTTCTTTGTATTCCTTTGTTATATTGCTGATCTAGCTTGACTTTAGTTTCATTCGTATCAATTCCTGAATGTTCTAGCTTGGAACCTTTTGCCAACATTTTAATTCTTATCTCTTGAGTGCTACCATGCATATCTGCTTTTTAAAGGGCTTGTCCTATACCTTTACACAGATGTGATATATTTCTATTGAAATTTATCTTGAAGTAAAGGTTTAACTAAATTATACAGTGCATAGCATAGCCAGTGCATAGCCTGGGGGATCAGCAGTAGGCAACAAGAGGTGGTTCTGCCATTGTACAGGTCACTAGTGAGCCCGCATCTGGAGTATGCAGTGCAGTTCTGGAGCCCTCACCTGAAAAAAATATCAACCTGATGTAGACAATCCAGAAGAGGCCTACGAAGATGATTGGGGGCAGCAGGGTCAATCAAATGAGGAGAGACTGGAGGCCCTGAACATGTGGTCCCTGGAGGACAGAAGGGGGAAAGGAGATATGATTGAAACCTTCAAGTACTTGAAAAGGTTTAATAGAGTAAAAAAGGATGTTCTATTCAGGGAAGCCTGCAACAAAACTATGATGGGGCACAGTCTTAAGCAGCAGGGGGTTGTTTAGGAAGGAGATTAGGAGACACTTTGTCACAGAATATTTATTTATTTATTTTATTTACTGAATTTTGTTGACCCAGTAGACCTACTGAGACTAGAAGTCCTTTTCTCAGGGCTGACCAGGGAAGGGGGATACAGATGGTAACCAACTGAAATTGAACCAGATTAAGCTGTTGGTGATATTTTTAGTGAATGGGGGAAATTTGGACAGGACACCAGGAAAATACCCCTACTGTCTGTAGGTGGTGCTGTTAGTGCGGCAGAGAGAATGGAGGTCCCCATTCATGTTCCAGACACTGGAGGAGGAGGTTGTGTTAATGACCCTCAGGAGCCTTTATCAGAATATGCTACTGATAGCGAAGGTGAATTGTTGAATACGACACAGGGAAATGCTCTAAATGTTGAGGACAATGTGGACTTTATATCACCTGAAGGTAATTCTATGGAAAAAGAGCAAGAATTGCAAATGCAATTGGAAAAAAAGAAATCTCACTTGCTCAAATTAATTTCTGTAGCTGAACAGGACTTTCAATCCTGTAGACAGTGACTAGAAGAAAAGAGAAAAAAAAAAGAAGACATTCGGTAGTGAGTCCTGTCTCTTCAGGTCACAAAAGATTTCTATCAGATGTTTCTACAGAAGTTTCTACCTCCATTATAGCCCAACAAGATCCTCATTTAGATTTACCTGAAATTACATCTATGATTTCAGAACCTCCCGATACTTCTGTTCAATGGACTCCTGGGGAAGTAATCTCCAGAGAAGGATGGATTAAAAAAAAAGATATATGGGTACCGGACCCCACGATTCCTCTTCCTGGATCTTCAGACCATAATTTGGGTTTTCTACATGCCGAATGTCCACAAATTCTGACTACTCCAATTCTAAATCCATTGCCATGTATTCCACATGTTCCTTCTGTAAGTTGAGCTGTATCTATTGGAAGTGAGGAGGAGGAGGAGGTAGTTGCAATGTCAGACGCTCAGTTGCTGGATGAAACAGTAAGGGTAATGGCTGGAGATTCTTTTTCTACTGCATCTTCTGTTCCCCAAGCTCAGAAATCAGATACTGTTCAGGTAAGAGCTTTCATTAATAAAACGGGGACAGATAAAGACGAAGCTTGGCAATGCAAAACTTATGCCAAACTTTTTAAGAAACCAGCTGAAGCAGCTAAAAGGCATTTTTTGGTTTGACTATGGTACAAAGGTCTAGCACCAGTGGTCCCAGATATACTTTGGGTTGGGAAAACATTATTGATGGATTCTATGGGATTTACTCCAGCAGAAGTGTATGCTTTCATACACTCCCCAGGAGATCATAATTATGACATCAGCTTTTGCACAGGAATTTCACTTGATAAATTTTGGAAAGTATACTATCATGTAAAGAACTCAGAAGTATGGGTGGACTTTCTGGCAAGTCCTATTACCAAGCCTACTATAAAAAATGTGACTATCCTTTTTAGGAATGAAGGCGTGAACTTGGACAACATTTTATTTTGGCTTGAAGAACGGTGTACAACCTTCGATATTCCCAAACCCATTATGGATGATAATGAGTTCTGGACTGGAGGGTGGAGAGTAGGGGTTCAACTTAAACAAACAGATGATTGTATTCAACATTTGCCTAGCTCTTTTTTTCTAGGTTGTGATAGGGGTAACATTTTTTATGCAGGACAACCAAAGAGTTGTTATAAGTGTGGATCTTTAACTCATCTTAACGTAGATTGTGATCAAGTAAAGTGTTTCCAACGTGGGGTATTAGGGCATACTGCTGCACAATTCAGGGATCCATCAAAATGTGACCTGTGTGGGGAGGGGTATCATATTTTTTCTACTTGTCCATGGGCCGCTCATAGTCCTGATGACCTCTTAGATCAAGACTTCTTTTTGTCCAAAGCTAGACATTCTTTTGGTTACCCTTTTCGTCCAGAGGCGGAATCTATCTTTAGAGGCAAGAGAAAAGGGTGAGGGAGAGGAAGAGGAGGTTACATAGGAGATAGGCCTAGAACTGTGGTATCTGATTCAGATATCACAAGTTCAGATGTTGCCCAAATTTCCCTAAAACAAATCAATTTACCTTCACCTTCTATATCTGATTTAAATTCTACAGAAAAAGAAACTCCCTTTGTGACTCCCCAGGGCTCACATAGATGGGAGGTAAACACCCCTGAGAGAGTGGTCTCCTATAGTGAGGGAGCTTCTGCTGTTTCAACTAAAATTGCTAATGTCTCTGATGTTCCTATTTCACCTTTGCAACTGTCCAATTGGTTTGCACCCATTTCTACATGGAGTGACCAGGTAGATGAGTAGCACCCATGGAACAGATTTGCCTGAAAAGTCAGAGCCCATTTCTCCTGTTAGTACTGAAGGTCAGTTAACTGGCAAATGTAAAACTTTGGAAAAACCCCAAAGAATAACGAGGTCTAGCGGTAAACTTTTAAAACCCCCCTGATCTATTTTCCTTGAGGTTAGCTAGCCTCAATGTTAATAGTATCAATTCAATAGGGAAATGTTTATCCACTTTTGGAGTGTTACAACACTTAACGTTTGTTGTGGTTTTTCTACAAGATACTAGGTTGCATACTTTGAGTGAAATAACATCTGCTTCTACAGATTGGGGTTAGGGCTCTTCCTTTTAGCCTCTTGGGGAAGAGATATGTAGTGGTGTAGGTTTTGATTTTTCCCAAACAGATATAGTGTCTAGAATGATAGATATCGAACCTGGCCGTGCACTTTTATTGGATGTGGTTATTCAAGGAGTTAGTTGCAGATTGATAAATTTGTATGGCCCCCAGATGAAAGCTCTATGTATTGCTTTATTAAAAAAGGTGCAACCTTTTTATATACTAGTAAACAGCTGTTTTTTTTGTGGAGATTTTAATATTAATTTTCAGCCACATGAAATAGGTAAACAATATTGTGATCGGGTTTTTCTTAAATCTGTTATTTCTCAGGCAGGATTAAAAGATGTACATGTTATAGAACATAAAAGAGCTAAACCTATGTTCTACAAAGGCTCCTTATCTTCCTGTATTGATTTTATTTTTCCACATAAAACCTTAATAGTGGATAAGGTTTTGATTATAGCAGTTGAATCTTCTGATCATATTTTAATTGGTTTGGAACTTTTTTCCCCTCCAGCTAGGGTTTCAGGGCAAGGAGTATGGAGGATAAATACTTCTCTATTGACACAGGAGGATATTTTGAGAGATTTAAAAGTGGTTGTCCAGGATAAATTATCAACAATTATTTTATATGATGATATAAGTCTATGGTGGGAAGATTTTAAGCTTTGTTTACAAGGTTTTTTTCAGTCTTCTAGTATTTCTGTAGTTTCTTTCTGTTATAAAAAATATTTAAAGTCACATAGTGATTTACAAAATTTCTTGCACAACTATCTTTTAGACACAAACAGATTTCAGAGGACGTTAGAAAACTGAGACAAGATATGATGCAATTTCAGTATGATAGGTTGCGTTCTTTACGAAGAGAACAAATGTTTGGAACAAAAGGGAAAGCTGAACAAATTAATCCATTTCTGGCTAGTTAAATAAGATACGAGCATATGAAAATACATAGGCCCAGATATTCAAACTGCGCCCAAAATGTGAGCAACAGCAGGAGCAAGCACAAACCAATTGCGCATATGCGCAACAGGCGCGGTATTCAAACATGGAGCAGAACAAATTGCGCGAGCAGCCAACGTCTGAATATCGCACATACTGCGCCATAGCGCAACCAGGAAGGAGAAGCTGAGCAGAAAGGTTGCACTATAGCGCAACCAGGGCAGCCCAGCTGAGCAGTTCAGAGGTGTCATAGCGCAAGCAGAGCCCCCCCCAGAGCAATGGAACTGCACATCCAGGGAGGCAGGCTGGGGCCCACCACCAGCCATGCCACACATGGGCACAGGAACACACTGCAGAACCAACAAGACACCTGCACACCCCAGCACAGCATCACTGGGGTGGGACGGATGATCTACTGGCCCATGGGGACAAGCCAACAAAGCACAGCAGAGCCATGACGCCCAGCACAACCACTGGCAGGCTGAGAGTGCCACACACAGGGGTTGACAACCACAGTGCACATCAGCCCCTGCACGCACAGCACACCCTGCACCGTGACCCCAAGACACCACTCCATGTGCAGTGACTGGCACTGCAGGAAAACATGCATCCCCCCCAGCACACGTCAACCCCGTGCAGCAGAGAAGCATACAAGCCAGACACACCCTGTGCACCCAGCAGTGGGTGGCAGCAGATGGCAAGACCAACAGAAAGTCACTGCCATGCTGGAGATACCTCCCCATGCACACACACGCGCGTGCACACACACACACACACACACACATACCCAGGACCATACCACCCCGGATGGCATGTACACCACTGCAACTGAGCAACTATAGCCAGCTGCAAATCAGAGACCAACACAGTATTCATATCAAAATATAAATGTATTATCAAAATGTAAAGCACAAAACAATCAACCATAACTATTTACAAGGGGGGGTACGGGTACAAGGTAGGGGTGAGCAAGGGGTAGGGATGAACAACTTGGAGAGGGAAGGCAGGGTGGTAGGGATGGGTGAAGTGGGAAGGGTAATGTGGCCTAAGGCCCAGCAGGCTGGTCCTCCTCCGCCCGGTGCCGCTGTTCCCGGCGATGCCTCCTCCGCAGGCCATGTCTACGGATGTCACTGAGGATGGCCTGGTTGTCTAGGGACACTTGTGTCAGCGCACGTATCTCCCGCTGTATCCTCCTGAGAACAGTGAGGCCTAGGAAAATGGGAACACAGTCAATGGCTGTGACTGACCACAACCCTGAACACCACCCAACCTGCAAGCCATAGACCAATGTCCCGCACCTGTGATGGCATGCACCCACCACAGTGAACATGACATGGCCATCACAAACAGGCGGCACCAGCTATGTGCACCACTGCACACACACACTGCCCATGTCCATCACAGCACAAACAAGGCTGTCAAGTGATGTGGCAACGTGGTGCGATGCCAGTTACACAGCTATGTGCCCAGTGCATGCATGGACCACCAGTGACGCATACACAGATGTGCTGTGACACTGGACAGTGATGCATGTCGCCTGTGTTGTGCATACATACATAGATACATAGACAGTGTCGGCAGATAAGGGCCTATGGCCCACCCAGTCTGCCCATTTGAGCTTGTAAGTTCAGTTTGTTTTCCTAGAAGTCTGTTGCACCTAACCCCTGACCTCCAGAATTCCTTTATGTCTATCCCATGCATTCTTAAATCCCATGATTGTTTCAGCCCCACCACTTCCTCTGGCAGGGTGTTCCACTTGTCCACCACCTGTTCTGTGAAGAAATTCTTTCTCATGTTTCCTCTGAATCGTCCTCCTCCAACTTCATCCCATGCCCTCTAGTCCTGGAACATCTTTTTCGCTTAAAAATAGTGTTTTCCTGCACCCTGTTCCTCCCTGTAAGATACTTGTATGTCTCTATCATGTCCCCTCTCTCCCTCCTCTCCTCCAGGGAGTACATATTCAGTTCCTTCAACCTGTCTTCATAGGACTTGTGATGCAATCCATGCACCATCTTTGTTGCCCTTCTCTGAACCTTCTCTACCCAGTCTATGTCCTTACGTAGGTATGGTCTCCAGAACTGTACACTGTACTCCAGGTGGGGCCTCACTAGTGTCTTGTATAGTGGAATTATGACCTCCCTTTTCCTGCATGGTTGTGTTGTGCATGGCTGGTGGTCTTGCCCCACCCAGCATGCAATAGCATCCATGAAGTAATGATTCCTCACACTCCTCAAGCAGCTGGGTCTGCTGCTGCTGCTGCTGCTGCTGCTGGGGCACAACACCCACAGCACCACTGACCGACACAGGGGCCCTGGCACGACCCTCCTCACTCCGTGCCTGCATCCTCACATCCCAGCCTGTGGGAGACATATGTTGAGAAAAACATCAGTGTGACTCCAAAACAGACTGCCCCCCTGCCCCAGTGAGAGTGCCTGCCCACACAGCCAGACCCATGCATCTCACACCTGCACACACTGACACAGCCAACCATGGCAGAGCTATCACCTATGCACAGCCACCAAAACACACTCACACCCCTACAGAGAATACAGGGTGTAGATGGTACACCCACCTGGCCTAGGCACCACGCCCCTCCTGGCATGTGACCGTAGCCGCTCCAGAAGATGAGGATCCCTCCTGTGGAGGTCACTGTACCAGTGCCGGCACTGCTCAGCTGACCGCACCGCCCAGTGACCCCCACCAGGTCACTGGCCACTTGCTGCCAGACCTGGGTCCTAGCAATGGTGAGGGTCACCTCACCATACAGTGCCCCATAGTGGGGCTCCACCAGGGCCACCAAGTTGGCCACTTCTACAGGGCTCCACTGCACTGCCCTCCTGCGTGCCATGGTACCAACTTTACAGCAGGCAATATGGCGCCCCACTGCACTGTAACCCCACGTGGAGATGTTGTGCAATAGACCACCATAGGTTCCAATCGCGCTGTTCGAACAGCGCCGTCACTTCACATAGCGCTGTCACCAGACAGCGCAATAGGGCCGTACACATGGCAGCCAAACAGCGCCAGGGGGCAAAGGTTGGACACCAGGTCATGGGCAACGACGCGGCGCCATGCACAATGCCATCTGACGATAGTGCATCCTGCGCGACTGACCACCTGTACCAGTGCCACAGTGGACTATTACCAGTAGTGCCACAGCTCCATATAGTGCCCAGTGCTGTAGCGCCACTGGCACAATGGTGGCCATGGCTTGAATTGCCGATCGTGCACAGCACGTCAACAGCGCGGCAGACACCTGCGTAAGCTATCTGGGCATGCGCAATGCAGTGTACCACACAGTCACAGATCTGCGCCATTAACTCAGCCAACTCAACCGTATTGCACAAAGCGCAACTTCGCGATATTCAGCCGACACATGCAAATCATCTGATCAGCCATTCAAAGGTGCAGTGGTGCGATTTGCATCTCGTTATAGTTGCTCCACTCCTAACTTGCATGCATTGTGCTATAAATGTGCGACATTGGGCTGTGCTGGCCAGATTCGGGTACTGCAGGTGAGAGGTGAGTTGCATGCTGTGTGATGTTCTGGACAATGGTCATGGGAAAATGCTGTAGACTGCACAGTGACAGGTGTCCACTTCCCCCATACAGATCGCCATGACCGAGCAGAGACAAGGTGAGGGTGAGGATGGTGGGCATAGGAGGAGGCCCAACTTTACCCCAGCAGAGACAGAGGCCCTCTTCCAGGCCTACCTGGAGGAGGAGCCACTACTGAGTGGACGGAGGGGCACCCCTCAGTCCCGTGCAGCTGCATGGGAGGGGGTAGCTCAGGCCGTGAACCTGCGGAAGCCACCAGCGCTCAGGTGAATGCATGAAGAAGATGGGACAGACCGCGGGAGGTTGAAGGAGAAGGTGGCAGCCTTCAGGGTGCCATGTGATGGCACTGGCGGGGGCCAGCCAGCGTGTTGGAGCTGACCCAGCTGAGGAGACACTGGCTGCATCAATGCAGTGGACGCTATTGAGGTGTACCAGTAGGTGGACTCCAGACAGGTGGAAGCCCATCATTGCATGGTATGACATGGTGGTGGTGTTGGGGGGGGGGGGAAGGTTGTTCACATGCACTCACATGTACTCTCTTTCTGTTACAGATCCTGTTCGTCTTCAGAAGACGGTGATGGTGGGTCCAGGCAGTGATGATGACCTGCTGGACATGGAGGAGGGTCCATCCACCTCTGTCACCAACCAGCATGCACTGCAGCAGCATGCACGCTAGGCCGCCAACTCTGGTGTCAGTGATTCGGGTGTGGGGGGTGCACAGCCTGTGTCTCAGCAGTCTGGCATGCAAGCATGCCAGCATGCTGTGACTGTGGCTGTAGCATGTACCTGCACCATTGATGATGCAACGACTGCAATGGGCAGTGATAGGTGTGTGTCCCATGACGGACACATAGCAGGCCAACACATGCCCCTGGGCCTTTCTGGTTCCAACTTGTGTACCAGCATGTTGGCACAGTCCCAGGCTGTGCCTGTCAGCACCGTTGGGGCAGCACCGGTGGCTGTGCAGGTGTCTGGCACTGTTGGCACAGCGGTGGAACGAGTGGACCCTGGGCACAGCGTTGGAGGGGCAGCAGTCACCCACCAGGTCTGGGGGTACAGTGTCAAGTGGTGGCACATGTCTGCCGCCCTTTGATCCACCCATTCCTGGTCCTGGTGAACAGCGCCCACCCTCAAGGGGTGTTGTGCATCAGGACCTTACACACCCTGGGGTACAGAATGCCGTTGGGGCTCAGTACCCATTGGATGAGCACACCCGCCTGCTGCAGGAATCAGTACAGCAGCAGAGGCGGGTTGCACTGTCCGTGGAGGCACTGTCTGTAGCTGTGGAGCGGCACAGCAGGGAGTGTGCTCTGGACCATGCAGAGCTGGTTCGTATGCGGATGGATGTGACCGCCACCATTGACAGGCTGGACCCAGGCAGTGGTCTCTGTCGTGGATGCATTGGGCACACAGTCAGGTGCCCTGTACCACACACCCACACAGTTCACTCTCCACTCCCCATTCCCGCATCGTGCATGACACCAGGCCTGTTGATGCTGGGTTCTGCTGTGGCATCCCGGCACCCCTGGTGCAGGTTTGTTCAGCATGCTGCAGACCCCTCAGCGGGCAAGGTCACTGCGGCAGTAGGACCCTGGTGGTCCAACAGTGCCACCCCATGTGGCCCCCTGCTCAGCCTGCCAGTGCTGTTGGGTCATGGTGGGGCTGCCCACATCCGGAGGCCATGGGACAGTGCTACATGACTGACCTGTCTCCCAGTGCGGGCCCTGTCTGGTGCTGCCCTGTGTGCAATGTGTCATGGTGGGCAGTGCACTGCTGGGTGCTCTGCTCAACACGCCGACAATGGACCACCTGCACACCCCTCCCAACTGCTGTCCACAGGTGTGTGTGCATGATGATGCCTGCATTGTACTGTACACCAAGGTGCAAGTGCCAGCATCTGACACATGTACTTGGACAGTACAGGTGGTGGGGATGGTCGTGGTTCTGTGTGTTAGCAATGTCAGTTCTGCTGTGCTGTGCATCTGCCCATGTACGCCTGTGCCTGGTGTGTGTGTGTCCATATGAGTGTTCACCCTTCCCTGATGGTATGTTTGCATGCCTGGACCCTTCCACTCCCCTGGCCGTCATGCACCCCTGGTGTGTTACCCTGTGTGCCTGTGGTTTGCACATGGACAGTGTTGGTTGCACATGTCCCCTTGATTTACCTGTGTTCTGCATAGTGCTCCTCTGTGATGGTGTCCCGGTGCAGCTAGGCCTGCCAGATCAGTCGGGGGTCCAGCCGTCCTGGGGGCTGCTCATCACCATCAACACCGGTGCCACTGGCGTCCCCATCGCTGTCCCCCTCTTCAACCTGGAGGGCTATCCCATAGTCTTTGGCCATGTTGTGCAGGATGCAACAGGCCAGGAATATCCCACAGGCCTTTTGGTGGCTGTACTGTAGGGCACCCCCGGAGGTGTCTAGGCATCAGAAGCGTGCCTTGAGCATCCCAAACACCCGCTTATGATGTTGCATGCGAAGCATGTGCCTCTATTATAGCGTTGCTGCGATGGGGTCACGCGGGGCGCCGCACGGTGGAGCAGCCAGGGACAGAGGGTATCCGCTGTCACCTGTGTGAGATAGTGGAGACAGTCTCATGTTCAGGTCCATATTGCCCATATCCCTGTGTGCCACTACCATGGCACCTGTGGCATTCCACCCTTGCCCCAAGTTTGCATTCCATACATGCGTACTCACCCACTAGATGGCCTGTGGGATGTCCCCACTCGAATTGATGGCACAGTGCGACTGATACCATATGAAGGCATCATGTGCTCCACCAGGTGTGTGGCACAGACATTGATTATGCGCCCAGTGGCATCACACACCACCTGGCAGTTGACACTGGAGAAGCCCTTTCTGTTCCTATATGCAGCCCCATCGGGGCCAGGTGGCGTGCGAATGGCCACATGGGTGCAGTCTATGGCCCCTAGCACGCCAGGCATACGTGCTACCCTGTGGAACTCCTGCATGTTTGCTATACACTCTGCCGCGGTGCTGGGGAAATGGATGTACTCTGCAGCATGTGGCAGCAGTGCGCTGAGGAATTGGGTGAGGATGCATGACGTGACCGACTGTGTGATGCCTGTGGTGTCCCCTATTGGCCTCTGGAAGGTGCCCGTGGTGAGCAGGCACATGCAGGCTGTCACCTTGGTCTCCACCGACAGAGTGTGACTCCATCATGAGGGTGCCTGCATCACATCACTGCAGAGCTCACAGAGCCGTCTCAGTATTGCCCTGTTCAGGCGGTACCGGCCCATGATCTCTACATCTGTGTACAGCTCAAAGCTGATGCGGGCACGGTACTGCCTGTTGGGGCATACGCCAACGGGCCCTTCCACGCCACGCCCCTGCAGCATGCATTCTCACCTCTCATACAGCTTCCATGTGGAAGCTGGCACTGTCCATCTCCTGGCTTTGACCCCCGGCTGCTGTTGCTGTGTTACCCCCGCTGTCCTCACTGCTACTTCCACTGCACCGGGCACCCCCAGCTGGCCTCTACAGCCTATGGCCCATGCTTGCCTTGCCTGCCCTAGCCTGTCACTGTCTGTCTGTCTGTCTGTCTCTCTCTCTCTCCCCCACTTGGCATCCTAGTAGCGTTCTTGCGCCGCTTCCTAGAGCCTTTTTATTTTGGCTCATTTCCGCTAGTGCACAATTTCTGGCTGTTCTGCTGTTGCGCATTGCTCAAGTATTTGAATATCGCATTGAGCTCTTTATGCATGGATCCACCCCCTTCGGTTGTACATGCCTTCATTTGCATTGCGCTGTTGCTCAGCATGTTTTCGGTGGCGACTGCTCCTTCTGAATATCACAAATGGCGCATTTTGGACTTGGCATTCAGTAAGAACTCATGTTCGTCATGGCGAACCCTTGAATATCCGGCTATAGTTTGTGGAATTCTTCCAGGGAAGAAGTTTTTGATAACATAGGTATCATGAAGATTTTGGATACTTATATACACAATAAATTTGGTTCTCCAGTTAGAGAATCTCAGTTTATGGCCCAGATGTTACAGACAGCTGATTTACCTAGGCTACCCCCATCTTTGCAAAAATTTTTGACTGCACCTTTTACTAGTTTGGAATTGGAGACAGTAATTAAGTCTCTCCATTTAAATATATCTCCTGGAGCAGATGGATTACCAAATGAAGTTTATAAAATATTATGGGATATTATGCCTTTGGTATGACTTTCTTTATATAATTTTTTTCTTACATACTTTATTTTACCTAGTTCTATGTACAAAGGATTGATGATATTTCTCTACAAAACATGAAATAAGGCTGATATTGGGAATTGAAGGCCTCTCACATTGTTGAACACTGATTTTAAAATCTTTGCTAAACTTCTTAGTAACTGACTTAGTTTAGTGATGATGGATCTGATATGCCCCATGCAATTTGTTCTGTTCTGGGTCATGGTATTACAGAAGCTTTATTAGTACTTAGAGAATGGATGGAACATGAAGGAGAAAATGTTGCTTTTCTTCAAGGAAAGGGATATCTGGTCAGTTTAGATCAGGCAAAAGCCTTTGATGAGGTTTTGCACTCATTTTTGTGGTCTCGTTTAGCTGCCTATGATATTCCAGACACTTTTATAAAATGGTTAAAGTTATGTTATTCTCTGGCTTATGTAGTACTGTGCAATAATGGATGGCAGAGGAATTTTCATAGAATTCATAGAGGAGTTCGACAGGGGTGCCCTTTGAGCCCCTATTATATGTTTTTATGCTGGATCCCATTTTAAGGATTTTACAATGATCCCCAAGTATAAAGCAAGTTTCTGGAACTTTAGGACAATGATGCAAAGTTTTGGCCTATGCAGATGATATCTGTTTGGTAGTACCCGATGGGGATTCTATAAATTTAGCATGTAAATTAATTCAAGAATTGGGGTTAATAACTGGTGCTCATCTTAATGATGACAAGACAATATGTTTGCAACTTGGTGGTTTTCCAAGATCCTTGAAGGAGGTTGGAGGTTTTCCAGTTGCAAGAGCCCCTTGTCGTATCTTGGGAATATTTTTTGGAGGCTCAGACATGGCCAGTTATAATTGGGATTTTGCTCTACAAAAAGGGGCATTGTTGGTAATGGATTGGAATAAATGGCATTTGTCAAAAAAAAGAGGGTTTATTGTATTAAAACCTTTGTAATTCCAGTATTCTCTTTTTTAAGTTCATTTTTTTTTATATCAAAGGCTTTAGAAACATGATTATTGAGGTTTTTTTAGCGGGTTTTGAGGTAGCCACCTAAACCCAGTTAAAAGAATAGTATTGTACAATGCTGTTGCTGAAGGTGGGGTAGGAATGTTAAATCCTTTAGTTTTTTGCTTTTCTATTTTTTATACTATAATTTGGTACCTTTGATGCAGCATAAAGGACATTTATGGGAAGATAAGGGTTTAGAGGTTTTACAAGGTGTTTTAAATGAATGGAAATCTAATTGTTTTCTACATAAAAATAAATGAAATCCATGCTTAATTTCTTGTTGGGCAGAGGTTTTTGATAAAATCAAGTTATGGACTGTGAAATGTAAGTCGGTCTTGAAATTTCCTCATAAAGCTCTTTATATTGCTATACAAATGCGATGTTTTTTGGAATCTCCTTTTTCAGGATTTTCTGTTTTGGACCACATTAATATTTCTGCTTATATTTCTGATGTTAGAATTCTTGAACAACTGTGGGATGTGATATGGTTAGGAATCCATGGCAGGGTGAATGTTCATGGGAATCAAAAACATAAAGCTTTACCTGATAGATATTGCCCTAGAGACTGTTGTATTATGCAGCTTGAAACTATGGATCATCTCTATTTTACATGTTCATATGCAGGTTTGTTTTGGGATGATGAAAGAACAATAGAAGGGGTTGATAAGAACCCACCCCCACCCCAGATGTTATATTATGATATTTGTACAGGATTAGATACTTTAGGTAGCTGTAGAATTTTACATGCACATTTTTTGCATTGATTGTGGATTAGCAGGTGTAGATTGGTCTTACAGCAGCAACATATTCTGGTTTTAAACCTTTTTTTATGCTGAAAGCTGATTTACTTTCATGGAAGCAAGCAGAAAAAGAATGATTTAGTGTTCAACAATAGGATAGGCTTTGTTGAGGTTTTGAATTTATTAATTAAACCCTTTTGTTTTTGTTAAAAAAACTGGTTTTTATTATGTTTGGGGTGATGGTATTTTGAAATATTTATTTATGCTATCATTATAAGTTTATATGATGTAATATTGATTGTATTTTTTTCCACTATGAATTAATACTTATTTATGTTTTTGTAAAAAAAAATTTGTATGATTTGTATAATGGATTACTGATTTGTATATATTTGGTTTTGAGTGCTGTTTTGATTTCAATAAAAAAATTCCCCCCACTCTGAGGTGGGGGCACTGGTGTGAGATGGAGGATGGTGAGATTTTGGCTCAGACAGCTGGAAGACCTGCAGAGGAGCTGATCTCCTTCCCTGTGGGTCCAGCACAGGAGATCATGCAGGCTGGTATGGCTCCAAAATTTAAAAATGTACCGATGGAGTTTACGGAACAAGCAGAGAATGAATATACAGATTTACAGGTGGCTGGCCTGCAACAGGAGGTCGACTTTGTACAGGTTTTAAGTGTGGAACAGCAACAACACTTTTTGTTGGTGCTTTCAACACCAGGACTTGGTGGAGGATATCGTGGTGTGACTCCGACGGGGTCACTGAATGCAGCAAAGCCAGGCTCTGTGGTGCAGAATATGCTCCCAAGTGAGGTTGGGGAGTATGGTGCAGGGCCATCTAGCTGACTGAATCAGGAACAGCCAATGCTTCAGCATCTTGATCCAATAAAGGATCTGGCAAACGTGAAGGTTTTAGATGCCTCACTGGACTCCACTGGGGGTTCTGCTACCGTCCCTGCCGCAGTGAGTACTGAGAATGCTGTAGCTACGTTACAGAGTACTGAAAGTATGAGTGATGGTGTTAATGGTGATATTGCCTCTGACAAATTGGCGGACGATCCACTGGGTGAAAATGGTGCAGTGGGGGGAGTAGACCTTAGACAAGGACAGTGGGTGGATGATAGAGTGGAACAGTGAGAGGGATGGTCTGTGGACACTGCACTAATGAAAGCAGGGTGGACAAAGGCACCAGCTGGAGGGTGGATTCCAGACCCGATGGATGGGCCCATACTGGGTATGATGGCATTAGTCCGAAAAAAAAGTATTTGGCCACTGACTAGTAGTGTGCAGATACCAGATGACTCCCTGCCTGTGGAGACTCCTGAACAAGTTGTTGGCCCCCCGGTTGTAGACACGCTCCTTCCCCACCTGAAGCAAGTACATGGGGTGACCATGTAGAACGTGTTGACCCAGTCCCACTACCAAGAGCAGAGGGGGTGAAACCTTCACTGCTTTGGAAACAATTTTGCAGCAGAGCGACTTTTTTTTCCAGTACCATCCATGCACAGTGAAAAAACACTATATGAATTCAGTATATGTGAGCTCTACCACTCCTTCCTGATGGGATTCATATTGAGAAAATGCTTATAAAGGACTTCTTGCATTTTTTCTTAAATGAAATCTGCACATTAATACACACGTCGGGTGACATGGCTTACAATGTGAGTTTTAAGACCCCTGCTGGCCTGGATCATTTTTGGGCTGCTTATGAAAAGAAAAAGCATTCGGCCTTATGGTTTCCCTTTTGTGTCCTCCCCATTACTTGGCCAGCCATTAAACAAGTTACTGTGCTCTTTAGGAATGAGGGGGTGGTGGTACATGATGTGAGTTATTGGTTGCAACAGAGATATGAGGTGCTGGGAGACCATTCCCCGATCCTGTATGAAGAGCACATCTGGACTAGGGGGTTTAAATTTAAAGTACGTTTAAGATCTGGGCTGCAGGGCCCAAAACACCTCCCAAGTGCATATTTTCTTGGATCTGAAAGGGGACACTGTTTTTACCTGGGGCAACTGAAGATGTGCTTTAGGTGTGAGTCCCATCTTCATCTCTGCAATGCCTGTGACAGGATTAAATGCACTACTTGTATGGACTATGGGCACAATAGTACTGACTGTACTAGTGAACAAAAGTGCAAATGGTGTGACATCCCTGGACATGTGTTCTGAAACTGTGAGTGGGCTACACATAACTGGTCGGACCACTCAAATCAGGAGGCTATAGTGGAAAAGGCTCAGACTGTCAGTATCACTACCCACAGAAATATAAGGGAACAGAATCAGACTGCTGCAAGAGATCAACAATTGTTACAGGGCCCACTCCCTCCTCCAGATCCGTCTGGTGCAGAGTATGTTACAGGCTACTTCCCCCCATGTAGGCAATGAAACTGTGGAGATTAACTCTGTCACTGTTTAGGATGTGGAAGTGGAAGATCAGATGCATGTAAAACTAACTGTAGCCCCTACAGAGGGCCTGCCACCTTCAGGTGATACTTCCCAGGTGATGCAGCAGCTGGATGTACAAGATATGCCACCACCAGAAACAACTGTTGTGGCTTCAAAGAAACAGCCCTTGAAAACAGTGAAGCTGAAAGTCAAGGTGTAGAGGATGGGGGAAGTCCAGGTGCCGATCCCTCTGGCAAATTCTTAAGAAGTACTGCAACCATGGGATCTGGAGCATGGGGATGATTCAGAGTCTTCCTCTACGATCTCTTCTCAGAAAGGGTTTTCCTCTGATTCAGAGGATGATGTGACCGCTGCAATGGTGCAGGCAGTGAGGATGTGACAAAAACAAAGGGGATCTCAGCCCAAACGTAGTCAAAGGCTGGGTGAACAGGCTGTGACTTGATGTCCTGAGTATGATTTTGGTGGTTGGTTTTCTTGACAACATCAACAAACTTTAAAGTCTCAACCATTTATTTTTAACATCGCCACTATAAATGTAAATAGTGTCCGAAATGGTTGCAGATGAATGGTCACCTTTCCGGTGATAAAGGACTACCATATAGACATTGCATGTTTACAAGATGTATGATTTTACACATTGAATGATGTTGAAAATGCACAAAAATTGTGGTGTTGGGGCCCATCTTTTTTTTTCTTTGATGTTGGAATGCTGTGGGGGGTATTAAAGGGATGGGATTATTTGGTTATGAAGGTGTTGGATTTATGCCCAGGGAGGATACTACTTTTAGATTTCACACATGGCCAGAAGCAGTGGAGGCTTATCTCCCTATATACTCCACAGACCAAAAAGGAGAGGGTGGACCTGTTCTCTGTGGTGAAACCTTTTTTTTTCACATCCACCTGCTTACATGGGCAGGCGATTTTAATTGCTGTGTGCCAAACAAAGATACAGGAGTGGGGGCACAGATAATGTATTATGACTCAAATGCTTTAAAAGGTATTCTGCAACAAACAGGACTGATTGGTACTTATCGACAGGTATATACCACGGGAGGTTATACCTTTTATAAGGTGCATTTGGTCACTAGAATAGATCACATTTTTGCTGCGGCCACTTTCTGGTGTGCACAGGCTGTCACTGTCCGAATAGAGACCTTGGACCATTTCATGGTGAAGGTTTGTCTGACCCTGGGGGAAGGTATTAGTCAGGGACGGGGATCTGGAAATTGAATAACACAGTGCTGGCTGATGGTCTCTGCGAGGCTGGTGTTTGGGACCTTTTCAGGGCTTGGATGTCAGTGGTGGAATTGGAACATAATGTGAGCCGCTGGTGGGTCCAGACAAAATTAGACATATGCAGTATGATGCAATTGAGGGCTTCTTGGTCCCATACAGATAAGTATCTTCTCTATTTGTCCTTAAGAGGGCAATATATGCAAGTGGTATCCTTAGTGAATAGGGGATATGGGGAATACTCAGGGCAATTTCCCTATTTGAAGAAACAGACAGAGGAGTTGCAGTATGACAGAGGGCCTCCTCCCTCCTGTATGAACATTGAACAGGGACCCTGGGGAAAACTACTATGGGTGACATTTATGAAAGCTGCAAAACACGGGTACAACAAGGGTCTATGGCTTCAATGTGCACGCATGGGGGTGTTGTGGTGCAGTCCAATGGTGACATCCCGAGGGAAGTGCAGAATCACATGGAGCAGTTGTATGCCACCTCAAATAGAAACATAGAATTTGATGGCAGATAAGGACCGCTTGGCCCACCTGGTCTGCCCATTTCCCTACCTGATGGATAAGCTGCAGATTCTACTTAATAAACAGATTACTTCCTCCTACCCCCCATTAGAATTGACTTATGCCTGTCCCATGCATTCTTGAATTCTCCCACTGTTCCTGACTCCACGACCTCCTCAGGAAGGCTGTTCCATGTATCCACAACCCTCTCTGTGAAAAAATACTTTCTAACATTACCTCTAAGCCATCCCCCCTCTATCTTCAAATTGTGCCCCCTTGTTCTTGCACATCTCTTCTTCTGAAAGATGCTACCCTCTTGTACGTTGTTAATTCCCTTGAGATACTTGAACATTTCTAGCATGTCCACCCTCTCCCTCCTTTCCTCAACTGTATACATATTAAGCTGCTTTAGTCTCTCCTCGTATGTCTTCTGGTGCAGACCCTGCATCATTTTGTTTGCCCTCCTCTGAACAGCCTCCACTCTATGTCTTTGTGGAGATGGGGTCTCCAGAACTGCATGCGGTACTCCAGATGGGGTCTTACTAACTCTCTGTACAGAGGGATAACAACTTCTTGTTTTCTACTGTTGGTGCCTCATCCTATACATCCCAGTGTGCCCCAGCCCTCCTTACTGCCTTCTCACATTGCTGTGACTGGTGACATGATTATGGGTTTGCTACAGTCCTGCCAGGTGCCAGAATTTCCAGCGACCCTGCTATCTGACTTAGTGAGTCCGATTACTGTCCCAGAAATCCAGACGGTGATTAGTACCTTGAATAATAATACCACCCAGGGGCCCGATGGTTTGTCCTCTGAATTTTATAAAAAGTTTGTCCCTGAATTAGCGGACATATTGAGAGTGGTTTTCAATACGTTTCTGGATGTTCCTGAAGTAGCCCCATAATTTGGACATTCTGTTCACCTATTTGTATATAAAAAAGGAGACAGACGTCAATTGCAGAACTGGCGCCCACTGAGTCTGATGAATTCAGATCTAAAGATCTTGATGAAAATGTTGGCCGTTATACTGGGGAAGGTGACCCCATTTGTTATTGACCCCAACTAAGTCTGTACAGTGTAGGGGAGAAGGATTACAGATAATCTGTTATTGATTAGAGAAGTGGTGTCCCAGGGACAGTGGGATACCCTAAGTGGCTATTTACTGAGCCTTGATCAAGAGCAGGCATATGACAAAGTCTCTCATCTGTATCTCAGATTGATTTTGGAAAAATATGGTGTACCTAGTCAGTTTGTAGCCTGGGTAATGAGACTGTATTCCATTGCATCCTCGAGCCTGTTAATAAATGGACATCTGGGATGGGCTGTGCCTCTTTATAGAAGGGTTCAATGGGGTGCCCTATGAGTTCCATTTTATATGTATTTTGTCTAGATCTGTTATTACGTTTAATACAGCAGGATAGGGGGAATTAGTGGTATCCAAATCCCGGGGGTTCCTGATCTCATGAAAATGCTGGCATATGCAGATAATGTCTGTCTCCTGGTGGTGAATAAGGAGTTAGCTGAGTGTGCTTTGTGTGTGATTCAATGTTTTTCTAAACTAACCGGGTTGGCCTTAAATATCCAGAAGTGTTGTGGATGTGTTTTAAGACTGAGTACGGAACCCTTGAGGGATATCCACAATATTTGTTTGTCTGATACGATAATCAGGATCTTGGGCATCACGTTTGGGTCAGGTGACATGGCTAAGGAAAATTGGCTGGCTGTTTTAGCACAGAGCAATGACAAGGGCCAGATATGGAAACGTTGGCAACAGACAAAAAAAAAAGAGGGTGGCTCTTGTTAAAACTTTTTATTTACCCCTCTTGACATTTGTGGGTGCAATTTTTCCCCCCTGAGCTCACTGGATGTTACCATTTTGAGCCAGACCTTCCAACTCAATTGGGGAAGTCGTTTGAACCTGATTAAGTGAGAGGTCTTGTATAGAACATTTACAGATGGAGGTTTGCAAATGTTAAACCCCATTAGCTATTTGCATAGCCTATTCTTATTTACCACTGTTTCTGCTTTTCTCCTGCCTGGTGCAGCAGAATGGAAATGGGTGGCTGCTATCTGGTTGACCCCGTTGTTGTGAAAGTGGACACAGGGCCCGCTGGTGGTTCGAAAACAGGAGAGGTGGCCTTCATTTTTTTTTATGCATTGGGAAAATGATGCAGGTGGAAACTGATGAAAGCACAGCTTTCTGTGGTTGATAGAAAGGTGCTGTATGCGGCAATACAAACTGGGTCTTATTATGTTCCTGTGGAGTATGTGAATCTGAGACGTAGTGCCCATTCTTTGGTGGGCACTTATCTTACTGATAAGCATACCCCTCCACGAATGTGGGATGTACAGTGGTTAAGTGCCCATGGTCGGCTAGAGGTGAAAGAAAATGCAAAACATAAAGGTCTTGAGGAAAGGTTTTGTCCAAGAGACAAGTGTCAGCAACTGATTGAAATGCAGAAGTATTTTTTTTTATCCTCTATCCATATGCAACAGAGGTGTGCAAAGAACTTGTCCACAGATGGGAGGATGTGGGTCAGTTGAATGTCATGTATGAAAATGTGATCACAGGTACTGTACCTCTGTCCACTACAATAGATTCAGGTACTGTTAGACTTTTGTTTTCCTGTATAAAATTTATCATGTGGCAGGTTCGCTGCAAATATGTTTTACAGCAGAAAGTGATCTTGCCACGCATTCTGGTACATGTGGTGGATAAGAAAATTGTTTCCCAGGCTCACTTTGATAAGGAGAGATTGTCATGGGAAAAGTGGAAAAAGAAGTTGAAGGGAGTTTCATTACCTAGAATGGTATGGTGGGTCAGGAGGGTATGCACTGGTGGCTGTGTGATATGTGTGCATGTTTAGGTGTGATGTGATGATTATACATTTTTTTTTTTACAGTTAAATATTTTGCATCCATTCTGGCTTATGTATATAGGATGTAAGTGTAGTGGATTTATTTTCATTTCTTTATACTGTATGATTTCTTGTCTTTTTTAGATATGTTTTTTATTTTTATTGGAGTATTCCTCTGTGTCTGTTCATTTTTTCATGACTCCTTACCCTGTATTATTATTGCTGTTTCATTTTCTGTTTCATTTTTGTACTTCTTCTTTTTGCAATAAAACTTCCCCTACTCTTTTCGAGAAGTGCCATGGGATCTTTATCATCCACCTGAACAATCACCAGAACATGCAGATGGGACCTCAGTTTAACATCTCATCCAGAAGATGGCACCTCAGGAGTGCAGCACCCCCAAATGCTGCACTACCGTGTCAGTATTAAAATTCAATCCAAGAGCCTGGTGTGGGGATAGAACCCACAGCCTTCTGATCTTCTGGCCTCAGAGGCAAGTGTGCAACCTGCTCAGCCACTGACACGGTGGTCACCAAGTGGAATGCATCGCCAGAAGAGGTGATGTCAATCAGGATAGTGAGGAGCTTGAAGAGGGGCTGGGATAGATACGGGGGAGGATTAAGATCATTGGAGGGGAAGAGGAAAAGGATGAAATAGTTTGGGCGGGGGGAGCAGGGACATCACCTGAGCTGAGCTGAAAACCCAGTACAATGAGCAGACTTGATAGACTATAATGCCTAATTCTGCTGGCTAAATCATGTGCATGTACATGTGTAGTGCTGTTTTAAGCAGAAAGGAAGTTTCATTCTTTGAGTTTGGAACTCCCTGAAAATATATTGTTGGAAACTTTGTACTAACCATCTTCTTTTTCCACCCTTTTAATTTCCTGAAACTACAAAGTTCTCTTCCTGAAAAGATGTACCATGTTTTCATATTGTGTACTGCTGTATTAATCTCTGTTTCTTCTATTTATTCTGATGCTTTTTGCCATTTATATCCTGACTTCTTTTGGTTGTTGTTGTTTGACTGTTTATTTTCCATTTGGGATTTCTTTGCTTGGTCCCCCCTGTTTTGATTTGCTGGTTCTGATGAGATTTTTGTGTTTCTTACATAAGTTGTATAATTTCTTCTTCTTTTTCCTTCCTACCAACTCACTTTATTGTTTTCCCATTTGAGTTTTGTTTTTGTAATTCCTCCTAGGTTTTGCTTCACCTCTTCCCTGCAATCTGCCTTTTGTTAATCCAATTTTTTAACTTCTCCTTCTGTTTGCATGTTTAATTGGGTTGGAAGTTGGAAGCTCTGCAGTTTTAAGGTATGTAAGATGTTTGAGAGAAAACTCTTGTGCTGCTTTTTTGCTGTTTTTATTTCTGCTAGTTCCCTTCCTAGTAATACGTTTTCTTGAATGGTATAATTTTCCAGTATTCTGGATGTATTTTCTGTTAGATTTTCCTATACCTTATCAGAAGCATTTTTCTCCTGCCCCAAGTTTGGCCACAGGGGGATAGCTAGTCCATTTGAGAGTGTTAAGTTGCAGTTTACTTGGGGGGTGTGGCCTAGTTGGGATAGGAGGTGGACACTTGATCTAGGAGCTTCTCATCCATCCACATACTATCTTAACCATCCTGCCTCTATTTGTACTAAAACAGCAAAAAACTGAACAAACACCACTCAGCTATGGCCTCTATATCAAAATCGGCCAAAACCCAGGTGAAAATAAGCTTTAAACAGTCATGAGACCAAGGGAAGAATCTAGGCCCGGACGATCCTGCTACCCGAGGCAACTCGTGGCCTGCTACGGAAGAAATAGACCAGGCTAAGAAAGACAAAAGAACTGCTCCTGATCCTTCATTCCAGGTCCTTGAGAAGCTATTTAAGGACTTAAAATATGAGCTTACAATGCAAATGCAGGCAGGTTTCGAAAACATGTCATCATAGCTCCAACATCTGCAACAGATGGTAAACACCATCACTAAAACAGTAGATCAACATGAAATGCTCTTGCAGGAGCTGGAAACCCGGACTAGTACTCAAGAGGACGATCTGTCTCGAGTTTCATCAGATTTGCAGAAAGCATTAAAAGAAATAGCCCAATAAAAACAAATAAAGGATGACCATGAAAACAGAGTGGAGGTGCAATGTGCGACTGTTTGGCATGCCAGAGAGATTGGAAAGGACTGATTATACCCAATATATCCAAAAATGGATCCGGCAAGCCCTGAAACTACCCAATCACATCTCTCTAGAGATCCAATGTACACACTGCTCCCCAGGCCCTAAGCCTCTCCCAGACCAGCAACCCCACCACATCATAGTTACATTTTTGAGATACCAAGATCGGCAGGCTGTCCTGGAGGCAGTGAGAAAAGCAGGCACAGTTATGGTCAAGAATTCCAGGGTGAGCATTTTCCCCAACTTCTCAAGGGTGCTGCAGTCCCAGAGACAGACCTTCCAGCTGGTCAAGAGGAAGCTCCACAATCAGGACAGGCCTTTTGTGTTGGTGTACCCTGCAAAACTAGTGATTTGTAGACAGGGAACAAAACAACATGCTTTCACTGACCCAGATGCAGCGATGGTCTACATTAAGGATGAGGAGAAAAAGCGGAGAACCAAGAAGCCCTTAACCAGGACAAACAAGAAATGTGACTTATTTTCAAAATGCAGGTGCTGTTTAAAAGCTGAATCTTAGACAGTGGGTATGGGGGGAACTGATAGGTATTGCATCCTGCAACACTGCGGTAGCATATAAGGCAGGGCCATGATGCCTCCCTTCCCCGCCTCGCTGTCTGCTGCAGTCTGGACTGCCGTTGCAGTCTTAGAGGTCCTGGAGCATCAGTTCATCTTTTCTACCTGGATTAGGTACAGTCTGAAATGATATGGGACAAAGTGTGGACTTGAAATTTCACAAAACTTTATGCATTAACCTGGATGTTTGAATCTCTTCAGTTTATTGTTGGCTAAATTGGAGGTGCAATCTCAGCTGAGAGCTTTTTGCACTCAATCTGTTTATTTGCCAAATGAGTTTAACCTTTGGTCATTTGGGCCTTAAGCAGATACTTTCTAAAAGTGGGGTCTTTAGCTTTTTACAGTAGCACTTGTTGGAGGACTAAATTTACTTACTTAATTTGCGGGTGTACAGGGATGGGGGGATTCTGTAAAAGGAGGATATTACTATCATGTTACTCTCTTACTTTGGCAGGACACAGCCTCCAGATATCCTGTAATAGCCTGATTGAAGTTAGAGATAAAGGAACTTGCTTAAAGTGGAAGGGAGCGAGCACTCTGCACAGTATGGTTGCACAATTTATAGCCAAAACTGAAATATGCATAGTAAAAGTGAGCTGGAAACACCTAGATGGTGGTTTTGCCATTGAAGAACCTTAGCAGCCATCTGTGAGCATGGGCCTGAAATCTACACCCTCCCTCTGCACCCAGAATTTGCATGTTATTCTGCTCTATGTGCACTGAACAGATTGAAGGAGGAGGGGTCCTAGTTATAAGAGTTCAAGAGCCTCATGAGTACATAAAATAAACACCCATCCCAGCCTTTATAACCCTGACTCAGCAGGGTGCAAAATGTTCCCCTCTTGTCGGAAGGCAGAGTATTGGTTAAATGAAACTATTGTTTAAAAAAACTACTTTCAAAAGGATGGATGGCCCAACTACATCCACAAAAAGCAGTGGGTGTGTGGCGGTTTACTTTAAGGGGTAAGGGAGGAGGAAGGGGGTTACTGCACTCAGAACGGGGTGTTTGCTTTTACTTTTTTTACTTTTAAAAGTTGCACTATGGCTATTTTCAGTTGGAGACACTTTGAGCTCCTTGATGCACAAGATGGTGAGTAAAACCTTTGAGGTGGGTACCATCCCCCAATCACAGCTTATGGCCACTATTACGGTGCTCCCCAAATCTGGTAAAGACTATCGGAAGTGCAGTTCTTACAGGCTGATCTCTCTGCTTAATGCAGACTACAAAATCGTGGCCAAGGTACTGGCTGGGTGGTTGGAGGGGGTACTCCCAGACCTGATCCACCTGGATCAGGGAGTTTTTTGGGGGGGAGGCAGGCTAAACATAACTTGAGATGTGCAATCAACATCATCTATCATTGGTCAGAGACAGGGAGTAATGGCTGTCAGGGTCTTGTTGCACTATATGCAGACAAGGCCTTCAACCATGTTGAGTGGCCCTTTATGTTTTTGGTGCTCCAAAAATTCCTGTTTGGCCCCAATATTAGATCTTGGATTTGCTCTTTTTACACCAAGCCCATGGCATATATATGTTAACAAATGACACCATGTCCACTCCCTTCTCCCTGACCAGCGGTACTAGGCAGTGATGTCCTCTGTCCTCCGTTCTCTATGTCCTCACCATAGAAGCCCTCACAGTAGCTATACAGAATCATAAAGATCTAGAGGGCCTTCGTTGGTGGGGGTGAACCACATCATATCCCTATTCACTGATGATATCCTATTACTTTTGAATAGGCCGGGAAAAGCTCTCTCACTCCTATTTTGTATATACAGCCCAGTATCAGGGCATAAGATCAACTGGAACAAATGTAAGTGGATGCCCTTGGGTGCCCAGAGATACCCTGTAGAAGTGGCTGGGTCACAGATCGCTCTAATAACTGAACTTAAGTGTGTGGGGGTTAAGCTTACCAATAAATTGGCTAAGCTAGTGGAAGTCAATTTTAAACCCATTATACAAAAAGTTAAAAGTGATTATACAAGATGGCAGGCTCTACCGTTGACCCTGGTGATGAGCGTGAACTTGACCAAAATGTGTATCTTGCCCCAGTGCCTTTACATGTTTCAATCTATCCCTACCCAGGTCCCTCTGAAGTATATAAAAGCCTTGAAGGGGGCACTAACCACATTAATCTGTCAGGGCAAATGTCCAAAACCTAAGAAAGAAACATTGTGGTTTCCAGTGAGGAAAGGTGGTTTGAGCCTACCCAATCTGTATTTATATACAGACCAGTCAGTCTTACCTCAGTAGTGGGCAAGATTATGGAGGCACTCCTTAAGGAAAGGATAGTGCAACACCTGGAATCCATAGGGGCACAGGATCCAAGACAGCATGGGTTTATGAAAGGAAGGTCCTGTCAAACTAATCTCATAGATTTCTTTGACTGGGTAACCAGAGTGGTGGACCAAGGGGGAGCAGTTGATATCGCCTACCTTGACTTCAGCAAAGCTTTTGACACTGTTCCACATAGAAGATTGATAAATAAGCTGGGTAGGCTCAGGGTGGGCCAGAAGTTGGTCAACTGGGTGGCAAACTGGTTGACGGGCAGAAAACAGAGAATGGTGGTAAATGGTATACAGTCAGAAGAGATGCATATCACAAGTGGGGTACCTCAGGGATCAGTTCTGGGGCCAGTCCTCTTCAACATCTTCATTAGTAACCTTGCAGATGGACTAGAGGGTAAGGCTTGTCTGTTTGCAGATGACGCCAAGATCTGCAACAGAGTAGATTATCCAGATGGGGTGGGCAGAATGAGAAGAGATCTGGATAAACTAGCAGAATGGTCAGAAGAGTGGCAACTGGGATTTAATGCAAAGAAGTGCAAAATCATGCACATAGGGAAGAGAAACCCTGATGCCACCTATAGGCTGGAAGGGGAGTTGCTAGCAGTCACAAAGGAAGAAAGAGACTTGGGCATCATCATCACTGATGACCTGAAATCATCCAAGCAGACCTCTAAAGCAGTAGGTAAGGCTAGGGGTGTTAGGTGTATTAGTAGGGGTATCACAAGTCATAAGAGGAGGTAATAATCCCTCTTTACAAGACACTGGTTAGGCCCCATCTGGAGTACTGCATGCAGTATTGGAGGCCACACCTTCACAAGGACATTAACCAAATTGAGGCAGTCCAGAGAAGGGCAACAAAATGGTGCAGGGACTGCATCAGAAGACATATGAAGACAGATTAACAGAGCTCAATATGTACACCTTGAGCAAAGGAGGGAGAGAGTGATATGATTGAGGCATTCAAACACCTTAAGGGCATTAACAAGGTGAAAGAGTCTAACATGTTTAAATACAAGAAAATAGCAGGACAAGAGGTCACAGCATGAGATTAGAGGGGGGCCAATTAAGGGGGAATGTGAGGAAATTCTTTTTTACAGAAAGGGCGGTGGATGCATGGAATGGCCTACCTCAAGAAGTGGTGGCTATGAATACAGTGCAGGGCTTCAAACAGGCATGGGATAGGCATAAGTGAGCAATACAAATGACTATGACTAGATAGGCCACTGACAGAGCAAAGACCGATGGCACATTTATAAGGTAGAAAAAGAAATGGGAAGACTGGATGGGCCTTTCGGTAATTATCTGCCATCAACTTCTATGTTCTATGTTTCTATGTTATATCATATGGCTGCACAATTAACATTTGTAGAAGACTTACTCCCTGGAAGGGCCAACAAGTGAGCATGGGCAGAACTGGAGGAAGTGGAGGGAGGACTTTACCACGCTTTATTGACCCCCACCCTGGCTAAACAAGACTATGCTAAAATGATTTATTTATTTATTTATTTAACAAATCGGAAAGACCTTTGAGCCAAGGGCTCTTTTACAGAGGTTCCATGTCAAGTCACAAGAATAGCAAATTACAATGGTTTCAGGAAGTAGTACAACATGAGGAAAGTAACTACATAAACAAAAGAATAATATGGCAAGATAAATACTGTGTCAAGTGCAGCCGGTGACCTTGTCTGAAGAGGGGTGAAAGGGATTACAAGACGAGAAGGACAGGGGGTGAATTGGGGGGTGGAAGGAGAAAATAAGATCAAGGAGGGAGATTCCATAATGAAGCTTATGCAGAAAAGACCCATGGGTAGCGGGGGCAAAGGAGAGAACAAGGTGAGGAAACAGTGGAGGGAGGGGGGAAGTGGGAATGGAGGGGTAAAGGAAGGGGGGATGAGGTAGGATGAAAAGAGGGCAGGAATTGGAGAGGGATAAGGGAGGAAGTGCTGTGAGTGGAATAGCACAGCAACAGGATAGGGCTATACAGGGGCAAATGGTAAAAGAGGGAGGTCCCAGTGCATTTAGCTGTCAGCAGAGATTAGGTATAGCAGTCACAAGATGCGCCAGAACCTTCTCACCAGAAACGTAGTAAAGATATGGGTTAAAGCTCACAACAGATTGGGTCTGTTTGATACATTATCCCCAGAAGCCTCTATAAGTGACACACTAACATAATGGGAGGACATATCCACTGGTGTAAAATGAGTAATGAGGGAATGGGCTGAGAGGGGCCTAAAGTTCCTTTCTCAGTTATATGAAGTGGATGCCATGTTGGACTTTCCTCAGCTTCTTATGGTTTGAAGGTCTCACATTTGTTTTGTATTTTATTTAATCAGGACCAGACATTTATCAGATGGGAAACAGATCTCCGGCCAACAATCCTCTAGAAGAAATGTTTGCCATGATATCCCCACTAACTAAAATCCATACACTGAGTAAGTGCTACAAATTATTGCTGGGAGCCATCCCTGACCAATTTGCTCAAATCAAACAGAGATGGGAGACAGATCTGGAAATAGATAGCCTCATGGGGGGGGAGGGATTGGCACAACATTCTAAAACTGGGCATGGAGTGCTCTGTTAACAACAGACTATGAGCCATACGCATGAATTATCTACATGGACTCTATTTTACTCCTGCTCTTGCACATAAAATAGACCCATCAGCCTATGAGACATGTCTGAAGTGCAAGGTACACACTGGTTCCTTTTACCACTTAATTTGGGCATGCCCCAAAGTAAGAGTTTATTGGGTGGAGATTAATAAGATATTGGCACGTGCCTTGAACATTCCAGTAAACTTAGATCCAGCAGAAAATTTGCTGGGGCTCCCCAGAAGCTGGAGCCAAGGGAGGAAGGAAGATTATCCCCTTATGGCTTTAGGGTATGCTGTAGGGAAGAGGGTCCTAGCCCTACATTGGCATGCAGATTCCATCCCCTCAGTGGCACAATGGGTTCAATCCTTACTTCAATGCATGAAATTGGAACACGTGCAATACTCTGCGAAGGGCCAACTAGAAAAATCTCACTCTATCTTGGATCCCCTAGAAAAAGCCTTACAGAGCAACTGATTTCCTGTATTCTGAGAAAATAGGCCCACTGAGACGTTAACATTCTTGGTCCTACCAGAACTTATGGGTTTGATTACCCAAACAGGGTCCTGCAAAGGATACCTAGGTATGATAGGTATGATCCAAAAATTCTGAAACTGATTCAATTTGTCCTAAGAATTCTACAAGTTATGAGACAATAATACAAATGGCTCTGCTGTAGTGCTTTCAATTGACTAATAACCTATATGTGTGATCGATTATTACTTTGAAACACACTGGTCTGAACAAACTGAAATGTACAAATGTGTACCATATCAAGTATGTGCATTTTGTCATGATTTGTTTGCTGGTTTTACTTAAATAAAGTTTACAAAAAAATGTTGTTTACTTATATATGGTGTTATTCTAAAATGTGAAATTATCACGTTAATTCTTCATTTTGATGAGCTTCCTCATTTACTGTTTTTATGAGTTGTGAGAGATGGAGATCAAATGATGTTTTGGGTTGCTTATTTTTTCCCCAAGCTTTCATTTTGTAGTTTTTTTTATATGTAAACCTTTTTCAGTCCTGAAATTTCTTTATTCATACCAAAGTGGCTGACGTGTTAAACAAAAACGTGCTTTATGTCTCACTCTGTGACTCTGAATTTTTAATTAAGTCTAATAAGTTGTTCCCTTGTGATTTGAGAACAAACCTTTGTGTAAATTTAGGGGTTCCACAGTGAAAGTAATCATTTGTACATCTCTTATTTATCTCTTTCAGTTGTGTAATCACAAAATCCATAATTTTCTTGTTTTAGTTCATGTTTCTTTCTCCTTTTATCATTTTATGATTTCTAAGTTTCATTATGTGGGATATCATTGTGCATCTAACCACTAAGGAAATGAAAAGAATCACAAAAATGCAATGCACAAATGTAGTTAATGAAATAGTAAAATGAGTATGGTTATACAATATATAAACAGAAAAGTAGAAAGTAAATTAAAAAACTCTCCTTTGATTCAATGTTACTTAAATGCTTCAGTGAATAATATATTCTCGTTATATCAATGCCCCTAATATAATTAAGGTACTGTAGATGTTGTATCAGTTCACAGACAGGAAAAGCATCTTTAGAAAGACAGTATAAAATTCTTCTTGTAGAGCAGTTGTCCCGGACTCCCTCACCCCCCACAAACAGGACAGACCACTTGTGTGTTGTTGTGCTCAGATTGGCAATCAATTCATTAGATCTCACATTTATATTTACAAATACCATCACCATTCATCATTATTGTCTTTACAACAAATCCTTGTTTATATTGCATTACATATCAATATCTGTCCACCTCTCCTTTTTCTTCCTCTTCTTCTCACCTCCTCGGTGAAAACCTGGGTGACTTCTTCTTCTCTTCCTCTCTTGTAGGTAACAGTGAAAACTGAGACCGCTTTTTTCTCCTTCTGTTGCTTCTTCTTCTCCTCATATTCCTTTATCATTCCCCCCTCCCCTCCTTCCTCCACCCTTTTTCCCATAGCATGTCTCCAGCTTGCACTGGATGACTGGCCTTCCACCTTTCTTCACCTCTCCCCCCTTTATCTTCCTTCTTGTCTCCTCCAGGCCTCAATAAAGCCCATCATTTCAGTATTGAACATGTCTATTGATAGGTCCAACAAATGCACTCCATCTGTAAAAATCCTCTACCCACTCTTCCACCCCCCCTCATTTTTACATGCCCTCCCATGCTCCTTATCAACATCCCCACCCTCCTATTCATCTTCCTTCTGGCCCTATCCACTGCTACATGGCTGTGCTCATGTCTCCACACCCTCCTCGGTATCATATCAGACCATGCCATGCTCACCCCCCAGCCACCATTGCTTTATTTTCCCCAAGATCCTGCTTAAACCATAAATACGTGTCAACCCATGGCTTCCCCCCAATATCATTACCCCCAAGATGTATAATGATTAAATCTGGGGTGGGTTACAGCTCTCTCATCTCTATCAGGGTTGGGAGTAACTGTGCCCATTTCATCCCTCGAATGCCATGCCATACCAGCCTACATTGTCTGACATCTTGATAAAGCTGCTTTCCCCCAGCCTTCTTTTCCACTACCCTTTCTGCCCAGTAAATGTAGCAGTGCCCGCAGATCCATACTTCTGTGATCCTCCCTCCACCTATTGAATCAAGCAAAATATAACGTAATCTCTCAAACTGTCTTATTCCTGTTCATACTTCTGTTCTGTTTTTCCCGCAGTCCCCTTATTCCCCCCCACTCCTAATTTCTGTTCCTACAAAACAAAACAACAGATGAACATGTTAATCTCAATCCTTTAAAGCCCGAATGTACCTCTTGTAACTGGCAGACCGCCAGCATCCCATTTCCAACATACTGGTCACTGATTCCCCTTCTGCCGCCCATTTTGAAGTTGCCTCTATTCGAAAAGAATGGGATGAATACCTAGCTGGGTCCTCCTCCAGGAACTCCATGCCTTTTTTTAGCATGGCTGTCACCTGGTGACTCATCACCTTCTTCCCATCTCCATGCACAAATAGTCTCCCTTCCTTGTTATTACGCTCAGTGGCGTAAGCCCACAGAGCCTTTACCAGGCACAAGGTCGTGTCAAGGTGAGCCTTAATGGTTATGACACACCCTTTCCCTTCCTGATCTGTCTTGGACCTCCTAATTATGAGTTGTATTGCCCTTGGTCCCCAGGTTATATCTCCCTATTCCAATCCTCCTTCTTCATCTTTTCTGCTGTGTCCCACTGCCTCGCTCACTCTCAAGGCCCCAGCAAACATCACTAGGTAAATCGTATGGAACAGCTGCGCCTCATCCTTGGACTTAATCACAGGCAATGTCCCCCCTAATTTGTCTAATAAATGGTCTGCTATCAGACGCCAACCATCCTTGGACCTTTGTTTTAACATACCCCAACCTTGCATCATCCTCCATATCAACATTGACTTCATCGGATCCTTCCATTTTTTCAGACTACAAACTAAGCTGATCCCCGCTAGGTACACCTCCATCATGGTGTGAGCCATCCCTTTTTGCCATTGATCTACCATAAATTTTCCTAACTTTTCTTCCATAACTGGCCCACTTACCTCCACGTGGTGTACTTCTCTGAACATTGCAATGCCCGCCATGCCCCTTCATAGGCCCTCAATGTCCGTGGTGCCCAAGAATTGCAAAACAGCATTTCGGCTTCCTCTTGCCAATGTCCAAGATGTTCATTGGAATGGGCATTTTCTGTTCCTCTGCTACTGGTGCCAGTGCCCGGAAATGATCCAGCTGCAGACGGGAAAGGCTGTCAGCTAGGATATTTCTCACCCCATCTATGTGCCTGGTCCTGAATGACATATTCAATTGCAAGCCTCTTAACACTAGCTGTCTCAGCACCTGCATAACGGTATTGGATCTAGCTCCCCTGTTGTTCAGAACATCCACCACTGCCTTGTTGTCACATCAAAATGTAACTTTCTGATTTTGCAGTTCTTCTCCCCATACCAGGGTGCAGGCCCAGATTGGCATGATTTCCAACAATGTGATGTCCTTTGTCCTTCCTTCTCTTACCCAATCTGCTGGCCATGGCTTTGAAAACCTTTTTCCCCTCAAATACCCCCCATTCCTAACCCTCCTGCTGCATCCATATACAATTCTAGGTCCGTGTTATAAACCCACTCTTCCTGCCAAAAGAAACGGCCATTATAGCTGCTTAGAAATGTCTCCCATACCTTGAAATCTTCCTTCACCCCTTTTGTTATATCCACCCAGTGATGTGGTCTTACTACCCCTACCATGGCCCTTGTAAGTCATCTTGTAAATGTCCTTCCTGGCCCAATTGCCCTGCAAGAGAAATTCAGATGCCCCAAAACCTGTTGCACTGGCCTTAATTGTACCCGCCTCCTACTAGTATGCACCTAAATCAAACCTTTCAGCTTCTGCACTTTACTATCTGGTAGCCAAAATACTTCCTCCCTTGCATCTATCGCAATCCCTAGAAACTCCATAACCTTACCGGGTCCCTCTGTTTTGTCCAGTGCCAATGGCACACTGAGTTCCTCACACAGTTCTTGAAAGCTAGCCAGCATCCTCTTTGTCTCCAAGCGTCCACTGCCTACTAACAAAAAGTCATCCAAATAGTATATGACCGTCTTGTAACCTGTTTTTAGCTGGAAGATCCACTGCAGGCAAGTGCTGAATGTTTCAAATGTAGCACAAGCCATAGAACAGCCCATAGGCATAGCCTTGTCAAAGTAATACTGGTCCTCAACTTTAAACCCCAATAAGTCCCAGTCCTCCCTTCTGACTGGGAGCAACTGGAAAGCTGATTCTATATCTGTTTTGGCCAGCCATGCATCAGGGGTCACCCTGATAATCTGTACTGTCTCCAGCAACGTGGCATAGGTCACCCTGCCGTGCTCTTCCCCTATAAAGTCGTTGACTGATTCTTCCTCTGGAAATGTCAGATGATGTATCACCCTGTATTCCCCTTTCTGTTTTTTGGGAACCAAACCCAAAGGGGAAATTCGCAGGTTGTCTAAAGGAGGGATCGGATATGGCCCTTCTACCCTCCCTGTGGCTTTTTCTTTTTCTATTTTCTTTCTCAAAATGTCTTTCTTTCCCCTGACTGACCCCAAGTTATTAGCTTCCCTTGCCTGTCTCAGACCTTTGCATTGTAGTGGAAAACCTGTTCTAAAACCCTTTTTTTATGGTTTCCGCCACACCACTATCCAGGTACTGTTTGAGCCACTTTTCCCAGGCCTCTATCTTGATGGGGGTTTTTGCAGCCTGGAAGTGTTCTTTTCCCCCCATACACCCCATCCCCTGAAACTCGCTACCCCCACCGGCTGTTTTCCTATTTTCTTTCTCCTCAGTAAGATTGGGCCCCCCTACCCCCATAACCCCTGCCTCTTGACCCTCTACTCCATGTCTATCCCCTGTGACCTGGCCCTTCATGAAAGGGCTGGTGGCCCATCCCCTGTGCTCCCCCCACCTGGGCCCCTTGGGTCCATGTAGTCCTACACCTTCTTGCTGGGTAAGGCCCCCCAACACCTTGAGTATGCGTGTCAGAAATGACATTGGGGCCAGGAGCAAAACACCATGTTATATCCCCAACAACACTTCTGGGGTATCCCCCCCTTCTCCCCATCTCCCCCCCTCTGGTGTGGATTGATTGGTTACATAGTCCGTCCACAAATCCATCTGTTTTGTGTCCCATCTCACATCCCCATATGTCACCATACTTTGGCGGAAAAACTCATCATAATATATCCAGCCCACCCACCTTAGCCTTTTCCCGCCGTATGATCAGGGAATATGTGATAAGTGGGATGTCCAGCTCTGGTATTTTTTCCATAACTATGGCTGAGTATGTGGCAAACCCCATGAACCCCCCCATCCCACATCTTTCCTTTCGTAAACCTATCCTCCTCTTTCTCACCTTTCTCACCCAATAAAACCACAGCTGCTGCCATCTTGCTCTTCCCTATACTCTCTGTTTCCTCATATTTGGCTGCAGCCTCTCTACTCACTAAAACAAATATGTCCACACACTTTCCCTTCCATATTTTCTCCTTTGTGGCCAGCGGCACGTGTTCCCCTATTCTCATACCTGGGGCTCCTATCTCTCTCGTTCCTTTTCCTACTCCTTCTGATGCCTTGTCCCCCCACCCTGTTGTTTCTTTATCCAACCTGATCTCTGCCAGTGCAGTTTCCATCTGTTCTAGACCGCCTGTCCACAGTGCTGCTATAATTTGCCCAATGTACTGTACTCTTTTATACTCTTGCTACGGAACCTGATACACTACCTGCAGGCCTGTCTGCTTCTTGTGGTCTGATGTCGCTAATATGAGCCTGTCCGGGTTCCTGTGGTGGGACAACTGGCTGTGGCATCGGTGGCAGTGGGACCACTACAGCTGGGTGGCATCAGTGGCAGTGGGACCACTATGGCTGGGGGTTCTGGCCTGGGTTCTGGCGTTGGCACCACAACCAGCTCCAGGGGTGGTACTAATGGCTCCGGTAAACAGGATTGGGGTGGTACTGGACTGACCACTCGAGAAGAAACCACCAGTGGCAGCTGTGGCCTAGTTGGACTGTGTGGCCTCCCTGCTGGTCATTTCCCATTGCCCCCTTTTCCCTTCTCTGCTTTCTGCTTCTCCCCCAACCTCTCCGGTTCCTCCCCTTCCACCAGTTGCCACATCTTGTTGGCCTTCTCCGCCAACTCTATGATCGCCTTATAGGCCTCCTCTTTTGATGGCTTGTTCTTCCTTGGTGCCATCCCTTCTCAAAATTGCCTGCACAACAGCTGTGGATAAAAACTGACAAGGTGCCTCCATTAGTGACCAAACCATACCTTCATTTGTCTTATTGATAACAGCACTCAAATCCCCTCAATTTTCTGCACCATTTTGCCAGACCCCTCTCTGATTCCCCCAAACTCACTCCTTTCCAGAGTTTGGGTCCCCCAACCACCCCTGGACAACCTCCCACCAGCCCTTGCACCCTCTCCAGCAACAGGCAGGCTCCCCCATGTGTGCAGCAGGCAGGCCCCACCCTGTGCTGTGATATCACCAGCTCAGGACCCCTGCCACATGCTTCCGCTCGCCCCTCCAGTTAAAATTGTTGCAAAATCCCCCATAGTGCCCTATGTTTATACCAGCCAGCAAAATCACCTTTTGTCACCATAATCTCCCACCCCACCTTGCAGCAACTCCCGGTACCAACTTTTAAAAAATGCTCGAAATTTGTCCGTCCCTGCCTCCTGTACCTCACCAGGCCCTATGAGGGCTGCCACCCTGAACCCCCCCCCCATTCTGTTTTAGCCCTTAGGCCCTGTATCTTGTACTCGCCGGGCCATGACCACATGGCTCAAAACAAAGCTTGCCCTCATTAAAACCCACCATGCTAACCCCTATGCCACCTCACTGCCCGAGAAAAAAAACCCTGCTCTATTTACCAAAACCCCCCTAGGCCCTGTAACTTGTCTCCGCGAGGCCATGCGGTGTGATGTCAGATGCTGCTTTCCCGACCGCGTAGCCTCACCCACTAGGCCCTTCTGGCAGGTCACTTTTCTGGCTCCTCTCATTACCACCCACCATGCTGTGGCTGTTGTGGCACAGCTCAGTGCCCTGCCCCCACTTTGAAACCTCTCCATTCCTCACACTACCAGGTAGCCAGTGCACTCATCTCTCAGGCAGGGCCTGTGGTTGGCCCTCTCCTCGCTCGCCCTTCACCTCAATCCACAATGAACAACTGCGCCATCTCACCCCTGAAATTGCTACTTGTTTCCAATACCTCTTGTTTGCTCTTGCTCTCAACCAGACAACCTGCGTGGGAACAGCAACACTCTCTCCTTGTTTCAACCTACCCCCCCAAGCATAAATGAAGTCCAAACTCCACAGCTATGGCCACTTGCTGCCTACAGACTCTTGATCCCAGCCTCTCGTTTGGCCCAATTCCGCCACTGCCGGCAGCCGAGGCTCTCGCCGACTCACTCTCTTAACTCCTAGCCCTTACCCTCACTCTCATTCTGTGCTGCTAAGCCAAACTCCTCCAACCAACCATCAGCTTTTAAAACCTCACTTTCTGCATTCGTTCTAAAGACAGCCTATTGCGCAGGTCCCCACAACTTCTGCCTCATATATACACAACTGTTTTTCTTTCTTTCTTTCTTTCTTTCTTTCTTTCTTTCTTTCTTTCTTTCTTTCTTTCTTTCTTTCTTTCTTTCTTACCTTCCCAAATAAATCCTGGTACATAAACCTTAGTTCCTCTGATGCCTCCAAAACACTGACTATTTCTAAACAGCCAATCTGATGTGCTGTAGATCTATTGATTTTAGCACCATCAAAATCTTCAGCAAAAGAGGCTGTATTCTTCTGTGCTTGCCCTTATGTAGCCTGTATTTGTGCCCCTCCTACACTCCTTTTCACCTATCCATATCTTCCTCCCATTCTTGGACTCCTCCCCTGCCTGTTTGCCTGTCCCTTGTCCTGTGGCTCCCTCTCCTTCCCCCTAGCTCCTCCCCTCTGAGAAAACCATCTCTGGCACAAGGAGAGGGGTTAACCAGAACAACTTGGTCTGCCCCTTAAAGGGTAAACTTCATTAGATTCAGTAAATGTTTGAAATGGAAATGTTTTTTACCAAGTTGTAGCTTCTTCTAGCTGTATTGTTTGTATTAATACAGGTTCCCTTTTTCACGATGAGCAGATTAATAAAATAACTGGAAGTCTTCTACAGTTCTTCTAAATCTGAAACCAGAAAGCAGAGGTTTCTCCCCTGCAAAAAAAGACAGCAAGACACAGTCTAATGAATCACGTTACTAAATCAAACTGCTCCTTATTCATTGCTGTACCAATACCACCTCATGATCCTTTGTACGATTTCAACAATAGTAGATTCCAATGTAAGTTTCTTGTGTGCTCTTTTACTTTTAGTGACTTTAATAGCGTAATAGGATTTATGTAGATGTTGTGATTTTAATCTGAGATGCTGTTTTATCTTAAAAGCAACAAATTCTACAGAGCTTTTAATTAGTAAAAGAGACAACTGATAGCCAAAATGCAATTTATTTACTTGACTGGGCTATGCTGAGAAAAGATTGTGTAAGATCAGTTGAGTTCACCAAAATGCTTTCTAATTGTTTATATTCTGTTTAGCATTCTTTCTTAGTATGGATACAGTATTTCAAGCTTTGTCAAATAAATACATTACAGGACAATCGCTTTTTACTAAAATACTATTACTGTTCATTCTTTGCTAGCTAACGTGTCATTTGAATTGCTATGCAACTGACACTATTTTAAAAGTTATGTGTGTGGTTATCCAGCTAGTGTTTAGTATAGTGTACTTGGTGTGACTTTCAGCTTAGGTGTTCAAACACACTGTGGAATCTGCTGTGCCTTTTAATCCATCTGGAGTATGACGTCAATGCATGGCATGTAGAAGAAAAATGCCCATGAAAATAAATTATACCAAAAAATAGTATAATGAATATGTTTTGAAACAAAAATCAAACAGCTTCTCAATTTGTAGTCATCTTATACACTTCCATTTTTCTAAACATGGCACAGTGATGCACAACAGCCATTTACAAAGCCTACAGAGATCTGGCTATTATATTTTGTAGCTAACATGCACTTGTCACTTCTTCTTTTAAATCGTAGAGTTAGTCATTCAGCTTCAAGAACTAAAACCAAAAAACAGTATTATAAATATGTTTTGAAACAAAAAATCAAACAGCCTCTAAATTTGTAGTTATATTATACTCCTCCACTTTTCTAAACACTGCACAGTGATGTACAAGAGCTATTTACAAAGCCTACAGAGATATGACTATTATATGTTGTAGCTAACATGCAAGTGTTACTGCTTCTTTTAAAACATTGAGGTAGTAGTCCAGCTTCAAGCTTCTACAACTTCCATAACTTTTGTATCATGTACAGTATATCCCCAATAGCATATATGTCAGGTAGTGATAATTTATTGTTCTTTTGTTCCTTTCTCAAGGGTTGTAGATCATGTTTATAGGACAAAGAGGGTCTTTAAAATTTTAACTTCAACTGTTTAGGCTTCAGGACATGCAACTCTTAGTCATCAAAAAACTACATCTATCATTCTTAGCATAGGTCCCTCTCCACTTCCCACATTCCCATATTCAGCAGACTTCAGCAGCCTCACAGGCTCAGAAATCTGCCATACAGCACCTTGTGGTTCTTTGCAGTTCTCAGCCCTCAGTGTTCTACAGCCTTCTCATAATTAATTGTTTTCAGTGTCAAATAATATCTGTGAAGTAAAGCATTCCCTTTCAAGGTAGCACCATGATATAGATGGCTTTCTGTACATAAAATAAAACAAATAAAGATAAAGATCACAAGATTGCTCTGCTCTCTACTGAGTCATCACCAAGCAGTCCTCTTAGCAGCCATCTTCCCCTAGCTACTCTTCACCCACATGGACAGTTATTTTGGTATTAATATTGACTTTCTTGGGTAAGATCAGTTTTATATGCATAACTCTGTCATGGAAAAGAGCACATACAATACTCCTGAACTAACCTACTGAACAACAGAGCTGTGAGGAATTTTCAAGTTCCTGCAAAACATAATTTCAAGTAACTATGGAAAATGTCAACAAACTATGCAGAATTCCATCAGAAGTGGAGTGGCAGAATTTCACTTGCAGATTGCGAAATATTAATCCGTGGCTTATATAAACCAGGGATTAGTGCTCTGCAGTTTTGTTTACATAAACCGTTGATTAGTGTTCTGCAGTTTTGTTTACTTAAACCATGGATTAATGTTTTGTAGTTTGGTTTACAACAAGCATGGATTTGTGTTCTGCAGTTTTGTTTTCATAAACCATGGATGTTTGTACTGCAGTTTTGTTTACATAAACCATGGATTAGTGTTTTACAATTTTGTTTACTCTAACCATGGATTAGAGTTCTGCAGTTTTGTTTACATAAATCATGGATTACTGTTCTGCAGTTTTGTTAACATAAACCACAGATTAGTGTTCTGCAGTTTTATTGACATAAAGCATGGATTAGTGTTCTGCAGTTTTGTTTACATAAACCACAGGATAGTGCTCTGCAGTTTTATTTATAAAAACATGGATTAATGTTCTGCAGTTTTGTTAATACTGTATAAATCATGGATTAGTGTTCTGCAGTTTTATTTATAAAAACACGGATTAGTGTTCTGCAACTTTGTTTATATAAATCATGGACTAGTGTTCTGCAGTTTTGTTTACTTAAACCATGGATTAGTGTTCTGTAATTTTGTTTATATCAATCATGGATTAGTGTTCTGCAATTTTGTTTATATCAATCATTGATTAGTGTTCTATGGTTTTGTTTATATAAACCAAGGATTAATGTTCCACAGTTTTGTTTATATAAACATGGATTAGTGTTCTGCAATGTTGTCTATATAGGTTTCATAGGTTTTCCTGAGCTTTATATAGACCGAAGTCCATTATAGCTCACTTTAAAATCTAGGGATACCCAATAATATTTTTAGTAGTTATGTAGGAGTCTAAGGTATGCTTAAATGCCTCCATGGTTTTACTCCCTACTATGTCTATTGGGAGTTCATTCCAAATTTTAACTACCCTCACTGAGAACCAATGCTTGCATGCATGCGTGTTGTATCTATCCCCCTTGAGCTGTAAGGGATGGGCTCTGGTGTTGTAATTCTGATCTCTAAGGGTGAGGCCCAGCTGTTCCCACAGATGTGGATCTGATACTGCTTGAAAAATCAGGCACATATCCCCCCCTTAATCTGTGATATTCCAAAGAATACAGGTCTAGTTCTTTCAGTCTTTGTTCGTAGTCTAATCCATGGACCTCTTTAATTCCTCATGCTGCCCTTCTTTGAACTCTCTCTAGAGCTTTAATATCACCCTTATTCCCAGGGGTCCAAAACTGGGAACAGTACTTTCTGTGCGGCCACACCAGAGAAGTATAAAGAGCAAGCAAAACATCCCACCTCCTGCTCTTGATATGTCTATGGATGCAACTCTGGATTCCACTAGTCCTTTTAATCACCTGGTTACAATGTAGTTGGAATTTAACATCATTACTAACCTGATTCCCAGGTCTTGCTCATCCTGAACTACTTTTAGCACCTGCCCGTCCAATGTATAATTCAGAACGGGTTTTTTTTTTCCCAAGTGCATCACTGTGCACTTGTCGATTTTAAATAGGGATTTCTATTTTTTGTGCCCAAGCTTCAAGTTCCCCTAGTGCTTCCTGTAGTACTACTGCATCTGATTGACTATTTACTGGGAAAGCCAAGCACGTATCATCTGCAAATTTGCAAAGCCAGACATCAGCTCTGGGCTTCATTGTTGAGATGTACAAATTAAAAAGGCAGGGTCCCAATACAGATCCCTTGGGTATCTCACTGGTCACATCCACCCAACTGGACAATTTACCCCGAATACATACCCTTTGTTTTCTCTCCATCAGCCAGTCCCTAATCCATTTAGATATTTTTGGCTGGACTTCCAGTTCTTTAAGGGTTTCAACCAGCTCCTCATGGGGGACTTTGTCAAAGACCTTGGCAAAATCCAGAAACACAACATCCACCGAGTTACCTTCATTTAGTGCTCTACTAACTTTGCCATAGAATTCTAGTAGATTCATTTGGCATGACCTGCCCTTTGTGAATCTGTGTTGTGTCTCATCCACGGCCCCCACTAGATCAATGTAACTTATGATCATGTCCTTGGCTAGGCCTTTGAGTATCTTACCGAGGACCGAGGTTAGGCTAATCAGTCTGTAATTACCGACCTCCTGCATTGAGCCTTTTTTGTGTACTGGGATAACTGTTGCCTGTCTCCATACCTCCAGGACCTGGCCTGTATCTAGGGATTGCTGGAAGAGAAATGTAACAGACCCTGCCAAGCTACCTTCAAGCTCTTTAAGAAGTCTAGGATGTAGGCCGTCTGGCCCTGTGCCTTATTGTGGAATAGATTTTTTAGCCTTTTCACCACATCTTGAGCCTCAATTTGTGGGCCTACAATCCCTTGTTGTTCCATATTTGTGTCAGATGCTTGTGGGCCTATATTAAAGGCAGAGCAAAAATAGTTGTTGAAATGGTCTGCCATATCCTTGTTTCCTGTTATTAAATTCCAGGTACTATCTTTTAGGGGGCCAATCATTCTACTAACTCCCCTTTTGTTGTTAATATAAGCATAGAAGGACTTATAGCTGTCCTGTGTTTTGGTGGCTAAATGATACTCGCATTTGTTCTTGGCCTTGGCTATAGTCCTTTTTGCTTCTTTCAGGCTGTGTTTATGTGTTTCCCAAGATCTGTTATTGCCACTCTGTTTGGCCCTGCTCTATGCCCTGTTTTTCTTTTCAATTACTTTTTTAACAGCAGGGGTCAGCCAAGGGGGAAGGGCTTTTCTGGGCCTGTTATATTAACTGGTGACAGGTACAGATGTGTGGACCAGGTTATTAAGTTTAGTACTAAACTTATCCCACATATTATGTAATGTTTGGTTTTCAAATTCTGTTATACAGTTTCATTTGTCCAACTCATCTTTTATTGTACTAAACTGAGACTTATTATAGCTATATAATATAGTACTACCAGTGTTGATTTCCATGACCCCTACATACTTAAAACAAACCATAGAATGGTTGCTTTTACACAGGGGAGCCTCTACTGTACAATTCTGGATGTTATTTATCATGTTGCTCAACACCAAATCCAAGACATGGATACCCCTGGTATTTTCCAGAACAAATTGTTCTAGGCAGTTAACAGGAAGACTTCCAGATAGCTAGGGCAGGATTCACGAAGCTTTTTGGGACTAAGTCCTATACTGCAACCCCAGCTGCCCTTCGTATTCACCGCAGCTGCTGTGTGGCCAATCCACAGTTGCAGCAGTTGCAGAGGGTGCTATGGCAGTTCCCACTGCCTGTAGCAGCCTCCCACAGCTGTGGTGCTCTCCCTGGCAACAGCACCTGCAAGCTGCCATAATCTGTGGAGCTGGTCATACTCCGGTTCCACCTTAGTGAATACTCGCAGCTGCGGGTGACCTGCGGTTTCGCAAGTGGAAACCCACTAGCGCCAATGTTTTCCTGCAGCTGCGGGACCTTCCCCAATGTTTGTGAATCCTGCCCCTAGTCTCCACTTGGGAGTCCATTTTTAGTGTATCCCAGTTTATACCCAGGAGATTAAAATCTCCCGGTAGGATAACATTATCCTCCTATGTGATATGTTTAATAAAATCTAGTAGCAGACTGTTGTTTAGGGTTGGGATACCTGGTGGTCTGTACAGTACTCCAGTATTGATCTTAGCTGAATGTGGGGGGGTACCATTAATCCACAAAATCTCAGTATTACCCCATACAGTGCAGTCAATGCTTTCTGATACTATAATGTCTAGAATATATAGTGCCACTCCACCTCCCCTGGTATATGGCCTATCCTTGTTATATAAAGTATAGCCTAAGATTTGTTTGTCCCAAGTGTCTTCTGCCCTCCACCAGGTTTCTGCGATGGCATATACATGGATGTTTGAATTGTATAATGTCAATTTCAGTTCATCCATTTTATTGTTGAGGCTTCTGGTGTTTAGTAAAAGGATGTTCCAGTTGGACTTTGGGTTGTAGGCAGTGTTAATTTTCCTGGTTTTTGTGGCCCCCATGTCCACCCTGATTTTGAATTTAAATATGTGTCAGTAAGTTGTTTTAGTTTGCTGGCAAATACCCATTTCCACTGTCTGTTAAGGTGTAAGCCATACTGTGTAAAAAGATATGGTGTCTGGAAATCCTCCCAGTGATCCACATAGGTGAACCCTTTTCTACAACACCAATGCTTAAACCACCCATTTAAACATCTGATGTCCTCATGTTGAGATCGACCAGCCCAGGGAACTGGTAAGATACCAGAAATAACCAGTTCACATCCCCTGGTTGTAAGGGCCTCCCCTACTAGCTCAAAGTCCCGCTGTATATCAATGAGACTTCTTTTACCCACATCATTTACTTCTATATGTACGTAAACCATGGATTAGTGCTCTGCAGTTTTGTTTATATAAACCACAGATTCATGCTCTGCAGTTTTGTTTATATAAACCAAAGATTAATTTTGTGCAGTTTATGTGAACTGCATATTAGTTTCTCCACAAACAAGGGAAAATAAATATGTGGATTGTGTAAACTATAGAATACTAATCCAGGAGTCACAGTAAAACACAATTAGAAAGATATGGAATTGCTGGGAAAATACTGAGAAGCATGTTGGAATCAGAAATGCCATTCCACCTGAATTCCACTGGTGCAATTTTGCATTCTGCACAGCTCTACATACAACTGTAATGTAGTAGTGCACTCCTTTCTATGTTGTGCTGATAGTGAACTGTTTGATTTACAGAGTTATACAGAGGATCAGATAATGTCAGTGCTCTAAGTTTATACCAGCTCTTTAGCCCAGATAATTGATTCAGATGACGCTCTGTTTGTTGTGTTTCTGTGGATAGTTGGCACATTCTGAATTTTCCTAAACAGAATGGATTTTATCTACATAACCCTAATTCCAAATGTCCTTAGTACTTGGTTGGAAGCAATTCATCTTAACCAGGGATTCATTATATTAAAAGATAGCAGCTGGCTGATTTATTTCTGAGCTAACAATGAGATAAAACCATGAGTATCAAATTAATTTATCAATAAGCCCCTACTGGGAATACATGGCTGAAATACAAGACATTCAGGGTTTCACATTTCTGATTAGGTATATTGAAAATCTTTGAAGTACTCAAAAGAATTATTAAGCCCACGTGTACTGGCCAGCTTTTTATTATAAGCAGTGTCTCATTAATTAACAAGTGGTGGATTCTTTATCACAATATATTAAGAGAAATTTAAACTTGTCAAAAGATTCACTTTATTAGGGAATTCATTAAAACAATGTAAATCTTGAAGAAGGTAGAAATTTATTTGGCTGTTAGAAACCTGATCATTTTTGTAATGGTTAAGAATGAAAATTGAAACAAGAAGAATAATTTGCAATATTACTTTTTGTTTCTGTTTTTTATTATCCACAAACATCAACAGTATGCTTATATATATCCACAGTCATAGAAATATAAAAACTTGGACAATGACAGCAGAAAAAGACCAATGGTCCATCCATTCTGCCCCCATTTCCCTACCAAACCCTGAGACATATTGTCCATAGAGGGTACTAGCCCTCACTATTCAGCTCCCTCCCCCCCCTCCGTTTCCCCTCCCTAGTGCTACTGCCCTGACTAACCACTATATCATTCACTCTGTCCCAATGATGCCTGAAACCATTTATGGTTTTTGTACCCACCACCTTGGTTGTCAGATTGTTCCACATTTCCAACACTCTTTCTGTAAAATAAAACTTTCTCTCATCCTTCTTTTACCTCCCTCTCATCAGTTTCCACTTGTGTCCCTGTGTCTTGTAACTGCTATTCATGCTAAATAGTTACTCACCATTCACCTTGTTTATTCTTTCAGGAACTTGAAGGCTTATATCATATATCCCTCTCTCATCTTGTATTAAGCGATTATATATTCAGTGACTTAAGTCAATCCATTTAAAATAGGCCCTGCTGGCCCTAAATCATCCTGATCATCCTTTATTGCATTATTTCTAGTTTGTCCTTACTGTATCTTTCTTGTGGTGAGACTCCAGAATGGAGCACAATACTCTGGGTGCAACTACACCAACAATCTCTAAACAGGTAGTAATACAGTGCATTTTTTCTTTTACTGTAAGTTCCCCTTCTGATACATCCCAGCTTCTTATTTGCCTTACTATAGACCTTGGTGCACTGACTTGATTGTTTAAAGGGGACAGGAAATTTGTGTTAATTGGCAGCTGTTTATAAAGTTCCTGTACTCAGAAACAATATGCATTCTCCTAAAGTATCCATATTCAACTGTACCTGAATAAAAAGTGATAGATAAAACTGTAGTTTGCATTGTTGTGTTTTTATGGGCAGAATTCTGTTACAGTTCACGTCATTGAATCACTTATGTGGAGTTTTTACTACGTCACAATTTGTGTACAGAATGCTAATTTTGAGCTGCTGACTTATCAGAACCCTGTTTAGAGTTCTGTGTATAATCCATGACATAGTTAAAACTCTAAATTATTGGTTCCATGAAGAGAACTATAACAGAATGCTGCCCATAAAAACAAGAAAATGCACAATTCAGCTTTTTATATCACTTTTTATTTAGGCACAGTTAAATATGGATAATTAAGGTGAATGCACATAATTTCTGAGAATAAGAACTTTATTAACAGCTGCCAGTTAGAAATGATTTCCTGTCCTCTTTAAGGGAGTTAATAATGAAGACTCCTAGGTCCCTTTCCTCAGCCATAGTGCTCAGCTTTACCCCTACCTTATCATACTCTGCACTGGGGTTCTTGTTCCCTCAGTGTTGCACCTAGTACTTTTTTACACAGAATTTCAAGTTCAACTACCCAACCTTATACCACTTGTTTGGCCTTTGCAGGTCACTCTGCATCTCTTTAATTTCCTCATTGTTATCTACTCTCTCACAGAGCTTAGAGTCATCTGCAAAGAAACACAACTTCCCCAAATACCTTCCACCTACCCTGCTACCCATTCTATCCTTGATCCACATCCTAATCTACTGTACCTTGTCATTCTCATTTGCCCCAAATTCTACTTTCTACAACCCTATCTATGAAATTGCCCTGAACTATCACCACGCCACAGCCTGCTGGTCATAGTTCAATTCAATTCAGTTTTATTTGATCACTGGGTGGGAACACTGGGCAACGTGGCCCCTTTAAGGGCATGACCCAGGAACATACAACACAATGTATACAAATACAAACATGAAACAATCACATGTACAAAACGCAGTAAAAATATCCAACCTAAAAGTTATTTTGAAGAGTGTGCAAACTGCTGAATAAAACAAATAACTTTCAAGGTGTTCTCTTAAAATTGCTAATTGAACCAGAGTTTCTGTTGTTCAATGGTAGGTGATTCCACACAAAAGGTGTTTGGTAAGATAATGCTTTCTTGACAATTTTTGATTTGTACAAGGAAAGAACCAATGACAAAGTTTCATTTGATCTTAGACCCTGGTGATTTTGTGTATTTACAGCAATTCATTAAGTGAGCTACTTTCCCCTTTTTCACACTTTTAAATATTAGTTCTGCCAGGCTAAGTTTATCTTTCTTCTGTAAAGGGAGCAACTGATGTTTTGTGCACATACTGCAACAGTGTTCAAATCCATTTGCCCTAAGGGCAAATCTTCAAATAGCTTGGTAAAGTTCAAATAGTTTGGTAAAGTGTATTTCATTTTGAGCACACTTTAGCAAAGGCTGTACCCCAAACTACACTTCCATAATCTAGAATGGAAAGTAGACTGCTCTTGGCAATCACCTTATGGTCAGTTAAGATGTATTTTATCCTGTAAAAGGACCCCATGTTTTATGTAAATTGGCAGCCACCTGAGTAACATGTTTCTTATATGCCAATTGGGGATCTAGGACAGCTCCCAAATATTTAAATTCCTCTTAAAAATCTAGGGGATGCCATCCTTCATGTTTATATTAAAGAGCTGCTGATGCTTTTGGGAAAACTTTGGAAAACATGAGGCTCGATTCTCAAAGGGCACCTAAGCTAAGCCAATGGCAGCTTGCACCAATTGCCGGTTCACCAGGGACCCTGTACCCAATTCTCTATTAGGTAGGTTCTCCGTGGCAAAGTCCCATAGCTTGCAGCAAAGGTGGCTGTGCAACAAAGAGACAGTGCACCTGAGAGGTTTGCAGCAAGCAGTGGGTGCAGTCGGGTGGCACTTAGACCTATAAAATGTAAAGCAGTTCCTCATGACTAGTGGGGCCCCCAGCCCTGATCCCCTTTTTATTAACTGTAATCTCATCCCTTGTGGTCTAGCAGACCCCATTCCCTATCCCCAATCTGCCTGTATAAAATTATATATAACTTTCCCTGGTGGTATAGTGGACCCCCACCCTGACAGGCAGTGCCCCACCACCCTGTTCACCCATCCCATCCCCAAGCCAACCACTGGCACAGCCTTCCACTTTCCACCAAACTGGTTGCCAACTGAGCTGTCAGTGAGTGTGTATGGTACAATCAGCTCTTATAGTACACACTCATTGACAGCTCAGCTGGTGGCCTCCCATAGTGGAGAGTGGTGGGCTGTGCCTGTCAACGGCTTGGGGATAGGATTGGGGGAGCACTGTGGTGGTGCACTGCCTGCTGGGATGGTGGGTACACTAGACCACCAGGAAAAGTTTTATGTCATTTTATATGGGCAGATAGTGGATAGGGAGGGGGTCGACTAGACCACCAGGGATGTGATTAAGATTAATAGAAAGGGGATTGTGACTGGGGGGATCCCCTACATCCCCAGGGATGAGATTAGGGTTAAAAGAAAGGGAGTTGGAGATGGGGGTCCATTAGACCACCAGGGACAAGATTAAGGTTAATAGAAAGGGGATCAGGGCAGGGGGGTTTTCTAGACCACCAGGGAAGTGATTACTGTTAATAAAGAAGGGAAGGACCAGGAGGAGGAACCACAACACATGCTCCCTTCCAATGAGGGAGGACTCCAGGGGTGGTGCAAAAATTCCATAACCCTCCCAGATGATGCACTTCTAAGTATGGTCTAATGGTACTTAGAATTTCACCCTCTGGGAGTATTTAGAGAATCCTGAATGAGGAGATATGGCAGTTTGCATCTGCTGCAAGCCCCCTAGCACCCTGTTGCACCCAGTTTCTTGGTGCAGACCTGGCACAGGGTCAGTCTGGTGTACTGGGTCCCAGTGGACCTTGAGAATTGTGACAGCTGCATGTTTTGATGCAAGGTGCCTCTAACGCCACTGCTGTATGATGCAGGATCCTTGCATCAAAATCTGGATTTTGAGAAGCTGGACCATAATATTTCAGAAGAATTTACCTTGTATTTCATATACCTCCTGTAGATTTCTCTTCTACATTATTTATTATTGTAGAAATTATTATAAAAAGAAAATCTTTAACCATTAGAGTTCATCTGCCTCTATAGCTTATTTTCTTCTTGACATTATAAAGCTCTGTTGTGACACCACAGTCTGCTGCCATGGGAATAACCGTGATGTCACAAGCAGAGTATTACGACATTAGGAGCCAGATACTGGAAAAGGGGCAACAACAGAATGCAAAGGTTTTCACTATGCTTGCCCTTGCCCATGATCCTGGGGATGCTATATTAAGTCAGATAGAACACCGGCGCTATCTGACTAAGTATAAGGGCATGTCGGCACAGTGCTAAGTCAAGTAGTACTGCATCAGTATGGATCTTGGAAGTGCAGAGAACAGCACCCTCATACCTGATAGCACCAGGAGTCCCCAGCGTGATATTCAGCTGGCACTATACAAATGAGCCCACTGGGCATGCAGAGCACTAGGGGGCCATATGCATGTCCATTATGGGATCATTTGCATTGGAAGTGCTGGCAGGTTTGTTCCCTTTCTGTGGCTGGCACCACCCACTCCAATCACCCATCACCATAAAAATGTAAAGCAGGCTCTTGTATCCAGTGCTGACCCATCCCCTGATCATTGGCCCGATTAAAATAAAGTATTCCCTAGTGTCCGGTTGTCCCACCACCCTCTGATCCCCATCCCCCATAAAATTACATTATTTCCTGGTGTTCAGCAGTCCCAGCATCCTCCTAGTCCCCATTCCTAGTAAAATGACATAATTCCCTGGAGTCCAGTGGTCCCACACCCTCTGATCCTTGGTTCCATTAAGATTAAACCTGTCCCTGGTGTCTAGTGGTCTCCCCTAACCTCTGATCCCCGGCACTATGTAAAAAAAAAAATATTCCCGGTGTCCAGAGGTTCTCCCAAACCTATGATCCCTGGCCTCATTCAAGATAAAATTATTCCCTGGTGTCCAGTGGTTCCCTTTCTGACCCCCAGCTCCCTTAATACAAAAGCAGTCCCTGGTGTCTACTGGTTCATCCCAGCCTCCGATCCCCAGTCCCAGCAGAAAGAAAACCTTCTCTCTTGCCCAGTGGCATCCCTACCCTCTGATCAATTGCCACAGTTCCATACAAGAAGTCCATCACATCTAGCAGCCCCCTGCACCACACCACCTGCACTGGGTAAACTGCTGTGCCACCCCCACTTGCCTTAATTGCCAGTGCCACAGGGAGCACATGCAGTGGCAAGCACAGCCCTCTTCTCACCTAGCGGATTTTCATGAGATTTTCACAGTAATGGAAGACATTTGTTATTTAAAAAAAATATATAAATTTTGGTCATCCTGACCAAAATGTCAGTAGCACACATCTATGATCTAGAATGGCATGAAGCTGAGGGGAAACTCATTCATAGATGAGCTATTTATTTTGGATCCCATGTTAGACAAAACATTTATTTCTTACTGTTTGTAGTTCCAATTTCTAGAAAGTTATTGCCATGCAGAAATGAGCCCTGTAACAAGATTCATTTTATATATTAAATTGAAGCCTTGACTCCAGGCATACACATTATAGTTGACACCAATGCACATGCCTGGAGTCATGGCTTCAATTTTTATATGTAATATAAAACTTGTTTCCCTGCTTGATATTGAATAGCAATGACTTTCTTGAAATCGGAACCACAAATACTAAGAAATAAAATATTTTATCTAAATAGGACCCAAAATAAATAACTCATCCATGAACGAGTTTCCCCTCGACTCTGCACCCTTCTAGATCATGGTGGTGGACATGCACTGCTGACATTTTGGTTGGGACAACCTAAATATTGTTTTTAAAAAAAAATAAGTATCTTGCACTACTGTGCAAATCTCTAGCCGTATATGTCTTTTACATGGCTAAACTTTGCTACAAGCATATTAATTAAAGGCACCTTAAACTGGCTGAAAAGGCTGATAGTGTCCCTTTACAGAATCCTATGCTATTTCTCTATTTATATACGGTACTAAATAACACAGTGTTTTTCTTATGTAAAGCCAGATGATTGTCACTAAACTAGATAACAGTTTTTCCCAATTCATATTCCAGTTTTTTAGTCAAAAACCTCACATTCCTTGCCACAGTGTAATTAACTGCATCACCAGTGTACAAAAGTACACTGGCATTCTCATACATCGGGGTAGACATTTGTGAATAAAGAAAATAACAAAGGGCCCTGTATAGACCCCTGAGGGGCACCATGTCATACTGGGCATACAGCAGACAAAATGATATTAATCTTAATCTCTTTCCTATTCCTCAGATAATCTGCCATCCAACCTAATGATTCTGCACAAAAACCATCCTGCTGCAGCCTTGACTTCAGGAGAAAGAGATCCACTGAATAAAATGCCTTGGTCAGGTCCATAAACACCACTCCTGTCAATAAACCTTGTTGCATGTTCCTACATAGGTCATTTGTGAACTTGACAAAAGGAGTTGTGGTATTATATTCCCTCTTGTAGCCATGCCATGCAGATGTTAATATCCTATACAGTCACTGCAGAATTCATGCTGTACAGGTGTTAATGTCCCATACAGTTCCCGACTATGAACCATTGGGTCATGAGACAGTTTTTTCTTACAGCTTTCACAAAACAGAGAGCAACAAGATGGGCCTATACTGTAATTCTCAAGTAATTCAATGCTACACCCCTTGTGAATGGGTACAGTGTATGTTAATTTTCATAAGTCTGGATCCTGATATAAGCCAAATGACAGATTATACTTTTTTTAAGGGACAAAGATAGTTCTTTGACAGCCATTTTTAGAAATTGTGCCTCATCTTGGTCAAAGGCAAGACCCTTTGTTATGTCTATTTTATTTAAAAGCATGTAATCCTCCTGAGAGATTACAGCCTTAAGGTAGAAGTTGAACCTATTTATATTTCTCTCTACATCCCTAGGATTACCTTTAACCAAGTTGCACACATACTGTTCCAGATTTGTACAGTTGTTCTTAACCCTTGCTGTGCCTCGGACTGATATATCAGTCCAGAAATCCTATACATTCTAATTCTATTGGCAGCCTAAGGGTCAAACATATTGACAATGTCTTTGTACTCTCTAAATGTGACACCATCCTTCACCTTCAGATTTATTTTATTTCTTACATTTGGTCTGATCATTCCACTAACTGCTTCCTAAAACTTCTTTGAGTCCCCAAACATTTCCAGTTGTTACTATTTATAACAAGCATTTGTCAATGCCGAATGTTGTCTCGCTGGCATTGGCATTGGTAGTGCTGGAGGTAGAGATGCATAATAGGAATGGCAGTGAAGTATTGAAGTGACCCGAACCCCACCCTCACCCTGTATAGAGTGATAGGCATTGGGGTGTGTATTTGGGTCATCAGCTATAATGCTCATGCCATTGTACCTCACCCTAGCCTGTAGACACTGACAAGTGCCGTGGTGTGCTTTGGGTCTTTGTGCATTATAAGTACCCCATTCCATAAGGAAATACACTGAGGTGGGTGCAGTATCGGAGAATGGGGTGAACTTTGTGGCCAAACAGTGTGAGGCACACCACGATGCCTGTCACTGGCTGCAGAGTGGGGTGGGGGGTGGAATGGCATGAGCATTACAGCTGATGATCCCAAGTCACACTCCTGATGCCTGTCAATCTGAACAGGGTGGGGTGCTACAGTTGGAAACCCTAACACCATAGGCGTGTGTTGGTATTTTCACTTCAAATTTTCAACATGGGCGGTTTGTGAGCCCACCTCATGAAAAGCGGCACAATCAGTGTGTTAGCTGAAAGGTGGTTTTGCAGAGCAGTTATGCCATTTGGTGATACGGGGATGAAAACACATTTTGGGCAGGATGTGGAAAATGACAATGGTATTGTTCATGTGGAGGTGTAAAAAAATGGCAACGTTGAAAATCTGGAGTGAAAATATGAAAAGTTGGTGAAGTCATGAGCATGCATAGAAACTGTGCAACACACGTCTGTAACCCAATTATTTTGGGGAGTTTATTAGTCACATTTTCAACATAGGCATTTTGGAACCTCCCTTCATGAACAGTGGCGCTGTGATTTTATTAATCTGTCCCAAAAGTTGATTTCCCACAGCGACCATGCCATTGTACGCCACATGTGCAGAAACACTATTTGGACAGGATGTGAAAAATGACACTGTACTGTTCATAAGGAGGTTTGAAAAAATGCCAGTGTTGAAATTCTGGCATGAAAATATTGCAAATTTGCGTAGTTACAAGGGTGCATGGAAACTGCACAATGCATGCTTTTAACAGTCATTTTATGGACTTTCGGCACCAAATTTTCAACATAGGCATTTTAAGACCTCTGCTCATTAACAGTGTCACCATCATTTCCTCAAACTGTTCCAAAAACTGATTTCACTCACCGACTGTGCTATTCTGCTCAGGGCATGTGAAAACACATTTCGGTTAGGATATGTAAAATGACAGCTGTATTGTTCATAAGGAGGTGTGGAAAAATGCTAGTTTTGAAAATCAGCCATTTTTGGGATTTTTCCCACCAAATTTGCAACATAGGCTTTTTGAGAGCTCCCCTCATGAACAGTGGCACTGTCATTTTGTTAATCAGTCCTGAAAGATTATTCCACGCAGTGACTGCAAAATTACCTTTCGGGACCAAATAACACCATGACAGTGCCTGAATTCATGAGGAGGGGTTCCAATAACCCCATGTTGAAAATTCAGTGCCAAAATTCCCAAAAATGGCTGAGATATGCAACAAAGTTGGAAAAACCCTATTTATGCCATTATACAGTCTACCGGCATTTCTTCAGTTTGCGGTCAGCTATGAAGAGTGCTGACATGTTCCTGGTCCACCGAAGATCATCGCACTGGAATCTGGAGGTAAGTATAGGGTGAGGGGGGTGTGGGAAGGCATGGTGCACAGAGGGTGGGCACGGGTTGTGGGAGGGGGCAGGAAGACCGCATTACAGGTTTAAAAAAAACACATTGCGGGACTTCTTTGTTTTATTGCAGGGGATTTGGCACTCTAGGATGGGCTCCCAGTATGCCACCTAAGTGTTTTGGGGGGGATTCTGTATCTGACGAGGGATTGAGCACCCCCATTGGCACATACCGAGGGGGGAGACATGCGCCGAGGGGAGTTGGGCACCCCCCCGGCATGCAACAAAAGTGGGGGGGGAGACATTATGCTGATGGGGAGTTGGCTCCCCCATTGGCACAATCAACAGGAATGGAGGATAAACGCAGATGGGGATTTGGCTCCCCGTCATCAAAGAAAAATTGTTGGGGGGGCTGCATGATGCCAAGGGGGATTGGGCACCCCCTTGGCATACATTTTAAATTGGAGAGAGTTCAGTATGCCAACGGGGAGTGGGCTCCCCCATCAGCATTGTGACAGGCAGTGGCAGCAGTCACTGCTGCCATGTTGCTTTCATGTCAGGAGGCGTGTTGTCGTCACGCTGCATGAGGGCTTCGCTGTCATTGCAGTGGACCTTTTCTTTGTTCTGGTGGCCACATTAGGGATGCGTGAGGTCAGCGCCTGCTGCTGGTTGATTGGGGAATGAGGGATGCACCTTCTGATGCATGACCTGCATTTGCCCAATAGTGACTGCACCTCCAAATCTGCTACTACTGCAAGATGTTGGCTGGCGGGCAAGCGCGAGCCAGCATAAAAATCAGTGCTGGCCTTTTTTATTCCCTTTTTACATTGATTACATAAATTTCTGTAGATGTTCCAACCTGTTAAGTTATTAGTTAATTTATGTTTCTTCCATGCTAAATCTTGCTGCCTCATAAATGTTAATTAAGTTCTTACTTTTCCAGTTGTGTTTATTACCCCTCACTCTTCTTTGTGTAAATGGTGCATATTTTCCAATGCTGAAAAACAGATCTTTAAGAAATGTTCTAATGCCAAATTTAGTTTAGAAAAGCTGTCAGGTGCAGTATATCCCAATCAGTTATTGATAAGTGTTCTCTAAATGCATTTAACCCAGAATCTGTAAACTTTCTCAACTCTTTCACCAACCCAGAATCTGTAAACTTTCTAAACATTATCACCTTAGGTTGTTCTTTTATCTTTTTATTGCTCCAAATGCAGTAAGTTCGAACTTGATTTCTCTGGTAGGAGCCTGTTCAGGTAGCATTTTTTGTTTATTGACTAAAGGCTCATTTACATGGCCTGATCTGCACTGGTGCGAGCTGTGCAGATGAGTTGCAGTGGTGCAGATCAGGTCATTGTGTACTGAATCAGGCATTTTTTGCAAATGGATAAACACACTGCTTTGCCTGCACCACTGCCCCCATACAACACCCCCCAGTGATTTCAGCTCAGTGAGTGGGTGATATGTTGATTTAATTAAAACAGTTTTTCAGTTCCACTTCGAGTCTGTAGCAGCAGACACTATACAGTTTAACGCTTCAGTCCCTGTCTGCACTACTGCTCTATTCAAACTTAGGCAGCACCCCTTAAAATTTTTTTGCTTAGTTTTTTATTGTTGTCGACAAGAACTCAGTTAAAAATTTCTAGGAAGTGAGAGCTGTCTAAGGAAATACCAGATTATGTGTGTTGGGAAACTTTGCTATCCATATTGTCTGGCATGTTGATTTCTTCACACTGTTGGGAACTGAGCCAACTCCCGGCCCCCAGATTCAGTCAGAAATAAGGTTGCAATGCAGGAAGTTCAGTCTGAATTTGGAAGTGACCCTGCAGTGATCCACGTGCTGTTCTGTGTAACCACCTGGCAGCAGCATTTTAGAATGACGGGTAGGGAGCAGTGCAGACTGGAGTGTGAATAATAAACTCACTGTAAAAAAGTTTTATGACCTAGTCAGTTCTTGATTTCTTTTTGTGTTATTATTCTTCTTTGTGGTATTTTCAGTTAGCTGATGGAGGTTCACCCATAACATGTGATATTTTAGTTTGGTTCTTTCTTTGCCTGCCCAATTTAAATTACTATTCTCCATAATTATCAGCTCTTTGCTATTGAATCCTCCCAGTGTTTGCACTCAGATCCTCCAACACATTAATGTGGACCTTAGGTAGATTACTAACACATTCTAACACCGTCTATTTTGTTTTCTTTAAAACCAATTTTTAGAACACTGATTTTCAGGCAGTTTTGAGTGTAGCAGTTGATAGGACCTTGACTAAGCTATGTAATCAATCATCATCTCTTCAGTATCATTGATCTTGGTAGTTAACCATGTTTCACTGATTGCAAGTAAGTCAGATGTGTGCATTGGAGCCAGCGAAGATGCAGCGCAAAAACTTGAAGTAAATGACATATCAAATGCTGCAAAACAAAAGGGTTCAATTGCCACAGAATTACATTGTTCCCTGCAGTATACTGTAGGATTGTGTGATACACTGCAGCATTACTGGGTTGCGTCATGGCTGACACCACTGTAGGGGTGCATTCAGAGCTACAGTTCCATTTTTTTGCCAATAAACTACATACATTCATATGAGCAATTTTTATACCTCTTTGCTTATGCCACTGTGTTTTAATGTCAAAGACATCAATATTTGCCAGGATGCCCAGGTTCACCTCTGCATTACCTGCACATACAATTATAAGAAAAGGATACAAAGTTCTTCTTTGATAATTTTCTATGTCAGTTACACCTCTTTTTGTTCAGAATTCCAAGGTAAACACTCAGCTGCTCACAATTTGTCAAAAGTAATCAGTCTTACAAATTCATATCCCTCTTTGTGTTCTCCTCTATTAAACTAATTTTCTGAAATACTTAAGATTAAGTACTTCATTAAGTACTTAAATTAAGAAAAATCCCAAAATACAACTCCAATTCTAGCCATTTTTAAAAACAAAACAAGTTAAAGACCCACCCAGTGAGATGCAGACAGGTAAGGTGATGTAGCTTAATAAACCTGTGGCACAGACTGGCAATCAGCAGTTAATAAGAGCAAACTTTCATTCAGGTCTAGCCTAGAAAGTTTATGAGGCTGGATACTTACAAAACAAACTAGTAGCTAGTATATAAAACACGTGAAATTGCATTCATACTGTACTGTACTATTCCCATGCAATGCTGAGGGTAATAGCAGCATCTATTACACTGGAACATATGAAATGCAATATGAAAGACCTGTGGTCATCTTCTGTTATCACAGCAGTGGAGACAGGACTGATGAGTAGAGGTGGGTGAAGTGGCCAAAATTTGCTCCACAAAGCAATTCGTGGAGTAATGCGGAATCTGCAAAGTAATCCACAATGCGAAGCAGAGCACTTTGCATCATAATAAGGAATGCAAAGTCCACTGATAACAATGACTTTGTGTTACTCTGCCTTCCCCCAGCCACTTCTGCACCAATTTTAAGGCAAGGTACACAGAAATCAATGTACTTCGCATCACTTCACCTTGTTATTGAGCTCCAAGATGAATTTTGCAGTGATTCATGGGATTGCAGGTCACATGGGCTCTAGGCTGTTCTGCACAACCTCAGTTCTGTGTAGTGTGTGTAGTAGTAGATGGAGACAGTTTCCTCTCAGAGCTCGGTGATTCAAATCCTCTAAAAGCTGTTAAAAAAAGCCTTTCTGAGCCATTTTATTTTGCTAAAAATTTAGTACATCGATTGTAGGAATCCCTCCTGTGCTCATATCATCGAGTGTTCATTATTTGTGTGTGGATTTTGAATGTTAATTTAGCACATTCAGTCTGTGTACTGACAGACACTTGAAGTGTGCTTTGGGGAAGGGCATATCTGTGGTGGAGGTAGGTTAAAACTGTGAGAAAAAGGCAGTCATTCTGTTTTGGTTATATTTTTCTTGTATAACTGTGTATTTTCAGTAATTCTTGACATTTGTTTTTCTGATTGTTGTGGTTGTTGTTCTGATTATTGTACAGCTGGAGCTGCTAGGGATCTCCTATCTCTAGCTGTAGCCCTGGGTGTTCTGCTAATATACATTTACTTGTGAATGAAACAGTATTTTAAATTTGATGACTTGTGTTTATGTGCCCTGCTTTTTCAAGTAGGTAGAGGGCGAGTGGCAGTTCACTGAACACTGAAATAGTGCAGCGAGCTCTACACTTGCCATTTGGCATAATGCCAGGACTGTGACAGTTTGGGGAACAGAGCCTGCCCAATCTAAAGCTCATGAAGGCTGTAAAAGCATTTATTAAAACTTTTTGGGCAATTTCTTGCTGAAACACATTGTGCCTCGCTAAGGGAACCCTGTTAACTTCCAGGACTCGGACTCCTATTTAAGTCCGCCCGGTGGCTAGCGGGGCGAGCTGAGCGGGCGAGCGCGCACAGAGATGAGTGCAGAAACACACACTTCTGCACGTGTCTGCTGTGTCCGTGGTGATAGCGGGGATACAGGGCCTGGTTTGCTGACTCCACTCCTCAGTAAGTTTAATTGCTGTATTACTTCTGTTTGCTTGCTGCAGTCATTGTATGGGAAAGTTCTTTGAAAATGGATACACTTAGCAATTGCTGTTCGTCCTGCCTTATGTTTGGTATGGGTCCTCAGACTGTTGATTTCATCTGCAGCAAATGTTTAATGATAGAAACATTGCATGAGGAAATTGGCCGTTTACTGGCAATGTCAGTAGTTAGCCCTGAGATTGAGGCCTTAGAGAACTACATTGACTCTATGTTAGACCACTTTCTACCCTTGAGTCCCTCAGTACCTCCTGTAGTTTCACCAAGTGCTAAGTTTAATGTTTCCAGTATTCCTCCGATATTTGTTCTGCCCCCAGATGAATTAGAACAATGGGCAGTTGTTACTAGAGGTAAAACTAAACGAAGGGGAGGGCAAATATGTAATAATGATACAACATTATCAGTGTTTAACAAATTTAATGTTCTGGAGCACGAAACTGCTGTCTTACCTAATGAAGACTCTCCCCTGGTCACTCAGGAGAGTCTCTCTGTTCCCAGTCCTCCTCCTAAAATATTAGTAAGTAATACTAGTAAGGTATCCTGGAGGCCAAAAAATTCTCAGTCTGTTTCTGGGAACTTAGATAAAGAACTTAAGACATTACTACCCCATCCCACAAAGGCAGAACCTCTTTCTTCCCCGAGACAAATATATGTTATAGGCGACTCCATCATTAAGCATTTGGATCATCCTATCTGCAACGTTGACAAATTTAATTGTACCTGCTCAAGTTTAAGAGGGGTAAGAGTTTCAGACAATACTTCTGTAGTTAAAGAAATATTAGCGGGGACTACAGAAAACCCCTTATTTGTAATACATGCCAGGACTAATGATGTTACTAGATCAAGTCTTGAAGAGCTTAAACATGACATTATTGCACTCAATAATGTGTTAGCAGAGAAGGATAGCCTTGTGTGCTTTTCTGAGATTTTACCTGTACCTAGAGCTACCAATGCTATCAATACTAAGATCAAAGCCTTTAATGACTGGCTGAGATGTCGGTGTCTCCAGCAGGGCACCTTATGCCTAGCTCACTGGGAAACCTTCTATCAAAAAAATTCTTTGTTTTGCTGGGATGGACTCCATCTCAGTCGTAGGGGAAGTACCTTATTGGATAGAAGTGTAAATTCAGCTATTAACAAACTTTTAAAATGAAAACTGGGGGTGAGAATGGGATTTCGTCCTGTTCTCTAAAAAGGGTTAATAGTGATTCTTCTGTGTGTAAGCTTCTTTCTCTCAATGCAAGATCCTTGAATTTGGTTAAAATGGCTGAACTCGAAGCTAAGTGCCTATTAGCTAATTATGGACTTATTTCTATTACTGAAACCTGGTGGGATCCAGATACTATGTGGATTCCAAATCTTCCAGGATATAAGCTATTTCACAAGGATCGACAAGGCCAGATTGGGGAAGGGGTATGCCTCTATGTTAGGGAAGATATAACCTCATTTCAACTGCCCCTTGTTAGTGATACGAAATCCATATGAGTTAATATTCAGTTTAAAGGACAACCTCAACTTTTGGTTGGGACCTGTTATAGGCCCCCTACTTCTAACTTGGACTACACCCTATGTTTACATAAAGAAATTTCTGATATAGCCTCTAAAGGCAATATTCTTGTTTTCGGTGATTTTAATATGCCCTCTATTATTTGGACTTCCCTAACTGGTAGCTCACTTGCAGAAAAGGACCTAATCACTCTTATAGTAGATTTGGGCCTTGAACAACTCATAAATGAACCCACACGTGGAGAGAATATATTAGATTTAGTCATTACTACTATAGGGAGCTCAATATCTGATATTCAAGTTGGTGCCCCTCTGGGCACTAGTGACCATAACTCAAATTCTTTTTCATTATTATTTTTTCAGCAAAAATTGAATCACACCGAATTTAAAAATTATAATAAAGCAAACTTTAAAAGTATAAATGACCATTTAAATTCTGTTTCTTGGGATGAAATTTTATCCCCTCTATCCCTTGAGAAATCATGGAACTATTTGAAATCATTAATTTAATATTTGGAGGACTTATTTGTTCCAAATATAAAAAAAATAACAAGAATGGGAAAATCTTCTTATGGTTCAATAAAACTATTAAACATTTAATCAAAAACAAACAAAAGCTCCTTTCTCTTGTTAAAAAAAGTGAGGGAGACATAAAAGAACAACTACTTATTAAATACAGGAAAATTGTAAAACTTTTGAAACAGGCTACCTTACAATCTAAAAAGAAATTGGAGTTTTGCTTGGCTCACTCTAAAGATGGCTACAAATCATTATTTTCCTATCTTAATAATAAGAAAATGAACGGTAGATACAGTATATGGGTCCTCTATGTGTAAATAATTCTACTATTTCTACCGATAGGGATATTGCTAATACATTTAATAATCAGTTTTATTCAGTATTTACCAAAAAAGCAGTTCCTAAACTTTTTATGCAAACAGACAGTAACTCTCCTGTCCATATTATTACTGAAAATGACACCCTCAAGGCGATTCATTCCCTCAAGTGAACTACTAGCCCAGGACCAGATAATATTAATTCCACTTTTCTATTAGAAACAGCTGAAGCTATAACTAAGCCTTTGACCTTCATTTTTAACAAATCTTTAGGTGAAGGGGTTATTCCTCATGATTGGGCAATGGCTATTGTTATACCAATATTCAAGAAAGGTAATCATTCACAGCCTGAGAATTATCGTCCAATAAGTTTAACCTCAGTCATAAGTAAATTAATGGAGAAAATTGTCAAAACAATGTTAGAAAATGAAACAACTATAAAAAACGTAAATGACCGGACTCAGTATGGATTTAGACAAGGGTACTCTTGCACCACCAATTTGGTAGCTTTTTATAACTATATTAGTATGGGACTTGACAACAGAATCCCTATGGATGTGGTACTCCTTGACTATAGTAAAGCTTTTGACATGGTTCCCCATGATTTGCTGCTTGATAAAATGGTTGAACTTGGATTTTCATAGTATATAATTAAGTGGGTTTCTGGTTGGTTACACAACAGAGAACAGCGTGTCAGAATAAATGGTGTTCTTTCTGAAGTTCATAGTGTGACTAGTGGGGTTCCTCGAGGTTCATTTCTTGGACCTACTCTGTTTAATATTTTTATAAGTGATTTACAGGTTAACTCAGACAATCACCTCTCCAAATTTGCTGATGATACCAAATTAGGAGGGCCTGTATCTGCATTTCCAAATAGGGAATCCATTACAAATAATCTAAAAATTATTGAAAAATGGGCAGATTTAAATAAGATGTTACTCAATCCTGACAAGTGTCATGTATTGCATTTTGGATGGAATAATCCTAAACAGACTTATTTCTTAAATAATTCTCCCCTTCAGGTATCAATAGTAGAGCGTGACCTAGGAATACTAGTTAATAATAAATTATCTTCAACTGATCATTGTGCTAGGATAGCTAACATATCTAATGCGATACTTACCAGAATTCAAAGATCTTTTGTGACTAGGACTCAGGAATGCATTATTCCTTTGTTTAGATCATATGTGAGGCCATATTCTGACTATGGTTCTCAGTTTTGGAGTCCATATTTAAGGCAAGATATTAATAGACTGGAAAAAATCCAGATGAGAGTGACTAAAATGGTTCCATATTTGTCCAAGATGGACTATTGGAATAGATTGCAAAAAACTGGGTTACATTCGCTAGAATTTAGACGTACAAGAGGCGATCTATTTCTTCTATACAAAATCCACAATTCCCAGGACTTAATGCAACAATGTGGATTAAAATTTTCCAGTAGAAGGATATCCTCACGTCTCTATAATAAACAAAGTGATGTGGATAAATCTATAATGAACAAAAAGCTAAATTACTTTACGGTGAGAACCCCCAGAATTTGGAACAAGCTTCCTTAACATTTCGTGGAATGTAGTTTGACCCTATCATTTAAAAAAGGTTTGGATCTTTGGATGAAGTCTTATTACTCCCTGGTATAACTTTTCCCACCATGGCGGTGGGGGACAGTCTCGATGGGCAGTAGCCTTCTTTTGTCCTATTTAACCAAGTAAACCAAGTGGTGCAGCAGTGCATAATTTCAGTTTGTTTAAAAGATTTGGTTATAGTACTGAAGTTCTCAATTTGCTATGCATTACTTGTAGTGTGTGTGTGTGAGTGTGTGTGCAATGAGTGCCATCAAATCAGACACATTTTATTATGCCACAGAATAATTGCAGCAGTGTGACCCTGCTATCCACCGCACTTGCGTGATTTTGCACTGCTTTGTGTTATCTTGGTTTTGGACTGTTTCTGCAGTGCACTGCCCCCCCACCCCCAGCAAAAAGTATTATTTTCCAGATTGGATTGTGATTTGTGAGCACTGGTTATGGCGTTGTTGTGACTTTGCATCTGCATCTCTTCTTGACTGCACAGTGCAATCTTAATCTGTCTGCGCTTTTGCAAATGTTTAGTGCCCAATATCCATCTGCAAGCCACAGTTGTTGTTTTTTTTTGGCTTCACATCCACCGACCCAGACAGGAAGTTCAGAAATCTAAATTTGTTTAGAATTTTCTTGGTGAACCCCCAAAATACCTGCAAAGAGACATGCAAGCAAAGCTGTTTCTGGCCATGGCACTGCTGCCAGTAGCAAGATTGTCCATGGGCATGGTAGTACACGTAAGTGCATAGCTGATGTCAGTAAAGGGATTTCTCCATCAATGTTTTTTACAGTGCAATCTGTAGCTTCTCTCATAGTTGGAGGAGATGATGTTGTCCCAGCTGGTGGTGTTAGTGCAGTTTGTGCTGGCATGAGTATTGCTGCCTCAAGTTCCACTTCTGACCAGTTAACCATTTCAAAAATATCGTTGAGTCTAAAGCTGTGACTGACAGTGTAGATGATGTCATACTCCCCATTAACATCCCCATGGTAGTTGAACATAATTCTGATCCTGGCAATGATAACTCACAATGTCACATTTCTTCCAGCGCTGTTGAGGTTATGCATTTGCCATGCAATGATTCAAAGTGTGGCATAAAAATATCAGAAGATGATGATGATGATGCTGTGGTTGGAACATGTTCTCCACATGACAGCATCCAAGCTGAAAATGTGGTTGCAGATGATGTTGATGAATATGATAATGATGTCAGTGACCCCTGTTGGGAACCGGAGAAAAAGAAAGTCAAGGTGGCTGTGTCTGGGTCTGTTGGCATTAAAACCCCCCCTCCTCAAAAAAGTTGTGATTTAGTGGTTCCTGCTGATGATTATGATGATGACCCAGTAATAATCGTAGATAGTCATGGTGGTCAGTTGGAGTCCAAGTGTGTCTAGCCTGAAAAATCATGCAGCACCTCCTCTTTTTAGGGGTTAAAAAAGTGCAGTCCAATAAGCAGCATCAGGGACATGTTAAAAGTAGGGGATCACAATCCCTTGTTTGAGATTTTTTTTGTTCAAGATGCAAATGATGAGTCAGTTGCAATCTGCCAGCTTTGTCATGTGTGTATGAGTCAAGGTAGAAAGGGGAGTCATCTGTGCATGAGGGGCCAGCATACTCATCTTAAGAACAGGCGCAGGCACTGTGGACCTGGAACAAGATGGCAGCTAATGTCATAGTGGGGGTGTTCACCCTCGTCATCAACCTTACTGAGCATGTTATCCCCTTCCATGAGTGTAAGACCAAGTAGAAATGTCTGCAGAAGCATTGAAATAACACCAGAGGATTACTACAGGCATGATGAGGGGGAGGAATATGATTTAGAAATCTTGTTAAGTGGTGGTCTGAGTAGCAGTGGTGGTGGTGGTCAATGCAGTATGTCTAATGCAAGTGGTACATCAACCCCTGTACGTAAAATGAGGAAAATAACTTCATTTGTGGACTTGTCACCTGTGCACCCCTCTTCATTACACATCCACACCCAACCCCTGGCCATTCACAGAGCCGAGCCATTTGTCACACCCCATGAAAAACATGTAAGTCAGCCCATGTTGGACAGTATTTTTGCATGTAACCTCCTGCCTGCCTGAAGCATGTGACCTACACTGTGTAAGCCATGTGATGAATGTGGGCTGCCTGTGAATTCTCACTCTGCCTTAAAGTGTAATAAGGCAGAGTGCACAACGCAAAGTCATAATTACAATGTGAAGTGGCGACGTGAGGGTTTAATATAGGCACTCCACGTAGAGGAATACTAAAGTGAAGTGGCCACTTTGTGACCATTTCTTGGGTGCAATTTTACTTTGCTGCATCTCTACTGATGAGCCACCCATGGGATAAAAAGTTATATGAAAAAATTACAATCTTATGAGCAGGTTATTAGCTAAGATAAATCAGCAAGAGGCTCTACATGCTCACTTATTTCATTTAAAGCTTTACATATTGAAAATCACATCTTTAACATTGTACTGATTTTAAGACATTCATGATCTTAATATATACAAGGCTCTCACAGCAAAGGAGCTTAGAGAAAATGCAAGGTTCATATGTATGTTTTGTACAATCTCTCATTGTCCCGGATTCCCCCTTACCCCCACAAATGACAAACTCTTTATATGTTGTTGTGCTCAGACTGGCAATTAGTTTATTATAGATCATATTTTCATTTACAATTCCATTCATCATTTTTATTGTTTCTTCCATAATTGCATCTTTTATGCATCTCTCTCTCTCTCTCTCTCTCTCTCTCTATATATATATATATATATATATATACACACACACACACACACACACACACACACACACATATCAATCTCTGATCATCCCTCTTTCTTTTTCTTCTTGCTCCCCCAGGTGAAAACCTGGGTGCCTTCTTCTTCTCTTTTTGTGGTAGGTAATGGTGATAACCGAGACCACTTTTTCTCCTTCACTTCCTTCTTCTTCTTCTCATCGTATTCCTTTTTCCTTCCCCTTCCCCCCCTTTCTTTACTGCCATCCACCTCTGGCAGTCACGTCTGTCCTACTGGACCCCAACTGCCATCCACCTCTGGCAGGACCACCTATTCCCTTCTTTATATACCTTCTCTGCTCTGTTTTTTGATGTTATATCTATAAACATGAAATATTGGGCTTGATAATATTCTTCTGCTGTACTCTAACTGGTGACAGCTGCAGGTCTGGTGTAGTGCTTTGATTATCTATGCTGATGAGGCAGCTGTGGTGAAAAGCAGGACATTATTGCCACAGTTATTCAATATCCAGAGATAACAGTGGACAGCCTGATTATTCCACTAGCAGTGTTCTGGCACCAAGGATGGATGCCAAGTTCTGTTGAAAGGACTGCAAGCCAACGTCTGTCTTTGGACCATGCAGTAAGGAAGATATTCAATGAAACTGAAACTCTCATCCAGCTGCTACTAACTGTTGTCTCCAGTAATGCAGAACCCAAAAAGGACATTTTCATACCTTTAGGATTCTCAACTCCAGGGGGTGTGCATGTTGGGGGCCGTGTGCAAAACACACACAAAAGAAATCCTGCATGGCGCAAAAAACAGACCGTGCATAGGACCAAACCTGGTTCCCTCCCAACCATAGCCTGTCACCCACCCACCATGCCACATGGCCAGCTTGGCAGCCAACTGCTGCACTACACCCCACAAACCCTCCCTCCCTTTCCACCTGTCGCATGGCATGCTCTCCCCCCCCATGCACATGTACATATAGTGACATCCTGTCACTGTATTTGTGGACCACCCCATCCAGTCGCCCTCCCTGCCCAGTAGCCTTGTGCATAGGTGCTGTGATTGAGTCACCCTTTTTGACCAGCTCTCCTCCATGTGCATCAGGTAAGACTGGACCTTCCTGATAACCTTGACATAGCAAAGGAATTTGCACAGAAGTGTAGTACAGTGCACTCCCCTTATAATGGACACTGTTATACCGGACAATCGGGTATAGCAGACAAAAATTGATTTCCCAAACAAAATATATCAAATCCAATGCATTTTTCTTTGGTTATAATGGAAGAAAACATTGCTTATAATGGACACTATGAAGCTTTATAAGCATTTGCTGTGTTTTTTTTGTGGTGGGGGAGGGAGAATGCAGAGCTGATGAGTTGATTTGGCAAAAATAGAATTAAGATGGAAGAGCTACAGAGATTAATTTGTTTTACAAAATTATTCTCTACAAGCTGCAAAAACTTTAATTAATTAAGTAATTACACTAGAAGGAAATTATTTTATATTTCAATAAAACCCTTACAGTATAATTGCCTTTCTTCTTACTGTCCTGGAACCACAACATCCAGCCACTAGAGTTGTTATCTTCTTGTTACTGTCTGCAATAAATTTCCTTAAAATACTGTACTCACATTCTCTGACAGTTAAATAACTTTAAATAAACACACAGAATACAGACATATATATGCTTGGCAGGATTCTGAGTACTCTATGAAGTTATATAATTTGTTCTAATTCACTCTGCACCCTGGTCACATACCGTACATAGGCACACGTAACACATAGAACCATCTCCTCTGAATATAATGGATGCTGGATATAATGGACAAATGCTGTGTACACAGATGTGTCTGTTGTAACAGGCTTACACTGTATGTGCAGTGCAGTATTTGGGCATCTCTAACCACAAATTGAGAAGTTTCCATATGTGCTGTGTGGAGCTTAAACATATGAAATGTTCAACATCTAACAGAAAATGTACATTTGAGATTATCAGTCTGAATATATTTTTCTTATACCAGTTTATTGCTTGCATTGTACATATAGTGGTGGAAAGCAGATGGTTCGAATTAGGGGTTTCTGTTCTGAGTGTGGTGATGTGACTATTGGGGTGCCTCAGGGGTCCTTGCTTGGCCTATCTCTATTTAATGTCTTTATCTCAGGGATGCAAACCTCTAATGACACATGGTTGACAAAATATGCAGATGACAGTAAATAGGGGCTATTGTCAATAATCTAAAAGATGGAAATATGTTACAACAAGACTTGGATTTAATTAATAAATGGGCTGAAAGTAATAGACTGAGGTTCAATGTTGATAAGTGCAGAGTTATGCACTTGGGACATAACAGCCTATGGCTTACTTACTATCTAGGCAGTACTGCTCTTTCAGTAACAGATAATGAAAGAGATCTAGGGGTTGTTATCACAAACAAACTATCTTTTGGTATGCATTACAGATTAACCATTCAGAAATGTTACAGGATTCTGGGCTGTATTCTGAGAAACATACAGAGTAGAGATCTAAAAGTTATTGTTCCACTGTACACCTCACTGGTCAGACCCCATCTGGAGTATTGTCCTCCCATATGTGCACCCAAACAATCAGAGATAACAAGTTATATGAAAGGGTCCAGAGGAGAATGACCAAAAAATATAATAATATGGAAAATAAATCATATGCTGATAGACTAAATGGTCTGAACCTACAGTATATTTTCTTCGCTATAGAAGATTAAGAGGTGATCTTTGTTATGCATTTAATGCCAGTAAAAATAGATTCCTATGGGAGTTCATAGGATTACAGAACTCAAGCAAAATAATGAATATGAGCTCTATTTACAACTGAAAGGAGATATATACAGTAAAGGACAAACGTAAAAGGTCAATGGTTTAGCCAGCGAGTCATGAATGCATGGAATGCATTTCCAGAAACAGTGGTGTCATGTAGTACTATGTCAACATTTAAACACAACTTGGATAAACACATGGGAAGGATTACAGAGATGTAGGAATTTCCACTAACCAAGTGGTGAGCTGTCAAAGGTCTTTTGACCACCTGGCTTGTAAACTATCTATTAATATAGTTTTATTGCAGCATGCTGTGTTTAATTGTAATGGATTTTATCTGAACAATTACGTTTTTGGTAAGGATGGATAAAAAGATGAATAAGAAGGAGGATGATGATGCAGCTTTTTTTGTGATTATCTCAAAAGATGTTTTTTGTAAAACAGACTACTATAATTTTCACAAGATATTTCTCCTGATATCCTCTATCTCGCAACAAATTATAGGGGTGCAGTAAAACCCCTATATTTAGGGTTGTATGAGCACTTCAGTGTTAAACTCCGAAATCTGCACTTTTATAACTTGGGAACTGTTAATGGATTTGCATGAAATTTTGCATACACGGTCTTGTGGGGGTAAATCTCAAGATGTGCCAAGTTGTGTTCTGTTAGATGTGCAGATTCTGAGATACAGGTAATGAAAAAGTGAATTTTTCAGGATCTTTTCCCATTTTGTTTGAATGAGATTTATGTCAACTTGGCTAGCGTCCAGAAGTTTTGGAATTTTGGCCTGAAAGTTTCAAGGTAGTACAGTACTGGACCACAGATGTGCCTTTTGTTCATTTGGAGAAAAAATATCAATCTCTTCCAAAGTTATTTAACTTTGAAATTTTGAATAATTTGTTCTGAGCATGCTCAGCAGGCACTAAAAAAATGGCTGTATGAAATGAAAAAGAATTATTTTTTTGTGTGTAAGTCATCCTTTTACGTGAGTAGAACATTTTTCATTTGGTGACCATCTTGTTTTCTGTTTTCATGCTGCCTGACTCTCATATCGTTTTGTTTTATGTCAACTGGGCTAGCACCCTCACTGTTTGGAACTCTGGTCAGAAATGTTTATGGTAAAGAGGGGCTGTGGCAGAGATGTGCATTTTTGATCATTTGGTAAAAAAATGAATGCCTTCTGAAGTTTTTTTTTTAACTTTATAAATCTTTTTTCATGACTTGTGATACAAAAAAAGATTATTTTTCATATTATGAGTAATGAAAAAGATTCGTCTTTCTCAGGGAAATTTACCTTTTTTGTTAGCTAACATCTTTCCCCTGGTGTCTAGTGGCACCCCCCTCACTCTCCAATACTGGTCCCCATTGCCAAACATTATCCCTGGTGTCTAGTGGTGCCTCCCCAACCTCTGATTGCTGTTCCCATTGCTTCCAAGGCTTTCTCTGGTGTGTAGTGGTACACCTACCCTCTGGTCCTGGCTCATATGATTATTTTTTAAATCCCTGGTGTCTAGCAGCACCCTTCCACCCTCTGATCACCCTCCCATAAAAACAATATATTTCCCTGGTGTCTAATGGCACCCAACCACCCTGCAATTGTAGTCCCCATAATAATTTAACAACACTGACAATGGGGTAGCCCAATCACCCAGAGTCACCACTGCCCTAAGTGAGCCCCCACAGTGCAGTACAGCACTGCTGCACTGACCCTTTCTCTCAACACCCCCATACATAACAGTGACACTGGGGGGGGGTCCCAATCCCCCAGTGTCATGATTATCAAGAAGAAAGGCACATTTTTCCAATTTTGTTTAACCCTATGAAAAGAAAATCAACCATTGATGTTTTTTGTGGCTCTTACTGTCCAACAACCCAACCCTCCCACTCAGCACCACCCACCCCTCCCAAGCCCTTACTTAGGGAGTCCAATGTCATTATCTTCTGTGGACAACAGAGATGTCTTCACTCTTCAAACCCTGACCATGAACTGAAGAAACAGGTATGTGGTTCAATGTATTTCAGTGAGGTTTTGAACTTAAAGACATAATTTGGCCATTTCTGCATATTTTGGCCCAAATTTTCAACATGCCTTTTTTGGGACCTGACCTCATGAACAATTTGTGTGACATTAGGTAAATCTGTCCCAAAAGTTTATTTCACAGTCCCTGTGCAAAATCACCTTTTGGGCATTAGTTAAACATTTGCTCTTCCCTTGTTCATGAGGTGGAGTCATAAGAAGGTTATGTTGAAAATTTGGTGTAAAAATATTACAAAACAACAAAGTTAGGAGCCTACATTGAATTTTGTGAACACTGACTCATAATCTTGGTAATTTTCAATATTTTCACCCCAAATTTATAACATAGCTATTTCTTGACAGCACCTCATGAATCTGACAGATGTCATTTTTCAAATCCTGTCCAAAATGTGTTTTTACATCCCAAAAGATAACTTTGCAGGCTCTGCATGGAATGATGTTATGGTGGTGCGGAATGAGATTTTAGCAGGGATTTAAAGATTTTCATGAACAGATTCATGAGGTTGGGTAATAAGAAGGCTATTCTGGCAATCTGGTTGCTGTTGTGCTATAAATGGAAGTACAGGTCCTTCTGGGTTCTATGCTTCCACAGCAATATACATATAAACATTTATGTAGTGATAGATGTGGCCTGCAATCCTACAGGCCTTGGCCCTGCACTCCCACAGGCACATAAGGATACAATTACAGTATCTGAAAAACTTCAGATGGATGGGAGTGCAGGGCCCAGAGTGCAATGCACTCCCACAAACAAATAAGGATATGATTATACTACCTCAAAAAGTAAGGAAATTATTTGCAAAAAAAATATGTTAATACAACATTTAAGTCTCAAGCTAAAGTGACAAAAGTATGGAAATGTGGCTTTAGGGTTTCCATCCCTAAATCCCCAACCCCCAAAGCAAATCAGGAGTGGACTCCTCCTAGGGGTTGTCAACCCTAAAGCTAACCCCATTCTGTGTATTACAGAAGCATACACACCTAATGGGGTGAGCTTTATGGTTGATAACCCATAGAAAGAGTCCACCCCTGATTTGCTTTAGGAGTGAGGTTAGTGTTGTTGTGTTGGAAACCCTAAAGCCATATTTCCCTACTTTTGTCACTTTAGCCTGAACCCTAAATGTTGCATTAACAGTGTTTTTTGTAAAGAGTAAATTATAAAAATGATACATACAGTAGGCCCCCACTGTTATCAGGCACAGTGTTATATTCGGTAAAGGGGCAAGGTTCACAACAGTAATTTTTTATCATGGCTTGTACAGAAATGCAAAATGTAGGTACAGCATGTCTCAGCCAGGTAAACAGGATTTTACCAACCCTTTTTTACATATTCACTTTACCAGGCAAACCCCATATGGTTGGCAGTGCTCGTAACTCCTTTGTTTAAATTCATACGGAAATGTGGAATTGTTCCTGAATCATGAAAATTGGGGCTTACATTTCCAGTCCATAAAAAAGGTTTGAAAATGATTCCCCAAAACTATAGGTCCAGGTAGTATTGAATAGACTGCAGTGGTGAGTAGAAGACTTAAATATCATCTCTATTAATTAAGGAGGATTTAGAAAAAAACTGTGGTACATCTACATTTTTGTAGTTGAAAAATAAGTAAAAATTAAGAGGCAGATCTATGCTGCATTTATTGATATAAAGACAGCCTTTGATTCAGTCAAATGTCATACTGTATACGATGGAACATTTCAAATGAACTTTATATTAATAAACCTATGTTAACATTTCTTCAGTTAGTACATCAAGATACTAAAGCTTGCACTACAGTTTGGAAAATGACAGTGTTACTGAACCATTTGAGGCAAATCTTAGAATAAATCAGAACTGTTCTCTTACTCTAAATTTATCTATTGATTATATAGATAGACTGCTCTTGGAAAAATCTGACACTTAGCCAGCCTGGCGGCACTGGGGGTTGAGTTGCTGGATGCCACACCTCACTCCATGCTGATGACCTAAGTTCAGAAGTGGACTCAGATTGCCAGGAGTTGGCTGGGAGGAGAGGACCAAGCATCTGAGGGGATGCTGTCCTCTCCCTGGGGGTGTGTGGCTTGCTTGCCAGGCCTCTGTTTGCCACTAGATGGAGGCCATGTGGTAGTGCAGGCTAAGGCAGCACAGAAAGGAGGGGCTGTAGTCTGGTGATGTGTGCATCCCTCCACACACATGCTTCCTGTTAGCTGCAGTGGTAATGGGAGAAAAGCAGAAAAAAGGGAACTGGGGTATAGTGAAGCCCTGCATGTCCATCAGCAGATCACTGCTGTTACCAAGGATCACGATGGTCCGAACTGGATTTCTGTCTCATCCAGCATTCTTTTCTGCTCAGTGACAAGGCGCTTCTCCCACCCTTGACCCCACCTCGGGGGAGGGACCCTTGGGGGTGACCATCCATCAGGCAGGTTGCAGCGGAGGTAGACACTGGTCTGTGGGGATGGAGACAGGACTGATATGTCACTTCAGTTGTCCCACTAAAGAGAAAGCAGAAGTATAAGGAAAAAGTGGACACTTTTCCCTTCAAGATTTTACTTTAAGCAAATGATGCAATTGTACTCTCTGAAACCCCTTTGGATTTAAAATGTGCATTAAATATGGTAATGTCTACCTTAAGTCATCTAGGACTGCAACTTAATTTTAAAAAAGCTAAAATAATGATCTTTGGAATGAATCAATCAAAACTTGATACATGAATGGTGAATAAATGTACCTTTCAAGAAGAGGCTACCTTTTGCTACCTAGACATCTGGTATGACATGAAAATAGAGTTGTAAAACTCATATAAAAACAGGAAACAGACATAAAATCTTCCCTAACCATAAATTGCTTTGTAAATTCTTATTCTTTTGTTGCCTTAAAATTACATATTGAGGCTAAAGCAATCTCTCAGATACTCTGTGGAAGTGAAATTTGGGGAGTAAATTGTAGCAATTTGGTCTCCAACTTTGATGTCATACAAAATACCTTTTTCTGAACCATAATTGGTTGTCGAAACTTAATCTCTTGTGCTTTTATTCAAGCCAAGACTGGTTGTCAGCCAATTAAATCTTGAATTCTAAAAAGTGCAGTGACCACGTGGTCAAAAATTACAAGCATGTTCTGAGGATATACTTCCTTTTAAATGTTGGAGATATTCCACAGAGTCAAAGAATATAAACAAATGATCTGGTAAACTGAATCACTGTATTTCTGAATTAGGATTAGAAAGGGCATTCGTGCAAAATATAAATGTTAAAGAAGGTCAGGATGCTTTTGTTATAGATGCCCTACAAAGAATTACTGACCAAGCTATTCAAACTGACATGGGTAAAATTCATGACTCATAGGTACACCCATTATATACAATAAATAAGGAAATATTTGGAGCACAATGTATTTGAGTTACCATGAAAAGGTAAGTCACAGGAATGAAATAGATAGGTTGAGACTGAGAATCTTGGGAGATATAAAAACAAATAAATGTTTTACAAATTATAATACACATACCCAATTTAAATGTAAACAAATTGCATCATTAATAGTGGCTCACTTACTTTTGGAGTGCACATTGTTAAGGAACAAAAGGGCAACATGGCTGCCTTCTCTTGTTCTGCAAATGAAAGGGCAAGAACAATAGAGTTTGCCCCCTTTATGGGGCAGACCAAATTGTCCTGGTGCACCCCTACCCTGTAAGGCAGGATGGTGTTCTCAGAAAGAGGAGAGGCTCTAAGGGGAGGGGTTGGGAGGAGCAGAACAATGGACAGGTAGACAGGTAGACAGGAAGGGGAGGGCTATTGGGTCCTGGCTAATTTGTCATGCTGGGCAGTGCTAATTTAGCCCCAGAGCAAAGTTTTGAATATCTGGCCCTAAGTTTCCATCGTACATCAAAGTGAACAAACAATGAAAGTGGCTGTTTGGAACTGATAACCTCCTGTGCCCTATGATACTTGCCTGACATGTTACTGATACCATCATAAGTTTGCCCTCTAAGGTTTGAAAGTGGTAAATTGATCCGAAGCAGCATATTACAGGCCATGTCTGCAATTACGTGTCCAGCTGTGCCATTTGACTTGATATAATCTGATGAATGTTTCTTGAGTACACAGTTGTTTATTCACATATTATATAGCAGCACATTGTTGATCTTGACAAGAAATGTTAGTTGTTTCATCAACAGCCACTGTAAACAACTCTTTTTTACAGTGGCACAGATATCCCTTAAAATTTAATGTACCATTATTTGTAGCAATTCATTTTGAATTAACCAATAGGTGTATTGGTTATAATGACCACCACTGAGCCAAGATTTTAGATTTATACTGTCTTTTTCATGCAGATAAAGCAGGATCATTAAATTTCCTTCATTATAATCATGTCCTCAATGTCAGGCTTTGCTCAGCCAAGTAGTGAGCACTGCTTATAATTTTGATAAGAACCTTCTGTGCTGTCTGTTGCTGGTTCAAAGCATGCTGAGACAGCTGGGCATTGATAGTAGGTGCATTACATTGCTGCACTAGCTGACCCAAGGCAAATCTATATGCTTTACTGGCAGCACGTGCCTGAAACTTTTCAAGTGCTTTTGCAATTTTTGAATCCAGTGATGCTTAGGGATGGGCTAAGGTAGCTGAAGTGTGTAGGTTGACTATCAGTGTTTTTTGGTTGGGTTGGGTAGCTCAGGTAATTTGCTACCCTACCCAACCTAACAGTGTACTTCGTGGGTCAGGTGCTATGGACATGGGTAATGGGACAAGTAATGGGTAATTTTAAAAAAAGCATTTGCAGACAGTCTATGTACTCCTGGGATTCTTCCTGATATCTAATTGGGCATTACAGGCAGCCTGTGGGGTCCTCCCAGCAGACAGCAGCACATGACACCAGTCTTACAATACGATTGATCAGTGCTGGTGTATGAGCGCCCTGTCTTCTGTGTGATCACGCAGACTAGCTCTGGAGCTTGGTGGGAGAGGGAACAACATTCATCTCTCACTGCAACTAGAGTGAAAAGCCATGAAAACTAAAAAAAAATCCAAAACATTAAGGTACAACTTTTTTTCTAGGAAGGAAGAAGGAGCAAGGGTTAGGGACTGAAAAAAGGGGGAATAATTGTGGAGGGGGTCATCTAGTTCGGAGGTGTTCTGGAGAAAAGGAGTTGGGGGAAGGCACTCATTGCTGCTGGCAGCAGCTGTAAAAGCCATTTAGGCTGTATATGTGCTGCCTGTTGTTAGGTGCCACGAGCCCTGTCTGTGGCATATACTCTGTCTCTGCAGTATAGTGAAGCCATTTAGGCTGTATTACACACTGTGTGTTGTTGTTGCCCTGAGCCCTGTTTGGGACACAGCTGCTCTGTGTGTGTCTCTGCAATATAGTTAAAGCCACTTAAGCTGTATATATACACACACACTGTCTGTAGGTACCCTGAGCCCTGTCTGTGACATAGCTAGTATTCTGTGTCTCTTTGCAGTATGGTGAAAATCATTTGGCTGCATTACATGCTGTCTGTTAGGTGCCCTGAGCCCTGTCTGTGACACAACTACTCTTTGTGTCTCTACAACATAGTGAAAGCCATTTAGGCTGTATTACAGACTGTCTGTTAGGTGCCCTGAGCCCAGTCTGTGATGTAGCTACTATGTGTCTCTCTGCAGCATATTGAAAGCCATTTAGGCTGTATTGCAGATTGTCTGTTAAGTGTCCTGAGCCCAGTCTGTGACAAAGCCAGTACTCCAATGTCTCTCTGCAGTACAGTGAAAGTCATTTAGGCTGTATTACATAGTGTCTGTTCGGTGCCCTGAGCCCTGTCTGTGACACAGCTACTCTTTGTGTCTCTGCAGCATGCAAAATTCATTTAGGCTATATCACACACTGTCTTTTAGGTGCCTGAGCCCTGTCTGTGACATAGCTACTCTGTGTCTCTCTGCAGTATAGTGAAAGTCATTTAGGCTGTATCACATGCCGTTTGTTAGGTGCCCCAAGCCCTATAACATACAGTGAAATCCACCAGGATGAAGCACAGTGTCACAGGTTTCCTGCATGACAAAAGGGATTAAATCCCATTGAAATTGCATTGCTTGCTGCAGTAACTCTAATGCAGAATTCTGCAGAGTTGGGCTTCATCCTGGTTGACTTCACTGTAGCTATCCTGTGTCTCCCTGCAGCATAGCAAAGCCATTTAGGCTGTATTACACACTAAGTGCACCACGCACTGTCTGCAACATACCTATTATGTTTCTCTCTACAGTATAGCAAAATTAATTTAGGCTATATTACACACTGTCTGTTTGGTGTCCCAAGCCCCATGTGTCACATAGCTACTCTAATGCATCTTTGCAGTTTAGTGAAAGCCATTTAGGCTATATTAGATGGTGTCTGTTAGGTTCCCCAAGCCCTGTCTGTGACATAGCTACTCTTTGTCTCTCTGCAGTACAGTGAAAGCCATTTAGGCTATATTACACACTGTCTGCTAGGTGCCCTGAGCCCTGTCTGTGACATAGCTACTCTGTGTTTCTCTGCAGTATAGTGAAAGCAATTTTGGCAGTATTGCACACTGTCTGTTAGGTGTTCCATGCCCTGTTTTTGACATAGCTACTATGTGTGACTTTGCAGTATAGCGGAAGCAATTTAGGGTGTATTATGCTGTCTGTTAGCTTGTTAGGTACCCTGTGCCCTGTCATAGCCACATTGTGTGTCATGTTTCTCTGTGGCATACTGAAAGCCACAGCTGTGTCCACTTTGTCTTATATTTCCCAGACTAAGTCTACTAATAGGAAGTACAATGCTGGGGCATGTGCAACTGAAAATTATATGAATAATATAAATCCTAGCACTAATGAAGAACATAGCAACAATAATAACAATAACATCACCAGGACTAGCAATAAATGTCATTCTGAATGAAACAAGCATGTCACCAATGAAATGATAGTAGAGTTTCAGAATGAATTGTGGGAGTTACTCACAGAGGTACTGAACATTTTTCCACATGTGCCAGGAGACTTCCAGGTGCTGAAGTAACATGCAAGGAGGCAGAGGCATCCTCCTCAAATATAACCTCAGATGCTGAAGCAGTGAATGCTGATAAAGATGGTGGTGATAGTTTGGACTGGGAATGGGATAGCCCAAGCTATGTCCCACCTGATGATGACAGCAGTCCAGCTCTTCTGAATCTCATGGAAATGAGGTTGGTACTTGCTTCAATGAGGGGCTGGAGAGGATGCCACTGCAGGGCATAAGAGGCAAGTGCAGAAAAAAATCATATGCTGAACATAAGAATAAGATGGCCATGAATGGGAAAATTCATGTGAACAAGGGTATAGGAGTATAGGGTTTCCTCCAGATCCCTTGACTGTACATGAAATAGTGGCAGGCACCATAGTTCAAAGCACAAAGGGGAAACCTTTAGCGTGGAATTTATTTTATATTGACTCTACAGACAACTCTCGAGCTGTATGCCGTCTGTGTAAAAACAGTGTCAATAATGGTGGCAAAGTAGGACATTTTGGAACATCAGTAATGATATGACTTGCAAAGGCAAGACACCAAATTGAGTGGGGCAGGGCAAGGGACAGTGTGGTTGGTATGGGCGGTAGTGGAGGTGGCGGTGATGGTGACCACAGTGACAATGAACTGGAAGCAGGAACTGACATTGAATCACTTGATGTGCCCTTGCAGTCTTCCCAAACAGATTGTTTTCTTCTGACACCATCAAGTACTGCATAATCCCAGAGTAGTACTCCACATGAAAAAGGTGTGAAAAGTACAATCCTCCAAAATAAAAATACATCGTCAGTCTCATCAACTAACATTAAAAGAAAATGTTGTGAGGACATCAAAATTTATCCACAAGCATCCAACATGCCAGCTGTTAAATACAGCCATTGCAGAGCTGTTGGCTGATTTTTAGCTCCTTTTGCTTTTGTTGCCCAGAAAGGTTTCCTCAAGTTCATAAACCAAATTGAACCACGGCACACCATTCTGTGTCAAACATATTTCTCAAAAAAGGCTATCCCACAGTTGCATGACTTGGTGTCTAGTGCAGTCACTAAACAGTTGAAACTGTCTGAGGTGAAGCAGTTTCACATAACCACGAATATATGGACTAGCAACCAAACAATTGACTACATGATTGTTACAGCTCATTAGGCAATTTTCCAGTCAGAAAGTAATAATTCCTGCTCTACCATAAGTAGTAGGAAGTAGGCTGTATTACGTGTACCCACTTTTTAAGAAAACCACACTGCTGTGAATATTTTGCAGGAACTGCAAAATCAATTCCAGAAATGACCTACTCCATATTCCTTATCTCCAGGGTTCATAGTATCAGATAATGGTGCCAACATAGTCAATGGTGTTAGGGATGGCAATGGTTCCACCATTGGAATGCTCCTGTCTGACTGCACCCATCATTGAGTCACCAATATTTTAATTTCACTGCCAGGTATATATGCAGGGGGCTGTGCTCCCCACGCCCTGCCTAATATAGATTTCAACTCGGGGGGGGCAGATCTCAGGGAAGGGGTGGCAAATTTTTAATTTTGGCTCCCTATTGACGGGAACACTCAGACCTGTGCACAGATGGCTGGAAGGGGATGGCAACTACTAACACATACCTTATTTTGCACATTGTTTAAATCTTCTCATCCATGGTTTATTAAATGGAAACAGAAATGTTGAAAACCTGTTGGGTCTTACTAGGAAAATATGTGGGCATTTCAGCCACTCTGTGAAAGCTCAAAAAATCCTGAAGGGGCTACAGAGGTCAAACAAGTTACCTTTGCCTGCATGAAAGCAGGATGTTCCAACCCAATGGAATTTAGCAGTTTACATGTTGTAAAGGCTTCTTGAACAGAAAGAAACCTGTGCATGACTACATCATGTAGAATCAAATAGGTAAAGTAGATATCATGTTCAGTTTCAGCAAGTGGACTCTACTGGAATCTTTGGTCACCTTATTGAAGCCATGAGAGCCTGCCACATGTGATGTCAGTCCAGAAGTACAAATCTGAGTTAACTTCTTCCTCAAATCAGATTTCTTCTCATTTTCCTTGACAACATAAAGAAAGACTTTCCAACAAAAAGACAACACTGATGCTGTTACGCTGGTAGATGACTTGAATCTCAGACTGTTGACTGATCAGAAAATAAATTCCATGTTTAAGAATGACACCTCTGTGTTGGCTACATTGCTAGATCCCTGCTTCAAGTGGAATATTGAAACCATCTGTCCTGCAGGGGAAGACACTGAGTATTGGAGAGATCTTCTGCTAACCAATTGTGACATTGCCCTACAAACACCATTAACTGATGTATAGCAGTCAAACCCTGCAGAACCATCACAGTGCACCTCTGGCACAGACAATAGCTCATCTATCAATTCTTTACAGTCAGCAGTGTCAGCAGTGAGGGAAAGGACATGTACAGCTACTTCTCTGGCATCCTATGTTCATGGTTAGAAAGTCAAATCACTTCCAAGTCACCTGCAACAACATGGACTGGTATCCTGCAAATAAACTGCAGCAGGTTCATCTGCCAGACTGGTAACCATCTCATGCAGCACAATGATCCTGGAGTACTTTGCAGGACATATTGTTATTGGTCTCTAGGAACATTCATTACTGTATTGGAAACAAAAGAGAACAACATGGCCAGATCTAGCAAATCTTGCAATAATGTACCTCAGTTGTCCACCTTTAAGTGTATATTCCGAACACATATATAGTGCAGCTGGAAAAATAGTCACTGACCACAGAACACTGCTAAGCCATGCAACTGTGGAACAGCTTACATTTCTCAAAATAAATGCTGACAATTTCCCAGTTGTCACAAACACTAATTTATGCAAGTCTGACCCGGAAAATGAACAGCCTGCAGTGATCCTGAATATGACGACTAGATTGCGTACAAAACAAATGGAACCATCACCACTGACACCATGCCAGCCACATGTGCCACACTAGTGCTACCCTTAGTTTTCTTTTGCCAGTCATCAGTTTATATTATATAAGTTTGATTGATGCCCAGTGTGGGTAGAATTTTTTAAAAGAGCAGCAGGCTTAATTACTGCAACTGCTCTTCTCATACCTACTTCAGAAATGCCCACCGTCGTCGTAATTTTTGGACACAGCAGCAGGCTTGCTATGAGACCCTACACCTTTCATACCTGCCTCAGCCATGCCTGCCATGGGTATAATTTTTGGAAACAGCAGCAGGCTCACTTAGAGCAGCTGTAACCTCTTGTACCTGCATTGCCTGCAATGGGTATAATTTTTGGAAACAGCAGCGGACTTGCTAAGGAAGCCATTGTCTCTCATACCTGCCTCAGCAATGCTCCCATGGGTGTAATGGATCGGGGCACCTAACAGACAGTGTAATAGTCCCAAAAAACAGTCTTCCCATAATTTTTGTTATGGTCAGGGTAGGGGTGATTGGGTAGTAGAATAGATCAGGTAGTGACTAACTGACCTGGTCCAACTACTCCGTTTTCATCCAGGTTTTTTTCAAGTACTTTTGGGGTACCTGCAAGTTGTCTTGGTGGTCAGGTATTTTAATACCCACCCATTCCTAGTGCTGATAAAAATATCTTCTGAATGGCCATATGCTACTGAGAATAGATTCTGCTCATGGGCTGCAACACAGGTCTCAAACAGAACTCCAAGCATTTCAGGCCTAATTAAAATCCATGAATCTCTCTTTCTCTAAGACTGCTGGAAAAGTAAAACTCTTACCACAGGTCTGAGTTGATAAAGGACTTTGCATACTATATCAGAGGAAAATAAGCTATTGTTGTCATGTTCACCTCTACCATGATTATCATTTTCAGGACTTATCATTATACTAGAGGTACTCAACTGCGGCTAAGCTATAACTTCATGCTGCTATTCTGTTTTTTGAAAATAAAATTTACTTGTTTCATGGTTTTCTGCCATTTTTGAATGCTGACCTGTTTTATTGTCTTCTTAGCAGGTCAATCAAAGTACAGTAATTCAGTGTGTTTGTTTTTCTTCATGAAACAGTTCTGGGTTAAGTTGGATAGTCTGTTTTCTAGATAAGGAGCAAGTCTTGGTCTTCTTTCTGATTAGTTCAGCTGACAATTTGAGAGGTAGCAGACACACATGACTAGAAATCACAGCACTGAAAGAATTAAAATCAAAAGTGCAATACATTAGGAAAATAGTGCAACTGTTTAGGGAGACATAGACATCTCAGACAAGCACGACAAGGAATTACAGCACAGCACACAAATTCTGGACAGATCCACCATGGCTGCATAATGAAGTTAGTGAAGTTGTGTGGAATTGTTAAGGAGGTATGGAGAAACAACACAATGATCTGTAAGTAGTAAGTTTTTTTTTAGTTTCTGTTCTAAGGAAGGCATACACATTATTAGGAAGATATATGGAAGTGTACATTTTAATGGAAGGAATAGGAAGCTTACAAAAGAACCCCAGAGCAAATGCCGCTGATCCATGTGTTATCCCAGATGATACTGGCCAGACACACATTTTAAAGAAAACACAATTGCACATATCCCAGTAATGCAAAGTATCAAGGGAAACATATGCAAATCCACATGATGGTACAGAAGGTGGCAGTACATGAAAAAGTAATGGCTGACATATGTTCAGCCTTAGGATTATTTACACAGTTTTTTTTTTTAATTTTTAATTTTTTAATTTTAATTTTTTTTAAGAGAAACAGGGTTTTTGACCATGAGGTGATGTAAGTTGTAGTTAAGCAATGTGTTGATGTCAAAAAGTCAGGTGTAATGATGATGGACTGTTAGAGAAAATGTGATATTAACTTTTAGAGGGGGTCACTTTTGATAAAGGCAAGGTAGTTATACTTGTGATAATGGGAATATTAGGAAAGTTTGAGGTCTATGCAGAAGTGGAGTACAAATATGCACAGTTTCATAAGTATGTGCTCAGAGTACAGGCAATTGTGATATGCAGGTTTGTTTTAGAAATAATTCAAAGTTTTGAAACTACTAAAAAGATAAACTACACACCAGAACACAGTGGAAAAATTATTAGATTTGTCTACAAGCACTATCTTCTATGCAAGTTCTGCACTCTGGGAAGATTGCCTGGGACAAGATGCAATAAAAACAAGCATTTGTCAATGCTGAACATTCACTTGCAGGTATTTGCATTAGTGTTTGCCATTTATGCAGCCCCCCCCCCAGTTGTATCCATGCCCCTTTAGCATCTATATCCCAACAGAGTACCTCTCTGCAACTCCTCTTGCATTGGATCAACATTTCACCCTCATGCCTCTTAAGTGTCTGACTTAGGAACCCTAACACAATGGGCTTGCTCAAGGGTATGAGCCTGCATGGTAACTGCACAACCCATGCTAGTAACACAGTCATTCAGTGGAATTATTTCACCAAATTTTTAACATAGGCATTTTGTCACCTCTGGTCATGAACACTGTCACAATGATATTCTTACTGTGTACCGGACGCTGATTTCCCACAGCAATCATGCTATTCTGCACTGGAAGTGTGAAAATACATTTCAGCCAGGATGTGCAATATGACAGCTGTACTGTCCATAAACAGGTGTGGGAAAATGCAAATGTTGAAAATCTGGAGTGAAAATATGACAGATTTGCAAAGTTACGAGTATGCGTGAAAACTGCACAAGGCACACTCATAAAACAGTCATATTTTGGAATTTTGCACTGAATTTTCAACACAGGCATTTTAGGATGTCTGCTCATGAACAGTGTCACTGAGGTTTTCTTACTCTGTACCAAACATGATTTCCCACAGAGGCTGCGCTATTGCATGCCAGGATGTGAAAAATGACAGCTGTACTGGTCATAAGGAGATGTGTGAAAATGGCCATATTGAAAATCTGGAGTGGAAATATTAGAAATTTATGAAGTGTGCTTAGAAACTGCTCAATGTACACTCGAAACACAGCCATTTTATGGACTTTTGCAACTAAATTTTCAACATAGGCATTTTTGGACCTCTGCTCATGAACAGTGTCACTGTGATCATCTTACTCTGTAGTGAACACTGATTTCCAACAGTGACAGCACTATTTTGTGCCAGAAGCATGAAAACACATTTCAGGCAGTATGTGAAAAATGACAGCTGCACTGTTCATAAGCAGGTGTGGAAATATGCCTATGTTGAAAATCTGGAGTGAAAATATTACAAATTCGTGAACTTACGAGTGTGCTTGGAAACTGCACAATGCACGCTCATGAAAAGGTGATTTTTTGGAATTTTTTCACTAAATTTGCAACATAGGCTTTTTGAGAGCCCACCTCATTTATTTATTTATTATTTATTTATTTATTTATTTTTTTTTGTTGACCGGGTAAGTGCACTAGACAAATCCTGCCTATTTTCAGGCATGACCCGGGGGAGGGGGACACAAATGAATGCCAACTGACCTTGAACCAGATTAAACTGTTGGTGGTATTTTTAGTGAATGAGGGAAATTTGGCCAGGACACCAGGGAAATCCCCCTACTGCATTGCTGGCAGTAGGGGGCTAGTGGCTGAATCGAGTCATTTTTGGCTCATTTCAGTGGCGAGCGGTCAGTATGGAACTCGAGGAGCAGTGTTGCAGCAATGGTCAATCTCGGGATTTGAACAGGATAACAGACATAATATTTTTGGATTCTACAAATTGTGGCAGTGATGTTTTGGTTACAGCGGATGACTTGACGAACTGTGGAAACCCCTTGGTAGCGGGAGCTACTACTGTTGTTGGACATGAACGGCAGGTAATCATGGAGACAAACTCACCTATCCTTCCTTCAGAATCCGAACGAGCGAAGTCACTTTTGCCTCCCGATGGTACGGGAAATCTGTCTACAGCTGTGGTCTCTGCTGTGAGCCCCTTATGTGAGCTAGTATTCTCTAATATGCCAAGTTCAGTCGAAAAGCAGGAGATGTTGAAACCTGAAATGTTGAATTTCCCTAATTCACAGAGTTTGGCTGGCAATGTTGAATCTGTGGTGTTGTGTTAAAAGCCAGAATTAGGAGGCCAGTCGGCTACGTTGATTTCTTCTGTGTCTCCAGTTGCTATGGGAACTGGTGGAAACCCGGAAGTGTCTGAAGTACTGTCTGGAGGCTCCGTGAGCGATATGCAGGGTCAGAAGCTGTCTAAAGATTCAGGTTTTGTTTTACAACCCCTTGCACCTACGATTTGCGTGATACCTCAGCAGTCAGAGGTAAGATGTGTTTTTCAGTAAGACCCTATGAGCCAAACTGGGGTTTCGGAATTTTCTTTTTTAAAATGGGTACCTGCACATTGTGAAAAGGTGGGTGAGGAAGGAAAGGAAAAATGAGCTGCAATTTTTTCTGCCAAACTGAATTTGGAGGGTCATTTGGGTCTGCAAACTGGTACGATAGACCCACGCCCTATCTCTGCCCCAACTGTTGTTGGAACTATTACTACATTAAAACCCTTATCTGAGGATGGTTGGACCCTCAATCTGCATTAAGTGCGGCTGGTTGGTCATTTGAAAAAGTCTCTTGGTGTCCTCCGCTGGGTTGGGACCCCAAGCTGAACTTTTCACAAAATTAGCCTTCTTGCCGTCCAAAGGACTGTTCACTTATTACAGCAATTGAGCCTATAGAGATTGAACAACAAAATAAGAAACAAGAACACCCCCCGGGACCGGATTCACACTCTTCCTTCGGAGGTTTTGATTGACTTGAATACTGAGCCTAATACCAATATAGACCAGAATGTAGAAACACATAAAACCCTAATGTCTGACTTGTTTTCAAAAATAAAAAAAAGAAGCAGCCCCTCGAAGGAATGCAGTCAGGTTGAGGTATAAGGGTGGTTTAGAAGTGAGACCTGATAGGAATTATGTGGGGAAGTGTTTGTTAAAGGAATCATTGCATTTTTCTTCTCGAGAGGTTTTTGCATTTATTAATATCTCTGGAGAGGATAATTTCGATGTGAGCTTTCACTCTCCCCATGCTTTGGATCTCTTTTGGGAACGTTACACTCAAGTTAAATTTTCCCCTTTGTGGACTCCATTTATGGTCATTCCCCTGACTAAACCGTTAGTAAAATTTGTTACTATTATGTTCCGAAATGAAGGAGTACATGTTGACGATATAGTGTATTGGTTATCAAAAAAGTGTGATGTGTTAAGTACTCCAGAGGCTATTTTAGATGATCAACAGTTTTGGATGGGGGGGGGGGTTGGAGATTCAAGGTAAAACTCAGACAGATGGACTCTGGAATCTTACATATTCCAAACTCCTTTTTATTGGGTTGGGACAGAGGGGTCTGTTTTTATGCTGGGCAACCCCGGGCATGTTATAAATGTGGCTCTCGGACGCACTTGTCTAGTTCATGTGACAGGCCTCGCTGTGACAACTGTGGTGAGACTGGTCATATAGCCTTTGAATGTTTAAACCAGACAAAATGTGATCTCTGTGATGACACTGGCTGTGTGTTCTTGGAGTGTGGGTGGGCAGCTAAAAATAAAACATCTATTAGCAGTCCTGATACCTTTATACAAAAAGCACAGGATTTGGCGGCCGGAGTTGATCTGACTAAGTATGGTGAGAGTGGTACAGTAGATGGCCTCAATTCACAACCTGTGATTGAGGGTATTGTGGTTCCTTTACAGAAGACCCCAGCAGTTTTAGCTATGACATCCCCTGTATGTTATACCCAACAGAAAGAGAGTGGCCCTCAGGAGTTGGTTCTAGTGGATTTACCTTTGGTAAGAAGGTCCTCTAGGATTTTGAAACCTCCTTTTGTGACTCCTTCTTTGGTAGTAACGGAGACTAGCAATCCTTTCGAGGTTTTGTCATCTCAATGGGGTGATTCAGCTATGGAGTGTCAAGATCTAGACTCTCAAACCTTAGGGGAGGACCCCCCTTCCTCTTTTGTGGTACAGGAAGGTTATAAGAGTAAAAAGAAAAAAGGCGTAAAAGATACTTGATTATCAAATCCTTACCTCTGGCCTACTTTAATTGGGGTTCAGTAAATGTGCATAGTTTGTTAAATTTCAAAAAAAGGCAGCTTATTTTTGATTATGTACATTGCACTCCTTTCGATGTTTGTCTATTGCAGGAGACCTGGGTTTATACCGATACTCAGGCTAGGGGTTTTCAAAAAGAATGGTGTTGGGGCCCTTCGTATTGGTCATTTGGTCAGCAATCAGCTGATGGCTTGGGTTTTCTTTTTAACTCTTATTCATTTTCTTTATTAAAAATGATGGATTTGATTCCAGGACGGCTGATGATTTTGGACGGGGAATGGAAATCTATGACTTGTAGATTTATTAATGTCTATTGTTCCCAGGTCAAGGCTGAAAGGGTATCACTTTTTCAAATGATCAAACCCTTTTTAATAACTTCATTCAATATTTTTCTTTGTGGAGACTTTAATTGCGAGCTGTACCCGAGTGAGAAATCCTTAACAGTTTTAACAAAAATACAGAAAATATATTGTGATACCCATGCTTTTCAATCTTTAATTCACTCATCTGGGTTGGTGTTATGCAGTACTCACCAGCAGGGGGGCCCTAAATTTACTTTCCAAGAAAAGAAGTATACATCAGTTTTGGATTATATGTTTTTGTCACAAAAATTACCTTTTTCATTTTATACAATTCCAGTGTCCTTTTCAGATCATTTATTACTTAAATGTAAATTTTTTTCTGGTCAGGCCCCTAGGTGGCAAAAACCTTGATGGAAGCTGAATGCTCTTTTATTACAGTCTCCTAGAGCACTTAATAAGATTCATGCATTGCTGAAAGCACGTATGTCAGTTTCTTTTTTATATGATGACAAGGGGCTATGGTGGCAGGATACTAAAACTGATCTGTGTAATTTATTAAAAACTCAAGGGAAGTCTGAAGAAAACTATAGACAGCTTAACTATCAAAAGCTGAGACAACAATTGTATTATTTATTCTCCATAGCCAATACCTCCACACATGATTATTCTTTGCAAATTCAGGCATTAAAACGGGAGATGTATCTGGCACAATATAATAGAGCAAACACTTCACAGGTTCTGTTACAATTTGGTCTCAAACGACAGCCTCAGGGGAGATTCCTTCGCAGCCTTTAAAAAATATAAAACTAATACCTCCTTAATTGCATTATGAAACCAGGAAGGTACCTTGGTGGAGGATACTGTGGGTTTACATCTTATAATTAAGGATTTTTTATTGTCTCATATGCCTACAGCTCCCCCTAGTGTTGAGGAAATGTCACAATTTCTATCCTCAATAGAAATACCAGATTCTCCTTTTGATAAATCTTTTTTATCTAAAACTATTTCCAGTTCTGAAATTGAGGAAGCCATTAAATCCCTAAACTCTGGAATTTCACCTGGACAGGATGGCTTAACTGCAGAGCTTTATAAAGCTTTTCCCTTGGAATTTTCCATCTGTTTGAACTGGGTTTTTAATTTTTTCTTAGCTACAATGGTTTTTCCTGTTTGGTTCTCAGTTGGGCTAGTGATTTTTCTTTATAAATCAGGGGATACAACATTAATTGATAATTGGAGGCCCATTACAATCTTAAATATGGATTATAAACTTTTTACAAGAATCTTGAATAACAGATTGAAGCATTATGCAGTCACAGTTTTCTTCCCATATCAATACTGTGGATTACCTGGAAGGAAAATTCAACATGCTCATATGATCCTTCGTGATCTCATTGAATTTACTGGTATAAATCAGAAACAAGGTTGTGTTATATCATTAGACCAACAAAAGGCCTTTGACAGAGTATATCACCCTTTCTTATTTTTGACCTTGGAACATTATGGCATTCCTGCTGTAATCGTTAGTTGGCTGAAATCACTTTATGACAGGGCTGTGATTTACCCAATTGTAAATGGCATGAGTGGGGAGGGTTTTCATGTGCCTATTGGGGTTCATCAGGGTTGTCCCTTGAGCCCTTTATTATATTCTTTCGTAATTGATACTCTGATAAAATCTGTTTCACAATACCCAAAATGGGACTGTGTGTTGAGCCCTTCTATACATCCAAGCTTATGCGGATGATCTGTGTGTCTTCTTTGCTAATGTTGAACAAGTTTCTGGGTTTTGGGATTTTATGGATTATTACTCAAGGGTATCTAACTCAAAAATTCAAAAAAAATGTCAGAGATTGTTTATAGGGCTTGGGGAGATATCGGACAAGATTATAAAGGAATCAAAATCTCGTCAGATCCAATAAAAATATTGGGTTTGTTATATGGGCCAAAGAATTTACCAGAATTGAACTGGGAAAATGCTTTAACAAGGATTGAGGGAAAGATTAATATATGGAAACGGTGGAAACTGTCAAAATTAAAAAGGGTACAGGTATTAAAGAAATATATTATTCCTTCTCTGTTGTACACAGCACTGGTATTTCCTTTAGCTATGAATCTAGAAACACGACTTTATAGTTTATTTTTTCAATTATTATGGGGTAACAGGCTTAACCCTATAAAGCAACAATATACATATCTTGATAAGAATTCAGGAGGCCTTGGGATGGTAGATCTGATTATATTTTTTTAATACACTGTTTATCTCACAAAACATCTCTTTGGGATTTACTCCAATTCAGACCTTACATGGTTCATTATTTAAACAGGTGTTGTCCCCTTATTTTCAGTTATGGCAGACTTTTCCTCCAAAACCTCTTAAGAAACTGAGGTTGCCTCATTATTTTTTGCCAGTTGCAAAGAAACTTTTTAAATGGAACCTTTCAGTTCAGATGGTTATAAATAACTCATGGTCTCAATGATATACTATAGTAAGAACTTTACTACATCAAATGGTACCAGCCTTTAAAAATTGTCCCTCTTCTAAAGTTACGATGGTACTTACGAGATTTAATAATCCTCGGTTACCAGATTATATGTGGGATTTTGTGTGGGTATCCTTTTATGGTTGTATTAATGTAAGGGGGAATGCAAAACATAAGGCCTCGATTGATAGATAGATACTGTCCTTATCCTGAGTGTATTACCCAAGAAGAGACAATGGAACATTTCTTATGCTCTTGCCCCTATGCCATATCTTTGTGGAAATTCCTAGCCAAAAAATGTAACATGTTATGGTTATTACATTTGGACTATGATACCCTGATCTTGGGTATTAACTTCCAGTTGGGTAGTAGGTATGATAGGGAGACATGGCAAATTTTTTGTTTCTGTTTATCTTATTATTTATGGCAAGCTAGATGTCAGTGGGTTTTGTATCAAAAGACAATGTCTTATGAGGCAGTTGTTTTATTAATTCAGGGGGCTATGGAACGCATTTATCTTAAAGACTGTGAAAAGCCTACCGCATGGAAGGTAACTAGTTGGTGGAGGGGATTTACAATGTTTATTAAATATAAATAGGTTTTAGGAAGTCTTGGGGAAGGTTTGTGATTTTTTCTTTAGGCTTGGGAATATTTTGGAAATGGTTTGTATTTCTTTTTTATGTTAGTTCACATTTGTAAGAACTGTGATTATTTTTTCTCTTCTTTGGAGAATGATTTGTATGATTTAACACTATGTATGAGTTATTTGTGATTTGTTTTGATGTGATTTAATGAAAAATTCCCCTACTCTTTTCAATAAGTGCCATGGGATCTTTAACATCCACCTGAACTACCACCAATCTAGGCAGATGGGACCTCAGTTTAACATTTCATCTGAAATACGGCACCTCAAAAGTGCAGCACCCCTCTCATGCTGCACTACAGTGTCAGTGCTAGGATATTAACCCAAGCACCAGATGTGGGAACTGAACCCACAGCCCTCTGATCTCCTGGCCTCAGAGGCGAGTGTGCTACCTACTGAGCCACTGACACTGTTTTCATGAACACCAACACTGTCATTTCATTAATCAGTCCAGAAAGGTGATTCCATGCAGTGACTGCAAAATCACCTTTCAAGACTGAATAATGCCATGTCAGAGACTGAATTCATGAGGAGGGGTCACAATAACCCCATGTTGAAAATTTGGTGCCAAAATTCCCCAGAATGGCCAAGATATGCACCAAAGTTAAAAAAAAATCCTATTTATGCCATTATATTGCTTACTGGCATTTCTTCAGTTCGTGGGTGGCTTTGAAGAGTGCAGATGTGTTCCCAGTCCACAGAAGATCATCCCGCCAGGCTCCAGAGGTAAGTATGGGGTGTGGAGGTGTGGGTGCACAGAGGGTGGGCATGGGTTGGCAGCAGGGCAGGCCAAGGACTCTCCGAGGGACCATTTTCTTGTTTTACAGGATTTAAAAGAAAAAAAGAAAATGGAGGTTTTTGGTACACTGGGGTGGGCTCCCAGTGTGCCACCTAGATGATGGGGTGTGTGGGGAGGTGGGAGCACAGAGGGTGGGCAAGGGTTGGTGTGCGGGGGCGAGGGACAAAAAAACAGATGTGCTGCAATGCTGGGGTGAGCTCCCAGCATGCCACCTATGTGTTTGCTGGGGGGACTGGAGCTGGTGGGGACTGGGCACCCCCACCAGCCATACAGTGTGTGTGTGGGGGGGAAGCATGAGCATGCTGTGGTGGGCTCTCAGTGTGCCAACTAGTAGTTTGTTTTTTTGTGGTGGGGGCTGCAGCCGAAGAGGGATTGGGCACCCCCATCAGCCACACAGTGTGCTGAGGGGTGCATGAGCCAAGGGGGGTTGGACACCCCCCTCAGCACACAAGGTGGCGGCCAGGGAGAACAGGGAGGGGAAGGATATTAGCTGAGGGAGGAAGCGGGAGGGCTTTGAAGCTGAGCTGTGCATGACAGCAGTTCAGCTGATGTGTATGCTAATTGCATACACACTATCACTGATGATTGCAGTGGACCTTTTGTTAGAAGTGAAGGCCAACACAGCTGAACTGCTGTCATACGCAGTTCAGCCTGTATTGGTCCCCTGGGTCATGCCTGCTACACTGAGCACTGCATTGGGGAGGAGGGTCACACACCTCTAAAAGGCACACTGTTGCAAGACTTTCCTTGTGCATGCATGCAAGTGAACTTAAAAACACCTGAATAGCAGGTTCCAGGGAGTATAAACCCAAAAGGAACATTAACATCCTGTTTCTAGTGTCCCTGATAAAATAAAAAATACAGTTGAGATTTTTTTTAGTGTCAGCTCTGATCAGAATAGCTTTTAAAATCACCTATTATTTTCTTGTTTAATGTTTTCTAATACATACTTCTCAAACTTAAAAGAAAAACTACACTTTATCATCAAAGTCTGTTTTTACCAAAGTACTGTGCCCATGACTAAAATAATTTGAACCCCCCCTACCAAAAATGTGCCCTGACATGAAACTGCATGTTTAACTGTAAAGACAATTAAAAAATGTATTTCTAAATACATTACTAACACCAGTGCTTCATGATTAAAATAATTTGAACCTCATCCCCCCAAAAATATGCCCTGACAAGCTGCACTCTGGGAAGGTTACCTGGGACAAGATGCAGAAAAAACCTGAATAGCAGGTTACAGGGAATATTAAACTACCAGGAATATTAACATCCTGTTTCTAGTGTCCCTGATAAAATAAAATAAAAAATACAGTTGAGATGTTTTTTAATGTCAGTTCTGATCAGTAGGGATGTAAGTTTGTCATGGCAGTCATACACGTCATTGATTCCATGACATTTGATCATTATTCAGGACTTCCATGACTTTCACTAGTGTCATCAGAATGTAGCAATGATGACAGCGCCACAACATTTACTACTGTTTACTAATGATTTCATGAACAAACAATGAGTCATTAAAACCTCATCCATGACAAACTTACATCTCTACTGATCAGAATAGCTTTTAAAATTACCAGTTGTTTTCTTGTTCAATGTTTTCTAATACATACTTCTCAAACTTAAAAGAAAAAACACACTTCATCATCAAAGTTTGTTTACCAAGTACTGTACCCATGATTAAAATAATTTGAATCCCTCCCCCCAAAAATGTGCCCTGACATGAAACTGCATGTTTAACTGTAAAGATAATTAAAAAAATGATTTCTAAATGCATTACTAACATCAGTGCTTCATGAATAAATTAATTTGAACCCCATCCCCCCCCCCACAATGTGCCCTGACAAACTGCACTCTGGGAAGATTGCCTGGGACCAGATGCAATAAAAAAAAAACAAACATATATAACAGGTTCCATCGAGTAAATGTTAACATTCTGTTTCTTGTGTCCCTGGCAAAATAAAATAAAAAAATACAGCTGAGATTTTTTATTTAATACTTCTCAAACTTATAAGAAAAATACACTTTATCATCAAAGTCTGTGTCTACCAAGTACTGTGCCCATGGTTAAAATAATTTGAATCCCTTCCCCCAAAAATGTGTCCTGACATGAAACTGCATCATTAACTGTAAAGACAATTTAAAAATGTATTTCTAAATGCATTACTAACAGCAATGCTTTCAAAGTTTTGAAACTACTAAAAATACAAATTATATATATATATATATATTAAAGGCAAAAAATTCCATTTAATGCATCAGTTAGGGTTGTTCCACAGTGACAAAAGTGAGTAAATTCAATGTTAGGACAAAACCCCCTTGCACCCCTCAGCCCACCCCCAACAGGCATCGGGGTGCTCATTAGAAATCGATCAGTCCTAACTCTCATCCCATTCTCCTATTCCTCAGCTTCTTTCCACATGTGATGGGGTAAAAGTTAGACGACCCCAACATGCACCCCAATGCCAGCTGGGGTGGGCTGAGGGTGTAAGGGGGTTTCAACCCTAACATCGAATTTCCTTGCTTTTGTCGCTATGGAACAACCCTAATTGATGCATTAAATGGATTTTTGCCTCTAATTTTCCTTCTTTTTGGAGAATGATAACAAGAAATATTGATTGTAATGCAGTGGCGGGAGTGCGGGGCCCAAAGTGCCCCACGCCCCACCATGTGATGTCTTGTCACATAGTAACACGGTAGCTCCGCTAAACGCAAATGGTAATGTGCATGGTGACACAAAGTGAAACACAAAGATAAACAGTGCTGTAGACACAAATGGTTAAAATAGCATAAATGCAAGCACAAATGAAAACACAAAGGATAGCACATGAGTGGCAAGTAGGAACAGTAAGTGAAAGCAGTACAGAACCATAAGCAAGGCGGTAAGGGTAACAGTAATGTAAGTGCACAGGCTGGTTTTCCCCAAAAGCTGCATAGAGAAAGACAGTGAGTACAAAGAATGTATGCATAATAATGGGTCTCGGAGCAGAAAATGAGGAGTTGGAATACTAACTTGCTTATATCTCAGGAACCGTACGACATAGAAAAAAAATGTAAAAGTCATATGATTTATGACTTTCTTGGCTGGTATTGTACTTAGCCTGCATAAGGGGGCCAAGAATTTTTCTGATGAAAAGTCTGTATCTTGCACCGTTTCCAAGATTGGGCCCTGAAAGGTGTGGCGAACGCCGTAATGTTATCCTATGGGGAAAAAAGAGAAGTTCGGAGTGCCATAACTTTTTCTCCCTGTAATATTTTTTCACCAAACCACCAAAAGACACATCTGTGGGATGTTGGCTTTCTTCCCTCCAAATTTCAGTCTAAAAGACCAAACCATTATTTTGCAGTAGGGTGGCAAATAATTCCTGTCATGCAGCAGACGCTGCAGTGTTAGTCTATGGGAAAAAGTGTCAACTTCAGAGTACTGTAGCTTTGCATCCATGCAATATTTTGTCACCAAACCACCAAAAGGCACATCTGTGAGATGCTGGCTGTCTTCTCTCCAAATTTCAGCCCAAAAGATCAAACCATTCATTTGCAGCAGGGTGGCAAAGAACTGCTGTCATTTTGGCCATAGTCTGAAAAAGTAGTGTTGTGATTTGTGACAGCTTTCGCAAGCATTTGCAAAAGTGTTGTAGTGCAACACTACTTTGTGACACTACTTTTTCCAGAAATTTGAAAAACATATTTCTAGGGTGTTTCACCCCAAATAAAGACATGGCTAGCATCCTCAGGGTCCAACTAGGTGAACATAAAAAGAATTGTGTTGCAAGAAGGTCCCAAATTTAAATGCCAAGTATTTTTCTAATCACCAACTGAAAACAAAATGGCAGATTTGTGACACTACTAGGGCCATTTGTGACACTAAAAAGTGCATTTGCGACACTGTTGAACTTTTTGTAAACTTTTCCCATTGACTTATAATGGAAAATAGTTTTTTGAATAACTTCTGAACTGTTTAATATTTTTTCACAAAATCTTCAAAATCATCGTGGACAACTTTTCCTGAAGTTTTTGGACCAGTCACACAAACTGTGCAACCTGTAGGGACAAGCAAAGAATTCAAAAAAGCGTAAATGTGCATGCAGATCACGCTTAATAACTCCACAGCTGTATATCCGAACAGTATGAAAGTTGGCAGATCCCAAGATGTATGGCTCTTGATCATGTATTCCAAATGTCAGGCAAATCCATTGAATGGTTGCAAAGTTATTAGGGTGCAACAAAATTTTAGGTTTAACATGTAAACGGCTCCTCAACCCTAACTATGGTAGCACTACCGTGCCACCATAATATATATATATATGTGTGTGTAATATGGTAAATAAATATTGTTAATCCCAAAAGTTAAACTTTATGTTTTTAGTATATAAATGTTTAAGAAAAACCTGTGGCTCTTTCAACTTACTGTAAATTGGATTGTTGTGTCTATTGTTTTCCTTGGGAGCTATAGTTTCACTTCTTAATTACTGTCTTCTTCTGAGGCCTCAGGTGGCTCTGATAATCATTTGTTCCAAAGATTTTTAAGTCAATTTGAAGACATTAAATATCTTCTATTCTCCTAGTCTTTAATAAAGGCACTAAGTATCTTCTGTTCTCCTAGTCCTTAAAAAATGCAGGGGCTCCACAACTTGATCACTGCACAGACTTGTTCTGTTGGTTGACACGGTCCCAAACTAGTGTGTCTTGTTACAGCATGATGGAACCACCACATGCCCCCCCACATGAATAAAAAAAAAGGTGAGGGTGGATCTTTAGGAGTTTCTCAGGTGGAGGTGAGGGTGGATCTTACTCCCCTCAAAAAACTAATGCTGCCTCCCACTACTCAGGTTCCAGTTCTTGTACCACCCATTTAAGAATGAAAATAGTACCCTGCAAACATTGACTAACATGAAAGCATATTTAATTGAGGGCGGGAAACATTACTTGGAGGAGGGTAAGGAGGAAGAGACTATTTACACCTTCAGTCAGTTCCATGGACAGAAAACATGACATCACTCCTTTTGTACATGCAGAACGTCTGCGGGCTCTGCCTACTGCAGCTGTAAAAAGGAGAATACAAATATCATGGACATGCACAGCAAGGAACAGGGGCATCAATAGAAATTTCTGGGCCCGGGGCATACGTTTAGGGCTGGGCCCCCCCTCACCCTCCCATCTCCTCATAAGACATATATAATTCAACAAATGAGTAGATTTATATTTAAATAAATAATATGCTGCTGCCCTGCTTGACGAAAGACTATACAAATAACTGAATTAGTACTGAACTTATACTTAACTATCTTACACAATGAAATTAGACACATTCCAGTGTACACCCTTCCTCTAAATTCAATTCTTCTCAGTCAAAAGAAAAAGAATCAGTTAAGCTTAAGTTCACACAATTTCAAGTTCAAGAGTTGAGTTTCTAAAAATTAATAGCAGGTGGTAGGTAGAGCGAGGTACTAAACAGTTAACCTGTAATTCTTTACCTAGTAACTCACTGTCTAGAATTGGATCATAAAATAAACACCCCACCAAAGCTTGCTTGCCTTTACTCCTCCTGACTTTCTTACTGATGGTTGACTTCACTATCAGACAGTCAGACTTTAATTTGAATAACATCAGTTCAGTTAACTTGAAAGTCAACTTCAGACTTCTGTTCAAGTTCAGCTCAGTCCACAAGTTTCTGTTTAGGCAGTTTTACTGTTAGCATGCACAGCACAGTTAAAGTTTATTTCTTATACAGCAAGTAGTATAGAACTCAGTAGTAGACAACTCTAGACTAGTCACTGTGTGTAAGCACCCCCACAGCTTGTGCTTGCCTGGCTGCTCCTCCAAACTCCAGTTCACTCCAGACAGTCAGTTGTGCTCAGAAAAACAAGAAGAATCAGTTATAAGCTGCTTAGGTTTACACTTCAAACAACAGTTGAGTTTTAATAGTATTATTAGTAGGTGGTAGGTAAAGTGAAGTACTGCCTTGTTTGGAGGAGGTAGAAGACTAGACTTAGCTTAGAAGTACAGAAAGTTACAGCACTTAACAGACTCAATTAGCCCAACTTAGCTGCCCCCACCTGCCTGGCCATCCTTAACCACCGACAAACTCCCTACCTTAACTTAAACATCAGGCTCCTCCATGCTCCAGTGTCGTGCTCCACACACATTCATATCCCATCTGGGCTGTCCCCACCACAGCTTGCCTAGCCCAGTAGCCCAGAAATGAGGACTCCTTGTCCTTCACTTCCAAGTACCAATTCCAACTTTTACATGGTCCAGTCGGTGCAATTCAAATGTGATTGAGAATTGAGATGACTTGAGAAGTTAAATTAAAGTGAGTGACTCTACGACTGTGACACTGTGACCAACTAAAGCAAGCAAGGCCCTCAGGCCTGTCCCCTTCTCCAGCCATGATGAGGATGGAATGAATGAGCAGGGGAACCCACTAAGCAGTGCTCATGGTGTGGTGTGGCCCTGGTGTGGTGGCCTGATGATGACCTGATGACCTGTTACCTGGAGTCGAGTGACCTCCGGCTCCTAATCTGAACCATGGCATTAATTTCTCACCATTCTGATTCATACAACTTCCAGGACCCTACTGACTCAGCCTGTCACCAGCCACTTCACAATTTGCAGGGGGGGGCAGCCACTGGGAAACAATTGATAGTTGGTCAGATGGCCGGGCCTCCTCTGAGCCACCGGGCCCAGGACAGTTGTCCCGGCTGCCCCCCGTTGATGCCCCTGGCACAGAATCAATGCAGCAATAAAGGAAGATACAGATGTCATGAACACACACACAGTGAGGAATCACAGTGTAACACTAAGTAAAACCAATTACAAAACTTTAACAGAAGAGACATTATGGACAAGTACAATGAGGAATTAGTGCAGCAATAAAGGATAATACATATGTCATGGACATGCACAAGGAGGAATCACAGCGCAACACTGTGTAAAAAACACTACAAAAATTTAGGAGTAGAGAAGTCATTGAGAAGCATGGTGAGGAATCAGCACAGCAATAAACGAAAACACAGATCTCATGAATACACACAATGAGGAATCAGTGCAGCAGTAAAGAAAAAAAAAAGATGTCATGGACATGTGCAATTGGGAATCACAGCCCAGCAGTAAGTAAAACCAAAAGTATGAAACTTTCAGAGATGAAAAGTCATGGACTTGCACAACATGGAACCAGCACAGCAGTAGAGGAAAAAACAGATGCCATGGACATGCACAATGAGAAATCACAGCATAGCAAAAATCCAAGCATAGCAGGCAAAATCAAAATGATGGTTTCTTTTCAACTTAGGGGCCCAGCAACAGGACTTTACTTTGGAGGGGTGGCTGGACTTAAAAAATGGATTCCAGTGGAATCTCTGATAAACTAAAACCTCATAGTCTTGCCTGATCATTTGGTAAAACGTTGATTTTAAAGTTAGCCAGTTTAGGATGGACCTTTCTTTTTTGAAGTTGCAAAATGTAACTGAAAATTAGAAAACTAGGTACTGGTGTGCTCTTCTGGAACCAGTGGTTCAGCTAATAGAGGTCTACAAATACATAGTGTACCAGACAATCTTTTTCTGGAAGCCCTTCTATCCATAAGATGTACCACAGATAAATATTTAATATTCTATTCTGGTCACCACAAAGCAAAGCATTAATGTTATCCACTCTGGGCCTGATTCCAAGATGTGTTACACCTGGCGCAAGGCAATTTATGCCAAACCTGATGGCGCAAATAGCATCTTGCACCAGGCATAACACAAGTCACGATTCCAAGTTGCAACTTGCACCATGCTGTATGCAGGTTGTACCAAAGGTGGGATTCACCACCCACTACACCCACAACCCACAGTGGCATGGTGCAAGGATGGGTTAAGGCAGCAACTGTGTCCTATTCCAGAATGGCAGCTGCCTTAACCCACATACGCTGTTTCAGGACTCCATATGGTGTAGAGGGGTTAGACCAGCTAGAAGGTAGTCTAAGAGGCATCCATCCTGGCAAAGCGATGAATGCCCCCACCCGTAGTGCCACAGAAACCACATGGCTGTGCTCTCCATGCCCCCCACACTGTCATGCCCCCACCCACGAATGTCTGTGGACTCCCTGGGACCATTTCCTTTCATGCTCACCCGATCATCTGTGCCAACTGGCCAGCCCTCTCAATGCCCCCAGGTGCTTGCTGGTGCATTTCAGGATGGGGGGCTCCAGGGGTGGCAGTTGATTGTGTATCATAACTTGCGGCACCCAGGTCCAGTGTGCCATTCCTTTGACACTAGCCTGATGCTGCCACAAGTCACAGGCATAGGTGCCAGGGACCCTGCTTGTCCTGGAATACAGTGCAGGGTCCCCAGCATAGCCCCACATGGCACAACTCGCATACGCCTGTGAGTTGCACCATGCATCTTGTAATCGGGCTCCCTGAATCCAAATAAATCAGAATGGTGTGGTATGGATTGGAATACCATCAGCACAATGACATTTTCACAGTGAAGACCATCACAGTGACAAATATCAGCAGGTCACTGTGATGGTCCCACTGTATACTGGCACTGTGTCTCTCGATGTTTCACCTCCACCCTGAAACAACTCCAACTCAGAGTTGGTTATTTAAAGAAGAGGGTGTGGGGGGGAAGCCCACCACAAAAAAAAAACATTTTGGTCCTGATGGCACAATGCCAACCATCGGCATTGTGTCTGTCACTGTACGAGATGTCAACAACAATGTTATCGATGCGGCTTGGTGGAACAGCTTGGATCTAGGTGTTTGCATATCACAGGATTTAAGCAACACAAAACAGGTAAATGAAGTGATTAATAAAATGAATAAAGTAATTTGTGCAATAAAGCAAAATATCCAATCAAAGGATGCTAAAGTATTGATGCCATTGTTTCAGTCTTATGCAAGGCACTGGGTCAAAACCTCGCACGGCAGAATGTCGTGTGGCTTAAGCGAGTTGTGCGTTTCATTGGTATTTTGTTTTCTGTGGTGGGCTCTGACCCCACACTCCCCGTTATAGGGGGTTGTGCCCCCTGTATCCCCCCACTAAGGATTCTAACCCGCTGGGGGGGTCCAACACGGAGAGCGCACAGGTCCAGAATTCTGCATAATGTCATGCGCTATTATGCATACGACATTATGACCCGGTACGCTTATGCAAGACCACAGTTGGAGTATGCCATCCAATTGTAGTGCCCCTATAGGGAATCAAACTGTAAACAACTGGAAGGGGTTCAGCATAGATATACCAAACACATTTATGGCTTATAGAACATGCCCTATGAGGAAAGATTAAAATCATTAAAGCTAATATCACTTGAGACATGAAGATTAAGGGGGGGACTCAGCTACTACTGTATGATACTGTAAATGACCCATTTCTTATGTCCGAATTGGGGATTGAGTTTATTGGAAAACAGTTCAATACCTTAAAGAAAAAATACTTTTTTATTCTTAGAGTGGCAAACCCCTGGAATCAGTTGCCCTTGGAGGTGGTTATTAGCAAAACAAAATGGGAATTTAAGAAACGTCTACGGTAGATCATTTCAAATTCTCAGGGGGAAATTGCAATACTATTCCATGTAAATTAAAGGAGCAACTATGGGCAAAATTGCCTTCTCACTCCCCAGACTCCTTAGTATGTTTCTTAGTATGGTGTACGAGATGCATCAGATGGAGAAGCTTAAAGAGGAGCACTTAGAACTAAGGGCCCCACACCCAAGGGTGGGGCCAGCCCCAACCCACACTCTGTTTTGAAAATGTTTATTCCCACTCACTATTCACTGAAGTCTATCATCCACACCAGACCAACCCTGATCACTTTCAGGCTAACACACCCTGCATCCACAAATCCCAGAATCCCCTGCAGGCAACACCGGAGTAGGACTGAAGCAGTGGGAGACCAATAGCCTGCAGCACTTGCTTCAGCCTCCACAAGAGCTGATCAGATGCTTCTCGGTACCATCTTTCTCAAGGTGCCAAGTACATTTCTTTGTGACTGTACCTAACCCCAAGGAGGATAGCAAGACCAGAAAACAAAAGACCAGAGCCTATATAAACTCCAACATGCACTGCAGGTCATCAAATCTCCCAGTACAGCAGCCCGGCTCTGATGTCAGCAGCAGAGGACACCAGGATCCACAGCCATAGAAAATAGCTGTCTGGAAGCAATTAAAATCAATCTGACACAATCCACTCCACTACAGCAAATAGCAAGCCAAAAAATGTCCTGAACACAAAGTGCAAACTGGAAACAGCCCCTTACCTAGGCACGAAGCCCTTAGTACTAACTGCTCCCATCCAAAGGAGAACTGCAGAGTGTATGCAGAATTAGTGGTTCAGAAGGTTGCACAATTGCTTCTGAGGTTGAAAGATTAGAAAATTGTGCTTTCTAGGCAGCCTCACACCAGGAATGTGGGTTAAAATCTCAGTACTGACACTGTAGTGCATCTTTGGGCGGGAGTACTGCACTCCTCAGGGGCTGTCTTTCAGGGAGGACAGTAAACTGAGGTACCATCTGCCTTTTTTGGTGGCCATTCAGGTGAAAATGAAAAGATCTCATGGCATTTCTCATATAGAGTAGGGGACTTTCCCTGGTATCCTGGCCATATTTCCTGATATTGATTAAAAATATCAACAGCGTAATCTGATTTCATTTCAGCTGGTTTGCATCTGTGTCCCCTTCCCCTCCTCCTCTCATTGACAAGGCTGAAAAGAGAAAATTACTTAGCGCTTCTTCCCTGCTGAACCTGGAAGTCATTTTTCACATATTAGAAGCTGTTTTTACTGTAATGTGGTTATTGAACTTTATATAGGCATACACAAGACAATACAACATCAGACATTGGAGAATACAATTTGGGATTAAAGAAAGAGCAAATAAAACTAAAATGACATAACATAACCTCAATCAAAAGACATTATGAGCCAGTCCTTGTTATTGACTCCATCCTTGTCATACATCAGCTGCTAGATGAAAATTATAAAGTAAAACAAAGGCAATCTAAATTTCTTGCAGACATACATATTATAAGAAAGAACAAAAAAGCAAAATTCATTCCATTTTTTTTCCTATTTGTCAGGTTATATAGTTCCTTTAATACTGGCTCAAACGCTGCTATTGTTCCATCTCTATGGGTCCATTGATAATCTCACTACTAAAGTATCTAAAACACATGTGGAGTTAGAGCAGTGACAGCATTGGAACCAGTATTTAAAAATCATTTTCCACTGGGGAAAATGACTTACAGGTTCAAATGCAGAATCAAGGAAAACACTTGAAAAACATAGTGTCCAGATGCAAAACATCTCATGTTTCACCAATGCTCTGTATCCACTTCCCTCATCCCCATTACGAAGGCCATTTGCATGAAAACAAGATCATAGCCCCCAGACTGACCCCTTTTCCCCGTGACACTCCACCCATGACATCACTATAATTTCCACAGCAACAGGTTTTGATTATACAAACTGAGCACCTTGAGGAAAAGCAGGGGGATCAGGCAAAATCTGTGGACCAAAACACTCCTATAAATGTTTTTTCAGCAAACATGGCAAAAGTCAGAGCATTAATGCAATCAAAGCTGCCCTGTGTATAAGCATTACCCTTCAAAATGCTTTCCTGGATACTGAAAAATCACCTAAAAAGGCAACAGAAGCATTATAATGCCTACCAACTTCATATCTGCCCACTCTATCTCTCCATTCCTGCTTTCTGTCTCCCTTGTCCCCCAAACCAGCCCTCCATGCCACAATTTAGTTTGTTTTTTCTAAACCTCACATAGAGACATATAATCCAGGAATGTGGCAGCATAAAAAGGTCCTGTGGCCTATTTAGTCTTCCCACCCTTCCTAACCTCCTACATTTATCTTAGCGACACACATTCCAGTTCCTTTACTGACTTTGAAATCCCAGCCTATGCAGTCATGCACAGTGCACTGTTATATAAGACAAAGACTCCACACCTTCACTTAGCTATAGTATAGGACTAAGGGAACCCCTCAGATACACGCAACACCACCATCATCATCAGGCAAAAAACATCCATGGTAAACAGCTCATCCATGCTTCTTGCAAAAGTTGTATTACATATAATTTGTTTCACAGTAAAATCAAAAAGAGAAGCATGTTTTTTCATAGGGTATAACATGGAGGATATGCCTCAGGTTGGCTTTGTATGCAACAATAAAACAGAAACTACATTCCTTACTTTGGTTTACAAAATCAGCCAGATCCTTCTTCATATTATACCCATCCATAAAAAGACACCCTTCTGTTCGTCACAAAATTCTAAGCACATACAGTAGTACACATTTATCCTGGATGGCATTTGTCCTTGCGCAGCTGACCAAATAAATACCCCCTTTCCTTCATTTAATTAAGTAGCCAGGATACAGTTTTAATTTTATTACTGGTCATGGTGGCACTCCTCAGTTACAACCTGCTTACCAGAGGTGAATAAATTACAGATAATCTTCCCTTGACCATTTGTAATTTTATTTAGCCCTATCCAAATCAGTCAAACCACAAAAAAAAGCATTTTTTTGTTTAACACTTAAGTTTTGTTAGTCACTATGTAGTCGTCATGTAGTTTTTTTCCCCAGCCATAGTGATTTTCTGACACAAAAATAAATATCCATTTGTCTTCTGGTTTTCCTTCATTCCTTAGCTGAGATATGGATTTCAAAGTTTAAAAAGTTTTGAAAAGTTACCAGCCATGAAAAAATTAAATATCATGGTGTGGTGCTGTATTGTTTAACATTAGAAAAATATGGAAATACTTTCAGTGTGTGAATAAAGTGCAACATAATATTAAAAAAAAAAATCATGTTATGGTGCTGTGTTGTTTAACATTAGAGAAATATGGAAACACTATCCCAATGCATTCAGTGTGTGAATTAAGCTCAAGGTAAGATTTTTTTTTAAATTGTGAGTGATGGCCATATTTAATTACTTGAGTCATTAATTACAAAATTAGCTAAATGAAAATGGTTTTAAAAATGTCTGAGGTAATTATAAATACACAGAGGATTAAGGTAGACCAGTGGCATGGAGGGCTAAGGCACTGGCACCTTACCTCTTGCCATACTGGCTATCTGTGTTCAGCAGAGAACATTGGTTGCTGTGGGTCAGTTGGGAAGGGAAAGGATTGAGCATCCGATGGCTGCTCTCCCTTCCCAAGGGGGAAGACCTGCATGCTCTGCTGTATGACTGCCACCTGGTGGAGACCAGGTGGTAATGTGGATCTAGGAAGGCAGTAGAAGTGAGGGCTGCGGGACTCTGGGGCATGCACACACCTCCATGTGTGTGCATCTATGTGTGCACACCAGCATGGGAAATGGGAGAAAAACCAGAAAAGCCTATGTCCCCCTGACACAGTAAGTGATGGTCCTCAGGGGACTCCTGGGTCCTGGTTTCATGTGGATCCCTACTGGTGTGTTAGTGTGGATAACGATCAATGGGACTGGAGGACCCCAAGAACAGGTTCCAATGACAGGAGCAGGTTGGCAAAAAAAAGATATATCAAAAAAATACACAAAGGATGAATTAAAGAATGTCTAAGGATGCCAAGCCAAGAAATACCTTTTTGGTAAAAAAAAATACATATGGGATATATGATGTCCATGAGTGTGATATGGAAAATATTTTCACTCCTTTAGAGTGACCTCTGAATAGCCACTCATGACTATCCAGAGATCACTGTGCAGGCATGAAAATATTTTCCATGACACACGAGTGCACATCATGTATCCAATTTATACAATGGGGGCTCCTATTGTTGCAAAATTTACCATTTGTACAGGTTTGCATGGGTGTGATAAATATCAGTTCTTACATTTATTACACCCCGGTGAAAATAACATGATTTATTACACTCATTTATTACTCACCCCATTGTATAAATACAGTATATGCCGCTTATACTGGATACGTTTGGCTGATAGTATTTTGTCTGGTATAAGAGCTGACCATTATATCAAAATAAGCAAAAATACTCACTTGTATTTTCTGATAGCTGTTGTTAAAGGTGGAACAGGTGATGTGGGTAAAGACAAAGAGGGACACAACAACATACAACATCAAATTAAGTGATTACAGCTCTTTTATGAAGATGTGCAGGTGCTGCTATGGATCCAGAGAATAAAAATAGACAACATTTAGAGCGGTAATGGGAGTGGAACATGGTCTTTCAACATTCCTTGTGGGGGGACACATTTTTCTCTCTCCCTGCTGCATGCGATTTCTCTCTTCCTGCCCAGAAACATTCAGAAGAACTGTAACAGCTGCAGTAAGCAGATATAGTTGTAATGCTAATGTACAGCACAATAATTCAGTGACTGAGTGATTACCGGGATTAGTGGGTGCTCCAGTAATGAACAGGTCCTTATCACGGCTATCATCATTGCTGAATTCCTGGATGCTGGGAGCTGTGGCAGCCATTATAAATGGCTGGCCAGGTTCATTATAACAGCCATAATTCTCATGGGGTGCAATATCAAATGGCATTTGGTCTTGCAGTTTTTCCATATTAAACGGTTGTCCACAATAGGCGTGGACACTGTAAGTGGTGCATATTGCATATGCTGAAGTTTTTTGCAGACTAATAAATATTGCTGCTTTACATTAAAAAACAATACCAATGACTACTTCAGGGACAGGGTTACAGGTAACAACGCTTTTAAAATATTTTGGGGGGAATTTAACTTTGGTCAAAGCCTTCCTCCCCAAATGATCAACACACAGCACAGCCCTGATACACTTTGATTCCTTCCAGTTTCTTCTCTTCAATGATGATATTCTCTGTGGCTCACTGTCTTGGGTCCTCTTCTTCAGTTTCCACCACACCTATTTGCTACAGCCCTAGTTGAATCTGAATTTTAGAGGCCACAAACAAAAGGCCTTCTTGGTGCCAGCTTGGTTGGAAACCTTTTGACCTCAACAGGAACAGAACAATTTAAAATAAAAATATTTTTTCCAGTTGGTATGCTAACTTCAAAAGGTCACTGATATCACAAGTCTGGAAAAGAGCATGTACTGACTCACTCAGTACATGGGGAGGCAGTATAATACAGTGGTTTAAGGCTCTGAGCTGCAAACCTTGAGACCTGGGTTTGAATCCCACAGCCCCCACTAGCATACTGTGTAACCCTGAGAAGTCATTTAACTTCCTTATGCACCCAGGTCACACCTGTAAACAAGCTTTTAGCATAGTGTGTCTCTCCTGGTTAAAAAAATTAAAAAAAAAATCCCCCCCGTCAATGTAACTTAATTGATCAAGACAGGGCTATAAAAGATGGCAGCTTGCATTGCAGATAAAGACCCCACCCACCACTGCCCCATACTCACTAGTACAGTAGCTCCCATCTCATTTATGTACAAATATACTAATTAAATAAAAAAATATTTCCCCAAGGTCTGGATAAGAATTACCCTAAAACATGTAATCTTTAAAGTTTGTACTGCTAGAGCTGGATCAGTCCTTACTGGGCAGTAGGCTAGCAGGCAACAGTGGTGCTGTTCTGTCCATGTGACTTGGCCCTTGGCAGCTCAAGGAATTTGCCCGCAGCTCAGGGCAATGCCTGGCTGTTGGCCACCATCTCTGGCTCTGACAGATTTAAACTTATTTCTTCTGGTCATGTCAATCAATCAATCAATCAACTTTATTTATATGGCACCTTTCAAGTGTCAAGGCATCTCACAAACAATAAAACAACTACAGCCTTAAATTACATATATTAAAAATAGTATGAGATAAAATAACAGTAGACAGTCAGCAATATTCTAGTTATTCCCCAAATGCTGGAATCCATAAAACAGTTTTAAGGGCCTGTTTGAATCCCTCCATGGTTGGGCACTTACGTAACTGATGGGGTAGAGAATTCCAAAGAGTAGGGGCCACATACATAAATGTCCGGGCCCCGGAAGATCTTAAGCAAACTCTTGGAATCTCTAGTAACTCCTCATCAGTCGAGTGGAGTGATTGCCCAGGGCAGTAAGGGATCAGAAGCTCTTTCAGGTAGTCTGGGCCCTGTCTGTGTAGGGCTTTTATAAGTCAGAAGTCTGACTTTGAAGGTGATTCACCACTGTACTGGCAGCCAGTGCAGTTCATGCAGCACCTGAGAAATATGACAGGACCGGGGGGTTCCTGTCAATAACTGGGCTGCTGCATACCAGCTGTAAGCGGTGAATATCCACCCCCAGAAGCCCTAAGTCAAGGGCATTGCAATAATCCAGGAGAGAGGACACAAAGGCATGGACCAATGTAGGAAGGTCACCAGATGGAACAAGATGCTTAACCCTGGAGATATTCCTCAGATGACAGTAAGGATTTGATGACGGCTGATACCTGTGAATGCAGTGTCAGACCAATGTAAAAAATGACCCCCAGGTTGCATACCCGTTCAGAGGTCAGGAGCAGAAGACCCCCAATAGAACGTCCAGAGGGTAACCCTGCCCCCAGCCCCTCTATCCGGTGACCAGGGTCCACCACCAGCATGTCAGTCTTTTCCGAGTTCAACCTCAACCAGCTTGAATACATCCACTCCTGGATTTCAGCAAGGCAGTTATTAAATACTGGGAGGGCTCTATCCTGGTCAGGTGCAAAAGAAAGGTACAGCTAGGTAGCATCAGCATAGCAATGAAACCTCAGACCATACCTTCTTACAATGTCTCCGAGGGGTAACATGTACACTGCAAACAACATGGGGGACAACACCAATCATTGAGGAACCCCACATGATAACGGAACTGGGTCAGAGGAATAAATCCCTGACACCACCCTCTGAGTTCTTCCAGTGAGGAAAGATGAAAACCACCTAAGGACCACACCTGATAGGCCACAGATGAACCTCAAGTGATTGAGCAGGACCCCATGGTCCACAGTGTCAAATGCTGAAGAGAGATCAAGAAGAACCAAGATGGAGCGGTTCTTCCAATCTCTAGCCATCAGGACATCATTGAGCACCCGAACCAGCACCGTCTATACCTCTTTCAAAAAATAGACTGGAGAGGCTCATTGAAATCATGGATGGTCAAATCGTTCTCCAGTTGTACGGCAACTACTTTCTCGATCAAGTTCCCCATAAAGGGGAGGTTCAAGATTGGTCTGTAGTTTGCATGGCAGTCTGGGTCCAAAGAAGCTTTCTTCAGGAGGGGTGTCACCAACACCTCCTTCAGGGAGCGAGAAAACTCACATGTTTCCAGGGAGCACCAGACTATCCATGCTAGGACCGGGCCAAGAATGTCACTGCAACCCAAAATCAGGGTATTTGATTTCAGATCCAAACTACAGCATGTAGGGTGCATACTCTGGATAATTCACATGATGTCTACAAGCTCCAGCCGGTTGAAGGTACTCCAGGAAAACCGAGGAGCAGTGGCCAAATGCTGGTTCAGAGCAACGCCCATAGAGTGTGCTGGTTGGAGTTCCACTCTGATGTCGCCCACCTTAGCTGCAAAGAATTGAGCAAGCTCTTCATACTCAACTTGCAAAAATGCTCTTTAAACCTGTAGACAGGCTGGGTTGTGCAGTCTGTCCACATTTCAAAAGAGTTGAGCTGGTTGGTTCTGAGCAGCCACAATCTTCCTGGACAGGAACTCTATCTTCTTATAGGTGATTGTGGATTGATAGGCTTGACAAAGACCTATCAATCTAAGGCAATTGACATCAAGGGTGGATCTCCACCAGCGACGCTCTAACCTTCATCCTAGTTGCCGCATCTCCCTCAGAGACCCATCAAACCAGGGGGACCGAGGGCGAATGGAGAGAGGATGAACTCAGACAGGAGCAATGACATCCAGGGACTCAGATATTACATTACTATAGGCCACCACTAGGGCTTCTGGATCCCTGCTTGCTGATGGAAAGATCGATAAATCAAGCACCGCCGCTAGACCTTCAGTGCTTACATCTCATAAAGGGCGGTACCTGATCATCTCCATAGGGGCAGGCCTATGAAGAGGGGTGCAAAAACTGAATTGCACGGTGTAATGGTCGGACCATCTGATTGGTTTCACCCCCAAATCCGAGGCTTTGACTCCCAGGAGGAAAACCAAATCAAGAGAATGACCGTGTTTATGGGTAGCAGTAGAAACAATCTGTGTAAGGCCCAGAGATGACATTAACTGGAGGAAGTACTGACCAAATTGCGAGAGTTCGTCATCGACCCTGGCATTAAAGCTGCCCAGGACCAACAGCCTGGGTAACTCAAATACCATGTCGATCACGAAGTCCACCAGCCAGGTCTTGGTGATGCATGCCAGGTCCACTGTACTAACAAGATCTGCTATAATTGCAGTCTTGTTTTTAATGGACCTAGCACTGCATAACACCGCGCAAGTTGGATGAGCTTCCAGGCCGTTCGAGCCACCTGCCCACCAGGAATGGTGGTGCCCTTGGGTATGGAAACCAGACATGGATGACCACGATCAGGATTCCATTTCACCCCCAGGGCATCTCCTGGGTCTCATGACCCTGATGTGATGACTCAGCTCATCCACCCTCCACTGCTCACAACCCCGACTCCCCCCCCCAACAAGCAATACCCAGCGCTATTCAGTGCTGGTAGATAGTAACCTGTAATGGAGGGGAGATAAAGGGGTGGACGGTGCAAAGAGCTGAGGATGAATAGCGCACTACCATGGAGGCAGGCCTCCTACACATTACGGCAACTCAAATAAACTGTACTATACACTGAATAAAAACAAACAAAAACACTATACAATTAACTATAAAGCCCTCAGCTCTCACTTCAAAGGGGGGGGAGAAGTTAAATAAAATCTATGATCAAATAAATAACCATAAACTTAACAAAATTATCGCAACAACAACACAAACTCATAAACATAAAATGTCCTATTCATCCACTCCAAGGCTGCTATTTGAACACAATTTAGGGCATAAATAGTTGGAGAACTGTCAAACTGTAATTACTGGCTGGGGGATTCAAAATATCTAACCCCAATGGTTCTCACACCACCAGAGGGGGTCAGATAACTGAGGAAGTCTCAAAACTCTCCCCAAACCCCTAAGTACTCTCACTACGGGTTGGGGGGTTAGAATATATCCAAGCTTTAGTACCAGACACATTCTCACTGTACCATGAGCCAAAAGGCAAAAAGGCATTCTCACTGCCTTAGACAGAACTAGATATGAAAAGTAGGATAAGTCTGGCCGTAGTTAAGAGGAGAGAAGTCCAGAAAGGTCAGCTTAAATGATGACTGTTCTGGAGTCAAAAAGAGCCCCGATAAATCTTGCTGGGAAGCAAAGCTACCGAGCCATTGCCGCTGATATCAGTCCCCCCTCCCAGGCTCACTTTCCAGTAAGCCCCAGGGAGAGACCCAAAGAGACACTAGGTTAGACCGCCAGCTACCCAGTGAAATAGAACCAGGACCCCTGCATAGCTGCACACCATAGCCCACCCACCCCCAGGATCAGGACCCTAACTCTAGGCACCAAAACAAGGCTGGTCTTCGTATGCTTGCTATTCCTGAGCTAGAGCCAAACTGTCACCAAAATGAATCTCTCTATGGTTAATCCAAAAGTCCAGAAATCTAGTAGACTAGAAATCCAAAAATTCAGCCAAACAAGATAATCCCATAGTTTTCAACTCAAGCTTCTCCTCAGAAAACAAATTCCCCTCTCGAGACTTCCCACTCTTGATCAAATGAACTGTTCCAGCATGTACACCACAGTCACATACAAGGTGAATGAAACCACTCACGATCTCCAGTAGTACAGTCTCCAGAAGTCTATAGCAAAAACAAAAAAAGCCAACCCTCACAGGAGTAGACGAGGCAGAAAGCAGCGACCCTGCAAATCAAAAGTGCAGGGGTGGTAACGGGCCAGGCAGACGGCCCATGTCATTCTATTTCAAACATGTATTTTTTGCTATACAGGCTAGAATAAAATTACCTAGAAGAAAGGGTCTGACATTACACAACAAAACTGTATGTGATTAATTCTTGGTTGTTCCTGAAAAAGGGACATGTTTGTCTCAGTGGGTCCATTCGGTTATCAAAATTCAAATAAATTAATAAATAAAACTGACATACCAACAGGAAAGACAGAACATGAAGTTCTGGGCTCAGTTTTCAAATGTTGATGGAAGGCTTGCATTAAGACCTGTATCAGCTCTGTTCTTTGGTGGAGCTGCTCCAAACTCCTTACAAATCAAATCAAATCTTTATTTATCCAGGCAATCACCATTGAGCAAGCTCATTTACAAGGCGGACCTGCTGTTTGTCAAGGACAGTTATTCATACATATATTAAGGTGCAGTGTACAAAATGAGCAAAATGATACAAGCAAACTTACAGCAACATGGTAGGTGCAATATATACATTCCAATTGTTCAAATAAGAACCTACATGCATTACATAACATTATTGCGGTATTTACAACCTTCATGGACATGGAAGTTAAGGTATCATGTTTATTAATGCCTCTATAGAAAGGTACAATTATTTACATTTCAGCCCTCAGAAACTGTTTTTATACAATAGGGGTGAGGTGATACACAGTGAAATAAAACTGTGTATTTTCTCCCCCATTGAATAAACGAGTGCTGACGTATGCACAGTGGCATTCCCGTAGAAACATACAAACAGTGCATATGTCAGACTGGTAATATCAACTACTTGCATACGTCAGCAACCAGTACAGGTTCCTTGCCCAATACAGAAACATGTGGCCAATTAATTAAACAATAATTAGATGCACCTTACTAGTAGCACGAGCTAGTAACCTGCATTTCTAGTATCATTTTAAGTTCAGCATCTCGCACATCCGAGCAGCCGCATCGTGTCTAAATCGCACCGTAGAAAACAGAAACCGGCATTGCAATGTTTTCAAAACTGTCAACGGCAAAAAACAATATCTTGTTTCCTAAAAGCGCAGAACAGCCGACGGAGAATAAATTATCTCTGAAATGGGAAAAAAAAAATTATGAATATTCCTGAAGAGGTCATCCTTAGCTGCACTCAATTTGAACAAGATGCAGAGCCGCTACTAGACCCAAACGAGCAGATGGATGGCAGTATTGAGACCAAACATTCAGCTGATGGCACTACTAATGGTACTGCAATGGACACCGAAGAAATTGACCAGTTTATTAAAAGTACCAGAAAAGAAAATACCACCCCCAAAACAAATGCAGATGTAAATGCCTTAAAGAAATTTATAGACACCCTGCACATTGAGACACCCATTCAGCATGTACCTCCTGAAGAGCTAGACAAAATACTGTGCCATTATTTCATCACTTCCAAATGGCAAGACGGTACAGACTATGAGCCTCTAACACTCCGATCCAGATTCCAAAGCATTGAGAGGTACTGTATCTCAAGGATTACAATTACCCAGAATCTATTAGCACACAACATGACCAATCAATCGCCACAGCACAACTACCAATCAACACAGCAAAGCACACAACACATACCCAGCAACAGAAATGAAGAACTGCACCAGAAAATCACTGTAACTGCAGCATTTCTCACAGTTTTATTTCACTGTATATCACCTCACCACTACTGTATAAATCACATACATGATGATCAGGAGTATGATATGGAAAATATTCCAACTCCTGCATCTTGAGGCATTGATATCTCACTCTGCAGGAGTGGGAATATTTTCCATATCACACTCCTGATCATTATGTATCCCCTATTTATATGCTTGGGTGAGGGTCCTAGGCTACAGAGGGTCCCACAGTGATGACTGTATCTCCTGCTTCAGTGGTGGCAGGAGAGTAGTAAGGGAGAAAGAGGTGTCAAGGGTTCTGAGGGCCAGTAAGGCAGCTGATTAGTGACTAGTTAAATAGGGAAGGAAGGAACTGGGCTCGTGGCTGACTGTGGTAAGATTAGAGAGGGAGCCATTAGTGGGACTGTTAGGAACTATGGAAACACTTACAGAATTCGGCAAACATGCTGTCATAAATAGTCCTAAACAGGGCAATACTGACAGGAGAGCTAAGTCTCAATGATCTTTGTATCCTATTCCAGAGTGTGGGCAAAGCATCGCTTATGGCGGCCCTACCAAAATGGTTACTGATCCTGGGAATTTTCAGAGAAATTAGTAAATGACTTTGTAGGTCATAGCTACTCATTGGACTTAAGGGGAGACAGGCAACAATGTAATCTGGGAGTTTGTTGGTGAGGGCTCGAAGTGTCCAGAGGGCTGCATTTCTACACCGTCTGTATTGCAGGGAAGGCCACCCTACTGCTGCATATAGGGAGCAGTAATGTGTGGAGGACGGGAGGATGGTTATGAATCTTAAAGCTCTATGGTATAGGACATCCAGTTTTGCAAGGTGTGAGACGGAGCATTGGCCATAGATAATGTCGGTGTAGTCGATTAGTGAGAGGAATGTAGACTGAACAAGCTGTCTTTTTGCGTTTGTAGTCAGGAGGTGTTTAATTCTGAAAAAGAGGCCAAGCCTCTGCCTAAGTTTTTTCATCAGTTCTTCTGTGTGCTCCAAAAAGAAGAGTTTGTTGTCCAGCCATATGCCCAGATATTTGAATTTAGGTACAAATTCAAGATTTTCGCCTAGTAGGGTGGTTATGGGAGGAAATGTACCAGCAGCAGCAGAGTAGGCCCCAGTGCTAGATGGTGAAAAGAGCATGGCCTTGTTTTTTTTTGCATTTAGTAGTAGCTTTTTGTAGAGAAGCTGATTCTGCAGTGTATTGAATTCAGTTTGTAGTTCTGAGCATGCAGCTCCAGGACAGTCACGACTTAGATAGAGCACCATATCATCGGCAAACAGGTGTATACTGGCTTCCTTGATTCCTAAATCCAGGTTGTTGATGTAGATGGCGAACAGTAGAGGGCCCAGTATGGATCCCTGTGGGACTCCTTTTTTTATTGGTTTGAGTGGAGATAACTCTCCTTTGGCCTTGATTTGTTGTTGCCTATCAGAGAGGTAGCCCTGGAACCAATCCAATGAGACTGAGTCCATGCCTATGATTTTTAGGGTGCAGAGAAGTAGGCAGCAGTCGACGGTATCGAAGGCCTTGTTGAGATCTCAAAACACCACACAAACACATTTTTTATTGTCAAGGTCCGGTTGCCAGTCATTAGTGACTTTGGCCAACGCTGTAATAGTACTATGCTTTGCTCTAAAGCCGGACTGCATAGGGTTAAGCAATGAAGAGTCGTCTAGGAACGATCTCAACTGTATATCTACAATTTTTCCATCATTTTCGAAAGTATAGGTAAAAGAGAGATTGGCCTTCAATTGTTTAGGTCACTTGGGTCCCCTGCTTTAAATAGTGGGATAACATGAGCAGTTTTCCATTCCGTGGGAAGGGAGCCTTGAGCTAGGGACAGGTTGAATAGGTGTGATGTAGGTGTGGCAACTATGTGGTATGCAATTTTCAGAAAGAATAGGATGAAGGAGTTGGCTCCTGCACTTTTTCTAATATCTAGATGTAGCAGAAGGTCTTCAACTTCTTTAATGGTGGTTGGGGAATAGGAGAAGATCATATTTTTGTTACTTGGTTCAGGCCGCTGGGCTTTGAGCTGCAGATGGAGATTACTTACTGGTGCATTATCGAATGCCATGCCTGCGGTGGCAAAGCGGTTGTTGAAGGCTTGAAGAATCTCAGATTTGTTAGTGATAGTGACATTGTCAATGGTAATTTTGGAAGGTAGTACAGTACCTGGTGAATGGCCAGACAGTTCCTTTACGGTAGACCAGAATTTGTTAGAGCTGTTGGATGTGGAGAGCAATTCATTTTGGTAAAAATTTGCCTTGGCCTCTCTGATCAGTTTTATGCAGGCATTCCTAGCTGTCCTAAAGAGACACCAGTCTGCGTCAGCATGCGACTTCCTGGCCTTTTTCCGTAGTTGGTCTCTTTTGAGTAAAGCTTTCTTCAGGTCCAGTGAGAATCAACGGCAGGTTCTGGTTTTTATTCGAGCTTTGGTCAAAGGAGCATGTTTGTTTGGGGCACTGGCTATGATTTTATGGAGAACATCATAGGCACACTTACTGATTTAGCCAGGTAGAAACTCTGCCAGAACAGAGAGTTTTTTAGATTGTTGAAGTAGGCCAGAGGGTCAAAGTTCCACCTAGATCTTTTGGTAGAGAACTTTGGTGCATATTCACCCAATTTTATTACATAGGGTGCAGTAGTGACACTTTCCACTCTTTACAGTGGCTTGTGCAAGCCCTGTAAAAAGATCCACAGCATGCCACAAGTTAGACCAGAGTGGAGGTGGCCTGACTTGTGATATTTGGTGCATGGGAGTGAAAATCACTATCAGAGCTGAGAGAATGCTGCAAGTCCCATGCGCTGTATGATCAGCGCATTGGGGGCTTACGGCATTCTTAGACTTTTGAAATTGAAGCCCTCTGTCTTTACTGTTGGCAGATCAAATGTCTGTATGTTGTTACTCTGACTTCTTCTATGTCATTTTATTCAAGCATGTATAGCATAATAGATACCAGAACAAAAATGACCCAGAAAGAATTGGAAAGGCTTGCCTGGAGTTCAGTGGCCAAGCAGCCAGTCACTCCCACTTCCTGAGCTATCTAAGGAGTTCCTCTCAGCCTCTTTGTGAAGCATTTTTTCTTTGCTACCAAAGGCTCTGCCGGTTTGTCCTCTGAGCTGATTGGGCCTCCCTGGCTGGGCGGGGCCTGCCCCCCCGCTGCTCCTGTTTGTCTCTGCTGGGAAGCTATGTTTATTTTCCTGCTATTGGTTTGTATTTTGCCTTCGGCTGTGTGTGCTTCCTTCCTTTTTTTTGGGGGGGGGGCTTTTCTAAGCACCAAGCATACCACTACTTCAGTGCTCATACTGCTTGCTTTCAATTACTCACAACTCTCAATTTACTTGCACTGCAACTGCAAGCCTGATCTGTGTGTTTTAGCTCAACTATAGCTGTTCCATGTGGCATACTCTACTACTTTCACCTGACTCAAATTTACTTTAGTCTAGCTATACAGGTCACTCATGCTTGTTCTAATTACCTTATTGCAGCAATCTCATTGCACTGCCTGGTGACTGTACTTTAAGAGCATTATGCCTCCTTTTATTTATTGCAGTTACAACTCCGTGTACTCATTTGTTTTTACTACTGCTGCACAAGCCTAATTGCTTCCTGCTACTGCTTTGTTTACTCCCATTGCTATTGTACATTGTTTTACTCTGAGGTTAGCTAAATTTCCTGCTGAGGCTATTAAATTAGCTTTTATATCTGCATGTGGTTCGCGGCCTTCCATCCCTTCCTTGTTTGTCCTATGGCGGGGATTGTGAGTTTTTTGGGGGTTTGTGGACTATGTGGCTAATTAATTCTGTTCTAAATCCTGTCTTCACCGCTGAAAATCCTCAGAGTTTGTCACCTTGATTTGGCTTTGAACTGTCTCGCTGGCTTGCCCAACTATTCAGTGCTATTTGCCCTACGTTATGCAGACTTGCGTGCAGGTCCATTTACTGCTCTGTTTACTGACCTACATGCAGGTCCACACTTCATTATGCAACCATTGCTCCTTGCTTACACAAACCATTGCTTCATGCCTACTGCCATTCCCTCAGCTTCAGTCTGGGATTCTGCTGCACTCAATCTGCATTCGACCTTGCAAGGTCTCAGCACTCAAAGCTCATTACGATCTCAGCACACCGTGCTCATTCAGCTCAGCAGTTTTCAGCTCTCAGTCAATTTCTGGGGCATGCCAGCCATTCTATTCTGGTGCAGAGTTCCTGCAGCTGACTGTCTCACTCTGCATTTAGTCCGCATCTCGAGTGTGTCCAACTTAGGGTGGGATCCTTCTCACCTGGCCCATAACTGGGAATGTCCTCACCCTGGGCTTGGCTTTAGCTGCCTGCTATGCAACAGCAGCTCCTGGTGTAGAATTTAAGACTAGCGGTGAAAGGTGGTTACAATGTTCTCCTTTGGCTCTAGTGTTCCACCATAATGGTTAGCCATTGACTTTAGTAGTTTGCCCAGCAAGGCACCTTCACCGCATTCTTCCTACAACTGCCTCTGGTTCACCTAGTTTGATTTAGGGTGGGTAGGCCAGCTGAGTGCCTCAGCAGTTGTTGCTCTCCCCTGCACCTTGGATGCATATATTGTTGCAGAGTTTTCTCACAACCTTTCACAGCATTCCTGCTAGAGGGTTTGAGTGAGAGCCTTCCTCCAAATTGGAATATTTTCCACCTCCCTTAAATTGGGTTTTCCAAATTGCAGCTGCAGAGCCATCACTAATTAAACTATCCCAAGCCTGGAGGGAAGGTGACCTAGGCCTTTGATCCCCACAGATTTTCTCCTCATAGGGTTTTTTTTTCTCTCCTCTATTGCCTCAGGTCATAACACTTAGCACAGTTGTTTCTCCTAGTTTCTTTAGGTAGGTTCCGTTGTTGGATGGAGGTGGAGGATGTCCTGCTGTTCCCTCTCTCCTTAGGGGATCCTCTAATCTCAATGTAAACTATCAGTATCATGCTATGCAAGCCTGGGTATTCATTACGTTATCCAACTGAGCATCTCATTGCATTATCAAACTGCCTATGCTTCTCCACTACTACGTTACAGTTACTGCTCCTATGTCACAGTTACTGCTTGCTCTTATGCTTCATGTTACCTCCTTTCTAGGGATGATACTACATTTCTTTTGGGGATTTCTAAGATACCTTTAGCCACAGGAATTGTCCTGTGGCACCTCTAGGAATGGAACCCTCTCAGAGAGTTCCTTGCCTTCGTACTCCTACAGGGTGGTAATTCCTCTGGAATAGACAGTGTGAATGGCCAAAACCAAACTAACACAGTTGCACAAGCATAACACTATACTGGCTGCATAGGTCAGTGAATTGGAAAGGCTTGCCTGGAGCTCAGTGGCCAAGCAGCCAGCCACTCCCACTTCCTGTGTGATACAAGCAGTTCTCTCAGCCTCTCTGTGAAGCATTTTTTCTTTGCCCCACCACCCTCCCCTCCTCCTCCTCCAGTGGCAGCACTCTCTCCTTAGGGGGATTCCTAAGGTATCTTTAGCCACAGGAATCATCCTGTGGCACCTATGGGGTGAAACCCTCACCAAGAGTTCCTTGCCAATTGCCTTTGTACCCCTACAGGGTAGTAATTCCTCTGGATTAGAGAATGCGAACAGCCAAAACCAAACTAACACAGTTGCACAAGCATAACCTATACTGGCTGAGTAGGTCAGTAAATTGGTTTAAATCTGTCAGTCAGGCATGCTGCCAAATGCATACTCTGCTGTTCGATTGTGAGCACTTTTCCTGTCAATTGCTCTGTTTTTTTTTTTAAGTTGGGCAAGAGTTGTCAAAGAGGAAATAATAGTAAAGGGCATTTTTTCTGAGTTCTTGGTCACAATGTTCAACTACCTGCTTCATACATATGCATTTGTAATCAATGCAATAAAAAATTAATGAGGGTTGGATTGTCTAATTTAGAGGCATTTTCATTAACCACTAGGAACTAACTAATATAACTTGAGCTCTATAACAAAGGTGAACGTGTCTCTCATGGATGAGCAGCCTTACAATATACCAACTGTTTTTACCACTTCAGAAAGTATCTTTGTTGAACATTACTTTTTTGGACCCTGGAGGATCCAAATACAGCCAGTAAAGCTGGAAAAAAACCTTAAAGATAATTAAATTCACTGTGTCATAGGGACGTGTAGCACCTGATCAGGGAGCAAGGTCCAAGGACGAGACATGGCTTCATGGAACAAGCTGCAGGGGGCACCTCACCTGTAATGGGAGTACAGGGATGGAACTGACTAGGAATCATAATCAGTGATAGAAAGAGCCAGACCCAAAGCAGACAGCATGCTGTCATTCATGCACCCCCCCAAAACAGGAGTACTCTTCAGATAGGATCACATGCACCCTATCGCATAGACAGGCTCACATGAGCATGTGCCACATTCCATGCACACCCCACGCCACACACTAGGCACTCTGACCAGTCAGTTAACATACTGTCTCCTGTGGCATCCCAAAATAGCTCTTCCCCCTCACAACCAATGCCTGAATTAGTTTAGGGATGTCATGTCACTCTCTTTGTCTCTCTCTCTCTCTCTCTCTCTCTCTCTCTCTCTCGCTTCTCAATGTGTTTTCAACATGCTTAGCAGCCAAACTCTGAGTCATTCTGTCTGTTCCACTGAAGGGTTCTATGTGCATATGAATGTCTTGATGTAAATCTTATCACATCCCCGGCCTTGCACAATCAAGAAACAGTCATCAATTAAGCAGTACAAAAGGAGGGAGCAAGAAACAGTTTGGGCAGATAACTGACATCTCGTTAGGTTACTCTCCTGAACAGTAGTGTGATTTTGAAACCTCCACCTCCCCCAACTCATCATACTTGTGTGAGTGTGCCTGTTCAGCTTGTGAAGTTGTGATCACTGTGCTGTGATGCTGTTTGCTGTTATAGCAGGTGGGGACTTAGTGCACACAAACTGAAGCCTACAATGTTTAAGAGGATGTGATGGTTGGGTTAAAAATTGAGCGGGACATATCTCCCCTATCTCCTCAGTGGTTCCATGCATGTAAACTAGTGTGGTCCTGATTAGCATACCAGCCACACCAGCAGAACACTAGCACAGCATTCAGTACACAAATAGCATACTGTTCTTGCTGTGCTAAATAAGGGGGTTCTCAATCACCCATTAAATTGCACAGGACTGCACAAGGATTCAATAGTGCCACAAAATGGCAATTTTACAGCTGACTAGATACTGGCAGCAGCCTGTGAGGGGGAGGTGAAGGATGCAAAGGGTCATTCTAATTGTTTTTAGTTAGAAATTATTCACTCAGAATAGCCCAGATGAGATGCAACATACTGTCTACAGTGGGCCCTACCTCCATGCATTTCCACATCTTGGTAGTCTATAGCACTGGGACGTTAGTAATTTGACCAAGGCACACAGTGATAATTTGGCTCTACCAGGGTTTGAACCTGTGTTCCTTCTGTTCCCAAGTCAAGCAATCAAGAGACCAGACCACACAAAATACTATAGCCCTGGTTGTCCAGGAAAAAGACAGATTGCTGCATATAGACAACAGTGCTTTTAATGGAAGATAATGGGTGCTCATTGCCCATTCTGAATCACACTGTGCATGCACTACTGCAGACTCCTATATAGAAGTGCTTATAATGTCATCTTCTGGATCCCAGATAAGATAAAGACCACATGAATATTAATAGGCCATTTACAAATCTGCACCACGTGATTCACAAACACAACACTGTGCCTGTTAGCATTTCTTCTCTTGCTTCTTGAATCTTGTGGTACTGCAGAAATGATACTGTAGTGGTCTTTTTATTTACTGTGTGTTGCTTTCACCTTTGTGAATCTAGCCCATATACTGTAGTAGTCCAGAGCTAGATTCATGAAAGTGAAAGCAGCACACACTAAATAAAGAAACCAGTACCATTTGTGCAGTACCACAAGATTCAAGAAGCAATGGGAGCACTGAAAACAGGCATGGTAGTTCTGTTCATGAATTACACAGTGTGGCTTTGTAAATGACATATTAATTAATTTATTTATTCAGTTTTTGTTGCCCGAGTAAGCACACTAGACAAATTTTGCCTATTTTCAGGCATGACCCGGGGGAGATGGATACAGATGAATGCCAACTGACTTGAACCAGATTAATATTCATGAGCTCTATAGCTTGCTATCTGGGCTGCAGAAAATTACATCACAGACAGTATTTAATAAAAGGCTATGGTAGTGTAAGCACCATGTCATGCAGAATGGGCAAAGAGCACATGCTCTTTGCAATTAAAAAGCACAGCCATCCAGTATGCAGTAGTCCATCGGACTGGACATGGGCACCCAGGATTGTAGTATATTGGGTTGTCTCTTGACATCTTGACCCAGAAACCAGAAGTACACAGGTTCAAAGCCTGCTAGATCCAAATTATCACTGTGTGATCTTGGGAAAAAACACTTAGTATCCCAGTGTTCCAGGCTACCTAGTTGTGTAAAGGGGTAGAGGCAGGACCCACTGTAACCAATATGTTGCATCTCAGTTGGACTATACTGGGCAAATGCTTTCTAATAAAAACAATGAAAACTAAACCTATGCATGTCTTTCCTTCTCCTCCTCCTCCTCCTCATGGACTGCTGCCAGTGTGCTGTAATTGCCATTCTGTGGCACTATTGTATCCCAGTGCAGTGCTGTGCTATTTAAAGGGTGCTTAAGATCCACCATTCTTAGCACAGCAGGAACAGTGTCCTATTTACTTCCTGAATGCTATGCTACCGCATTCTGTGATATGTGGCTGGTGCCTGCATCCTTCATGAATTGCACCATGTGTGCATGTTTTGTTACTAAGCCTGTCTTGCTAGGTGTATTTTATTAACAGTGGCAGTGGTATCCTGCCCTGCTACCCTTCAGCTGATGGACCCGTGCAGTTAGCATGTGCTGCTTCTACAGTGTTTGGCTGGAGCTCTGTTGTGTCCTCACTAATTGCAGTTGTTTCCTCCCAGGGCTGTTTCCTGAATCAGGAGGTATAAAATAGCACCTGCTTCATGAAGCAGTGTGCATTTACTGTGTGGTATTTCTTTTATGAATCTAACCCCCTTGACGTTCTAAGAGCTTGAGTTTCCAAAATCTGTTGCTGAAGTAATTTCTCTGAAATTTATTTTACAGATATAAGATTGATCTATAACTGGGTACATCATGACTATTTCTTGCTCTAAAGATGGGAATAACTTTTTCCATGATATTGGAAACTCACCTGATGTTAAAGGCAGATTAAATTACTGCATCAAAGGAACACACAATATGTTTGCACCCATTTTAATGGCTGTGGGTGGTGCCTGCAGCCATTTTGGGATCACTCTTAAAATGAGCTACCGTGGCATGCTTCCGTTAGACTTTCGGAAGTATCCTTCTAAAAATCTAACGGAGCTTAAAACAGTCCACCATGGTCGCTTGCTTCAGAGCTATAGCAGCACTATTTTGGCCACTACTTCCGCATTCCAGACCAGAACTGTGCATGCGTGCCTCGTGTTCATGTGCAGTTCCACCAGCAGCACCATCTTGGGAATGGCAGTATGCCATTCAACCCAGCTGAGCATGCACAGTTCCATCGGCAGTGCTCATTCCTCAGAGCTTCTTCAAGTTCGTCACAGCCATATCAGCTCTGGCTAGAACTTGTTAAGAATGGGATCAATATATTGTTTAACAGTACCTTTAGAAATATCAGTGTTGGCACTGAGAGTTGAGGTGCTAGATACAAACCTTGCTCCATGCTGGCAAACTGTGTTCAGAAACGAGCTTGACTTGTTAGGGGATTGCCGGGGGGAGAGGATTAAGCATCTGACAGATTGCTCTCCTCTCCTGGGAGGGAAGGGGAGTGGAGGACAGCTTGCTTCACTGAATGACTTCCACCAGGTAGAGGACTGGGGGCAGTGTGGGTCAGGAGCAGTAGTAAGAAGGAAGGAAGGTGCTGTGGGACTCTGCAGCATGCATGTGCCTCCACTAGCATGGGGATAGGGACACAAAATGGAGAAAAATGGTGGCAGACATGTGTATATGATGCCTGCCTGGCAATTCTCCATCTGCCACACTACCAGGAGCCAGAGAACTGGATGCTGGATGTGTGCTTTGGTGGGGTGGATGGGCCTCCCTCTCCTGAACCTGTCATGGAGGGGGGGATTTGTGGGGGGAAATCTGGTCCTCAGACATAAATCCTGGGGAGGTTCAGGATGGTGAGAGTCAGTGGGACATGCAGATGGGAGCCTAGCCTGCCCTGGTCACATGTAGGATAAAAACTAAGATGAAAAAAAAAATCACTGTTTTTTTAATTTTAAAATCTTCAAAGCCTAATATTGGTCAAGACATGAGTTTAATACTACAATCAAAGTTTGTATTAACTGGGCTTGCATAATAATAACATGATAGATCAACAGAATGTACAACATGAGCAAAAGTGAGGTTTGCCTGTCTGAAATAGGAATTAAATAAATCAACAAAAATCTTACTGTCTTCATATGTAACATCATTTTGAATAACACATGGGGGTTCTGTGACATTTCTTCTATCAGGATATTTAAAAAGATTCCAAAACCACTGTTGGTCTTTTAAGTTATAGGCATGACAGGAATGCAACATTGTGGGATAATAGTATACCTCAGAAAGTGAGACACAATGCAGTGCTGGCAGCCTTACATACCCAAGAAGCAACATTATGAACTGGCTGGCATAAATGGATGAAGCTGATTGGCTGAGAGGTTTCTGACACTTCAATAATATCTGGGTACATACAGCACTCATGGCTCCAATAAACCTCTGGTATCCAGCCTCCTCACTGTTCCCCAAGATAAATTCACTTGTTGTTAGTTGAATTCGCTACAGGAAGCACTCGTAACTCCAGATGCACTAAATCTACTTACTTTTTTTGGCAGCCTCAAGTTAAACTGCCGAAATGTACTGTCACAACCCAAACAGTTTCTTTGGTTATTTGTTTTGTTATGAGCCATTGCTGCATGATTCTTTACAGTTGTACTGCCCTCTCTTTCTTTGTTATAGCAGCAACTAATTTGAAAATTAAACCAAACTGTCCACAGTCCGTGTTTACTTCGTGCCTAACCGCAGATCATGTCCCAGAACTGAAAAAGTCAAAAACCATGCAAATAAATTTCCTAATATTCTGCTAATGAACATATCACACTGCAAAGTCCTCTGTGACTGTTCCTATCTCTCAAAGGAAAGCACGTGCTGCACTTACCGAATTCTTCGTTTCTGTCCCTCTGCTTCCAACTTTACATGTGCCCAAATAACACAATGCTGAAAAACACTACTCCGATGTCATAAATTCTACAAATGGAATAGAGAAAAGCTAGAGACAATGGCACCTCAGCTCACATTTGGGATGAGGGAGAGAGAAATCTCAGAGCAACCCAAGACCACCACATGTTCTATTAGCTCCAAGTAAAACAGTGCCACCTGCTGACCAGAACACTCCAAGAACTATTTTCTTAAATAGTACTCTACACTACCAAAAAAACTCTTTTAAAATCTTTTAACATTTTTTCTTTTTTTTATATAATTATAACCAGTTTAATAATAGCAATGATGCACTCCAGGGTGTGGTATATCATGGGATATTGTCACTTCTCGGGTGAACGAGGAACTTGGCTTCACCTCATGCCTCACAATGCACCCAAGGTGTGATGATATCCCATGATATACCACCCCCTGTTGTACATTATTGCTTAATTATCCCACAACTATGCACACTCTGGAGTTCTTTATAGCAATTATAAAATGATTCTTCTATGTTTTTTTAAGTGAATGAGGTTCTGAAAGTTACATATTTCAGACCACTGCTGTTGTGCTGGAATAGCACATGGCCATGTGACCAATAAGAGGTCTTGGTTTCTCTTATCCATTTTTTAAGCACATTTTTTATGGTCTCATTTAAAGAGCAGGGGCCAGATTTTCGAAAGTCAGAGAATGACGCATGATGCCTGTGTCAAAAAGAAATGTGGCATAGAGCAGAATGTGTCAAAACTTGTGTCATTTCTGATTTTCCCCCTACTATTCTCCCTATTTATTAATGGCATGCCAAATTACGGTAGTGAGACAGGACTAACCCTGTATTTATTTATTTATTGAAAATGATTCACCAGGTGAGGCACACTGAGCAACAAGATGCTTGTCTCACGGTGCAACCTGGGGGGTGGGGGTACAAGGGAAGAGGGTATACATGAAACAAGCAATAGGTTGTACATTGGAGTCAAGCAATTTCAGTAATTGTTACATAATTAAGGGTGGCTTTACATACTTGCTACATGAAGACAAAGGCACTACATACATGTGCCACAAGGTGAGTGATATTACATACTTGATTACACATCTAGAACCATTCATACTTGCATAAGTGCATACTATCTAGTGTTTAGTTTGGAGTATTTTACACAGAGTTGGTCGATTAGAACTAGAAGCCTGGGCTTTGGGCCAGGGTGTGGTGACAGATCTGAGTAGGATACACGAGGAAAGATGATTGGGTTGACTTAGGGAAGATGTTGTCAGGGAGATAAGCAGGGGGGATAGCAGAAGTGCCATGAGAGGGCAAGTGCATGGGTTGGTAGGGTAATTTATAAGCCAGTAATTTTGGGCAAAGTCCAAATCACTGGTCAGGCCACGAAGGTGAGGAGGGAGAGCGATGAGGGGGGAGAGACTCAGTCAAGAGGGGGAGGGGGAGGAGGTCAGGGGCATGTACAGTTAGGCACATAGAAGTTAGTGAGGGCAGGGGATAGACAGTGTTTGGAGGAAGAGTGGCAGATTTGGGCCGGCAGGTCGTTCCAGAGCTTAGGGAGAAGGTAAGAGAAAGCTGATTGGCCTGCAGAGGTCCTTCAGTGAGGGATTACTAATAGTCTGGAGTCAGTAGACCTGAGGTCATGAGCAGAAGTTGGTGGGGAAGATAAGGAGGTGATGAGGTAGGGCGGAAGGGAACTGAGCCAGAAATTAGAAACAAATTTAGCACTGTGAAGTAAGCGCCGGTTGCTCAGGGATGGAAGGTCCAGCGAATGGAAGAGCTCGCAGTGATGGGTATGGTGGGGGTGGGCATCGAGGCCGAAACGGCAGAAAGCATTGAAAAGGGTGTCCAGTCTGGATAGAGTGGACTGGGGGCAGAGCTGTAGACAACATCGCAGTAGTCAAAGGAAGGTAGAATCATTTTCAGGACTATTTCACATCTCATAGGAAGTTGTAGTTTCTATAGAGGGTGCTGAGCTTAGGGCGCAGTTTTGACAGGATGGCATCCACGTGTGTGGAAAAGACAAGGTGGCGGTCAAGCCAAACCCCCAGGTACCTAAAGGAGTGCACATCTTCTAGGACAGTGTTATCCAGGGTATGGAAGATCAATGGGGATGTAAATCTGGATAGTCTCCGTCTAGTGCCGAAAGTCATAGAGACTGTTTTCTTGGCATTTAGGGAGAGTTGGTTGGAGTTAAACCAGTGTTGTACCTTGTAGAAATCGGTCTGGAGATTAGAGGCGACTTCTTCATGGGTCCAGCTGGATGTAAAGAGGACCGTGTCATCAGCATACATATGAATTGAGGTAGTAGAGCAAGTCTTTGGCAGATCATTTAGTAGGATGGAGAAGAGAACAGGGCCAAGGACTGAGCCCTGGGGAACGTCAGTGGTAACAGGGAGCAGGGGAGAGGTGGAGTCAGCTATTTTTACAGATTGGGTTCTATTTTGTAGATAGGCTCTGAACTAATTTGTGGTCATCTCAGATAACCCAGCACCTGATAGGCAGGGTAATAGGAGGGAGTGGGATACCGTATCAAAAGCTTTGGCTAAGTCAATGAATATTGCGGATGTAATTTGTCCTTTGTCCATCCCTGAGAGGATGGGATCCATGAGTCTTACTAGGGAGGTGGTGGTGGAGTGACTTTTTCTAAAACCAGACTGGAATGGAATGAAGAAGTTAGTTTCAGAGAGAAAGTGGGAGAGTTGAGATAGCACGAGGTGTTCCTGGAGTTTAGCAGGGGTGGGGAGGAGGGAGATGGGGCGGTAGGTGGGGCCTCCTGAACTGGAAGCAGAACTCAAGGTGGGGTCTTACCTCTGATCTATACAGGGGTAATACTATATCCTTCTTTCTGCTGGTGATCCCCCTCCCTATGCACTCAAGCATCCTGCTAGCCTTTCCCACTGCCTTATCACACTGCTTGACTATGGGAGCGTGTGTGTTCTTCCTCGGCTGGCGTCATTGCACACACTCAGCTCCAGAGGGAGCATATCAAAAAAATCCACCTCGGCTACTCTATGAAGCCGCCTCGCTGCCCCTTGATAGCTCTCAGGCTGGTTCCTTTCTACCAGAACTGTGTCCGGGGCACCTTTGCCTGTGCCACGGCCCCACCCTGGGGGGCAAGCCAGGGGGCTAGGGAGAGCAGCCTATATTGGGGTGAGGGGCGACAGGGACCATGACTGGGCAATGGGACCTGACGGGTGCACCCTAGGATAATGAGTGAACTTAAGGAGGTGCTGGCTGCACCTCCAACAGCTCTGTTCATCCTATCACTAGAAACAGGGGAGGTTCTGTGGGACTGGAGGAGAGCAGATGTGGTCCCACTACATAAAATTGGAAATAAGGAGGAGGCAGGAACTTACAGACCAGTCTGCCTGACTTTGGTAGTAGGAAAAGTAGTGGAATTGCTACTGAAGGAAAGGATTGGGGAATACCTTGTAACAAGAGGATTAGAGGATCCAAGGCAACATGGTTTCACAGGGGGGAGGTCCTGCCAGACAAACCTGATTGAGTTCTTCAACTGGGTGACCAGAGAACTACATCAGGAAGAGGCAGATGTGGTCTACCTGGATTTCAGTAAGGCTTTTGACTCCGTTCCACATAGAAGACTGGTGGCAAGCTAGGCAACCTAGGAGTGGGTCCAAAAGTAGTAAAATGGGTAAGAAGTTTGCTAACCAATAGGAGTCAGAGTGTGGAGGAAGATGGGGTCCAATCTGTAGAAGGCAAGATGACCAGCCAAGTGCCACAGAAATCAGTACTAGGCCTGGTCCTCTTCAATTACTTTATTTGTGACATTGCGGAAGGGCTGGATGGAAAAGTATGCCTGTTCACAGATGACACAAAAATCTGCAACACAGTGGATTCACCGGGGGGTGATGGAAAGAATGAGGGACAATCTGAAAAAGCTGGAAAAATGGTCAAAGGAATGGCAGCGAGGTTTCAATGCAAAAAAGTGCAAAATCATGCACTTGGACACAGAATCCCAGGGGCAATGTACCACTTGAGCTAGGTGGTATTTGCAACCACAAAGCAGGAAAAGGACCAAGGGGTAATCATTTCTGATGACATGAAGGTAGTCAAGCAGTGTGATAAGGCAGTGGGAAAGGCTAGCAGGATGCCTGGGTGCATAGGGAGGGGTATCACCAGCAGAAAGAAGGATATTGTATTACCCCTGTATAGATCAGAGGTAAGACCCCACCTTGAGTTCTGCTTCCAGTTCAGGAGGCCCCACCTCCAGAAGGACATAGATAGCATGGAGCTGGTACAAAGGAGGGCTATCAAAATGGTGCATGGTCTGCATCAAAAGCTCTGCACAGAAAGACTCAAGGAACTAAATATGTACTCTCTAGAAGAAAGGAGGCAAAGGGGGGATATAATAAAAATGTTCAAATACCTCAAAGGTATCAATAAGGTACAGGAAGACAGCATTTTCCACAGAAAAAGATGCTCCAGGACAAGGGGTCATGCTATGACGCTGGAGGGGGGAGGCTGAGGCAAGATATGAGGAAATACTTCTTAACGAATAGGGTGGTAGATACCTGAAACAGCCTCCCAGCAGAGGTTGTGGATGCTAAAATTGTAACGGGATTCAAGCATGCATGGGATAGACACAAGGGGACCTCAGAAGCAAGGCAAGGGGGGGGGGAGACTGGAGATCGAATAGTGTCTACAATGGCACAGTAGGAAGGGAATATAGGGCAGACTAGGTGGGCCAAGAGGTCCTTATCTTCCAACATTTTCTGTGTTTCCATGTTTCTGTAAGGTCAGTTGCAGATCTTTAGATGCTTTTGAAACAGACAATGGACTAAATACTTGTTGATATGAAATATTTAAAAGACTGATGATAAGCACAACCAGCAATCTATAAAACATTAATGCCTTTCCAATTTCCAGCACAAAAACAAAACAAAACAAAAAATCATATTTGATATCAGCAGAACTCTGCTAAATACTCCCCAAAAAAATGTATCACTGGTTCGTCAATTTTTAGGTCTACTTTTAAATGCAGATGTTTTTGCAGTTGTTTTTTTCAGTGTACAAACTGAGTAGTTTTGGGTGAACACCAAACAGGTTCCCAGGACAATGATAGCAATCACTACTGACAGCTCTGCTAAAAGAAAAAAAAAATGTCCCCATTAAGTAGCTTTTCACATCTCTATATTATGCTTGATAAATACACAGAATAATTTTTACAATACCATGTTGATGTCTGTGTTTTATCTTGCTATACACATTAGAAACCTGCAATTTCAAAATGCATAGGGATATCAGTAAAACTGTATGCAACCAGACTCATATAAATGCATTTTTCTTGCTCCGAAGAGTTTTAAATGAGGACACTACATGTTATGCTTTGAAAAATGGCTTTATTGAGTTTAGCCTCACTGTGTAACCCCTTTTTTAGTGCTTTTGTATGGTGGTTCGGATAATTAAATTTCTTTAATTCATGCTGCTTACTTCATGAATGACAACAGTTATAATGGGGCAAGATTTAAACACTCAGGGCAGGATTCACAAATGAGATGTGCCAGTGCATCACAAAAATGCACCATGAAATGATTCACAGATGGGGTGGATACGCTGGTGCATCCCAGATGCGCTGCACCGAGCAGGATGCACTGTAGATGCATAATAATATGTGGCACATATAGGGGGGCATACACATGCATATACAGGTCAAAGCAATTCACAGTGCAAAAGGAAGAGCAACTACAGAGCAAACCCGGTGCAAGTACCAAATGCGCCATGAAGAGATAAGTACAAAAGAAGCAGACTTAAGTGCAAGCCACCAGCAGGTCAGTGGCAGAACAGCAGCACCAGCACAGTGTTAGAGTAAGAGGGAAAGAGAGCACACCAAGACCATGGATGGAGCACCATTTGTTACGGTTGGACTACTAATGTGAATGAGGAGACTGGGAGGTGGAAGGCACTTTAGGCGGCCTGCCCCACGGTGGTATCGTTCCAGGCTGTCCTTCGATCAGCTGACAAACAGAGACAGTAGGCCAATACCGCCTGAATCAGGCCATTCTGAGGCAGCTCTGTGAGCTGTGCCATGAGAAAATGCAGGCACCCACTGGATGTGGCAGTGTCATATCAGTGGAGACCAAGGTGACAACAGCAATGTGCTTGCACACCACGGTAACCTTCCAGAGGCCTTCTGGGGACACCACTGGCATATCACAGGCCTCCACATCCCATCTTCTCACACAATTCCTCACCGCACTGCTACCACATGCTTCAGAATATATCCATTTCCCCAGCACACAGACAGAGTGGACAGAAGCCATGCAGGAGTTCCACAGTGTGACACACATGCCAGGCATCATTGGCGCCATTGACTGCACCCATGTGGCAATCTGCGCACCACCTGGCAATGACGCAGTAACATACATCAATGGTAAGGGATACCAGTCCATCAACTGCCAGCTGGTGTGCAATGCCACAGAGTGCATCAACAATGTCTGCGTCACACATCCTGGGAGCACATATGATGCCATCATATGGCACCAGTCCACCCTCTGCCACAGATTTGAGGCAGAGGACATACCAAGTGGCGATTTAGTAGGTGTATGGGACATGGCAACCAGCCACACAACAGGGCACTATGGCACAGGATAGAACGGGGGGGGGCAGGTGTGCAGATAGCATGATGCACCAAGTGCAGAGGGTGCAGCGGATGTGGGACAGCAGAGGGGTGGAAGGTGACACATGCAGACACCAGCTGGTACAGGGTGGCACATGTGCAATGCTTGGATTGTGGGGTGCAATGCCATTGGGGCATGTGTGGCAGGGACAAGTGCAACACATGTAGACAGCGGCCACTGCTGCAATGCACACTAGGCAGGACAATGGTGGGTGTGGTACATGTGACACCAATGGCATTCGTGGCCTGGGGCCAACAACAGTGGCAGGCCCAGAAGCAGCAGGTGGATGGTGGGGGAAGGATTACAGGGAAGGTACAGGCACAGCCAGTGGTGGACACTCAGCACACACAGCTGCACAGCATGGGGCAGGAAGGGGGGCAAGCTGCACATATGACCAGTGTACTAAGACCCACCCTTCACCCCCACAGGCATACCCACTGAGGCCCTGGCTCCTCACCCACTTTCAATGACCTGGAACAGAGGTGGAGGAGCGTTATAACGAGGCACACACTATGCGCACCATCATTGAATGCTTCTTTGGCATGTTGAAGATGCACTTCAACATGCATGTAGAAATGAAATAGTACTCACCTTCAAGTTTGTGAATCCTCTCAGTCACCTATTCTCAGTGTGGTCTGAGTTGGGAGCATTTATGGATCAGGGCATGCAAATGAGGACTGGGGTAATGATAATGAGATGCTAAACAGCTGTGATGCCCCTGAATACAATATTAGGCTGATTTGGGAGCATTGCCATTGCCCTTGCCATTGCTTGTGTAGGTCAAGTGGGGCCCTACAGTATAGCCCTGAGAAGGCCTGTGGCATATTCATGGACTGTTGTATGCTACACAACAAGGCCATTGACCATGGAATAACTGTCAAGGCCAGTGAGGGTGACATGTCCGGGGAGGAGGGTGTGGAGGAAGAAGCAGTGCCAGAGGGCCAGAACACTGGACCACCAATGGGATGGTGGGACCCACGGCTGGCTGCAAGATCAAGGCTCTATAGGAGTACACTGGTGGAGGAGAATTTTGGGAACCGTAGGTCAGTATCACAGGTATGTATGGGGCAGTGCCCAGTGGTGACAACAGATAGAAACATGGCCATGTAGTGCATGGAGGACACAGCACAGCATACAAACAGCCCAACTCGGGTGCACACATGCAACACATGCCACACAGTGCTGTTGGGGCAGCACTGGACCCCAGACATGCCAGGGACCATGAGGTCCAGAGAAACACACACACACACACACACACACACACACACACACACCTTGCAACACACATGCGGCACACAATGACAGTTCCAGGGATGGCATGGATCAGATTGCACTGCTGTTTGGCACATAGGTGCAGCAGACACTGGACTGCACTCATCATGCCCATGCCACACGGCACAACAGTGGTGCACACAGACATGCAGGTGGTACTGCAAGGGGAGGCCACTATGGCATTGCACTGGGACAGGTGTATGCCACCCACGCCACCCAGGCACTGTTATCCAGGGTGGGACACAGATGTGAAAGTGCAGCAGCCATTGGAATGGGGACCTGGACATCACAGGCAGCACGACATCCACCACAGACATGAGTGTGGCCTCTACCATGACTGGTGGAGGCAACTGTGGCACCACCAGCCACTGGGGATGTATCCCACACCCCGTAGGGGTACTGCAATGAGATGGGTGCTCATTGGTGTGGTGGCCCCACGATCCATGTCCATGCCAGGGATGTTTGGCAGTGCAATGTGAGGTGACGGCATCAGCAACAATGGGTCCACCTGATGCCACCGCCTGGGAGTGCGGGAGGTGCTCCTGGGTGTCTGGCTGGAGGCCCAAAGGCCACGGCACATAACAGATGCAGCCACTGCCTCCACAGTAGCTGCAATCTGCTCGAATGCTATGATCATGCCCACCCACTGTAGGTGTGCCTCTATCAACATCTGAGCATGCCATGCAACTGCAGAGTCATGCTACAGGACCATCAGCTTCCAGAGGCACCTGAACTCCACATGAAAAACTGCCTGCTCCTCCACAGTGTCAAGCAGGTGGTGGACATAGCCCTCAATGTTGTAGGTAGGTGATGGCTCATGGTGATGTTGTTGATGGGTGGGTGGTGAAACAGCCTGCTAAGGGGCATCCACAGGCTATGGTTGCACTATGGCAGGCTGCTGCATGGGCAGGGCTTGGGCATGCTTGGCTCCAGCACATCCACAGCCGGTGTTGTCATGTTCCAATGGTGCCTGTGTGTGTCCCACAGCACCTTGATGTGACACCCTTGATGGTCCCACCACCGCACATGGACTAGATGCAGAAGGCACAGCACCCACCACTGCAGGTAGCTGTGTGGCCTCTGCACCTGTGCCACATGCAGCAGAGCCATCAGTGCCATCAGGGATCACCTGCACATGCACCTGTGTGTCCCACAGTTGGCCTTGTCTCCCTCTATCTGGGTGGCATCATCATTCTCAGGGCCATCGCTGTATGCCCTGCATGTCAGATACAAGCACAAGAAGGGCATCAGCAATATCCACTGCATCTGCTGGGTCATTATCAGACAATCCCAGCAGACCCTCCAGCTATGTGATGACAATGCTGCCTGCAGTGGCAGCACTGGCTGAGGGGCCTGATGGGCCTGCCACCACTGGCACTGAAGCAGGTGGCACCGGTGCAGTGGACAGTCCAGGGATGGCACCATGCATGGCAGTGCCCAGAGCCCCATGTGATGGGCCAGCACCATAGCCGCTAAGGCATCCTGTGCAGCCATGCCTACGGATGCACCCCTGAGGTGTGATGGAGCTGTGAAAAGTTGAGAGAACATGGTTAGTGTCAATGGATTATACAGTGGCATACATACATACAGTATACATATAGACATGTACAGTTTGACACAGTGTTGTGCTGTGGTTGCACATGACAGTCCCTAGCATGGCTGTGCAGTGCCTATAACACCACTGCAGCCATGCACCTGCTGTGACCGGTGCTGTGTGGTGACAGGCCAAGGCCACATGGTACCCTGTGTGCCAATGCTACGACTTGGCCATCCAACAGTGTTCATGTCCCAGCAGCCTGACTAGGACTGGCCCTTCATATGTGCCACCACAGGCATGGACTGTCAGACACAGCATAGCACAGCATGGGCCTCACAAGGGCCACCGCCACACATGGTACATCACATGGGACCACAGTCACACAGAGGCACACATTGGGACTGGCATGGCAGCCAGGGCACACATGTGGCCAGACACGTGTCATGTGCATGGCTACTTACAATGATGTGATGGGCTGCCGCCTGTCTGGAATCCCCTCCAGGGACACCCTGCACAGCGGACCTGGCAATGGTTGCCACTAGGAGCTCCTCATTAGGGCTCAGGTACACATCTGTTTGTGGGCCACCCCTGTCCATCACAGGGAAGCCTCAATGTTGGCCACCTTCTCCTTTGCCCTTCTTTTCCCATCATTAAGGTGCTTCCTGCACTCCAGGGGGGATCGGTTGTACTTGCCCACGGCATTCACATGATGGGCCACTGCCTCCTAGCCCTCTCCCGTGCTGTACAGCTGCCACCCCTGCTTGACTGTACATCACGCCGCAGATTGTAGGCTTCAATGTGGGCCTGTAACTGGTGGAACTGTCTCCTCTGACATACTGGTTTCTGTGGGAGAGTACAGACATTAGACATGCACCTGGGGATTTCCATGTGCCTATTACTGACTGACAGTGCTTATAGAGTGCCACCACAGCAGTTGACTGATATGGCCTACAGGCAGTGCACATGTGTTGTAGTGCACGGTGAGTCATGGTGGTCAGTGCTGCATCCAGCGTGATCAGCCTACCCACCATGGACAGCTGCACAGCCATGGACATGCCACCTGTGATGCATGCCCAGATATACATGCAGCTGTCTGCCCATCACTCTCACTATGCACACCTCACTGCTTGTGCAGGCACATCAGCCACTAGCATACCCCCCTACTGGGGTGGCTTGTGGGACAGTGCGTGGCACACTGTGTCCCTGCAAATAGCCAGACAGCAACAGGCTGTCCACTGACCAGTTCATCATGTGGATTGACTACACTAGTACTGGATTTGTACACAAACGGGTGACTCTATTTTACAGTCCATTGGCAGTCATCTGTATTCCCCTTCCCCTGGGTCATGCCTGTGTCTAGGCAGAGGTTGCCTAGTGCACTTACCCAGTCCACAGCAATGGAAGTACTACATGTAGAAATGAAATAGTACTCACCTTCAAGGTTGTGAATCCTCTCAGTCACCTATTCTCAGTGTGGTCTGAGTTGGGAGCACTTATGGATCAGGGCATGCAAATGAGGACTGGGGTAATGATAATGAGATACTAAACAGCTGTGATGCCCCTGAATACAATATTAGGCTGATTTGGGAGCATTGCCCTTAGCTCATCTCAATCAGCATGGCGTGTCTGCTGAGTTGGGTGCATCTCTACATGGTGCATTACTCGCACATGTGTGGTGTATTCGGGGCATCTTCCTGAATGGGGCGCAAGTGCTTTGGCATATTCAGCATGCAAGTGCTGTGCATTGTACTCCTGGCACAGCACAGCAGTTGCACATTTGGTCTAACACTCACATCGTGGACGTTCTTATGGTGCATGTCACATGGTGTAGTCTGTCTGCACATGCATGTCCCCCTGCGTGGTGCACATTATGGCAGCTGTCAGTAGTTGTACGCAGGTTGCGCATTACATGCCAATGCATGACATTGTGCTACTACGCATCACAGACACTATGTGCGATAGTGCGTGCCACAAGTACCATGGCAGACAGCTATGTATTGCGCATGTGCGACCCAGCCATGACTCTGACCCCACATTTCCACCATAACATTGTGCATGTGCATGCAACTGTGTACATGACTGACCAACCATACGTTATGCCGATATGTAGCTGGGGGCATGCACATGGCCTAGTGGGCACATGTGGTGCCATTTTGCATTTCAGTTGCACAGGCATTGCATACTGCTGTGTGCTGTTTCTGATGTGGGGATGTCAAGGGCTGGGAGGACTGGACCAAGGGCCATGAATTGGTCTGAGGTTGAGCTGCTCCACTGGATGGCCCAGGTGCTGCTTGTGGAGGGCAGCTTTTGGGAGGAAGACCTGCAGGTGCCCAGGGTGGGCCACCTTAGTCTGTGGCTGGTGCAATGCACTGGGGTTCCCCACACTGGGGAACAGTGTAGACACCATTATGATGACCTTGGCCAGAGGGACAGGGCATGTCTTCAGCTGCTGCATGAGTGTGCACACAGGGTGCACTTCCACGACCAGGTAGATTTCACACATATGTGTGCAGCACGGTGCATGTGGGGTGGGAAGTTTCAAGTCACAACATCACACTCACATGGGCACTCACCAACGCCACACTTGGCTGTGGTTGCACCTGCCCTGTGGTGCCTTGTCATGCATGCCACATGGGAGGGCCTCTCTGCGGTGATGTGTGTGTGGAACAGGTACACTGTGTTGCACATGGGGTGGGACCACCATGCACAGTGCATAACTGTGGAAGGGCACTTTGGGGGTTCAGGCAAGGCTGCTGTGTGCAGCTGTAGACTGCATGGCCAGTCACTTGTGTTGCACTTGCTGTGTACACCATCAATGCATGCCCACACTGGCATTGGGAGGGGGGTTTGTGCAATAATGTATCTACTCATGGTGGTATCTGCCTGTTGTGTCTTGCAGGGCTGGGGGCCAGGCAGCATGCCACAGAGGCTACTGAGGAGCATGTGCGGAGGGCTGCAGTTGGTGCACAGTGTGGTGTCTGTGTGGGTGCAGGTAGGTGGCTACCTTGTGAGTACAGTGTCTGTCTGGTGGGGTGGGCTTCTGCTCAGTGGGGGGGGTTGTGTGTCTACAATGGCACTTAGTGTGTGTTCTCTGTGTTCTTGTTGTAGGACCCTGGGATCATGATGCTGGGGATGGTGATGTAGGACCCTGGAGTGGTTTCTAGTGCCCCCCACCCACTGATTATGGCCCACAAAATATATTGTTTCCTGATGTCTAGCAGGCCACAATCCCTATCCTGGATTTCTTAATCCACAAATAAACAGCTAGAAGTTCACCAACTCATCCCCATCTATTCCCAGTATTCCTTGGTATCTAGTGGACCTCCAATCCCTGATCTCTTATAAAAAATAACCCCAATTCCTTGGTGTCTATTGGACCCCCCCAACCACCAACCTAACAGTTCATCTGCCACTACCCCACTACCCTCCTCACCCTGCCCCTAAGCGGGCTAGTGGTGCAGCACTCCTCTCTCCTCCACTACCAGTGGACCACTGAATTGTCAGTGAATGACTGCATGATTGTACAAGCAGGCGTGCAGTGTTAATTTGCACATACAGTACACGCAGCAAACTCCAATCATATACACCAGACAGAAAAAAAAAAAAAAAAGAACACAAATAAGCCTAAACATAACCTTTTAACCCACACAACACAGGAACCACCCCAACTAACCCACCCCAACCCTCATGTGCACATTCCAATAGCTCCAGGTGTGAATACTAGAATGGACAGTGGCTAAGGATATAACTGCCATTTGAGTTTTTTGCTTAATGGTGGGAAGGGCAGAGTACTCTTCCCAACAGACTTATGTCCTCTGCAAAAAATGGAGGAAAGGCTGAAGAGTGGAGAATTAAAACCTATTGGCCCCTGTTCATGAACAGATGCACATGAGGCACGATATGGGGTGTGCAGCTCTGCACCAATGAGATTTCCACTTGAGGGCCATCTACAAACACTGGTCCCTGTCTGGCTCCCATACATGGCCCTGGCTCCCAGCATGCAGGTCCCTGCAGAGCTCCACAACTGACTTGAAAAACAATATGGAGCTGATCCAGAGTTATCACTGAATGTGAGAATATTGACTGCACTGGCATTCAGGCCTATACACGATGTAGTGAAAGCATTTGAGGCTTTAATGGACAGTGCGTACTACAGTGAGCATGAGGATTTGCTACATCCTATGACTGACAATTTTGAAGATGTTTGGTTGGGGAGGATGGACAGAAGACAAAGGGGACAACAGCCCAGATTTCTTCACAGCCAGTGGAACTGCTATGATGCCGCTAACCAAGGCATCCCAAGGACAATCAATGCTGTTGAAGGATGGCACAACAGTTTTCGAAGCCTCCTAAGTGTTGATCACCCCACAATATGGAAACTTATCGATGCTATGAGAAAAGAACAGAGCCCACCACAAGAACCAAAAAAGGTACAAGGACTCAACTGACAGAGTTCAGTGCATTGTCACAGAATACCATGCAAGGAAATAGTGGAGTACCTGAGAAGACTTGCACACAATTTTATTTTTAACTTAATGGATGCTTACAATTCTTTCAATGGGCCCTATTCACTAAAGAAAATTGTGGCTATGCACCACATACCTCAGGCACATAGCCATTGTGCAGCTGCCTGCACTCACTGCACCCCTTCTGCCCCATTCATGACACCATTGGGGCAGTCCTGGGAGCTCTGAGGGGGCAATCCAGCACCCTTGCATTCACAATCTTGCATAGTGCTGTGTGCAGGGCTGCCAGCTCCATGTCTGGAAGGCAGCCATAAACCACCAGGGCCAGTTATGCCCCCAGGAAGCAGCCTCTGGATGCAGTGGACATGGTGGGGACATCAACCCCACATCAATGTTGCCCTGCCATCAGAGCACTTCAGGAGGCCAGGGGTTGGGTGTGGGTACCCCCAACATTGGCATGGTCAGTGCTCTGCATGCTGGATGATAACATGGCTCCCATAGCATGCAAGGGATCCAATGTGGGTCCCTGCCTGGGAAGCCGATTAGCTCCCCATAAGGATCCACCACTCCACACCACCCAGCCCCCCCAAAGACTTGCTCGCTGGGGGGGTGGGGCCATGTATGGGAGTTGGGTGGGGGCCAGTGTTCATAAATGTGGCCCCTTACAGAAATCCCATGGGTGCAGAACTGTGCACACCAATACACTCCTCATGTGCGTCTATTCATGAACAGAGGCCAATATGTCTTAATGCTGCACTTTTCCACCTTTCCTCCATTTTTCACAGACGACATTTGTCTGTTGGCAGAGTACTCTGCCCTTCCCACCATTAAGCAAAAAACCCAAATGGCAGTTATATCCTTAGTCAGTATCCATTCTAGTATTCATACCTGGAGCTGCTGGAATGTGTACATGGGGGTTGGGTTGGGTTAGCCATGGTGGTTTGGGTGTTGTATGTGGGTTATAAGGTTATGTTTAGGCTTATTTGTGTACTGTTGTTTTGTTTTTCTGTCTGGTATATGTGATTGGTGTTTGCTGTGTGTACTGTATGAACAAATTAACATTTTCAATAAAGTGTATTTAATTGCAAAATGCCTATGTTTTAAAGCATTCAATAAAGTTTAAATATGTTTACATATATTGTTATTTATGTTTATTCTAGTCCAGAACCAAAAGGAGCTGAATTTACATGGGGTCTGAATTGACGTGGGGCTGAACTGATGTGGGGTTGAATTGACATGGGGCTGAATTGACATAGGAGCTGAACTGACATTGTAGCTGAATTGACTTGGGCTGAATTGACTGGGGCTGAATTGACATAGGAGCTGAACTTACTCAGGTTGAATTTACCGAGCTGAATTGATAGGTATTCAGTGGGACCCATCCCTGAAGGATTATATGCATGTCACTGTGATAGTAGCAACTCCAGTGAGTCTTATAGAAGTACGGTATCATCAATGTTCATTAAACTGTATACAATATCTGTTACTGCCAACAGGTTTAAAAAACAGGAAAAACTAGTATACACACTAAAAGGCAATTTTTCCATTTCATAAATTGTGTTTATCATGGCTCTCCAATGTCTCAAAGTTGGTGGCTTTGCCTGGAGCTACAGACAGTTAACAGTTTTTTTTTCACTGCCAAAAACAGTATGGGGATCAGAGTTTTACCCAAGCAGACCCAATCCCTTGGAATGGATAGCAAGACCAGTAGGCATTAAAGAAGGGGGGGTCCTGAGAAACAATGAGTCATTTCACTCTCAATACTTTGCTAATATGGACATAGCACTTAACAATTACAAAATATGTGATAATGATCATCATCATTTAGCCCACATAGTCTCCAACATTTACCAAAGGAATCCCAATAAATTTAGCCTGTATATCTGATGTACAAATGAATCTAGCTCTAAATTTCAGAAGTCCAGGACAATTCCTGCCAGCCAATTGAAGAGGCAATTGTCAGAGCTGGGACAGTATATTTCAACCAGGGATCATGGGCATAACTGCAACCCAGATATCTATTACACCTATCTAATATACCTATGTGGAGAAAGGTAGTGTTTCCTGCATCCCCTAATATAAAATATATATATCAAATGCCTAATGTGTCCCCCTTCTGTGTGCCCAATAGCACATATGCCAACCTAGGCAATGGATATGGGACCCTTGGAAGATGTTCTCCTGCATGCAAAATGTAGATAAATGCTTGACAGTATTAACTGTGTTCCCAGGGGTAAGACCAAACCTGTTCTGTATCTTCTGAAAATGGCAAAACTTCCTGTGATTCTAAAAATTGGTGCATATCTAATCAAGCCACTCTATGAAATATGACACCTATGCTAGATGGTTGAAAGAACACATTAAAAGCAAGGGCTAGGCATACAAAATAAATGATGTAATTGTGGGAATTTGGAGGGTTTATTCTACTCTCTAAATAAGACTAGTAAATTGAGAAAATATAGGTCTGATGATTCATACTAGACTTGAAAGAGGAAGTGGTCCAGATCATATAGATCATTAAGATGAAATTCTGTATGTTTCCAGTAGGCAGTGCACATGGGTGATATTCAGAGACACAGTGTAGGAATATGGGAGGTCAGACAGTACAGATTGAAATCTGAGAGACTGAAGGATGCCTTTATTCCATGGTAGTTTTAAGTCCTAGAACTTTATTTGCCTTGCCCCCCCCCAAAAAAAAATCTAGAATTCATTCCATTCCATAATTTAAAATAAATAGGACTGGGGAAAATAATCAATGCTTGTAATAAATACAAAAGCTGGAGAGAAGATATTCAAATGGACTGTGTTTGCAAAATATTATCTCAACGCAAGGTCCTTAAACCTGTTAGAAATCTCTGAACTTGAAATTAAAATTCATTTACTGGATATAGACATCACTTCAGTAATGGAGACATGGTGGGATTCAGATTCAGCCTGGATGAAAGACATACCGGGCTTTAAATTATACCAAAAAGATAGACTTCATAAAAATGGGTGGTGAATGTCTTTATATCAAAGACACAGTTCATTAACATGAAAACCCACATGCTTAATCAATAGAAAGCATATGGGTAGCCATTCAGTTTCAGGGACACCCATAACTAATTTTGGGCACATGTTATCACCCCCATCCCTTGATTCAGAATATACTAACACACTAATACAGGACATTGACCCATGATGAACAAAGGTGACATCCTGATCCTGGGAGATTTTAACATACTGTCCATTAATTGGCTTACTAATAATGGCATAACAGCAGCCCAAAAAAAAACCTTTATTTCAACAATAAATGAACTAGGATTTCAACAAATTGTTCAAGAACCCACTAGAGGGTATAACATTTTGGACCTTGTTATCACTAATATTGAGGACAAAGTCCTGAATCTTTCAATATCAGACCCACTAGGGAATAACGACCACCATACCATTGCATTTGACCTAGAGTATGAATCTAGCATAATAACACAGAATGCTCAGGTGTATAACAACCACAAAGCTAACTTTGAGGCAATAAACAACAACCTAAAAAATACCCCTTGGGAAACAGTTTTATCACCTTTTACCCTGGAAGACTCTTGGGTATTTGTTAAAAAAAGATATTAGACCTAGAAAAAGCTAACATCCCAAACTGGATAAAATAAAACAACACAGGTAAATTCCTTCTTGGTTAAATGGTGATATTTGTAGGAAAATTAAACAGAAAAAAAAACTATTCACACATTTAAAAAATGCACTACAGACACTGAAGAACACATATTGGGACAATAAAAAACTGCAGTTAAATAATTAAAAAAGGCTATCAGGAAGGCAAAACAAAACCTCGAGTTCTGTATAGCCCACTCCAAAGATAATCATAAATCACTATTTTTTTATCTCAATAGTAAAAAAGACAGTAACAGACAAATAGGGTCATTGACCAACGGTACAAACACCATTACATCTGATAGAGAGAAAGCCGACACATTTAACACCTATTTTGCACCAGTATTCTCAAATCATACAATTATAACTAACACAAATACTGTCACATCAGGGTCTACTAAAAACAATCACATCATAACTATTTCTGATGTAGTTTCTTTGTTAAAAAACTTAAAACCAAATACTATCTGTGGACCAAACTTAATTAATCCTAGATTTTTGATTGAAACAGCAGGAACTATTGCCATACCACTTTCCGTTATTTTTAATAAATCATTATGGGAACGATCTCTTCTATCTGATTGGAAAATGGCTACAGTTGTGCCTGTACTAAACAAAGTCTTGTCAGATCCACCACGGCTGCATAATGAAGTTTGTGAAGAAAATGGGCAGACTGATTTTTTTAAATGTTAAACTGGGTTGAGCTATGGGCTGCTACCCCCCCAACGCACTGGTGTGCTTCACGCCATGGTGTGCCAGACGTATCAGTCACTATGACCTTGCTGTTAAGGGGAGGGGACAGAGATGGCAGGGATGCAGAAATGTACAAAAAAAATGCCCATATATGTAGAAACTGGCCGAAGTGCAGTGTATAAATCTTTTTGATACTGACATGCAGTATTTTATTGTGGAGACAATCCCAACATGTATAACAGTGATCTTCCTTTTACAATTCATGATTGTCTTTTGCTAGAATTTACTTGGACCTTGCTTTTATTGTTTGTGTACATGCAGAAGACCTTTCTGCTGGTGATGTCTGGATCTTCTTGCTGGACAGGCATTTCAAAGCCCAGCCTGGACTAACCATGGCAGAATTTTCCAAAGGATCTGTTTGAGATCCATCGGCTGCTATTTTCAAAATGGAAATCTGTCCAAACTGTTAGACTACTTTGTAAATGGTTTAACAGCATTTAAAGTTTGTTTTTGAACCTGCTCACTGTTATAGAATTAGTTTTTGAACATGTTGTAATCAAAATCTCTAGGAAACATAATAATTAAAAAACAAGTGTTTAAATTTGGTGACAAAACAGACGCAATTGCTGCAAATGATGACGTAAACCACATTTGTGTTTTTTTTTTCAGAAAATATTTCTTTTTGTCACAAACTGGTGCATCTTTTGAAAATAGCAGTGTGACAGCTCTGACATGTTCAGGTTGACACAGCTGAAATGTGCATTTGTGCCCATGTCTGCCCCATTGAAAATCCTGCACTACCTAGCTTCTACTCTGTATTTTACACCCTCTATCTGTCCCCTGGGCCTCACCTACAGATCAGCCTCTGCTCAGTTTTCCTTTCCCGGTTATCAGTTTAAACAAAATAAATATCTTGAAGTGCAGGGAGATCAACATACTAGTGAATGAATTTGTTAATCCACTGGGCTGTGCCATTATGCTATTTAAAAAAAGTCTCTTCAAAGGTTGATTTTGCTTTTCCCAGGCTTTTATTTGTAGGCAGCCCTCCAGAGTAAAAATCAAGTTCAAATGACTTCAGTGAGCAATAGTTCATTCTTCAAACACTAACCCCATGCAACTGTCAACAAATTAAAAGAGCTCTGCAAGTTGATTAATCATTTGAACTGGAAAACGTCTGTTCTTCATTCCGCTATTGTTCTCTTTGTTTTGGACACAGGAGGATTTTTCTATGCTATTAAAATATTTTGCTGAGAGAAAGCGATAGTGCATCTTTAGGAAAGGCTAACAAAAAAACTGCAGTGTCTCCAAAGCATGTTACAGCCACAGTGAACAAACAACTGTCTGTGCTTCCTATCTAAGCGTATTTATGAAAGCCAGTTTGATGTTTGGGTACCTCACCATCTTGTGGAAAAGGGCATCACACCTTAAAAGCTGTTGCTATGTAACAGTGGTTGGATGTGTATTTATAACACAAAAAGCTTTGTCTGAACCCTTGCAGTAGACAGAAGGGAGGCAGCTTTCCTCACAGTAGGACCGGAGGTGAAACATTTTGAAAGGGGTGGTCTATACTGTGACTGTCAGAAACCCCACTTCTTTCTGCAGGTGCCTATGGTAAATGAACACCTCCAAACACTAGTGGTAGGATCCAGCAGCTGTGTGCTGTGACAGCACTATTGCCAATCGAGATCTAATTGGAATTCAGTGGAGATAACGGAAAGGGACTTGGTCTCTGAAACAACTTAGGCTGTGGGGTGCAACACTGGGGTATTTCTGCAACACTCCAGGCGTTCATTTCACACTGAGAGCTCAGAACAGCGAAAGATAATAGAATGCTAATCCAGCACTTTGTACAGCTTGTCCACATGTTATCCATAGTGTAATGATCGTTTCATTTTACCACTGGTAGCTATGCCCTTGCTGTTAAGGGGAGGAGACAGAAATGGCAGGGATTCAGAAATGTACACCCACTGTGATATAGTGTAGTGCTGTAGTCCATAGGGACAACAGGGGCGGATTGCTTCTTGGGGGAGGGTCAGGCAGAGGAAATACAGTTCCACGGACAGAAAATATGATGTCAGCCCTTTTCTACATGCAAAACGTCTGCAGGGCTCCACCCATGCAGCCGTAAAAAGGGTAACCATTCCATAGTGAGTAATTTTCGCCCCATCAGCCTTACTTCCATCCCATGTAAAGTAATGGAAAAATTTATTAAAGGCATACTAGATGCAGAAATGCAAATTCTAGGCATTATCGACCACTCACAACATGGGTTCAAGCAAGGCCTTTCTTGCACTAGCAACTTAATAGCATTTTACAATACTGTCAACCAAGAACTAGACAACTCGATTCCCATGGATGTCATCCTCCTGGACTACAGCAAAGCATTTGACAAGGTTACTCACAACATTCTCCTAGCTAAGCTATCAGCCCTAGGTTTTTCTTGCAACATAATAAAATGGATACATTGCTGGTTAACCAGCAGGACCCAGCAGGTTAGGATCAATGGTGCATATTCTAGTGACATGGGTGTGACTAGTGGTGTGTGGCAGGGATCAGTTCTGGGCCCAGTACTATTCAATATTTTTATCTCAGACATGCAGATTAGCTCCAGGAACATACTTTCAAAATTCGCTGATGATACAAAACTAGGTAGTAGAGTGGATTCTGACCATTACATGGACTTATTAATAAACAACCTTTCAGTATTTGAGCATTGAGCACAGACAAATAAAATGACATTCAGTACAGACCAATGTTTTGTTCTCCGTCTAGGTTACAGCAATCCTAAACAAACTTATACACTATACAATATTATAATAAAATCTTCAACATAGGAAAGAGACTTGTGCGTCCTGATAAATGACACATTATCCTCCTCTAATCACTGTAATCATGTAGCTAAAACCACCAACTCACTACTTAAACGCATCAACCATACGTTTATGTCCAAGACTGAGGAATGTATTGTCCCATTGTTAAAAGCATACATCAGACCATATACAGACTATGGGTCATCAGTGTGGAGTACATACATGGTCAGGGACATACAAGTGATTGAAAGAATTCAGAGAAAGGCAACCAAAATGATTCCCCATTCAGCATCACTACCTTATCCAGAGAGGCTTCAAAAACAGGCCTACACTCACTGGAGTTTAGACACACTAGAGGTGATCTTTTGCTTTTATATAAAATTCTTAAATCACATTCTCTGATGGGCAAATGTGGTATTGTTAAAACACAAAGAAAAATAGTACCTAGACTCCACAATCAACAACTAATGGTGAGCAAAGTAAAAACAAACACAAGGCTTCATTTCTGTTCAGTAAGAACACCAAGGCTCTGGAACCAGCTACCACAAGAGCCAGTAGACTGTAATTCCTTTGAATCCTTTAAAAAGGCTGTAGATCATTGCCTCTTCAAAAACTATAACAAAGTGTAATTTCCCACAAATGTGGGGGACAATCAAGATAGGCTACAAAGCTTCCTTTTGTCCTTACTCACCTAGTAAACCTACCTAGGAAAACCCCAATGGCAGATAGATCCATTTCTCTAACTCTACAGTTGGTTGGCAAGTGGTTCATAATTAACTAATTCTAAATGATTCAAGTTTTAGGGAAGATGGACTGCTAAATTATTAATCATATACTGGTGCCATTTAAAGGAGAAAAGGTTTCTGGTATTCAGGGCTTGACTATAGGCATAGTATCCCTTTTTTCTGGAAATTTAACTTTAATCCCATCAGCTGCTAAAAATTGGCAGGTTCTAACACATGCATAACAATGAGTTGTTTGGGGACGATAGCATTAAAAGGGCATTGCTCGCATATAAGGTACAGTAAGTTATAATTCAGTTCCCATTGTGGGGACCCACTCTATACTCTCATTACTATGAATTGCCACTGCTAAATGCTCAATATATAATGCAAAAAGGAGGGAAAAGAGGGTGCACCTGTATCTGGTGCCCTGTGACATTGTAAAGGAGTTCATTAATGTCCTGTGCACCCTCACATATGCCTATGGGAACTCATAAAACATTTGTTAGAGTTCTATGAAGGACAATGGGAAGGCCAGCCTCAACAGCATGCCCCTCAAGAAAAGCCAGGGCATCCTCTCAAAGGTCTTCGCCACATCACGGCTAAGACAATTGGCATTTGTCTCTCTCCAATATAATCCATTGAGTGTAAAGTTCTCTGTGCTGTATATTATCAAATGTTTGTTGTTCTTTGACAAATCCCAGCTGGTTCTGCCCCCATTTAAAGAAGGATCAGTTCATCCACCAGGGCCACCCACACTGCCATAAGGAGCTTGTTAATAGTATTCAACATGGATATGGGTCGATGTGATGTCAAAAGGCTATGACCCTTACCTGGTTTTAAAATTAATGATTTTGTCACCCATTTTCATGAGGGCAGAGAGGGGAAATCTGACTGGATGGACCAACATGTCCTCAGAAGCAAGGGAGTAACAGAGTTCCAAAAGGCTTTGTAAAAGTTTGAGGTAAAAAGAGATTGTAGCCATCTGGTCTTTAGAAAACAGGAGTCACTGGAAGGTTTGATGTCTTTTATTGGACCAACATATATCTTGTACAAAGATGGTATAGGACACATGATTTTGAGACCCCACATGTCCCTTCTTAAGGTGCAAATAGCAAACTAAGTAAAAGAAGCTGAAGTTATATACAGTGAGATGCATTGTTTAAATATAAGCTCTGACAAGATACTGAGACAACCTAAAAGTAAGGGCAAGAAGGACATAAAAGGAAAGGTGTGTGGGCAAATAATTAGAACAGGTGTATAGCTGTGAAGGGATGGTTAGCTGGAAGTACCAAGATATTTGTAAGACAGGCTGAATAGGTGCCTTGAAATGTTAATTTGAAAGGTATCCTGAAAGGAACACATGATAATAATGGCCTAAGACATACACAGTGTAGGGAGGGGGGTATCACAGGATGAAAAAAAGACAGAAAAACATATTTGCATAAAATAGCATACAGCATTACAGTTTTACACCGTGTGTCATAAATCCAGTATCCCAATTGAACTAATTACAGCTTGATTAATTCTGTGTTATTATATTTTAATTTCCATGTCTGTCTCCTTTGTATTTTGAGGTTGCCTCTTAGTATTAGGAGAGACAGGTCTCAGGGGAAACTATTTTGCTGGGATTATTTCTTGAATGCCTGCTTTGGTTTTTGGAATCTGCACCTCCAAGCATTTAACCCACCCCCTAAGCAACTGCTACAATATCAGCAATTTCTCTTTCTGGGCAGATAACCTTTCTTCCCTCTGTTTTTTCTTGGCTGAGACATATGATAATATACATTATACAATGGCAAGAAAAAATCCTAGACTCTGATTGGTCAGTCTTGGGCTGGACCCGTGATGTTATGCCAGTACAACATCACGGGTCTAGTCTCAGCCTCACTGTGAACCTGCAGATGAGCTGGAGCATTTGATTGATTGTTTCATCTGCTTTTAAAAACCAAAAATAATTTTCCACACAAAAACATCTTTAAAATTATTTTTTTTATTCTGTAAAACAACGAGCCATTGTATAATAGCAATAATGCCCTTATGGGTGTGTGTCATTTGGGATAACGTCACACCTCAGTCGTTGGACGCACGAGGCCACAGGTCTCGTGCCCAACCACCTGAGGCGTGATGTTATCCCAACACGACATACACCCTGTCAGGCAATATGGTTTAAGTAGCTCCCTGAATAACCACCTTTAAGGTGTCCTACAACATGGTATTTGGGACTTCTACCATATCATTTTCAGCCATAAGGACTTGGATCTTATCACAAATGAGTCCAAGAAAAGTCTCATTCCTTAGTAAAGAGGCATTACAATGTTAGGGGGTTCTGCAAAGACTGTTTCCTATATCTAATTTAAGCAGCAATTTGGTGTGGTCAGATAACAGAAAGGAGCCACATGACAAATATGGGACTGAATCATAATATTCTAAACCTACCACAAAATAATCAAGTTAAGCTTGATTTCCATTGCTCATGAGTAGTGGGTTTAATAATGGCCAGTTGGAGACAGGCCCCTCCATAAGTCAAGTCAGCCCAATTTCTCAGTGGTGGTTCTAAATATTTTTCAAATTCAGTCTGGTAAAAGGTGGTCTGATGTGTGGAGTCGAGATGTGAGACCAAAGTCAGATTGAAATCCTTAGTAAGGATCAATTGACTCTGCATGACCTGAAAAAGATTATTAAAAAAAGTCTGAAATTATCTTCTCTCTATGTTTTGGGGCACATTAAGACACAAGAATAACTTCTGTATCATACAACTGTCCCACTAAAATGGTAAAATTACTCTCATAGTTCACAACTTTCTCCTGTAAAATTATTACACCCCATCTCTTTCTCTTTATAGAAGAGAAATACTCTGCATGCAAGTATGCAGACCAATCCAGTTTCTGCTGTTCCAAGAGTGAGAGATGAACCTCCTGCAGCAGAGTGACATCTGGGCATTCACTGCAAATATACTGAACATTTTGACTATTTCACGAGATTATTCTGTCCATTTACTGTGCGTTTTATGATAAAATTTTTACTCTGACTACTGCCATGATCCTAGCCTGATAAGCCAGTCATAATGAAAAAGGTACCTCTGCAAGCACGGCCACATGGGTGCAATAAAGAAGACCATCTCTCTCACCTTAATAAGACCGGGACAGTTCTCCCCTTGACCCTCAATGTACAGCATGAAATTAGGAGTAAAGGAGGAACCATTTCCTCTTCTCCTGCATCATGGTATATCCAAAAGTGGTAATGATGCCCGGAACAACAAAAGACATTGACTCAGGCAGAACAATGATAGACTGGGCTAACATGGTCCCCAAGTGTTAGAAGGAACAAGAACAACACCTCCTGAGAAATGGTTGAGGAACAACATAGAAAAAGAAAGAACTGAGAACCACCAACTGTGCAGGCCCCAGAGGCCACAGCCTCCCAGCAAAATATGTGCTTCCAAGGCAGGGGGTAGAAAGAAATCCACCGCTACAAGATAGATGTAAGGAATGCCATAATAGTTAAAGCTGCAGGACACAAACCACAGAACTTATATATGGGAATCCTATAAATGAAGTATGTCACCTAAGTGAGTGGTTCACATAAAAAATAAAACATACATCATGCAGTGCTGCATTGTTACACAATTTCCTGAATTGTGGAGAGGTATAAAACTAACATAATTCAGTAGGGAATACCCAGTAGTCCTTGGTCAAACCCACACCTCTGAATGATAGCACAGGCCAAGGGGGGGAAGCATGGTAAATCTGAACACCCTGGGTGGCATGTTTCATTAAGGAACAATATTAGGGGTGATGTCAAAGCAGGACCAGAATGTTTCCAGGCTGTGTTAAAGCAGAAGAGGTTCTAAGCACCCCACTGCAGGGAAGGCTCAAGGCCCAGAGCTGGAAGCTCACCTGGCGCCCCCCCCACAAGACCTGCCAAAAAGGAGATGCGATGGTAAAGACCCAATGCTTGCTGACTGTTTAAGCTCCAAGTAGAACACTGAGTATCACAATGCAGGGAGAGGACTATAACTCCAGTACAGAGGATCCTCACAGATTGGCACTAAAACAGAGCTGACCACCCTACAGTAGTCCCTGCATTGGGACCATAACCCCCAGGGCCTCACCAACCATTGATAAGTAGAACATTTACCAACCAATCCAGTAAAACATCCAATCTCCTGCTAATTTCCAATGAGAGTAGCTCTGCGTGACATCAAAGCCTGAGAGGAGCACCAATTGTCACAGTGCTACAAAACTTCCAATTCCAAGTGCAACTGGAGTATCTGCACTCTGGTCCTGGAGAAATGGGGTCCCAGGAAATCATTACTTCACATGCATAGAGACTGAAGGAAGAATCCATGTGAGTCACATTCAGGATCCCCAGAGTACGCCCCAGCATCCCCTGTGTATGTCCACACACAAAGATGAGTGGTGGCTGGCAAGTTACCATACTGTGGTAGTACACTGTGCACCACTATCAGTGGCACACACCTGCTAGCGGGCCGTATTTACAGTGCTAGATGTGAAGGCTACTTGTGAGACCCCAGCCCTCCCAAGCCCCAGCTCCCTCATTGTTGTGGCACCCAGAACTTGGTATTACTTGGTTTTTGGGGCAACAGAAGGCTGAGGCCCATTGAGATTGTCCCCCACAATTTGTGGGACATTATAACTCAACATAGGTTCTCCCTTATCCATAGATCCAGATTATATTTAAATGCATCAAAACTAGATTTGGTGATTAATTTCTCCTTTTGTTAGTATTAAAGGGTTGCATTTCTAGCTGTTTCTTATGTAATCTAGGGACTATCCTTCTAGTTGAATAATCAAGTCCACATTGGGTCATAAGAGTGGGTGATTGACATATTTTATAAATCATTAATAAATCACCTCTTTTTCTCCTAATTTCCAATGAATATAAACCAGTATGTTTCAATCTTGTAGTATAGTCAAGATGTTTAAGTGTTGGAATAATTTTAGTTGCTCTTCTCTGAATATGTTCTAGGCAAGATATGTCTCCCTTAAGATAGGGGTTCCAGAACTGGGAGCCGTAGTCAACATAAGGTCTTATAAAAGTCCTATACAGGTGGATAATGCATTGTTCGGTACGGGTAATGAAGGTACTTTTAATTTGTTTTAAAAGACCATTATTCATTTTAGCTGTTTTTAAACAGTGTTCCCTAGATGTAAGTTTGTTATTTATCAGTATCCCCAGGTCTTTTTCACAACTTGATGTTTTAAGTTTAATATTATTAAGATAATAATCATGCATTGGGTTGTTTCTTCCAAAATGAAGAACCACATATTTTTCATGATTGAAAAACATTCTGTTCTCAATTGCCCACTGTTCTATTTTCCCTAAGTCAGCAACTAATGTTTCCGAATTATTAAGGTCGTTAACTTTACCTCCCAGTTTGGTGTCGTCCACAAACTTTGAAAGATAATTATTTGGTCCAGCTTGCATATCACTAATGAATAAATTAAACAATGTGGGTCCCAATACCGAACCCTGAGGAACCCCACACGTTACCAAGCCCCAGTCAGATAGGATGTTGTTAAATTTTACTTTTTGGGTTCTACATGTAAGCCAGTCAGTTATCCAATCAACAAGGTACATTGATATGCCAAATGTTTTAATTTCTGTAAAGTTTAGTATAATCTATATCAAATGCTTTACTGAAATCAAGTTGTATTACATCTGTAGGAATTCCATTATCAAGATGTCTACTAATTATATTGTAAAAAGCAATTAAATTTGTGGTACACGAATGACCTGGCATAAAGCCATGTTGAGTTAAATCTGCTATACCTCTGGTTATAATCTCATCCTCTAACTTCCTTTTGATAATCCTCTCCATAAGTTTTCCCACAACAGAGGTTAAACTAATGGGATGATAATTTTCAACATTTCCTCCATTTCCCTTCTTAAATATAGGTGTGACAGTTGCTGTACGCCAATCATTAGGTATTCGACTTTCCTGTAGCGATTTATTAAATATGATTAACAAAGGGAGGGAGATAAACTGGAAGGTTGCTTTAAGACATTTTGGGTGAATGTTGTCAGGGCCAGGGCTTGTAGTTGGTTTCAGTTTACCAATTGCCTGTTGAATGTCAGACATGTTAATTTTTTGAGTAATTGAATGAGGTAGAGAGTGAGATGTTCTATAAGCATTAATGTCAGATGGAGAAAAAACTGAACAAAAGTATTTATTAAAAAGGTTTGCAGTATCACTATCTGATTTGCATTTAGTTCCCATATTAAATATTGGACCAATTTCCCTGGAATTTCCTTTTTTGTTATTTAGGTAAGAATAAAGTGACTTATGACAGTCTTTTGTATGGGCTAATTTAAATTCCAATTTAACTTTAGCTGTTTTTATCATTTTTTTCAATGTTTTATTTGCTGTTCTGTATTTAGTTAATAATATGTTTTTATTAGATTGTAGACAAGTTTTTAATTTACTAAACAATTTAGTTTTAAGTCTGATTTGGGATTTAATGGCTTTGTTAAACCATACTGGAACTTTCCCTTTATTATTATAATTTTTTTTATTTGGTATATACTGATTTTCTAGATTACTTATTATATATTTAAATAAATTCCAAGCCTTCTCAGTAGGTAATTTAGAGAGCAAGGTTTCCCAATTGATGTTTACAATTTCTTTATTAATAGCTTGGAAGTTAGCTCTATTATAATCTTTCATAAATCGACGCCCTCTGGGGGTGCACATTCAAAGGGAATTTCAAACAGAAGAGAAAAGTGATCACTATTTCCAAGGGGGTCACCAATTTGAAAATTATTTATTTTTTGTTCAATATTAGTAAGAAGAAGGTCTAAAATATTTTGACCCCTTGTAGGTTCCTTTACAATTTGCTCAAGCCCTGCCTCCATAATAATATTTATCAAATACTTTTCAATATTGGTATGTCCAACAAGAGGTTGGACATACCAAGAGGAACCCCTTACGTTGACCTGTCCCAACACACCATCCCAATACAATATAAAATGATCACTCATAGTGGTAGTAGAATCACTATTGGATCTACCTCAGTTTCAGACAAACAGACAATCTTAGACTTATTCAACAACCACTTCGCTACTGCAGGATTAGCCCTCGATACCTCCCCTACCAATAACCTCCACTCCCATATCGGCATACAGGACCAAGATGTTCCAGTAACCAAAAATGTGTTCTCCCTTCAGCCTACATCCTTGAAAGAAGTAGAGGACCTACTGTTACACTTAGACATCAGGAAGAATGCTGGTGCTGACCTCTTAGACCCCTCCTTCCTGAAACTTAGTCACCATATCCTGGCAGTGCCCATTGCTCATCTATTTAATCTATCCCTCTCACAGGGTGAGCTTCCTCCCCTGTGGAAAACTGCCCATGTGATTCCCCTTTTTAAATCTGGTGACTCTAGGGACCTTAATAATCACAGGTCAATCTCTCTACTACCCATACTTTCCAAATTGTTGGAGAAAATAGTGAGTACACAGCTTGGGAACTACCTGGAATCCTCAAATCTGCTTAACCCTCTACAATGGAGCTTTAGACCTTGTCATAGCACCATTTTGGCTCTTGTAAAGGTAACTAATGACTGGCAGTGTGACCTGAACTCCAAGAATTTTGTTTGTGCAATATTTCTGGACCTAAGCAAGGCATTCAACACTGTCGACCATGATCTGCTTCTAGTATCCCTTTGCATTGTTGGTCTGGATACAATCTCTCAGAAATGGTTTGCAAACTATCTCTCAGGTCATCAGCAGCAAGTAAAAGTGGATGAGGAATTCTCACAGCTAAAACCACCATTGAGGGGTGTACCGCAGGGCTCCATTTTGAGTCCACTGCTGTTTGTGATATATATTAACCAAATTGATGCCAATATTAAATCCACCAACATACATCTTTTCGCAGATGATACGGTATTATACATTAGCAGATCTACTCCTGAGGCAGCATGTAAAGATCTACAACAAGAATTTAATCAATTGCAACTACAGCTATTGAACCAAAAACTTCTGCTAAATGCAAAGAAAACAAAGGCGATGCTCTTTTCTCCCTCTGTATATTCACTTAATCAAGTCTCCCAAGGTTCCTTACCCCATATCACCACACTCTTAGGCAAACCACTAGAATATGTTACCAAGTTCAAATACCTGGGGGTCTGGATAGATTACAGACTTTCCTTTAATGATCACATTGAAGAACTAATAAAGAAACTTATGCAGTGGCTTGACCTGCTCTACAGAATCAAATACATACTCACATGGGATACCAAGAAGAGACTGGTCCAAACCACCTTCCTCCCTCTACTGGATTATGCAGACTTTATCTACAGCCAAGGCTCTGTCTCTGCGCTGGTCAAACTTGACACTCTCTATCATAGAGCTGTAAGTTTCATTACTGGTCTACCTTACTCTACACATCACTGCTCTCTTTATGCTGCAGTAGGATGATCATCACTCAACTATAGAAGACAGAGAAATGCAGCACTCTGGACCTTCAGAGCCATCATTAAGAATCTGCCTCAATACATCCTAGATTGTTTCTCAGTGTGTATGGTAGGCAGGTATGCCCTGAGGAGTGCCTCGTATATCTCTCTTACTGTACATAAGGTCTCGTCACGCTTTGGTAGGTCTTCCTTAAGCTATGCTCTACCCGTATTCTGGAATAACCTGCAAAAGACTTTAAACCTGGCTCACCCCATCAAACTATCAGCTTTCAGGTCATTTTATGACTTTTCCTTTAAGGATTCCTGTAACAGTTTCCCATGAATCTTACCTTAACTTAATTTTAGAGTACATTCCCCCTGAATTTAGCCATATCCATAGCACTGGCCTTCTTTTAGGTACTCTTGTCCTGATATACTCCCACTCTGTTAACTCCCTCCCCTTACTGAAAGCTTCCTCTATTTGCTCTCCTTATCTAAGACTTATAGATCCTGATAGGCTCTTTCATATTTTGTATGTTTTGTATAATTTAAATAGGTCCTGTTGTCTTGACATTTGATACTCTTATGTTCTGTTTTGCACATTGCCATGGACTCCTTGTAACCCTGTGTCATGGTAATGCTGTAATCATTGTATATATAACCACTTGTATGCTCTGCTTATGTATGTAAACCCTTTATGTGATAAGTAACCCCAGGTCCATCTTGAAAATGAGCTTTTGCTCAATGGTGTTCACCTGGTTAAATAAAGATATTGATTGATTGATTGATTGATTGACTGATTGAAAAAAAGAGTCCTCACAAAGAATGAAACAGTTAATATGCCCAGAGCTGTAGTCAGTAGTTAGCTGGGCTGTCTTTGAAATAGGCCAAGGAATTTCTTAATGGTCATAAAAGTGTCCCTTGAATGCTGCTCACGCTGTACTGTAGCCATGGCCAGGGAAAGAAGTTCCTTTTCATACAGCAGGTGGGGTCACTCTCCAATGGGTTGCCTGCATACTCTATGGTTAGAGTGAGGGAGTTGTGCTTGTCTCTGTGACTGAGGGATGGCAATACCACATCTTTCAAAGTCCTCCCTAAAATACTCAGCCATGTGGCACAAAATGTCTTCCTCTGGAAACTGAACCCTTAATCTAGTGGGGTAAGCTATCTGAAGCTTCCACCCTGCCTAACGTAGTGGGTGTAAAAAAGAGGCCATATGCCCTTCTCATCTGCTGAATGGTGGGAGCATAATTGTGGTCAAGATATATTTGTTTACCCTCCCAAAAATAGCTGTTTTCCTTCATCCTGTAGAGAGGATCTATTCTTTTACTTAAAATTTCAAGAGTTTCATAATGATTCAGCAGGGCCATGCCTCAGAAGTGGGTTTGTGCTCCAAAACATGGTAAACCTGTTCTAATTCTAAGTCCAAGCCCTCAGACAGTTCCAGAACCACTGTCAGGAGATACAGCATGAAATAACTTCAGTAACATTTGGGCCTTCCATCCCTTCCGAAATATCATAGACCTGAACATTCTTCCTCCTTAAATGTCCTTCTATGTCCTGGCATTTAACTTCCGTTTGCACTTGTTTGTGGTGTATGTGCAGAAGTAATTCACATATGTTAGAAAATTCTGAATTTTTTTTGTGTAGTCTATTTTTGCTCCATTGGGCCAGGGCATATGTTAGAGGTGCCTGCTCGATCTGGACCTCTACTCCCCGCCGAGATGCTCCTCCTTTGGTCCATCCCACCAGGACTTCCCAGCCCCCTGGATCACCACCAAGGGAGGGCCCGCCTCACCTACCTGGTGGCTCTTTCTGTAATTAGAGGGTCTGTCCTGTGTGGGTAGCACCTAGGACCGTCGGAGGGATGTTCTGACATTGGGGATGTGGGCCAGATCCCTGGGGCCCTCATCACCTCCCTGGTCCTCAGATGAATTTTATTAATTTGTGTCCCCACAGGAATGTGGACATGCAATTACATCATGGCAAGTATGTGCCAATGTCTGTCACCACTCCTCCCCTTGTTATGGCACTGTGTGTTCCTTGCTCTGCCCCTGATCTACAGCAGGGGCCCCTAAGAAGTGGTGCAAGACCCAGATCCCTCCCCAGCTAAGGGAGAGCAGTTCTCTGGATGCTCAATCCCTTCCTTCCCCTGACAACCCTCGGCATCCCGAGTCCATTCCCTAACCCAGGTTTCTGGCGTGGAGCAAGGTGTGGCATCCAGCACCTCAACCCTCAGTGCTACTGGGCTGGCTGTGAGAATTCTGAATGTTACAATGTAATATCCTGTAGGCATTTATTTTCCTACATCAGGTTGTCCACATCCAAATTCAGTATAGCTAGGGACTCCTTCACTTCATGCTGAAATTCCAAAAGTTCAGCTAACGGGCATTCATCAGTTCTTGATTTTCACCATTGGTTTGTTCAAGAACAGGCAAGTGTAGTTGAGAAACCTCTCCAGTCACAATTAGAGGATGGTCCTGTGGATTCTGCTTATTAATTAGCCCAGTAGTGGGATGGCTGTCCAAATAGGAATGATCAAAAAAAGAATCTGGAGAAAATTCTGGCTCGGAATAGCCTAGTTCCCCCTCATTACTCATCCCCTGCATTAATGTTTCCCAGTCATAGTAGTCATAAGAGATCACTTCTGAGAGTTCTTTAGATTTACCAAAGCCAGAATTTTCATTTATTAGATCCCTATAATTCACCATTTGGTTCACACTCTTATCTAGGGGGCAAATAGGTATAGAGAGATACTTGGGAACTTGCCCATGTCTCGCCCACAGGTCTGTAATCTTAAATTGTTTTTTTCCCTCCAACTGCATTTTGATTATTAGAGAGCATCTTTTCAGGAGTGGCACTGCTAATCCCACATTTTTTTTTATTTGATACTGTTTTTCCTCAGATTGTTCCCACCAATCTTATATTTGTTTGAATTAGTTATCCCCTGTAGTTCTTCCTGGGTCTCTGGTATTACTATAACATCTATTGAGGCATCCTTAAAAGAGACCTCAGCTGGGGAATTTCCTTTGCCACTTCTGGTAATCACCATGTTGTTATTTAAATGGTGATGCCCTAATATTTAAACAGATTATATAGATTCCAAACCACTCCTTGGTTCCTAGGTTCAAAGTAGAATCTCTAGGTACTATTATCATAAAATCTCAGAAGGCTGCAGTCCTTTGCACAGTAGATCTAATCACAACAAACCACAGCAAGTCAGACAAGTCTAAACAATTCACACCAAAAATAAAGTAGCAGAAATTCATTTACAGAATTTGGCTACAGCAAGACCCTGATTCCAGAGGAATTTTTCCTGCAAGAATTACCCAGTAATATTCAATATCAGTGGCAGTCTCTCGACCTCTGGGTACACCTCTAAAGGGTTACCATGGCTCTGGCCTTTTCCCGATCAGGTTAAATATCAGTTTCCAGAATATGTATGGAAAAAGAGTTTCTGTTCCTTGTTTTTTAAGCCAATATAGAATCCCTTTAGATTCCACAAGCATCCCAGAGCAGGTAAAAACAGTAGATAGGTTATCCCAGATAGTTCTATATAGTCCTAAGTGGTCTATATAGTCCTTGGGATAAATCTCAGTAAGCACAGGGAATGTCACCATTTCTGTCAAGTTCTCATAGAACAGCAGTTTAAGTAAGTGGAGCAAGGCAATCCCAGGTTTCCAGACTTCAGGCTTCCTGGATTCGTGAATTTGCACAAGACCTAGTTAGCTTCTCAGTCCCAAACACTCAGCGCTCAGCTCTTGTAACCTAGTCAAAGGTGCACTTTATACGCGTTTTTGAGAGAGTACAAAAGAACCAAGAAGAGTATTCATGGCAAAGTCACCTCTCAGTTATTTATCTCTTCCAATTTGGCTCATAGACTCCAAAACTCTCTCTTACTCTTGCTGCATTTTAATGCATTTTGCTGCTTCAGGCACCTTCCTCTCAAATGCACAGGCTCTGAGTGAATCAGCTAACTCTGATTAAATAAGCTAATTGCAGTAGATGACTTTTTGCTGGACCTTTGCTGAGAAAAGACCTTCTACTCCTTTATACCTAAAATCCACAAAATGGAGTCAAGAAAATGAGAGTGCTGAAAATAAGAAGGTAAAGTAAGAAGTACTGTATACATTTGGTACTATTCAGTAACATTTACATTTTAATTAAATACTGGTAGTTCATGGACTGTGGAATAGTTTAATGTTTCTTTTATGTGTGGATTTTCATACACTTTACCTTAATGTTGCAATTCATTTACATAATATGGTCAAGTGGAGATGCCGCCTCTCATTTTTAGTAGGCTCCTGCTTATGCCTGGACAGCTGTGTACCTCTTAGTACCATTGATACTTTAATGTAAAACCTGCAGTCTCTGTACAAGTCCCTGCCCTGGTACCAAAAAATAGCTTTTTAGGAAGAAATCAAGATTAGGTAGCAAACAGTGGCTTGAGCACCTATTACTGCCATGTATATTCTATTGTGCATATTCTCAAGATAATTAGGTATCAAACAAAAACTTTTCAGCTCTTGGTATTATGTGTAATTTTTGTGGATTTTTTTTTTATAGATTAATGTTACATTTTAGTGTATGTGACCTGGCTGTGATGCAGTCTGTGGAGTAAAATGTTCAGCAGAATGTAGTACTAGTTAAGACATTTCCTCTTTGACTAATATCTTCCATCCAGATTTGCATACTTATGAAGCTTTAAACTGTGTTTTACACTTTAGAATGTATGCCTGCCAATGGGTGAAATTTACAAAAAGCACAAAATTGAAAACTATTTATCTTCTTACAACGTGCGTGCACCCTGCATACTGTTCAACTTCTAAACTGTCTCTGTTATGCTACTTCTGTTGGATGCTATTCCAGACTGTAACCCAGATGCAGAGTATAAAATGGGGTAAGAGGTATTGTCAGTCACTAAATAGGAAAGGGACTTTAGTGTAATCATATCTGATTACCTCAATGTGGTGTGACAGTACAACAAGGCAGTAGACAGGGGAAGTGAGACGCTGGGGTGATAAGGAGGGATATCACCAGTAGAAGAGAAGAGAGGTGGTGTTACCACTGTATCAATCATTGGTGAGAGACTACCTGGAGTACTGTGTCCAGTTCTGGAGACCACATCTCAGGATGGCCATAGACAGGGGATAGGCTGTCCAGAGGAGGGCAATTGAAAAGATGCCGAGTCTCCATCATAAGCCCTATGAGGATAGACTAATGTATCACAAAATGTATACTCTGGAATAGAGGAGGGGGCATGACAGAGATTTATAAATACCTCATGTGGTGAATAAGGTATAAGGAGGGGCATATTTTCCAAAAAGAGAAGGTGCACAAGAACAAAGTGGCATTCAATGAAGCTGGAAGGGAGAAATTTAGGAAGGATGTGAGGAAGTACTTTGTCATAGAAAGAGAGCTGAATGCCTGCAACAGCATTCCAGTGGAGGTGAGGGCGCAAAAACAGTGGTGGACTTTGCATAAGATAGGCACAAAGGAATCTTAGTAGGAAAGGGGAGGGAGTGAGCTGGAGATCAGGTAGGGTCAGTGGTGCCATTATAGGCAGAAAAAAATTAGCAGACTCTGCGGGCCAAGTAGTCCTTATTTGCTGACAAATCCTATGTTTCTATGATGCAACAGGTATCCCATACAGTAGTTTGCAGTGGACTCAATGGGTTCATGTAGAAATGATAGCCTTGTGCTGCATTGATGTGTCTCACTGTGTGGGCTGCAAGTAATTATACAGGCTGATTGCTTACTATGGCCCTCTAGTGGGTTATTGTTGATCAACAAAGCTGATAAATACTATGGTTGTACATTCCAGAAGATGAAGTGGAATGAGGAGATAGATGAAAATATGTAGGTGAAGTGAAAATAATTGCTTTGGCACATCTCGGTACATATTTTTGATTAAATACTGGCAGTACATGGATTGCAAACTAGTATAGAATTTATATTTGTGTGAGACTTTTGTATCCAGCTTGCCTGATCACACAGAAACATGAGGATTTGCACACCCATGATGGCTTTACACTGGCTTTTAGTCTTTACAATGCATGTTTTTGGCTTGGAGAGATTTACAATAAACCATTTGGAAAGTGTCTGTTTTTTGTATTGTTTATGCATCTTACATATTGTTTCTTGCAACAGAAATGGCATGGACACCAGCACTCCACACTCACTGTTGGTGAATGTGTATAGTATGGCTTGTGCATGATGCTGCTGCAGGCCTTCTTGTGGAGGTTAAAGCATGACAGTCCAGCACTCCCATCTTATCACTGTGGGTTTCAGTAGGAGATGATACCTTTTTATCTGCATATGGTATGGTCTGCATAGTGGCATGGTTATCAGAATGTTGTACCAGTTGGGACATTTACTATTCAGCTTAACCCCCCCAAGGATTTGCATATGCATGGGGGTGTTTTGTGCTGGATTTGAGGCTGTGTACTATACAGTTATATGTACTTACAGAAACCATTGACATTCTAAACAGTATTTTTTATCATTTATGCATTCTACTCATCGATCGCTCTTCCTTCATATTAGCATTGCAATAACTTCACCTGTGTCTACTCAATATAAGCTTAAAAGGAGTTCAAACATGTATGTTCCAAGAAAGTTATAGCAATAAAAACTCCCCATCCTGTATGGGATTCAGACTGTGGTAGACATGCTTTTCAGCAGCCTGAGAGAAGTTCTTGGCTATAGTCTGCCACTGGACATTTCAGGGGTTTGTTGTACTTAGGGTCTGTTTATATCATTGCCAGGGAATTACCTTGTTAACATTATCTTTAGGATGGTCAGTTAGTACTTTTCTTCCAAACTACCTTTTTAGTAAACTTGATCCAATTTCTCTGTTAAGACTAGCCCCCAGATATTTACACATCCATGATTCTTCTACTGAATTTGAGGCTTTATAAAAAGTATACGTGGTTTAAATATGTTTACAAAAATCTTTTATGGTCCCAAAGTACAGTACTGTTCTTTTTCAAACTACATCTCTGGTGGTCTATGTATCAGTGTGAGTCCTAAATTTATGACTGTGTTGAAGATATTACACTAAAACTGTGGCTGCTCTGTGCCACCCCACCCCACACACACACGCCTGGAGGATACCCATGGCTGCACATTAAGGTTTACTTCAGACTGTAGAATCCTGTTTCAAAGGCCATTTATATAGAGAGAAATAGATAGATAGACAGAAGATAGACAGACAGGCAAGCAGACAGACAGGCACGTAGATATGTAGATAGATAGATAGATAGATAGATAGATAGATAGATAGATAGATAGATAGATAGATAGATAGATGGATGGATGGATGGATGGATAGATAGGTAAAGTCTTGCCAGCCTTTCCTCCCTCAATAGTTAAACAAGATCTGTCCAGAGCCGATATGGCTGTGGATAGCTTTTAGGAGTGGCAAGATTGTAGAAAAGAATATGCGGTGCTCTCGCTGCACCGGAGTCAGCCATAACTAATACTGCAGTGATTACAGTACTGCACATGCATGATACCTGCACATGCACAGTTTGCCCTGGAATCAGCTATGTGCAACATGGCAGTACTGACATGACTACGTATGCATGATACTCATGCATGCACAGTTTAAGTCAGTGCTGCCATGTTGCACACAGTGGCCGTCACTTCTGCAGTTGTGAATGGAAATGTTGTGCATCGGGAAGGGTGTGTGTTTAAGTGGCAGGGGAAGGGCTGCATAAACAGAATCATTCAAAACTATGCCAGAGCACTGTGGCAGCTCATCAGACAGTGGTCCAGTCACGTGCTTCTACAGTGCTCTTATGCAAATCTGATGATTGCATAACATCTGTGGAGCTTGGCCCATGCAGCCATAAAAATCAGACTCAGGAGGAGACTATTAACAAATTAAAGATCTGGTCTGGGACTTGCTTGTCATTAAAGTCACTTTCTCATTCTTTTCTATGCAGTAATTTCTGGTAAATGTGCCTTAACCATGTTGATCTCAGTGCTGGTAGACTACTTCTAGTTTTCCCCTAATTGTAGTAAGCAGGGCTAGTAGCAGTCTTGAAGTGGTAGCTGCCGGTGGTGGCACTTTCTGAAAAAAAGTGGTACCCATGCCCATCTGCACAGTTTAGAAATGAATCTTTTCCTTATTTATACTGCAAGAAAACTGACCTCTTTAACACAAAAACAAGGAGTCAGTTATAACCTCCCCGTTTCACTACAAGTGAAAAATGTGCTTATGGGTTTGCATCAGACGTACACTGGCAGCCATTGATGCATAATATTGTTTAATAGTAATCAACAGTATGTAAAAGCTTGTTTTAATTTTTGACTACACGCTTTTCTAATGTTGTCAATACCACTCTACCCATTTTGTACTCTGCCCTTGGATTTCTGTGCCTCAAGTGCATTATTGTACAGTTTTTTTAATTAGTAATTTCTGCTCCACTGTGGAGCAGACAGGAAGCTCCGACCCTTCCCTTGGAGGGCTTTTCCTCTGGTCCTAGATGTCTCTGCTCTGCTGACACTCTGAAATCCCCCCAATGAGGGGGGGTCAGGGTGAGGAGTGCCTTCGTACTCCTCCCCCTGGAGTACAAATCCAAAATCAGGGGTGGCATCATGGAAGAATGACTGGGCCATCATGGGTCCTGTCAGCTCACCACTTTTTCCTCCATTTTCTACCTGACCCCATATCTAGGCATGGGTGGGACTGCTGTTCTTGCCTCCATGAAGGCAGGCTATCACCCTGGATGTGGGCCATCCCCGTACATGGCTGTGCACCTGTGCAGACACCCAGCCACCGCTGGGTGTCAGTCTACAACACACAGTGGTTATGCCCCCCTCCATGAGGAAGGAGAGCTGTCTAAGGATGTTCACTCCTTCCTCACTTGGCCACCCTGAGGAACCAGAGTCCATTCCCGAACATGGGTCACCGGCATGGTGCGAGGTGTGTCATCCAGCACCTCAACCCTCAGCACCACCAAGATGGTTATGATTTTACATTTTTGTGTTGAAACCTAGCTGCCACACCCTTGACCACTGTTCAAGTCTTCTAAGGTCTCTGTTCATACTTTTTCATCCTGCTGCAGATCTTGGTATAATCATGCAGAGTCAAACCTTCCCTTCCTGCTCCTTTGCAATTTTACTTATAAAGACATTAAAGAGGACTGGGTCAAGCACTGATCCCTGAGGTACCCCCCATCACGCTCCCTTCCTTGGAGTGAACTCCATTTACTACCAGCCTCTATTGCCTATCCCCTAACCAATCAGTGATGAACCAGCACATTGGTAGCATGGTACTGCTGTTTTAATCTCTACAATAAAGTATTTTGTATCCAGCTGAGGAGTGTGGTCTTTTGCCTGTTTGCTAATCAAACTACCACAGGCACTTATCAAAACCTATTAAACTGCCAGCTACTAAAACTATGTTCTCTATATGTTATATATAGCTGAATCTATCTATCTATCTATCTATCTATCTATCTATCTATCTATCTATCTATCTATCTGTCTGTCAGTCTGTCTTTCTAGCTATGTTTGCTGGTGTCTATGATTCACATAGCAACTAGTCAGAACAAATACTGTTACAAATGGAAAGACATACTACTATGCTATCAGTGTAATCTATTTACAGTGCATGAATATAATAGAGTACAAGTAGAGGAGATAGTGCATATTACTAGATAATACATAGAGGACTTCACAATAACCTCAGGTTAGTATGTATTTGTTCACTCTTCTGTTTTTTGGTTTTTAAGAAAACAGGGGATGTTCTGTGAGTTAAGGGTTAATGACTGTTAGTCTTAGGAGATTCCTAGGAGAGATAGAAAGCTGTTACAGGCTAGCTCCAGCAGGTCAGATCAAGGTGAGACTTCAAGCCAGGTGTTGACTGTTAGACCTGTCTGATGCTACATGGCTAATGATTTCTACTTATTCTAGTAAATTCATGTGCCTGATTTACTAATCAAGACAGTTATTTTTGTGCACCTTGAATAGTTTTAAAGATATTTAGATTTGTTGGGAAAGTATGCACATTTGCTCTCAGAAAAAAAAACAGCTTGGAGTTCTGTCTCTGACATTCTAAACACAAAGAAGGGAGCATTTTATTTAACTGTCATAGTAATTTGCAGTTATGGAAGGATACACCGAAAAGTCCAAAAATGCATTCCACAGTAATCCCATTTTTCAAGCTTAAGCAAGAAAAGAGATACCAAATCCCTAGTGGTAGTGTTCATCAAATATAACAGTATGTACTAGCTCTTGTACCTAAGTGAATATTCTTATGGCAACAGGGCTCAGTGGAGTTTGAACAGGATTATATGCATCGTCTGTTTTAAGTGTTATTGAATCATATATGAAAACCTGTTTAGAAAGTTGAATCCCAAAGAGCTCTGAAAAGCAATTTGAAATTGCATAGTATTACATAATGTAAAGCATTGTACATGATTTATATTTACAGTATATAATGTTTTTCATTCACTGTATACAGAAGTGCGTTTCAAGCAATTTATTTTTCATTATTTTGTTTTTGTTGACTGGGAAAGGACACTATTTTTCAGTTTCAGCCATATTCCATATGGGGGATACAGGAAGTACATTTGCAGCCACCAACATGTCCAGATGTTTCCTAAATATCAGTGATATATCTAAAAATTATATTCCATTCTGCAGTAGTACTATAAGGCCTCCAGAGAGACTGCCTTCAGAAATACGAAATATCTAAAAACATCTGAGCAATGTGATGGTCATCAACTGTACTGGTTAATATTGAAACTGGGTAAGTGGTTGGTGGTTTTAGTGAATGGGGAAATGTTGCTGGACTTCAAAGGAATTTAGTAACAGTATGTAGAATCCTATGGTTGATCGACAATTAATGTATTATTTTATAATCTCACCATATGGGTTGGGGCAAAGATGAAACATTAACTGCAAAAGTGCATAAATAAGAATTAGAGGTTGCTTAAATAGCTAATATAGTTAAGCCACATTAATACATGGATTTTGAAATTAATATAATAGTAAAACATATAAAAAATTCCCCATAATAGCATTGCTGACAAAGTGGTAATACTACAGTTCATCAATGGTAATGCCATCATTAACAAGTGATAATACTATTGTTCACATCTGAACTATAGTATTATCACAGACACCCAGCAGCACAAGTGCTGACAACACTCTCAGCTTAACAGTGTGAGGCAGGCTTCATTCAAACCACAGTTTTCTCTTTCTCCTCAAATGGCCGCTCATGCTAAACAGTCTGGAATAAATTTTTTTCTCCTGACCCAGCACCCTAATATGTCGCTCTCAAAGCAATCAAATCTGGCAGCAGACAGGTTAAAATTCATGCAGCAACAAGAAAACATCAACACACAAAAAAAAAATGAATTTCGACCTCCATCTCCTCACAGCCTACCTGACTAACGTTGCTGAGTCGAGACAAATAGAAACAGTACCAGTAAGTGAACTAGACTCATTTTTAGCTGACCTCATTTATTAATTAAAAAAACAGGATGACTCAGAATATGAGCCCACAACAATAAGAGGAGTACTAGCAAGTATTGACACATATCTACAAAAAAAACAAACTATTGTGCATCCATCTTCCAAAGTCCTACTGGTACATTCAAGCAGATGCTAGACATTCTCCTAGTGAAGCAGAAATATTTTAAAAAAATGGGACTCAGAAACCAACCCAATCAAGCACAACCCCTTCCCAAACCAGACATTAACTTGCTCTATTCAACTGGCACACTGGGGTACTACTCACCAACTGCCTTACTGCACATGATGTTTTTTAATATTGGCCTACATTTTGCTCTCCACACAAGTGAGCAATATCAATTAAGATGGGAAGACATAATTCTTGGCACATACTCCAAAGGAAAAGAATATTTAGAAAATCACTAGAGACAAACAAAAACAAGAACAGGCATCAATGTGAGAGATATTAGACCTGTGGCACCACGAATGTATCAAAATGTCCAAAACTTGGAAAGAGACCCAATCACAGTATACAAAAGTTGTGCAAATCACACACCTCCTGACATGCTGCAACCTGATGCTCCCTTTTATTTAGCACCAAATACCAAACTAAAAGCAACAAGTTACTGGTACAGGTGTATGACAATAGGTGAAAATAAAATCCGCTCCATATTGAAGCTCCTACAAAAATCTGCTGGCATACCCCCTGAGAAAAGAATAACAAATCATTTGATATGGAAGATAGCCATCCAAATGCTTATCAGTTCTGATATTGCTCCAACCAATGTAGCACAACTCTCAGGGCACAAGAACATTCAGAACATCAACTCATACAGTACCTTGTCTGAACAGAAGCAGAAAAGAATGTGTGCCATCCTCTCTTGTGACCCCCAGCAGCCATCAACCTCAAAACATAACCCTGAAGAGCCTCAACGTCTGCTGAGCAGTCCAAACACCACAGCAGCAGTGCAGCACCTCGCACCAGAAATATGGGAACTGCCTTCTACTTCCAGCACAGCATGACAGGAAATGACCTCGAAAAGCAAGCTGATGAACAGTAGCTCCAACATCTCCACAACCTCCGGAAACATTTTCAGGAGTCACTGCACCTTTTTTGGAGACGTCTCCATAATATATGTAAGTTCCCACAGCCAACCAGAAAGAGAAAGTATGTCATTTACTCAGACAGTGAATCTGACTGAAAAATCAAAGCCAACTGATGAAACACCATTGCTGAATTAAAAAAAAAATTATTTTCTTTCTTGCCACAATCATTGGCACCCAAACATTTGCCACAAATCATTGGCATGTTTCTAACTTTTCTAAAAGTTAAACTATTCTCTGTAGAAGATCGTTGTACCTGTTCTACCTAACTGACCATCTAGCAGCACCACCAACAAAAAACACAGCTTTCCATGACAGAAGACACCAACAACGGTAAGAAAAATTATTTCAAAATCCATATATTAAAAAAACAAAACAATGGATAGGTAGCCATCTATTACTGGTGAGAAAATAGCATCTCAAGGTTCTGTACACTGCAAGACCTCTCGAGCTTCGCTCTCAACGTTGGAGTGTCCAGAACCTCTCAATGCCATTACTCACTGGTAATAGATGTTTGCCTATCCATTATTCTCTTTATAGTTCTAAATATAATGCAAGCTAAACATTGCACATGGCACAGTATACACTAAGCATCCATAAAGAGAATATAATTACTGGTGACCACATTTATCAACCTGGTTATGGTTGCTCTCAAATGCTGTAATAGCCCAAAATCCAGTCATTACTGCGTTTTATGCTGTAATAACCTGAAATCTGGTTATTACGATGCTCTACAACCAGCTTTCACTTTCCACGACTAGGTAGCATGACCGAGCAGTGTTCTGTCTCGTACATACTGTGCCCAGAAAATGGCTAAAAAACAGTAATCTCTACCTGTAAAATATGCTAACAGCATTTCTCAATGTTACTTTTTCTTCTCTGTTCAAAAAAGGAGCTGCCAAGTGTTAAGTGCAAGAGTGAGTGACTTGATGGCTTCATGAGAATGCATGCAAGCATCAGCGCAGATGCCTACATGTAGTCTTCTGAAGCTATCGAGTCACTCGCTGTTGTGCTTAACATTCAGTGGCTCCTTTTTAACTAAAGATGAAAAAGTAACATTAAGAAGTGCTGCTAGCATATTTTAGAAGTAGATATTATTGTTTTCAGAAAGTCTTTGGGCATAGTGTGTACAAGACTGAACATCACTCTGTCGCGCTACTTATTTGGGGAAATTGAATGTCACGCTCCTTCCGCTCCATGCAGTACATGAACCAGCAATTATAAAAAATAAAAGATAGGTGAGTGTGTTTTCATGGATTTTGTTCCACACACCCTCGTGTGTGATGACCACATAAACCTCTCGAGCTTTGCTCTCGATGTTTATAGGTCATCACACACTTTGGGTGTGTGAAAAAAATCCATAACACACACTCACCTATCCCTTTTTCTCTAAATAAACAACAGTCTTAAAGAATATTGCTAAATATTAGAAAATGTTATGTTCCTCTTAAATGTAATACATTAAAGCAAGGTAAAGAGAATCAAAAACATTAAAAGGAAATCAGCCACAAGAAGCATGTCTACAGAAAAATTAAGTAATTATACTTAATCAAATGTTTTACATATAATTTTGACAATACAAATTCATGCAACAACATTCCAAAAAATTACCCCCCCCAAAAATCAATAAGTGAGATGCAACTGACACATTATCAATTGATGTGGTGTATATAAATCACAGCTGTGTGGAATACGAAATTCAGCTGGTGGAATTCTGGTGGAATTACAATTCCAATGCCATGCTATAGTATGGAATTTCAAAGAAAATTCCACAAAATCCTGCTAAAATTTAAACTTTAGTTATTCCACCTACTTTGAAAAACACTCATCTAAAAGTAACAAAATGTTCTGCGTATCAAGTTCGTTGTCATGTGTATACATAGGTGTGCCGAGTTGTGGGTCATTTGTTTAAAAGGGTGTTGAATCATCGATGTCCAAATATTGCATCAAAATTTAATTCTCAGGTATTTCAAAATTACTTATCCAAATAATTTCTCTTTTGAAAAGTACACTGACCTCTACCTCATGAGTATGTATGTCAAGTTGTAGATCCTAAATTTTAAAGGGGGCTTTGTTATAGGCAGTCAAGCACCAGAATAAAATTTTCAGTTATTTCTGTCTAATGTAAAACTAAAATTCTTACTCATATATCACCATATTTAAACTACTATACAATACTGATTTTTCTTACATTTTCCAAGTCTCTAGCTTCAAAGGACACTAAGTTAGTAGTAGCCAAACTTTCAGAATGTTTAAATTCACTTTTACAAATATAGTATGTAAACTGTAAAATTATAAGTCCCTTTAACTTTAAAACTAGTGTCAACAATGCCATGTAAAAGTAGTAAGAGAGTTGGATGGGCATTGCAAGACCACAATGCCAATGCAGGCAAAGTGATTTCCAGGCCTGCTGTACAGATCAAATGAGTGTGATCCATAGCCAAGTACTGCAGATAGGGGGAGGAGCTAAGTGGGTGTGCATCGTGATTGGGCGTACATGCTCTGAGGATACAAGGAGACAATATTTAACTAGAGATATTCCTGAACAGGAGCACTGTTCAGATGGATCTTCTCCAGGACTTCATGGTCCTGGAGCATGTGAGAAGTGTTTGTGACAGACATTATAGAAGCTGCCGGCCCATTGGTGCCACAGTAGTGCTACTGCTCATAATGCAGGTGAGCCATGGTCATCAGAGGGCCAGCCAGGGAAAGAAGGATTGAGCAACAAATGGGCCACTCTCCTTCTCAGGAAGGGGTTGGCAACTCTCTTCACTGCAATACAGCCACCACCTGAGTGATCATGGGTGGTGTTGGTGCAGTAAAGGAGGCAGAACACTAGTGAGGGTTGGGCATTGGCCGAGGACTGGAGTGGAGGTGTGTCTCTGCATGCCACCAACTTATTGGTCCTCCATGTGCACTAACATCTGCAGGGGCACGGACCAGAAAAAAGAAAGACTCCATATCCAGGCCAGGCAATGTGCTCCTACACTGACAAAGCAACTGAAGAGGATCTGGGGAAGGACTTCAGTTGCAGGCTCCTCTGAAGTTAAGATGGGATAAAAAGGGGAGAGCCCCCTCTGTCCCACACAGGGGGTCATCCAGGTCTCTAGATGCCATGGTGTTGGACCCTTATTGGAGCGATCCCCTGTACTCTAAACACTAGCCTGGGTGGTGCATTTGGAACCCCAAGAGAGGGGCTGGATGTTGCGACAGGGGCCTGATAAACAGAAAGTAGAAAAAAAAAAAAGAAATTATAGAAGCTATTTTTGCTAAAATTTTGATGAGGGGTCTTCTTTTCCGGCAAGTTAGAGCGCATTCTGGGGCAAGAAATACCTGTATGCTCAGGATGTGCTGCAGATGTTCCAAGAGGAAGGGGTAGTGGTTATGCTGAGGAACAAGGCAGTCTAGGGGATTAAAACTACAGGACAGGAATTGGGGAAGCAGCTTGTATAAGAGGTCATCAGCAGTAGGAATTAGATGCATTTATTCTCAAAACAAAGGACTTCTTAGCTGTGAGTCAGAAAAATCATAGGCTCTATTTTGGAGCAAGGAAACACAGAGGAGCAACAATTCAGATTGGAATGCAGATCATATAAGAATCACACCCAGCAAAATTGACTACCCTGACAACCTGATGTACTTGTAAGTCTAGGACTTAAAAGCATTCAGAGAGATGTTGTGGGAGAGGAAAATTACTGACTTGTGGCAATTACAGTAACACTTGACAGTAACAGGCACATCCTCTTCATGTTTGCCAGGTGGTATTTTTTGCCCCTGACCCTATGACCTATCCTACTCAAATCCTTCAGGGGTAATGGATCAAGAACAAGGGAATTGCACAACTGCTTAATGCCACTACAATACCAAAAAACACTGAATATACTTGAGCATGAATGAACTGGCCAATGGCAATGATTAGATCCCTTGTAGAAGGTAAGGTTTGTAGGATGACAGTAGAATCCAAAGGATAAACCTCATAGAAAGAGAATGACAGATCATTGCTAAAGGAGACTCAGAATGGAGAAAATAACATTTTGCAGACAGGAGATAAAGAGCACTCTAAAATAGATTAAACAGTATAGACAAAACATGCTTACCATACCATGCACTGCTACCTTAACCCTTAGACTGCCAACAGACTTGGAATGTATAGGAAATCTGGATAAATATATCAACTGTTAAGAAACACAAACTGTGTTCCCCCACCCTGCCCAAGCCCTGGAACACTTACTAAAATGGATTGAATTGGAGGAAATTTTATTTTTCTATGTAGTTTTTAAGGGGAGGAAGGTAGTATAATTTTTCTTTTGGGGACCAGACAAAATAATCCTTTCCCCTTCCTATAGTGAACAACCTGCCTGTATGCTCTGATACTGCATTTTGTTTGGAAAAAGTTTGGAGAGAAAAGAACGCACTTCCTTAAAATCAATAAGAACATATGTTTGATGATTTTTTTATATTTTAGATTTGGATCAAAGCTAATGCTCTGAAGAGCCTTGCACAGTCCTCCTTATTTTCAGAGAAAGCAATTGTGGCCAGCCCCATAAACATGTGGAGGACTTTGTGGGTTCTCCAATTTTTGTGAGGAGGTACAATACCCAATAGTCCAAGTTGTTATTAGTACTGAAAAGTCCTTGGGCTGGATTTCTATGTGCCGGCACAGGGCGCAGAGATGCAGGTGCAGTCATGGACTTTGGCACTGTTGGTGCACCATGCCCACTGTCTGGAACTGCAGCCTATTTTCCAATCACGGGTGTATTTGTAGAACTTGAATAGGGGTTGTGTCAGGTTGTGTCTATGCTTAGATGCAAGCCGTCTGAATTAGTATGCAAGTGGCTCCAACAATGGCACATGCTAAACTTCAGAGATGTGGTCTTACAGTTGTCAATTTGATGTAATGAGAGAAAATATCTTTTTTTTATTAACACAAGTACCATGCATCATATATGCTGCTGGGGTTCAACTCAAAGAAGTGACAAATAATGCACCTGGGATGAGGGAACCCTGGAGGGAGCTACAGAATGGGGGGGGGTTACTGATGATCACCAGGGAGGAAAGGGATCTGGGGTTATCATTTCAGATTACCTAAAGATGTCTAAGCAGAGTGCAAAGGCAGCAGGGAGGGCCAGTAGCATGCTGGGCTGCATAGATATCACTAGTAGAAGGAGGGAGGTGGTGATGCCATAATATCAAACATGGCTGCATCTTTGTAAGGACATTGACAGGATGGAGACAGTTCAGAGAAGTGTGATAAAAATGGTACGGGGCTTACACCAGAAAACATATGAGGAGAGACTAAGTGACCTCAATATGTACTCACTGGAGGACAGGAAGGATCCGGATGACATGACAGAAACATTCAAGTACCTTAAGGGCATAAACAAGGTGCAAGGGATGACATCTTCCAATACAGGAGAAGTAGTGCAAGAACAAGGGGCAAGATATAAAATTGGAAGGAGGCAGTTTAAAGGATAATGTGAGGAAGTTTTTCTTCATGAAGAGGGTGCATGCACGGAATAGTCTGCCACAGGAGGTGGTGGGAGCAAGCACAGTGGAGAGAGATTTAAATATGCATGGGACAGACTTTAAGGAACCCTAGGAGTGAGAAGGAGAGGAGAAAGCCACTGACCTAATAGGGTCAAAGGTCACAAACACGGGGGGTTGCTAATGGGCAGACTAGATGGGTCTGGTGGTCCTTATCTGCTGGCAATTTCTATGTTTCTATATATGAACATACAAACATAAGAAACTTTGCCAGCAGAAGCAGGCTACAATGGTCTGTCTAGTTTGCTTGAGTGTGCAGCCCCATCTATTTTACTGGAGCTGTCCCCCTCCCCCTGCCTCCCCTCATTATCCTCCCACTCACTCACTTCCCCCCTACCCATCTTCCCTCCCTCCCATTTGCAACCCTCTTTTGTACTCTGTCCCACACCTTTTTAAAACTTCCCACTGTGTTCGGGGATATCATCTCCTCCGGTAGCTCATTCTATTTTTAAATCACCCTTTCTGTGAAAAAGTGCCTTCTCATTTCCTTTTTAAATCTAGCCCAACAAGTTTCAGACTGTGTCTCCTTGTATTCCCCTCCCTTTTTAAATTGAAAATTCCCTCAGCTCCAACCTTGTTTATACCCTTAAGGTATTTGAATGTTTTTATCATATTCCCCCTTCTCCCTTCTGTCCTCTAGGGAGTACGTATTGAGCTCCCTCAGTCTTTCCTCAAATGGTTTGTCCCCCATGCTTTGAATCATTTTGATTGCCCTTAGCTTGACCCCCTACAGCAAGTTGGATGCCCTTCTTCAAATAAGGGCACCAGTACTGCACACAGTACTCCAGGTGTGGCCTCACCGTAGACCTGTACAAGGACAGTATGACATCTTCCTTCCTGGAGGTGATTCCTCTGGCGATGCACCCCAGCATTTTATTTGCTTTGGCTGCTGCTTTCTGGCACTGTAATGAGTGTTTCATGTCACCCTTGACTATCACCCCCAGATCCATTTCCTCCTCTGTGCTGGACACCTGCTACCCCTTCAGATAGTAGCTGGCTCTAAGGTTTCTATCTCCCAGGTACATGACTTTGCATTTCTTGGCACGGAACTCCAACTGCCAGATGCCAGACAACCTCTCTAGCTTGGCAAGGTCTTCCATGAACTCCTGTCTCCTCTCCTCCATGTCTTCCTTCCCACAAAGCTTAGTATCATATGCAAACAGGCAGATAGTACTTCTGACCACCTCCACAATTTCCCCAATAAAGATGTTGAATAGCACAGGTCCAAGTACTGAGCTCTGTGGGACCATGCTGATCACAGGCCTAGGCTTGGATAAATAGCCCCCCCCACCATCTCCATCTGGTTTCTATCTTTCAACCAGCTTCTTACTCACCCCCACAGCTTGTCCCTGACTCCCAGGTTACCCAGCTTGCTGAGCAGCCTTACATGAGGTACTGAGTCAAAGGCTTTACTCAAGTCCAGGTATAGGACATCCACCGCCTGTCCTTTGTCCACTGACCTAGTGACCCAGTTAACTAAGTCTATCATGTTCATCTGACAGGATCTTTCTGAGACAAACCCATGCTGCCTAGCAGAGATGGGTAAGTTACTTTTTCTATTACTTTTGGAAACTTGTTCCAGAAAGCTCTGTACAGTCACTAACAAGGATGAAGAAGTACTGGAAAAAGTAATATGCCTTACAGTTACAATTACTTTATGTCTTTTTATACAAAAGTAATACGTAACTGTAACTGATTACATTTATTTGAAAGTAACTAGTAACTAACCTATTCCTTTCAAATAAATGTAGTTATTTATTATTTTTGAATTGTTTTTGTATAAAAAGAAAGAAATAACTGTAACTGGCAGGTGTACTACTTTTTCTAGTACTTCTCTATCCTTGCTAGTGACTGCACAGAGCTTCCTACATCAAGTTTCCAAAAGAAATAGGAAATAATAGAAAAAGTAACTTACCCAACACTGCTGCCTAGTATCTGGAGAATGTTAACCTCCAGAATGTTCACCAGCTTTTCTTTTAGAATGGTCTCCATTAATTTGTCTACAATGGAGTTTAGGCTGACTGGCCTGTAGTTCCCAGGTTCAACTCTGGGCCCACTTTTGTGAACTGGCACCACTTGTGCTGTTCTCCAGTCAAAAAGGCATGTGCCCCATCTCCAGCGAGCTGTTAAACTGCTCCACTATGGGGGCTACCAGTACATCTGCCAGTTCCCTTAGCACCCTTGGGTGTACACCATCTGGGCCTGGTGCCTTGTCTACCCTAAGGGGCTCTGAGACCTTCTAAGACCCTGTGCTCACTAATTACCTTATCTGTCTCATCTCCCCCCATGTTTATGCCAAACTTCCCCTGCAGCATTGGTCCATCCATTTCCCCATCACTTAGAGCATCAGCGATGTTACAAAATCCAGACTTTGTTTTTGCCAATCAGCTACTGTTTATTACTGCACACATTGTCATAGAAATGAAATCTTTTCCCCCAGGCATAATCTGTTCACGTTGAATTTTCCTTCAATGATGTGAAATCATAACCTGCTTCTATGGAAGAGATTGTGATGTCATAAGCAGAGGATTATGACTCATGGCAGGAAAAGGAGCAAAGACAAATGAAGCCTATGGGACAAGGGCCTGTTTTCATGCAACTAGCTGTAGCACTAAATAATGTAATATCCTGAAATTCAAATTGTTTTGGAATCTTATAAGATCTGAGTCTTCAGTATGCCTTGTCACTTTTTTTGCAAGAAACTGGAAAATCACTTCAAAGTTTAATACTAAGGGACACATTTTCCAAAGGGTCATACAGGGTGTGGACATAAATGCATGCTGCACCTGTGTCTGTCTTTCAGACTGTGTCAAAGCTGCCATGCTACAGTTATGAAATGTTGTGTGTTTCTGTGACAAAATGTCATAATTTGTGGTAAAACAAGGCAAAAGTAATTTTGGTCATTTTTTGCTGCAATTGTTTCCTTTTTGGGATGCAAACTTTGGCCACAGATCATCTAATAAGTGGTCTAACAGTTTCAATGGATTTCCTTTTTGAAAATAGCAATTGGTGGATCTTAGCTGGATACTTTTGAAAATTATGTACTAATGCTTAAAAAAAATAATTTTAAGTATATTTTGTTTTCATAGGTACCTGTTCTGTCAGTAGAAGTCTGCAGGCATGTATGGAGGAGAATGCAGCTGAAGGGGGCTAACATGGCCCAGGACTGAGAGAGCATCTACAGGAGGCAGACACGGACCAGCGATTCCCGCACAGGCTGAGGGCTGTGGCATAAGTATAGGTTTAAATTTATTATCGGTGCTGTTGTATCAGGTGTAGGGAAAGCGTTTTGTTTTTCTGTGCTGAAGTACTGCTGGGCTAAGTAATCGAACTTTGCTGCTGGTGTGTGTTTTATAGGTTTACAGCTACCATTTCTGAATTAAGGTGGGCTGAGTAAAAGAACTTAGCTGTGGGTGTTTGCTTTAAAGCTTGACTTTACAGTTATCATTTCCTAGGCAGTGTAGCACTGTTTCTTTCAGGTACATACCTTGAGGAGTTAGACTTTCGGGGGCCATATCGAGGAATTCAAAGTGTTGTGGTGGTGTTTGCAGGATTCCTGAATCTAATATTGGCCTGCTGAATTTTCTGGGCTGATTGTTTTCTAAAATTAAACGCCACCAAGGTAGGTAGTAGAGATGGCTGGGTGACGCAGAGGGTGGACTGAGCCAATCAAGCAGGTCAGAAAGAGTGCCAATTCCAAACAAAGACAAGGGGGGTACTTATAGCCTCTGAGATATGTAAGCACTCCATATGGAGGAGAACACAGCAGAAGGGGGCTAACAGGGTCTGGGACTGAGAGGACATATGCAGGAGATGATCACAAACTGGCTATCCCAGCACAGGCTGAGGTCTGTGGCATAGGTATTTGTTTAAATATTTTATCAGTGCTATTGTATCTGGTGTGGGGAAAGCATTTTGTTTTTCAGGGCTGAAGTATGGCTGGGCTAAGTAATCAAACATAACTGCTGATATGTGCTTTACAAGTTTACAGCTACCATGCCTGAATTATGTGGGCTGAGTAACAGAACCTAGCTGTGGGTGTTTGCATTAAAGCTTGACTTTACAGTTACACAATTAGCTCTCCCTCAGCTGTTCCTGCTTTAACCCTCCTTAATACCTATCCCCAGTTTCTTCCTTCCTACCCTGACTCTCCCCCCCGGCATGGTTCTCAACATCCTGAAGGGAGAATCAAGAAATGTCTACCCCTTCTCCTACTATTTAGTTCTTGCCTCTCCCCCTCTCTTCTCCATCTGCCCTTCTGGGCCACCCGTGTGCACAACCTACCCCATCCTTTTTACTCCAACAGCACATGCATACTACCTCGAGCCTGCTCCTGGTACGCTCATACACTATAATGGTTCTCTTGCATTATTACTGTTTTGTACGTTTATATTTTCTGTTGTATGATTTCGGACATGTATTGTAATTTAACCAATGTTCCACTACTGTTTATTGTACAATACCTTGTGTTCCAATGGTTGCATAATCCTACAATGTTGTATTGTTTGTACTACCCACATACTATTGTAACTGATCAGCCTTCACAACCCTATGTAACCCACTCCTCCCAGGTTACATTATGACATGGGCAGCTTGTTGTTCAGTGTGCCCGCCAGGTGAAACATTTCAATAAATAAAAAATAAATAAAACAGTTATCATGTGCTGTGCAGTATAACTCTTTCTTTCAGGTACATTCCTTGAGGAGTTACACTTTTGGGGGCCATATGAAGGAATTTGGAGTGACGTGGTGGTGTTTTCAGGATTCCTGAGTAGTTATTTTATTTATTTTGTACTGGAAAGTATATGAGCAAAAATGCCCATTTTCACAAATGTCAAGGTTACAGAAAAAAGAAAAGGAACTGAGTGCAACATACAGAAATAAATAAGCATATTTACAGAGATGAATTGTTGCCAACACTTCATGATAACTAAAATATGATGTAAAAAAATCATTACTCAGGTTTAAGAACAAGAAATTACATGAAAGCAAAACACAAAATTTAGGCACAAGTGAAAAACATGAATTGTCAAAGCAAATATATTACTCAATAGGAGTTGAGAACTCTTTTTCAGGGTAGGAAATGGCAAAAAAGCATGACAAGATAATAGGAGGGGGCCAGAAGAAAATGGGAGAGTAGGTAGTAAAGGGGGAAGCAGATGGTGTGGTTAAACCTGCAGGTTCTATGGCACACATTTTACCAATGTTGATATCACCAAGGCTGACTACATGGGCAACGACATATGTTACTTTCCAGGAGTAGACTCCTGATTGAGACACTGAAGGAGAAGATGGAGCTACATAACCGTGTGCCTCATGGCAGGTTGTTATATAGCTTAGGACTGTAATAGGAAATGGAGTTCTGGGCATGTGAGGTATGGAAGAAGGGAATGTCAAAAATCTGGCTGGATCCCCCTCTGGTGCAGTGCTTGAGGGAGGATTTGGAGAAAAGGGAGGAGATGCTTAGTGGCCTCAGGTTTAGACTGACCTTGTTTAAGAACAGAAGTGTTTTAACTTGGAATCTTCCTTTCAAGGAGAGTCAATTTGGGGGAGTGTAGAGGGAACAGTGATGAATGGACCAAAGGAGACCAGAAATAAAACATGCAACACTGGAGCCGGCCCAGTAGCACTGAGGGTTGAGGTGCTGGATGCCACACCTCACTCCATGCTGGCAACCCAACTTTGCGAACATGCCCGGGCCATCGGGGGTTGGTGGGAAGGGAAAGGATTGAACGTCCAGAGGACTGCTCTCCTTTGCCTGGGGAGGGAGTGGGGTCTCCATCACACTGCAGTGGCCCCCGATGGAAATATGGGGCACTGCAGGAGCGGTGCACATGTGGGGTAAAGTGCGGTGGACATCGGCATGTAGTGCCTTGACATCACTGCATGTCCTCACTTCAAGGGGAAATACAGGGAGGGAAATGGCAGACGACCGAGGCAACTTGATTGCTGCACTTCAGAACCCAGGGGGCCTGTCATGGAATTGCACTGCGGCAGTGGTTCCCGGCCTAGTGCGAGGGACATAGGGGGATCCCCTCCGCAGGTACGGCTGCGTGCCAGACGGTATGTGAGTGAGCCTACCATAGCATCATAGTGTCATAGAAAGCAACAGCCTCAGGAGGCAAAAATGCCCTTTATGAGCTCACCACCAGCATGGTGGATTAAAATTCTATTTTAAATAAGATTTTTTTTACTACTCATATAATTGTCCAGCTGTCTTTTAAATATAGTCATGGTGTCACTCTCTATTATTTATCTTGGGAGGTTATTACATTCAGTCACCACCCTTAGGGTGAACCAGTGGCTTCTTTTCTGAGTTTTATAATTATGCCCTCTTAATTTGAGGCTGTGGATTCTAGTGATAGCGCATGTGTCATTCCTCATTATATCCAAGGTTTCAAGCAGAAGTGAATCTTTAATAGCTTTCATCATCATCATCATCAAATCTTTATTTATTCAGGCGAACATCATTGAGCAAGGCTCATTTACAAGATGGCCCTGATAAGGTCAAGGTTCAATAGTTGATACACAACAGATACATCATACACTTATATAAGACAGTTATACATACAGGGGAAAATAATGTTTATAAACACAGTGATGTACAGTAAATTCACATGATAAACGGTTACAGGAAAGTTAAGCTAATATTTACAGTATGTACAGTATATACATATCCCAGTGGGGGGGCATGGCAGAAACTCAACATAATGTAATACTAGGATGGTGACGGTATTACTGGGTGCCATAAGATGGGGTGTCTGTCTGGAAGGAATATGCCATATATGGTTTGGAAGGAGATTTGTGAGATAACAATGCTAGCTCTAGTGGTAGCAATTGCATTTCTCTTTGAAGAAGACTGTACAATGCTGGATGCAAATGGAATGATATTGGACAGTTTTAGGGATTTTGTGTAGGGTGTTCCATGCTATAGCTAGAGAATAGCTGATTGCTGCCTTCCTAGCCTGGTGTTGAATTTGGGCAATTTGAGCAGGATGATGTTGTTGCTTCTTAGGGCATAGGAGCTAGGAGAGGTCTGGGTGAAGCAGTCCAGGATATAGTTTGGAAGTTTTTTTGACAACGCTCTGTAAATCCATAGTGCTGCATTTCTGTTCCTTCTGAGGTGAAGGGAAACCCACCCAACTGCAGCATAAAGACAGCAATGATGAGTATTAGATGGCAGACCTGTAATGAACCTTATTGCTCTATGATATAAGGTATCCAACTTGTGATGGTAGGAGATGGGGCAGTGACTATAAAGGAAGTCTGCATAGTCAACAACTGATATATGTCAAACATAGATCACCTCAAAGTTGTCTGTAATCCAGAGAAAAGAGGTCTAATACTTGAAGCCTTGCCTCATATTCTAGGCAGTTCATACTCTAATGCATTTGGTTACCTTTCTTTGTACTCCATCTATAACTTTTTTTCCTTTTTTTGTGACTGGTGCACAAAAGGGGGAGCAATAGTCTAGATGTGGTATGACTAGACTTGTGTCAAGCAGGAGAATCACTCTAGCATCCCTACGTTTAATATATTTAAAAATACAGCCAATAATTCTGTGGCACTTTTTGACCTTAGCCAACGTTTGGGTATCAAAAGATAATTTATTGTCCCCTAAAACTCCTAGATCTTTTTTGTTAGTTGTCTCAGAAACTTGAGCATCATTTATTTTATAAATGAAGTTCTGATTATTATAACCCAAGTGCATAACTTTACACTTTTGTTCATTAAAATACATTTTATTGTCCTTTGCCCAGATACCCAACTTATTCAATTCATTTTGAAGGTGATTTGCAGCTTGTGCATTATTGACTATGCATCCCAGTTTACAATCATCTGCATACTTTGTCATCCATATGTTACTTGTTGGTTGCATTGTGGAAATCAATATGTTAAAAAGGACGGGTTCCAATATGGAATCCTGAGGAACCCTACTGCCAACCTTTTCCCATTGATAGCAATGTCCTCTAATGACAACACGTTGGCATCTATTTTGTAGCCAAGATATAATCCAGTTTATTATATTATGGTGAAAATCAAGCTTATACAGTAGATTGATTAGTAGCTGATGAGAGACTTTATCGAAAGCCTTGGAAAAATCCAGAAAAATAATATCCACTGGGAGCCCTTGATCTAAAGATACAGTGACATTTTTGTAAAAATTCAACAGATTAGTTAATCAGGATCTCCCTTGAGTGAAACCATGCTGAGTTAAATCCTGTAAGTTATTACCAGAAATATGAACTTCAATCAGGGTAAATAATAGTCTTTCAAAAAGTTTACCAATGGCTGATGTAAGACTGATGGGCCTGTAGATAGATACAATTTTTTTATTACCTGATTTATATATCGGGGTAACATGAGCCTCATTCCAGGACTGAATTGTTTCACCCTGACTCAAAGAGGCATTAAACAGTAGAGATAGGGGACCACTGATAACTTTAGATATTTCTTTAAGGAAACAAGGATGAATGTTATCCAGACCAGGAGATGAGTGAGGTCTAAGAGTTTGTAATAGATTTTCCACTTCAACTATGGTGATTGGTGAAAGATGTGATTTCTGTTTATATGTCACATCCTTCACCAGATTATCAGTAGGAGTAAGCAACCATTGAACTCATTGGTCATAGCTAGTTCATTACTTATAATGCCCATACAGGTTTCAGTTGGGCCTAATGCAGAGTGGTTACCTTTTAAGGAACCAATATAATTATAGAAAGATTTGCAATTGTCCAATGTTTTTGTTGCCAAATTCAATTCAAACTCCTTTTTGGTTTTTTTGATAATGTGTTTCAAATTTTTGTTTTTTTCTTTATATGAGTTCCATGAAATTATAGTAGGATTTCATTTATATTTCCTATAATAACTCTTTTTCTTGTTTATGACCCTCTTTATACTCCTATTCCACCACAGTGGTGTTCTGAGGACTTTATTATATTTGTACCTAATTGGGATCCATGTGTTAACACAAAAATTAAGCTTAATCCTTATATGATCCCAGATTTTTTGTAATTCTAGGTCATGGAGGTCTGATTCCCAGTCCCAGTCTCTTAAGTATTTATATCTTTCTTTGTAGTTTGCTTTCATAAAATCCTTAAGAACAGTCACCCCAATTATGACATCATTGTTAATATTAAGTTTAACTGACACCATATTGCGATCATTGTCTCCCAGTGGTTCATCAATAACTGGTGTAGACATCCTGTCTTCCATGTTAGTAAGGATAATATCAAGTAGGTTATTATGTCTTGTCCCCTTATGAACTATTTGTGATAAATTCTGATTAATAATAAGATTAATAAAAGAGGATTCAACCTGATTATTGTCTTCTAGTGTAATTCAATCAATTTTGGGGAAATTAAAATCACCCATAATGATATAGTTATGGATACTGTCCATATTTTGTAATGATGTTAATAGTGCATTGTTTTTAGCCTGGCTTAGATTGGGGGGTCTATAACAAAGGGCTACCCTTATTGATTCATTAATAAGATTAACTTGAACTCATATTGCTTCTACTTTACTGTTCATGATAACATCTGGAGTTATACTATGAGCATTATACTTATTAGATATATAAAATACAACCCCACCACCTCTGGAATCCACTCTATTTTTATGAAACATTGAACAGCCTTGAATTTCAGTATTCCACTCATTCACTAAAAATACCACCAATAGCTTAATCTGGATCAAGGCCAGTTGGCATTCATCTGTATCCCCCTCGTGCCTGAAAATAGGCAGGATTTGTCTAGTGCACTTACCTGGTCAACAAAAACTAAATAAAATAAAATAAATAAATAAATGCCCTGTAAACCAGGTTTCAAACAATATGAAGTCTTGCTGTATTCTGACTATTGCAGTTAGCCCCAGCAATCAAACTGCCCCAGAAAGTAGAGTGTTAATTTCTATGCAAAGCATAGAACGTGGAGCTGGAGCTCAGTTCAAACCTCTGTCTGCTGCACTTTGAAGAGCAACTGTCAGATTATTTACTCTGCCTAACTCCTTTGCTCATGGTTCAAAAGTTGGTTAAAGTCCTCAGTTTTACCGATTATTTTTAACAAGTTTCAGTTCGGAACTCTGTCTGTAGTACAGTAAGTACTAGGTAATGAATTAGACATAGTAAACTTGTGGACATTGTAAAAACTGATTTTTTGACTGGTTTGACTGAACTGGTTGTTTAGAGAATTATATGTTCTGTCTTTGTTTCTAAACTTAGAGTGTGGTTACCAGTCCTTATCAGTTTTAAGCTGACCTATAGGGCCCTACACAATCAGAGACCTGGCTACCTGAAAGATCTCCTTTGTCCCTACTGTCCCTCCCGCTCTCTCTGATCCACTGACTAGGGATTGCTAGAGATTCCCAGGGTTTGCTTAAAAACTTCAGGGGCCAGATCTTTTAGCTTTATGGCCCCATCCCTGTGGAATTCTCTATTCATCAGATGTGAGATTGCCCAACTGTCCAAAACTTTAAGGAGGCTTTAAAAACATATCTTTTTAGCCTAGCATATAATGATTTTTGAATGCTGTTGTCAAGTCTGTTTTAATATTGTCTTAATTATTTATTATTTTATCATGCAATGTACAGGCACCTTGGTTTTGGAAAGGCTCCTTTTACAAATACAGGTTGATTTGATTTAAAAAAACCCTGCATTTTCTTGTGTTTTTTTTCCAATACCTGTGACACGGTTAGAAACTGATAAGGGGGTCTTCCTTGGTTGTTTGCCATAAAAAGGGTAAGTCTATGGTTAGGATGGCTACTTCTGAAAAACCCAAAAGAAAAACAGGGCCCACTGGGTTTCAACACTGCAGTGTGTGTGGGGAGGTCTTTGCTAAGGCTGATCCCCACACCACCTGTGTTTATTGTCTGGGGTTTGACCACCTCGATTCAGACTGCCAAATCTGTAAAAATTTCCCTAAGTCTACCCTGGAAAAAAAGATTAGGTAGGCTTAGGGATAAGGAGGCTGAGAAGCCCACTGACCTGAATAGCCAGCCCAGTTTGGTTCTGACTGAACCTGAGGGAGTGCCCTCTGATCAGGGCAATACTTCTTCGTGCAAGAGGAGAGCCAATCATGAGGGATCAGTTCCTACAAACAGAATAAGAAAAGAAAAATCAGCTGGTTCAGATCCAGAGACCCATTTTCCTACCACCGAAGAGATTGCCAAAGCAATAAGGACAGTAGAATTGCTTTGTCCGGTTCCATCTGATCCAGCGCCTTCTGGCAGGTGCTCGGTTTGGTCAATTCCTCCAGTTCAAGATTATGCCCCAAGATTTCTATGAACTGGATTTGGAGGGGGATGAGGATTATAATGATGATGATGACAATGCTGTGGGAGGTCTGGTTGAGCCCATTGAACTGGACATCTCCCAAGACAGGCCTTCTGGTGTTTCCCCTCCTAGGCTTTCTGAGTCCCCTTCCCACTACATGTTTTACAGGAAAGTGGCAGAAACCCTCCAGCTCCCTGTGGAAGAAGCTGTAGAGGAACAGGAGGAACCTGATTATGTGGAGATGATGGACATCCCAGAGTCCACGAGACTGTCTATTCCCCTTCATAAGTCTTTTGGGAAATAGATACAAAAGATTTTAAAAACTCCAAATTCTGTACCTCCTGTCAACAGAAGGATAGACAAATGGTGCACCATATCAGGTTCAGGTATAGAGTACTTGTGTCAACAATGCAGCCATGTTGGGGTTGTGCAGACTGCAGCCTGTGATAAGGCTAATATACCCTTGGCTTCACACTCCCCAGATAAAGACTCTAGGAAGCTGGATGCCATGGCAAAGAAACAGTACATGGCCACCCCCTTGGGACTCAGGTAGCCTCATGTTAATTTTATTAATGAGATTAGCAATATGAATGTGGAAAGTTAGGTGGGGATTGAGAACCAAGCCAAAGTGTTTATAGTCATCAGCTTTTTCTATGCTGTTCCCATGAAGGTCAGTGAGGGTACAATTTAAATTAAAATGTTTCCTAGGGTCAGAGAAGATCATGAACTTAGTCTTCTTGAAGTTAGGGACTAGGTTTTTTGAATAGAACCATAAGTGGAGTCTTAAGAAGTCTGTTTGCAAGTTGGTGAACATAGAGTTGTGGTTTTTGTTGCTGCAGCAGAGAGCACCATTACCTGTATAGAGGACTATTTTAGTGGTAAGGCAGATATCAGGGAGCTTATTAATAAAAAGGGAGAAAAGAAGAGTGCCTAATATACAGTCCTGAAGGACCCCACAATTTATTTGGCAGTCATTGGAGAGATGCTCATTTATAGTTGTCCTATGGGATCTATTAGAGAGGTAGCTACTCACTCAATTTATTATATTCTTGAAGATTTGAAGGCCCAAGATGGTGTCAAGGAGAAGGCTGTGGTCAACCAGATCAAAAGCTTTGGTCGGATTGACAAAGACCTAGCCTGTAAACTGACCTTTTTCATTAACCTCGTAGATATCCCGTGAACTTGACCAAAGCAATTTCAGTGCTGTTGCCAACTCCGAAGCCATGCTGTGCTCCTATGAGTAGGTCATGATCACCAAGGAAGGCCATAAGTTGTGTGTGCACAACCTTTCCATTGATCTTGGAGAGAGGGGCAAGGAGAGAGATGAGATGGTAGTTCCCAACCTCGCTTCTGGACCCAGATTTGTGGAAGGGTTTAACTGTTGCAGATTTCCAGATGCTGGGGAAAGAGCTGGAGCAAAGAGAGTGGTTTAGTATATTGGTCAGGTAGTAGCTAGCAGTAAGATGCACAACTTTAAAATTTTGTAATCAATTCAATCGTCCCCTACACTGGGCTTAGGGTTGTTTTTCTGGATGAGGTGGATGGTGTCTGAGGGCTTAAGGGCATGGAAATAGAATTTTGGACAGTTTTCAGGGTAGGAGAAGAGATTGTTCTCCACTGCTGGAGGGGAGGAGAAGGGGGAAGGTCTTGCGAGGAGGGTTTATATTTCTTGAGGTCACCAAAGAAAGAATTAAAATTGTCAGCAACTTCTCCTGGGTTGCTGGTCAGCCTATTCTCTTGAAGGAGGGTGATAGGTTCAGTAATCTTGTTCTTTCCAATATAGGAGTTTAGATTACCCCAGAACCTTAGGGGGTTTGCCAATTCACAGAGTTGTTTGTTTTTGAAATAATCAATTTTAGCTTCCTGAGTGGAAGATTTACACTTATTTCTCAGAGATTTACAGAAAGCAAGCAGGGAAGGGTCCTGATTCTTGTTGTAGTGAGCCGAGGCCTTATCTGTAGCCCTCATTAATTTTATGATATCAGGAGAGACCCATTCATTGACATGACCCCTGATGATGATTATCTTAATGGAGGTGAATTTATCACAGATTCTATTAAAGATGTAGGAAAAAGTGGTGACAATAGTGTCATGGTCATCAGGCCAATTGGTAAAGGCCCAGTTCATTTGGTGGAAAGCCCGCGTAAGCTCCTCCATGATGTCATTAGTCAGATGTCTGGAGGAGATTAATTGGGGGGGTTAGGGGATTGGGTTGACCAGATGCAGAAAGTGGCACAGTGGTCACTGAGGCAGTCTGGTAGTTTGCCTGACTGAGTGAAATGAGCAGGGTCTGTGACCACAATCCAGTCAGTCAAGGATTGGGTCCCAGTTCTGTAGTTTGTCCTGGTGTGGGTGGTGATTAGTTGTTCCAAGCCAAGACCAGCGAAGTAGCCCCTTGAATGGTCTGCTTGATAAGGGGCCCACTTTAAGTTGAAGTCCCCAAGGAGCATATACTCCCTGTTTAGAGGGAGAGAGTTCTTCGAGGCCAAAAGAGCCGCCAGGTCGGGGGGGGTACCCGGGGGGAGGTAAGCAGTGGTGAGATTGAGTATTTTACTTTTACCTATGAGAAGGTTTACAGAGTCTAATAGAGGCTCGTCGAATTTTATGGGCTGATTGTTTTCTAAACCAAATACCATGCAGGGAAGTAGGAAAGATGGCTGGATGATGAAGAGGGTGGCCTGAGCCAATCAAGTGGGTCAGAATGGGTGCCAATTCCAAACAAAGACAAGGGGGCTACTTATAGCCTATGAGGTACATAAATGCTCCATATGGAGGAGAACACAGCTGAAGGGGGCTAATGGAGTCCAGGACTGAGTGGGCTTCTGCAAGAGACAGACGTGGACTGACAATCTTCATACAGGCTAAGGGCTGTGGCATAAGTATTTGTGTAAATTTATTATCAGTGCAGTTGGATTGGGTGTGGAAAAGTGTTTATTTATTTCAGGGCTGAAGTATGGCTGGGCTAAATTATCAAACTTAGCTGCTGGTGTTCTTTACAGGTTTACAGCTACCATTTCTGAATTATCTGGGCTGAGTAAAATAACTTAGCTGTGGGTGTTTGCTTTAAAGCTTGACTTTACAGTTATTGTTTGCTGGGTAGTATAGCACTTTTTCTTTCAGGTACATACCTCGAGGAGTTAGACTTTTGGGGGCAGCATAAAGGAATTCAGAGTGTCGTGATGGTGTTTGCAGGATTCCTGTCTAATACAGGCTTGCTGAATTTTCTGGGCTGATTGTTTTATAAACACAAATGCCACAAAGGGAGGTACTCATCCCACCTCCCCCTAATCCCACCCTCCCCCAGCTCATCCAATTTTATAGGTTCCCACTACATTGATACTTCTTGGCATACACTGAAGAATACAAAAGGAATACAATTTGCACCCTACATTTTTAGGTCAGTCTGCAATATTTATTTATTTAGTTTTTGTTTACTGGGAAAGGTGTCATAGTCACAAAATATGACTATTTTCAGACATGTCCTGGGAGGTTGCAATACAAAATTGGCAGCCAAAACAAATAGCAGGTATAGTTCAGAGGTAAATCAACCATACGAGGAAAAATCTACACTATATTCTGTGACGTAAACAGTATTGCTAAAATGACAGAGACAATGGCAGGAATATACACAATAGTACACAACGTAATAAGCATACAATCATAGTGCAGTAGCATTTTAACACATAATCCATGGTAAGTGCTACATGTAACAGTAACAAGGGGTCAGTATAACGTAAGAAAGATGACCCCTATACAAGTGTTCAGTCTGCTGTAAAGCACAAAGGAGAAGAAGGAGAAAGACAAAAAAACAACATGCAGGAACGGAAATGAAGGAAAGTAGGTGGGATAGAGTTCTCACTTATGATGCAGGGAGCAGTGCAGTGCAGTGGGTGTGGTACAGCAGTATTCAGGGGAAAGTTCTAGGAACTGCAATGCTGCCCCATATGCAGGCACCCCTCTGGGCTGAGGGCATAGGTGACCAGTCTCTGAGATGATCTTGCAGGAATACTGAGGACCTTTGCCCCCATCCAGAGGCCTTCATGTCCCCAGCCAGCACCCCAATGGATTCCTCAGCAGAGGGCTGAATGGAATATGGTGGGCTGAGGGAGGCTGAGGAAGGGGTTCCAAGGCACATCCCTAATTCAGTCCAACTCCTGAACTCATTTGATATCCTACTAATGAGGGTGACTCCTGAAAGGAAACCCAGAGTTGAGACCAAGGAGGATGTGTAGATCACCCAGGAGGGCAACCAGCAGGCAAGTAGAAGAAAACCCAAGAGAAGGCGTAAGCAACTCCTGGTGGGGGACTAAATTGTCCGGGGCATGGATTTGAGTTCAGGACCAGGGGAAGAGGGGAAGAGAGAGAGAGAGAGAGGTCAACTGCCTTCCAGGAGGCACTGCTAGGCAGGACAAGGAGCGGATTCTGGGGATCATTAAAGCAATCACTAGGAGGGGTGGAGGGTCTGGAAGTTTTTGTTCACCTTGAGACAAATGACCTATCCAGTGATAGGGTAAACACTGATGAGGTACAGGAGGACTTCAGGCAGTTGGGAGAGCACCTTGGAAAAGTAGTAGTCTCCGTAACTTTTCAGAGGTGCTCCCAGTCCATGGCAGTGGGGAGGCTAGAAGTCTCTGTGTCAGAAGCTTCAACAAGTGGTTGGAGGGCTGGTGCAGAAAGAAGGGATATGGCTTCATTGGGGACTGGGGACTCACCTGGAGTGATGTTGCCCTGTAATCTGGTGACAGGCTGCATCTCTCCAGGAGGGGAGAAAGCAGTCCTAAATGAACAGTTTAAGAACTTTCTTGCAGTGTGTTTGAACTTGTCAAGGGTGGGGCAGGCCAGCAGGAGCAGGAAGGCTTTAGCAGTCTACCCCCACAAGTTAGAGAAGCCAGAAATGAGGAACAGGAAGGCAAGATGCAGGCAGTAACACCTGAAACAGGCAGAAAGGGTAATGCAGAAGAAGGAAGGCAGAAAAAAAGGGTTATCAGGGTTGAGGGGAAGAAGCAGGAGAGCAAAGACACAAATAGAGGGAAGATAGGTAGCAAAGCATGGATGCATGCAGCCTGGGAAATAAAACCCAGAGCTGGAGGCATTGCTGGTACAGGCAAACCTGGATATAGAAGCAATAACAGAGATTTGATACACTGCAAACTATAACTGGGATGTAAATGTACTGGGATATGATCTATTCTAGAGGGATGGGGAGTAAGAAAAGGGGGTGGTCTTGTACTTCAGGGAGGGTATAAAGGCAATGGAGGTACAAGGTAGGCAGGGGGAGGCCGAGGCACTCTGGGTCACCCTTGAGTCGGGCAAGGGTGCAGCAATCCACACAATGGTAAGCTAAAGGCCTCCAGCACAGGGGAGGAGGTGGATAGAAAGCTAGTGGAAGAAATGCATGACATGTCAGCAAAAGGAGAAGTACAGCTGCTGGGTTATTTAAGTTTGCCAGATGTGGATTGGACCATCTCAGCTGCTGCCTCAACCAGGGAGTAGAGACGTCTTGGATTCCCTACAGGAGGCAGGCCTCAAGCAGCTAGTGCTTGATCTCACCAGGAACAGGGCAACTCTGGACCTACTATTGACAAACAGTGACAAAATCGAAGAAGTCAGGGTAGATGGTCAACTCGGATTCAACGACCACCACATAGTGTGGTTTAGCTTGGAGACAGGGGCACAGTTCAGTCACACAAAGGCAAGGTTCTTGGATTTCAGGAGGGCAGACTTTGCTAAGATGGGGAGGTGAATCAAAGAAGCATTTGTAACCCCCCCTGTTACCCAGGGTTACAAGAATCCCAATTAGACCTAGTGGCAGGCAGGGAAGGCAGCTTGTCAAATCCCAGTTAAATGGATTTCACACTGTCTCACTCTGTTCTCAGTCTCAGCTGAGACTGAGGGATGAAATCATTTTAGAACTGTCACAGCTGCATAAGCCACACTGGAATGTTGCAGCTGGAGGTTAGGATAGAATTTTGGGTAATTTTAAGTCAGTTCTGTAGTAGAGTGTTGAAGAGGGAGGAAGTGTGCTGCAGCTGCAGGCCCTCAGAGCCCTCAGCTCATGCAAATAGCTATATTTTTGTTGAGATGTGTGTTCTCACCTGAAGAGGAACATAAGAAGAACCAAGTGAAGTGGTAGAGACTGCTTACATAGGTTCAGGGACCCCTCCTTGCAGGGATGGGGGAAGGAATCTGCCTACTTCCAGGGGCAATCCCCTAGTCCGGCTAGACGAAGAAGAAGCTGCCTAAATCTAGGTTCGTGCTGAGGCACCAGAAGTTTGTTGAGATTTCTTTGAAGAGAAAAAGACTGTGGGGCACCTGCAACTAAGGAGTGAGTTTGCTCTGCTAAACAGCCAATGTGTTTTCACCTGGGACAAGATGAATTTAAGTGACAGCTACTGTGGGGTCAGAAAAAGACAGCCAAGTACAGTTTTAAAAGTTGTTGGAATTAGACTGCTTAACTCTGTGGGGGTCTAGAGAAATGGACACAGCCACTCATTTAAGTATGTTTCAAGTTCAGCACACGTGGGATGGAAGAAACAGTAGATTAAATGTGACATACATTTCTAGAGAATCTACAAAGTAAAGTGTTTTCGGAGATGAGGTGTTAAAGCCCAGAGGAATGGCTGGGTATGATTTATGGGAGCAAGAGGTGGGAGACCTTCCTATCTTGCATGACCAGTGTCACTTCTATGGGTTTGCTTTAGGACACCTGTTGCTTTTTCTCAGGTACTTGGCCAGTGCCTGAGGAAAGTATCCAGATGTGGGATTGTTGAAAAAGATTCACTGATGGAGCCAGAAGTGCTCAGAAGTGGTTTAGGAAGCCACCAAGAAATGATCCATGCTATACGGAAAGTAGTTGAAGGGCTGGCATGAGAGTTGAGCCAGGGAAGGAAGGTAGTCCAAATGCTGGCAAGGGAGCTGAGCCAGGGAAACCCAGAGAAGAGTACATTTTGGGCTGAGTGCCCAGTGTGTTTCTAAGCCTGACAGCTACAGTGTATGAGGATGTGTTCTGGTCTCCATAAATCTGCATTACCAAGAGTGTAGCCCTGTGGGGGTCCATCTATGCTTTGTTATTCTGTTGGTTGTGAATAAAAGCCACACTTTAGAATCCCACTCCTGGTTTGGACATTACAGTTATTGCTTCCTGTGTCCAGAGTTACTTGGGCACCCCTGACTAGAAGTCAAACCTAGCCAAAATACCAAGCAACAGTTTTCACCCTGAACCCAGGTTCCAGGTAGGGGGTTACATATGGAGGCACCACACAGTGCTAATAACACAAAAATACCATAAACTCTATCCCTGGGGAAACCCACCAGTTACAAAAATGGAGGTGACCGCTGGGAATCTGTTGAAATTTGGGAGAAAACACAGGAAAGGTTGCTTGGGTGGTGGCTAGCGTTTTGGCTGTCTGGCAGTAGTTAGCCCAAAAAGCTGAAACAAATGTAAACTAAATATGCCACTGTGTGCTGCTGTCTATGTGCTGTTGTGATATTCTCAACTGTTTACCAACGAGCAGTAAAGCCCGAGTGTGTATGCCCTTGTCCTTCATCAAATTACAGCATTTGCCAGCTTTTAAAAGTGTTTGTGACAAAGAAAAGTGTGGAAGACTGTGGGTAGCAAAAGGAAAATTGTGCCCTAGATGTTGGAAATGCTTTCTGTGTGGACTGAGGGACTTGTTGTGCTTAACGGCCATGAAAAATGGTTAAAATGGGCTCCCACTGAGGAGCTACAGTTGAAAAAAAAAAAGACTGTGGCTTGCAGTTAAAATTTTGCCTGCTCAACAATCACCATGAGGAGAAGAGTATTTGAGAGGAAAGAGGCTCATTTGCATGGTGTCGAACGATTGAGGAGACTGCAATCAGTCCCGCCCCAAGCCAGCTCTAGAGTGACTGCACAGCATTGGAGAGGGAGAGTGAGTGGAGTGTGCAAACTGGCTTGTTAGGAGGAGTGTTGCGGTGATTGAAAGTGTTGTAAAAAGTTAAAATTTGACTTTTTCTATTTAAATTCTGGCTCAACCCGCATCTCGATCATCTGGACTGTGAGTGTGTTGTTCCGAGGGGCAATTGTCAGGACTGCCAGCCCACTTCCTTCCAGAGGCCTCCAAGACTGGCTGCAGGTCATTTTTTCATCACAGCAAAACAGCTACTGATAGCAGTGAGTACCATCCAACAGAAATAGCTCAAACTGTGTGATTTTACCAAATAAAAAAAAGCAAGCTGAGTCAGTGTGTAGCAGTATAGTCGCTTTGCAAAGAAGGACTGTGCCAAGTTTGAAAGAAGCTAAAACAAAAATTCTAAGCAATAGACTGTGAGCATAATTATAGGTTCAGCAACAGTATAAATTTTCAGAGCCATGTGAGAGACTGTGAGTTGTATGAGATAAGCAGCAAAAAATGCAGGCAATCCTGTGCTATGAAATACTGATGCTGTATGGGACTGTAAGCTAGAGCGGTGTCTTCAGCAAGTAAAAAGTCTGTGGTAAATCATATAAATGTGGTAGCTGAAAGAACAGTGCAAGTTTGTGTAGTTTGAGCAATGTTATCAGTAGAGTGTGTAAATCGTATGCGCAGTGGCTTGACCCATTTACAGAATGTTGATGCGTCAGGAGTGCTGCCACCACCATTACAGGGTGGGATAGTATGTAAACACAGTAGCAGAGGAGCCATTTTGAAAAAAAAAGTTTTCAGTGATGTGGGACTTGCAATAACAGTGAGCGTTATTTGTTTTTCTCTGCGGTCATGGCTTCAGGACCAGCCCACTACCCGGATCATGCCCAGACTGTGATAGCAGTAGAAGTTAACTAGCTACGGGACATTGAGAGATATTACTATGGGGGATGGCTGCCTCCTCATGTGGCGATTTCTGGATATCCAGTGCGAGTATGTATGATGTGCTTAAATGCTGGACGGGACATCTTCATGGTACCTCACTGTTCTGGGTGCCTAGAGAAATATGGTTTGACCAAAGTGCCCAAGATTCATTTGGCTCCCACATGGACAAAAATTCAAGAATCTGCAGTTGGCAGCACACAGCACCAGGCGGAGCCTGTTGGAGAAGGCCCCTCAGAGAGTGGCACAAAGCAAGAGGGTGCAGATTTATAGACAGGACAATGTGCTGATGTTTCAGAGTCTGAGTCACAGAGAGACATTTCGAGAAGAGCATCAGTAGAGCCTTGGAGAGAGGGGCCTAGCTCAAGTCTCATAGGTGAAGACGAGATGAGGGAAGCCTTTGAATGGGAAGTTTCAACCTCCGAGCCCAGCGAAGAGTGGACAGTCTCAGAAGTGAGGACTACTGCTCACTTCTGGGCACAAATTCTCAGTGAGGAAGAAGAAGAGGGGGAACCTATGTGGCCTTGTGAAGAAGGAACTAGTACATAGCCTCAAGCTCTTGCCTCAGAGGAACTGATGGTAGAAGAGAGTGGTGACTTAGCAGCTCTGTCCCCACCAGGAAGAGTTAAAGATCCATTCTATGTCACATTGAGTATGCGTAGCTGGCAGAACCAGGACTGGCTGCTCCCAAGCCAGGCCAGAGGTCTCAAGTTGATCTAAGCTAGTAAAGAGGAAAGACTGGTTCATAGGAAAGCAAATGAAATCTTTGGGATGTACTTTCCTACCTTTCCTTGGAGAGTCTGGGAGATTAAAAAAAGCAGGAAATCCTGGATTTGGGAAGAGGCAATGAAATGTGTGCATCCTGGTACAAACAAGTATGTCAAGAACAGAATGTTTCAAGAAAAATACAGCCAGTGGAAAAGGGGCAGGACACTATTTATTGACACTGTTCAAATTGTGGATGGAGAGGGACATGGAACCTTTCACAGTGTGGATTATGAGCACCCAGACGGGGTAATAATTCCAGCACCTGACTAATTGTGCTGTTGGCCACAATGCAAAGACCTCCCTGTGAATGTGCCCATGCCTACCAAGTGGAAAGCAGAGCAGTGGTAGCCAGTGCAGCCATCCAGCAGTTGCCATACCTATGTTGTTCCACCAGACTGGTGTTCCAGAAACCAGGTGCCCCATCAGTTTTACAGTGTACTGGCTTTCCAGAATCCATCGACTGGCCCACCAGATGACTTCAGATCCAGAGAGGACACCAGCTCAGTGGTATCCTTATTCATTGCCTGGGATGCCAGATTACTTCAGACCGGCTGTTTTCTTTTTTCCTGTTCCAAGGTTCCATCTCCAAGATGACATCAATCCAGAAGTTTCCAGATGTGCCCTCCTGTCATTTTCTGGAAGATGTCCGCCCAGCTGTAGCAGAAGAATGCTGCCAGGGAGAGTCTTCAGCCAAGGACCAGGTGTGGTACCATTTTTATTCTACAAGGGACTGGTAAGTCCAGACTTTTCTATTCTTATGACACTGCAGTACACACCCTACACTAGCAGACTCCAGATATTTGAACTGTCTTCAAAGACTCTCCCTTTCGGGACTTTGGCTTGCTAGAACTGTGCTTCACTGGGCTCTGGCCCAGGAGAGACTCTTTAATGGACTTGTCTTTGGGCACTGTGGTCACTAGATGAGACTATTAGGGCACTCCATTCCCCCCCCACCAGATATGGTGTATTGTACATAATGTCATTGTTTTCTACAATTTTCTAATGTTTATACTGTTTTTCTATTTTTCTAAAAAAAAAAAAAATGTTGGGGATTCTCCAGTGTTTTGATGGTAGGGGTTTAGATAGATTGAGTATGCAGATTAGGAGTGTGCATTTTCTTTCTTTTTCTTGCAGGTGTTCCTGAAGAAGAGAAGAAGAGAAGACAAGAAGAGGAGAAGGGACTCAGTGGAGTTCCTCAGTAGTACTTTAGAGTGCATTGTTTAAATTACTGTTGTCGTTGTGGTTACTGTGAGTAACTTTTCCTTCCACAGGTATGGTTGTGGGGGAGTGTGGGAGTAATGCATAGTGTATGGTATTAGCTCCTGGTGTGTGTTTGCATGGTGTCCAGGGTTGGGGGGAGGTCCCCTGTTTGTTTTGTTTTTGGAATTTTGAGTTAGAGGCTGATATATTTTCCCTAGAGGGCCAGGGAGGATAGACAGGCTGTGGCCCTGACCTGAAGTAGGGGTTGCAGTACTGATCTATTAGGGCTATGCTGTGGACAATTCTACCAGGGCCACTAGGTACCCATAGTCAGTGGGTAGAGTAGAGGTGGATGTGTCATGCGAAGGCCTCTAGGCCTTTAGTGTTGTCTGCCTGTGCTAGCACATGGTAGGGGAAGTGTGCTAAGTCAACACATAGGGTGAGATGGCCTAAGATGGGTGACTAATGACTGCGGACAGTCATTTTTCTGGCCCTGGGTGAGTGTAACCCCCCTGTTACCCGGGGTTACAAGAATCCCAGTTAGACCTAGTGGCAGGCAGGGAAGGCAGCTTGTCAAATCCCAGCTAAATGGATTTCACACTGTCTCACTCTGTTCTCAGTCTCAGCTGAGACTGAGGGATGACATAATTTTAGAACTGTCTCAGCTGCGTAAGCCACACTGGAATGTTGCAGCTGGAGGTTAGGATAGAATGTTGGGGAATTTGAAGTCAGTCCTGTAGTAGAGTGTTGAAGAGGGAGGAGGTGTGCTGCAGCTGCAGACCCTCAGAGTCCACAGTTCTGACAAAGAGCTATATTTTTGTAGAGGTGTGGGTGTTCTCACCTGAAGAGGAACACAAAAAGAACCAAGTGAAGTGGTAGAGACCACTTACATAGGTTCAGGGCCCCATCCCTGCAGGGATGGGGAGAATGATTCTGCCTACTTCCAGGGGCAATCCCCTGGTCCAGCCAGAGGAAGAAGAAGAAGCTGCCTAAGTCTAGGTTCATGCTGAGGCACCAGAAGTTTGTTGAGATTTCTTTGAAGAGAAAAAGCCTGTGAGGCACCTGCAACCAAAGGGTGAGTTTGCTCTGCTAAAGAGCCAATGTGTTTTCACCTGGGACAAGATGAATTTAAGTGACTGCTACTGTGTGGTCAGGAAAAGACAGCCAAGTACAGTTTTAAAAGTTGTGGGAATTGGACTGTTTAACTCTGTGGGGGTCTAGAAAAATGGACACAGCCACTCATTTAAGTATGTTTCAAGTTCAGCACATATGAGATGGAAGAAACAGTAGATTAAATGTGACATACATTTATAGAGAGTCTACAAAGTAAAGTTTTTTCAGAGATGAGGTTTTAAAGTCCAGAGGAATGGCCGGGTATGATTTATGGAAGCAAGAGGTGGGAGACCCCCCCATCTGGCACGACCAGTATAACTTCTACAGGTTCGCTTTAGGACACATGTTGCTTTTTCTCAGGTACTTGGCCAGTGCCTGAGGAAAGTACCCAGATGTGGGATTGTTGAAGAAGATTCCCTGATGGAGTCAGAAGTGCTCAGAGGTGGTTTAGGCAGCCACCGAGAAATGATCCATGCTATACGGAAAGTAGTCCAAGGGCTGGCATGAGAGCTGAGCCAGGGAAGGAAGGTAGTCCAAGTGCTGGCAAGGGAGCTGAGCCAGGGAAACCCAGAGAAGAGTACAAGTTTGGGCTGAGTGCCCAGTGTGTTTCTAAGTCTGAGGGCTACAGTGTATGAGGATTTGTTCTGGTCTCCATCAATCTGCATTAACAAGAGTGTAGCCCCATAGGGTCCATCTATGATTTGCTATTTTGTTGGTTGTGAATAAAAGTCACACTTTAGAATCTCACTCCTGGTTTGGACATTACAGTTATTGCTTCTTGTGTCCAGAGTTACTTGGGTGCCCCTGACTAGAAGTCAGACCTAGCCAAAATACTGAGCAACAGTTTTCTCACTGAACCCAGGTCCCAGGTAGAGGGTTACATATGGAGGCACCGCACAGCACTAATAACACAAAAATACCATCAACCTGATCCCTGGGGTAACCCATCAGTTACACATTGACAAGGGGGTGGGAAGGTGGGTGGGGGTTGAGGACCAGTGGAAGCTTATGAGCCCTAGGGGAGGTGACAAATCAATGCATGAGGATGATAACCAAGGGCAAGAGATGGAGAAAACCACTATGGTTCTCTAAGGATGTGGCAGAAAAAGTAAGGGACAAAAGGGCGGGATTCAAGAAATATAAGGAAACTTAAAAGGAAGAAGACAGGGACCTGTACCTAAAGTGTCTTAGAAAGGTAGGGAAGGCTGTTAGGAGAGTGAAGATAATGACAGGTGAAAAATTAGCACAGATGGTAAAGAAAGTAGACAATACATTCTTTAGGTAGATCAATAAAAGAAGGAAAGCCAGGGGAGGGATTGTAAGGCTCAGAGGGGAGGAGGGGAACTGTAGGGAGGGAGACCTAGAAAAGGTGAAAATACTGAATAAATACTTTTGTTCAGTATTCATTGAAGAAGGGGAAAGTCAGGGACCACAGCTTGGTAACAGATATGAGGGTGGGGGGCTGGGGAAGGTTAACACCAGTCCATTTACAGAGGAGAAAGTCCTGGAGAAACTTGCAAAACTGAAGGTGAACTAAACAATGGGGCCAGATGGCATGCACATGAAAATATTAAAGGAGCTACTAAGGGAGCTAGCAGTGCCACTGACAACACTGTTCACAGAGTCACTCAACACAGTGGTGGTTCCTGAGGGCTGGAGGCGGGCACATGTGGTCCCACTTCACAAAACCGGTAGAAGGGAGGAGGTGGGAAACTATAGGCCAGTCAGTCTCACGTCAGTAGTGGGTAAAATCATGGAGGCACTGCTTAAATGAAAAATAGTGGGGCACCTGGTATCCAGTGGTACCCAAGACCCAAGGCAATATGGATTCACAGCAGGGAGGTTGTGTCAAATAAATCTGATAGATTTATTTGACTGGGTTACAAAGGAGGTGAATTGGGGGGGCGGCAGACGTGGCCTACCTCGACTTCATCAAAGTCTTCAACACAGTCACACATAAAAGGCTAGTAAACAAGATGGGTAGTCTGGGCATGGGTCACAGAATGGTAAACTGGGTAAGAAACTGGCTAACAGACAGGAGGCAGAGGGTGTGGTAAATGAGATCCAGTCCGGGAGAGGAGGTAATAAGTGGAGTACCTCAGTGGTTAGTCCTTGGGCCAGTACTGTTTAATGTCTACATCAGCGACATAGCAAAAGGGCTGGAGGGAAAGGTCTGCTTGTTTGCAGATAACACCAAAATCTGAAATAGGATAGATACTCCGGAAACAGTGGAACAAATGAGGTGGGACCAAAGGAAACTGGAAAACTGGTCCAAGGTATGGCAACTGAGGCTCAGTTCCAAAAAGTGCAAAATAATGCACCTAGGATGCAGGCACTCAGGGGAGTGCTACGGGGGTTGGGGGTTGCTGACAGTCACCAAGGAATAAAGGGTCAGAGGACTATCATCTCTGACAACCTAAAGGTGTCTAAGCATAGTACAAAGGCTGCAGCGAAGGCCAGTGGCATGCTCGGCTGCATAGGCAGAGGCATCACTAGCAGAAGGAGGGAGGTAGTGATTCCACTGTATAAAACACTAGTGAGGCCTCACCTGGAATACTGTATACAACTCTGGAGGCTGCATCTTTGAAAAGACATAGACAGGATGGAAGCAGTCCAGAGAAGGGCAAGAAAAAGTGTACATGGCTTTCACCAGAAAACATACAGGGAGAGATTGAAGGACCTCAATATGTACTCACTGGAGGAAGGTAGGGAGTGGGGAGACATTATAGAGACCTTCAAGTATCTTAAGGGCATAAACAAGGTGCAGAGAGGTGACATATTTCATTATAGGGAAGTATAGGAATGAGGGGCCATGATATGAGATTGGAAGGGGTTAGGGTAAAGGGGAATGTGAGGAAGTTTTTTTTCATGGAAAGGGTGGTGAACACATGGAACAGTCTGCCACAGGAGGTGGTGAGAGCAAACACAGTGGGAGGTATGAGACAGGCATGGGACAGGAATAAAGGTACCATTAGGGTGGAAAGGAAAGAAGAGAACCATTGACCAAATAGGGTCAAAGGCCACAAACAAGGAGAGGCCTATAGGCGGACTAGATGGGTCTGGCAGTCCTTATCTGCTGACAATTTCTATGTTTCTATGCATTTTCCTACCTATGATGTGCATTGGTCCCTACATTAGTTATACTACTGCGAGTCTTTAAACATATTAGTTCTTTTAGCCTTTTGCCATTGTGTCTCAGAGTTTTCAAATAACCTTAATAAAATAGTAGTAATCCAGAGAGTTAGAATTCCCTTAATTCGTAATTCTTTACATATTTTGGGGAGGCATGTCTGTCACATACACCACTGTCTATTAATGAAAAAAATGCAAAGAAGAGTCTACATCTTGAATTAACATCAACCTTTTGCATGATATGTTTGCAAGATCAGACAAGAAGAGCTGCTCATTAAAATGCTTAAAGAAGCAATATTGTATCCAATTAGTCTTATGTATGGTTTTATCTTTAAGTCAAATAGAAGGATTTCTTGTTATCATTAGCCGAAGAAGAAAAAGGAAAACATAGTTTTGTAGGTTCTTTAATGAACTGTTGGGCCCAATTTTTTTATACACTTAGCTTTAATTTGGCACTTACGTTTGATGGCCAGTAAAATTAGAATCACTAGCTGCTAGAACCGTTTGTAGTTTCAAATATAAACTAAATTTTTGTTCTAGTTCTTTATAAGTAGTTGCAGTCATTAGGTGGTTTGCAACACCTCAGAATCATTAGGGATTCACCATGACCTTAGTACATAACACTTTACGGTGTAATAAAATAATTGAGCACATACACTATGGTGTGAGGAGAGGAAACTGTAATGCATTTTGAAAATAACCCTGCCACCTATTTTTGCTGATGTTATATAATTTATAAATTATAGCCTGATATCAGTATTGCTTTACTCTTTACTTTTGGTTTTACCTAGTTTTCAGAAGCAGTTAATATACCTTTGTCTTGATATTCAGTAAGGTGCAAAGCAGAGCACAAATGCTTGTACTGTGTTTTGCAATTGCCCAGGGGTCCCAGAATGGGAACTGATGGGGTTAGGAGCAGGCCCTTTGATGGTCAGATGGATTGAAAACTGGATAGCTGGACGCACTCAGAGAGTAGTGGTCTGTGGGGAGCTCTCGAACCCTACAGAGGTTGGTAGTGGGGTACCACAGGGCTCGGTCCTGGGTCCAATCCTGTTTAATGCATACATATCAGACATCAGGGATGGTATAGGGTGTGAAATGAGTCTCTTCACGGATGACTCCAAGATGGGAGCAGTAGTTGAGGGAGAAGAGGAGGTTGGCCCTGCAAAGGGACCTGACACCCTGGAAAGCTGGGCTCACACATGGAAATTAAATTTCAATATCACCAAGTGCAAGGTGTTGCATCTTGGTCGGGAAACCCTAAACACAGGTACACCCTGGGAGGGAGGTGCTGGAAGCCTCAACAGGGAAAAAGACCTAGGGGTCATGGTGGATACATGTATGAATAACTCTGAGCAGTGCAGGAGAGCAGCTAGCAAGGCAAACAGGATGTTGGGATGCATCGCAGGGGGATCACCTCAAGGAGCAAGGAAGTGATTCTGCTGCTGTACAATGGACTGGTTAGACCACACCTTGAGTACTGTGTACAGTACTGGAGACCACACTTGAAGAGGGACATACAGCTCCTGGAGAGGGTACAGAGGAGGCAACAAAGATGATACGAGGGCTGGGGATTTGACTTACGAGGACAGACTTGAGGAGCTCTGCCTGTTTTCATTGGAGGAGAGGAGAGACAGGGGAGCATGATTGAGGTCTTCAAGTACCTCAAGGGAATAAATAGGGTAAACATGGAGGATCTAGGACTAAAGCAGGAGGCATCACCAGAGGGCATGGTTTGAAGTTGGAAGGTGGAAGGGTGAGGGAAAAGAGGAGGAGGTTTTCACTGAGAGGGTGGTGGACCCTTGGAATGCTCTGCCTGGTGAGCTGGTTCAGAGATCCACAGTGGAGGGCTTTAAGAGAGGGTGGGACAGACACAGAAAGTGGATGTATCAGATGATGGCCTGTCCCGGGGGGGTGGGGATGGATGATAGGGGTTTCTGGAGCACAAGGGATGGGAGGGTCTCTGCACCCAACTAAGGATCTAGGTTCGAGCAGACTTGATAGACCATAAGGCCTAATCTGCTGGCAAATAGTATGTTAGTATGTTAGTATGATGGTATATTCAGTCAGGCGCTATGTGACTGAATATAGGACCATTTCGGCTCAGTGCTAAGTCAAGCTGCACTGCCCCAACATGGCTTCCAAAGTGGGCTTCAAGAGAAGATAGCCTTTCTCCAATATGTTTACCCTAAATACTGTGTTTTGTTAAGTGATATTTTATACCTTACATGGAGGATAGTCTTCTACTGTATAAGATGTGTGCTTTCTAATATACTCAAATTTCAATAAAAAGATTAAGTGAAAAAAGAGTGGATAGCCTTGAAATGTTATTTGCAGTTTTCAAAGGGACCAATACAAAGGAGCCCATTGGGCATCCAAGGCACTAAGAGTCCATTTGCATGCCCACTGTGGGCCCATTTCCATGGGTAGTGGAGGCAGGTAGCCTAGTACCACCACCATCCCCCCATCCACAATGTATGTACTGTAGCTATCTCTGGTATTAGTGGTCCCCCCCCCCCCCGATCGCCAGCCCAAATGTCATAATAGTCTCTGTAGTGCTAGTGGTGCCCCCCCAATCACCAGCTCAAAAGTAATAAAGATATCCATGCTGTTAGTGGTCCCCCACCCTCTGATTACCATCCTGTATTTAGTAAAAGTATCCTGGTGCTAGTGGTTCCCCCCTCCAGTCGCCAGCCTGTACAGTAGTAGCCAGAGACATTGCCAGCTATTTCCAGATATTTCCCGAAATTTCTGAAGATTTTCTCTCTGCTGCCCGTACAGTGGAAATGCAGAAAGCAGTGTCTGTGGCTGCTACTGTATATATTAAAAGTATACTTGCTGCTAGTAATCGCCCCCTGATTGCCAGACTGCATACAGTATATTAAAAGTATCCCTGGTGCTAGTAGTTCCCCCCCAGATCACCAGCCCATATATATTAAAAGTATCCCTTGTGCTACTGGTGCCTCTCTCTCTGTTTGCCCGTCCATATATATTAAAGTATCCTGGTGCTAGTTGTTCCCCTCCTCCTATTACGCAGCCTGTAGTATAACTAACCCCCCAAATCCACTGATTCTCCCCCCAGCGCCAACCCACAGTACCTGCCATTGCATATCCCTGGTGTCTAGCTGCCCACCTACCATGGCAGTGAGCACCCCCCCAGTCACCATACTCGTATCCTCAGTGTTGTGGGTGCAATTATGGTGAACAGTGCAGCCTTCCTCACACCTCCTTGGCCAGTTGCTGTATATCTAGGCTGGGACCACACCTCTTTTTTATAGGACAGGATGACATGCCCTGTTCCATAAAAGGAGCACACTCCTGGACACACACATGGTAGCTGTGGCTGGTGAGAGGGCTACACCAGTTGCCATAATCATACTCATGGCACTGAGGATATGGGTCAGGTGACTGGGGGTGGGTGCTTGTCATCACAGTGGGAGGACAACTAAATGCCAGGGACATGCGATGGCAGATAACATGGATTGGTGCTGGGGGGGAATTACTGGATGCCAGGGCGAGTTTCATTATACTATGGGCTAGTGATTGGAGGAGGGAGCACTAGCACCAGGGATATTTTTAACACATCAGGGCTGGCAATTGGTGGGGACCACTAGCACCAGGGATACTTTTAGGAATTATGGGTTGCCTACTGTAGGAAGGGACCACTAGCACCAGGGAGACTTTTAATATATACAGGCTGGCAATCAGACGGTGAAGACCAATAGCACCAGCGATACTTTTAATCTTTATGGGCTGGTAATCAGGCAGAACCACTAGTACCAGGGATACATTTAATATATAAAGGCTGGCAGTCAGAGGTAGGGGGTACCACAGACCACAGGGGGTGGGTGTGCTCAACAGCCAACCACTAGTTGGCTGCAGTACGTCTGGCAGCTGCTAAGGTTGCATGGAATAAGAGTGGGTTTGTTTGGCAGTATTTGTATGGCACAAAAGGACAATGCTAAACCCTTCTGCATGGTGCAAATCTGCAGAATGTCAGCCTGTGGCGATATTCCTGTCCCTGCCACCTCATTTTCATACCCCCATTTTGGTTTGCATGGGCACTAACCATGTTTTCTGGCAGAAATTAGCCTTTTGAATATTGGGCTCCAACGCAAAACCCGGTTTCTGTGGGCAAATGCCAGTTAGCACCCATGCAGACTTTTGAATATCGAGCCCCTGGTATATGAGCCATTTTCCTTCGTATGACTTTGTCAGTTTTTTCTTATTACTTCTAATAGTTTTATGTGCTATTACAATTTTTTTAAGCATGTTTATCTCAGATTATATGGAACATATCTATTACATGTCTGTCAGGTAGAGGAAAACTGCCATTTAATACACAACAAAGAACTGCAACCAACCCCTTAGTCAATTATGAACATTTATTCATATCCACAATAGTTTATCCACATTTCAGTCACGCCCAGGATAGGTTATCAACATCTAGTCAACAGAAAATAGGGCCAAAAAGCATAAGTAAATCTGTCCACTTTGACTATCGCCAAGTTTTTAAAAAATGGATTCCAAAAGTCCTGGTCATATATGAGACTGTGTGGTTCTCTGAAAAAAGTCAGGGAGGCAGTGAGTGTGAAATAAAGAAGACCTTTCTAAGATACAAAGAAACCAATGGGACAAGAATCAGGAAAAAAACTAGAGGGGCCAAAAGAGCAGTCAAGACTACAAAGACAAACACAGAATTGCATCTTGCAGAGAGGGCCAATGGAGGGGAAAACAGTTTTTTAGATAACGAGAAAACAGGAAGGGGAATTATTATCAGGCAAAAGAAGGAGGCAGGGTATTAGAGGAAAACTGCCAGAAAGCAGCCATGCTGAATGACTACTTCTGTTCAGTATTCACTAGGGAGAAGAGCAGGCCCTTGCCAGAGAGCGGGATAAAAGAAACTGATTGAGGGGTCCTGGAAATAATGCTGCAGAAATATACTAACAAAAGAGTAAGGAAAGGGATGACTAACATCAAGGTAAACAAGGCCCCAGGGCAAAATGGGATGTATTTGAGGATACTAATAGAACTAGCTGAATTCCTAGCAGGGTTATTCAGTAGCACTTTCCAGCAAAAGGTGGTCCCCAAAAGACCGGAGAATGGTGGAATGTAGTTCTGCTACACAAGAAAGGGGACAAGTAGCAAGCAGGAAACTATAGACTCATCAGCCTTACCGCCATAGGGAAACTTATTAGCACACTAGTCAAAGTGGACCTAATGGGATACATAGAGAAAATGGGCTTCAGGATAGTAAACAACATGGGTTCGTGCAGGGAGGTCTTGTCAGACCAACCTGAGAGTATTATCCTTCCAGGAGCTGAAACGCCGACTTTTTTGCTCGCTGCAGCCAAAGAGGTAACGAGCACTTCTTTCTCTCCTGCTGGACTCCTGTTGTGGGGTGCTACCTGCACGGTAGCCTTAAGACTTATTTTCTGTCCCCATACGAGTTTTGATTGTTTTTCTCTGCCATTTTGGAACTGCATACAGCCTAGTTTTCTATGTTAACTGCCTGGAACCTTAAGGACTGTAATCTCTCTGCAAAGTATTGTGTTAGATATCACTCGTGTAGCCTGCACTTCTTGTCTAGCCATACATAGAGCCACTGCTTGCCTGTCTATACCAGCTATTTCTCGAAGTTTGCCATTATTTAAGTGATAGCGATGTTTGTAGTTTGAAATTACCTACCTGGCTGCCAGTGGTTGCCATGCTGGAAAGCTGCACATGAGCAGCAGGGGCCTGTATCAGAACATAGCCAACGCAAGCGCAGTGCAGGGATTGTCTTCTCTCTCTCTTCCCGCTGTATAGTAATCAGCTTCTTTGTTTCTGCTCCCTTTTTAGGCTGGGACCCCCCCCCTTACAGCACACTGCCGACTGCGGCAGACAAGGAGACAGAAGAGCTCCTTTCAGGAGCTGAAACACTGACTTTTTTGCTCGCTGCAGCCTAAGAGGTAAAGAGCACCTGTCTCTCTCTGCTGGACTCTGTTGTGGGTGCTATCCCACGACACTTCACGCCATCTGCCCCGCCCTCAACCACCCACTCCACCCAGGGGTGGCCCTCAATTTATTGACCCACCTCTATGACATCATTTCCTGCTGCCAAAATTCTATCTCCCCACTTTCCCATTTGCAGGTTATACCTGCCAGCCACTAGAGGGACCCAGTGCTCCCTCCATGTATTCCCTGCCCAGATAGCCCTTTTTTTCCCCATTCGCTGGTTCACCTCTACCTATCTGCCTCAACTCTCCTGTCCTTCCCCCTGGCCTCAACTACACTGCATTCTCCACCTGCACATCCAACCTGTAGCTACCACCTACTCTGACCCCCTATTCTCCCTTCCAGCCCACAACTACTGACCACTAGGAGTTGCTACTGAGCAGCCTGTTTTCAGGCCCAACCACTGCCTGTTTCCGGCACCTGGACTTTGGATTCTGACTCCTACCCAGGTCCTTTCTCCTAATACCCCAGACAAGTCTTGAACCCGGTACTCTGTACACCAGAGGCAGTGTTGCTACCACTGAACCAAAGTGACACTAACGCATATGGGCAGGCAACATTCTAATTCTTTCTACCATTGCCTTCTGAGCTCCTTAGCATAATGCATGCTCTCCGCCTATTGACATGCCTCGCTTTCATCATCTGTCCAATACCACTGTCCCATCCATCTATCAGAATGCTATTGCAGACTTGTCTAACTGATACCCCACTTGCGCTTTGGTACTACCCTCCCCCTATGTATCTGAGTCAGCACTGGCACACCCTGCCTCCACTGTGTGCTCCTGCTCACCCTGCCCACCCCCCAGCTTCCTCCGAGCTCCCCCCTCCGACTCCCATGGGAGGCTTATCATTCTAGCCTTCCCAGCCTGTGCTACACTGCCTACCCCATGTGCCCTGAAGCTCCCCTCCTCCTCCACTTGTGTCCGTCACAAACATACTTTTTGCTGCCCCCTGTCCAGAGCTGTAGTTATTCTACTACTGCTGTCAGGTAACATACATCCCAACCCTGGCCCGGCCCACAACAGCTCAGCTGCAGGTTCTCCCAGGCTTCACATTGCCTCAATGAATATCTGTAGCCTCCTGAAAAAATTTGACTTATTCCAATGCTGGGTCACATTCCATAAACCTGTTGTTATCACCCTGGTGGAGACCTGGCTATCAAAATCCACCCCAGACTCCTTTGTCTCCCTCCCAGGTTACTCCCTTTACCGGGAGGACCGGGCTGGTAGACGGGGTGGGGGTTGTGCTATCTACACCAGAGACTCCCTCACTGGACTAGCCCTCCTAGCACCTGCCCTCAACTTCAGGGCCCAGGCTCTAACCCTGAAACTAACTCTGGACCCCTCAAGGGGCCCACTCATTCTAACTACAGCCTACATACCCCCAAAAAATCAAACACTGGCACTGGTCTCGCTAACGGAATACCTTACTTTGCTACACAACTTCTCTGACCAAATACTAGTGGGCAATCTAAACATTAATTGGCTTAGCCCCTCTTCCTCTTCTACCCATGACTCCTTTGCTGCAATTGATATGACTCAACTCGTTGCCCAACCCACTAGAATTAATCTGAAGAGGGGCACCAGCACTCTACTCGATGTTGTCCTGTCCAATCGCTCGAAACAGATCTGCGATATCCATGTCCTTCCTGACTCTCTTAGTGATCACTCCCCCATACTTTTTCGCTGAGCTACCTCAGTATCCAAACCCTTAGCACAGTCCATCCTATGGCAGTGCCTATGACCTGGTGGTCTAAAAAACCTCAAGGAACTTCTGTCCTGAATTGATTGGTCTCCTACACAGTATGCCCCTGACATCGAATCGGCACTAACTTTCTTCACCCAAACCTTCAATAAAGCCTGTGACATCTTCGCACTTTTGACAGCCCTCCACTCCAAAGTGCAGAACGCTCCCTGGGTGACCCCCGCCCAGCTTCAACAACTTAAGCACAGGGATAATTTATGGCACCTGGCTACTGAAACTGGCCAGCCCAGTGACAGACAGGTGTATGCTGCTGCAAGAAACCAGTGTACCTGGGCCACCAGAAAGGCTAAGGCTGATCACTATCAGTCTTTGCTCACCTCCTTCTAGGGGAATGCCAGAACCTTCTGGGACAATATCAAACAGTTAAATGGGAGCACACGCCCCCCACCCTCCCGGATCAATATCAATGGCACTATCTCCACTGACCCAGCCCTTATATCTAACTGCCTCAATACTTCTTTCACGGATCTTAGCCCAGTCCTCCCTAATGAGTTCTTCAACCTTCCCCCCATCTGCCCCAGTCCTCACATGCCCTTACTTCCATCTATTCCAGGTCTCTGCCCAAGAACTCAGACCTCACCTAATCAATGCCCTTAAGAGCAATAGTACTGGCAGTGACACCCTGGATCCCTGTATCCTTCGCTGGGTATTGGATCTGGTCCTCACCCCAATCACCAGTCTCCTTAATAAATCCCTCTGTCTGGGGCAATTTCCTTCAGCTTGGAAAATTGCCACAGTCACACCCATTCACAAAGGTGGAGACAGGTCCCTAGCCGGAAATTACCAGCCTATCTCCTTTCTCTCACCGCTCTCCAAAGCCCTAGAAAAAGTGGTGGCCACTCAAATCTCGGATTACCTAACCAAATACAACATCCTCTGCCCTGAACAGCATGGTGTCCATGCAGGCCATAGCACCAGTACTGCCCTCCTAGAGTTCTCAAATTTTCTCCACTCTTCACTGGACTCGGGCTCTCTGGCTGGTGCAGTGTTTGTAGACTTATCAAAAGCCTTCGACACTGTCTCCCATCCCCTCCTACTGGATGCCCTCAGCTGCTCTGGATTTGCCACTGGGCCTGTCTCCTGGTGTGCCAGCTATCTGTCAGCTCACTCCCAACGTGCTAAAATTAATGGGACTCACTCCGACACCTGTCCCATCCACTCTGGCATTCCCCAGGGCTCCATGCTTGGACTCTTACTGATCTCACTGTACCTCAACACCCTACCAGGTTCCCATACTGGAAATATTTTGCTGTATGCAGATGATGCCATCATTTTTGCCTCTGATCGAAACCCTATCGCCTTCCAGGACTCCTTACAAAGATCATATAATGATGCCGAAGGCTGGTTCAAGGAGCATAGACTGGTAATAAATCTCAAAAAAACAAAAACCATGATCTTCACCCACCCACAAAACAAATCCAGCAATTTCAAACTCCATATCCTCTCTAGCACCAAGTTTCCACTCAAACAAGTCTACTCATATAAGTACCTTGGGATCTACTTTGACCCTGCTCTCTCCTTCCATGATCACATCTCTGCCCTAGCCTCAGCTTCAAATATTCGGCTGGGCATCCTATACTGGTACAAAAACTGTCTCCCCCCTGAGGCCCTCCAACTCGTGGTCACATCTTCTATACTGTCCCTTGTGGATTATGGGCTGCTGGTGTATGGTACTGCAGATCAGATCGCCCTCAACAAAATTCGCATTACACTTAACAAGGCCTGTAAGCTAATTTCAGGGGTCCCTAGCTTAATGCACACTGCCAGCTATATGCAAAGGCCATGCTGCTTGACCTAGATGAGCGTCTCAGATATCAAACTTGTATCATAACAAAAAATACTCTCCTTGATCTATCCCCACCAGGTTTGTCAGCCTCCATCCACCATGTAAAATCCCTAGTACAAACTCAAACCTCCGGAAAAACCACCCTGTCAATTCCAAGGGCTAGGACCTCGCACGGTCAAAGGGCCTATTCCTACAGAGCCCCATCCTGGTTCAACACGCTTCCCCCCTCTATCTCTGATGCTCCCACAATCTCCAGTTTCAAAACCTCCCTTTGAAATCACCTATTTAATACATGAAGCTGTGACTGTTACTAAGTTGGTCTTGCTCAAATGCTATGACAGAGCTCCCTGAGTGGCTGCGCCCAATAATAGAAGACAGCTTGATTTTAATAATTTATTGTATACCACATTGTTGAAACATACTGTTGTACTGTGTTTGTCATTTTTTTGTGATGAGGTACCTTTGTAAATGAGCCCATGGCTCAAAGGTTTGCAAACTGATGTACAAATAAATAAATAAATAAATAAATAAATAAATTATTTGAGTGGGTAACCAGAGAAGTTGACATGGGGCATGAAGTTGGCTTACTGTACTTTGACTTCAGCAAGACATTTGACTTAGTGCCACACAGAAGACTGCTGAAGAAGATGGGGGATCTAGAATAGAGATGGTCAATGTTGGGAAACTTTGCGCAGCAAATTAATCTATGGATTTAGTGCACTTCGTGGATTAATTCGCAGACAAGAAGTGCAAAGTTCCACTACTGAAATGCAGAATTTCGCCCTTGAAGTGCAGAATTTCACCAGTGATTGGCAGAATTTCATTGCAAATTGTGAAATTCAACTATTCTTGGGTGAAATTCTACACTTCGCAGGAGAATTCTGCAAAAAAATTGGCAAAGTCACCTAGGCGAATTTTGAGTCTATTAGCAAAACGTTGTGGCTTGCTCCACAGAGGCAAATTTACTGACTTTGCTGGAACTCACTGGCAAATTTCAACTTCACATCATCTCTAATCTGGAAACAGCTAGGGAAATAATAAGGTGGGTAGGGAATTGGTTGGAGGGGAAGCAAAAGAGAGCTGTGGTGATTGAGGTCAGATGAGTGGAAAAAGAGGTCACCAGTGGGGCAACAAAGGAATCTGTCCGGTGACTATTTCCCTTCAGTATGTTCATCAGTGACATTGCAGAGGGAATCCAGGGAAGGTTATATCTATTCACAGACCACAATAAACTATGTGGTAGACTTGGCAACATGGAGGAGATATAAAATTGTAGACAGATACCTGCAAAGGCTGGAAAATTCATCCAAAGTATGTCAACTGAAATTCAATGCCAAGTAGTGCAAAGTGATTCACCTAGGAAGCTGATACCCCAGAAGAGAGTACTGGATGAAGGAGGTTCAGCTGGACACAACATCAGAGGAAAGGGGCCTAGGACTCATCATTAGTGATTCCCTAAAACAAACCAGACAATCTGCCCAAACTGTCAACAACTACATTAAGATGCAAGGGGGGGTTGACTGCAGAAAAAAGGAGATACTATTATCTCTGTGTAGATCACTGATGAGGCCACACCTGGAGTACTGTGCCCAGTTCAGAAGTCCCCCCACCCCTTGAAAAATGACAGGGACCAGCTAGAGATGGTACAATGCAGGGTGACCAAGATGATTCGGGGCTAGGAGGGTAGATCCTATGAGGATCGACTAAAGGTGCTGAACCTTTATTCACTTGTAACCAAATGAGAGAGGACATGACAGAGACCTATAAGTTCCTGAAAGGAATAAACAAGGTGATTTGTGGAGTACTATTTACCGGAAACAGAAGCTATGATATGCAGTCATGATTGGAGTTTAATGGGGGAAGGTTTAAAAAGGAAGTAAGGAACTATTATTTTACAGAAAGAGTGGTTGAGTCATGTAATGTTCTGCTGGCAGAGGTAGTGGGTGCCAAAACCACAAATGGTTTCATACACAGCTGGGATAGAGCCAATGGTATAATAGCTACTCAGAGGGATGAAGAAGGTGGAAACACAGAGAATAATATGGAGAATAGGGTAAGCGGAGATCTCACAGGGACAACAGGTCCCAAGGCATGATAGAATAACATGGGCAAACTAGATGGACTATCTATCTTTTCCTGTTGTCATTAATGTTTTCATGTTTCTATATAATGATAATAGCATTCATTTCATCTGTGTGTAGTTAGAATAACTGGCTTCTGTGGTTGATTAAATGCCTTGGCATTCGGCCTTGGCGATTTAATCACCCACATCAGCATGTTATTCTTTCCTATATTCCCACTAAAAGAATGCTATCACTTAATTTGTTACCACATGGTCTGCAGAAAAATATTATCAGATACAGGGCCTGGATTACAGTACATTCAACATCTTCTGCTCTTAAAATCAGCAATAATATCAATGCTGTTATGTTGATGTTTCTACTCTGTGCTGCCTTATGTGGCCCGGGTAGTGCCTGAAAACAGTCGCTGGGATCAGTGCACCTACCCAGTTAACAAAGTCATAAATAAAAATAAAGTTTTAATAAATATAACGTCTTCTTGAAGTGTTTTAGCAGTGTGATATGTACCTTTTTCTAAGTTACTAAATACAGTATATTTGAACACAAATATGAATCAGTGGTGAAGGAACAGCAAGATGAGTCCCAGAGCAGGTTGTAATTTTCGGCCCCTTCCCTCAATTTTTTTTATTCCCTTTTTATGCATCAGACATAGAGATGCAGCTAAATTAAATTCCACCGATGAAGTGAATGCGAAGTGGCCACTTCACATTGTCACTCCACTACGCAGAGTGGAGAATAGGAAATGCTCACTTCACTTTGTAATTATTACTTTGCATTGTCATTCCACCTTAAAGCAAAGTAAGGTGGAGTGACAACAATATTGGCAGTCCCCAGTGCCCCCCCACACATACACATCCCCAAAATGCTACTATCTTGTGTCCAGAAAACTCCCCATTGCTGACAAAGTGAAATGAGAGCACAACAAGAAATACAAAGTCTCCCAGAATGAATGGCACATTTCAGACATGCGGCAGTAGACATGGTCACATCAAACACAGACACCAGAATTAATGTGCATACCCAAAATGCTACTGTCTTGTGTCCAGATAATTCCCCAGTGCTGATGAAGTGAAATGAGAGTGTAATAAGAATTGCGAAGTCTCCCAGAATTAATAGCATACTCAGTCATGTGTACAGTGGTCACACACAGTCACCAGAATTAATTTGCATCCCCAAAATACTACTGTCTTGTGTCCAGAAACTTCTCCAGTGCTGGTGAAGGGAAATTAAAGTGTAACAAGAAATGCAAAGTCTCCCAGAGCTAATGGTGCACTCTGTCATACGAGCAGTGGCCATACACAGTCATCAGAATTAATTTGTACATCCCCAAAATGCTACTGTCTTGTGTCCAGAAAATTCCCGAGTGCTGGCGGAGTGAAATGAGAGGGTAACAAAAAATGCAAGGTCTCACAGAATTAATGGTGCACTCCACTATGCAAGCAGTGGCCACACACAGTCACCATCATTAATTTGCATCCTCAAAATGCTACTATCTTGAGTCCAGAGAATTCCCCAGTGCTGACGAAGGGAAATGAGAGCGTAACAAGAAATGCAGTCTCCCAGAATTAATGGTGCACTCCATCATGTGAGCAGTGGCCACGCACATTCACCAGAATTAATGTGGGTCCCCAAAATGCTACTGTCTTAGAAACATAGAAACATAGACTTTGACAGCAGATAAGGACCGCTTGACCCATCTAGTCTGCCCATTTCCCTACCTACAGGATAGGCCGCAGATCCTAGTTAACCAACAGCCTATTTCTTCCTACCCCCCACAAGAATTACCTTATGTCTGTCCCATGCATTCTTGAATTCTCCCACAGTTTTAGACCCCACAACCTCCTCAGGAAGGCTGTTCCGTGCATCCACTACCCTCTCTGTGAAATAATACTTCCTCGCATTGCCCCTGAAACGCTCCCTCTATCTTTAAATTGTGTCTCCTTGTTCTTGCATGTCTCTTTTTCTGAAAGATTCTACCCTCTTGGACTTTGTTGATTCCACTGCGGTACTTAAAAGTTTCTATCATGTCCCCCGTCTCCCTTCTTTCCTCAAGGGTATACTTATTAAGCTCCTTTAGTCTCTCCTCATATGGCTTCTCTTGCAGACCCTGCACCATTTTAGTTGCCCTCCTCTGGACTGCCTCTATCCTGTCTATGTCCTTGTGGAGATGGGGTCTCCAGAACTGGATGCAGTACTCCAGTTAGGGTCTCACCAACTGTCTGTACAGAGGGATAACAACTTCATGTTTTCTGCTGCTGATGCCTCTCCCTATGCATCCCAGTATACCCCCAGCCCTCCCTACTGCCTTTTCACATTGCTTGCTAACCTTAAGGTCATCTGATATGATTACCCCCAGGTCCCTTTCCTTTTTTGTTTTTGTTACTCCCCCCCCCCATTGTGTGTTCTTCCCCTGGGTTCTTGTTTCCCAGGTGCATTATTTTGCACTTCTTTGCATTGAATCCAAGCTGCCATACTTCTGACCATTCCTCCAACCTTGCCAAGTCCCTTCTCATTCTTTCCATGCCTCCTTGTGTATCAACCCTGTTGCAGATCTTTGTGTTATCTGCAAAGAGGCATACTTTTCCTTCCAGTCCCTCTGCAATGTCATTTATAAAGACATTAAAAAGGACTGGGCCCAATACTGAACACTGTGGTACCCCACTAGTAACCCCTCTTTCTTCAGACTGGACTCCATTTACAATTACCTTCTGTGTCCTGTTGTCCAGCCAATGTTTTACCCAGGCTACCACCCTGGGACCCTCTCCCAGGCTGGTTAATTTGACTGTTAATCTTTTGTGTGGGACCATGTTAAATGCCTTGCTAAAGTCTAGGTAGGCCATGTCCATAGCCCCTCCCTGGTCTACTACTTTGGTCACCCAGTCAAAGAAATCTATTAGATTCATCTGACATGACCTTCCCGCTGTGAACCCATGCTGCCTTGGGTCCTGTTCCCCACTTGCCTCTAGGTACTCAACAATTCTTTCCTTCAGAAGTGACTCCATCAATTTCCCTAACACAGAGGTCAGACTGACAGGTCTGTAGTTTTCTGCTTCTGTCTTGGTCCCACTTTTGTGAAAGGGAATCACATCCACCTTCCTCCAGTCCTTGGGTACCACACCATCCTCCCATGATTTATTAAAAAGAGTAGCCAATGGTTTCACTAGTTCCCCCCCTTAATTCTTTTAGAATTCTGGGGTGAATTCCATCAGGCCCCATTGCTTTGTCCACCTTCAGTTTTAGGAGTTCTTGCTGAACCCTTTCTTCTGTGAAAGTACTGGGATCGACCCCCATCAAGAGTGCTTCTGTTAATTGGATTAGGCACTTCCCCCTCCTCTTTTGTGAATACTGAGCAGAAATATTCATTCAGTATCTCTGCTTTTTCACTGTCCCCCTCTGCCCACCCACCGTTCAGTCTATTCAGCCTCACTATCCCTCCCTTTGTCTTTCTACGCTTGCTGATATACTGTACCTATAAAAGGTTTTATCCCCCTTCTTAACCAAGTTGGCTATCTCTTCCTCAGTTTGGGCCTTCGCTATTCTGACTTCCTTCCCTACTTCCTTCTGCCTTAACTGGTACAGATCTCTGTCCTGCTAATTCTGTGTTTCCTTATACTTACGGAATGCTATCTTTTCTTCCTGACTTTCACAGCCACCTCTTTTGAGAACCATAGTGGCTTTTTCTTTCATTTTGATTTGTTTATTTGCTTCACACAAAGGCTTGTTGCCTCTATGATGGCAGTTTTGATGATTCCCCATTGATGCTCCACACCTCCTTCTAGCCTGTTTGCCAGTGCTTTTCTGAGGCACTCTCCCATCTTGCCAAAGTCAGCCCTCCTAAAGTCCAGTACCCTCACTTTTGTATGGCTTGACTCTGTAGCTGAGTTTAGCATGAACCACACTGTTTGATGGTCACTTGTTCCCAGATGGCAACCCACTTCTAGATCTGAGATCCTCTCACTGCCTCCGTTTGAGAGTATGGGGTCTAAGACTGCTCCCTCATGAGTGGGTTCTGAAACTAGCTGTCTGAGGCCTGCCACCTGTAGGGCATCAAGAACGACCCTGCTCTTGGATGTGGCTGCAGAAAATGTGCTCCAGTTAACATCTGGCATATTCAGGTTTCCCATCAACAGTATCTCCCCTTTCTCTGCCATTCTAACAATGCCTTCTATCATATTCTTGTCCATTCCCTCCCCCTAACATGGGGGTCTGTACACAACCCCTGTGCGGATTGTGGTGCCCTTTTCAGTCTCCAAGGTGACCCACAGTGCCTCCTCTCCTCCCTGTTTACTCTTTTGTTCAGTTGCTTTTATCCCTTCCTTTACATAGAGAGCTACTCCTCCCCCACTTCTTCCCTGCCTGTCTCTCCTGTAGGTTATGTACCCTGATATGTTAATATCCCAGACATGGTTCTCTGTGTACCATGTTTCTGTGACTGCTATGATATCCAGGCATCCCTCTTCCATCAAGGCCACCAGCTCAGGGAGCTTGTTGCCCAGACTATGGGCATTGGTACTCATTACTCACCATTTCCTGATGGCCTTACTCCTTTTTGCCCCATCTCTAGCCTTCTTGCCTTTGTCATTTACTCCATTTACCCCTGCTCTTCTCCCTATCAACACTTGTATGTTGGTGTTTACCGCCCTTACTACCATGATTTTTTGGGGGGCGCTAGGATTTCCCTGCTTCTTTCCAGTGCCTCCCCCCTTGGCTAGTTTAAATGCTTGCCAATGAAGCATTTAAACCTATCACCTAGGATCCTGGTTCCTCTCCTGGACAGATGCAGCCCATCATGCCAGTACAGGCTTGCATCACTCCAGGTGGACCCCCAGTCCCCAAAGAATCCAAATCCCTGTGCTCCACACCAGTTTTTCAATCACTGATTGAATCCCATGGTGCGGAACACGCTAGCCTCTCCTATGCCATAGATGGGCAGAACCTCCAAGAAGGTTACCGTGCGTGCTACTTGTCTAAGGCCCCTCCCAAATTCTACAAACTCTTCCTGCACTTCTCTAACAGAAACATAGAAACATAGAAGTTGATGGCAGATAAGGACCACAAGGCCCATCCAGTCTGCCCATTTGTTTTTCTACCTTATAAATGTGCCATCGGCCTTTGCTCTGTCAGTGGCCTATCTATTCATACTCAATTGTATTGCTCCCTTATGCCTATCCCATGCCTGTTTGAAGCTCTGCACTGTATTCTTAGCCACCACTTCTTGTGGTAAGCCATTCCATGCATCCACCACTCTTTCTGTGAAAAAGAATTTCCTCACATTCCCACTTAATCGGTCCCCCTCTAATCTCATGCTGTGTCCTCTTGTCCTGCTATTTTTCTTATATTTAAACATGTTAGACTCTTTCCACCTTGTTAATGCCCTTAAAGGTGTTTGAATGCCTCGATCATATCACCTCTCTCCCTCCTTTGCTCAGGGTATACATATTGAGCTCTGTTAATCTGTCCTCATACGTTTTCTGATGCAGTCCCTGCACCATTTTGGTTGCCCTTCTCTGGACTGCCTCAATTTGGTTAATGTCCTTGTGAAGGTGTGGCCTCCAATACTGCACGCAGTACTCCAGATGGGGCCTAACCAGTGTCTTGTAAAGAGGATTATTACCTCACTCTTACAACTTGATAACCCTACTAATACACCCTAACACCCCCTAGCCTTACCTACTGCTTTAGGGTCTGCTTGGATGATTTCAGGTCATCAGTGATGGTGATGCCCAGTCTCTTTCTTCCTTTGTGACTGCTAGCAACTCCTCCCAGCCTAAGGTGGCTTCAGGGTTTCTCTTCCCTATGTGCATGATTTTGCACTTCTTTGCATTAAATCCCAGTTGCCACTCTTCTGACCATTTTGCTAGTTTATCAGCTCTCTTCTCATTCTGCCCACCCCAGCTGGATCATCTACTCTGTTGCAGATCTTGGTGTCATCTGCAAACAGACAAGCCTTACCCTCTAGTCCATCTGCAAGGTCACTAATGAAGATGTTGAAGAGGACTGGCCCCAGAACTGATCCTAGGGTACCCCACTTGTGACTTGCATCTCTTCTGACTGTATACCATTTACCACCACTCTCTGTTTTCTGCCCGTCAACCAGTTTGCCACCCAGTTGACCAACTTCTGACCCACCCCGAGCCTACCCAGCTTATTTATCAATCTCCTATGTGGAACAGTGTCAAAAGCTTTGCTGAAGTCAAGGTAGGCGACATCAACTGCTCCCCCTTGGTCCACCACTTTGGTTACCCAGTCAAAGAAATCTATGAGATTAGTTTGACAGGACCTTCCTTTTGTAAACCCATGCTGTTTTGGATCCTGTGCCACTATGGATTCCAGGTGTTGCACTATCCTTTCCTTAAGGAGTGCCTCCATAATCTTGCCCACTTCTGAGGTAAGACTGACTGGTCTGTAGTTTCCCGCCTCCTCCCTGCTACCACTCTTGTGGAGCGGGATCACATGAACCCTTCTCCAGTCTTCTGGGACCTCTCCTGTGCTCAGAGACTCATTAAACAGTTCTGCTAATGGCTCTGCTAGTTCCACCTTAGCTCCTTAAGTACCCTGGGATGTATGCCATCAGGTCCCATTGCCTTATCCACCCTGAGCTTAGCAAGCTCTTGTAGGACCCTTTCGTTTGTGAAGGGAGTAGTACTCACCTCCCTCCCCCCTGTGTCCATGATGCTGAGCTGTGGGCCCTGCCCTACCTTCTCTTCGGTAAATACTGAGCAAAAGTATCTATTTAGGATAGATGCCTTTACAGGGTCCTCCTCCTCACATGCTCCCTTTTCTCCATTAAGCTTAGCAATACCCCCTCTGGACTTTCTCCTTTCACTAATGTATCTATAGAAAGTCTTGTCACCTTCTTTTACTGTTTGTGCTAGTGTTTCCTCAGTTTGGGACTTTTCCTGCCTGACTGCCTTCCCTGCTTCCCTTAGGGCAGTTTGGTATGCCTCCCTATCTTCATCTCACTGTGTTCCCTTATATTTCCTGAAGGCCAGCCTTTTGGCTCTGACGTTTTCTGCTACTGTATTTGAGAACCAAAGTGGTTTCCTTCTTCTTTTGTAATCTCTTTCTTAGCCAGGTCATTTGTCCCAAGGTGGACAATGACATCCAGCTCCCTCCCCTGTGCAGCTGCTCCAGCAATCCTGAGGATTCGCTCCCTGTCCCTCCAAGCCATGGCACCATGCAGGCACCTTACCTCCCTCTCCCTTTCCTCACCCAGTTCTACCTTCCTAACAATGGAGTCCCCTACCAGGAGTTGTTTCCTTCCCCTGCCACCCTCCTGTGGGTCTCCTTTGTGGAGGTTCCCAGCATCCTCCTTGGTCTCCACTGAGGGTGTCTCCATAGAGGAACCACACCTTGCAGAATGGCATAGGAATTGTGGAGAGGTACAACTGGAGGGATGCACCTCTGTTCCACCACCCTCACCCTCCCTGAGCCCACTGTGGTCCAACCACTCCTCTTTCTTGGCAACCTCTGAGGCAACAGCAGTGGCACTGGTGGTCCCTAGATGGAAGAGGAGGTCCCACAAATCCTGGCCAACTCAGCCTGGAGATGAGCAACCTCCTCCCTCAGCCCAGAGAGGTGCCTGCAGATGGGACAACACTGCATCCTCAAGAATGTCCCCTGAAAGACTACTGCTCCACAGCCACTGCACTGCACCACTCCCATCATGTCTTATTTCTGGCCCCTTAACTGTTTGCAATCCTTATTCTTTCCTCTGTTTTTTTCTCTCTCTCTCCTTACTTTCTGCCTGTGTGCCCTTTAAGCTCCTGATTGTCCTGTTCTGAGACAAGAAGATCCTATATTTCTCAGTAGACCCCTTACTTGCCCAGAGGCAGACCTCCAGCAGTGAGAGGGGGCCGGAGAGCTACTCTTGCCCTTCTAGGATGGTGGGTCTTTGGTAGCTCTGTGATCACTCACTTCCTGCTCCCAAACAGGAAGTTCCTGTTGTCAGTCAAATCCTATCCCTATAAAAGTAGAACTAGCTTTGAGTGGGAGGGTGGAGGGGAGGGAAGGAGGGCAATATAGTCCCAGTAGAGAAGTCCAGTCACAGCAGTCCTTTCTCCTGGTGTCTTGCATCCAGAAAATTCCCCAGTGCTGACAAAGTGAAATGAGATCGTAACAAGAAATGCAAAGTCTCCCAGAATTAATGGTGTACTGCAAACGCACAGACAGATTAATATTGCGCTGTGTACTCAAGAGATGCAGAGTCAGATACAAAGGCACAACAACACCTAACCAGTGCTCACAAGTCACAAATCCAAATCTGGAAAAGGATATCTTTTGCTGGTTGGGGGGTAGTGCACGTCAGTAACAGACTACTACAAGTAAAGATACCACAAAGCAGTATAAAAAAATTCATGCAGGTGCGGTAGATAGCAGGTTCACACTGCTGCAATTACTCTGGCAGAATAAAAGTTGTCTGAGTTAATGGTACACATCGCATACACACTCACACACACACTACAAGTATTGCATAGCAAATTGAAAACCTTTAGCAATATAACCAAATGTTTTAAACAAACTGAAATTATACACTGCTGCAGCACTACAATCATCAAAAAAAGTTATGAATTACTGAAAATATTACTGTGTGTACATTAACACAGTTATACAAGAAAAATATAACCAAAACAGAAAGACTGCCTTTTTCTCCCAGTTAATCTACTTATACCAAAGCACACTTCACAGTACACAGACTGACTGTTCTAAATTAACATTAAAAATCCACACACAAACAATAAACACTCAATGATATGAGCACAGAAGGGTTTCTTACAATTGATGCACTAAATTTTGAGCAAAGAAAATGGCTCAAAGGGGCTTTTTTAACAGCTTTTAGAGGATTTGAATCCCAGAGCTCTGAGAGGAAGCTGTCTCCATCTTCCACTACACACACACTCTACACAAAACTGAGGCTGTGCAGAATAATCTAGAGCCCATGTGACCTGCAATCCCATGAAGCTCTGCAAATTTGCCTTGCAGCTCAACAACAAGGTGAAGTGATGCAAAGTACATTGATTTCAATGTACTTCGCCTTGAAATTAGTGGAGAAGTGGTATGGGGAAGGTGAAATAATGCAAAGTCATTGGTTTCAATGGACTTCGCTTTTCCCATTATGACGCAAAGTACTCCACTTTGTGTTGTGGAGCACTTCGTGGATTCCACTTTACTCCGTGAATCACTCCATGTAGGGTTCCACCTGTCCCTATTTTCGCAGGACAGTCCTGATTTGGGCAGCTGTGTCCTGCGAAAAAACATGAAAAATTCTAAATGTCCTGACATTATAGTAGAAAAATATATTTTTAGATTTTCCTCTAAATGTTGCAAAAACTATAGTACCTTAACTAAAATACCTTAAAATGATTAGAAACACTAGGGAACACCTAGAAAATGGCAACACTTAGCCTTAATTCTGATTATTTAGAGAAAAAGTCTGTTGTGTTGGTTGAGGTTACATATTGTCCTGCAAAAAATCATGTTTCAGTAAGAAATGTCCCACTTTAGGCTTCTTAAAAGGTTGTAACCCTAACTCCATGGAGTGAATTTCACCCACTTAGCCTATCTTTAATCAGACAAACACACACAAGCCAGTCACACACAGACCCCTAGCCTGCCTGCTGAACTGTTACACTGCGGCTGTGGGTGGGCAGCTGCCGATGGTAGAGCTAGTTCAGTGGAGCTGCCAAGGGTGGGTCATGGTGACTAAGTATCTGAACTGATTGGTGAGGGTCTGTGCCATGCCAAACCAAGCCCAAGTCCAAATCTGGAGATGAATAGTTCAGTCAGTCAGTCACTGTGCTACTGCTGCCCACACTACATTCAATTTTAATTTGATTTTCTTTTCACTCTGTCTCATTCTGGCACATGAACAACAAGACTACTAGCCCACAAAAGTGCAGTTGATCAATAAAGCACAAGCACAGCAGCCATTAGCTGAGCAGGTGGACAGACAAAGTTCTGCTCACTGCACACACTAGCCCTGCCTACCACAGACTGACAGACAAAGTCCCTGCCAAACTGGTGTCAGCCAGTCAATCATGTGGTGCAGCTCTGTGAAAGGCCCCTGCCTGCCCTTTTCCTGCCTGTCTTCAAAATGGGCTGCTGGCCACAAGTCAGTTGATTTTCTTCCAACTCATCCCATGATCACTGTGTCCTGGAAAGCCACCTACCCACCCACAACAGAGACTCAGCACCCTGCCCACCCACCAACTACAGTAAGTCAAGTGCTTTAAGTGCTCTGTGCTGTGCTTTCCAATCAGGTCCGACTCTGACCATCCAAGATACTGTTACCACCTGCAGTGCTGACTGCAGTGACACTGCACAGCTGTGTGGGCTGTAAATTTGGCATTTTGGGGGAGATTCTTATTGGGCACTCTAAATGTGCGGGCCCCTGTGCAACTGCACCGGCTGCACTGGCTATTAATCCGCAACTGATATGAATATTATTTCTTATATAGAGCTTTTTGACTGTGTTTTTTAATGCATTGTTAATGTACTGTTTGTTGTTTGTTGTTACAAACCTAATAAAGCATTTTCAATTTAAAAGAAAATTTCTTATACAGAGTTATGAGCCTTCTAATCTACGTAAATAATATAAAAAGAAAAGATCTTATCAAGAGGCAGACAGGCTTTCAGGAATGGGGCAAATCTGGAATTTAAGAGCAGGGCCACATCTATTGCTACTGTATATTTATTTGAAAAAATGGTGATTGGGAAAGGCATACTGAGATGTCGTTTTTATTCTGGTTTGTCTGTACAAGAGCAAAAACAAATAGTACAAAGCACAAAAAAACAGTTATGATGCCCAACATACTGAGAGAAATTTTTAACTTGTACAAGAAGGGAGTAAAAGTAACATGGCACTTATTTGTCCCAGTAAAAAGCAGCTGCTACCAACAGACCAATATACACACATTTCATTGACGTCTTACAGAAATAAAAGTGGCAAGGGGTACCCCAGCAAAAGCCCAACATTTTGCATTTGCTGTTGGAACTACAACTGCAATGAGACACAAAAGAACACATACTGTACTACATGGCCGCACAGGTGCCTCCATTTGAGGGAAGTACAAAACTGAAAAAAAGAAAGGCTGAATTGTAATCCACTCCTCTATGCTGATGACTTAGTCCTCTACCATAGTGACAAATCTCTGGAATTCATCACATCCACCCTCTCACTAAACTATAGCTCTCCACACAATTGGTTCCTCTCCAGTAAACTCCTAGTAAGTGAAAAGAAGACCAAAGCTATGCTCTTTGGCTCTTAACCCTTCCTTGCCAAGGTCGCCAAATCCAACTCCTCTCTCCTAGTACTCACCTCAGCAGCCCCCACCCTCGAGAATGTCCCCACCTTCAAATATCTTGGTGTTACCCTTGAGTCATCTCTCACTTTCAATGATCATATAAATACCTCTGTGAGGAAAACTGACCAAAAACTAGGTGCTGCCTACTGTAGCAAACAACTTCTGTCTCCTGAAGCTCATCAAGCTATTACACAAAGTAGTCTTCTACCCATCATTGACTATTACTCCCCTGTCTACTCCTTCCTGTCCTCTTCTTTTCTCTCTCACCTAAACACGACCTACAACTCCATCTGTCACTTTGCTTTCCTTGCCCCCTACTCCACCAACCACTGCTCACTCTTCCAGTCACTAGGGTGACTCCCTCTCCAAGGTTGTTTTGACTACTGCTTGGGTTGTTTAGTAGATAATGCACTCAGAAGCAGCCACCTGTCCCCCTACTCTGCTCTAATTACTAATAGGGTGGTTTCTAGGAACCTCAGAGAATCCTCTGTCCCTCTCTCTGGAAATCCCATGCTTCTATTCGGTTCTGGGCAGTACAGCTTTCTCTGTCACTGCCCCCACCTTATGGAACAGAATCCCTTCATCCATCCACATATTCCCCTTCCACTTGTCCTTCAAAACTAATCTAAGAGCCTGGCTCCTGTTTGAGTCTGCCTGCAGCTGCTTCCATGGACAGCATCAGGGCCCATAAACTGCCTGCTCTAGAAAGAGCTATGGCTGTCCACCCTCTTTTCCTGCTCCTGCTTTTCTCTCTCTCAGATTTTCTCATGTCCTTAATCTCACTAGAATATTATGTATTTTCCCACATGTCCTTAACTCCTAGTCATGCTTTTGAATGTTCATTTTTCAGGTTATGAACTGTACAGTGTTTTTGTTTTCGTTATATCCAGGTACTCTTTGTTAGCTTAGTCCCCTTCCAAGCCTGTAAAAATGTGTCTTCCACCTCTGCCTTTTGATTTCAATTGATTTAAGTGACTTATGTACGTATCTGAACTTTTGTTATTACTGTTCCTTGCCCTCATGTTGAGGCCTGCTCGGTTATTGCTTTCTTTGTATTATATCATTGCTGTTCTTTTGCTTGTTACTTGCCACTTTGTGGCCCGGGTAGTGACTGAAAATGGTCTCTTGATTCAGCTCACCTACCTGCTTACCAAAGAAGTAAATAAATAAATAAATACATACATAAATAAATAAATAAATAAATAAATAAATAAATAAAAGACACACACTAGTGCTCTGCCACTTCACCAGGGGAGGTGTGCACACCTCCTCCGACGAAGTGGCAGTGCACAACAAAGCACCGGGAAGTGGGTTTTCTCTGTGAGCACTTGGATGTTTAATAAATGATTCATTGCACTTTAATAATGTGCACCCTTTTTATATTTACTGAGCTAGAACTGCAATAAAGCTTTTGTATATTGATCTGTTGGTAACTGCTGTTTTACTGTAACAAGGATGTGCAGTATTCCTTTGCGTATTTGAACTGTGATATGGTGAGCACCATTCATAAGAGTGGCTCTTTCATAGTCTTACAAACTTTCAAAAGAGAAAGCTGACTGCTGTCTGCAAATCACCTTCAGAGAGTGACCCTTTCTCAAAGAGATCAGACAACACTGGTACACACAATCATCTCACTGTAGCTTCAATACTGTACTGCATTCTTTAAGGGCCACTGTGGTCAGATTTAATGATGCAGCCAGATCCAGACATAACGGTTTATTTTCCTAGTTCCTTGTGGAAGTCAGAATGCATCACCCTGCTGCTGCTGGCAAACTGTGCTGGCTGCCAGTATGGTCTGTCTAGCAAGATCCACAATACTGTCCACACTACCTCCTCCCTCACTCTCTCCCTTTTGGGCACACTCTTAATGTATGAATGGAACTAGTCCACACAACAGCTTAGGGAGATGGGAACCATTACTGACTGAGCCAGCCTGGTGATTTGACTATTAGCCCCTCAGCTCATGGATTGGGGATCAAGGAGGGACTCGTATAAGTAATAAGATGTTAGGGCCTTGGAGGTGGGTGGGCTATGGATGGTGCATTAAAAACACAATCTCAGTTCCTGCATTTATAACTACAGTAAGAAATCAATAGTGATACTATGTATGAAAGGATAAGGAGGTAGGTGGGCCCGTCTGCACCAGCCCAGTTTTGACTACTGTCAGTAGATGAATTCACAGCTATTCCCTGGTGATCTAGTGCACCTCTGCCCCCTCACCCCAGCAGGTAATGTCCCACCACCCCACTTCCCCATCCCAAACCTGAGCTGGTGACCAGCACAGCCCTCCTCTCTCCACAACGGCTGGCCACCGAGTGAGCTCACATTGCAGGCATACTGAATACAGTACCTGCTCATTTAGAGCTCAGTAAGTGGATGGCTGTGGGGTGAGCAGCGAGCTGTGCCAGCCACCAGCTATGTTTGGGCATGGGGGGCAGGGTGGCAGGGCACTGTCTTCCAGGTGGGGGGAGGGTCCACTAGACCACTAGGGATGTTTTCTTTATTATAATGGGGAATTGGAGCTGGGGCGGTCCACTAGACCACCAGGGATATTTTCTTTATTATAACAGGGGATCAGGGTTGGGGAGGTCCAATAAACCACAAAGGATATATTACTTTATTATAACAAGGGAGTGAGGCTTTGGGGGGTGTTAGACTGCCAGGAACTGCCTGACAGCATTTCCACAGGCTTGCGGCAACCTGTTCAGATGCACCCTTTGTTTGGCACATAGCTAGGGCTGCCGCAAGCTGTGAGACTTTGCCACCAGGATCCTGCCTAATACAGAACTGGGTTCAGGTCCATGTCATACTGGCAATGGGCACAAGCTTCCTTTGGCGCAGCTTGTACCAAGTTTTGAGACTCGGGCCTACAGTGTTTTCTCTTGCTTTAATCTTTTGCATGACTGCAAAAGTGCATGAAACCACAATTCTTATCTCATAAACTTGGACTCTGAGTCCTGAAAGTTATATACATCAGCTTTGTAAAGTTCCAGTTATGAAAAATCTATGTGACATTTAACTGCACAAGTGCAACAATAACATTTTTTCTTAATAATTTAAAATCTATTAGGTTCCTGTTAAATCACCCAACAAAGAATAATCACTGGCTAAGATGGTAACTAACCTGACAGGTTCATGTTACAATTCTGCCCATTTTGTACTATCACTGAACACCATTACTTTCTGTATTGACAATGTTCTAGAACATTCAAAATACCTAACCAATGGTTATAAAATTTACAGGATTTATAGATCCTGTGATTAGTATGTGCATGCTAAACCTCAGGTTATTCTGTCCAGGGACAGCTGTAGTATTCATGTGCACAAAGCAGTGTTTAAGAACAGCATTTTTACGTTAAGTATAGTGGCACGACCATTCCACTATACACAGAATAATGTATGGGTGACTATGTGATACATAAGTAATAATACTCAACAGAGTTGGTGGTATTGGGCTATACATGCCCAGCCTGGGGCGTAAAGTGACCTGACACTGCATGCAGAGAACATTATAATCCCTGAAAGTGCTGGTATAGTCCATACCACCTACCCTGAAGTACATTATTCAGTTTAGAAAATTAGGTTTTGATGCATTTAAAATTAAAAAGAAATTCAAACAATGTAAAAAGTGAAGAGAAAACAATAAAAAAGAAATTAGCTGTAACCTAGACCCTCTGCTGGACTTATCAGTAGAGGGTGCTGGTATGTTTCATAGTAGGGCTGTGCAAGCCTCCCAAAGTTCAACCACACAAACACTGGCTGTTGAACTCCATAACGTTCACCAGACAGTGAACTGGTTCATCTAGGTTCACCACTCATTACAATATATTGTCATTTTATTGGACAGAACAGGGAAACCCCAGTTAACAGAAAAAGAGCAGCAGTTGCTGAAGAACCCCCTCCCCCAATTATGGCTTTCAGCATTAAACTTAAAGTCCCATTTTAAGTACCTGTTTCAGTGTTAACTTTTATTTTGACAGATCTGTACTGACTGTCTTATCACTGAGCCACCCACAGCCATCTTGTACACACCAGATGACTAGCAGTGTGTGGGGTATGCTAATCAAGGTTACCAACTCAGCCATTAGCTGGTAACCCTCATTAGAATATCTTACACAATGGAAGCTGCCTAGTGTGTGTGAGATGGTCACGGGCAGCTCAGCAATATGACTGTTGAGTGGGTTTTCCAAAAAAGAAGATAACAAGACTAAAACAGGTACTCAAAAGAATTTAAATGTTACTTTAATTATGAAAGCCCTAATCAGGTACTTATGCAGCAATAGTAGCTCTTTGGTTTCCTTTTAATAGCCCTGGCAGCAGCAGGAGATAAGCAGGTTGTGGGGTGGTGCAGACTGCATGGTAGATGGGGGCCAAGGTTGTGGGGCAGTGTGGACCACACAATAGGTGGGGGACAACTCTTTCTCCCCACAGGATGGGCAACACCTGCGGCAGTCCCTCATTTGGGTTACAAGCTATACTGGATATAGTGATGGGTGCAAATTTCAGTCTCCAGTTCAACAGATTTACCTGGTTTGCCCCATTTGGACCATGGCAAACTAGTCATACCAAAAATCTGCCTATCTCCCCTACAAGTTCAGCACAGTCTAAAACAATCCAACACCCAAAGTTCGAGGTGTTCAATTCTTTTGTAGAACTGAACTTGCAGACCTATTTTATAGTGTCTTTTTTTAAACAGCATGCTGCTACTGTCATTTTTTGTTCTTCCCCAACAGTGTAGTTTGGAGGAGATTATTGAAACATTTTGTTTGGTCATGTGGTTTGGTGGAGTTTACAGAACATTTTTGTTTGATCACTGTTATTAAGAGTACTCCACACACAGCAAGTGCTCAGGTCAACAGTGCCTTGGTCAGAATGGATGAGTGTGCCAATGGGCAAGGGGAAAACATTGTGTCAGGTTTTAGTTTTAGCTGTATGATCTATCTTTTGAAAAAGCAGGCTGGCACTGGGACTATGTATTGAATGTGATTGGTCCTTTGTGTGATACATGCCTGGGTGCTGGGTGCTATCAATAAATCAGGTTTCAAGATTGTTACTACTCATTTTCTAAAAGATTTTTGTAAACACCTGAGGTGTGTTTTGCCACACAAATCACAAGCCTAAATGTTGAGTAGTTGATACAGGCAAAATGCAACAAGGGTATGTAAGAAAATGGACTTTCATACAGTCATCCATACTTTATTTTTTTTAATACTGTATCTGTTAGGGTCTGACATCAACTGGAATGCTTAAAAATTGTAAAATGTCAGCACTGCCTAGTATACCACCATGTCGGCTGCCCCCACCAGATTCAGAACAGCCCTACCCTTACCTTTAATATCACCTGCTTTTCGATTACTTACTGAAACCCCTGTCATCCTGGTCAACCAATGCAATGCTATTGGTGTTGTGGGATGCCTCCTAAGGAAGGGGGTTGATACCCCGAAGTGCTAGGGCTATAAGTCTGTGTTTGTGTTGAACATGGCTTCTTAAATGTTTACTGGGTTTCCAGATTGTGAAAAAATGAACACTGCTTTTTGTTTTGTAAGTACCTTTTTCAATTATTCATATTGAAACAAATATTTTGCACTTTTCAATTTATTGGTCTGGAGTGCTGGTTTCATTAATAGTGATTTTTGGTTTTGTGAGTTACACAGGAGAGACAGTAAAGGGGGACAAAAATGTTCATTTTGCTCCTTGACAATGATCTGCCTCACAACTCTGTGGCAGTCTGACAGTTGTTGGCATTTGTACCTCAGTCGGTGTATGGGAAGTCACTCAGCATAATGGTCTCCTATGTAACTGATTAATCAGCTAGAACTTTCTCCATTTAAATGTATGTGATGTCATACTGGGCAGATAAGAAAAATGTGGGGTTTAAATGTTTGGCTAATATCAGACCCTACCAGTTGTTATAACTTGGTATTGCACCATATGCCTTTTACAAGCACAATCCAGCACATTAGTTGATATAAATCTTGTGCACACCTTCAAATATTTGGATCCATGATTTACATTGCACCTCAGTTGCAGAGAGGACTCCACTCCTGTTATAAGCTTTGCATGTGGTACACAAATGCAGGTCATATGCATGATTTGTGTATGGTACAAATGGATGATGGTAGGATGGGGCAACCAGTTTTCATCCATTTTTCACCACCACCCAAGTGACTTGAGAACAGGACACTACATCATTTACTGAAGAGGTTGTATCAAATTAATTCAGGGAAACCTAGAAAGCTATTATATAGGGTAGGCAGTACAATGCTGTATTATTTACTTTATTGTATTTATTTATTGGTAGCTGGGTAAGGTGGACTGACAACTAGGTCCCTTTTTCAGTCATGAACCGGAAACATAGAGTGAAATACATTACATTGGTCTGACAGATACACGACAACAGGGCAAACATTAAGATATAGGTGAGAAATACACAGTATTGACTGAAATTGCCTGTCAATTGATGAATAACATACAATGTACCAAAGTTTCATCATATGAAGGATATTTCTAGAAATTGGAAGCTCAAACAAAAAGCAGCAATAAAATACAGATTATTTGGAAATGTATGGCATAGGTTATCAGAACATGCCACTTATTTAGTTGCATTCTTGTGTAACTTTCACAAAACTAGTGAGGAAAAAAAAATAGTACATGTTATTTTTGAAAAAATTGTACAATTAGGCAATAACTGCTCACCACAAAGACTATGTTTCAATCACAGGTCAGTCATAGACCACCCTTCTCCCCAAAACATATCACCCTTCCACTCACTAGAGGCTAGCCGCTGCTATGCTGTTTTTTGCTATGGCATCAAATGAGGTGCTGTTACTTTCAAACAACATGAAGTCTTGCTATATTATGACAATTGCAGTATGACCGCAGGTTAGAACTTCTCCGGAGGTGAAATAGTTAACTTTTCATGCAGGCATGGAACTTAGAGTGCGAGCTCGATTGAAAACTCTGTCTGTTGTGCTTCAAACGCAAACTGTCAGATTCTTTACTCCACCTCACTGAACAGTCGCTCCGGAGATTTCTCCTTCTGCTCAGTTCATTTTGTTGGTTTAAAAGTATTATTTTTCGGTTTTAGCGAAAATTAAACCTAACAGTCGGTTCAAGCTCTGTCTGTGGTAATGTAAGTAATAGATAGGTTTTACATTTATTTTTCTGTGTGGAACTTGTAATTCTTTATTGGTTCGGTTTGAACTGATCAGGTTGTATTTAAAATCTACTAGTCCTTTTTTAGAGTGTGGTTCCTGGTTCTTATCGGTTCTAAAAAAAACGGATTTCATTAAGTTTTTTTCCACGACCCGTGACACGGTTGGGAACCGATAAGGGTGTCTTGCTTAGTAGATTGTCATAAATGGGCAAGTTGGTTAGGCTGGCATTATGTCTGAGAAACCCAAAAGAAAAACCAGACCCACTGGGTTTCAACACTGTAGTGTTTGTGGGGAAGCTTTTGCTAAGGCTGACCCACACACCACATGTGTCTATTGTCTGGGGTTTGACCACCTCAATTCAGACTGCCAGATTTGTCACAGTTTCCCTGCTGCCACCATAGATAAGAGAGTTGGTAAGCTCAGGGAAAGGGAGGCCAAAAATTCCGCTGACCCGGATGGCCAGCCCGGTTTGGTGCCAACCGAACCGGAGGGAGTGCCCTCTGACCAGGGCGATACTTCCTCTGGCAAACGAAGAGCCGGTTCTGAGGAGCCGGTTCCAGCAAAAAGGACTAGAAAGTCAGCTAGTGTAGAGCCAAAAGTTCTCTCCCCAACTGCTGAGGAAATAGCTAAAACAATTCAAATTGTCCAGTCTCTCTTTCCGGTTCTGACCGAACCGACACCTTTAGGTAAAGCGTTAGTTCGGCCGGTTCCACGGTTCAAGATTATGATTTTGAGGATTTTTATGAACGGGGAGGAAGAGGAATATGAGGAGAGTGAATATGGTTTTGAAGATCTGGATGTGCCCATTGATCCGGACATCTCTCCAGATAGACACCTAGGGGTTTCTCCTCCAAGGCTTTCTGAGTCCCCTTCTCATTTCATGTTTTATAAAAAAGTTGCTGAAACTCTCCAGCTCCCTGTTGAGGAAGCTGTTGATGACCAAGAGGAGCCAGACTATGCAGAAATGATGGATATTCCAGAGTCTAGGAGACTGTCTATTCCTTTGCATAAATCTTTTCGGAAACAGACAGTAAAAGTTTTGAAAACTCCTCACACTATACCTCCTGTGGATAAAAGGATGGACAAGAGGTATACCTTATCAGCCTCCGACACTGATTTCCTCACTCAACAATGCAGCCATGTGGGGGTAGTGCAGACTGAAGCCTGTGACAAGGCTAATATTCCCCTAGCTTCACACCCTTCCGAGAAGGACTCCAGGAAGATTGATGCTATGGCAAAGAAACAGTATATGGCAGCATCTTTGGGACTCAGACAAGCAAATTATATGGCTTATGCTGCTAGGTACCAGAAATCCAGATGGGATACTGTGCTGGCCCCTAGCGAAACAAGTTCCTGACCAGCTTGCCAGGGAGCTGGAACAGGTGGCTATGGATGGTATTGAGGCATCCAAGGTGCAATTTCATGCTGCAGTGGACTCTAATGATGTTTCATCAAGAGTCATGGAAGAGTCGTTTAAAGAAGTGCAAGATAATGCATATGGGGCACAAAAACCCTGGCACAATATATCAGTTGGGGGGTGAGGATATAGCATGCACCAAGCAGGAAAGGGATCTTGGGGTTGTCATCTCTGATGACCTCAAGGTAGGGGAAACAGTGTGACAAGGCATCAGGTAAAGCAAATAGGATGCTGGGATGTATAGGCAGGGGCATCACCAGCAGGAAAAGGGAGGTCATAATTCCGCTATACAAGACACTAGTGAGGCCCCACCTGGAGTACAGTGTACAGTTCTGGAGACCATACCTACATAAGGACATAGACAGGGTAGAGAAGGTTCAGAGGAGGGCAACAAAGATGGTGCATGGGTTGCATCACAAGTCCTATGAAGACAGGTTGAAGGAACTGAACATGTACTCCCTGGAGGAGAGGAGGGAGAGAGGGGATATGATAGAGACATACAAGTATCTTACAGGGAGGAACAGGGTGCAGGAAAACACTATTTTTAAGCGAAAAAGATGTTTCAGGACTAGAGGGCATGGGATGAAGTTGGAGGGAGGACGATTCAGAGGAAACATGAGAAAGAATTTCTTCACAGAACGGGTGGTGGACAAGTGGAACACCCTGCCAGAGGAAGTGGTGGGGGCTGAAACAATCACGGGATTTAAGAATGCATGGGATAGACATAAAGGAATTCTGGAGGTCAGGAGTAAGGGGAAATAGACTTCTAGGAAAACAAACTGAACTTACAAGCTCAAATGGGCAGACTAGGTGGGCCATAGGCCCTTATCTGCCGACACTGTCTATGTATCTATGTATCTATGTATCTATGGCTACATCTGTGGCACTTCGCAGGATGGCTTGGCTCAGATGTACTACCCTGTCTCAGGATACCCAGTCTAAGGCCATGGATTTTCCTGTTGTGGGAAATTCTCTATTTGGGGAGCAAACAGAGAAACACATGAAGAAAATGGATGAATATAGGACCACCTATAGGAGTGCACAGGCCAAGGAAAGGCAGGCCATTCCTCAAAAGCAGCTTCCTAGAGGCAGGGGCAGGCCTTTTCATAAGCCTTTTTACCAAGCCCAAGCTTCCTCCTCCACCTATGCTCAGAGGGGGTTCTTTAGAGGGAGAGGCAGATGGGGTACAAGGAGGTCTGCTTCCACCCCTCAGCCCAAAGCCCCTGCCAAGCAGGCACCCTGATGAGATTGCCAGGGCCGATTCTCCTCTACCTGTAGGGGGCAGGCTGGCTTACTTTGTCCAGGACTGGAAGTCTTTAACATCAGACAAGTGGGTCCTGGAAGTAGTAAGCCAGGGACTGGTTCTCAGCTTCAAAAAATGTTCAAAGCTGAGAACCAGATCTTTTCCACCTGCAACTCCATCAGATGCACTCGCCCTAGAGGCAGAGGTCTCTACCCTCCTGGCTCTCAGAGCTTTGGAAAGGGTTCCTCCCCTACACCAGGGCAAAGGTTTGTACTCCAGGTACTTCCTTACCCCAAAAAAGACAGGAGAATGGCGGCCCATCCTGGATCTCAGATATTTAAACAAGCACCTTTTAAAGCCAAAGTTCAAAATGGTGACTCTGGGAATTATCCTACCCTCTCTAAGGCCAAGGGACTGGCTAGCTTCCCTGGACCTCAAGGATGCCTACTTCCATATTCCCATCACAAGCTCCCATTGAAAGTACCTCAGGTTCGAGCTGCCCTCAGGCCACTACCAGTTCAGAGCAATGCCCTTCGGCCTCACTTCTGCCCCAAGGGTATTCACCAAATGCCTGGCTGTAGCAGTTGCCTACCTAAGAAGGCAAAAGATTGCCATCTTTCCTTACCTGGACGATTGGCTCTTAGAAGGCCAGTCCCCAGACCAGGTCAATTTACACCTTCAGATAACGCAGCAACTGCTTACCTCTCTAGGTTTCCTTCTGAATCTCTCAAAGTCAGTTCTAGAGCCGGTCCAGCTTCTTACCTTCATAGGCACAGAACTGAACACACAGGAAGCCAGGGCCTTCCTCCCCTAGACAGGGCAAAGACCCTAGTCTCCTGGCCTCCTCATTTACCCTGCAGGTCTCCGGCCAGCAAGGCATTTTCTGCAGCTCCTAGGACACATGGCTGCTTCCACAGCAGTTGTGCAAGGAGCAAGATTTCAGATGAGGGACATCCAGTTCCATTTGAGAGCTTTTGGTCTCAAAGAAAGGATCCTCTTACCAAGCTGATCCAGTAACTCGAACCCTGATCCAAGCCCTACAGTGGTGGCAGGATCAGAGCAACCTGAGACAAGGGGTTCCTTTTGTCACTCAGTCTCATTCTAACTCCTTACTACAGATGCGTCCCTCTTGGGCTGGGAGGCTCACATGGGCGACCTCACCACCCAGGGTCTGTGGTCTCCCTGGAATCTCTGCTCCACATCAACCTGTTGGAGCTCAGAGCAGTTTTTCTAGCACTTCAAGCTTTTTCCAAATCTGTTCAGAACAAGAGTATTCAGGTCAGAACAGACAACACCACTACAATGTGGTACATCAACAAGCAAGGGGGCACTTGGTCTACGGCCTTGTGCACCGAAGCGATGAAGCTGTGGTCTCTGGCTTACTCCCTGAACACCTCCCTTACGGCAGTTCACCTCCCAGGCAAGGACAATGTCCTGGCAGATGCTCTCAGCAGGATTTCCCAGGGCCACCACGAATGGTCACTGGATCCCCTGGTCTTGGGAGTAGTATTTGCCAGATGGGGCACCCCGCAGATAGATCTTTTTGCAGCCCCAGACAATCACCAACTTCCTCTTTTTTGCTGCAGGCCCCCAGTGCTGGGCTCATTCCCACTGGATGCCTTAGCCCTCAGTTGGGAGGGGAAGTTTCTCTATGCCTTCCCTCCCTTTCCTCTCCTGTTCAAAGTGCTAGTCAAAATCAGATCCCAATCATGCAAAGTCATTCTGATAGCTCCGGATTGGGCCAGACAGCCTTGGTATCCACTCCTACTATCCTTAGCAGTCCATCCTCCCCTGTCCCTTCCCATGAATCACAATCTGTTAACCTGTGCCAAGGGAAGGGTCTGGTACCCGAATCTCAAATCTCTCAATCTCAAGGCTTGGTTCTTGAAGAGTTAGAGTTTGCTGATTTACACCTTTCCCAAGATGTAATGGATATATTGAAGGCCCAAGGAAAGCCTTCCACCAGGGCTACTTACAATTCCAAATGGAAAAGGTTTCCATATGGTGCTTGAAAAGCATATTTCCCCAGTCTCTGCTGATCTACCCACAGTCCTGGATTATATGATCCACCTGAATTCTTTGGGGCTGAGACCAGCTACCCTGAAGGTGCACTTGGCAGCTGTGTCTGCTTTTATTTCAGCAGGTAAATCATCTTCCCTTTCAGCTCATCCTGTATTTTCCAAGTTTTTTAAGGGGTTGTTTCACACCAACCCTCCATTCAGGGATCCTGCCCCTGCCTGGGATCTTAATGTTTGCATTGCTCAGCTTATGCAACCCCCCTTTGAGCCCTTGTCTTCAGCTGAGCTCAAGTTCTTGTCTTGGAAAACTGTGTTTTTGGTAGCCATCACCTCTGCCAGACACATAAGTGAATTACAAGCGTTGTCAGTGGAGCAGGAGTTTATCTCTTTTCACAGAGATAAGGTGGTCCTTCGGACTAACAGAAAGTTCCTGTCTAAGGTGGTTTCAGATTTCCACCTTAATCAGTCTATTTCACTTCCAGCGTACTTCACTGACCACTCCTCCTCTGGGGAGAGGTGCTGCACAGCCTAGATGTGAAGAGAGCCCTTAGTTACTACATAGAGCGTACCAAGGGTCATAGGATTGACTCCCTTCAACTGTTCCTCACCTATGGTGAAGTTGGTAAAGGGAAGCCAGCCACTAAAAGATCCATTGCCAGGTGGATTGTCTCTTGTATCCAATTCTGCTATGAGAAGTTGGGTAAAGTTCCCCCCTCAGGCCTGAGGGCTCACTCTACCAGAGGTACAGCTGCTTCTCTGGCTGCTGCCAGAGACATTCCTATTCTAGAATATGTCAAGCAGCTACCTGGAAACAGTTCACACTTTTACCAAAATTACTCCCTGGACATCCAGGCTAGGAGTGATGCTCGGTTTAGCACAACCATGCTTCAGAGCCTATTTCTAGGTAGGTTCTGTCCCTCCTCCATGGGGGGTACTGCTGTGTAGTCTGCAATTGTCATAATATAGCAAGACTTCATGTTGTTTTGAAGAAAAATTACTCATCTTAGTAATGTTGTTTCTTCTAATGGAGTCTTGCTATATTATGACCTCCTCCTGCCTGCCCTCTCCAGAACCTCTGTTTTGGGATGTGGGTGGGCAGTACAGGAATGACACTTTTTGATGCCCACCTTGTTGTTTTCACCTACCTTTTGGGTGAATTGGTGTTGTGTTTTGCATTTTGGGTCTCCTGACTTGAGTCTTTGTTTTAGGCCAAAAATTAGTGTTTATGTTAGTAGCCAGTTGGCTAGTGTAGGTTTAAAGCTTCCACACAGAACCTTAGTGATTTTTAGCTCGTAAAGATCTGACAGTTTGCTTTTGAAGCACAACAGACAGAGTTTTCAACTGAGCTCATGCTCTAAGTTCCATGCCTGCATGGAAAGTTAACTATTTCACCTCCGAAGCAGTTCTAACCTGCGGTCATACTGCAATTGTCATAATATAGCAAGACTTCATTAGAAGAAACAACATTACTAAGGTGAGTAATTTTTTCTTATGTCTTACAGGCCGACCATATTACAGTAGAAAATGACAATTAGTAGCAACATCTGATATAGTACAAAAATATAGCAGCAGAGGTTGCTGCTTTGTTGGCATGAGGTGCAAAATTAAAAAAATGAAAATAAAATATGACTCCTATTCAGTACATATAAAATCCATGTATGCCACTCCCCCACAAATTTAATTTCTTATACATTGGAGAGTTCACATGAATTCTGCATACTGTACATAGATATATAGAATGTGTCTGCAGGAAAAGACACAACAGTCCATTCAGTCTTCCCATTTCTATTTCATTTACACCTCAAGTTTAACTGTAATATAAGGTACAGTGTAGAGGGTGCCATGGCATTTCATAAGGGGTGAGTAAACACATGTGGACTATTGGTTGTTCAACCAACCAACAGTAAAAGCTTGCCTTCTGTTTTCCTTCTTCATCTCTCTCTCTCTCTCTCTCTCTCACTCTCCTCCCTAAGTACATTGCAGAAAGTTCTCCACAAAATGTTTATGTTTCTATGAGGCTTTGAAGCAGCAGTGTATGTTACAGTGAATTTTTGACCTACACCTTTATACTCTATTTTACAGTAATTGATTTTTTCCTTCTGTCTTGCAAAATGCTCCCGTTTCCCTTTTTTGAGTTTGTGTTAGCATATTTTAATGCCATTTGGCATAGCCAAAAGCATTCTTCTTATTACTTAGGAGCAGGTGGGTGTAGCCAAAAGTGGACTTCAGGCAAATTACACAGTGGTCAGTAACTGCAGGGTAAAGGTCAGTGGGATGCCAACATGGGCACAATTGTAATGCTATGGTGTGTATATTCCATAGGGACTAACGCAGTTTACATAAATGCAAATGGGTAAGGATTCCAGTGTGAACACACACCTTCACTTTCCCTTCTCTTTCCTCCAGCTGCCTGCTGTTACAGACTGGGATTCAGGAGGGGGAAAAATGTTTTCTTTTCATGTCAGCATGGTGATGTCACCATGCTGACATACTGCTATGAGTAGGAGACAGAGAGAGGGAACTGTGACAGGATAAATAGACTGTCTTCTTCTCCTGAATGCTTCGGACTGGACATTACTCACAACTCCCTGTTTGTGTCTGCCCCCTCCTTCACCCCTGCCTGCACTAGATTGCACTATTTCATTGCTGGACTGTGAGTTTCAGTTAGATATTTTGACTGTCAGTTCCTTGTGAGCCATTTTTAGAGCCCCTTTAATAACTGTGCCTGACCGATTTTCACAATATAAGTATTTTTTTTTTAAATTAGGGCTCTTTCATATAGAAATTTGCTCTTGAAAACGTGAAGCCATGAAACAGAGCATGTGCATTACAGAGCACAGAGAAAGGTATGGCCCTGGGACAGAAAAGCCCCATGAGCCTGTGCAGTAGCAAGAGTCCCCAACCATGAACAGAGCAGGGAGGATGACATCAGGGCTGGCAGTTAAAACTTACTCTGTTACAGGTTAGCTAGTTTTATGACAGCCCTATGTAGGGCCCATCAGTGTGTTGCTAAGTGACACACTGAACACCTGACTTCCATAAACCTCACTGGTGACCCCACTGTCCCTGGAAATTGCTGCCCCATTTCCTTTCTCCCCTACCTCGCCAAAGTCCAAGAGTCCCTTATTCTCTCAAGGCTCAATGAATTCCTTCATGCTTCTGACACCCTCTCCCCATTCCAATCAGGCTTTAGGAAATTGCACTTTACACCTCCTACCTCTTATGCTTTACTGATGTGATTCATTCTGCTATGGACCTTGGCCAAATCACCTCGGCTATCTTCATTGACCTGTCCAGGGCCTTTGACTCTGTTTCCTATCCTCTTCTTTTTTTTTTTTTACTTTATTTCTTTATCTCTCCTGTCTGCTCTCGGAGCCCACTCCTTCCGTCCACTCATTTCCCCAATCCACCTCTGTGGGATCTGCCCCAAGAGTGCCTCCTCTCTCCTCCTGCACAGTGGGGTCTGTCCCTCTTGGTGGTCTGGATGGAACCAGAGTGGCTTTCATCCAGGGCAGCTGAGAGGTGTTTTTCCATTTTCTCCCTGGTTTCCCCTACCCTCTGGGACGTCAAGCGCTAGGACGTATGTCCCTAGTGGTGGCATGCTGATGCACTCCAGACCTCTCATGCACTGTTGATGTCCCCCCTCCCCGGCTCCGGTGAACAGAGACGCCTCCATCTCCTCCTTATGTCGGTGCTTCCACCGGCTATGAGGGGATGCAGAACGCAGATGCGTTCTTGGTCTCCCACCCCTGAGGGAGGAGAGCATCCATTGGGATGCTCGATCCTCCCTCTCCCCTGCCGACCCCCGACCACGTGAGTCCATTCCCGAACCCGGGTCACCGGCATAGCGTGAGGTGTGGCGTCCAGTGTCTCAACCCTCAGCGCCACCGGGCCGGCCTTCCCATCCTCTTCTACTAAATAAACAATGCCTTGTTGGCCTTTCCCCTGCCTCCATGTCCTGGTTTAGCTCCTACCTTACTGGTCATTCCCAGTCAGTCTCTGTTAACAATGTTCTATCCTCCTCCCCATCCTTGCAGATGTGCCTCAGGGATCTATTCTTGGGCCTGTTCTTTTCTCCCTCTTTATGACTACAGGGAATGAGATGAAGTTGGAGGGAGGACGATTCAGAGGAAACGTGAGGAAGAATTTCTTCACAGAACAGGTGGTGGACAAGTGGAACACCCTGCCACAGGAAGTGGTGGGGGCTGAAACAATCATGGGATTTAAGAATGCATGGGATAGACATAAAGGAATTCTGGTGGTCAGGGGTAAGGGGCAACAGACTTCTAGGAAAACATAAACTGAACTGACAAGCTCAAATGGGCAGACTAGGTGGGCCATAGGCCCTTATCTGCCGACACTGTCTATGTATCTATGTATTAACAATCTCCCCTCATTCTGCACCCATGCCAATATTCACATGTATGTGGATGATACCATACTTTTTCTGTCTGACCAATCTGTCCAAGCTGTCCAACCCCCAAAGCGATCTCATAGAGATCACAACCTGGTTCCTTACCAACTGCCTAAAACTGAACATAAAACAAAAACTGTAGCCATGACCTTTGGCTCTAAACAAAAACTTACCAGGCTTCCCACCCTCCCAGTCTTCTTCTCTGCTGTCAACACCTCTCTAGACATTGTCCCCACTACAAGTACCTAGGGGTCTGGCTCAGTACCTCCCTCAACTTATCTTCCCACTTTAGTTCTCTAGACTCCAAGCTGTGCCCTAAACTTGGGCTACTTTACCACCATAAAACCAGTCTCTCCCTCCTTGTAAGACATGATCTCATGGTTAAATCCATTTAACCATGAGATCATGTCTTACAGGGAGGATCCCAGTTCTTCACTATGGGGACATAGTTTACAGTGCTGCCCCAGTCACCTCCCTTCCCAAACTTGATGTCCTGTTTCATGCCTTCTGTAGGTTCGCCTCTAACTCCCCTCCTTAACTCACCACTGTGACCTATACTCCTCCCTTTCCCTCTAATCCTTTGCTCAGAGATGCTTATTACACTGTTCCACCTTCATCACTAAATACTGCTTTGGAACCCTTCCACCCTACCTTGCCTCCCTTCTTGATCCAGCTAGCCCCTTACCCTTACAACTCTCAGTCGAACTGCACCTGCACCTTTTCCCTTGCACATGTATGCACATCAGCTGGAAAACATTCTTTATCCTGTAGACTTCCTTTCATCTGGAATAGTTTCTCTTCCAAATCCATCTTTCTCCCTCCTTCCCTGCCCTGAAGTGCTTACTCAAACCAGCCCCTACTATATCAGGTATCTGCTCCACTTCCAAATACTCATGTACCTCTGCTTCTTTGTCCTCCTCCTCTCCACTTGTGCAATCCATTGCATATAATTAATTGTATATAATCTATGTAAATATTGTTTTGTATATACAGTATACTTCTTTGTAGAAAGTATTCTTTTTTATTATGTAAAATCTCTACTTTTTGTAACAACTTTGCTATCAAGGTTGTATTATCAATTGCTTTATTTTATTCCTCTGTACCCATCCCCTGGATTGCACCTGAAAATGAGCTTCTGCTCATGGTGACTTTCCCAGTTACCAACGTGTAAATAAATAAACAGTCAACAGCTGTTTTTCTTTACCCTGAAACAGTACTTGCCTATTCAAGTTAACAAAGTTGTGTGAGTTATTCTTTCTTTTTTACTGTTGAAATTCTGTACAGGTAGCTGCATTTCTCTGTTCAGATCAGATACATAAAAGCAATGTGTTTTTATATTTTAAATTCCTCCCCTCTCTTAGTGAAAATGAGATACTGCATGTTACCTGATATATCCTGGGTAACTACATTGTAAAAATGTATAAAAGCAGGGCCTCAATAAAATGCAATTTTGCATTTCAGCTGTGCTGACTACTAAATACACTGCAACAATGTGTAAAGCTGAACCCTACTGAAATGAAATACTGCAGTTCAGCTGCCTAATCCTGCTAATCACACACACATACTTTATGTGTACACAACTGTTGTAACAGTGTATGTGTGTATTCTGTGTGCATTTTCAAGGAGTTGTTTATGTCCAGAACCAAAAACATTGTTCACTGCCTTTATGTTTATATTTTTTTTTGTCTACTACTGCAGGATATTAAAGAGCCACTGACGCATCTGGTAAAATGTTAGAAAACCTAATATTTAGGTACAGTTCAGTTTGCATACTATATGTCTTTCATAGATTTCTCCTACTTATTATGTTTGCTTGCACGCATGTGCAAGAAACATAGTGCCATCATACGAGTTTTCTAGAGGTGTGTCAGCCTCTTCCAATTCAGTCAGTGTGTTTGCAGGCACGGTCGCAGTGCATCAATCACTGCTGCAACTGTCTGTGACAGCAGGAAAATGCAGTGGCATACAGTTGAAAGGGAGAGCTCCGCTTCAGTGAGCAGAGCTCTCCCCTTCCCCCCCACACACACACACATGCAAGCACGCATATTGCATGCTGATGTGCTCCCTCCCACCCCTCGCACACACTGTGTGGCCGACGGGGGTGCTCAATCCCCCATCGGCTCCACGCCTCCCCCCCAACAACAGCTGTCCAAGTGCCATGCTGGGAGCCCACCCCAGCATGGCAAGAACTGTCATAGCCAATGGGGGTGCCCAATCCCCCATCGGCTCCATGGCTGCACACCCCCCAAAAAAGCTTTCCATGTGCCACGCTGGGAGCCCACCCCAGCATGGCAAAGCATGTTATGGCCGATGGGGGTGCCCAATGCCCTGTTGACTCCATCCCCCCCAAACAGCCTTTCCAGCTGCCACGCTGGGAGCCCACCCCAGTGTAGCAAACGTCCGTGTCATCTAAAACCTGTAAGAGAAGAAACCTTCCTCGCAGTCTCCCATCCCCCACAACCCGCAGCACTCACCCACTGTGCACCCTGCCTCCCCCATAACCCCACCCCATACTTACCTCCAGAGCTTGACACGACGATCATCGGTGGACCGGGAACATGTCTGCACTCTTCAAAGCCGACCGTTAACTGAGGAAATGTCGGTAAGCTGTATAATGGAATAAATAGGGTTTTTTCAACTTTGTTGCATATCTCAGGCATTTTGGGAATTTTGGGCCTAAATTTTCAACATGGGTTTTTTGGGACCCCTCCTCATGAATTCTTGCACTGTCATGGCATTAGTCGGGCCCGATGGGTGATTTTGCAGTCACTGCACGAAATCACCTTTCAGGACCCATTAATGAAACGACACTGCCAGTGTTCATAAGGTGGACTTTCAAAAAGCCTATGTTGAACATTTGTTAAAAAAATTCTTAAAAATGACTGTTTTACGAGCGTGCATTGCAGAGTTCCTACGCACACTCGTACGTTCACAAATTTTCAATATTTTCACTCCAGATTTTCAACATTGCCATTTTACCACACCTCCTTATGAGCAGTACAACTGTCATTTTTCACACCTCGCCCACAATGAGTTTCCGCTCATGTAGCGCACAATGGTGCAGTCGGTGTGTGAAATCAATGTATGGGACACATTAAGAAAATCACAGTGACACTGGTCATGAGCAGAGGTGTTAAAATGGCTATGTTGAAAATTTGGTGAAATAATTCTCAAAAATGACTGTTTTAGGCGCACATTGCATGATTCCCTCGCAGCCTGTAGCAAGTTTGCGAATTTGTAATGATTTGCACACAGATTTTCAACAGTGCCATTTACTGCACTTCCTTATGAGCAGTACAGCTACCATTTTTCACATTTTGCCCAAAATGCGTTTCCACACATGTAGCACACAATGGTACAGTCGGTGTGTGAAAACAATGTTTGGGACAGATTAAGAAAATCACAGTGACACTGGTCATGAGCAGAGGTCTTAAAATGGCTATGTTGAAAATTTGGTGACAAAACTCCATAAAATGACTGTGTTACGAGTGAGTATTGCTCAGTTTCCATGCACCCTTGTAAGTTCATGATTTGTAATATTTTCAGTCCAGATTTTCACCAGTGACATTTTTCCACACCTCCTTAGGAACACTACAGCTGTCATTTTCCACAACATGGCCAAAATGTGTTTTCACACTTTCAGAGCAGAAATGCGTGGTTGCTGTGGGAAATCATTGTTCGGGACAGATAAAGAAAATCACACTGACACTGTTCATGATTGGAGGTCCCAAAATGCCTGTGTTAACAATCTGCTGTAAAAAATCCCCAAACTAGTTACATTACGGGTGTGCGTTGCACATTTCTCACATGCCTTCCATTGACTTCTGATTTTTAAGATTTTCACAGCAGATTTTCAACATTGCCATTTTTTACACCTCCCCATGAACAGTACAGCTGTCATTTTTCACATCCTGTTCGGAATGTGTTTTTGCACTTGTGGTGCCAAATGCCGTAGTCACTGTGCAAAAGCAGTTTTCGGCTAACAAACTGATATTGCCACTGTTCATGAGCTGGGGGGTCACAAAAAAACCATGTTGAAAATTGGGAGTGAAAATACCAATGAATGCCTGAGGTGTTAGGGTTTCTGACCATAACGCCCCACCCTGTAGAGAATGACAGGCATCAGAGGTGTGACTTGGGATTCTTGCCTGTAATGCTCATACCATTCCACCCTCACCCACACCCTGCAGCCAGTGAGAGGCATCAAGGTGTGCCTCAGACTCTTCGGGCACAAACTTCACCCCATTCTCCCTATACCACACCCATCTCACCATATTTCCTGATGGAATGGGGTGCACATAAGGGCCAAAGACCCCAAGGCACAGTGACACTTGTCAGTGTCTGCAGGGTAGGGTGTGGTGAAATGGTGTGGTCATTATGCCTGATGACCCAAAGGCACACCCCAATGCCTGTCACTCTCTGCAGGATGGTGTTGGGGTTGGCTTCAGTTCAATACTTCACTGCCATTCCTATTATGCAGCTCTGTAACTTCTACACTACCAATGCCAATGCCAGCAAGCAAACATTCGGCATTGACAAATGCTTGTTATTTATTACTGAGGAACTTTTCGCAAAACAGGATCTTCATCCATGACAGTTTGTTTGCCCCTACAGTTTATTCCCAAATTGAGGTCCTAATCCTCTGTTGTGACATCACAGTCTGTTGTCAAGCGAGTGATTGTGATGTCACAAGAAGAGCATTATGCTATCAGGTAGGGAATAAGCAACAGTAGCTGATGAACTCCCAAGGAACAAAGAACCTGTTTTCATGCATATGACCTCAGTAATAAACAACTGATAGGAGAACTGCAGAGCTAATGTCAAATATAAGCTCAACTGTTTCTAAATGTTATGGTTTTCAAAGTTCTCTGGGAGGCATTGGCCACTCTTCAAATAAGCTGCAAAAACTAATTAGCAGTTTTGCATGTCAAAGTGCTAATCAATTGTGCACATGTGTAGCACTTGCCTTTATTTGATGAGCAAAATTAAAAATACTAAAATGTATATACATACAATTTTTTTAAATGATTTTAACCTGAATGAAATCCTTTTTTAAATTAGTTCTGTCTTTGCTTCATCTGTTTCATTAATCCCAACACCACCACCCCACACTCATTCACTCACTCACTCACTCACTCACTCACTCACTCACTCTTACCTATACTTGTCTTTCAGGGAGATGTAGACTGCTTTCAGGTATCCCACCAAATGAGGTATCGGCTAACATATCTTTCAAATGTTCCTAATTTTAAAGGCTGTCCTTCACTTTACCCCTTAAAAATGCTTTTTCTCTCTCACCCTTCCCTCATGGAAAATGCACTGTCCACACAAATTCAGGCTTTAATGTGAAATGTCATAATATTCTAAGATGCTAAATAAAAAAATAAACTTTATTCTAGTACCTGCAATGGTTTTCCAAAGTGTTCTGAGCATTTATCTTCATATTTAGGGACATGTCCCTCACTTTGAGGCCTTATATTCCTCATTTCAGTGGCAAAAGCTTAACAGGTATGCCAGCTCATAATAGCCTTGATCCCATGTACTATAAACCCATCCCCACCTATCTTAGTACCACCACCTCACCACTCATGTCCCCTGCCAAAGCCCTGATCCCACACATGCCAAACTCCTACCCCCACCCATACAAGAAAAACTAAGTCATACATTAATTCTACATCTCCTGTGTAGTACCAATCATTCCCTTAGTTTTTATTTTGTTAACTTAATAACTATTAAATTGCTTTTTGTTCAGTTCCACAACTTATTGCTTGGTAACTTATTTTCTGTCAGTTTATACTTGGACATCTTTGTCCTGTTTATTTTTGTTATACTTATTTCATTTCAATGTATTTTATACTCTGTATTTGTGTATCTGTTGTATTTTCCCCTTCCCCTTCCTCTTCCCCCAGGATGCATCTGAAAATGAGCTGCTATCAGCTCAGCATATCTTTCCTAGTAAAACCTTTTAAATACATACACACACATACATACATACATGCACACATGAATCTCTATCATATTAATGCATTAGCAGCCATTGTAGCTCTGACCAGAGTTTGTTTCATTTGCTAGCTCTCATGCAGAGCTTGGGGGCAAAACAGGTAAGTTAAAATAATTGAATCTGCTCTGTGGAGCAGCTCAAGAGCTCTCAGAGTAGTTGCCTGACCCAGAGCTTTCTTTTTTTTTTTTGGCAAGTGCTGGCAGCTCAGCCAAACTGCATGAAAATCCGCAACATGGCTTTTCTTTTGCTTTCCCTGGTAGCATCCTACCACACCCTTACAGTGTTGAGTAAGTTATTTTTTCTATTACTTTCTATTATGTTTGGAAACTTATTCCAGGAAGCTCTGTGCAGTCACTAGCAAGGATGGAGAAGTACTAGAGAAAGTACTGCACCCTACAATTATAGTTACTTATTTCTTTTTATACAAAAATAATAAATAACCATAACAGATTACATTTTTTGAAAGTAATAGGTGAGTTACCAGTTGCTTTCAAATAAATGTAATCAGTTACAGTTACGTATTTCTTTTGTATAAAAAGACATAAGTAATTGTAACTGTAAGATGTGTTACTTTTTCCAGTACTTCTCCATCCTTGCTAGTGACTGCACAGAGCTTTCTGGAGCAAGTTTCCAAAAGTAATAGAAAGTAATAGAAAAGGTAACTTACCCAACACTGCGCTATCATCCCACCAGCCAGATAGACTGAATTTACTTAACCCCCTTCCTGCCACCCTCATAGGTACCATTCAAGTGAAGCAAATCAGGTGATTACTATGGGATTACAACTCTGGTTTTATTCAGATGACAGCAACTCACTAAGGTGGAAGGAAGGCTATGGTAGTCAATATGCTGTTGGACCTTACTTACTTACATCCATCATTTGAGGGAGTGAGGGGGTGATGGAGTGCTAGAGGGTGATGGGAAGGTGCATGTATTCTTGTGTTGTGTGTATAATACTACAGGTCAGTTTGATGGAGTTAGAATTTGGCTCCAATGGAGGCATGAAGGGTAATATACAGAGCAACTTCTCCAGGACTGAGGAGTGGAGGGAGAATGGATCTCAGAGGGTGGCAGAACAGGGTAAATACTTTTAAGTGGTTGGGGGTTGTGTCATAAAGGTTTTTAATGTGAGAATTGTTGTTGTTACTTTTAAACTTTATTTTTTAAAATTATGCATATTGGCACTTTGCTGGTGGAGTGCCTCTTTGTCAAATGAAGTGCCCACTTCACCAGGCAAAAAACTATTCATAGTGCCAATCTCACAGGCAAAGCACACTATGAGTAGTTATTTTTCAAACAAAGTGGGTCATATGCAAAAACTTCACAAAGTGTTTTGGGTTTTGAAGTTTTCCAACTTAGCACACCTCTAGAGCAAACACATCTTCCTTCTTAGTCAAATAAGCATACTTGATTGAAATCTGAGAAATAGGATTGTTCTGTTGATGGGTTATGAGTGTTAGAGGCTAAAGGCAGGACTTTATCTTCAATGTCATTGACTAGTTATTCTTACTGTACCTTGATCAATAATTGTCTAGAGTTGGGTACTACTAGCCATTTAGTGATGCTCGCAGATTATACAAAGTAGCAATTTAATTTTTTATTTTAAAAACTGGTAACTGGAAAAGGTACATTGAGTCAAGGTTCATTTCAGTTGCAACCCGAGAGATAGGGAAAGGGGAGTCCAACAAATGTTTTAAAAATTACAGCAGGCAACATAATACAGTTATGGTGACAACTTACAAATGAAAAAACTAGAGTGATGAACAAACAGATAAACAACACCATACAGCATGACATTGATTTGTAGTCAACCATACACATAATTGAGTAAAGTGCACAGTGCCTGTTGGAGAAGGAGACATGCTTTGAGGGTAAGGTGTCATCCCACTGGCACAGCCTAAATCATAATGGGGAGATTATTTACAGAACAGCAGAATGGGTAAGAAGGTCAGGAGGGAAGGTTGACAGTGGCAGGAAGGGCTTAGCTGGCATTTAACAATTGGGAGGGATGGGAAGAGGTAGATGGAGGAGGGCAGTAGGTACTAGAGGGATGGGAGATGATAGGAGAAAGCAGCCTTCCCAGCAGAGGAGTGGAGGTGTGGGGTGGAAAAGGTACAGGGATCCCTGGAATGGAGGGAGTGGGGGGAGGAGGAGTGGATGGGGAGAAGAGTGAGGAGAGATAGGAGGAAAGAGACCTAAACCAGTATTTAGAGATGAAGGAGACACAATGGGACTGGTGACATGAAGGGAGTTGGATGATGGAAAGGGAGGAGTAGAGGGAGCAGTGATGAGTATGGGGGGTAGAGTGAGTTGGTAGCCAAGTAGCAGAATGCATTACAGGGGGTATCCAGTCTTGCAGGGGAAGAGGAAGGGTGGTGCCATAGACCACATCAGAGGGCAGGACAGGGGTAATGGAAAAATGGAAAAGGGCAATAAGAGCAGGGATGGGGTAAAAAAGGATAAAGCCAACATTAAATGGAGGGCAATGAGTACCAATGCCCATAGTCTGGGAAACAAGTTTCCAGAGCTAGTAGCCCTGATGGAAGAGGAACACTTGGATATTGTGGCAGTCACAGAAACATGGTACACGGAGAACCATGACTGGGATGTCAAAATACCAGGGTACACAATCTACAGAAGGGACAGGGAGGGTAAAAGAGGAGGTGGAGTAGCTCTCTACATAAGGGAAGGGACCAAAGCTACAGAACTAAAAAGTAAAGAAGGAGGACAAGAGGAACTCTGGGTCACCTTGGAGACAGGAAATGGCATCACAATCCGCACAGGGGTTGTATACAGACCCCCATCTCAAGGGGAGGAAATGGACGAGAAAATGATAGAGGGCATTCTCAAAATGGCTGAAAAAGGGGAGATACTGTTGATGGGGGACCTGAATATGCCAGATGTTAACTGGGTGACATGGACTGCAGCCACATCCAAGAGCAGGGTCATTCTCAATGCCCTACAGGGGGCATGCCTTAGACAGCTAGTGGTGGAACCCACTCTGGAGAGAGCAATATTAGACCTGGTACTCTCAAATGGAGAAAGGATCACAAATTTAGAAGTCAGTAGACATCTGGGAACAAGCGACCACTGCACAGTGTGCTTCACAATAAACACAACCATGGAGACAAGCCATACAAAGACAAGGATACTGGACTTTAGAAGGGCTGACTTTGGCATAATGGGTGAATACCTGAGGAATGCATTAGCAAATGGCCAGACAGGAGGGGTGGAAGAACAATGGAGTAAAATCAAAACTGCCATCATGGAGGCAACAAGCCTTTGTGTGAAACAAATAAAGAAATCTAAGTGGAGTAAAAAAACACTATAACTCTCAAAAGAGGTGTCAGGGAAGGTTAAGGAGAAAAAGGCTGCATTCAAAAAGTATAAGGAATCACAGACGGAGCACAACAGGGAACTGTATCAATTAAAGCAGAAAGAAGTGGAGAAAGCAGTCAGAAAAGCAAAGGCCCAAACTGAGGAAAAGATAGCCAAGTCAGTTAAGAAGGGGGGATAAAACCTTTTATAGGTACATTAGGGAGCATAGAAAGGCTAAGGGAGGGATAGTGAAGATTAATAAAGGAGAGAGGAGGTGGGCTGAGGGAGACAGTGAAAAAGCAGAGATACTGAATGAATACTTTTGCTCAGTATTCACAAAAGAGGAAGAGGAGGAGTTACCTAAACCAAACAGTAGAAGCACTTTGGATAGTGGGGTTGACGCCAGTCCATTTACAGAAGAAAGAGTACTGAAAGAACTCCTAAAACTCAAGGTGGACAAAGCAATGGGGCCTGACGGGATTCACCCTAGAATCCTAAAAGAGCTAAGGGAGGACCAAGTGACACCACTAACCACACTTTTTAACAAATCATGGGAAGATGGAGTGGTACCTGAGGACTGGAGGAGGGCAGATGTGATTCCCCTTCACAAAAGTGGGAGCAAGGCAGAAGCAGGAAACTACAGACCTGTTAGTTTGACCTCAGTGGTAGGAAAATGATGGAATCACTTCTGAAAGAAAGAATTGTTGAGTACCTAGAGGCCAGCAGGGCATAGGACCCAAAGCAGCATGGATTCACAGCAGGAAGGTCATGTCAGATGAATCTAATTGATTTCTTTGATTGGGTGACCAAAGTAATTGACCAGGGAGGGGCTGTGGATATGGTCTACCTAGACTTTAGCAAGGCATTTGACACAGTCCCGCTCAAAAGATTAATGATCAAGTTAGCCAGCCTGGGAGTGGGTCCCAGGGTGGTAGCCTGGGTAGCAAACTAGATGCACAACAGGACACAGAAGGTAACAGTGAATGGAACACATTCTGAAGAAAGGAGGATTACTAGTGGAGTACATCAGGGCTCAGTACTGGGTCTAGTCCTCTTTAACGTCTTTATAGGTGACATTGCAGAGGGTCTGGAAGGAAAGGTATGCCTCTTTGCAGATGACACAAAGATCTGTAACAGAGTTGACACACAAGGGGGGTAGAAAGGATGAGAAGGGACTTGGCAAGGTTGGAGGAATGGTCAGACATATGGCAACTTAGATTCAATGCAAAGAAGTGCAAAGTAATGCACCTGGGAAATAAAAATCCAGGAGAAGAGTACACAATAGCAGGGGAGGTACTAATGACAACAATAATGGAAAGGGATCTGGGTGTAGTCATATCAGATGACCTAAAAGTTGGCAAGCAATGTGAGTAGTCAGTAAGGAGAGCCAGGGGGACATTGGGATGCATAGGGAGGGGCATCACAAGTAGAAAAAGGGAAGTGGTTATCCTTCTGTACAGACAGTTGGTGAGACGCCATCTGGAGTACTGTGTGCAGTTTTGGAGACCTCATCTACGCAAGGACATAGACAGGATGGAAGCACTCCAGAGGAGGGCAACTAAAATGGTGCAGGGTCTACATCAGAAACCATATGAAGAGAGACTGAGACAGCTTAATATGTATACCCTTGATGAAAGGAGGGACAGGGGGGACATGATAGAAAATTTTAAGTACCTCAAGGGAATCAACAAAGTCCAGGAGGGTAGCATCTTTCAGAAAAAGAGATGAGTAAGAACAAGGGGGCACAATTTAAAGTTAGAGGGGGGATGGCTCAGGGGTAATGTGAGGAAATTATTTTTCACAGAGAGAGTGGTGGACACATGGAACCGCTTCCTGGAGAGGTTGTGGGGTCTAAAACAGTGGGGGAATTCAAACATGCATGGGACAGACATAAGGCAATTATAGTGGGGGGTTGCAGGAAGTAGGCTGTTGGTTAACTAGAATCTGCAGCTTATCCAATAGGTAGGGAAATGGGCAGACTGGGTGGGCCAAGTGGTCCTTATCTGCCGTCAAAGTCTATGTTTCTATCTTCATAATGAAAGACTGGGTACACCATTTTGGAGACCAGCTGCTGGCCCTTTTAAGGGAAAAAGATAGTACTTGGTGTGGTACAGAACACCACATTTGGGGCAGAGATTTACATGGATGGCATCAAGGTAGGCAGAGAAGTCTAGATTACTATTGAGTCTCGCACAAAGGTACTTCAAGGTGGGAATACTTCAAAGGTGGTGCCATCCAACATGGAGAAGACAGGTAAGGGTGAGAGTCTGACCATTTCCTGGCTGGTGGTGAAGATCATGGACACTGTTTCCTTGGTGTTGACCTGGAGTTGGTAGGTGTGGAACCAGCACAGTATGTTGTGGAAGTCTTGCAGGAGAAGACCTTCCACAGTCATGGATGAGGAGCCAAAGGTATAAATGACCATGTCATCTGCATATATGTGGATATGTTAGACACAGGCAGAGGGCAGGTAATTGAGGAAAACTGAGAAAAGGATATGACCCAAGATGGAGTCCTGTGGGATCCCAGCTAGGATGAGGCGGGAAGGGGATGGGATGCTTTCCACCTGTACTTGACTGTTGGTAACTCATGAGGTAGAAATGAAACTAACCAGCAGTGAAAGCTAAGAGGCTAACAGAGCTCACGTTTGTCTAGAATAAGTAGGTGTGACACTGCATGGAAGGTTTTGACCAGATTAATGAGTATAGCCATGGTGCAGTGTCTCTGATCCATCCCAGTGAGGATGGAGTTAGTTTCATGCAACAAGGAGGAGACAGTGGAGTGGTGCTTCCCAAGAAGTTGGAGGAATGAAGAAAATCAGCAATCCTAGCATAGATGATTCTCTGTTGCAGTTTTGCAAGATAAGGGAAGCATGAGATAGGATGGAAGTTGCCATGGGAGGAGGGGTCACCCCTTTTGTGAAGAGGCAGAACCTTCACAATTTTCTAGACCTGAGAGGCAGCATTGAGGGAGAAAGAGAGGTTCAGAAGGTGAGAAAGCAGAGAGGCAATGGCAGGATCTGAGATATGGAGAAGTTTAGGGTCCAGCCCATCAGGGGTGGACTTAGCAGGATTAAGTGAGAGATGTGTGAGCAAGGTTTTGTGAGGAGAGGCAGGAGGGAAGTGGAAGCCCTCAGGTGAACAGGACAGGGGCAGATAGCACAGGATAGTAGGGAAGAGGGGACCAGGAGATGGCATAGAGGGGAGTGCACAGGTGGTTAAAAATATTCATTAAAGTGAGCAACACAGAGGGAGTATTGGAGACTGGTGATCCATTCATCAGGAGGACTGGGAGAGAAGACTGGGCAAGGAGATTAATGAGGGAGTGTATAACTTTCCAGAATTCTGCTGGAGAACTAAGGTTAGATTAGAGGTTAGATTTGATGCAGAGGGTCTTAGTAGTGCAGACAACCTTTGTGCAGGAGTTCCTGAGTAACCTGTAAGATATGAGGTCAGACAGGATTCAGGAAAATTTGAAATGGGCCCAAACTTGGTCCTGGGACTTTCACAGGCCAGTTTGCTTATGCCCTAAAACACTGTCATCTGCCAAACAGTACTCTAAAACCCCTCCAGCCACGCAAACTATGGTATCTCTTCCTACTGGCTCTACTGCTCTCAGGTGATGTTCACTGTAACCCGGGGCATGTATTCAAGCCACCTACCCCGCTTTCCAACATGAAAGGTCTCTCTGTGGTGCACCATAACATTAGAATCCTTATGAGTAACTTTGCCCAACTGGAGTCATGGGCAGCTCTCTATGATCCTGCTATCATCTGCCTCACTGAAACCTGGCTCAAGCCATCTACCCCTGACTCACTATGCTCCCTCCCATCTTACAACATGGTGAGACTGGATAGACCTGCCCCGAAAAGAGGAGGTGGTATGGCACTGTACTTCAAAGGCCACCTCAATCTCTCTGTTATCTACTCATCTCATCTAACACACTGTGAAGCACTACATGCTCTCCTTTGACTCGGTTCCAAAAAACTACACATTGTTTGTGCCTATAAACCCCCCATAGGTGACTAATCTGACCTGGATGAATTATTGGAACAAACATCTCTCCTATCAGGGAGGCATGAGGTCCTAATACTGGGGGACTTAAACATAAATTGGTTGGGTAAATCACAACTAGTATCCCTAAACAGGATTCAAAGTTTCAACCTGCACCAGCTGATCACTGTTTCCACCAGAATTGACCTGCACTCAAACTCCAGTACTCTGCTAGACTGGATAATGTCAAATCATCCTGAAAATATAATTTCTTCAGGAGTCCTAGCAGACACCATCATTTATTTATTTAAGAGATTTACCAGGAAGGCATACTGAGCAGAGTACCGCTCGATTCCAGATGCGTCCTGGGGGTAGGGGGTTACAAGGGTGAAGTAATGAGAAGAGAACAGTTCAAATGCATATGTGACAAGGTTATGACAGACAGTAGTACAGTAGTACGTAAAAATACAACAATAAATAGTGAGAACGATTGTGTCGACAAGGTGGGTAAGGCATACAGCTTACAATAGTAATAGGATTATCATATGCAATTTAAATAGCACTATGTGACAGTATCAAAAGGAAAATGGGGCCCAGACTGGAGCATAAAGTGGGTAGAAAGGGTAGGAGTTGTGCAGGAGCCTGAGTAGAAAGGCTAGGTCTTATCCGAGGAGTTTAGGAGATGGGGGAAGCAAGAGCATTTGGTCGCGAAATGTAATTTGAGAAGGGCATTACATTGGGGGGTACTAGTGGTGTGTCTAATGTCAGCTGCCAGTGAGTTCCACAACTTGGGAAATCTGAAACTGAAAGCTCCCTGACCTGATCTGGTGGATCTATGTGGACTGCGCAGGAGCCTGGAGTCGATGTTCATGAGATCGTAAGTAGGTGGGGTGAGGGCAGATAGGGATGCAGATAGGTAGGAGGGGAGTGTGTGTGACCAGAATTTGGCAGCGAGTCTAGAACCATGCAGCGATCGCCAGTTATGGAGGGATGGGAGGTCAAGGGATTGGTATAGGATGCAGTGGTGGGTATTGGAAGAACAGTCCAAGGCGAACCTGCAGAAGGAGTGGAATAGTGGGTCAAGCCTGATTAAGGACGTGTGGGGGGGCGGCACAGCAGATGACATCTCCGTAGTCAATAATTGGGAGGATCATTTTTTGAACCATAGCTAGTCTGGTTGGTAGCGGAATGCAATACTTGTCACGATAGAGAGCACCAAGCATGGGGTGCAGTTTTTTGTGCAGAGCATCAATGTGTGCTGAGAAGTCAAGGTGCTGATCTAGCCAGATGCCGAGATAGCGATATGTGGTGCAGGTCGCAAGTGGTGTTCTGTCCAAGGTATAGAATGTGGGTGGTTCGGTAAGCCGGGTTAATTTTGCCCTGGAGCCGAAGGTGAGGGAGACCGTTTTTTTTGAGTTTAAGACCACTCCTCTACCTTCTGCATATAGGGTAAGAGTAGGCCACCCTCATCCAGTCCACATTATATTACCTTCCGTAACCACTCTCACCTTAACCCACGGGCTTTTCTAACTGATATCAGTACCATTGACTGGACCCCTATTTACACATCTAATGATGTCCAGACAGCTCTAAACTTCTTCCTCACTCACTTTCTTGCTCTTCAGGACAAACACTGCCCCCTTGTAACTCGCAGGGTAAAGAATTGTCAGACATGCTGGCTTAAATCTGGCCTACTCTCCAAACTTTGGCAGTGGGATAAAAGCTGGCTCCTTTATAGAAATTCTGGGTTACCTGCTGACCTAAGTACTTAAAGAACATTACGGAATTCCTGTAAGAAGGATATTAAAAAAGCCAAAAGTTCCTATTGTAAGGAGTTATTAACAAACTCCTAAAGTGACTCTAAAAAGTTCTGGTCACATATAAAATCCTTCCTGGGTGCAAACCAAACCTCTACCCCAGATGACATGCTACTAAATGACATGCACTGTACCAACCCCCTTACCATTGCTAACTTCTTTAATACCCAATTCTCTGATCTAACCAAATACACTTCTTCCTTCCCAGTCCAATCAACCTCCTCCTCCTCCCGTACTGATGTCACAGTACCCAAATTCTTTTTCCAAGTCAGTTTCCTACTGTGATGTCTTAAGACTGCTCAAGAACATATTGGATTTCACTGCAATTGGGTCTGATGACCTAGAACCTAAGCTCCTCAAACTCATGGCATCCTACATAGCTGCTCCCCTAGCTAAGATTTTTACTCTCTTTCTCTGCCACAGCCATGTTCCGGATATTTGGAAGACAGCTAGGATCACCCCTGTCTTCAAAAAAGGTGACCGTAAAGACCCATCCAACTATAGGCCAATTTACATCCTGTCTGTCCTCAGTAAAATTCTTGAGAAACTCATTGTCACTCAAGCCATGGACTTTCTCCAGCAAATTGACCTTCTAACAACAGCCCAGCATGGTTTCCACAAAGGACATAATACAACCACGGCATTACTCAAGTTTATATGCGATACCTTGCAAGCCATGGACTCTGGCCTCCTCATTGGTGCCTTATTCATTGACATGACCAAAGCGTTTGACTTAGTTGACCACCCCATCCTCCTAAAAACTCTAAAATCTCTAGGATTTTCACCAAATGTTGTCAAGTGGTTTGGCAGCTACCTAGTCAACCAGATTCAGACAGTGAAATTTAACTCTGCTTTTTCAGACAAAGCTACCATTAATATTAGAGTGCTGCAAGGGTTCATCTTAGGCCCCCTGCTCTTTTCTATATTCATAAAGAATATCACCTCCAATCTCACTCACTCTGCCTCCCTGCTTTATGCTGATGATATTGTCCTGTACAACAGTGCAAAGAAAGTAACTGACATCAATACACAACTCTCCCAAGACCTCCAAATCATTCAACACTGGCTGATAACAAACAAACTTATCCTGAATGAAGGTAAGACCCAGGCTATGTTATTTGGGTCCAACACTAAACTCAAACTTTCCCAAACAAATTTCAAAGTTTTCACTGCAAATGGCTCATCTGTTGGGGTAGTAAACTTGTTTAAATATCTTGGAATCACCCTTGACCTGATGCTTAACTTTGATCTCCATATTCAGCAAACTTGCAACCTAGTTAATATGAAACTTGGTATTGCCTCACACCATTTGCTCACACCATCTGCTAGGCTTGCTATAGCTCGTGGAATACTCCTGCCATGTCTCTCCTGTGGTGTAGCTACCTATGCCTTGGCCTGTAAATCTAGCTTTCAAAAATGGGATGTTACTTATAATAACATCTGTCGCTATGCTTCCTCTTCGCCTAGGCTGAAACACCACTGTCTCCTCTACTCTGACCTTGGATGGCTTCCCCCTTCAGCAGCCAGGTCTCATGCATATGGATCTCTCATAGATAACATTATCAGAGACCAAATTCCCAAACCTCTGGCTGGACTATTTATTAACCATTCTTCCAGCTATGGTCTTCGTTCAGCAAACAATGCCCCTGTTCACATTCCCAGATACAGAACGTCCAAAGGTGCTAGTGCTTTTGCCTGCTGGGGCCCCCATTTCTGGAACTCCCTCCCTCTAAGCACTCAACTAGCATCAGCCCATGCCTCCTTTAAGAAACTGCTTCGACTCCATCTTGTTGACTCCTCCTGCTGCACCTGCTTCAAACCACCCTAGCCCCCATATTCTCTCCCTATACTTCTTACCACTTCTTGGTCTTTGACCTCCATTAATGCTTAGTTTCTCTTCCTCCAACCTCCTGTTTTATTACTTTCTCACTTCCTTGGGATTTAAACCTCTCCATATGTTCCTATCTTTCCTGTCCTATTCTACCTCCATCTCTCAAATCCTCACTTACTCACTTTACTTTACCCCTCTACATCATCCTATATCTTACCCCTAAAATGTTTCTGTCTCCTAGGCATAACCTTTCCTAGTTATCTATGATAATTTTAGCACTTATGACCAAACCAATATTGTTTATTTGTATAATGTAAAGTTAACTCTCTTTACCTCAATTTTGTTCATCTCTTGTAATTTTATTCCACTGTTGTTTGTAATGTAATTTCACCAGCCTGCTCTGTAGTTTCCTACCTTGACTAGTTGTGATCCTATATATTGTAACCTGTTATTGCAAATGTTTTGTTTTGTACCCTCCCAGGTTGTGCCTGAAAATAGACATTGTTATGGATAGTGCATCTACCCGGTCACCAAAAACTAAATAAAATAAAATAAAGGTAAGGTAAGGTACAATTTATTTCTTGAGTGCCTTTCAGGTTATCAAGACACTTTACAATAAAATCAATATAAACAAATAACAGAAATTCAAATCATACAGAAAAAGCTTGATAAAACAGATACGTTTTAAAATCAGATTTAAAACTCGTGATGGTCGGGTATTCTCTTAACTGACGAGGTAGAGAATTCCACAGGGTATGTGCAGCATAAGAAAAAGCATGGGCCCCAGATATTTTCAAATGAACCCTGGGAATCTCTAGCAATCCCTCATTGACAGATTGGAGTGAGTGGCGGGGGCAGTAGGGAATAAGTAGCTCTTGCAGATATCAGGTTCCCTGCTCATGTAGGGCTTTATAGGTCAGCAAGCTGACCTTAAAGGTGATCCGCCATTGTACCGGCAGCCAGTGCAGTTCACGCAGCACAGGCATAATATGACTAGTCCTAGACATGCCAGTCAGAAGCCTGGCTGCTGCATTCTGCTCCAGCTGCAAGTGGTGGATATCAACCCCAGGAAGCCCTAGGTAGAGGGCATTGCAATAATCAAGGAGGGTGGTTATGAAGGTGTGGACCAATATAAGGAGGTCAGATGGAGGAACCAGGTGTTTCACTGGGGCAATATTCCTTAGATGGTAAAAGGAAGATTTAACGACAGTGGAGACCTGAGATTTCAAAGTCAAACTGCTATCAAAAATAACACCCAGGTTACGCACTTGGTCTGAGATCATGAGCTGGACACCATCAAGCCATAGACCGGAAGAAAGTCCAGTTCCAAGACCTGCCTCCAGATGACCTGGGTCCACAATCAACACCTCAGTCTTGTCTGGATTTAACCTCAGTCAGCTAGTGCTCATCCAGTCTTTGATCTTGGTTAGACAGTTGTTAAGCACAAAGACCACATCATCCTGTCCGGGCATAAAAGACATATACAGTTGTGTATCATTTGTGTAATAGTGAAAACCCAAACTGTACTTCCTAAAGATATCTCCCAATGGCAGCATGTACACTGAAAACAACATGGGTGTCAATATGGAGCCCTGTGGCACCTCACAGGAAAGGGGGAAGGCATCAGAGGAATAAATTCCAGTGACAACCCTCTGTGACCTGCATGTGAGGAAAGATTGAAACCAACTTAGGACTGTGGCAGATAGTCCACAGAAATGCCGCAGGTGCTCCAAAATCAAACCATGGTCTACAGTGTCAAATGCCACCGACAGATCAAGAAGGACTAAGATAGTATGAGCCTTTCAATCTCTCGCAATTAGGAGATAATTTAACACCCGAACAAGGGCAGTCTCAGTGCTATGTCTCTTCCTAAACCCAGAATGGAGGGCATCCAGGACATTGTGGGCTGTAAGATGGTCATCCAGCTGCAATACAACCACCTTCTCAATAACCTTACCCACAAAGGGTAGATTAGAGACAGGTCTGTAGTTTGCTAGACAATCTGGATCCAAGGAAGGTTTTTTAAGGAGTGGCTGAATGACCACTTCCTTGAGGGGCTCAGGAAAAAAAACCCTTTTCCAAGGAACACCAGATAATTTCAGCAAGGATCAGGCAGATAACATCTACACAACATACCAATAGTGGCATAGGGCCCGGATCTAGGGGAATCATGCTTGTCCCAGATGTGAAGAACTCTGGCATGGAAATGGGAGAATGCCAAGTCAATGTCAGGGGTAGAATAGATGGGGGACCAATCAGTGGCAGTGAGATAATTTAGGAGGTCATTACTGTCAGAATAGAGAGACCTGGATCAAATGCATTTTGGGACAGATGGCATCAGCCTAATTTTACTGATTCAGTAGGTCATACAGTGGTTGCAGAAGTCATCTGGCTGAATGCCTGCTGCAACAACACAGTGGGGGTGAAAGGAGAGCACCTAGTCCACAACAGAATGGATTGGGAGTGAAGATTGAGCTAGGTGGGTTTGGAAATTAATTGAGTGAGGGTTAGGAACTCAATCCTAGGAGAGGTTGGCCTTGATACAGGGGAAGGCAAGGAGGAGTGGCTCGCCAGAGGAGGTATTGGAGGGGAGAAAACAGAGAAAGTCAACCAAGGAGGAAGGAGAGATTTTATGTGAGGCATAAAAAACACAAACAAAGATGGGGAGTGTAGATGGGAGGGATAGCTTAGCTATGGGGAGCTCGTGAGAGGAGGGCACAGACTTTCTGAAGTTGATGGAGCAGGATAAGTTTTATTGGACATACAGGGCAATGCAACCACCCTGCTTACCATGGTCCTGCCAGAAGAGGTGACAGTCAGAGAGCCAAGCTAGAGTCAGGTATCCTGGAGGAGAGGCAGGATTCAGAAATACAGAGAAATAATGCTGAGACCATTAGTGAGAGAAGAGGAAGGGGGGAACGAGATATGGGGTCAAGGTTGGATTTGACATTTCCAGCTAGAAGGAAGAGAAGAAAGAGGAGCAGAAGGATGGAGTGGAACTTCCACCCCTGCAACAAGGAGGGAGAGAAGCATGGGGACATGGAGAAGGGGGGATGCGGTGGAGAAGTTCAAGGTTTAGAGAGGGAGAGAATAGGAGCTTAGCATGGATAATGGGGAGAGGGTAGGAGGAGGAGTGAGAGCGGAGGAGAGTAATTGGAGGGAGGAATGGAAAAGTGGGGGCTGGGGAGTGGAAGGAGCAGGGAGAGAGAATGGCCAGAGGAAGACAGGGGAGAGTAGGATGGAGGACAGGGGGAGGGAGAGGGAAAGGGAGAAAAATGATGCAGAATGGGATTGTAAGGAACATGATTAGGAAATAAAAACAGTATCAGGTGACTCTGCCTAGGTAAATCCACTGCAATTACCAAGACAGTGAAACTATGCAACTAGCTAAGCAGACTGAACACAGGCAGAGCTACAGTCTGGGGGGGGTAACTAATGTGACAGCAATAACTGAGACAATAACTAGAACAGACTAGGCAAACTGAATTTAAAATAAACCAAGCAGGTTACATTGGCTACAATCTACGAACATACAATATTGCCAGCAGAAACAGGCCTCATGGTCTATCAAGTCCGCTAATGTGTGCAGCTAGCACCTCATCTCGCTGCCCCTCCCACCCCCTCTTCCCAGTAACCCTTACCCTGTCCCAACTCCTCTTGAAACTGTCCACCATCTTACAGGACACTGTTTTATCTGGTAAGGTGTTCCATTTGTCCATCACTCTTTCAGTGAAAAAATGTCTCCTCATCTTTCTCCTGAATCTTCCCCCCTCCAGTCTCAGTCCATGCCCTCTCAGGTCCCTCCCCTTTCTCATCTGGCAAATGTTTTCTGCTTTGGTCTTGTTTATCCCCTTTAGATACTTAAAGGTCTCACTCATATCCCCCCTCTCATCTTGCCTCTCCTCTAGTGAATACATATTCAACTCTCCCAGCCTGTCCTCATAGGGCTTGCTCTACAATCCCTGGATTATCTTTGTGGCTTTTCACTGCACCCCCTCCAACAATCTGATGTCCTTCTTCAGGAATGGGTGCCAGTACTGCACACAGTACTCCAGATGGGGACAGACCAATGATCTGTACAGGGGCAGGATAACTTCCATCCTTCTGGAGGAGATCCTTCTTGCAGTACACCCAGCATTTCATTGGCTTTTGCTGCCGCCTTCCTGCAATGACCAAGGTTTTTCATGCTCCCCGTAATGATCACTCCTAGGTCCTTCTCCTCTGTGGAGCTCCCCAACTGCATCCCATTCAAGTGATAATCCCTCCCCTGGTTTCTGGCTCTGAAATGCAGAACCTGGCACTTCTTGGCATTGAACCCCAACTGCCATGTTTCTACCCAGTCCTGCAGCTTAATCAGGTCCTCCTGCAACCCCTTCCACCCCTCCACATCATCAACCACAGCTCCCATTTTGGTATCATCTGCGAACAAACTGATCTTGCTCTGGATCACATGTGAGATATCTGCATTAAAAATCCCAAACAGCACTGGTCCCAGTAATGATCCCTGTGGTGCCCTGCTTGTCACAGCTCGGTAAAGAGAGGTCACCCCCATCACCACCTTTTGCTGCCTTCCCTTTAGCAAGTTTGTGATCCATTTCACCATTTTTGGTCCTGCCCCCACATGCTCCAGTTCCCCCCAACCTGCCATGCAACATTGAATCAAAAGCCTTGCTAAAGTCTAAATACACAACATCCACTGCATGGCACTTGTCCAGTTCCCACGTCACCCAGTCATAGTACTCTTCCAGGTTTATCTGACAAGATCTGCCCACTACAAACACATGCTGTTGACCATCCTGGAGACTGTTTTCCCCCAAGAAGCTCACTAGCTTTTAGGATGGTCTCCATGAGCTTTTCCACAATCGATGTGAGGCTCACTTGCATATAGTTTCCTGGTTCATCCTATTGACCACTTTTGTGGATGGGCACCACATGGGCCATTTTCCAGTCCTGTGGTATACATCCCATGCCCTAGGGTGAATGCTGTCAGGTCCAGGTTCTTTGTCCACCCTCAATGCCCTCAACCCATCCAGTACCCTTCTCTCTGTAATCCCTATATCTGTTGTCTTCTCACCCCACCCACTCCATCACTTGCCTGGGGTATCTGCCTCCTTCTCCTGCATGAATACAGAGCAGAATTATTCGTTCAGAGCCTCTATCTGCTCTTCCCATTTCTCCACCCATCCTCCATCCTTCTTAATCCTCACCAGTTGATCCCTGCTCCTTCTTCTCTCTCCGATGTTGTGGAAGAAATCTTTTTCTCCACTTTTGATTCCCCTGCACCAGTCTCAGTTCCTTGGATGCCTTAGCCTCCCAGACCAGTCTGGTAACCTCCCTGGATTTCTCCATGTATGTATCCTTGTCTTCACCCCCCCCCGATTTCTTGTACTTTCAAAATGCTGCCTTCTTGGCACTCACCCCTTTCATAAACTCCTGTGTCAGCCAACTGCTTTCTTTGCCCTCCCCTTCTTGTTTTTCTTCCTAGTGCAAGACCCTGTTGCCTCCACCAGCCCTTCCTTTATGATGTCCTATTTCTGGTCTGCATCCATGTGAGGTTGCATACCTGCTTGGTGTCTGCCCCAAATTTCCCCATTTTCTTAAATTCCACCCACCTAAACTCAAACACTCTTACACCCATGCCCCCGGATCCCTCTCCATGTTGAGCATGAACCACACCCGAATAGTGATCACTCCCAGCCAGTGGTTCCTCCACTTCCAGATTCCTTTCAGCTTCCCTGTTTTCCAGTACAAGGTCCAGAGTCCTTTCTAACTGAGTCAGCCCCTGGACTAGATGTGTCAGGAAGCTGTCTTGAAATGCTTCTAACAGGATCCCTTCCCTTGCACTTGTGGTGGATGGGGTGCCCAACTCCACCCCTATTAGGTTGAAGTCTCCCACTACCACTGTGCTCCCTTCCTGCAGACCATCCTCATTGGTTCATCTAATTCCCTATCCAGGTCACTTTCCTGTGCTGGTGGCCTGTACACCACCCCCATCCTCAGTGTCCTATTCTTTGCTTCTTGGAACTGCATCCATAGTGCTTCTCTCCTCCCATCCTCCACTTCCTCCCTTATGCACTTTTTGTCCTTTCTTATATAGATCACCACTCCCCCCATACCCATTAGCCCTATTCTTCCTGAATAACCTGAATCCTAGGATCACCATATCCCAGTCCTGGTACTGGGTGGTTCACATTTCCATGATGGCTACTCCTCCACCACTAAGAGAGCCTGTAACTCTGCTGTTCTGTTCCTTAGACTTCCTGCATTTAGTGAGACAACCCTCTAGCCTGTCCCCTCCCTTTCTTTACCCCTATTCTTTCCCCCCTTATGCCTCCCTGTGCCACTTCACCACTGCCTTTACCCATAACAAGGGGGGGCGATCTCACTAGGCTCCCCTTTCCAGATCCTTTTCCTATCAGAGGTCCCCTCACCACCCCATCCTAGTTTAAATCCACCTTTGTTGGATCTAGGGACATCATTAGGGTCTAGGGAGATAACTAATGACATCAAAATTGAGACGTTAACAATAGCCAGCTGATTAAAATAATGTGGCATCAGTTATTGGAGTGATAAAATAAGCAGGTTAGATAAGCTACACAGCTATAAAAATTACTTGATTATTGCAGCAGCACAACTGAGGCAGTACAAAATGCAAGCTTACCAAACTAAAGGAAAATGTTGGATAAGTAATGCAGCAACAGCGCAGGCTAAGTTAACTTAGCTAAGAAAACAGTGTGCAGCAGCAACAAACTGTGGTAATAAGGTAATGGCAGGCTAGAAAACCTATGACATTGTAATGTGGGTTGATTAGACTGTAACAGGAAGAACTATGGCAAAACAGTAATGAAAGCTTGCTAATAGAGGGCTAAAAATAGTGATTATAAAGAAACAGCAACAGAACAGAGGCTGAGTGTGGTCAGTATAAAATGCAAAGTTCAGGGTGACCCAGGTAGAGTGCAACCAGGAACTAGTGTTTCATTGGTAAGAGAAGCAAGTCAATTTATAGTCTCAGGAGTGGTCCAGCAGAATGGGGAGGAAGTCAGTATGTTGTGGGCTGGAGTAGGATGTCCTACCAATGGCTGACAATGGGCTGACTCTGGGCAGACTCATTGGGTAGATGTCCTTTGCATAATGGTCCTTCACACGGTCAAAAGTTTGGAGGGACTGCTAGCACACAAAACCTTTTATAGAGAAATCCAGAAGGTCAGATGGATATCAGAGGGTGGTTTCCAGTTCATGGATCACCTCTCAGGTGATGTGGCTTCAGCCAGCTTCAGCAGGAATTGGTTGACACAGCAGTCTAGAAAAAGAGCTCAAGGACAGTTTCTCATCTTTTTAGTAGAGCTGGAGATGGTGGTCTGTTGCGGGGGGGTGCACTTCGAGAAGGAACAGGATAGCCCTTGACTCTATGCCATGATACAGTAATGATGGCTGAGTGCTGGCAGGGGAAAGGAAGAACTACAGCTTTTATCCCCCAGTACAGCAAAACACAGAGTGTAGTGGATGACTTCTGATTTGGGGATTAGCTCCCAAAAGACATGGCTTTAGGAAGCTTCAGTGGGGATTGGTTAGCACAGCAGTCTGGGGGAACATCTTGAGGATGACTTCTCATCTTTGCAAGATAGCTGGAGACAGTGGTCAGTTGTGGGGTTGCTTCAGGAACAGGGTAGCCCTCTTAACCCCATGCTGTGCTGTAGGAGCACTGGCTGAGTGCCTGCAAGGGTGGACATCAGTAAGGAGGAGTGTGAAAATAACAGCAGGTGAAAAATAACAGCAGAACCCAAATAAACTAGGTGGCTGGTCAGAAAGATGACAGTTACCAAAGGATTTAATCAACTTGCTAACCTTTATCAGTTCTAAAACAGAACTGGATAAGTACCTCAAGTGAACAGATACTAAGGAGTAATCCACCCACTAGAAGTGAGAGACAGTTATGATGGGCATATCACCTTCTTTTGTCTTTAAATACCAAATCATTGCAAGCAATACCAAGATGCAGTTCAACATGAAAAAACATAAGATAATGCACTTATGGGTCAGAAAGGAAAAATAGGCTTAACTAAATGGTATAGCATTACATGAGAGAGAGAGAGAGAGAGAGAGAGAGAGAGAGAAGAAGAGGGACTTAATGAGATATTATAGACTCATTTTGAACTGTCCGAACAGAAAGCAGAAGCCAGTAAGGCCAATGAATGCTTGGTTAAATTAAAAAAGGGATAAATAGTGGAGAAATGGATGGGATAATCCCCCTATACAAGGTGCTTGTTATATTCCATTTGGAGTATTGTGTGCAGCTCTGGGAACTGTATTACATGAAGAACATAAAGGACTTGGTAAAAGTGCAGCAAGGAGCTTCACTTTGGTATTGGAAAACAAGATGGTGAAGGGAAGACTAGAGTGCCTAAGGTCATTCTTTTGCAAAAAAGGAAGAATGAGAAGAGATATGACCAAGATAATCAAAATTATGAAAGGTTACACAAAAATAGAGCAGGATATACTGCTGAGTAAAGTTCATTATCCACAGAAAGGACCATAAATGCAAGGTATAGCAACAGAGGATACATTCAGGAAAGAAATAAGAACACATTTTTGCCAGGAGAGTAAAATGACTGTGGAATGAGTGATAAATTCAGATAGTGTTCACACTTTTGAGACTTCGCTTTATACATTTCTCTGGGGAAAAAACATTTCAGGTGACTGCTGTTAGGATTTAGGGAGGAAAACTTTATAGTCCTCATAGTCCTACTTTGTCTCATTACACCCATGTTTTATTATTAAAGAACCAAAGTAGAATAAGACTTCTGTATCCCTTAATCATCCATACCACACATCAAAACATTGATCCTAACCTTTTACATTACAAGCTCATGGCAAGTGTTTCTTTAGATAAGCAGAACATTTCTTGCTCTGTTCTTCTAATACTGTTCTACCTATCTGTGCTCCTCTGAAGCAGTAAGCAATAGTTAGCATGTATTCACTTTGTGCTAGACTGACTCCTTATCAAGTGAATGCTGCCCTTTATAGACTTTCTAGTACAGTAACCACCATTATATGGCCTGGTGACTCATGTGGTACCTAAGGCCTTTCCTTGTAGCCCCAACCTACTTCTGATGTCTGGATATAAGCAGGGCTACTGGAAAATTGCAGAAAAAGTTACCCAAAATTGTGGAGCTTTTTCCAAAAATTGCAGGGAAATTGCAGGAGTTGTACTATAGACCCTGAGTGCTTCACAAAAAACCTTTTAATATTTTCTGCAGCATGTATTAGCCAGTATAAACTGCTAAATAAATACATAGAAACATAGAAGTTGATGGCAGATAAGGACCGCAAGGCCCATCCAGTCTGCCCATTTCTTTTTCTACCTTATAAATGTGCCATCAGCCTTTGCTCTGTCAGTGGCCTATCTATTCATAGGCATTTGTATTGTACCCTTATGCCTATCCCATGCCTGTTTGAAGCCCTGCACTGTATTCATAGCCACCACTTCTTGTGGTAAGCCATTCCATGCATCCACCACCCTTTCTGTGAAAAGAATTTCCTCACATTCCCCCTTAATTGGCCCCCCTCTAATCTCATGCTGTGTCCTCTTGTCCTGCTATTTTTCTTATATTTAAACATGTTAGACTCTTTCACCTTGTTAATGCCCTTAAGGTATTCGAATGCCTCGATCATATCACCTCTCTCCCTCCTTTGCTCAAGGGTATACATATTGAGCTCTGTTAATCTGTCCTCATATGTCTTCTGATGCAGTCCCTGCACCATTTTGGTTGCCCTTCTCTGGATGGACTGCCTCAATTTGGTTAATGTCCTTGTGAAGGTGTGGCCTCCAATACTGCATGCAGTACTCCAGATGGGGCCTAACCAGTGTCTTGTACAGAGGGATTATTACCTCCCTCTTACAACTTGTGATACCCCTACTAATACACCCTAACACCCCCCTAGCCTTACCTACTGCTTTAGAGGTCTGTTTGGATGATTTCAGGTCATCAGTGATGATGATGCCCAAGTCTCTTTCTTCCTTTGTGACTGCTAGCAACTCCTCCCAGCCTATAGGTGGCTTCAGGTTTCCTCTTCCCTATGTACATGATTTTGCACTTCTTTGCATTAAATCCCAGTTGCCACTCTTCTGACCATTCTGCTAGTTTATCCAGATCTCTTCTCATTTTGCCCACCCCATCTGGATAATCTACTCTGTTGCAGATCTTGGTGTCATCTGCAAACAGACAAGCCTTACCTCTAGTCCATCTGCAAGGTCACTAATGAAGATGTTAAGAGGACTGTCCCAGGACTGATCCCTGAGGTACCCCACTTGTGACTTGCATCTCTTCTGACTGTATACCATTTACCACCACTCTCTGTTTTCTGCCTGTCAACCAGTTTGCCACCCAGGTGACCAACTTCTGACCCACCCCGAGCCTACCCAGCTTATTTATCAATCTTCTATGTGGAACAGTGTCAAAAGCTTTGCTGAAGTCAAGGTAGGCAACATCAACTGCTCCCCCTTGGTCCACCACTCTGGTTACCCAGTCAAAGAAATCTATGAGATTAGTTTGACAGGACCTTCCTTTTGTAAACCCATGCTGTCTTGGATCCTGTGCCCTATGGATTCCAGGTGTTGCACTATCCTTTCCTTAAGGAGTGCCTCCATAATCTTGCCCACTACAGAGGTAAGACTGACTGGTCTGTAGTTCCCCGCCTCCTCCCTGCTATCACTCTTGTGGAGCGGGATCAGATGAGCCCTTCTCCAGTCTTCTGGGACCTCTCCTGTGCTCAGATACTCACTAAACAGTTCTGCTAATGGCTCTGCTAGTTCCACCTTTAGCTCCTTAAGTACCCTGGGATGTATGCCATCAGGTCCCATTGCCTTATCCACCCTAAGCTTAGCAAGCTCTTGTAGGACCCTTTCTTTTGTGAAGGGAGTAGTGCTCACCTCCCTCCCCGCTGTGTCCATGATGCTGAGCTGTAGGCCCTGCCCTACCTTTTCTTCAGTAAATACTGAGCAAAGTATCTATTTAGGATAGATGCCTTTACAGGGTCCTCCTCCTCACATGCTCCCTTTTCTCCATTAAGCTTAGCAATACCCCTCTGGACTTTCTCCTTTCACTAATGTATCTATAGAAAGTCTTGTCACCTTCTTTTACAGTTCGTGCTAGTGTTTCCTCAGTTTGGTACTTTGCCTGCCTTACTGCCTTCCCTACTTCCCTTAGGGCAGTTTGGTATGCCTCTCTATCTTCATCCCGCTGTGTTCCCTTATATTTCCTGAAGGCCAGCCTTTTGGCTCTGATCTTTTCTACTACTGTATTTGAGAACCAAAGTGGTTTCCTTCTTCTTTTGCACTTCCTTTTCTGTCTAACACAATGGGATGTTGCTTCAAGTATTGCATCCTTAATGCTTGCCCACTTTGCCTGTACACCCTCACCTGTGTTTCTTTTTGCCAGGGCTAGCTTAACTCTGTTGGCCATCTTATCAAAGTCAGCTCCTCTGAAATCTCATATTTTTGCCTTGGAATTGGATGATTTAGATGTAGTAGCCAAATTGAACCATACTATGTGATGGTCACTGGCCCCCAGGTGACCTTCTACCTGGAGATCTGTGATCCCTTCCTTGTTAGTCAGTACTAAATCTAGGATAGCCCTGTCTCTTGTGGGTTGCTGTACCAGTTGTTTGAGGCCCTCCCCCTGCAGGGAATCCATTATGTGTCTAGTTCTGGCAGATGTTCCTGCTGGTATTGACCAATCTGTATCCGGCATGTTGAAGTCTCCCATTATCAGAACCTCCCCTTTAGCTGTCGTGTTTTGTATATCTTCTAACAGTAATGTGTCTATGTCCTCCCCCTGGTCTTGGGGCCAGTAGACAACCCCAGTTCTTATGGCTGTCCCATTTCCTGTTTCCAGGGTGACCCACAGTTCTTCTGGCTCCTTATGTGTATTCTGAATTTCTGTAGCTTTGATATTTTCATTGACATACAGGGCCACTCCTCTCCCACTTTTTGCACCTAGGTCTCGTCTGAACAATACATAGCCAGGTACTGAAGTCTCCCAAGTGTGGTTAGTTGTAAACCACATCTCACTAATTGCCACTATGTCCAGTTTAGCCTCTGACATTATTGCCTGCAGGTCTGTGATCTTATTTCCCAGGCTGTGAGCATTTATGTACATGATTTTCCATTGGCCAGATTTTGGTGTGTTAGTTGTTGGGTGAGGTTTAGCATTACCCCTGTGTGTCATATGGGGAGACAAACCTTTTTTCTTACCTGGTGATGCAAATGAACTGCAAACATGCTGAATCCCTGTTTGACCACTAGCTGAGGGGGAAGGGGTGTTCTTCCCATTCGACGTATGGGGTGCTGCACCCCTCTCCCCATTTGCTAGTTTAAATATTCTGCAAAGATGTCAAACTTCTGCCCCAATGCACTGACTCCCTCCTTAGTCAGATGCAGTCCATCAAATTTAAAGAACTTTTGCTCCCAGAACTGTTGCCAGTTCCCCACAAATCTGTGTCCTTTTCCTGGCACCAGCCCTTGAGCCACGTGTTTAGCTCCCTATCTCCCTTCTCTGACCTTCCATCCATCTGCTCCCTCCCAGACTGGCAGGATCTCAAAGAAGGAGATGCCGGATGAAATAGATGATAGTTTGTCACCCAGCCTGGTCAGGTGTTCCTTGGTCTCCACAACTGACCGGCTGGTGAGATCATTAGTCCCTATGTGTACTAGGACATCAATGTTTTCTCCTGCTTTGTGAACAATTTTAGCAATGCTTTCAGTGTCTCTCCATGCTGATGTACCTGGGAGACATCTGACCATTAACCCTGGCTGGAGATGGGTATCAACTCCCCGAATCATGGAGTCTCCTATGATCAGAAGTTTTTTGGATTTCCTTTTTGCTTTTTTTGTTTTGGTTCCTGATTTGGGTGAGTTTTGTTGTGCTAGCTCCTGTGCTGCAGTGTCCTGCTCTGCAGTGTCTTCTACCTCTTTGTTTGATTTCAGAGATAGAGGCAGATACCTGTTTGTAGTGTTTGTTTGTTTTTTGGAGGTATTATGTTGGAGAGCAGAGAGTGATGGGGCACCCGATTTGCCCCTCCTAACCACCTGCCAACCTCCTGGACCAACTACCTTCAGCGGTCGGGGTTTTTCTGTTAGATGCTGGGGAAATGGCGGGTGGTTCTTATAATGTATTTCCTCTTGAATATGAAATTTGAGGCATTCAATCTCTGCCCATGCTGCCCGGAGCTGAGGCCTAAGATCTCCAAAGGCCCAGCATGTAGGACAGTGTCCTAAATCCTGTAAGACTGTCCTTCTGAAAATTGTTCCACAGTACCTGCAGTTAATGATATCCATTCCAGATAAGCTGCTGGGTTTATAACCTAGTCAGAGTAATTAGAAGGAAAAAAAAGGGAAAACAATGCAAGTAATGGTTTGATTGTGTTTTGTTTAACTTGTTATAACAAGTTAAATTACTAGTGCCCCTGTAAATGAGCTCACCTTGTGGAGGCCCCACTGATCCACAGCTTCCTGCTCTGCCACAGGAAATGTCACAACTGTGGTACACTATAAAAGGAGTGTAGTGTGGGGTGATTGGGGATGGGGGTGGGTGGCTGGGCCCTTCCCCTGCCAAAAAAGAAGAACCACGGATGAAAGAACAAGGAGGTAAGAGCAGAAACAATCAGTCAACAACAAATGCAGTTACCCTGAAAGCTTATCCTAATGTTAGATAAAACTGTAAAACCTGTAAAGCACCACCTGTAATAATTTCAGAGAAGATATACGCTGTAAGAAACACTTTGCTACAGAGAAAAATAAAGCAATGAAATGTTAGCAACAAACAGTAGCAATCCCTGTGAGTAAAAAATAAAAACACCATCACACAGTAAATCTGTTTAGCCAAAATAAGTCTTAATCCTTTTCCCTTGCTCTGGTAAGTTTCTCTACTCTGCCTTTCAAGTAGTCTTAGAAGGAAAGAGCTCAGGTGAAGCTTGGTGCCTTGGCCAGCAAACCAAGTCTTCTACCTTCCACACTGCCACTTTTTTATTTTTACTTATTCAATCTAGGATTACAAAGTTCCTTTGAGCACCAAGAAGGTCATTTACAAAGGTTCTACATCAGGGGGAGGAGGGGTTACAGCCAGACATAGGAAGAACTAACGGAGAGAATACTAAAAAACAACATATACAATATTCATTAATAAAGTACATCATGTATACACAGAGACATTAAAGTAGGGTGGTAGTGAGGGAAAAAGTGAGAAAGGGAGGGTAGTAAAGTATTAGTCCAGGGAGCAGGGTAGCAGCCAGAGGTATTGTCAAAGTTGCATTTAAGGTAGGCAGGGAGTGGAAGGAAAAAAGAGTGGAAGGGGGAGATTGCAGGCATAGGAAGGGTGGCAGCTGGGAGGTTAGTAGATGCTAAGCAAGAAGTGGTGTCAGAAGGGTGAGGGGGTACAGCAGAGGGAGGGAGTAATCGAGGAAATGTGTGCCGATGAATTAAGAGACACAATCACAGGAGCTTTCAGTTGAGAGATGATGTCAGAGCATGTGTTTGAACTGGCCGAGTTTAGTCAGGTTAGCCAGTTCACTGCACAGCCCATTGAACCAGAGAGGGGCTCTGAATAGAAAGGAGCATTGACATTGAGTAATCTGGCACCTTGGGACAAAAAGGAGTTCAGTTGCTGAGGTGCGACTGTGTTGGGTCTTGAGAGATTTGTGAATTAGGCATCCCACACCCGTTGGCATAAGCCCAAGAAGCACCTGTTTTGTAAGAAGACACATCTGGTATTTAATCCTCCCACTTAGCTGAAGCCATCCAGACTGAGCATAGAGCTCACAGGTGTGGGTGAATCGGGCAGCACCTGATATAAGTCTGCAGGCCTTGTTTGGGGCAACTGTTAGCCATCAGAGTACGGCGGTGGAAGCAGCTCTGTATATGACTAGGCTAATATCAATGACTGATAGCACAGAACTGTGAATTGCAAGTTTGAGAGCTTCAGGAGTTAGATTCCTTGAACTTGAATATGTTTGAAACATAAAGAAAAGTTTATGTTCCTAAAATGAATGCTAAACTGATACTCTATAGTAAGTGTGGCTTATCTTCCAAAATTTAAAAACATCTGCCTCATGCAGTGCTAAATAGATTCTATAAAGTGAACCACAGCAAATCAATATTAAATAAATCCAGAAGAAATAAAAAGTTCTGTTTCTGGATGTAGAATAATGAAGCCTAACCAACACCAGTTATTCACCCACTTTGGTGCAAGAAAAGACAAGCAGATAGACGGATAAATAATTGAGTTTTAGTAAAGTGCTGTTAAAGTGTTTAATGTTCATAATTTGCACTGTACTTACTGTACTGTACACTATTTTTGAAATCACATATTTAAACATTAAATCTGGGGGTTATTGGGGTTGGCAGTGTAGACTCGAGGTTGGAGTAACAAACTGAATGAGCTGAGTACATCTAGTAGGCCTGGGTTTGATTCCCACAACCTCTGCTTGAATACTGTGTGACTCTAAGCAAATCACTTAGCCTACTCAGTGCTCCTGGGCTGACCCTGAAAACAGGCACTTGTGCCTAGTGGGCCTTACCCAGTTTCCAAAAAATATAAAAAAACAGCAATATATTTTTACTGCATCATGCAGTAGTCAGGGTACCCTGTAATTTACCTTTGTTTTACTTTAGCTGCAATGATTTTGTTTAAAGATAAATGTTCAGATACAGTTTATGTGTTTTATAAGCTTGTTGTTAGACTTTAGTCAGGTTTTTACTGCTGTCTTTGCATGTGAGCATCTAGGTGGTAGATTGCTAAGAGCAAGATCATTGTTAGCAACTAGCTTATTCAAGTTTAAAATCAGTAGGGCCATCCAAAACACCTTAGCTGTTTGAATCAAAACTAGTCTGAATTAAAGTATGCTGACAAGGAAAAACCTGCCCTACCACTTACAAAAAGGCTTTATAGTAAACACCTCATTTAAGTGAATGGGATAATTTGTACCTTTTCTCCCATCTTTTGTTTTAGTCTCTGTGACAAGAAAAAGTTTTCTGATAGACTACTTCAACACAAAATGAATGTTAAGTGTTTAAGTGTATTTATGCTTGACCACTGCATTTTGAAACCAAACAAGACAAGGATTCAAATGAAAGCAGTTGTGTGTGATTTTGTATTTTCTTGAAACTTGGCTTCCCAGCCAAATGCCCTTTGGGGTAACCCTTGCCTCAGTGTTTGCGCACAGAGGTTCTTTGTCTTTTAAATAGTTTTTTATTTTGATGGGTTCACCACTATATATCCAAGGCACACTGCCTTAAGGGTAGCTGGTCCATTCCACTGGGGTGTCAAACAGACGAGGCATACTGATGAGTCCTGGTAGGATGAAACCATGTCTATGTCTTCTGTTAGCACTCTTTGCAAACTGTGTGAGAGGCCTTCGGCACCATGCAATTCTACTTAAAAGTTGGACCAGCATAACATTCTGTGGTGATTTGCATATGCAGCCCATGATGCTTTGCATTGTGGGGGCATGTGTGATTTAGTATTTTCTTGAAACTTGGCTTCCCAGCCAAATGCCCTTTGGGGTAACCCTTGCCTCAGTGTTTGCGCACAGAAGTTCTTTGTCTTTTAAATAGTTTTTTATTTTAATGGGTTCACCACTATATATCCAAGGCACGCTGCCTTAAGGGTAGCTGGTCCATTCCACTGGGGTGTCAAACAGACGAGGCATACTGATGAGTCCTGGTAGGACGAAACATGTGTCTATGTCTTCTGTTAGCACCCTTTGCAAACTGTGTGAGAGGCCTTTCGGCACCATGCAATTCTGCTTAAAGTTGGACCAGCATAACATTCTGTGGTGATTTGCATATGCAGCCCATGATGCTTTGCATTGTGGGAGCATGTGTGATTTTGTATTTTCTTGAAACTTGGCTTCCCAGCCAAGTGCCCTTTGGGGTAACCCTTGCCTCAGTGTTTGCGCACAGAGGTTCTTTGTCTGTCAAATGAAAGCAGTGCCACATAAAACCCTTGCCCTACCTTGCACTGCATTGTTTTGGCCAAACCCAGGTCCGCATGCAAAACTGTCAATATATTTGAGAGTATTTTATTAAAAATGCAAACTTTAAACAATTCAGTGTAGAAACTCAAAAATTGCAAGAAATTGCGGAACATGTAAGTTTTTGCAGAGAAAGGTGAAAATTGTGGATTGCCCAAAAAATTGCAGGTGCAATTTTCCAGTGGCCCTAGACATGGGTAACCTTCCTGAGCTGTTGCCAGTCCTAAACTTTACTTCCACTAAAAACATTGTATTACCCAAGCACAAAGGTATTGACAATTATCTAGCTAGTCTCACAATACTACAGGCACCTGTTCCACAGTTCTGCCATTGCTGTGCAGGGCACAGTGACTCAGCACCCTAAACTACTTAAAGGAGAAGAGTCAGCACTTAGAGACTCGCACCCAAGAGTGCAAAACCTTTTTTTTTTCTTACTGCTTACTGCAGTATAGTAGATTGTATCAGGTTAATTCTGTTGATGTTCAAATTGACATTTTCTGTAACTACAAATCAAAGAATTTCCTGCAGCATGCATCAGAGGAGGGCTGCTGCAGTGGGAGATTCAATATCCGGCAGTGGATGTTAGAAATTTTATAAGCTCCAGTCAGATGTTTGTCAGTCCCACTGCTCTTTTGGGGATAAGTAGAGTCCTCTGGGATTGTACTTATCCAGGGAGGACAGTGGGACTGGCAAACAAAAGATGAGAGCTTACAAAAACTTCACTCTGCAAAACTACAGGTAGTGACTAGAGATGCAGTGAAGTTTAAATTCACTGGCATTGTGAATGTGAAGTGGCCAACTTCAAGTTCATGGATCACTATGCGAAATTCCCATAAAGAAGTTGAAATTCATCTTAATGTACTTTGCATCACTCACTTCACATTCACTATGAGTTGTAGTTGGAGAAGGTGAAGTTGGTAATAAACAGGACACTGAACACACACCTGACTGTCTCTGCAGGTCTGCAGGTCACATGATTCAGGGAGAAACTTAAATAGGCAGGAAGTGAGTGTTTTACTTTCACTTTTTCTTGTAGAAAGAGTTGTGCACATCACTGACCTGTTTAGAAGAGTTTGTGTGTGTGGGTTGTTGGCGATTGCAGATTGCAAAACTTGCTTGATTTTGCTTCTTTCAGTTTAAACCCTTTTAGATTTAGTTTGTTAATTAGTATAGGAAGTCTAAGTTAACTTTACAGTTTTTTTTTGGTTTAAAAGAGTTTTTTGTGAGTACTTTGTTTTTGGTAGAATTACTAGTGTTTGTACTATTTTTTTTTGGGTGAAGGATCATTGGCGTGGCAGAAAAAGTGGTGGCCAGTGGGGGCCACTTATGTGGGGTGGCCTCATCCACCCAGTTATATTAAACAGGACCAGTTTTGTGCCCTCAAGTGCAGGTACAGCCAGCTCTTCAGCAGCATTGGTCTGTCAGCATGAGGAGCAGCAGCAGCCAGATGCACAGCAGCAGCTGCAGGAGCAGCAGCCGGATGAGCAGCAGCAGCCTCTGCAGCTGCTTGTTGCTCCTCCATCACCACCAGCAGCAGCACAGCAGGTGGCCAGTGGTGCCCCCCCTACTGTCTGTACCAAGCCTTGCATGGAGCTCTCCCATGTGGAAGTTCTTCACATGTCTTCCCTGGGGACACCACTGTTGTGCGGTGCAAATTGTGTCAGGTGCTTAACCATCATGGGCCCAAGGGTGGGCACCTTGGCACTGGTGGTCAGCAAACCCACCTAGCTGGCCACCACCGGATTGAATGGTAGGCCAAGCTGCTGGCGTTAGCAGCCACTCCAACAGCTGTGGTCAAAGCACCTCATCTGCCTGTGCATTGGTGGTGGTGCAGGGAAATGCAGGCAGCAGAGGTGGAGGTTCATGCAGCTGTACCCAAAGAAGATGATCCATAGCGTCCTGTGATGGTGGTGGACCTGGCTGTGTTGTGGACAGAGGTCAATGCCATGCAAACGGTAGTGGAGGCAGCAATGCAGCATCTCTCTCATATCAAGGAGCAGAAAAAGGAGATAATAGGCTTGCTGTACAATATAAGTGGTGGTCATCAACCACCCCCCCACAGGCCCCCCCTTAAAAAATGATTTTGTATGTCAATTTAAACCCCCATGCATATTCTCTTGTTTTATTTTTTTTTCCTAGTTAATATTTTTGTTTTGATGCACACTAAGTATGTCATTTATCTTAAGGTAATGTTTTATTTGTGATTTGTATTACGTGTTACTTAAAGGGGACAGGAATTGATTACTTATGTGCAGCTGTTTGAAATGTCTCTATTTTCATAAATCATATTCATTCCTGTAAAGGATCCATATTTAACTGTGCCTGAATAAAAGCTGAAGCTGTCATCTCTGGTTTGTGTTGTTTTCTTTGTATGGACGACATTCTGTGCAGTTCCTTTCATGGAATCAAAAATGTGGAGTTTTGACTATGTCACTTTCGTGGTTTCAGAACCGTGGGCACTGTACTAATAAGTTCATGCTCACATGTCTAAAATCATGACATGACATAGTCAAAACTCCAAATCCTTGGTTCCATGAAGGAAACTGCAAAGAGTGTTGTCCATTCAAAGAAAACAACACAAAACACAACTGACAGCTTCAGCTTTTATTCAGGTACAGTTAAATAGAGATCCTTTCGAGGTATGAATATAATTTATGAAAATAGAGACATTACAAGCAGCTGCACACAATTAATCAGTTCCTGTCCCCTTTAATTTACTTTATGTTGTACATGACTGATGGCACGCAAAATTGTGGAAGCTGCATGCTTTCATTACAGGTGAAACTGTTGTGTTGTTACTCATGCTGCAATGAAAGTGTTTTGAAGATGGCTTTTGGCCTGCACAATTGCAGCTGCACTGAAAGTTCGCATTGTCCACACAGTTGGCAACCACATGACTTATTATTACTTAAAATTAAGTAATGATAAGTAACAAAAAAATTATTATTACGGAAAGCATAATGACATGGGGTGGTTGAACATTTTGTTTAGCCTCAGAATAGCAAATCTGATTACCCACCTCCTCCTAAGTCCCCCTCAGGCCATTATATTTTCAGTAATAACAATTTTTAAGTGTATACTCATTACTGTATTTCATGTAGTAAGTCTTGTGGCTGTCAAGTTTGCGGACACTCCAGACACTGCGTGCTTGCCTGCAATTAAATCTTGGGTCTCCAAAATGCCATCTGCAAGACTCTTGTATTGCAGTGTGCATTGCAGCCTGACAGTCTCACCAGTAATGAAAGCACGTAGTGTCCACCATTTTCATGACCATCAGTCAAGTAAAAAATAAAGTAAATTAAATAACAACCATGAAAATATGTGTTCCTTTTCTGAAGATGTAGCGTGCCCCTCAACAATGTGCTATTTTGTGTTTGAATGCTTCCTGTTTTTTTCAAGAAAAGCCAAGATGAAAATTAATACCAGCCCAGAAATGCATCACAGTGTGCTAAAAGACATCATTGCATTGTGATGACACTTGCTGCTGCTGCTGCTGCTGCTGGTTTTGGCCCTTTCTTTTTATTTCATGAAAAGTCCCAAAGAAGAATAATCACATGAAAAACTGTTCAAAAAAGTCACAAGTATTTCTTGATGCACTGCTAAAAGCATGTACTTAGAGCCAAAATTCTGCATAAGTGTCCCACTCCCAAGTGAGAAAATGACTTGCTGGCACCTGCTGCTGCTGCTGCTGTTTGAATGTCATGAAAAGTCCCACTGAAGAATAATCCCATGAAAAACTGTTCAGAAACATCACAAGTATTTCTTGACACACTGCTAAAAGCATGCACATAGAACCAGAACTCTGCATAAGTGTCCTAAGAGAGAAAATGGCTTGCTGGCACCTGCTGCTGCTGCTGTTTAAATGTCATGAAAAATCCTGATGAAGAATAATCACATGAAAAACTTTAGAAAAGTCACAGGTATTTCCTGATGCACTGCTAAAAGCATGCAACTAGAGCCAGAACTCTGCATAAGTGTCCCACTTCCAAGTGGGAAAATGGCTTGCTGGTGCCTGCTGCTGTTGTTGTCCGTCTGTTTTCTGCTGTTGCTGATGTAGTGTGTTGCTAAACGATGATAGCTACAGATGACCATGGGGCTGAATTATAATTTTATGTTCTGGGAAATTTTTATGCTGTGCTGACTGAAACATGCTGCCCTATGTGTGTGTATCCATACCAATACTGGTAGGTTAAGTGTACGTGTCACTGTCATGTTTTTTTTTTTCAGAGATACTGCCATTTAATTTGTATTGAGTCTTGTTTTTTGTTTGTAAGCACTGAACAGTCTGTGGTATTGTTCCTTTGCAGGGAATCATCATCATACATACTGAATGTTTCCCCTTCACCAGTATGTTGGCCATGGTCACATTCACATGCCATACATATGTGCTGCCATCTAATGTTTTACTGTAAAATAAAATAAAAACACTTTTTGGGAGTGGGTACTGCTGCGAGTGAGTGAATTATAAGCATTTCTCATTACTTTTCTTTTCTTTTACATTCTCAGGTTACAGCATGCTGATTCATGACTGTAATGATGAAACCATGTTGCCACTGTACATGTGTTCCACATGTGTCAGATTGTTGACTTTGGCTATACGAACAATATCAATCCATGAAAGGCAAGTATTTTTTTTTGGGGGGGGCATACATGGGTCATTTGGAAAACAATTTTCATTAATATTTTTGTCTTCTTTCCAGGTCTTCAGTGTATCCAAACTGTTGTCCATCTTCAGATTGGAACATACCTCCAGTCCACAATACCTCGATGCTGCTGCAAACAGATAAAAAAGAAATGATTCTGAGTTCATTCCAGTACCCCATTCAGTATCAGTACCCACTGGAGCTGTTCTTGCCTTTTTTATATCCATCATCTGGCTTGTATGTCACTGCTGTTAAATACTTTACACCAGCAGAAAACAAGGGAAACAACAAAATAAAAAAGGAAAGCAGCCCTCGCAAACCTAAATGCTGGAGTTGTACCCACTTGGACATTTTTTTTCCATGACTGCATCATCAACCTCAATGGTACACTGTTTTACACTGCACCAGGATGGTATGCTTTGCCTGCATTATTCAGCACCACCATTATTGTGACTGGGTACAAAAATAGATGTGAATGTCCTGCTTGGTATGTTGGACAAAAAAAGTTAAAGTGTGATTCGTGATCGTGAAGATGAAGATCATGACTTGTCTCATTATTTGTGAATCTGTGATCATGACATGACAATGAGTACAACTTTCAAAGTGAAATATGCACCACACTGGTACTCTGAACACCACTTGAACATTCAAAGTCATCCTCCTGATGCCTGTGGTAAATCTCCAGTGTTAATTTGCAGCTTTACCTACATGGCTACTTGCTGTTACTTGAGGACTGTCTGGCAGATTTTATTTCAGACACACACACACAGAATTTCTTTCACACACCACCTATGCGAAGGGTGATGCTGCAGGCACTACTGTTACCAACACATATTCAGGGACCTTGCCTGGCCCTAACCCTCTCTGACACAGTACTTCTTCCCATCAAGGAGTTTTTTCTATTTTTATTTATTCCACATGATGTGATGGAATGTCCTGCCCAAAGACCCAAAGCTTATACCCTACTGATGTAAGTGGCTCATACGCTACAGTCAGAAACACCTTTGCCTAACCGTGTCTTTTTGGCGGTTTTTTTAGATTACACAGAGTCACCAAGAAAATAAATGCATTTCTTGCAAACAGTTATTTTTTTGAATTTTGTGGGTTGCTAACAAATTCAGCTTGGATGCTGTCCTGTGGAGAACATGTTTGAAGTCCAACCACAGCCTCAGTATGATCATCCACTGTTTTTTCTTCAACATTTGAATCATTGGATGGCCCAGACATAACCTCAACAGCACTGGAAACATGAGATTGTGATTGTGGGTCATTGCCAGGATCAGAATGATGTTCAACTACTGTGGGGATGGGGACGGGGAGTGTGGCAGCAACTACACTCTGACTCACATCTTTGGACTCCAGAATATTTTGGCAACCTGTCAACTTCTCGAAGGTTGAATTTGGGGCAATACTCATGCCATCACCAACTTCACTACCACCACCAGCGGGGACAACAGCATCTCCAACTATCATTGAAGCAACTGATTGTGCTGTGAAAAACACAGTCGGAGGAATATCTTTACTGCCATTAAATATGTCCTTATACTGCATACTACCATGCACATGCCCATGGCCACTCGTGCCACTGGCAGCAGTGCCATGGCCAGAATTATCTTTGCATGCACATCTCTTTGCAGGCATTTTTTGGGATTACACAGAAAATGCACAGCAAATTTAGATTTCTGAACTTTGTGGTGGATGGGAAGCCAAAAAACAACAACTGTGGCTTACAGATGGAGATTGTGCCCTAAACAGATGCAGACACACAGATAGATGAAGATTGAGCACTCAAGATGCAGCTGCACAGGCACAACAACACCTTAATCAGTGGTCACAAATTCAAAACTGGACAAATAATACTTTCTTTTGTGGGGGAGGGGGTGCAGACTGGTGCAGTGCCATTCCATTACCTAGACAGAACGAAGCAGTAAAAATACCACAGATGGATAAGAGATTCAGAGTGCTGCGATAGGCACAATACAATGTGTCTGATTCGATGACATGCACACAGACACTAAAGGTAATGTGCAGAAAATGTAACAGTTCAGTACATTATAATCAAATCTTTTAAAACTGACTGAAGAAAGGCACAGCACCACAGCAAACAGCAGAAAATTATATAAACTTACTGCAGGTATTACTGTGTGTACATGAACACACAAATACTAACACACTAGCTAACCAACAACAGTTAGAAAGACTGCCTTTCACTGTGAATCTCCCTTCACCACTGACCCGCCCCTCCCCCGAAGTATACTTCTACAGTGTCTGTCAGCACACAGACTGAATGTTCTAAATTAACATTCAAAATGCACACAAAAACAATAAACATTCAATATAAGCACAGGAGGATTTCTGAAAATCTATGTACTAAATACTAAATTTGGACCAAAATATTTGCATCAAAAGTGATTTATTTAAAGCTTTTTGATGGCTTGATTCTCAGAGCTCTGAGACCAAACTGTCTCCAGCTTTCCACTACACACGTTACACTGAACTGAGGCTGTGCAAGACAATATAAAGCCCATATGACCTGCCATCCCATGAATCAATGCAAAATTCACCTCTCATAGCAATAAACAGTCGAAGCAAAGCAAAATCAAATCAAATCAATGACACTTCACGTTAAGATTAAATGGAAGGCTGTAATACGAGGCAAAGTATCATGAAGTCCATTAAAACAATGCACTTTGCATTCCTCATTATGAAGATGGATTAATTTGCTTTGCATTGCGGAGCACTACGCGGATTAAGGAATGATACGCTAAGTGCTCCATGTAGCGAAACGGGGGCACTTTGCCCACCTCTAGTAGTGGCACTTTGCTGGTGAAAGAGGAATGAAGAAAGGCCCAAGCTGTTGTCCAGCCAGACTCCACCCACTGCACCCCCAACACTGAGCCCCAATTACACTAATTTCACTGGTCTTCCACAGCCATGTGGGGGGACAGATTTATTTAATGGCATGTTTGTAACAGGTAGTGGCACTTTGCTGGGGAACATGTCAATGAAGTGTCACTATACATAGCTTCATTGGGCAAAGTAACATTTCACCAGTACTTCTCTTTATTAAAGGGGCCAGGAAATGTGTGCTAATTTGCAGCAGTTAGTAATGTTCCTTGGTACAAAAAAGAAAGACTTGACAACACATGAACCATATTTAACTATACCAGAATAAATACTGATGTGAAAAACTGTGTTTTCAATTGTTTTCTTAGGATGGATAACATTCTGCACAATTCTCTTCCAGGAATCAATAATTTGGAGTTTCTACTATGTCATAGTTTGTATACAGAATGCTAAACATGAATTATTGTTCTATCAGAACCATGCTAGGAGTTCTGTGCACAAACCATAAGATAGTAAAAACTTTTTCACATCCTGGCTGAAATGTATTTTCGCACTTCCGGTGCAGAATAGCATGGTCGCTGTGGGAAATCAGTGTTCAGGACAGAGTAAGAAAATCACAGTGACACTTTTCAGGAGCAGAGGTTCTAAAATGCCTATGTTGAAAATTTGGTGCTGAAAGTCCATTAAATAACTGTTTTACTAGTGTGCATTGTGCAGTTTCCACACACGCTCGTAACTTCACGAATCTGTAATATTTTCACTCCAGACTTTCAACATTGGCATTTTTCCACACCTCCTTATGAACAGTACAGTTGTTATTTTTCACATCCTGGCCAAAATGTGTTTTTGCACTTCCGGCACAGAATAGCATGGTCATTGTGTTTCTACTATGTCATAGTTTGTATACAGAATGCTAAACATGAATTATTGTCCTATCAGAACCATGCTAGGAGTTCTGTGCACAAACCATAAGAGAGTAAAAACTTTACTTCACTGGTTCTATGAAAAGAACTGCAACAGAATGTTGTCCATGAAAAGAAAACAATGTAAAATATAATTTTGCACATCCTTTTTATGTTGTCTTGTGCCTACGCAAGAAACATGTTGCAGTAACTTCAGAATAGCAGGTTTTGTAGGCGGGGTCCTGTTGTGGCCTGTGGTGCCACTGCTTTTTGGGGCTGGGCTCTGTGGTACAAATTAGATTGCATGCTGTCTAATGACAGCAGTGCAAAAGTGTGTTCACCACCTTGAAAGGTTTTAGCCACTGCAATGAGGGAGCTCTACTTCATTGTAGGGCATGCCTTTCACGGTGTAAGTTTCAGTGTGACATGGAGGTGGTTGTGCCATCTGCCTTGCATAGTACCAGAAAAGCTGATTTGGGGGGTGCCCAATCCCCCTGTTGGCATCATCATGCCCCCCTCCCCAGCTCATCTGCCAATGGGGGAACCCAATCCTCGTCAGCATCATCCCCCCAAACACTCTTTTTTATTTGTCGATGGGGTGCCCAATCCCTGTCAACTCCAGTCCCCTCCCAAAAAAAAAACATGCAGATGACACACTGGGAGTCCACCCCAGCATGCCAAATGTGCCTGTAAAAACAAAAACCTTCCCGCAATGTTTTTTTTTTCCTTTAAAGTAGAAAATGGTCCATTGCAGTCTGCAGCCCCCTCCACCAACCCATGCTCATCCACTGCGTGCCCCACACCCCCCTCACCCCATACTTACCTCCAGAGCCCGGCGCGATGATCTTCTGTGGACTGGGAACATGTCTGCACTCTTCAAAGCTGACCGTGAACTGAAGAAATGCTGGTAAGCTGTATAAGGGCATAAATAGGGTTTTTTTCAACTTTGATGCATATCTCAAGTATTTTTAGGAATTGTGCCACTAAATTTTCAACATGGGGTTATTGGGACCCCTCCTCATCAATTCAGTTACTGTCATGGCATTATTTGATCCTGAAAGGCAATTTTGCGGTCACTGTGCGGAATCACCCTTTGGCACCTACTAATGAAATGACAGTGCCACTGTTCATGAGGTAGCCTCTCAAAAAGCATATGTTGCAAATTTGGTGAAAAAAAAAACCTGTTTTACATGTGTGCATTACGCAGTTTCCACACAAGTGTGTAACTTCGTGAATCTGTAATATTTTCACTCCAGATTTTCAACATTGGCATTTTTCCACACCTGCTTATGAACAGTACAGCTGTTATTTTTTACATCCTGGCTGAAATGTGTTTTCACACTTCCGGTGCAGAATAGCATGGTCACTGTGGGAAATCAGTGTTCAGGACAGAGTAAGAAAATTACAATGGCACTGTTCATGAACAGAGGTCCTAAAATGCCTATGTTGAAAATTTGGTACTTTTGGTAACGTACTTCCCTATGAAATGGGGTGAGCATAAGGCCAGATGATCCCCAAGGCACAACGCGACACTTGTCAGACTCTGCAGGGTAGGGTGAGGTGAAATAGCATGAGCGTTATGGCCAGCAACCCAAACGCACACCCTAATGCCTATCACTCTCTACACGGTGGGGTGGGGTTGATGTCGGTTCTATACTTCACTGCTACTTCTATTATGTGTCTCTCTAACTCCTGCACTACCAATGCCAAAACCAGCAAGACAACATTCGGCATTGACAAATGCTTGTTTTATTTAGGTACAGTTACATATGGATCTTTTAGGAGTATAGATATAATTTATGTTAATGAAAACATTATAAACAGCTGACAATTAGAAATCCTGTTCATAGAACCAGTGATGTAGTTTTAACTATATCACGGTTTGTGCACAGAACTCCTTGCATGGTTCTGATAGGACAATAACCCATGTTTAGCATTCTGTATACAAACCATGGCATATAGTAGAAACTCCAAATTATTGATTCTAGAAGGAGAATTGTGCAAAATGATATCCATACTAAGAAAACAATTGAAAATGCAGTTTTTCACATCAATATTTATTCTGGTATAGTTAAATATGGCTCATATGTTGTCAAGCCTTTCATTTTTGTACCTAGAAACATTAACTGCTGCAAATTAGCACACATTCTCTGTCCCCATTAATGTTTGCAGCCTCTGTGATGTACCAAGGTTTGAAAGCAGACTGGAAAGGTTCATAGATGTCAAATTTCTCAAGGTGAGCATTGAGCTGACATCACCACTAATGTCTCAATAATCTTCTCTACAGAGAAAGATTTTAGACTGGTTTGTACTTTGCCAGCATGTCCAGTGCAAATGATGTTTTCTTTAAAAGGGGCATCACTGCAGCTCTCTTGAGAGCCTCTGGGAACCATTTTGCCATTAGGAAATATCAGACAGCACTAGCAAACACTGGACCCCATGACTCCTTAGAGGCTGCCAACAGCCAAAGTTGCCCTGGATCAAAATGACAGAAAGTGGAAAACCGTTCAGTGATAGTACTTCATCCTCCACGAGTGGTTAAAACTCCCTCCAGAACACCATAAATTCCCAGTTACTCATTTCCTTATCACTGTTCACCCTTTACAGGCATCCCAAAGAGAGCCTAGTTCTAACAGAAGACAATCTCTCCAGAAAGAGCTGACTAAACTGCAGGTGTAATTTTGGGAGCAAAGGGAGTCGTTTCCCTTTCAACCATTTCTGACATTTAGTTCATATTAGTGCTGTTTACCCACAGTTTCCACTGAATTTTACATTATTACCCCCAACTGTTACAGTTTAACCCCTAAAAGTCTTATCTGGGTACCAAGGGTCTAGTTGCAGGACTGTGCAGTGCAGCTCGTTGGTTGGCGTTGATGCAATTTAACAAAAATTTTGATTCAAACCTTTTTGCATTGTTGCACCAGCTAGTTGATGAAACTTGAATGTCTGTCTGAGTAGTTAAACTCAGAACTTTTGAGGCAACAACTACTACTTGACTATTGAAACTTGGCAACAATTGGTAGCAATTATTTACAGCTCCCCAGATGCAGGGCAAGCCCTGAGTTACTCACAGTTTGATGAACAGTCTCTTGGCCTATAAGGCTAGTGGTCCTTCAGACTTTAGATCTGGGGTATTTGAATCAGAAGAACTTTGGTCACTCAGATTGCTGAGATGAATAACAGGCATATTGCAGACTTTGGGACTCTCTGCCTTTCTTGCAGCATGGACCTTCTTTCTACAATTCTTGCAATTTAGGCATTCTTAGCAGCAGGCTCTTGCAGATTCAAACAAGCTGGACACCTCTCTGGCAGTTTGTCATCTTTTTTCAGTGGTGCCACAGAACTGGAGTGACCAGCATTGGGGACCAGGGATGGCACACCTCAGCCCCCATGTCTAAGCATGAACCCAAAGGGGAAGATGCATTGATAATGCCTAGCAGTAACATTACCAGGCTGATTCCTCATACTGACCTTGGAAGGCAGTCACTCTCTTTCTGGTACTCAGGAACATCTGGCTGTAAATGGCTTCAGCCACACTGTCAGCCAGCATGGATGGCTCACCCTTGACTGAAACATAGTCTTTGGGTTTCCCATTAGATTTTAGCAGGAAACAGTCTTTCTACCCAGCTTTAAATGCTCAGTTATGGCTAGTAAATGATCACACCTTCACATTCAAAGGCTCTGGCTTTAAGCAGAAGACTGAGGTCACATCTTTTTACCTCAAAGACTCAGGCTCAGCCTGCACAAAAGAATGAACCTTCTCACTTCAAAAACTCAGACAGGCAGAAGAACAGATCTTCTCACCTCACAAGTGCAGACTTAAACAGAAGAGCCACTCTTCTCACTTCACTTTCCTTCCACGGGAACACAAAAGGCAGGTTTTCCTTGGCTCTTTGACTGTGCTAGCCTCCAAGTAGGCCTTCATACTTCTCTCAGACATCCCAAGCAAGTTTTCTTTCCTTTGGGAATCTCCCAGATGATTTCCTTAACTCTGGCCAACAAATGACCTTTTCATTCTGTCAACATGCTCCTTCCAGCCCTTTGAAGGCAACACAGGGCAACATAGAGCACCTCCTGGGCTAGTGGCTCCATAAGCCCTCAGGCAGGTCTTCTTCTTTTTCTCCTCAGAATCACAGCAGGCTTCCTTTCTCTCAGGAGTGTCTAAAACCACTGTACAGCTTCTGAACAGCAAATCTACACTTTAATTCTGAAACAATTCCTTCCAGTCATTAGAAAGCAAATGTAGGGCCTCTGGACTGGTGGCTGTGCAAGCCACCAAGAAGATCTTCTTCACGCTGTGCCGCAACATCATGGAGCAAGGGACCTGAGTCCCCACCCTCAGGAGGTGCTCCAGCTGAACTGAACTCAAATCAGACTGTCCTCTGCATCTCAGCAGATCAGGACAGCATGTCACTGGTCAAAACAATCTGTGTAGAAGAAAATTAATATTCATCAGGCTTACTTGATGCCTGATTAGTTCCTTGTTTGTGTGCCAAAACATTGTGCTTGCCTCTTCCTATAAGTCCTTTTGTTAAGTCCTCCAGGGCTTCAGGCTTTCTGATTGGCTGTCTGCAGGTCAAAGGTAGCTAATATGGCTGCTGCAGTTCAATTTATAACACAGTCCCAGCTCTAAGTCCACCCTGCAGACAAACTATAACATTTGAAGTGTATTTGACCTCCAGCATTTAGTAGCATCCCCTCTGGCCTACATTCAGTGGCAGAGAGTGACAAAACAGGGGCTTCCCCATTTGGGCACTACCTCAGTAGCACTATCTACCCTAGGCAAAAAAGAAGAGCTTCCATTCAAACATACAGAGGCCTCAGCTGCTCTTAAAGGAACATGCACTCATAAAGTTAATAGCACATAAGAGTACTGTTCTTAAACATTTCATTTCATTCCCCCCAAGTGCCTCTGGACCCCCTTTCACTATTTTATTTTTGAAATTCAAAATGCTTTATTGATTTTTGAAGATACAAATTAACAAGAACAACCAACCAACAATGATAGAAAAAACAGTACAATGGCATAACACCACCCCAAGGGGGGGATAAACTCCCCAACATCCTCCCACTGACCAAATCCCACCACCCAAACCACTCCCACCCCCATGGAGTGTGCACAAGGAACCCTTATACTATTTTTATACACACAGTGGCTGTGACACACAGAAGCAGAGCTGCAGAAGCTGCCAGAGTGGCTTAGACCACTGAGTGTTGCAGCACTCACACTAAATGCAAGCTGACCCACCAGCTCACACACTCAAACTGTGTGGAGAATGGCAAGCCACAAAGCAGGCATTTTCACTTTGTTACTTCACTCTGCCAGTTCCCCTTTGAATTTTCTGACCTCAGGGCTGGCAGGAGCTCACTGGAGCCCTATACAAGACTGGGACCAGTGGGAAAATCAGCCAGAGGAGATAACAAGGTAAGCCCCACCTATGGAGGGGTGCAATTTATTAAGAAAACATCATGCAAAAGGTTGTCCCAGTGCTGTGGAGGGCTGAGGTACTGGGCACCTTACCTTTTGCCACACTGGCAACCCTGGGTTGGGAATGGACTCAGATTGCTTGGGGGCTGGCAGGGAGAGGAAGGATAGAGTGTCTCTAGACAGCTCTTCTTCATCAGGGAAGGGGGTTAGTGTGGCATGCTGCTTGCCTGACACCCAGTGGTGGATGGATGCCAGCACATGCATGCCACCACATTGGGAAGGGCTCCCATGTTCAGGACACCAGGGCCATCTCTGTGGAGGCAGAGCTCAGATATTGTGCCCATTGCATGTCTGTGGGCAAAGGGAGAAAATCAGAGGAAAAACCACCCTGGGCAGCAGGATGATGACGACCCTTCACAGGCCCCGCACCTGTGGCCAGGCACAACCTCAATCCTGTGGCAGAGGACACTGGTGACAATAAGTCCTGGAGGAGCTGGTGACAGAGCTGGAGGGGGGTCAATTAGTAGGGGGTTGCTGGGGAAAATCAGGAGATCTGTATATGGAAAAAAAGAAAACACCATGCAAGAAGGTAAAAATGCCACAAAATATCCCCTACAGCTGGAAGGGATCTCACATGGCATTTTTTACCTGCTTGCATGGTGTTAGCTTAATAAATGAATTATCCTGCAAACGTTTGTGTCTTCCAGTATGTTCTGTGAGTTGCAGTGTTGTGAGTAGCTCATTGAATATGGTTATGTTAATTTTTATAATTCAATTTGAGACTAATTTTCAGCATTGGAACAGTTGTTTCAGAAAAATGAAACTTTGAGTTTCGAATACTCTTCTGTTACATATGTACTATACATCGATGATAGGTTGTGGTGGAATGTGTTATAAAGGTGCAATCTGCTGATTTTGAATTGCTGCATGATGCTGTCTGAGGCCATGACAGCTCATCTCGCACTTCCACAGCACTACTGGTGATCGCAGCTGTAATTAGAGTAGAGAGCAACCTTGCTCTTTGCATTTTGAAATGTTAAGAACAGCGGGTTCTACATTCTGAAATGGGAAGAACAAGATTCTGAAAACACAAAAAAAACAGACTCAAAGTGTATTATGTAAGCAATAATACCTGACAGGTCAGGTGGTATTCCTCAATACTACCCACCCACCCTGGAAGTTATTATTGCACTCAGAAAATGAGCTATAGGTAACAGTTATATAAAATATTTAGAAATAAAAAAAAAATTAAAAACAAGTAAAGAGAAATTAAGTCAGTTTTGCTGTAAAATAATTCCTTTAGTACTGCCAGCAGAGAGCTCTACTGCCATTTAAACTGTTTGTTTTCCTCCACTTTTCTTTTGTTGTTTCTTCACCCTCATAAACACCAGCAAACAAACTCTAGACAGAGCCAATAGGGCTGTGAAAAGTTACCAAATGACCAAAGTTACACTTGTGCATAGAAATTATTCAACGCCCAGTTGTAATTTGGCCATTTTTCAGAGGTGTTTCACCAAATTTTCAACATGGCCTTTTTTTGGACCCCTCCTCATGAAAAGTGCCAGTGTAATTTTGTTCACTGGTCCCAAATAGTGATTTTGCAGTGCAAACATGCTGTTCTGTGCCACAGGTGTGAAAACATGTTTTGGGCAGGTTGTGGAAAATGACAGCTGTACTGTTTTGAAGGAGGTGTGCAAAAATGGCAATGCTGAAAATGTGGAGTGAAAATATTAAAAATTGGTGAAATTAGGAGCGTGAGTAGAAATTGTGCAACCCACACTTGCAATGCAGTCATATTGTGGAATTTTGTCACCAGATTTGCAACATGGGCTTTTTGGGATGCCACCTCATTAACAGTGGTACTGTCATTTCATGAACTGGTCCTGAAAGGTGATTCTGTGCAGTGACTGTGAAATCATCTTTTAGGACTGAGTAACAAAATGACAGTGACAGTTTTCATGACATGGGGTCCCAAGAACCCCATGTTGAAAATTTTGGGAAAAAATTCTAAAAAATAGCTGAGATATCAGCATAAGTTGAAAACCCCATGGAATGGCATTATTGCAGGCTTACCTTTGATTCTTCAGTTTGCGGTTCGCCTTTGAAGAGTGCAGACGTGTCCTGGTCCAGAGAAGATAACAGCACTGACCTCCAGAGGTAAGTGGGGTAAGGAGGGGGATGTGGGAGGTGGGTGCTCAGTGGGAGGTGGGGATGGGGAAGGGGATTGCAGCAATGACGAGGGACTGTTTTCTTGTTTTCAGGGAGAAAAAAGAAAGAAATAGACTGGAGTGATGACGAAGGACCATTTTCTGTTTTACAGAGAAAAGAAAACATTTGGGCATGCTGGGGTGGGCTTCCAGTGTGCCACATGACTGGGGGATGTGCATAATGCTGACAAGGGGATTGGGCATCCTGATATCGGTGGTGGGGGGAGAAAAAACAAAATAGGTATACTGGGTGGGCTCCCAGTGTGCCACATAACTGGGGGGTACACATAATGCTGACACAGGGATTGAGCACCCCGATGTCAGGTAAAAACATAATCTTTGGGCACACTGGGGTGGGCTCCCAGTGTGCCACATAAGTTTGGGGGGAGCAGAGAATGCCATGGAGATGGTGGCAGTGATGCAACTGTGCATGTGCAACAGTCGTGCATGCTCAGTTATGGTGAATTGCATTTTGCCATAGATGGCGCTGCCAGCAGAACTGAACATGTGCACGAGTCACACATGTCTATTTCATGCCACAGAATGCAGAAATAACAGCTGAAGTAGTGCGGCTGTTACTCCGTAGCAGCTGATCGTGGCAGAGGGTTTTAAGCTCCATTGGGCTTTTGGAAGGATACTTCCAAAAGTCCAATTTAAGGTTCCACAATCGGCTATTTTTAGAGCTACAGAGCAATAGCAAAATGGCTGTAGGCTCCACCCACAGCCCTAAAAATGAGCATTGTATTTTTGGGCTCTTGGTTCTCCCTGGCACTCTACACCTACATAGTTATCCCAGAGTTGCTGTCATCTGTGTTTTTTTTTTGTTTCTGTTTAATTACGATTGCAAAAGAACTGGAGATTTGAAAAGTTTGCGGTTAGTAGTCAGAATGACTTTAGGTCCCCGTTTGACTGCTAGAGGCACCCGCTGCCCTTTTTAAAACCCTGCTCTGCCAACTGCTGGTTATGTGAAGCTGATTGGACTGACGACTTCCTTTTTCTATCTCGCGTTTTTTTAAATGTGTGGCTATTGCTTATTGGCTGTATTTAACTTAAAATAAAAGAGATTGTGTGGGTGGGGGGAAGCTTGACTGGCCACCAACTCACTCTCTAAGTGAGAAAAATATGGTGGCTGGTCAATTAGAAAATTCGAGGTGCCCAATGATATGCTGAGTAACTGAGCACCCCAAATTGGCACTTGTGTTTTACCAGGCTGCATTGAAAAATAAATGCATGCCTGATTGTGGCTTTCTTCCAATCAGCATACTTTATTTGTCAAACCAGTTTTCTAAAGTCTAATTGCAAAAGTACTTATCCAAATGTTACCACATTTTGCAAGTATACAGGCCCATACCACATGTATTGGTATACAAAGGTTCAACTCCTAGCTTTACATGGGTCTTCATTATAGGTGGCAGACATTTCATCACACTTTAATTTTCAGTTATTTCAATCATACCTCTCAAGTGTCCCTGATTTTCAGGGATGTCCCTGATTTTGCCTCAAAATTTTACTCTGTCCCTCCTAAAATTTGTGTTTTTGTGGCTAAACAGTGGGGACTGTAAGCACAAAACAATGTCAAGCATTAAAGTTACAGACTTGTTCTTCTTTAGAAAATACATTTTGCACTAAGCCCCATATTCTACCAGCTTTCTGGGTGGTTATCTCTAATTTTGAAGATGTGTCCCTGATTTTGGTCCTTTGTCCCTGATTTTTTTAAGCATTGTCCCTGATTTATGAGGCAGGAGGTTGAGAGGTATGATTTCAATCTAATTTTTAAATTTATTATGTGAGTTTCTTCACAGTTTCAGGAGACAAAGAATCATACAACATGAGTAAGTGTACTAAGTTTTATGTCTCAACCTTTAAAGGGGACTATGTTGTACTGTAGGCAGCCAAACATGTTGCCACATTTTAAATTTCAGTTACCTGTATTTGATTATAACTTTTAAAAACACTTATCTATATGTTAGGGAATATAACAGGTATGCAAGTACATACCATGTGTGCCAGCCAGGTTTCAGATTGCCAGCTTAAAAGGGGTCTGAGTTATACTGTAGGTAGCCCAGCCATTTGCTAAAACTTAAATTTTAGTTATGTCCATCTGATTTTAAAACCATTCATGCTAACTTCAGCAAAGCTGAAACATTTAAACTACTATATCACATAGTTTTGCTCACATTTATAGTTTTCAAAGGGTCCAAATTATAAATAACCAAACTTTCAGGAATTTGTAAATTAAATTTTGAAAGTATCTAAACTGAAAAACTATAAAGCCCAGCAGCTTTAGAAGTAGAGAATGCAATGACACTAAATGTGGCAGGTTCAGTGACCCTGAAAGGAGACTGGGTGTTTCAATTTTTTGATCTCTTGCTTAAAGGATGTCCATGTTATATGCACCAAAACTTGTGAAATAGCACCAGTACTTCAAGTCAAATTCCATAAGTCTTAGTGAAAATTGTGAAATTTCATAATATTTATGTGGAAGTCATATCAATGAATATTTTCCAGTCATTCACCTGACCTGCCTAGAAAGAGCAATCCAGACAATGGAGTACATGCTCCTGTTTCTACTCAGTGAGGTGCATCAAGGGTGGCTACCCCAATCAACACAAACACAGTCGAAATGTTGCACTCTACTACAAATCAAGTTCCACACAGAGCTGCTGTTTGAATAATTGTCTAATTTATTAAGACAATGATACTGCAGCTTCTGTTCACTGCAAGGATACAAACCCCAGTGCTTTGTCTCTTCATGAGGCTTCTGAGAGGAAATACTGTAGATGATTTTTCAAACAGCAACTCTGTGTGGAACTTGATTCATAGTAGAGTGCAATATTTGGACTATGTATGCCATGCAAGAGAAAGGAAATGGCTAGTGAGAGTAGTAATGAGGTTGGAGTCATGGGGCACTCTGTAGACCCCGGAGTCAGTTGAAAAACAAATTCTGACTGACTTCCCACACATTATGACTGATTTTTCCAACTAGTTTGAAATTTCTGACTTCAACTAAGTAAAGAAAATACTCATTTTTCAACTTTCACCATTGTTGAATTTTATTATGTTGAATGTTTGTATACTTTAACATCATATTTTCTGTTTGTTAAAATAATACATGATTACACTTATTCGGCATATGCCGCATATGTTATAATACGTAGGTATAATTGACGTAAGAGGCAGACTTTTCGGATTTGCAATTTGGACACAATCACCCTCACCAGCAATTCAGAAAAAATACATACAGTACAGACAGACAGACATACTAATAAAAGGTTCTATCCAAACCCAGTGTCTTGTGAAGAATACAGTGAAGTCCACTTCCATGAGATGAACAACAGGATGTACATACGATGATGTAAGATAAACATGCAAGAAAATAGGTGTGCATTCTTTAAAGATTATGCACTAGTAAGTAACTATCAGAAATAATCTGGCAGCCTGTGACCACAGCACCCAAGTGTGAGGCTAATCGTAATTAGGCATTTGTGTGCAGCTACACCATTTTACTTACTGATTACTGCAGTGTAATATATGAATCAGGCTAATTAATGCTATTAACTTGTTTATGTAAGTTCATGTAAACAGACATTCTAGAATGCCATAATGCTGACTTCAGAGGAGAACTGTAGAGCTGGTAGATTCAGTAGATTCATTTGCCTTTAATAGCCAGCCTGCAGTGAATGTCAGAATGTTTTGTAAGCATTAATCTTCAATTTGTTGGACAGCTGTCTGTGTGGGGTGGCTTGGGCTAGGTATAGTGAAGTCAGAGGACTGTACAAAGCAGCATGAGCAGAGCAAAATCTGATTTAACTTACAAGATAATGAACATGTATACTATGGGTGCAGGCCATTGAAAAATGCATATCCCATCTGAGCAGTTCTCCTCTGATGGGAGCATCATGGATTAACATACTAACATACTAAAATGCCAGCAGAATAGGCCTAACGGTCTTTCATGTCTGCTCGTTTGGTCAGTCCCCAACCTGGGTGCTGACCTTGCTGTCCCCCTCGCCTTCTCTGGCTTCTCCCTTCCCAGTTCCGGATATTCTTGCTGCATTGGATTTTGCTTCCAGAACCCTTCCCCTGTACCTGTCCAACCCCCTCTTGAACCCCTCCACTGTCTCTGCCTCCACCAGCCCCCTAGGCAGTGCATTCCATGGCTCCACCACCCTCTCAGTGAAGTAGCACCTCCTCCTTTCTCCCCTGAATCTTCCCCCCTCCAGCTTCCAGCCATGCCCTCTAGTGGCCCCTTCCTCCTTCCTTCGAAGCACCTCGACTGTTCCTCCCCTATTTACCCTCTTCATGTACCTAAAGACCTCTATCATGTCCCCCTGGTCCCTTCTCTCTTCCAACGTGTACATATTTAGCTCTTTGAGCCTCTCCTCATAGGTCCTGTCCCCCAAGCCCCAAATCATTTTGGTTGCCCTCCTCTGGACCCTCTCCAGGAGGTTAATGTCCCGCTTTAAGTGTGGCCTCCAAAACTGCACACAGTACTCAAGGTGCGGCCTCACCAAGCAGTTATACAGAGGGAGTATCACTTCCCTCCTTCTGGAGGTGATCCCCCTAGTGATGCATCCCAGCATCCTGTTGGCCTTGGCTGCTGCCCTCCTACAAGTCTCAGAGTTGTTCATCTTGACATCCACCACCACCCCCAGGTCCCTCTCAGCCATCGAGACTTGTAGCATTCCACCCCCAGGGTGTACACTTGACCTGGGTTTCTGGCCCCCAGGTGGAGTACCTTGCATTTCCCTGTATTGAACCTCAGCTTCTACTTTCTAGACCATCTTTCCAGAGCCTCCAGGTCCCCCTGTAGGGCCACCCTCCCCTCCTCTCCATCCACCACCGCCCCCAGTTTCGAGTCATCTGCAAAGAGACTCATCTCACTCCTGATTCCTGTCCTTATTCTGGGATTCTGGGATTTATGGTTACATGAAATTGCATCTTACAAATCAGTGTCGCTTTAATTAGTCAAGTGCATTATGTTGTGCAGTAAACAGTAATTAAAAGGAAATCTTTTTGTACACCAAGTGCAAATTGTGATCAGCCTCACACTTGGGTGTGAGGCTTTGCTGGCTGTTCCCCTTTAATCTATTCTACTTGCATTAAGGTAGAGTAGTTTCATGTGTTCCACCAGGCCAATAAGGAAAAGTCCAATCCTCTTGACTTGTATAATGCCAGCTGTGTATCATTTAATTTGGATCTATAATATTCATCAACATTTAACCAGAAAGGTATCCAGAACCAGATATAACCAGAAATGTATCCAGAACCAGAAAGTATTTAAGAAAAATCATAATAAAAGCTTAGCATAGGCAGATGTCTTCCATTCCCACCCCACAGTTTTTAAACAGTTTTACTGTAATTATGTGCTGCATAATCAGATCTAGGTAGTTTATAAGATGCCATTTTCCTTTTCAATTGGTGCCAACAAGAAGTATACTATATCTACAGGAATCTCTTGTTGTAGTCTAAGTAAGCAGACTAATAACATGTTCCATTTTCAATCTAACTCCATGACTGTGCAGGTCTACTTATTTTGGTTTATTTAATGGGAATGCAGCAACATCTTCTATAATATAAACCACATTACCATAATATAAACCAGATTACTAGTACCTACGCATGTCACTACATAACATAAGTGTGCGTAGTCCTTTTACCCAAAAACAGTTCTGGTTTCTTTTGTTGTTCTTGCCTATGCTGAACATCGCATCCAAGTTCATATTGTCATTACTCCTTACAGTAACAGATTGCGTAGAAATATACAGTGACAGTACATAAATTATGATCATAGAGAACAGTGAGAACATAAATGGACACAGAATGCCATGGATTGGTGAACTGTACTAATTTATTTGTTATGTTGAGGCAAACCACACCGGTGTGAAGGGAAGCAGTGGCACAGCATGTCCAGAGAATGTTCATCAAGTCCAGAGAGCAACAAGAGACAAAAAAGTGGCCATTAGCCAGACGTAGTTAATGATTCTGGCAAGGTTGCTGAGACTGATGTGAACTTTTGGTAACAATGAGTAAAGATTTGAGTGAGGGAGCATACCCGCCATTCAAGGAGGCTTTATGTAATGTAGAAGAGTTATATTGTAGTAAGTTTAACCACTAGGCCCTAATTTTGTTTGCCCTTAATTTAGCCTTTTTCATGGCAAGAAATAGCTCATCTCTTGATTTCAACTGTGTTCTGCTGGATGCCAAGCTGGAAATGACATGCACCCTATCCACAGAAATCCTGATGATGATGATGATGATGATGAGCAGCTTCCATTTATGAACCAGGGAAACTGTCTGCGCTACCTATTTCTGAAAAACTATGTCTGTCTGTAAAGACAAGTGACAATGTTTTAGCATTATGAATTTTTGCTGTGGGTCTGCCAGGTGCAGCTTCAGCATATGGGACAAACAGCTGGTGAACCTCTCCCCGAACTTCAACCATTCACTCCTCATATTAAAAGAGCACTCATCTCAGGTCCAAAGTATGGAGCCTGTACTCTGCCTCTGAGATGTAATTGTGGTAATACACCAGCAAAGCCAACACCTGGTTCAGGTGGGACTCCAACAACACCTTCGGAAGGAATTTAGGGTGGGGGCACAGGACAACCTTGTCCCTGTGGAAGACCAGATAGGGAGACTTAGAGAGTGTCTGTAGTTCCCCAGTTGTTCTGACTGATGTGATAGCCACCAAAAAGGCAGTCTTCCATGACATGTGACATCTCACACCTGTACACCAGTTTGAATGCTTTGTCCATGAACATTGCCCAAACCAGCAGTAAATCCCAAGGAGGTGGTGATTCATGCAGTGGCGCAGAAATGTGGCCGAGGACTGTAGCACCTGGGTGTGTGGGAGGAGCCAGCTTTTAGACCTTCTGGCAAGATTTAAAGAGAAAGGGGCATGCCAACAAGAGTGGATAAGAACAACATATCCACATCCTTAGGAATAACAGTTACACAACAAGTTACCATTAACAGTAGATGTTTGGGCCAGATGCCTTGCCGTATGCTGTGCCAGTGACCCAGGTTCAGGATCGGACTTGAGTGCCAGAGGTCAGCAGGTGGAGATGAGGATTGAATATCCACAGGACTGCTCTTCTCTCCTGTGGTGGGTTGTTGGTGCTCATTGCTGCTATAGCGGCTACTGGTGGAGGCTGGTAGACTGCAGCAAGATGACTGTAGAGCACACACGGGTGGTATGGGAGCAACAGCAGATGCCCTGCAAGCGGGTAAGGGAGCTTGCCCATGTTGCACTGGACATCACTGCACATCCGTGCTCCCATGGACAACACACAAGAAAAAATCTCCAGAAGACTGAGGAGGCGACGAGGGCCTCAGGGACCAGGCTGAACATCCCCAACACCAGACTGCTGCACCAGTGATTGACAGGCACCACCTGCAGAGATGGACCCTCTAATTTCAGATTGATGCAGCTAAAGGTAGGAGAGACAGGCCCTTCCCGGGGGGGGGCGATCCAGTGAACTGGTACATCTGCTGAAGGTGGTCACTGGGGGAAGAGACTTTCAGTGGGGAGCAGCAGATTTGAGTCGAGTAAGCTCCTCTGATAGATGCCTCAGAATATACTGAAGGAACATAAAAATAGTTAGGTGAAAAAAAAAAGTAGATCCATGAGGGGATGTTAGACATCAGGTACCATGTAGGAATGAGTCTCAAGCATGTACAACTAATAAGTGTGGAATCTGCAAGGTGTGATCTCCATAAACTTAAGACAGGAGATGTGATGATGTATAACAACCTTCTGTCCACTCGAGGCCTTTCATAAACTTAAAACAGAAAGGCTTGATACTGAGCTGGCATCAGTCCATGCAGAAGCGGTGCAACTCAAACCCTCCATGTGGCAGTTGCAGAGAATAGCAGCAGAGGTATTGGATGTCTGAGATCCCCCTGAAAATGATAATTCATCAAAAGTTCCTGTCAATGTCAGTCTACCCAGCTGTCAGTTTATCCATTGTTGTGGGTGTGTTGGGGAAGGGAAACACAAAGGTCATTGACTACTGGTAGTTTCCCCTTACAAACCAGCTGTGACAGAGTGCAGTATGCTGAACATTGTTACCAATACTGTGCCCTAGGGTGATGTATCCAATTGTGGAGAAAGCAGCCCAGCACAGGTACATGTGATGTAAAACATTGTGGCCAGTCATGAAAGGTGCTCTTTAAGTCAAGTGGAAACAGGAACTCAGGGTAAACAAAGGAAAGACTCAAGTTGCTGTTGTCATATTTACATGGCCAATATTTATGTTTTTGTCATATATATACACCTTGCAGCATATGAACAGTAACAGGTATAGTGGTTCAACATGGAATGGTGGGTGTATGGGTGGTGTCTATTGTGAGCAACTGCAAGACAAGTAGTTAGTTGATGGGAGATAGCATTGGCAGCAGCCTGCAGCCAGAAGAACTTTTGTACAGTTGTACTGCACCAGACATCTTATAACCCCCCCACACACACAGACACACATACACACACACACACACACACAACAAACACACATGCTTGTTGGGGTTGGGCTTATGTTTTATTTGCCAATGGGAAAAAAGAGTGGCTAGTTATCATGAATTAAAGACATGTAGTTCAGATGATATGGGAAAATGCTCGACTGTTTACCATTCAGCAATAACCCAGTCACTGAGAACATGCATTCCACTGGAACACTGGATGCCGTAACACCAAGGTAAGCTTTTGCAAGCTAAGCCAGAGTAGGGTATCTATGTTCATTATTCTTCCAAAATGTCAGTGGGAAATCTTCCTCCTCTCTTGTAGGTTTCAACGTCAAGTATCTGTTTATTTTGTCTTCCACAGCTGAGCTATCTTCACTGAGATGCAAGCTTACTTTGAGCTCCTGAAGCATTTTCCTCTTCTTACTCATAGGAATGCAGTTATCCTCATTGGCATGAAAGTTTGGATCTTCATCCTCTGCCTCTTCATCACTGATGGAGACACTTGAAAGTGGTATTGTCACTGATGGTGTGCTTCTGACTCAGGAATGTCTACTTGGAGTACTTGTTGAAAATGCTTTTGTCATAGTTTCAGATTCCTTTATTTCTTTCACTGCATGTTTCAGTACTGCTATTTGCTCCTCTCTAGACAGCTGCAAAGCTTCTTTGGTGGCTGGATCCAGTAAGCATGCCAGTTTGACAGTATCACTTTCTGGAAAGCGCCTCTTGACATTTTTCAGCACTAGCTGTTTCACCTGCTGCACAGTTGGATGATCTTTTTTACTTATCTGGGATTTTTCCACAATCTCATTTTTTATTAGTGGTATTAGTGCCAGGTGTGGTTGATTACTACTGACCAGTTCAGTCAGCTCCTTAAATGGGAGAAGAAAATGTCTGAGTTCTCCAACAATATCAAACTCTTAAGTTGTGAGGCAAAGCTCACTGTGTCCAGTAAGTTTCAAAGCTTGCTCAACCTCCCGGTGAAGATCTACAATGCTTTCAAACATAACAAGTACCAAATTCCACCTAGTCATGACCTGTTGTTTTAAAGTTATGTGAGAATGCCTTTTTTTGTGTTGCACAATTCTGGAGGATGTTGCTTCTTTAACCAGGTCACTCTCGTGACTGTGTCTTTCCTGTGTGCCACTGCCTCTGATGTTACCGAGAATGGATTCTGGTGCATCATCATCATCATCATCATCACTGAGAGAGTCCAAAATCTGAATGCATATCCTCATCATCTGTTCCACTTCCACCGTCTTCAGCTGGGTACTCTGAATCCAATGCCAGAATGTTTTGTGCATTTGCAGTCTCCTCCAGGAGGCCATCCATCACTTGCCAGTTATTACTGTTAGCTGCTTCCTCCTCAATGAGATACTCTTTGAAATGTAATGTGGTCACCATGGATTTGCATTTCTTAGTCAAGTCTTGTACATCAGTGACATGATTCATGGAATCAGTCATCAGCAACAGATGCAATGCATGTGCAACACAGTGATTACACTGTTCCGCCTGTAGCATGTGACTAGCCTTCTTCATGTTCTCCGCTCCATCATGTGTTGAGAAAAGTTTCACTGTTCAGTCAATGGCAAAATCCTCAAGCTCTCTGTGGACATGCCATGCCACAGCTTCCCTGGTGTGGTTAGGCAACACTTGTAAATGGAGTCCACTCTGAAGAAAGAGGGGGTTACTAGTGGGGTACCGCAGGGTTCAGTATTGGGTCCAGTCCTTTTTAATGTCCTCATAAGTGACATTGCAGAGGGACTGGAAGGAAAAGTATGCCTCTTTGCAGATGACACAAAGATCTGCAACAGGGTTGATACACAAGGAGGTGTGGAAAGGATAAGAAGGGACTCGGCAAGGTTGGAGGAATGGTCAGAAGTATGACAGTTAGGATTCAGTGCAAAGAAGTGCAAAATAATGCACCTGGGAAACAAGAACCTGGGGAAGAATACACAATGAGGGGGAAGTAGTAATAACAACAACAAAAAAGGAAAGGGACCTGGGGGTAATCATATCAGATGACCTTAAGGTTAGCAAGCAATGTGAGAAGGCAGCAGGGAGGGCTGGGGGTATACTGGGATGCATAGGGAGAGGCATCAGCAGCAGAAAACAGGAAGTTGTTGTCCCTCTGTACAGACAGTTGGTGAGACCCCATCTGGAGTACTACGTCCAGTTCTGGAGACCCCATCTCTGCAAGGACATAGACTAGATAGAGGCAGTCCAGAGGAGGGCAACTAAAATGGTGCAGGGTCTGCAAGAGAAGCCATATGAGGAGAGACTAAAGGAGCTTAATATGTATACCCTTGAGGAAAGAAGGGAGAGGGGGGACATGAAAGAAACTTTTAACTACCTCAATGGAATCAACAAAGTCCAAGAGGGTAGCATCTTTCAGAAAAAGAGACATGCAAGAACAAGGGGACACAATTTAAAGATGGGGGGGTGGTTCAGGGGCAATGTGAGGAAGTACTTTTTCACAGAGAGGGTAGTGGATGCATGGAACAGCCTTCCTGAGGAGGTTGTGGGGTCTAAAACTGTGGGAGAATTCAAGAATGCATGGGACAAACATATGGCAATTCTTGAAGGGGTAGGAAGAAATAGGCTGTTGGTTAACTAGGATCTGCAGCCTATCCTGTAGGTAGGGAAATGGGCAGACTAGATAGGCCAAGCAGTCCTTATCTGCCGTCAAAGTCTATGTTTCTATGTTTCTATGTTTACAAGACAATGTCACAACGTGAAAGTCCCAATCTGCATTAATATAAGCTAGGTGGATACCAAGGTAAGGGCAACATTTGTATTTGTCAGTCCATCCATCAAACATATTACAGATGGAATGCACTGTACAGAGGTTGTCCTTTACTTTAGTTTTTAATAAGCTGTATACATCATGTAGTGCTTTACCATGTAAGCTTCTCTCATTAGGCATTTTCATACCCGGGAAAATTTGGGAGAAGAACAATTGGAATCCCTCTTTGTTGACTGACTCAAAAGGCATCATATCCAAAGAAAACCAGACCGAAACACCATGAACCAGTTCAAAATCAGAGGAAGCTGGCCACACACTATCAGTGCTACCACCAAGACTCAAATTAATAGTCATTTGCTTCAGTTTCTATAGTTGATTACCCTCATATACATCTACATTATGAATGTGGATTAAATGTTCTGTTAAGTATGTAGTAGCTGTCTGCAGGGCATAACTTTTAACTTTGCTAATGTGCGCAATAGACTGACCTTTTGCGTACAGTGCTTGCTGTGTGTGTCTAAGCAAAGGGAACAGAAATATCTACTGTCATCAAGCAAGACCGGAGAAACTGAACCTGGTTCACCTGAAGATGTACCTTGGACCTGTGTTTTAACATACAGTGAGCCAAAATACTTCCAAACAATGGACTTGCTATTGCCATGAGACCTCAATTTTGGAGCAACAAACAGGTTGCATATTTCAGATTTCTCACCTCACGACAGTAGTGATGTACTTACATACTTGTTAGTTTTATGACGAGGTGATGCACCAGCCATATTTGACATTGACAGCTGCTACACTACTACTACTACTCATTACTGGCTTTTCTGTAGCAAACTGGTAGAAATGAATGAATTTGTAACAAAACCACAATATTACGATATGGGAAAATGCACACTGGTATAAATAGTGAACATATATATATACAGTATATATATATATATATATATATATATATATATATACAGTAAAATACCACAAAGTCAACACTTGAAAAACCAAGACCTGGATGCAATATCCAGCATAGACAAGAAAACTGTTATTCAACCAGGAAGTTAATGCACATTTCAATCAAGATAACGCAGTACCATGACAAGGCATGGCATAGTGCACAAATGCTGCAATTTCCCTACACTGCCCAGCTCGCCCCACCCCGGCAAAGTAGAACATACACCCCAGTAAGGGAAATGGTTGTGCCCAGCTGAGCCTGCACCATTAAGTATTACTGGATCTGATTCATTCAGAAAAAGTATATTTCTCGATGAATTAATGTTGTAGACTCCAGGCTGTCTTTGCCACTTCACTTCCTCAATACAAAGTGTCAGTCCAATCAAGAAGGTGAGCCTTGATTGCATCCTCAAGCTTATATTTCAGGTAATCTGCCTCATCCTACAATACAAAAAGTTCTTGTAAGGACCAGATATAGGTAGACTGTGTTGCAATATTACTGCAGTAGCCAATTTAATAGCTAAAAACAAGTACGTAATTCCATTAAAACATCACCTATACCTATGATATTAAATTCTGTCACATCACTAAGGTATGGAAAAAGGTACAAGCCAGTGGTGCAACTGCTTAAGTACTATAATTCTGGACTACAGCCGTCTACTATGGAACACTGACTGAGATGACGACAGACAGCAAGGCTGTATGGCATCATTGCTGTGATGTTCTTCCCTTAAGTAGTATGTACCGTTAAAACATGATCTCATAAATACTGCAATCTGAAACACACACCGCTGAACTTTGACCATTGCTACTGCTGCTTCAGTCTGAAACAAAAATACAGAACTGACAATAAATGGCGAGAAAGCTAAGAAGACATGAAATAAAATACATGACAATAATGTATGGTCTTAATCATGCTGTAAACAGTTTAAGAGGTTGCCATTACATTGTTGTAAACATCAAAAATGTAGCTGCAGAGGTTTACATGTCATGGCAAGCTCAAGACTGTTCAGCGCAGTAATTATTATATCCAAAGACGACACACTATGTCATAGTGGATATAGGCTACCAAGAAAAAGTCATCGCAGACTGAATTACTTTTATGCTTGATTCTTAAATTACCATTCTTAAAGCAAATGGAAAGATTGATTCTTAAGTTATGTAACAATGCTTATTGAAATGGTCTTGTCTTATGTATCCTTATATGAAACAGGAAGATTGATTCATCAGCATGTTTATTAAGCTGGTCTTCTGAAAGGAAAACTGACCAAATTGGGGGTTCCCACCCACAAAAGGCTTAATCTGGTTTAGCTTTTTATAGTGAAAACGGTGTTGTTCTCATGCCACAACTTACTATATTTTAATATGGAAAAGTCTACAACCTGGAAATATGGCAGATGGGGGGGGGCTCCACTGACTGTAAAGGTGCGGTGCGGCACGTACTGTTCGCTTCAGTACAAATGAATGGAAGTGAGCAGTGCTGCAGCATCACACCTTTACAGTAAATGGAGCCCCCCCATACTTCTGGGTCACAGACTTTTCAAAACTAGAATACAGTAAGTTGTGGCACGAGAAAAACACAGTTTTTACTATAACAGGTAAACAGGGGGGTAAGCCTTCTGGGGCCCGGAGGCTGGAGCACCTAATTTTGACAGCTTTCCTTTAAGCAGACTGAAATCAAACATGAAGATTGATTTGACAATAATGTATACTGACTTGCTGCTCTTCTTACGCATTCCATCAAGAAACAGGAAGATTGATTCATCAGCATATTTATTGAGCTGGTCTTCTTAAAAGAAAGCTGACCAAATTGGGGGTTCCCACCAACAAAAGGCTTACCCCAGTTTAGCTTTTATAGTGAAAACTGTATTAGTTCTTGTGTCAAATCCTCATTGTATTTTAATTTGGAAACGCTCAAGCACCAGTAAGTATGGCAGATGGGGGGTGCTCCATTGACTGTAAAGGTGGGCAGCATGTACTGTTCGCTTCAATACAAATGAATGGAAGCAAGCAGTGCTGTGGCATTGCACCTTAACAGTAAATGAAGCCCCCCCATACTTCTGGGTTACAGACTTTTCAAAACTAGAATACAGTAAGTTGTGGCATGAGAAGAACACAGTTTTTATTATTACAGGTAAACCGGGGGTAAGCCTTGTGGGGCCTGGAGGCTGGAGCACCTATTTTCAACAGCTTTCCTTTAAGCAGTCTGAAACCAAACAGGAAGATTGATTCGACAATAATGTATACTGATTTGCTGCTCTTCTTACGCATTCCATCATCAAACAGGAATACTGATTTGACAATAATGTATACTGACTTGCTGCTCTTCTTATGCATTCCATCATCAAACAGGAAGATTGATTCATCAGCATGTTTATTGAGCTGGTCTTCTTAAAAGAAAGCTGACCAAATTAGGGGTTCTCACCAACAAAAGGCTTACCCCAGTTTAGCTTTTTATAGTGAAAATGGCATTGTTCTTGTGTCACAACTTACTGTATTTTAATTTGAAAAAGTCTGCGACCTGGAAGTATGGCAGATGGGGGGGGTCACCAACCCTCCCTACCTGGGAGAAGATAACAGTCCTCCAGATGTTCAATCCTCTCCTTCCCCAGCCAACCCCCAGTGGCCTGCTCACACCACAAACACATTTCGCCAGTGTGGCAGGAGGTAAAGCATGGATGCCTCAGCCCTCCTCTCCACTGGGCCAGCTTGACCCGAATCACTTTTATTTATATTTTTGCATATTCTGTTTATGCTTCATTCCATTGGGGAACTCCCATGGGCATCCAATGTTGTCTGCAAGCTCTACCTCTAGCCTGAGGTTCTCTCCTCACTCCCACACCAGCCTGACAGATTCCTTGGCTCTGCACCCCTGAGGTAGGGTCACACTATCTAAGAATCCAATGTGCTGGCTGGGGTGGTCAACCATGGTGAGGAGAGAAGCCCGGCACTGGAGTGTGGCTCGGCACAGCGAGGTGCCATCGCCTATCCCCAAGGACAGGGATTTCCCTAGTTTCCTCCCCTAGGAGTGTGGCATGCAATGATGCCTGTGCATGGCTGCCCTGCTGATGTCTGCTACACTCCACCCCTTATGTCTGCTGGTGTACCTGCAGTGCCTCTGATTTTCACCGGGGGCTACTAGGACACTGAGCCACCCTGGATCCCACCCCAGGAAGAGGAGACCTGTCTTCCAGATGCTCCATCCTCTCCCTCCCCTGCTGACCCCTGTCCACTTGAGTCCATAAATGAACCCAGATTGCTGGCATGGCGTAAGTTGTGGCATCCAGCACCTCAACCCTCAGCAGCACAGAGCTCCAATTCACTTTTAAATATGCCACCAATGTTACTCTTTGCCAATACAAGTATTTTGCCTTCAATGCAGACCTTTCAACTGCCACATATGTTTCTTTAATATCAAAGCGGGTTCTCTCCACCACTTGAACCTCAGTGCAATCATTAAAATGCACCAGCATGTTTTTGTAATAGTGTTGGAATCTCCTTTTTTTAAAAAATAGTAATTCAACAAAAAAGACATATTGGTAGCAAAGTCAGTGTTTTCAGGGTTAATACTAATGGTGGAGGTACTATTCACAAACCTCATGTTGACTTGAGCTCAAGATGCCATAATCTGCCATCTTGTTAATTGTCCATGACCGTGCCCTACCAACTATAAACTCTGAATGTACGTATTGAAAAACAGCAGATCAGGACACCACAGGATGGAGAAAGGCTAAAGAAAATCTTCCATGATCACAAAAGCCCTCACCTGCTTGGATGGACAAAAAAGTCACTCCTAGACCTAGGCATCAATAAAAAACATTTATTAATAATAAAGATATACAGAGGGTAGCACCCCACACACACATTAACGTTGCATGTCCATCTGATGGTTTGTCAAGACAAAATGGCTCATCTTATCATATGATCTTATATGTCAGTTTTAACCACATGCACATATATGTAAATATATCTCTTAAAGCAAAAGCAAGCAAGAGCAAGCAATGACAAAGTGGCTTAAAAATGGAGTATATAATAATGAGCTGCTAGGACATAAGATACCATTGCAGGAAAAAATTGAAAAAAAGAAGAAGAACAAGAGAAAGGGGAAAAAAGAAATGGAGGAAAAAGAGAGAGGGGGAGGCACATGGGTAGATGAGATGAGAAGGGAAAAAGGAAAGGCAAGAGCCAAAGGGGAAAAGAAGGGAAAAGAAGCTCAGAACAGTGGGACTTTGTCTGCCACCCTCTAGTCCCTGGGGACTATGCCCATCTCAGCTGAGCAGTTAAATAGGTTATCCAGTGGTGCTGCCAGAGTCTGCTCAACCTTTTTGAACATCCATATGCACAACCCATCTAGTGCCAGAGACTTAACCTCCTTTAACCTTTCAGACCTTTGAGCACCCTTTCTTCAGTTATTATTGCCATTGTTATTTTTTACCCTTCCAACTTTCATACTACACTTTAGCAGTGGTGCCCTTCCTCCTTAACTGTGAAGACCAAGCAGAGGTATTCATTCAGAATATCAATTTGTTTTCTATTGTTCTTCATCCATTCTCTCTTCTTAACCTCTTGATTCACCCTTGTTTTTTCTCTTCTCCTCCATATGCCCAAAGAAAGCGCTATTGTTATTCTCTTATCACTTCTGCAATTTTAAGCTCTGCTTCAAATGTTACTCTTCTCTCTGCTTTACTACCTTAATTTGCTTTGCTGCAATACAGTTTTCTGCTTGCTTCTTGCTGAACAGACTTGCACCTTTTGAAGACTGACTTTTTGGTTATTACTGATGCCCCAATCTGCTTAGAAAACCATAAAGTTCTCTTGTTCCTCCCTTTCCCTACCTGCTCAAGGCATTCTTTTGATAAATCAAGGGTCCCCTGTTTAAAAAAGTTCAACTTGCTCTCTATCTCTGATAGTATGCAAGGCCTCCCTAGCCTTAACCTTTACTCCATCTTTCTGAAGTTTATCATTCTAAAATCCAAGACCAATACCTGGGACTTCTACATTTGTGCTTCCAGGGTTATGTTAAACCACACTGTGTTGTGGTCACTAGTCCCAATGGATCCTCCACTATTAACCCGCATTGCTTTCTTGGTTAGTCTGAACTAGATTGAGAATGGCCCCATTCCTAGTCTGCTCCTCCACCTTCTGAATCAAGAAACAGTCTTAAAAGTTATCTGCTAACATCTATTTCCTGGTGCTCTATTTACCAGAAGTCCTCTAGTCCATATATGGCATGTTAAAGTCAGACTCACTGGGTAGTACAACTTCCCCTCCAACTGCTGCCATCCTGATCTCCTCAGTGAGTGACCTATCCACCTGCTTGCACTGAATAGGGGGCCTGAAGACTACCCTATAAAGACAGCTCTTAGACTATCAGCCATCATCTGAGCCAACATTGATGAAACATTGTCCCCTCCACATATAACCTGTTCTCCAACACCCTGAAACCTTTTCTAATGTACAGTGTGATCTCCCTATGGCTTTCTCTTCTGAATATTAAGTAGTCCAGTAACATGAGATGCCTGTAATTGTTGGCTTGGGTGCTGCCCATGTTTCTGTTATTGTCATTACGTCTGTGCTGCCGTCTGCTGCTTTTGCCCGGAAATTTCTTATATTATTACCTTGACTGCTCCATTCAAGCAAGTCACCCTCCAGGATCCCTGACTTCTGCAATCACCCTGTCTACCACTCAGATCTGTTTTACCTGTTTCCTGTGTTGTATTTCCTTCTGTACCACCTTCCTCATTTGGTTCTCATTCTTTATTTCTTGATAATGGACATTTTAATACAATTCATGATCATTTTCATTTAACATCTAATTTCATCTGAAGCTGTAAATGAAATATTTTTGAAGCCAATTCCTTTCACTGGGCACAAATGTAGGAAAGGGCCCTTTGTTCACTTCAGTCCTAATTTATGAGATGGGTTTTGTGGCTTCTGCAGTGGTTTTGTTCATTCCTGCAGTATAAATTATTAATATCTATGGCAAAATGCAGTCCTCTCAGTGGCTAAGATATGATATGATATTAATAATAATATGATATGCTGAGAAGAGAGTAGGGGCTTCTAGATGAACAATGAGGAGAAGGAAGCCGGGTACTAAGAAAAACTATACAATTTAATGAAAACATCACCAAGAGCAATTAATGTGGAGGCAAAACATATACAGTATTCTATGAGATGATGCAGGTTCTGCAAGAAATTCTACAGCTGTCAAATGACAAAATTCCAGGAGCTTTGGTGTTAGATCACATAACCATGTCATAGCATTATATTGTCCAGTGACAGGTGTTCAGACTTTGACATAGATGTTATTTTCACTGGCATCCACATTTGGACACCACTGAAAATATCAGCAGATGTAGCCTTGGATACAGACTTTACAAATCCTGCCCCTGTCTCACTCCTCAAAGTTAGATTTTAATTTATTTTATTTATTTTAAAGTGGATTTACACAACATTCAGAAGAGGTTACACTGAAGAAAAAAAGGTGAAAATATAAACTGTACCTTCTGAGTATTACTAAGGATTTGAGTTGCATTAATAAAGGCTATAATAGTCAGAGTAGGAGGCAGCCCACACTCATCAACAAAATAATCTCACTTTCATATCAATGATCTTTATTTCTCAAACCAAAAGCTCAATGAAATAGAAACTGTATTTAGAACAGCAAAAAGCCTAAACAGAAAAAAGAAAAGGATTTTACCAAGAGAAGCAATTAATATGGAAATCTCTATATGAGATTTAATTATCAAGCTGATGCTGGCAGCTGAAAAAGTCTTCATTTTCTCAATAGTCAATAATAATCAAAATAATATTAAAAATTTACAGACAGCTGCTTGGTAGAAATAGAACATTTCCTATTACTTTAGTGCTCTCATTTTTTTTTATTTGAGTTGATATCTTAATGCTTCTACCAGTTTTGTCAATGAGTGTGCACTAACTCAGTAGCCATGTAAGGGGACCAGACTCAGCTAACTGTTCACTGTGCTGCTGATGCACTCCTTTTCCTGTGTATTCCAAGTAGTGACCTGGGGCCAGATTCACAAAACTTTGACCCAGCGCAAACCCTGTTTGTGAGGCACAAACCAGGTTTTGCACCAAGCTAGTATTCACAAAAGCTCAATTTACACTCACAAACTGGATTTTCACTGGGTCAAAGTATGCAGGGAGTTGCAGTTCAAATGAGGGGGAAGGGACATATATATCGGTGCTGTCCCATTCAGGGAACATTTGCTCTGTGCAAGGGCATTTGCAGGTTCCCCTTGCATGGAGCAAATAATGCCTACTGAGACCTTGCCTTAATCCCCTTGCAGACCTAGTGGTTGGAAGATGTACTGCAGTGGCCCTCCTCCAATCGATCATTGGCCTGAGTACACAAAACACTCTCCCTGGTGGTAGTGGTCTCCCTCCCCTGATTGTTAGCCTGTTATGATAGTAATAGTTCCCCTGGTGTCTTGGGATCCTCCCCTTCCATGATCTCCATTTGCCAGACCAAGTAAAAATAAAAATATTTTCTTGGTGGCTAGCGGTTCCTCCCCCCAAAGGATCACCTGCCCAATATATAAAAACATATTCATTGGTGGATAGCAGTCCTCCCCCACACTGAATCACCCACCCAGTATATAATAACATATGCCATGGTGGCCAGTAGTCTCTACCCACTCCCGATCCCCCATCCCTATCCCTGATCCCATGTATAGTGACTGTACACCACATCCTGGTGGTCTAGTGGCTCCCCATGCCCCTACCTAGGCAGGGAGTGACCCACCATCCACTCCCCCAACCTGCCCCCCAGCCAGTGACCAGCACAGCCCTCCTCTATCTACCATGGTTGGCCACTGACTGAGCTGTTACTGAGGGCATACTGTATACAGTAAGTACTCATTGGCATTGATTGACAGCTCAGAATGAGCTGTAATTCAAGGAGCACATACTGTATGCAGTACATGCTCAGTGATAGCTTAGTCAGCAGCCAGCCATGGTGGAGAGAGGAGAGCTGTACTGGTTGCCAGTTGGGGGTCAGGTTGGGTGGGACCAGGGTGGTGGGTCACTCCCTGCCAGAATGGGGGGGGTTGGGCATCCACTAGGCCACCAGGATATGGCTTACTTTCACTATACAAGGGATCAGGGATAGAGAGGGGAGTCTGCTAGACCACCAGGGAACTGTTTCACATTCTTATTCAAGGAGTCTGGATGGGGAGATTACACTGGACACCAGGGACAATTTTTTAATATATATTGGGCAGGAGATCAGGTGGGGAGAGGGACCACTAGCTAGTAGGGAATATATTATTATATATTGGGTGGGTGATCAGGAAGGGGGAGGGACCATTAGCCACCAGGAAGATATTTTTCTTTCTAAACAGGATGGCGATCAGCAAGGGCAGGGAACAGTAGATAACCAGGGAATATCTGTATGTAATATCAGGATGGTGATCGGTGAGGGGAGCGAACACTAGATCACCATGGAATATCAGTATTTAATATCAGGATGGCAATCAATGGGGGGGCACTAGATGCTAGGGAATTATATATGTTTTACTGGGCCATTGATCAATGGGGGGTGGGGACCAATAGCACCAGGGAGACTGTTCTTTTGTGTTTGGGCCAGTGATTAGTGGAGAGGATGGTACACAACCTGACACAGGGCTGCCTCTGGGGCAGGGAATGGGGGGTACCTTACACTCCATCACAGTCCATGCAAATGAGCCTATAATGAGAATGCAAATGGCCACATACCACCATATAAAGAGCATGCAGATGGCCACATACCACCATGCTTGCCCAATGGGCTCATTTGCATAGCTCCTTTAGTGAATAGGAAATAGCACCCCTGAGGTATTCATTGCAGGACCATGCTCCTGACTGCATGTCGGGGGGCACTACTGGGGTAGCACTGGCAGTACTGGGGTTATTACTGCCTCAGATTAGCCCCATTCACAGTCAGATAGCACAGTGTGCCATCTGACTGTGAATAGCACTTTTGGACACCTGGGCAATCACAAAGTGCAATGCAAAGTTTTGCGCTGTCTTTGAAATTGTTTTGTGGCTCTAGCCACTGGTGTTTTTTAGGCAATCATTGATGTCAAATTGATTAATATCATTTACTTGACTAATTACCAGTTGACTGAGATGCCTATGTAACCTTTCATACCCCCATTCATAAGGACACTTTGGGCCCTCTGTCCCTGGGTGGGCACACAGTACCATGTAAGATCCTTATGTATCAGAAGTCAAACAAACCCTTTTCCTCCTAAAGGATCTGTCTATGTTGATGGGGTTGGAAGTTGTTAACAGCTCTCTGTAATATCCACAAACTGAATGATTTGTCAAGAGGTTTACCCAGACTTTAAAAGAATGTTTAGAATGTACACACTTTGAAGATACTTGGAAATAACTTCAAAGTGTAGATTTTAATCACTGGTGTCTAAAAGTTCAATTAAAGAATCCAGAAAGAAGCTAAGTCACATTGTGTTGTGCAAATGTAAGTCATATTATTTTAGGGCTGCAGTGGGCATACAGTAGCCCTGCAGACTTCTTGCTATGAAAAAATGACTCCTGCATTCCTTCCAACTGAACAACATGTTGGAGTTCCAAACACAGTCACCTCCACATCTGTGAAGCACTCTGCTTGCTGTCTCCATAGGCAGTGGCACTGCACTTCACTGCATTATTTCTACTACAGGTGGTCATGGCAGAGCACAGCACACTCTGCAGTATCCAAGTTGGTCACCAAACAGTAATTCACATGCACAACTACTGGCACATGTGCAGCACATTGCAGTGGTCATGTTGGTCATGGTAGACTGTGCTGTGTTCCGCCATGACTGCTGATTTCTTTTTTTTTTAATTATACACAAAATCCTCTTACTGACCCCCTCTTGTACTACCACGTATGTGCAGTTATTTGTGCCTTTTGTTTAATATATTTATTGTTTCCTCTCCCCCACTCAACCCTCCCTCCTAATCACCCCACTCCCCCAATAAATGCAACAGTGGCACTAAGGGGTGCCCAATCCCACAGTGCAGGAATCCTCATTTGTTTAGTTTTTTTTACCTGTAAAATAAATGTCCATCAATGTCTTTGCCACCATTTCAATCCCCATCCCACCCTCCCACTCAGCACCCACCACCCTGCATTCCCCCAAGCCTTTACTTACACATCGGGGGTCCAATGCCATAATCCTTTCTGGACTGCAGACACGTCTTCACTCTTGAAAGCCGGACTGTGAATTGAAGAAATGGTATGCTGTTCAATGTATTTCAATGGTGGTTTGAACTTAGTGGCATACCTTGGCTATTTTTTTATATTTTCAGCCCAGAATTTCAACATGCCTTTTTTGGGGACTCTGCCTCATGAACAATTGCACTATCATTAGGGAAATCTGTCCCAAAAGATGATTTTGCAGTCCCTGTGCAAAATCACCTTTTGTGCAGGAGCTGACAATTTTCTCTGCCCTTGTTCATGATATGGGGATCATAAGAAGGCTATGTTGAAAATTTGGTGTAAAAATATTTAAAAAAACAATAGAGTTACATTGATTTTTTTTCCCAATTGTTTAACCAGGTGAGATACACTAAGCTGAAAGCTTGTTTACAGGTGCCACCTGGGAGCACAGGGAAGTTAAGTGACTTGCTCAGGGTCACACAGTATGCAAGTGGGGGCTGTGGTATTCACATCCAGGTCTCCAGATTTACAGCTCAGAGCCTTAAACTACTGTGCTATACTGTCTGCCAAATTTGCAAATGCAGGCTCGTAACTTTTGACATTTTAAATATTTTTACCCCAAACTTACAATATATCCATATCTCTACAGCACCTCATGAACATGACAGCTGTCATTTTTCAAATCCTGGTCAAAATGTTTTTTTTTTATATCCCGAAGGTGATTTTATGGTTCTAGTGTGAAATCACCTTTCAGGTAGGAGTTGAAAGTTTTCTCTGCCCTTGTTCATGAGGTGGGGTCATAAGAAGGTTGTGTTGAAAATTTGGTGTAAAAATATTAAAAAAAAAACAACAACATTATGAGCCTACATTTAATTTTGAAAAAGCAGGCTTGCAACTTTAGTAATTTTCAATATTTTGACCCCAAATTTGAACAAAGCCATAACTTTACACCACCTCATGCTCATGACAGCTGTCATATTTCAAATCATTGCCAGAATGTTTTTTTCACATCCCGAAAGGTGATTTCATGATCCCTGTGCAAATCACCTTTCTGGCAGGAGTTGAAAAATTTCTCTGCCCTTGTTCATGTGGAGATGTCATAAGAAGGCTATGTTGAAAATTTAGTGTACAAATATTAAAAACAAAGTTATGAGCCTACATCGAATTTTGTCACATGCAGGCTCGTAACTTGGTAATTTTCAATATTTTGTTCCCAAATTTACAACATAACCATTTCTCTACTGCTCCTCATGAATGTGATAGCTGTTATTTTTCAACTCCAGCCCAAAATGTGTTTTTGCAACCCAAAAGTTGATTTCACACATCCCTGCACAAAATCACATTTCAGGCAGGAGTTGAACATTTGTTCTGCCCTTCATGAAGACAGGGTCATAACAAGGCTATGTTGAATATTTGATGTACAAATATTATAAAACAACAAATATATGAGCCTACATTACATTTTGCAAATGTAGGCTCATAATTTAGGTAATTTTCAATATGTGTACCCCAAATTCCTCTCATGTAGTCCTATCAGCTGTGGCTAGAGTTTGTTTTTCTAGCAAGCACATTGTGCATTAATGCAAAAGAGGGGGGAATAGCCAAATGCTGACTTTGCCTCATCTTTGCCTCATTGAAAATAGTACCAGGGTGCTTAATCAGAGGTGTAAGGAGCATGGGCCAAATTTTCAAACGCCAGAGAATGATGCAGGGTGCTTGCAACAAAAACAACTGAAGCAAGGACCAGGATGCATCAAACCTTGTACCAGTTCTGATTTTCAAATGGTACTTGCGTCAAAAACAGGTCTGCATGTGCCAGAGCGGCTTGCCTCATGCTTGCACCAAAACAGTGCCTGCGCCATGTCAGAAGGGATGCCTCCATCACCAAAATAATGCATCATCCCTTTATTTGGCATTTCAAAGAATGCAAGTCCTGTCTTTGTGCCTAAGATGCATGTCAAAGTTAGATCAGCCAGAGCTGGTCTAAGGGACACTAGAGCATATAAAGAGATGCACTGCAGGTGGTCAGACCTGACTATGCTGCTATTAAGGGCCAGTAGTCTCCTGCAGGACTAGTTTAGAACATTGTGGGGGCTTAGTCTTGGCCATTTCATTTGCCATTTTATTTTACTTAGCTTGCGTCATTCTTGTCTTTTGTTTCATTTTTTACTCAACTTACACCATTTTTTCACTTAGCCTGCACCATTTTTTGCTCAGTTTGCACCATTTTTTTATTCGGTTTGCATCATTTTCATTCCTTGAGTCATTTTTTGGACCCAACTTGCACCATTTTTGACTCAACTTGCACCACTTATTTTGGTGCAGCTTGTGTCATTCATATCCCTCACACCATTTTGTTGATGCAGTGGACATCTTGCATCAGTTCGGGGGACTTTGTGACAGAGAACGCTTTTCGTGCAAAATATGGCACACAGTATTTGGCACACCTAAATCTGACTCAAGTTGCTTGCTTGACGCAGCTTGCATGGATCTAAGGGCCCTTTGAAAATCCAGCCCATGTCTTTAAAAAGTTACCTTTATATCCCTAATTGAAAAATGCATACTTCTGAAAGTATGAATAAAATAGTTGATATTTGCAAAACACCTGTCTGTGTCAGTTTGTACAAACTATTACACCAAAACAATCTTAAATGTTCCATAGTTAAAAGAAATTACTTAGAAAAATTGGACAGCCAATGCTAATTCCTAATATATAGCTTATTCTTTATTTATTTATTTTATTTATTGATATCTTGGATTAACACCTTTGAGCAGGGCTCTTTACATAGGTTCCACATCAGAAGATTATATATAGTCAGGATAACATTGCAGTGTTAGATACCACACAAGTGTCACCTAGCAAAAAATAGTACATGTGCAGGAACAGGTAAATGGTTCAACACAGCAGTCACATATAATATTGGGAGTAGGTGATGAATCAGTATTAATTACAGGAAAGACCTTTTCATGACTAATAAAGGGTAGATAATGAAGAAGATATTAGAAATAGTACAATGTTTGCCAGTATCAGAAAAATTCTAGTAACTGCAGACAGTTAGGTAAGCTAGAGGTCAAGGGGAGGAGGGAACATAGCAGCCCATAAGGTATTGTCACAGGGGAAAGAGGGAAGGGGAGTGGGTTTGGATCAGTGGATGGCAAGGATAAGGCAGGAAGAGCCTAGGAGGCAAGGGCAGGAGAAACAGAAGAAGTGAGTGTGGGGAGGAAGGGGGGTCACTAACTGAGGGAGCAGAGGGTAGGGGAAGGGAGGAAAAGAAGAGAAGTGTAAAAAAGTGCAGTAAGTGCTGACCAAAGTAGGTAGGTAGGTAGAACCACAGGAGACCGGGGCTGGTTTGTGGCTAACACTGGAGCAAAAACAGTGAGGCCTAGATGTAGCAGTCACAGGTAACTAATGCTACTAGTTGTTGTTGAAATTTACTTTTGAAAGAGCCCAGCATAGGTGCATTTAAGATTTCAGTAGGCAGAGAGGTGAGCCAGAGAGGGACTCTGTAGGCTAAGGCTCATTGGCCAAGGGCAGTGCAGCACTAGGAAGTACAAAAAATCAGGTTACTGGAGCTTCTTGTACTATATGAGTTTAGAGATGGAGTAAGAAGGTTTTGTACTCCAAGAGGCATAAATCTGACTTCTTTGGCAAGCAGGCATGTTTGATATCTAAGTCTGCTGTTGAACTGCAGCCAACCAGCCTGGGCATATAGCTCACATGTGAGTCAGTTGACATACTTTGTTCAGAGCCATTTTGATGTGGCAAAGGGCTGTGTCAGTGGCTGAGCCATAGATAGCCAGATCATAGTCAGCAAGTGATATGATGGAGCTTTGTATAGCCAGGTTCAGTGCTTCCATAGTCAGGTTGTATTTATGTCTGTACAACATCCCTATGTGCATGTTGATTGCTTTAGCAATGTTGTCTATGTGCTGGGAGTAGGACAGTGTGGAGTCAGTAGTGATGCCCTAGTATTTAAAATGCTGTATAAGTTCCAGAGGAGAGCCTGCATCGTTGTTGATGGTTAGGGAAAGGCCTTATGTTTGTTTTGTGAGCTAGTAAACAACATGGTCTTCATCTTTTTGTAGTTCATGAGTAGTTTGTGGTCTCTGAACCAATTCTTGGCTGTATCAGAACCTATCTGAAGTTGTTCCTCTAGTGCCTTGGGGTGGGAGTGACTAGTATAGATCACTGCATCATTGCCATATAGTAGGATGTGTCCATGACAGGAATCCAGGAACTTATTCAGGAAAATACTAAATAGGAGTAGTCCCAGGATGGAGCCGTGTGGGACACCCAAATGGACTGGTCTTAAATCAGAGACAACATCTCCAAGTTTTATCTACTGGGACCAGTTTAAATCATAACTAGAGAACTATCTAGTAGTGTTTGTGGAGAGTCCAACGTCAGTTAGCTGGTTGATAAGGATGGAATGATTCACAGTATCAAAGGCCTTGGTTAAGTCAAAAAATGTTGCACCAACCAGAAGACCTTGATCCAGGGAGTTATGAATATATCCATTGAATTCCAGTAAAGCAGTGGTGGTAATGTGCCCATGCCTGAAGCCATGCTGTTGGGGACATTGTAAATGATATGTTTCCAGATACTCGACAAGCTGATCCACTACGATATGCTCAAGGGCTTTTGAGAGCAATGGGAGAATGGAGATTGGGTGATAGTTCCTGTGTAGTGCCCAGTCTTCACTCTTATGCACAGGGAGTCACCATCACAGATATCCATCTTTGTGGGAATTGTGAAAGGCTGAGTGACAGGCTGAATATCTAGGTAACAGGCAAAAAGATTTCCTCTAATGTAAGGCTGACACATTTTAAGATCCAATGTGTCCCCACTGTATCTAGATTTACCAAGTACCTTCTTGAGATAACGCCTAACTTCACCTTCTGAGGCTGTCTTGAAATAAAATGGTGGGTGGTCATAGGGTAGGACTGCATGCCCAGGGCCATTATATGTGGGGGTATTGTTGGAATAGTTGGGGTGGAGAACATTGCTCAGATCTGAGAAAGCTTTATTGAAGGTGTTGGTGATGATTTTTGGGTCCAGGGAAGGGGAACCTTCTATGTTGAGCATGTTAGGAGTAGTTTGGGAGTCTTGCCCAGTAATATCCTTAATATTTTACCAGAATGATCTACAATTATTCCAGGAGCTAGTAAGGGCATTTTTTGAAATATTGACTTTTGGCAGACTAGATTGCTCTTGTACATTCATTTCTTATTTTTTTTTGTAGCATTGAATGTTGGATTGTGTACCTGAGGCCCGAGCCTTATACTATAGGTGGTCCCTCATTTTCAAGAGCTCGACAAGTTCAGATGTAATCCAGGGGTTGTGATTACCTTTGATTTTCCATTTTTTTAAGGGAGCATGCTTGTTGCATACAACATTAAATTGGTTATTGAAGTGATCAAGTGCTATGTCAACGTTGTTTGTAGCATATAGAGTTGACCAATCTTGGTGTCGAAGGTCAGATTTTATTTGCTTAAGGTGCCCATGGAGGAGAACCTGATTTGTGTTAGATCTTGAGGGTGGTTTGCAGAATTTGTTGGACCAGTGACACTTAACGGTGGAGTGGTCACTAATACGATCAGGGAGAACAATGGTATCCATAATATGCTCCAGATGATTAGTTAGCACCGAGTCCAGCAGTGTGCTTGACCCAGTTTGGTTGTTCACCCTAGTAGGGGTCTCAACAAGCTGTGAGAAGTGGACAGCTAAGAGAGCATCCCATACTAGAGATGCATCCTGGGAGAGCCAGTTAACATTAAAGTCACCTAGCATCATTACTTTGGAGTGCAGGCTCAAATTGCTTATGCTGTGCAAAAGAGATTGAAAGCTTGGTGCAGTATGCTTCAGCGGATGTAGACTGAAAGCACAGTAAGTGCTTTATTATGGGATCTGAGGAGCATTTTGATTGCAAACATTTGTACAAGTCCATCACTGTCAGGTAAGGGAATGGCTAGTCCTTGCAAGGTGTCCTTGATGTAAATTGCACAACCACCACCTCCCTTTGATAGACAATCCTGTCTGAAGACATTATAGCCCGGTAAGGTAATTGTAGCATCAGGTATCTTTGGAGAAAGCCATGTTTCAACAACAGAGAGAAAGTCAGGCTTATGCGAGGTGACCCATACCTGTAAGGCTGTCTAGTTTAGGAGAAGGCTACAATATTTATTGACACCAGTGTAAGTGCCTGGTTTTCGAAGGGTGCTTGGGTTCTGAGGTGGGCCAGGGTTGGGATGTATATTGCCTGATATCAGCAATAGTAATAGTATAATCCTTTTAACGTAGTCCTTGAGTTGCTTGCTAGATAGAAATCACTTCCTGCTGCGGGTTGCACATGTAGTATATTTTCCATGCAGGAAGGAGAGTCCTGGGATGAGTGCTACAGAGGATTGCCAGCTAGGAGGACAAGGCTATTTTGAACTCCAGGATAGGAAGGGTGTGCCCCCAAGGGTTGTTTGGGCATCAAGTGACCCGTTAAGTGAGAAGGTAATGGTACCATAAGCATTAAGGTGGACAATTTCATTTGAATGGGGTGTTGACAGGGCGTTATTACCAAAGAAGGGTCCTGTTAAGGCAAACAGCAGAATCAGAATAGTGCCCCGAGGGGGCAGGGAGGGTAGGTAATTCGTAACGATAGACTTGAGGATTGGAAAGCTGATAGTGCAGACAGGGATATACCACAGCACTTATCAATACTCTAGTTGACAGTAGAAGGGTTATGGACAGTGTTTAGTACAGCTACAGATAAGTGGTAACACCAATCTTTACCTAACACCAGTGATAAGGTGGCAGAATTAGTGAATCAGGGTTAGAAGAAATCTCCCTAAAGAGTGAGGCTCCTGGCAGTGAGAGCTTCCACTTTCAGTGAGAGTGTTAGTTTGGTTGCAGTCACCTGTAGGACATAGGGGGCGGGGACTCCCACTGGATCAAGAACATTTAATAGAGGTCAGAACTGGGGTGAGTGGGTGGGATGAAAAACAAGGCTGGAATATAGGTGTAGAGAAATCTGCAGAGAGCGCCAAGTGCAGTTTCAGCCACAAATTAAAAAATAGTCCAATGTGGCTGTCAGCGCCACTCAGGAGAAAGGCAGAGGTTCCCAGAGCCAATCAAATTCATGGCTTTCATGCCGATACTTGAAGCATACCTGGCTTTGTTTGGGGCAGGTGGGCAGCTGCAGATGACAGGTATGGCCATTTGAGGGTCTTGGCCATGACCACCAGCAATGCTGTGGAGCCCGCTCAGGGAAGTCGCTGGAGGGGGAGAGAGGGGAGAAGCAGAGGATTAAAAGGCAGCAACACAAAGCAGGACAGAATTGGTGGGTGGGCTCAGGCAGGGAGGGACCAATGATTAACTAAGTGTCTAGAGTTAAGTCTGGACTGGGAGACAAAGAGGTGCAAATAGTGGGAGGATAGGAGAAGGAGAAAAATAATTCAGAGCAGGTGGGGGAGGGGCTACGGCACCAGACCAAAGCACACAGGGACAGGTGAACAAAGGATTTAGGAGAGAGAGAAGAATAGGGTGCAAAGGGGGCAGGGGTGTGGCACAGAATGCAGGCTAAGGAGACCTTAAAGACAGCAGGGAGGAAGTGAGGGGCAGGTTCCGCAAGAGAGGGAGGAAGGCAAGGGTAGGCAGACAGAGAGGAGGGGGCAGTTGGGGTAAGGCAGAAAGCAGGAAATGGTAAGAGACTGCAGTTGATTAAACAAATTCAGGTAGTAATAAATGAATTTAAGTCAAGCAGCAGTAACCCAAGCCAACAAAAATTTAGTTCAAACTAACTGCTAATTAATTTTACAACAGTAGGCCTAATTTCATCATAATATTCAATCCAAAATGAAAAACAAGACTGAAATATAGGTGTAGAAAAAGCCACTGAGAGAGTCAAGTGCAGTTTTAGCCAGAAGTTTAAAAATAGTACAATCTGGCCATAAGCGCCAATCAGGAGCCAGGCTGAGGTTCCCAGAGCCGTAATTCTTGGCTTCCAAGCTGATACTTGAAGCATATCTGGCTTTGTTTGAGGTGGACAGCTGCAGATGAGAGGTACAACCAATGACGGTCTCAGCCATGACCTCCGGCAATGCTCTGCAACCTGCTCAGGGCAGTAGCTGGCTTTGCTTGGGTCGGGCAGCTGTAGATGAGAGGTACGGCTTATGAGGACTGTGGTAGGGTCGGTGACCCCCCCCCGAACTTGGATATGCTCTCATGGATGCAGAGCATATGTAATTACCTGCCTGTATTTTGGAGGTAATCTGAGAATATTGTGGGCTAAAATATTAAAAAAATCTGTTGCAACAGTCTCCTGCTCTTCTAATCTCTTCCTTTTACTATCGCTCCTTCTCTGTCATTCCCCTACTCAAGCTTGGCCAGCTTTGAGCAGTCTTTCTGTCCCTTTCCTTATTTCCAGCTTGTTTTCTCTAAATAATAAAGCCCCAATGTTTAGAATGTTCTGTGCTTGCAGTACAAGCTGTTTGATTAATTTTCCTGCACGAATGTGCGCACGTTCGACTGTGCGATCGTGCGATCATGAGACTGTGCGATCGTGCGACTGTGCGATCGTGCGATCGTGCGAAGACGCTGAAAAAAGAGTTTGTTATGGCGTTTTCATTATCTGGTGAAGCTCTGAACAACTTAACAGCCTTTTTGCTTGTTTTTAGTGTGAGAAGCTCAGAGTTATGTTATACCTCAGAATTATAACTGAGAAATCATTTAAAAAGTGATGTTTATTTGTTTGCTTAAATAAAAGGTTAAACTAGTACTTTTAAAAGAGAAAAGGAAAGCATGCCACTATTAAAAGCAGAGAGATAAAACTGTTTAACTTAAAAGGACTAAAGTCTCCTATTGTGATCCAGAAATGCTTTAGACTTACAACTCTCTTGTAAGTGCTTCCAGCTCCTCTCAGTCCAACTCCTTATAGGACTGGCGCCTAGTTGTCCCACTTTTATGATGCAAGCTGGGGAGGAGTTATCTAGATCATGTGCTTCTCCACTTGTATAAAAGCAGAGTGAATGTCAAGTGTTTAGTCAGTGTGTGGTAGGAAGGCAAACCTACCAGATGCCTAGCCAGATTCTAGGTGCCTTTTTGGCAGGAATTTTCTTTCTTGTTAAAGATATGATTTCCTGTGCCTTATGTTTTTTTTTGAAAGTTATGTACAAGTTCTGCTTTAAGTCCATTTTATTTTTTTCTGCTTCTAATAAATTTTGAAATATCGGATCCTGACTGCTCTCTGGACTTTATTGGACAACCCCACGTGCACAAGGACCTTGGCCGTGACCGCCAGTGATTCCGTGGAGCCTGCTTAGGGTAGTAGCTGGCTTTGCTTGTGGTGGGCTGGCAGCTGCAGATGAGAGGTATGGCCAATGAGGGTCTCAGCCATGACTGTCAGCAATGCCATGGAGCCCGCTCAGGGCAGTAGCTGACTTTGCCTGGGGTGGGTGGGCAGCTGCAGATGAAAGGCATGGCTGATGAGGGTCTTGGCCGTGACCACTGGCAATGCCATGGAGCCAGCTCAGGGGTGTAGCAGGCTTTGCCTGTGGCAGATGAGCAGCTGCAGATGAGAGGTACTGCTAATATATAGCAGTTTTGTTCCATGTTAATAACTCAAATGTACAAAAGATACTAGTAAATCCAACAAATGAGTACACTAGATAAAATAGATTACATTTCTCTTAAGAAATAATTTTGTTTAATGGCTACAGTTAATCCTGCTTGTAATTCTTTTAAAAAGACAGACATGCCTGCAATTATAGAAAGGATCTGTAACTGTAAATAGCAAAATATATACACAAAGTACTTTCTTACTAATACTGTAACTCATATAATAAAGCAGAAAACATCAATACAGTCTAGATGACCACCTCTATGATTCATTTACTAATAGCATTCTAAGTGGCATATGCAGATATTCTTCTGCTAGTGTAACTTCACTAGTACAAATACAAACTCAACTTTGATTCTATACTGAGTTGATGAAAACAAGAAAAGGTAGAAGTCAGTATTCAAGTGGGGGATGAGAGAGATTACAGCAAACTTACGAGTAGCTCCCTCTACATTATTCTATTTAAAAAATGGTGCTTTCTTGTTTTTCTTTCTACCCTGGCCATGTCAGTTAACACCTAGTGAGTAAATTCATAAATATTCTTGCTTATTAAGATGATTTTCCAAATCCTCACCTCTTGGGTAGTCTCATAACTTTGTATTCATGATTGTATTTTGTTCTCTGCTGTGCAACATGGTAAGCAAAGGCATACATAGTGTTCTCATTATTACTGTCCATATTGAGCTCACAAACCTGGTTGTGTAGCTTCTGTTTTGTGTGACCAATGTAAAAGCACTCACACTTACAGTAGATCTAGTCATATAAACAATAGAAGTAGTAACAGAACTTATTAAGTCTCTGATATTGTAGATTCTATCATTCTTGGTGCTAACAAACTGACAGTTTCAGTAACTGATATTATCAGGATGTATGACACTTAAGAAAACTGGGGGATGGGGAGCTGGGAGCCAAGTTGTTGATGTTTCTGAACGTTGAAAACTATGCACAATATAGTAATGCAGACTTTCCCTTTTTAAAAACCATACACTGCCTGACTACCTGGTCAGAATAATGCTACTATAATAGGTCCAGGAAGAACAGCACAGTCTATACAGCGCTACCCTAGACAGTGATAGGGGATTAACAGTGTTATGTTCTAAGTGCTTCCCAGGATGCTGTCCGTGGTGCTAGTGCAGACCACATGAGCAGAGGAAATGAGGAGGCTGGCCGAGCTGCTCCTGTGGCATGGAGGGCTAAGACATGGAGCAGCTTGGCAGGATGGTGGTGGAGACTAGGGTTCTAATCCTGGTCACCCTTTAGTTTTCATTGTGTTTTTTTTTTTTTTACAAGGGGCTGTGGAAACAATATTCCATGGCCCCACATATTTCTTCTTTCTCCAAGATCTGCTTCCCCTGGAGTGAGAATCTTAAAGATCAGGAGGTATGGGGGTGGAGCTCCTCACATAAATATATATTAATGTTTGTTGTTGGCGCTGTGTCACATGGCAGCATTCTGTTGTGCCGCTGTTCTGAAGAGCACTGTCAATACGGCACTATTTTGGGCAGTGCTATTATTGACAGCACTCTCTAGACCTAGTGCCCATGGCCTGTCCTTGACCACTTCACTGAGAGCTTTGTCAGCAGATAATATATCCCAATGTATATCGATGATCTTTTCAATATGAAAAACCATCGTATTATAAGTGTTGATGAAATTTAACCTTGTTACTGGTTCTGCTCAGTGTTACCGTATGCAAAAAGTTGCTCTCTCTCTCTCTCTCTCTGCTTAATTTTAGCTTTCTGTCTATTGATTAACTATTCTGGGTTTGTATCCTCTACATAATGATCTTACATTTAATTTTCAGCCCATTTTAAAGCATTCCTGTTTGTTAATAACAGAGAGTGATGTGCTATGCCTCTGATAGTGTATCTGTTATCAACATACTTGAACATAAACTGCAGACCAGGGGACAGCAGTACAAGCAGTGCTTTTTTGCCAAACAACATAGAACAGAACAGCACAGCTCCAATGAGTTAAAATTGAGCCAGTCCAGATTGTTTTATAGGATACAGGTATGGATATTTAGCCCAGACTCAAGAGTGAAGTTTCATGCCCTGTTCAGCAGCCCTTTGACTCTGGACAGCACACTTTCATTTATTGACCTATAGACCACAATGCCATAGTCAATAACACTAACAATAAATCACTAGACCAGGAATTGTTTCACTTCTGGAAGGAAGTTTCTCCTGTGCCAGCAAATGATGCTGGTTCTAGTCTTGTTGACCTTAGTCAGATAGTCCAAGTGGTCAGTGAATGACTGAGTACTGTTGAGAATTAGACCAAGGTATTCAAAAAGTTTCACCTGTTCAAGGGTAGCACCCATGGAGGTAGTAATGATTAATGTAGGAGAGCGGTCAATCTTATTTTGTGTGCCAAATAACATACTTTTAATTTTCTTTTCATTTATAATAATTAGGATTTTTATGAATCAAGCCTGAATTGAATTAAAATCTTGTTGTAGCCTCAGTCTCAGATGATCTGGGATTTGTCATTTGAAAAGATTATAGCATCATGTGCACATTGGATTATGTTGGTTGATTGGCAGACAGCTAGGAGATTGTTATTGAACAGATTCATCAGCAATGGACCAAGTAGGGATCCATGGTGAACCCCTACTGAGATTGACCTGTCATCAGAAAGAGCACTCCTACATTTTATAGAGTGTGTTCTGCAAGACAAGTAATCTTTAAACCAGTCCACCATGTTTATGGTTAGATCCAGCAACAGCAGTTTCATGAATAGAAGAGCATGGTTGACAAAGTTGGAAGCTGTGGTTATGTTAATGTATATTGATTTTGCCGGCTTCCCTCTGCCCAGGCACCATGAATGGTTTCAATGAATTCAAGTAGAGCTGTTATGGTATTAAAGTTATTTTGGAATCCATGTTGTTCTTTTGCCTACAGCTTGTACTTGTTGAGGAATTCAATAAGGTAATCATTCACTATCTTATCACGTGCCTTGGACAATGGGGAGAGGACAAAGATATTGGTAAAACCTATTGAAATCAAGTTCAGCCCCTCACCACATGATCAAAATATCCCTGATATATTTGATTTGAGTTTTTATACTTTGTAGCAGATGAGCAGGAACTGCCCATTTTCATATGTGATAAGTATATCAAATTATATTGTCATTGAATACAGGATACATTACCAATGGAGGGGGGATACGCCATTTTGCTGACAACACCAAACTAGGACATATAGTTGAAACAAGTGAGCAAGTCAATAAACTACAAAAATAATTACATGAGCTCTGAGTTGGCTGCAGTTAACAAAATGCAACTCAATTTGGAGAAATGTGTTGTGCATTTTAAGAAGAAAAACACCATAGCAACTTATAAAATTTGTGATCAAATCCTAAAAATGACTGAAAGTGAGAACAATCTTGGGGTGTTGGTATCAAACAATCTCAGACTTGATAGACATTGTAATGAGACAGTTGTCAAATGTAATAGGATCTTGGGATGTATCAGGAGAAATATTCCAAGCAAGGATTGTTAACGTGATACTGCTCATATCTCTAGTGAGACCGCATATGGAGTAATGTGGGAAATATTGGGCTCCGTAGGATGCAGGTAATATTTCAATGTTTGAAAGGGTTCAAAGAAGAACTACCAAATGAATAATTGGACTGAAGGATATGGGCCCTACAGAAAGATTGGAAAATCTGGCTTTCTTTTCAGTGGCAATGAAGAGGTTGAGAGGTGACTTAGTAACAGTCTATAAGTCAGTACTAAACTTGGCTCTGAGGGACTGTATAGGTATAGAATTTAAAGAACATATTAGGGATACCAGATGCCACAAGTTTCAATTGAATGGCAGATATTGTAGAGCAACTATAAGGAAGCATTGGTTTACACAGATGGTGGAGAAATACTGGAATTCATTACCAAAGGAGATAGTGAACAGTGAAAATCTAAATATGTTTGAAAGCAGATTAGATGCCTAACTACACAGGGGAGGATTCATTGGAGCCATCCATTGAATAAGTGGCAGACAGGCTTGAAGGGCTTTTGCATCCTCCTGTCTGTATATCTTATGTTCTTATGTTCTAACACAACAATGTAAAAGGTTAATTAATATGTAAAGTTATTCCTTGAGTAGTCATATTTTTCCAATATCACCTTAAAGGTCCACAACATTAGGCAATTAGTGATATTTGGAAATGAATTATAAAAGGTTGGAGTTTTGAATAGAACAGACCTTCACTCAAAATAATTTTTTAACAGAGCATTTTTGAAAGTGTCCTTACTGTGGGAAATTACTAGCAAAGAATTCACTGCCATGTTAAAAAAAGTGAATCTATGGTTTGAGGAAGTAATTCCCGATGAGAGTTGTATAAAAAATTATACCCATTCATAAGCTCAGTCTCTACTCAAAGGTAAGACATCAAACCACCTGGTATAACTGGCAATGATGCACTGACCTTGGTAGATTTGAGATGAAATGGCAGATACTGTTAAAAGTAACCTATAGTCTAGCAAGCAATGTTTTCCTAGCACCCCTGTAAATTTATAGCCCATAGTCCAGTACTGAAAATAAAAATTTATGGACTAGCAACTTGTGGGATTCTGGAATTAAAGTCATGAAATCCAAAAAGCAAACCCAACCTTTCATGAATAGTCTAAATAACATAAGAAATATGATGCTCAAAGGAAAGAGCAGAGTCCAAAATCACCCCCAAATATGTAAAGCTCTCAACACATTCAGTAATTTCACCCCCCCAAATCTATTATAGAGATATCTTCTTCCCCTTCCATCCTTGATCCAGAAGAGTACATCGGTTTTCTGTGTGTGTGCGTGTGTGTGTGTGTGTGTGTGTGTGTGTGTGTGTGTGTGTGTGTGTGTGTTTAGGGCATTGTTCCCATAGTTAAATCAGTTTGGAAAGGAACTAAAATCCTCCTTGACTCCAGAGATCACAGGCCTAATTTTACAAGGTTGACACAGAGCTTGCATCAATCCCTGTGTTATCTGCAATGTTTGCTGCAGTTGTGTCAAACCCCTGTAATAAAATACATCCTGATAGTAGAAGCTTTGGTGCAGTTGAAACATTTTATACACTTTACGGCAGTTTGTGCCAAAGCTTTGGCACAAGATCCATAAAATGGCTCCCCACATGCTGCAAATTTAGACTGGGGGAGCAGGTCTACCTTGTGGTGTTCGGCACAAGAAACTTGCACTGGTGTTTGCAGCAGACTTCTTTTTAAAATTGCACTAGCCTCAATATTTGCCCCAAGTTGCCCCTTGCATCAAACTCCCCAACCCAAGTCCCTAGCATTGATCCAAGTACCTTCTAAAATTGGGAACACATCTCTCAGCAGCAGACCCATTCTAAAAATAGCAGTGTCATCCACATATAGGATTACTTCCACAAATCAACAAGACTGTGGGACAGAATTCTAGAATAAAGAAACAAATAAGGAACCTAGAATTGAGCCCTGGGCTACCCCACACTGTATTGGATAACAATCTGAAAAGCAACCTGAGATTAAGGTTCTTTCCATCCTGGAGCTAAGATTACTACAAAATTATTTGGTCACTTCTGAGGAATTTTTTTTAACTATACTGTCTAGTAAAAATCTATGATCCACAAGATCAAAAGCCTTGGTGAGGTTCACAGAAACAGCTGTGGCACAGTGTCCTTTATCAATATCACCATGCATGCAGCTGGAGATCCTCACTAAGTCTGTCTCTGTGTTATGAGAATCCAGAAAACCATGTTGGGCAGCTAAGCAATAAGGCACAACAGGGTGTGGGTTATTGGGGGTTTAACCATGCCTTGTGTGGTGTGTCACAAGGCACAGCCAAGTGAATTAACCACACAAAAAGTGGATAACTCCCCAATAACTAACACCCTGGAGTACCTTATTATAATTATACAATGGACCCATGTGTAAAATAAATGTAAAAATGTGTTTAATTATGTTTTTTTATAAATGCAGTTTCTCAGCCGTGGGTAATGCAGGATTTACCCATGGTCATGTGACATGTTTTGACCAATGAGGTTACAGGATTTTCACACACCACTGTATAATTGTTAATACTTTATACTGTGTGAGAAAGTCAACTGATCAAAGACTAAACTTTTTAATATTTTAGAGATGTGTGTGAGAATGGAACTAGGTTGACCATTTGAGACTACCTCTACAACCAGCTTTATGGATAGGTCTAACTGTAGCTAACTTCCAGGATTGGGGAAATACCCCATGACAAAGGGAAAAATAAAAAAAAAAGTGGAAAGAGGTGGTACAAAAACATCAATAAACTTTTCTAGAATTTCATAATCAATGTTACCAGGTTCAATATTGCAACATGAATTGTACCTTAATATATATTCCTTAACTTGATCAGAAGATGCACAGTAAAAACAAAATATTGGGGACATGTTATCATTTGAGTCATCCCGTATGTTAAAACTCACAGAAATGTTGATACAGGATGCCCTATTATAAATGTGTAGTTCTGGACAACCTTACTATGGCTGAAACTAGAAAATGTGTAATAATTAGTAAGATATAATCCAATATGTCCATTAAAATTAATATATTTATTATCTTCTCTTCACACCAATATACTGTAGGCAACAGTTTTGTGGCTGAACACGTCACTTCCTCAGGTCATTCGTATAAAACAGTGTTGGTACTAAATACAAAACATAAATGTATTCATTAAGTTTGTAATATTTATAATTTTTTTCCTTATTCATCAAGATACCAAATGGTTACTGATTAACAATACTGTACTTCAAAAAGACACAAAATTTTACATTAAATTGACTCAAACATATTCATAATCACTTATATAAAGTTACTGATACAGTGTATATACACCGATTAAAAGTATATGAGAAATTAATTCCTTTCTTTAGATATCTCTCTAAATTTACTTTTCCTTTTAACCTTCAACTTAACATCAATTCCCCTGTAAATAGGACATATTCATGAATAATCTAAAGAAATACTTTAATTCCAATTCATAAAGCTAATTACACTATAATTGCAGTTTGTACCCCATTAAAGATTACATTTCTTACTTTTCGTATTATTTCACTTCCACTGATCAGTGAACAATGATGTACGTCCTTTAACGAGCACTTAAATGCCCTGTTCCATTTATTACCTATTAAGAAAAATACATACGTGTATTTACAGTATTCCTGTCCATGAATTTTTAAATATTTATTTTATCAATATTTATAACGATCAACATTGTACCTTATTTGGCATAACGGAGCTCATTCAAAATAAGCAATTTTGTTCATTAAACGGAGCTCCTGAGAATGAGACCACATGCAATCTAATTGGTGCAAACTTACAGACTCCTCCTTGTTCAATGTGGCTGAGGAAGAAGGGACAGACATAAAATTTACTAACTTTAGTGTTAAATATCTTTCAATCTTAACTATCCATTTATAACATTTCTCCTGAAGGTTTTGCATCAATATTTGTTACCTTATTAAAATGCCTTTAAATGGAGCTTCAAAATTTTAAAAAGATGCTCATTTGACTGCGTTCAAGTTTTAAACTCCTCATTTCTTAAGGTAACTGCAACAGGGAAGAAAGGACATACGCTTTATATTTCACATTAATTTCCCTATAAATTGGGCTGTCTGTTTAAATATTTATGCTAAAAGGTTTTAAATTAAAGTCTTTACCTGTTTCCATGCCACTAACAGATGGCTGCCTTTTACAGGAAACCCAGCAGTCTGGGCTGGGGGTTTAAATATGTTTCAAAAAGTCTGCGAAAATGACTGAGGGTATTACGTCATTAATTTTCTCAAACCAACCTACTGTTGGTTTGACTACTGCTGGAATCAAATGAGCTGCATGACTGGCCATGTAGCCAAGTGGTATAAGTTGACAGACTCACCCAGCTCAGAGTCAGCAGTTCGTGTCCCATCCTCGGCTCTTTGCCGAAATTGAAATTTTTTTATCAAAACAATCATATAAAGATATTCCTACATTTAAACCTATTAATCCAATAAATTAATTATTCAATTGCTTGAACAAACAGGGTTAATAGAATTTCCCAAATGTTAACTACCTAAAAACTTCAACAGTTTTCCAATTATATTTAAATTAACTATATTTATAAAGTTTAAGTGTGACAGGGGTACATACCATTCTTGTTGTTAGACCGAAACCCACTATAGATTTAGAAACTGTTGGAAAATGAATGGACTGCATGGCTCACCCTGTAGCTAAGTGGAAAATACAAGTGAGCTCACTTAGTACTTATGGGGGTCAGTGGTTCGTCCCCTGTCCATGGCTACTTGCTGACAATGTGTTCTAAATTTTTTAGATATATTTACTGTTACCTTAGGTGTTTAAGCTTTCAATACTTTCTTTTTTTTTAACTTTAACTGATGAATATTTTATTTATATTAACCCTATGTTCAAGTCATTATGAGAATTACTTATTTCAAATACTAGGAACTATTTTCCTTATTCTGACTTGCATTTTATACTAACTGCTTTATTAGAAAATGATCAGATCATAAATACTAACCAGAAAAATCATATTAATAAACTTTACAAGATACATACAAATTTTCAAATGTAATAACTGCTTTAAATGAAGAACAGATTCAACTCCCACCAAAACCACTGGACATCAATACAATTCTAATGTTCAAAATCAATTTGACCTTTTTGTTGAGCAAAGGTTAAACTCCCACCAGATAACAATAAATATATTAATTTTAATGGACATATTGGGTTATATCTTACTAATTATTACACATTCTCATCCCGTATGTTCCAATCCCGTGAGGAATCTTTGTTCATCCTAAACATATCCAAATCCCAAAAGTAATTATTGAAAGCTTTAGCTGCAATAGTTGGATCTGTAATAAGACCAGTGTCACTCTGAAGAGTGATATAACTACTTTTCTCCCTACAGAAAAGTTTATTGAGGTTCTTCCACTTTTTTCTCGAAAATCTTTAAATTGTTTTGACTTGAAAAAAATCAGTCTTTGCCCATCTAACTGCTCTTTGACTTTTGTTATGGAGGCTTTTGTACTCCTGTGTTCTTGTGTCCATTGCACCCTTAAATTTCCTCCAAGCCTTATCCTTCATCTTCATAAGAAGCAAAATCTCTGAAGTAATCCATTTTTGTTTGTGGGTCCTAATTCTTATCCTTTGTTTAGTGATGACTTTATTGCAGATTTCACTGAACATCTGGCTAAATTTCTCTAATGTCAAATCAATGTCAGGGCAAACTCTAGGGCTTCAACATTGAGGCCCTTTAAATTTATTTAGAGGATATATACTGGTGGATTTCTAAACCCCTTTGCAGACCATTCAACAAAAGATCAGCCACTGGTCACTGATTGTGTCTGACAATACTCCAGAGGCAACAACCATAATAGCGTAAGTGACCACTATCAAATCAATCATGTATCCAGTTCAAATTTATAAATATATCAGGTATTTTTGTGATCAGTTGCTGAACCCTCCAATTCCAGGAAATTTATCTGGCCTGCTAGTCTGTTTATTACTCCAGTTCATATTAAAATCTCCTAATAATATCATTCTCTTTTTGTGGGTAGACTATTTCTAAAGAAAAAAAAACTAATTGAAGCTTAATGTCTTGCAACCCATGTGCAATATAAATTGAGCTAATTATAATATGTTTCTGAGAACTCAAAACTAATTTAACTGACACACTGCTACAGCCATCAAAATTAGAGGGGACCAAAGTTATAAAGTTTTAAATTCAGACAAGTCATACATAAGGGAGTCACCACCTCTCTTCCCATATCTGTACTCCTGAATATGGAATAACCATCCAAGGTGATCTAAGTGTCACTGATTTTATCATTTAGTCAAGTCTCTGAGAGTGCTTGGCTATCAGAAGGATTATGAATAACCCAGGCCTCAATAGACACTCATTTGGCTGGCAAACATTGGAAGCTAATATGTGCTATTCGTAAAGTGGGCTGAGATCAGGTGAAGCTTTAATGGCAGTTCTACTGGAATATAGATTTCTTAAAGAATTAGGTGGACCATAAGAGCAGGACCAGAAATTGCCTAAAGCTAAAAGTCATAAAATATTCTTTGTTTTATACCAACACTGATATCTTCAATTAAAGACTCCTTTTCACTTTATTCCATGAGCAATCTGTCTTATAAGACATATTGCTCCTTTCCACTTTATTCCATGAGCAATCTGTCTTATAACCCACCAACAATGTAAATTACCTGGATAAAAGGTTGTTACATCAATCATCTACAAACAAATACAACCCAGAATTACTGTGGCCTTTGAAGGCTCGGACAAAATTTGTTCTAGAACCAGTATCATTCATCCCCACCCAACCTGGAGAATGATTTACATTATAACGTTCAAACTAAATGAGAAGTTTACAAAAAGCAAAAAACATTACATAATTAATTGATTAGTCATGGTGGCTTGAGGTTGTGAAATACAAGCAATTAAAGGCAATACAATGGAAAATAAAACATGCAGTCTTTAAACAAAATATTAAGTTAGTCTAAGCACAATACTCAAACAAAAGAAGATAAAAGAAAGCATTTCTTTAGGCAAGCCACCCTCTTTAGATCCTCACAGGTGACTCCCGTGACTACAATGGGACCCACTCATGTGGAATGCTGCTTTGCAAAGAGCTGCTGGGGTGGCTGTAGTTCTAGCATTGGACCCCACCTCCTTGCTGATGTCACCACCCACTGAGAACAGAATACAATATTAACCACTGCCATGGTCAGACAGGTCCAGTGTAGAATGTCAGGTGGGTGTCTCTGGTGTGTTGAAAGAGGGGGGAGGGCTGGGGGCTGAGGCAGTAGGGGAAAATCAAAAGTGTAGGCTGTGCTAAATGGAGTGATCTGTGTTGGAGGGACTCTCCTTTTATCCTGGGAGTCCACCTCCTCGCTGATTACATATCAATATCACATTTCCAGACAATTGTAAAATTTGTTAATCTCAGAGTCAAAATAGATACTTTTCCACATGACAAGGTATGGGTTAGTACAATTGGGAGCAAAAGTAACTTCCATGGCTGTACCTATTACCTGACTGCAGTGTTGTTGGCACATAAAGTTATTATGTTTCAGATCAACTCAGATAACCTTAAAAGGAACTTCAGTGATGACTGCACTAAAGAGTCCTGCTTGTCCAGATAATACCTCAATGCTCCCTGACCTCCCTCATGAGGGGTATTCATGTACAGTGCTTCGGTATCTAAAGAAATTAAAACCAATCTTGTTCTACCTTCACAGCCATGATATAAGATATTTCCAGATATTTTGCGATATATCTAAGGAGATAATCTGGTGGCTCATAGCGGTACTGCAGGCAGGCAGGGAAATTCTTCAGAGATATTCTTCAGAGACTGCTGGAAAGTGTACTCCAATGATCTGGTACTTTACACCACTTCCAGGTCCACTGACAGCATCAACAACCATCTCTGCCTAGCTCTTCAACAAATCCAGTCCTGCCTCACTTCAAATCACCTAGTCCTTAATGTCTCCAAAACCCAAGCAATGCTCTGAGGGTTCCTTAGAAAATCCCACACTGAGTCGCCACAGCTACAGGTCTTACACCTTGATGGTTCTGTTGTCACTGTTACTAACTCTTTTTAAATACCTTGGGGTCACACTAGACACTGCTCTGGACCTCCCTGTCTACATAAGTGAGATCTGTAGCAGTTTTGTAAAATGAATGCAGCATTGGTGGTTCTTTCTTGTAATTCTTATATTATTGTTTGTGGGAGGTTTCTTCTTGGTGATAGGTAATGAGTGTCAGTGGATGTGAGGTTACTTTGTGGAGCTGTCTGGAGGCTGTAGCTGTGGCATGGTTCTTTGTTGGTAGAGGTATTTTTGCTTTTTTCTGTTTCATTGCTCTTGTCTGATAAAGTTTTGCTCCATCTGTGTCTGTCCTGTGGGGCTGCTGCCCAGTAGGATCTTAGGCTGGATTCTGCTCTGTAGCCTGTTACAGCCATGCTCTCTCTTGATTGGAGGCCTGATTGGGAGATCAGGTGCTCTGCAGTTGCTCGTACTGAGTGATTGGTATAATGCCGCAAAAGTCCTACCACCTCACATATTTTGGCATTAAACTCTCAGGATAATTAATCCCTAGAGGCTCCCTGGCATACCAGATATCTGCTGCATCATACAGGAAGGGCAGTATTTTAGGGCTGGCAGTATAGTCTAGAGGTTAGAGTAATGAGCTGTGAATGAGCTTGGTACATCCAGCAGACCAGACCTTGGTTTGATTCTCACAACCTCCACTTACATAATGTGTGACTCTGAGCAAGTCACTTAGCCATCCAGTGCTCCGAGGTTTCCCCTGAAAACATGCACTTGTACCTAGCAGGCCTTACCCAGTTACCAAAGACTAAAATAAAAAAAAAAAATAAATGAAAAATATTTCTTGGGTGGCAGTAGAATGCTGGCAGATCAGGGAGCAGTTTTAAAATGTATTTTTTAAATGAGGTTACAGAACATAGCAGGTTGTTTGGCATCTCATATTGTACCCTCTGTACTGTTGCTTGCTAATGTCATTTTTTTATGGTTCTTTGTATAGTCATTGAATGTGAGCGTGATGTATTGGTGCCTTTGTCTCAGTCCTTCTTGACTCCTGTGAGCTATACATAGTTGCACATCAAACCAAGCTTTTAGTAGGAGTTTGTGGGGGTTATTTGGAGAGAGTACTGGTGATTTTCTTAGGATGTCTAAGACTTGCTGGGTGACGGTTGGATGTTGGTCTGCTGTATTTTTCCCTTGTCTTTTATTTTCTTTATGACAACTGTGAAAATATTATTTGCTGGCTACAGTTCAGGATGGCTGTGTAAGTTGATATTTCTGCTGATAGGTGGGCCATTGAGGTACCTGTTCAGGACAGCTCTCAGTTCTACTAAACTTCCCAGACTGTATTCTGTGCCATCTGATTGCCTTACTTCTGCATTGAATTTTCAGAGTATGTTACAAAGGTCTGGTACAGGCACTGTCTGTAAGTCTACTTGTAGGTCTTTTGCTGAATACAAACTCTGGAACACAGACAGTGCCCATATGGTGGTCTTTTCGGTATTTGCCTCATCTTTCTGTCTTTCCAGTTCTTACAATTCTGCTGTTGAAAGTGATGGGTATTTGGTGCCAGTACTTATCTTTTTTTTTTGCAGGTTGCTCAGTGGTGTTGTACTGTGTGGAGTGACTCAGATTTCCTTGAGAAGCAATCCTGTAATCCGTGTATTGGGTGCTGTCCTCCATGGAGTGGCTCACATTTCCCTCTAAAGTGCTCCTGTCATCCCTGGAGTGGCTAATGCCTTTTTTGGAGTGTCTGACATTTCCTTCAGAAGTGGATCTGTCATCTGTGGATTGGGTGCTGTTCTCGCAGGTGTGGGTCACATTTTCCTCTGAAATGCTTCTGTCATACTCCATGGAGTGGCTCATATTTCCCTTAGAAGTGCTCCTGTCATGTGTGGAGTGCTTGCTGTGTTCTGTGGAGTGGCTGACATTTCCTTCTGAAGTGTTTATTTTTTCCGTGGATTGGTTGCCAGTAGAATCTAAAGATAACAATATTTCTGCTATGTCATTGGTGAAATTAATGTCAAGGTTGGCAGACATCTCTGTTTTTTGCATGACTAAAATTCCATTTGCTGAAGTGGAAACTTTGTTTATGCTGCCCATCAGTTCTAATTCTTTTTGGGCTGTGTCCTTCTTCCGGGTCTCGTTGACAGGAGTTGACATCAGCCTGTCACTGTTTTGAACACTTTCCTGCTGACTTACTTTTTTTGGTGGGGGGCACTTTCAATTGATCGCATTCTTTCTGTTTTTCATATTTCTGCCTGGATTTTTTTTTGACAGCCTGTGTCTCAGTTGTGTACTGGACTGACAATGGTGTTTGCTTTCATGCTGGACCTACGCAGTGTGTGTCTGATCGTTAAATAACTCACATTGATGAATTTGTCTGCCAGGGTTTTGTTCTTTTCTCCTTTCTCTTGTTTAGGTTTTCTGCCTTATTTTTGATTTTTGACAGAGTAACAGCAGATTTCTGACACTGTGACAGCCTGTGTATTGCTCCGTGATAGCTGTCACAGCAATGCTATCTGTGGCACTGGTCCTTCACAGTATGTACCCACCTGTGAAAACAGTTTCGGTTCCTGGTAGGTCCATGATATTTGTTTGTTGTGGGGTCACTCAGGGAAGGCTAGTGCCAGTAGGCATCATTACTGTGTGGTAAGGACATGGCACAGTAGTCCTTTCAGCCAATCAGCTTACAGCTTTTTACTTGCCCATTTTATAAGATCATTTAACTTATGCAATATATCAATTATATCCTTAATATAGGATGGTAAACTGCACAAAATCTTTCAAAAAGGAGTTCACAAAATGGGAGAGCAGTTCCAGCAAAGAGTCTATGCCCCCAGTAATAGGATGATTTATGGGGGGTGGGGTCCACCAACCATATATGTATTTTCAGTACTTACATGGATGGTAAAATAGGGTGATCAATAATGAGGAAATATTTAACATTTTCATAGATAAAGCCTTTATCCAAAGCAGCAATAACTCCATCAATGATGCTTTTTATTCCAAAGTTAGTTTAAATGGTAATTTCTTATAGAAATAATTATCCTGTGATTTTCTATTTATTTCCTTAGTATACTCTGCTGTATTTAGAATGACCACCCTCCTCTATTGTCTTCTGGTTTGATAATTATTTGTGAATTATTCTGCATGAATTTAATTTCAAGTATTTCCTCATTACTCACATTTTGATTTCTGGATACTTGTAATTCTTCAAAAAGATCCTCCAATCCCTTTCACATCCTTTGTAATGTCTCATTAATGGGACAAGTTCAGTGAGTGGGCTTAGACTTTGTTTTTCAGCCAATTCTGATAAACAGTTCCTTATGTTCCCTGAGCTGTAATAGGTGCTATAGTTCCAAATTATTTTTTTCCTTTTTTTACCAGGGTAATTCATTTGGTTTCTTGTAAAAGTGATTTCAAACTTAAATTATGAATGAATTTGTTTACATGAAAAATAATATCTAATGGATTAATCACTGGTTGCTTATCACTGAGTGTTTTGTTCCTTCTAGTTATAAACACAGACAAATCTGCCATATATAAGAAAACAAAGCAATAATGTAATATATATATATATATATATGTATGCTGGTGCTGTTGCCCCTGTATAGTTAGGGTTGAGTAGGCACTTTAATGTTAAACCCCAAATTGTGCACGTTAATAACTTTGCAACCGTTTAATGTATTTACACAGAATTTGGAAAGCATACAGGTAGTCTGGTATGGTAGATCTCTTGATTTGCTAAGTTGTGTTTTGGTCAGAGTTATGATTTTTGTGCAGCGAAGCACTGAAAAATGCATTTTTCACCACTTTTGACACGTTTGTTGCCCATTATGCTACAATCACACAGTCTGGTGTTTTGATCTGAAATTTGGAACATAGAAAGAGTGTCTGTCAAAGAGCAATCCATCATTGGTTTGGTTAAAAAATATTAATCCGTTCCAAAGTTATTTAATTTTAAATGTTTGGATTCTGCACATATTCAGTTCACTTCAAGATATATATGTATTTTTTGCGAAAGGGGATTGGGCTCACAGTTAAGGATTTTGTCAGCTCATGGAAGGGGATTTAAAAAATTCCCATCCATCAGAAAAAATTCCTCATCCACAAGCTGCCATCTTGTTTTCATTTTTTGCCCCAAACAAAATGTCATAGTTTCCTCCATGGGTGCCTTCTTGTTACAATAAGACAAGGGTTTTGTTCAGGATGATGCCCTGTACAAACATATACCTTTGATTTGCTTCATTTTGGCCAAAAAATGGCTATTTTAAATTCTTCATCTGCGACTCGCTTCCTATTCCCTTTCATGAGCAGACAAAATCCCAGTCTGCGAGCTGATCCCTTTTTGTGAGGTAGCAAAATCCTTGACCATCACTTTGTGACCAGATGGCACTTCTCATGGACAAGGATTGACTCATGGTCAAGGATTTTGCTGCTCACGAATGGGGATCAGCTCGCGGACTGGGATTTTGTCAGCTCATGAAAGGGGACTGGGTTTTTGAATCCCCTTCCATGAGTTGACAAAATCCCAGTCCATGAGAAATCCCCTTTTGTGAGGTAGCAAAATCCTTGTCCATCACTTTGTGACCAAATGGCCCTTCTTGTGGACGAGGATTGACTCACTGTCAAGGATTTTGCTGCCTCACAAAAAGGGATCAGCTCACAGACTGGGATTTTGTCAGCTCACAAAAGGGGATTGGGTCTTTGAATCCCCTTTTGTGAGCTGACAAAATCCCAGTCCATGAGCAATCCCCTTTCGTGAGGTAGCAAAATCCTTGACCATCACTTAGGGACCAGATGGCCAAAAACTGACAGTCAAGGATTTCTCATGGATGGCGATTTTGATAGCTCACGAATGAGGATTGACCTCATGGTCAGGGATATTGCTACTTTATGAATTAGGAATTTATAAACTTTTAAAAACTTTCCCACTGCATTGTAAATTAATGGTTTGATGTTTTGAATAGAAATTTGCAGGATATAAATGGGATGCCCCAGAGATGTGAATTATGCTATTTAGGTGTTGAAAGGTTAACTGGTTCCATAGATATGTCATCACAAAGTTGAGATTTTTCCTATAGGATAACATTGGGGCTGCTTATAGTGACTTTTGGCTCCTGTATCTTGAAAATGGAGCGAGATATGGATTTTTTGCTACTCACTGCTCAGGTCACTAGGTTGTACAGTTACTGAGATATTGGCAAATTAGTGTTACAAGGGTTCCTTTTGAGGCCTGTTGATCTACTGTTAGACTCCGTAGTTATATGTAAGTGGGAATGCAGGGCCGGAGAACCATACTCCCATAGATGTATATCATATGCACATCGCAGAAGTTTGGTGGGGAGCATGGGTTCCTAAGGCCCATGCTCCCACCAACACATACCAGTTACCAGGAACATTACACTGTAAATAAACGGTTTGGCCTTTTGTCTTGAAATTTGTAGGGTATAAAGGGGGTGTCCCAGAGATGTGACTTATGCTGTTTGGGTGTTAGAAATGTTATTGGTTCCATAGAAATGCCATTACAAATTTGAGATTTTTTCCATAGGATAACATTGTGGCACTGACAGTGTTTTTCAGTGCCTGTATCTCAGAAACTATGCAAGATACAGATTTCATCGACTACTCTTACATGGAGGTCTCACTGTCATGATTACAGTGACACTTTAATTTTTTTCATAGCTGCTACAGTTGCTAAGATATTGGTAAATTAGTGTTACAAGTGTCCCTTGCCCTATATGGCTGCTGTATGGTTCTTTATTCAATGTGTAAGTGGGAGTGCAGGGCCCAGAGGGCCTACACTCCCTCAGATACCTATCATTATGAACAAATGGGCAGCTTGGTGGGGTCCCATGCTCCTACCATCTCATACCATTTACTAGTTATATTACACTTTTTCAAAAAGTAAGGAAATTCATTGTAAGAAAACTTTGTTAATGCATCAGTTAGGGTTAAAGTGACCAAAGTGAGGAAATGAGATGTTAGGGTTGAGCCCCTAATGCCACCCACTCCCCAACCCCCATCCTCCACAGACCAACAGATGCCAGGGTGTGGCATGGGGTCGTGAGGCCTAACTCTCACCCCATTCTCCTTTACCATAGAATGTCAACTTGTTTTCACATGGAATGGGATGAGAGTTGGGCCTAATGACCCAATGGCACATCCCAGCGTCTGTAGGTCTGTGGAGGATGGGGTTGGGGGATTAGGGGCTCAACCCTAACATGTAATTTCCCCACTTTTGTCAGATCTATATATAGATATATATGTATAGACAGATATATATATACAAAAGGGTAAGGTGGTATACAAGGTTGTATACCAATCAAGGAGGTTAATTAGGCTATAAGGCCACAATCCCAAAGGGAGAGTGGCTTTATTGCCCTAATTAGCCCATGAGATGGATACTTCCTAGTGTACCACCCTTGCTTCTTGGTGGTTGAATATAATACATTAGGATGGTTGTAGATCACATTTGCAATAATTTCCGATCATTTCTAGTTTTACCTTTTTATGTTTTGGCCATAATCTGTTCCATAGTGTAGTAGGGGTTTTGCCTTTGCTTTTTTTTTGTCCCTGTTTGTTTTCCATGGTGAAATTGTTCCTTATATGAGGGTGTACAGGAGGCACCTGTCCCTTTAGATTGTGGTGTGGAATAGTGGTATTGGTGTGCAGTGACGAGCTCCAGTTTGGGCTGAGAGGAGTGTTCTCGAGGGCCCTCATTTGCAGAGTGTAGCATTTGGTTCCATGCTGCTCTTAAGAGTACTGTTTACAGTTGGGAGTGGCCTCAACATGGAAGCAACATGTGAAAAGCATGGTGAGGGAATCTTGGAACCTGGAGGCTGGAGGACTCTTGTGGCAAGGAAGGAAAGGAATGTGGTGAGGTGAACCAAGCATTTGTGGGATTTCTTGGTTTAGGTGGCTTTGTAAATGTATCTTTCTGTAGTGCTTCAAATAGTGAATGGGTAGTTAGTACATATGGGTAAAGTGGGCAAGTCCCCCATTCGGCAACACCAACACAGCGAACTACACTCCAGTCAGCAAAAGTTTACACTTTGCCGACAGGTCGCTGTGATGGTGTGCACAAGACAGGGGCATGCTGTCTCCCAGTCCTGCACCCCTGCCCCTACTTTAGTCGGGGGGTGTGGTGGGCAAAGCCCCCCACACAGGGGCTTCATAGGGTGAAGCCCCCCATTAGAAAACAAGGATCGGGAGTCTGCAAGGAATCATGACAACCGTGATTTGTGGTTGACATGATTTCTGTTGCTGTAATGCCGGTTGACATTAGAGATGTCAAACTGGTGTGGTAAAGCTGGCAAAGTGCACTCTGACTAGAGGAATGGCACAGCCCAACTCTGTTAACCAGCATATAATCCTGGGAACCTGAACAATTTGAATAGTAAGGACTCCCCAGTCTTTGCTGTGCCATTGAAAAGGAAGCAGCAGAGAAGATTCCCTCTGAAGATTTATTATTTATTTCTTATTTTATATCAGGATTTCATTTCTGCAGGGTAGGTTGGGGCTACCTGGTAGCAGGGAACACCACTAAATTTAGAAATCATGCATGTTAAGCTGCAGCTTTCCAGTTGCCTAATCTGCATGCTTTTTTCCCATTTTTAGTGCCTTTTTTGTGCATTGATTGGGGGCCACGTTCTGCCACAGTAATTCTGGGTGTTCAGGTCTCTGAATATTTCCTCCCTTGCTGCCCTAGGTAAGTGATTTTATTCTTGTTTTCTAGCACTGAGGCTTAGTCAATCACCTTAATACTTCTAATCTTTTTATTTTATCTTCCTAGTGGCCCTGCTGTTCATCATACCCCCTTCCTTGTTTTTTTTCTTAGACATTCCATTTTTTGTTTTGTTTTAGGACCTTTCTGGAATCACTTCTTCCGGTGCATTTTCTCCTCAGCTTTGGAAAACCATTATTGGCTATTTACTAGCAGGAGCTAGTGCTTGGGGAATCATTTCCCACTTCTTCCCTCTCGGCTGCATTTGTGCCCTTAGATTTGGGTGCATGCTTACAGTCTTGGTGACATCATCCAATTCACACACTTGGTAGTGCGTGCTTGAGCCACCTGTGTGTCTTTTCCCAGCTACATGAAAACATATGCTGTCTCACAAATAAGGGCCAATTTCTCTTTAGAGCAACTCCCTTTTGTAACTCCCAGAAAATGGAACACTTCTTCTTCCTAGACATGGGAGTTTTTCCTTGTGGCTAAATCTAATTTCCTCAGATACTGAGCAGTGAGGGCAGGGGGATAGGAGGCTCATAGAATTGCATTCTGTCTAATTATCATTTCAAGGAGCCTCACATATTTTATATTTTCTTTTTCTTTGGCTATTGCTTTTATAAAGCAACAGGTACCATGGCTTATTGAAGACATGCGGTATTTAAATGGTGTAAGACCTGAAGAAGAGTAATGCAATCCTCACCTTTAGGCTTTTATTTCCCTCTTTGTGCAACTCTAGCTAATATGTCTATCTCTGGTCCCCCCCAGCCAAACCACCAAGCTGAGGGGGTGCATCTGGTGTATCGACTAGCAGTGGCAAGGCAGAATTGCGCCACTCTCTGTTATTGCTAATAAATGAGTACTGAGCCTGGATGTCCCACAGGACATTCCCACCAACAAACCTGAACTCAAGGTGGGCCCCTCAGGTCAGGGAGGCTCACACAGACATGTCCATGTGCACCAGAGTAGGACAAGACTGCTCACTCAGATATGCAGGCTGACCCTGACCTTAATGAAGGAGGTCAAGATGATGATATAGGGGATCATGAGGGAAATCCTGACCAAAGTTTGCTTTTCTATAAGGAAGAGGTCCCCCCACCTCTGGTGGTCATGTGATGGCTGCCTAGGAGTGAACATCTCCTACCTATCTCTCTCCTTGACCATGGGTAATTTATTTATTTTTCCTAAGCCCTGCCAGTTTAAGCAACACTACCTTACCTTCTTTGTTGGCTGATCTTCTGTAGGTCCATTCCTTGTCATCGGGTGGCAGAGATGATGGATGCAGAGATGAAAAATCCCCCACCGCACTATACGCCACCTCAACCCCAGAGAGAGATAAGGCCTACAAATAGACTAAACAGTAGGCCACAGCATCATCTAAGACTGCAACCACAAGGACTGTATTAATAGAGGAGTGGTTTTTGGAAGATATGTGGTCTTTCCAGACAACTGTGTCCACCCTAACTGATAAATTTCAGTGGCTCAGGTCCTTGATTGACACACTGTCGACATGGGTGACCAATTCTGAGAGCCGCATTTTGTTGATGGTGGACTGGAGGGTCAGACTGGAGCTGGCTGTCACTGGGCTCGGACAGAAGCTCCGCCGCCTCAAGGGTATGCTAAAAGACCTCAATAGGCAGAGTAGATGTAATGATTTAAAAATATTTGGATTACCAGAAAAGGAGGAAGGTAGCAACCCAATTTTATTCACCCCAAATTTTGTGAGAGAGTGGCTGGTCCATCTCCTAATGGACCCCTCTGTATTACCGTGAGGGAACTGCTTTGGGAAGGAAACCATTTGTGCTTAGCCCAAGATTTGTCCCAAATAGTCAGGGATGAGGGGACTGAATTGCATCCTTTCATTTCCAATCTTTTTGCAGTGGGGAAACCTTTTAGGGTTGAATACCCTGCGATTCTTCAGGTGCAGCATGAGAGCATCTGGAAATCTTTGGATACTCCCAAGAAGGCTGCAGGAGAGCTCAAGAAATGGTTCCCAGATATGTTTAAATAAGCCTGCTTGTAAGTGATACAGCACTTTAATATATATGGACTGATGTTATCTGTTATGTTTTTGCTTGTGTTGCAGGAGGTTTGTTCCTCATCTGCATGCTGTCTGGTCTCTTCAGTTTGCTCCCCCCCTTTGGCCTGATGATTTATCCTCACTTGGATGCTTGTCTGTGATCCTTATTTTTCAGGCTGTTGGAGTGGTAGTTTGAGAACATCTGAGACACTCCTTATTCTGTTGCTGAAGTAGGTCAGCTTTTCTAACCCATTCTGCCCAACCTTGCATACTCTTGCCTATGTTTTTTGTGTTGCCTCTTCTGGGGTCCATATTTGTGGATGTGCCACTGCGGTGGAATTCCAAGGGTCTACTCTCTTCTGGGTGAGTAGAGGCCAGATTTTGTATTGTCGGTCTCTCCTGTTATTTTGTATAGGAGCTGGACTTTTCTTTTTTGGACTGTGTTCCCTCGGGCTGTCCCATTGAGGATCCTTTAAGCTCGTATCCTGGACTTTTGGTCTTGTATGTAACTTGATTGCAATGAGTGTTCATTTTCTGGCTGAGGGAGCTATTACTTTGCTCTCAGTTGGGAGACATTCATGTATTACCTGTAATAATGTGTTTGTGTCAAGTTATGCTGTTTACTGCTCTTTTTCTATGGGGAAGTGTTCAAAGGGTTTAAGTTCGGGGGTGTCCCTTTGCAGCATCCCACCCCTTTGAGTATTATTATACTGGGTGATTAATTGGTTCTTGTTATGCATAACAGTTCCTGGTGTTTACCCTCCTTTAATGTTATTGTAGCGTTAAGGGTCTGTGCATTAGGGTGGGGCACTGTGTGGGGTCATACCCGAGATTACCATGTTATATTTCTCCCCATAGCTTGAAGTGTCACCTTAATAGAGTTTTCTCTTTCTTCATGGGTAGCTTATCATATTCTAGTGCAGTTTGTGTGGTGGGGGAAGGGGTGATCTTGAGTGGTGAGAAACTTTACACATAGTGGGCTGGCTTTTTTGGGAGTTTTGGTCACTGGGACTGGGGTGTTTATGGGTTTGGTTTGTTCTTTGAGACTGTTTTGTGGGTTTTGGTTTTGGTTGGTTGGGTGGGATTTTGGGAGGGTCTTGTGATTCTGGGGGTTGTTTGTTTTAGGAGTTGCTCAGTGGGGGGTGGGTGGGGATGTGTGAATTGTCTGTCGTCTGTTTTCATTATGGGTCAGCTGGTTTAGGTTTGGCTTATTTTATTACCCTAAAGCTTAGTGTTTTTCATGTGTGTTGGATACGCGTGGACCATACTGTTTTATTAGTTAGAATGTTAAGGCAGCCTAGGATAGGCACAAACGTTCAATGATTTTGCAGCATCTTAAACAACTTTGAGCCAGGGTGGCTTGTTTGCAGGAATCTCACTTGTGGAGGGAAGATTTTCATTTTTTTAGATGAAAGTGGGTCAGGCAGGTTTATGGTTCCGCAGTCTTCACCAATGAGGAGGGGGATGTTATTTTGTGCCATTTTGACTTGTTATATTATTATTTGTGGTACTACAGTAGAAGCTGCTTTAAGAGGATGGCTCTGTAGCCAACTAATCGTCCCCTAAAGCAACTGTCTCCTTTAAAGGAAGCCACATAAAACATTGAACAGAACAACAAGAACACATTCAACAAATGTGGCACAGTACAAACAAAAACACAAACATCAAACAATGCATAAGAGACAAGCACTTTAAGTGAATACAGCTCTTCTTTGATTTAGTGCTTTTTGACTCTGTGAGTTTTAAACTGTAAACCTTATTGATTCTGTAAAAGCATTAAAAGCAACTTAAAAGACTTATCTGATGTTGTGGCCTCCACTCATACCACTCACTCAAAAAAGTCAGATATTTTCTTTTGTTTTGACTAGAAAAGTCATACTTTGCAGTATTTCTTCCTTGAACTCAAAAAGCTGTTCCCACTGTTGTATGTAGCCACGCTGTAGGCACCAGTCACAGAGTGGACCAATGTGCTTGATTGCTTCCTTTTTGGACACAGGAGTGGGGTGTTCATTGTTCACATCAGTCACATCCTCATCCTCATTCGCTTCATCTTTTTGTTCTTCTGCCGGATCCTCCTGGGAGGCAGAGTTGCAGAAGGCCTCTATGGACAGCTTGCCATCTGTTGCAGCCTCTGCGTTGATGTCCATGAAAAGCTCAAACTCCTCTTCCATGAATGTAGGAGGTGTACAACATCACCTAGACAGTCAAAGTTTTGTTGGGCAGCAGCACCCTCTACTGGCTGTTCTGGCAACTCACATTGTGGCACAAACCCTGCTTTTCTAAAGCAAGTTGTGATGGTGGTCTCCTTTACTGATATCCACACTTTGTGCAGCTTAAATATTGTTTCTAGGAGATTGACACCATGTTGCTGTAAGCATCAACAATGTTTGATTGATGGACACTGCAATTGTCCTCCAAAAGCAGCACTTTTTGTCACCTGCACCTGAGCTGTTTATTCCAGGTGTCCAACCACTCATTAAAAATGTACAGTAGGCAGTCATCCAAGTGTTAGTAGAACTAACATAGGTCACTGGGAGTGTGGACAAATCTTTTGGTAGACAATGGGGGAGCTTACTTTTCCCAATGACCACCAATGGCAGTTTCTCAGTGCCTGCCATGTTCACACAGCATAATGGGGACACACGGTCTTTTGCCATTTTGCCTCTGATTAGCTTGGTATTTTTCTCGATGTGTCCTCTGTCAGGGTAACACCTGTAGAACACATCAGTTTTGTCTGCATTGAAAATGTTAATGGGGGCAAAATCAATGAGCAGGGTGGGGAGCACATTTGTTATCCAGTCAGATGTGGATTCTGCATCTGCGTCCATGTGCTCACCTTGTTCCTTCTTATAAACAACGTTGCGCCGCCCCTTCCATCTAGATAACCACCCACCCATAGCTTCAAAACCCTCATGTTCTAGATGGGTGATTATATTGCTAGCTTTTTTTTTCAGCACTGGGCCAGAAATGCGAGCCCCCTTGGAGACGGCATTTGTTAACCAGAGGTGGAGGGCATCTTTGACTTGTGTGTCCTTACCAGCTGTTTTCCTCTTTCTGCCAGGGTTACTGTTGCTGAGTTAGTCAGACTGCAGCTATGATTTTCTCTTACTGATACATCTGACTTGGCTCTTGGATATCCCAAACTCTGCTGCCACCTTAGCCATTGATGTGCCCAACTGTTCAAGTGCATCAAGTACCTTGATTTTCTCACTAAGGGTAAGATCAATACACTTGCTGTCCACGTTTCAAACAGGAGACCACAGGAAAAATGAAGGAGGAGACTCTATAGGCAAAATACATCATCTAACCCTCCCCCTTAGTAAGAACCTATTTATAATGACTTAATTACAGCCTTTGGCTCTAGCAGACACAGGTGTTAATCTTTTAATGAGTCACAAATGAGCTCCATGGCAGCTGCAGACAATGCCAGGATAATGACTCCTCGTTTTATAATCATCCTCATAAACAGGAGCAGTCGTCCTCAATAAAAGAAGCTGCTCTCATTTTGGAATAATCTCATTGAATTGTACAGCCACTTAATTAGTGCCCTGGGAGTCATCCCCTTTAAACTAACAGCCCCTTTAAGCACATCCCAGTTAAGTGTCTTGTACTGTATTGGTATCCAATCCATTGTGATCTGGTCTCTGTATGGCCTGAACATGGATTTGCCTCACTTTTTTACTCAATTTATTCCCCTTTTGGTTTCCGCCCCCCCTCCTATTTTACTTGGGGGTGACTGGAATCTTGTTTTCAGTCAGTCATAGACCAATCAGATGCTAGGATGATTGGTCTGTCCCCAGTGCAAAGGGCCCTTCATGATATGATGGAGGGGGTCAGTCTTCTTGATGTGTGTCAGGTGTTTAATCCAATGGCTAGACATTACACATTTTATTCTCCACCTCATAAGACTTTTTCTAGGTTGGACTACTTCTTGGTAAGTGTCTTCTGCTTATCAGACATTCTGGCCATGATCTCTACCCCATGGTCCTCTCTGATCACTCCCCTGTCAGTGTCCAGTATTTGCTCTGTGAAGGCCTGCATTGAAGCATGATTTGGTGCCTTAATGCTCAGCTGCTGCATACCTCCCACATTTTATCCCACATACAGCAATTTATCTCCAACTTTCTGGATATTAATAAGGATTCAGTTGACCATCTGGCCATTTTATGGGCCGCCCTTAAATGTGCCCTAAGAGGGGAGTTTATCTGACTCTCTACGGTTTGGGCTAGGAATGGTAAAACCAAACTCAAGTAACTTCTGCATGACATTAGTCATCTGGAAGGCTCTCTGTCCTGTGCCTTGATGGAAGTGGACTAGATTAGGCTACATTTGCTCCGAGCCCAATATTCAGAAATACTAGCCCAAAAAGCTGAGCTTGCACTTCATTGCACCAGGATGCGTTATCTGGAGGTGGGGGAAAGGGCCGGCAAATTCCTTGCCCTTCAGTTGTGCCAAGTTGAAGTGGCTAAGTTTATTCCAGAAATTCAGCCCCAGTCTGCAGCCCAGGTGGTTACCAGTCCTAAGGAGATGGCTGCTATTTTCCGCACTTATTTCATGCAGCTGTATTGCATTAATCCAGCTTCAGACCCTACTCCTGCATCTATTGAGTCCTTCCTGTACTCCATCCCCCTCCCGACTTTGTCACCTGTTGCAATGGCATCACTAGGCTTGTATAATACTGTGGCTGAGGTGGAGGATACCATCTGTCATCTACCGTAGGATAAGGCACCTGGGCCAGATGGGCTTTTGAATAGACTTTATCACAGGCATGCATGCAGAGGGGTAGCACTCTGCTTGCAAGTTTTAACTTCTGGTTTGAGAAGGGTATGGGGGATCCTATTTTTTTAGAAGCCTTAATTTCTCCTATACCAAACCCAGTAAGGATCCACTAGTTTTAGAAAGTTATTGCCCTATTTCCCTCTTAAATTGAGACATTAAGATTCTCTCTAAAATTTTGGCTACCCAACTGGTACCTGTCATGACTAGGGATGTAAGTTTGTCATGGCAGTCATACACGTCATTGATTCCATGACGTTTGATCTTTATTCAGGACTTCCATGACTTTCACTAGTGTCATCAGAATGTAGCAATGATGACAGTGCCACAACATTTACTACTGTTTACTAATGATTTCATGAACAAACAATGCGTCATTAAAACCTCATCCATGACAAACTTACATCCCTAGTCATGACTTCTGTTATCGGGCATGAGCAGGTCAGATTTATGGTTGACCAATTTTCTGGAGACCATCTCTGGAAGCTCTTACACCTCTTTTCCATGTCCAGAGAGAGCAGGTCCCCAATGGCCCTGGTCTCTCTGGACACAGAGAAGCCTTTTGTCCGAGTTGCCTGTAATTACTTGTTTGCTACCATGCATAGATTTGGCATCCCCTTAGACCTTATTAAGTGGGTACAACTTTTGTATACTACCCCGTCAGCCCATATTTGGTGCAATGGCCACATCTCCACTTAATTTCCCTTGCAGTGTGGCACCCGACAAGGTTGTCCCCTTTGTCCCCTTTTGTTTAATTTTTACTTGGAGCCACTTATTCAGCATCTTTGTAACTTAAGTGTTATCCAAGGGATTCCTGTGGTGGGCAAGCATTGTATTTCTTCAGCGTTTGCCGATGACGTGCTCCTACATCTGAAGGATCCCATGCTACTTCTCCCGGTCCTGCTCCAAGAGATAGCCAACTTTTCCAGAGTTTCCTTTTTTATAAATAGAATGTTTCCAAGACTGAAGTCTTTTCTCTGAATAATTTGGTTGGTAAAAAAGATATTGTGAGCTTGGGACTTTCCTGAAAACCTCCGGTATTAACCTATTTGCTGGTCAAGATCACCCGCTCGGTACCAACCATGGTGAAGGAGAATTTGTCTCTACTCATTGAGATACTTAAGACTGATCTGGACTGATGGTCTGCCCTTCCTTTATCCTTATGGGAAGAGTTAACATTCTCAAGATGAATGTTGTGCCTCGTGTGCTGTATCCATTGGGAATGTTGGGCTTTCACCTCTCCAAACTTTGGTTTTCCAGTCTACACCAGTTGTTTAATTCTTTTTTGGGGAAATCGTCATTCATTTGTAGAGCCTATACTAAACTGCCCGCTCCAAAGGTGCATGGGGGTTATCCCTGTCTTCTATATTTTTGTATTATGATACTCAGCACACCAGTAGATTTTTGCAGTGGGGTGTGCAAGGAGCCAAGTCTGGCCACTCTGCTTATACCTCACTCTGGGTGGACATCAAGAGGGCATTAGCTGCATAGGTGGGTTGCTGCCTTGATTGCTTACTTTATCTTCATCCATCTCAGCTTTCCCATCCCCTGTTAGCCACTCCAACAGAGTGGTCACTTAAAGCCTAGGTACAATTGCAGTCCTACTTAGCACTGTCCTGGATCACTGCAGTTCCTAACCTGTCTTTAACAATCATAATTTTAAAATAGGTAATCATCCTATACCAACTTCTTTTTGGCCTCATCTGAGTGCATGCACAATGGTTGACCTTTCCCTTGATGAGAACTTAGTCCATTTTTGAGGGTTACAAGCACGGTTCCAGTTACGGTGCCAGGACGTGTTTAAGTTTTTGCAAATGACTGGCACTATAAGCACCTTCCTGGGTCCCAAGTCCTGGCATCTGATAAAAGCAGAGGGGATAGATTCTCTTTTATCCCTAGCTGGGCAGCCTTATTTGATATCTGTGCTATATAAACATTTTCAGTCTCAGGATCCTCACCTCCCTAATGGGGTTTGTTATTACTGGGTTCACAAACTCCAATTACTGGATGATCCAGATTTTTGGAGGGCACCTTAGCTGAATTTATATAAATATATAAAGCAGGATTGGTTTCAGCTCATGCAGTTTAATATTATGCATGACTTGTATTTTTCTCTTCTAAAGCTACACAAGATGGGTAAACTTCCTTCCCCTTTGTGCACCCAGTGCCAAGAGGCCACTGGTTCCCTTTATCATATGTTATTGGACTGCAATAATATTCATCCCTTTTGGAGCTCCATTCAACAGACCCTGGACCCCTTGTTGGGATGGGATGACCTTTTTTCCTCCCCAGTGCTGTCTCCTGGCTGTCTTCCCTCCTGGTACCTCTAATGTTAAGAGAGCTCTGTTATCTCTGGTGGCAGCCACAGCCAAGTTTGTGTTGTTACTACATTGGAAGGATGTTGATCCTCTCTCCTTTCTAGAATGGCACCACCAGATTCTGGTGGCTCTCCATCAGAAGAAACATATAGCGATAATGTGAAAGAGATCTCACCATTGTAGTAGCACCTGAGAGTCTCTTTATACCCTATTATCCCTTTAGAGCTCCCAGAATTTTATTTGACTGCCTATCATATCCCTTGTCCTTTGCCCGTTGTGGTATCTCTCAGGTTTGGGGTTTTTGCTATTTATGAGGACCGCAGATGAGGGGGTGGGAGGGGAGTAGGGGGTTTTGGGAGGGGTCTTCTTTTTCCCTTTTGTATAGTTTTACAACAGATATTATACAGTCTCACTTTTAAATGTTGTTGTTTTGATGGCTGTTTTTGTTTTCATGTTTTTGTATTGTTTGTTGATAATGTTTAATAAAGCATACTAAATTAATAAAGGAAGAGGTCCTCTCTGAAGAGGAGGAGGAATGGTAGTGGATGGAGACTAAGAGAAAGATCCCTGTCCCTCCCCTGTTTGATACAAAATCTCTGCCTTACCTCACCTGGTTACCAGAATTCAAATAAATAAATTTTGGAAGCTTGTAAGACCCTACAGTTGAAAGAGGTACAGTCCATGGAGTCACTAAATGTGAATCTGATCATATCCATGTCCTCCTCCGCTCCTAAGTGTTTTCCAAGCTTTGTGCACTGTGATCAGTTTATTGATAAGAAATGGGCAGGCTCCAAACAGTGACAACATCTACCAAGGTCTTGGGTGAAGTATTATTTGTTTATGGAGGAGAAATCCCAGAAATGGGAAACCCCTCAAGGTGGTGCATAAGTCTGTTAAGCATAGGACTATACCAACTGAGGGATCTTTGGCCTTAACCTATTCACATGATAAGTGAGTGGACACCATGTGCAGAAGAGCTTTTGTTTCAAGTGGAGTAAATCTTCGTACCTCCTATGTATCTTTTATTGTTTCCAGAGCCTTAAACTCCTGGATTTCAGCTCCAGGTAGTTTTGTTCCCCCAAACTCTGAGGGAGAGAGCATTTTACAGCTGGTATCCATGGCTGCTGCCTTTTTAAGGGGATACCACAGTGGACAATCTTCAAATATCAACTGGTTCCACTTATCATGCTATGTTAGCAATGAGGGATATATGGCTCTGACATTGGGTAGCAGACCAGGTGTCCAAAACCAAGCTCTTTAACCTGTACTTTGAGGGAGGACTGTTGTTTGGATCAGTCCTGAATTACATTTTAAAAGATATTTAGGATAAGAAGGGATACCTACCAGTAACAATGCAGTGGCAGAAAGCAAGCTTGACCCCAGGGGGTTGAGGTGGCTGTCAACAGAGGCAGTTTCAAGGTGGTTTTCAACCTTTTCAGGATTTTCAGAATCAAAGGAATAGGGTATCCTATTCTGTGTTCAAGGGACATGGCAAAAAAGGAGCTTTGGCCTGAAGACATAACAGAGGTGCTGGATAAAGATGTGGCTTCTCACAGTGAAGGTGCATGGGCTCATCTTTGCCCCCTTCCCTTGGTGGAAGACCGCATAATTTTTGTTTGTGATGGGCCTAAATAACATCAGATGCATGGGTGCTACAGATGCTGGCATTAGGTTATGCAATCCAGTTTGTGACAGTTCCCACAATGAGATGTTTCCTGCAATCACCTGTACCAAAGGGTGCAGTCAAGAGACAGTTAGTGTGTCAAACACTGGATCACCACACAGATTGGGGCTGTGGCTCTGGTGCCACCCAACAAAGAAGGTTGGGAATTCTATTTGATGTACTTTGTTGCTCCTAAGAAGTCAATTGGGGGGGGGGATTCAGGTCATTCTGGCCTTGACGCACCTAAACAAATTTGTCTGCCACATACCTTCAAGACAGAATAATACAAGCCATCCAGCCAGGGAATTATCTAGCATCCATAGTCATGAGAGATGCATATTTTCACATCTCCATTTGACAGTCTCACCAAAAGTTCCTCAGATTCTTGATTCTGGGGCAGCACTTCTAGTAAAGGGCCCATCCTTTTGGGCTGGCAACAACTTCCAGGGTGTTCTCAGAGGTCCTCATAATACTGGTTGCTCAAATGAGACAGGAGGGAGATCATGTATATTCCTATCTGGATGACTTGCTCATTCAATCATTATCTGCCCAACTAGCAAGGAAGTCAGTGCTAGGACACTGGAGATACTGAAGTCCCACAATTGGGTAATCAATTGGAAGAAGACTCCCTCTTCCCATCCCAGAACCTGGAACATTTGGACTTGCTATTCAGGAAGGATGAGGGGAAGGTCTTCATCTTGCTAGCAAGGAAGAAGGCCCTCAGGCAAGAGGTTCAGTGATTCAGGAGCCTGTTATCATCTTCGGCTCACAGACTATTATGGATTTTGGAACTGATGACTGCAGCAATAAAACTAGTTCTGTGGGCCAGTTTACACATGTGACCTCTTCAGAACAGAATGCTAGCAGCCTGGTACCTGGCCTTGGAGGAAAACCAACCCATGATCCTGCTTAGTCAACCTCTTCAACAATTTCTGAATTGGTGGAGCACTCCAGGACCCTAAGCAAGGGATCCCCCTTGGATGTTCTGCCAGATCTGATCCTGACAACTGATGCCAGCCTGTCTGGCTGGTGTGCCACCCTATACCAAGTTCCAGTATGAGTTTTTGGTTTGTGCAGGAACAACAGCTACATATCGATGAGTTGGAAATAAGGGCAGTATGACTTGAACACCATCAATTTCACAAGATGGTTCGATCAAAAGCCATGAAAGTAAGGTCAGACAATGCAGTCACAGTAGCATACATAAGCAATAAAGGAGACACAAAGAGCAGGGAGATGCTAGCTGAAGCAACCAATCTGCTACTGTGGGCAGAGAAGAATCTTCTTGCTGTCTTGGCAGATCACCTGGCAGGAGAGTTGAACATCTAGGCTGACTGGCTGAGTCAGGAGACTGTCCATCCAGGAAAGCTGATGTTAAATCTGGAGGTGTTCGACCTTCTGTTCAAAAGGTTTGTTTACCCTCAGATAGACCTGTTTGCTTCCAGATAAAATGCTCAAGTATTGAGTTTCTTCAGTCAGTACCACTGTCCACAGGAAGAAGCAGTTGACTGTTGCAGACATATGGTTTCTGCGGGGAATATACCTTTCCTCCTGTGTCGTTATTCCCCATGGTCATTTACAAAATAAGACACTCAAAAGGAAGTTTTCTTCTGATAGTCCCAGAATGGCCAAGAAGGCCCTGGTTTTCCAACCTAATGAATCTAACTCAGCACATGCCATTTCAACTCCCAATCAAGGGGGACCTTCTTTCCCAAGGACCCATTCTGCATCCAAACCTGGAAGCGATGCAGCTGGCAGCCTGGCTACTGAGATGAGAAAACTGCTAAAATAGGGTTTTTCAAACAAGACAGTGGATACCCTGATGATCGCCAGGAAAGTCTCAACATCTGCAGCTAATGCTTGAGTATGGACCACCTTCTCAGCTTTGGTCAGAGAGAGAAATATCAGGGCTTTAGTAGCTATGGTTCCACAGATTGTGGATGTTTTGCAGGCAGGCTTGGACACAGAATTGACACTGAGCACCTTGAGAGGCCAAGTATCGATGCTTGGAGCCTCCATAGGCTCATCTCTGGGGGCTAACCAGGAGATTATACAATTCCTATGAGTGTTAGCAGAAGCAGACTTCTGTTTTGATCCCCTGTTTCTCCATGGGCTCTGAAGTGTTTTTTTCTTTTTTTGTTTCTCTATTTTCTCCACCACCCAGTCAGCCCTCATTGAGGAGGGTGCCCCAATCCCATCCCTTGATGTCCACCGCCAGCTGTTTTCCACCAGGACTTGACCCTCCCCAGCAGGGCCAGCAGGTGGGGGGTGTCCCAGGCCTCTGCTGAGGACTAGATCCAGTTCAGGCTGGCAAGCACAGCTACTCATGGAGCAGGACCTGTGGCCACCTGCCATCATCCAGCTGCAGGTGAGCTCCCCATTTTCTGGTCCCATGGGAGGTGTGGTGTGCAATGACATCCAGGCATACACCATGCACTCCCATACAATGTGTGCTGACATCTGCCCCCTCTCCCCAATCTTCTGGCCTCAGGTGCCTTTCTTCCAGCTTCTGCCAGGAGATAGGCATGCAGTGGGCTCTACCCAACCCTCCCACCAGTGGAAGAGAGCAGTCCATCGGATGCTCAATCCTCCTTCCTCCAGCCAACCCCCTAAGTCCCTGAGGTTTCTCCTGACCCCAGGTCACCAGCATTGTGGAAGGTGAGGCTTAAAGCTTCAGCCCTCGAGCCAGCTTTGAATCTGGTTCTGAATGCTCTTTGTAAAGAACCCTTCAAACTTCTTTCATCAATTTTGCTTGACATTCTATAAAATTTTTTAAATGTAATATACATTATTAAGAAACATAAAATACAGAAAACACACAAACAATACAACAGTATCAAATAAACACACCTCATAACTCATCCACTCCCCCCTACCCACCCCTCCCTCTCTTGGCAGAGTGGCACCATGTAAACTAGCAATAGGGGGAAATGCATAACTCATAGTAATATCAACCCTAGATTGCTACAAACAACAAATGACAATTCCAAATGGGAGTCATACTGATACTGCTTACGCAGTGCACAGGGTATGCAACCTACTCCATTTCTTATTGAAGGATGAAAGCCGGTTACATAAGCTAACAATCATCTATTCCACTCAAATATTAAATAAGAGTTCCTGCAACCATTTATAGTATGACAAATAGGTAGTGTCAAGCCAATGGTGAAGTACCAACCTTTTAACAGACAGAGAAATTAGGGCCATGAAATATCTATGCTCTTTCACCTCTGGGTTGCAGTAGTCACTCACTATGCAGACATCAGGAGTAAAATCTCCATCTATCCCAAGCAGGGGATCAGCTTTAGACTTAATTAAGGCCCACAAGGGAACTACTTTAGAACACTCCCAAAAAACTATGGAGAAGTGTACCCTTGGCTTGCCCACACCATGTACATAAAGGGTTCATAGGTTCATTGGTATAGTATGAGATCAATAGGCTTATTTTGCCCTTTAAGGAACTCGCCACCTTTTTGGAGTTAAAGGTGGAACTCATTTTTTTGATTATCCATATATTCGTCTAATCTTTTTTTTTAAATATTGATATTTGGACTTGAAACAACCTGGGAGGACAAGCTGCTCCATAATCCCACAATTCTTTGTGTGAAGAAGAAACCTCTTTTAGTTGTTTTTATTTGATCTCCACTGAGTTTCTAACCATCGCCCCTGGTGTTAATGCGACCATCAACCAAAGTCATACCAAGGGTTGCACCAAGGTGATAATTTTTAACTGCTTTTAAAGTTAGACACAGGTCTCCCTGGGTTTGCCTGTATGCTGCTGAATAAAGATTAAGTGTCTTAAGTCTTGTATTATAGTCTTTGTCCATTAGATTTTTTATCCTTTTAGTATATCTCCTTTGTACACCCTCAGTAAGGTTATGACACCTCATTGGGAGTGGTTGATTAGATTGGGACAATAATCAAGATGTGGGCAGATGAGGCTGGAGTAAAGAGGCAATAAAACTTCTTTGTGCCTACTTTCAATGTTTGCTAGGATAGAACCTGTAATTTTATTAAATTTCTTAACGTTCATAACAGTATTTCTTTCAAAGTTCAAATAATTTGTTATTAAAGTTCCAAGGTCTTTTTCCTCATCAATAGTCTGAAGCATAGTAGACCCGAGTTTGTAATCTTTAAATGGATTTCACCTCCCCAGGTGCATTACCTTACATTGTTCTTTATTAAACTGCATCTTAGTTGCATCAGCCCAATCATTAGGAATGTTTAGCTGTCTTTGAATATTGTTAACATTGTTAATAGATGTTACATACCCACCAATCTTACAGTCATCAGCATACTTGGTTAACCACACATGTTCTGAGGGGACCTATGTTTTCCCATCTTCATTAATTTAGAAGGGGAAAAATACAGATTATTCAGAATTTGAAATTGGGTAAACTGTATCGTATCCTGAGATGTGTAGGTATACAGGTCCCACCAAATCTTGCTCCAGTTAAAAGTATATTGGAGAGGTGAGTGTTCCAATACTGAGAAATGACATCTAATTCTTGAAAAATGTTTGAAAATAACACAGAATACAATCTGAAAACTACATGTGGTTGAGAGACCAGGCCTTGCAATGTTTGCAGAAACTCTAGAAGGTTAGTATCCCCAAAGATATTCCCAAAACATTGCAGGATTACATGAAGCAGTTGGTAAAGCTTGAATGCTAACTTATCTAGCTGGTAAAGTCCCAAAATATCCCTAGAAGACAGCAACATGCCATTTTAGAGAAAGATGCACACCCTAATATCCGCAAGGTGAGGCAACCATATTTGCATAAGGACCTTCCCCCCAATTTTAAAATTAAGATTCTGGAAAACAGGTTGCAAAATATCCCACACTTGGTTGTACCTCAGAAATGTACTAAATTTTGAGTGGATCCAGACAGGCTGACCAATTAAAGCGTTACGAAGGTCAGTAGGTAAATCTTTAGAAGCAGAGTACAACAGGGCCCATGGAGTTAGGCCCACCATAGCTATCTGTTCTTGCTCTAAGGCCAACCGAATAGGGAAATAAACTGGAGATCCAACCTCAAGTTGTGGGCAGCACCACCTGAAGTATTTACTGGTGTGACTAGCCAAGTAATACACAACAAAACAAGAAAACCTAAGGCCTCCAGACTCCTTAGGTGCCACTAGTTTGTTATAAACTTGCCTGAGAGTCTTGCCTAACCAAAGAAACTCTGAAATTAAACTATGTAATTTTTTAAACCATGAGTGGGACAGCTGAATGTTAAACATTTTAAGGGGTTAAAAAATATGGGGTAAAATATTAATTTTGACAAAATTAATTCTGCCCCAAAGGGTCAAGGGTAGAGATTTCCAGCAGTGCAAGTCTTGTGGCAGGGTAGTTACCAAATTGTCAAGGTTAAACTCTTGGAGTTGAGAGGTGCTTCTCAAAAGAAATATACCTAAATACTTCAGTTGTTTAGGGGACCAAGACAGGCCAAGGGCAAGAATATTCAATTTCAGAACAGTGGAAGTTAAAGGCACAATGGAGGTTTTATCTAAATAGAGTCTATAGTTTGACAGGGCACTGAATTCTTGGATGGTGGCTAAAGCAGAAGGAATAGCAGTCCTAGAGTGGAAAAGATATAGTAGAATTTTGTCTGCATAAGTGGAGAGCTTTAAATGCCACAAGCCAACTTGCACCCCAGTTATTTGGACTGGCCTTGAGTTTCAGTAAAAGGGGTTCTAAATAGCAGTTAAATAACAGGGGTGACAGAGGGCACCCTTGTCTAGTACCCAAAAATAAGGGAAAGGTAGAGGAAAAGACCCTATTGCAATATATTCAGGCATGCGGGGAGGAATATAGAACTTTAACCCAGTGGAGAAATGGTAAGGGAAAACCAAAGCACTCTAAGGTGGTGAACAAAAAATTCCTGTTAACCATATTGAAAGCTTTTTCTGCATCCAGGTAAACCAAAGCCTCCAGGGTAACCGAATCCCTGGACATGGAAATAATATGGGCAAGCTTATGAAGATGGTCTGTTGAAGAGCAAGAAGGCATGAAGCCAACCTGCTTGGTACAAATAAAGCCAGCCCAGACTTGCCTAATCCTTGAAGCCAGGCTTTTATCTAATATCTTAATGTCATAGTTGAGCAAAGAAATAGGTCAGTAACTAGAGACCCTTTCTAATGCCTTGTCAGGCTTAGGGAGCAGGACAATCATGACTTCAAAGAAGGTGTTATTTGAGATACCATATATATACATATATATATATATATATATATATCAAAATAAGTGATGTAACCATGGAGCAAGCTGTGCTGCAAAGAGTTTGTAAAAATTCAGAGTAAATCCGTTGGGTCCTGGAGTTTTGTGAAGTGGTAAAACATGAATGGTTGACAAAATTTCTGCTTCAGTTAAAGGGGCCAAAAGAGCAGATTGTTGGACTTCGGTTAGTGTGGGGAAAGAGATAGAAGCTAAATATTCTTTAACATCAGAAAGGGAAGGGGGCATAGGCTTGGGGCCATAAAGATCCTGATATTATTTCTCAAGTTCTGAAACAATATCTTTAGGAAATGTTTTAATAGTACCATCATCAGCCAATTAGATAATGGATATAAGCTGAGTTGCCTCCTGATTTTAAAAATGTAGGGCTAAGAGGCATCCTGCCTTCTCACCCTGGTCAATATATTTAGCATGGTTTTTAAAAATAGCATATTCCTCCTGCTCCCATAAAAGTTCAGCACATTGCTCACTAAGCAACAGAAGCTCTAAACAGATGTCATATGGGGTGTTAGGATTCTGAAACTTTTTGAATTCCTGAATACAGCTTAGCAAAGCTGCTGATTTTTCCTCACTCTTTTGTTTACATTTGGAAGCCACACAAATAAGCTCTCCCTGAAGGAAACATTTTAAAGCCCCACTCCACATCCACCTTCCCAGTAGACATAGCATTGTTATGTGAGCACCTCTGTCTTTGTTTTAATATGGGAAACAACATGTTGATCTTTTAAAAGTTGATTGTTCAACTGCCAGGAGGTTTCCTTCTGAATAGAAGGGAACAAAGAAAGTTTAAGCCAAACTAAGGAGTGGTCTGACAGTGCTTTGGGGGAAATCTCACAGCCCAGCCCTCCACCCAGCAAAGCCTGACTAAGAAAATAGTCAATATGAGAGGAAGATCCATGGATCAGTGAGTAAAATGTGAATTCCTTATCCCGAAGATGTAAAACTTCGGGTTAAGGCTCACAAAAGCCTAATAAGTTGGACATTTCCCAGATGGAGCATTGAGTGGAAGACAGGCCAGCCTGAAGTCTGTCCATTCTGTACAGATCCTGGGAAAAGGAAATATTCCAATCTCCTCCAATAATCATAGGAAGAGAGAGGAATGGGGCTAAAAGTGATGACAATTCTATAAAAAAGGAGGGAGTGTTGGTTTTTGGGCCATAAACACAGCCAAGAAAAACCTCAGTACATTCTAATAAGCCTTTGAGAAATATATATCTGCCATGGGGGTCCCCCAAGCATTGTGTACAAGAGAAATTAACATTCCTAAAGATAAGAATGACTACCCCTCTACTGTTTGTACAGTCCCCAGCAGCAAAAAGTTGGTTACCAAACTGTTGACAAAACAAATTGCCCTCTTTTGCAAGAAGATGCACCTCCTGTAGCAAAACAATATTACACTGGAAATTACTGTAAGTGCTTAAGGAGCTGGTAGAGCTTAACCTTAGAACGGGCCCCCTTAACATTCCATGAAGCATATGTAGCTTCTGACACCATAAATTCATACCATGCAAAAGCCAAGCAAATAAAAATCCCCTTCCAATCTCAAAATAAAGGTAAGTTGAGGAGAACCACTCTGCTACACTTCCCCACCAAGAACTAAGAGGCATGTCAAAATACAAGTCAAGAACATTCCATCCCAACCCCCACAAGTAAACCCAGAAAACCACAAGTAACAAACACCCCAACCATCAAAAGAAGAAAAGCAACCCTGAAAAGAAAACAGACCAATATCAACCCCTCTATAAAATAAGCAACACACACTGATAGGTCCATGGTGATCCCATTCCAACAACATCATCCCTTGAGATCCCTCCTGCTTCCCCACTCAAAAATCCCAGTCAGAAGGGCCATGGATAAGCAAATATAAAGTATCACTGTAAGAAATTAAAATGTGGCCCTTCCCAGCAACCAAATTGTTAGCTTATAGGCAAGTTAACACAATGCCCTGGGCTATGCTTAATCTTGTGATACAGAATTCTGATAACTAGTTAAATAATCAGAACGATAAAATGAAACATAGTAGAAGGAAGTACTGTACAAATGAGTCATAATATGAAATCGAACAACTGGAGATAAAATATATAAGGAAATGAAAAATTAAAAAAAATATAGGGAATATGTAAACAGAGAGCACTAGAAACATAAACATAATTAAGCCAAGTAGTTGTAGATTCCAGCCAGAGGGCTCGTAATCAATTACTTTAATCCAGCTTAAGGTGCTAAAATAAAAGGCAGTTTGTGATTCCACATGGTACCATGGCAAAAGGAGAAATAAAATGTCAGTTAGGTCCAGATTGTGGTAATAAAATGAAAGACAATCTAAGGGGCCACAGGGCACTTTGGCAAAAGAAAGGTAGAATACCAGTCACAGCCTCCGATCAGGACACCCAAACAAATACTTGCATGTTGAAAAGTCCTATAACAGGTCCTGATAATCAGGAAGCAAATAATAAAGAGATCCAAGCTGAAAGGTGCCCAAGAAATTAAATATATCAATATGCCCTACTTGATCAATGTTCACACTTTGACAGAGAAAAGGCAGAGTTTTACAAGTGTTACTAGGCTACAGGAGAAAACCTGAAAAAAAACTAAAATTTGGAACCAAACAGGCATACCATCATGAAGATCCAACTATGACATGGAGGCACAGTCTTTAACAATGAAAAGAGAATCCATGACAAATTAAAGCAATCTTCCTTCCATTATTGTCCAACAGCAGTTCTCAAAAAGTTCCAGAGAATCCAGAAGGAAAAGAGGAAGGGGCTTATCCGAAGTTGAGTGGAAGCGGTAGATTAAGTTCCAACCTCGATAGCAACTGAACAGGGAAATTCCACGGTATAACCGATAACAATATAACACAAGAAAGAGATCCCAATGAGGACTGTAATATGAACCAAGATGAAGCCAGTAGGTTAACTGCAGAAGGTGTATTAAATGCCGGCCAACACACATAAGCAGTCTCTCTCTTAACAAAAGCCATCAGCAGAACTCCAAGAATTCCAGATAGTCCAATATAAAGAAAAGATGACCAGGAATCTGGTTGAAGGGGCAAGTATAACTCCAACAACAACAGCCGATAAGCAGTCAAAGTCCACCATATATTGGACAGAAAATAGGCAAAGGAAAGCAGATCGAACATGAATTGTAGATCGAACTGGAAAGGAACAAGTCAGTTTACTTTAGTAACTGTGTTACCTAACCAGTCAGTGATCTTTAAATAGTTCAGGCAGTAGCTCTTTCAGCTCAACAGCTGCTTTATTTGATGTATCAAATTATTTCTAGGAATCATTCACAAAAACTTGCAAGCTGGCAGGGTACACCATCTTAAACCATATACCAGCCACAATCAACTTTGAGACAGTAGGGTGAAATGTGGTATGCCTTTGCTTCACTGTGATGGGGAGATCTTGGATAGTCGGAAGATGGGTGCCCTCAAAAGACACCTCTTTACAATCCCTAACCTTGTTTAACAGGTGTTTCCTGTTCAAAAAATTTAGGAACCTAAAAATGAAGGGTCTGTGAGGCAAGTCATCTGATGGCTTAGGTTGCAGTGAGCAATGAGCACACTCAATGAGATAAGTTGCACTGCATGGTGAGGGTCCAGCAATCTTGGTTACCAGCTTTTGGGCAAACAAAAGTGGGTCAGAGCCTCCTGCCTTCTCAGGGAGCCCAATAATAACAATGTTATTCCTGTGGCTCTGACCCTCTAAGTCCTCACGTCTTGCTTCTTGTTGAATACTCTTTTGCTGGAGCACAACTGGCTCAAGATCTATTTTGTTCTTTCATTTTTTGATAGAACAGGTATGTGCCTCATTATCTCCAACGTGGCTGGTAAGCTCCTCCACAGAAAGCTGCATTGCCTTTAGTTCTTTTGTTAGCCCCTGCAGGTCTTCTTTGAAGGGGGAGAAACTCCAATAAAAAGTGCTCCTCCAATAATGGCATTGGTGCATAGGTAGCAGAAGCTGAGCAACCAGAGAAAGATACATGGATCTTGGATCTCTTAGAACTTTTGTCATGAGTGGATGGCGCTGTATGTCTGGGAGGTGCAACCTTCATTTTGGTGTCCATGTCTGAAAAAAACCTAGTCGAGTTCACAGCCAAGGATATATGGAGAAAATACAGGTATAGTTTGCAGAGCTTCTAGCACCTTAAACAGAGAAGAAATGGGATTTTCAGCATGGGAAAGCTGGAGCTCAAGAGAGAAACAGCTAGCCGGTTCTTCACATCATGTGACTCCTTGACATTCTGTCATACAAGGTGTGTTTTTTGATTGCTATGTGCTCAGCCAGAAAGATCTGTGAGCTTCAAGCCTTGTCCCACAGAGAACCTTACCTTATCATTCATAAGGACAAGGTGGTTCTGAGAATGATTCCATCTTTTATTCCAAAAATATCTACATCTTTTCATGTGAATCAAGAGACCTGTCTTCTATCCTTCTGTCCAAAGTCAACTCATCCAAAAGAACAAGAGTTGCACAAACTAGATTTATGAAGGACAGTTAGGACATATCTTAAGGGAACTGTAGAGTTCATGAACTTGGATAGTTTGTGCTCTTTGGTGCAGCAAAAAAAGGTCAAAAAGCCTAGGGTACAAGAAATTTGGCTTCACCAGGTGGAGTACAAGCTTTCTGTGTATGCTGATGACATCTTATTACATTTATCTTACCTACCTGACAACTTCAATCCCTGCTGCTTTAGCAGAGATTGAAACAGTTAGGACAACCACTGCTTATCAATTAAACTTGGCAAAACAAGTGTTTTATCATTATGCTCTTTTGTTGTGGAACTAACTATTACTGACATACTGTAGGACTTTAGCGAGTACCCAAAACACTCGGATATATATATTTTTTTATTTCACTGCACTTATCAAAATTACGTACATTGAATATTGATCTCCTATTTTTTTCTATTAAGCAAGCTTTACATAGATGGTCTTCCAACCCATTTTCTTTATGGGGATGAGTAAACATTATTAAAATGAATATTTTACCCCATCTTTTGGGGATGTTAAATATTATTTTACCTCATACTAGGTTTAGACAAGTGCAAGCCCTTTTGAACCTTTTTGTATGGCAGGATAAATCTATTAGGATGGCTTATCATAAACTTACCTTTCCTAAACAGCTGGATGAACTTCATCTTCCTTTTATTTTTATTATTTCTCTCTTCAGGGTTCCAAGTATTTTAAATGGGGATGCTCTATCTCAGGGGCTCTTGCTGACCCCTATGAGCCACAACAGTTAATTCTAAAAAATGCCCTTTGTAAAGGTTTTTATATTCAATCTTTGACTGTTCTTTACACCCCCCTCTGCTCTCCCTCACCCACTGAAAAATTTGCCTGTTTATTGGTCTTTGCATGCTCATGCACAACTTTGTCATATTTTCATATTTCTGCTACGCATAGTTTAGCTCAACCAATTTTTCTTAACTCTAATTTTAAAATTGGCAACTGTCCTATTCATATTCACTTTCTCCCCTTAGAAAGTAATACTACACTTCTTAATTTATAATCTATGGACTGACTATTAGATTTCCACACTATCTAGTCTACTTGCCCCCAACTATTATTTTAAATACTTACAATTATCTCAATTGATATTGTCTCATCTTGGTTCCCATGCTTGGATCAATTTTCATCAGCACCCATTTTAAGAAATGATTTAGGTTGTGGGCTCTTCTCACCCTATTACCTACCCATTTATGCAGTGTCATTTAGACCCTTGATCCGGTTAAATTTGGAGGAACTTGTTACTATTGGCACAATAGTGTTCAAGGAGAGTGGACTCCTGCTGAGTGACAGAGTTTGAATGGATAGATACAAATTTATTAAACAGGACCATTACAGACTCACAAAATTTAAAATATTGCATAGCCTTTGTTTCCTCCCTCAGAAACTCTGCATTATGGGTCGATGGCTGAACCCATCTGTACCAGTGTAAAAATGAAGTTTAGCTCTCTTTATCATAGTTTGTGAACTTGTGAGAAGGCCATGCCATTCTGGACCAATATAAAATCCTGATTATATCCTTCTTTTGACTTGGCTGAGGTCTTTATACCTAAAACTTGCCTATTGGGCTACTACCAGAATCTCTCATCAGGTTATAAGAAAGGCTTTATGGCCCTAATAGCTGCTGCTGCTGCTGCTAAGATAGTTTTGTTATGGCACTCACATGATGACAAAATTCTCACAAGGTCAGAATGACATGCTGAAATGCACAGCGCCTTAAATATGGAATTACATATCACTAATATTAGGCATATCCATCAATCACTTTTAATAAAACAGGGACTATTGTACGCCTGATTAATTACTGTGTAATTTGGTTGTTTGGTTCACAGATCCCCTTATATCTTTCATTTATCAGTTTTCATTAATTTACCATGAGCTCCCTCTTTGTTTTTATGTAATCACTGTATATGATGTTATTTTAGACATTTCTATTTGGGGCAGTACCTCATGGCTGGGAGATTGGGGTTTGGAGAGTTACTGTTTTGTTTTTCATCTTTGGATTTTTTCTTGTGATATATGTGGATTTACTCTTGCTTGTTCTGTTAATTATTTGCATTCCAGTTGGCTTTTTCATGATTGTATTGTTATTGATAATTAATAAAGTATACTGTACTTAATAAAAAAAAAAAAGCCTCCAAGGCCACCTTGGCAAGGCGGGTGAAAGCATGTATTACAAAGGTATATGTGGCAGTAAAAAAGAAGGCTCTGGCTCTAATCAAAGCTCACACCACCAGAACTTTAGCTACTTCCTGGGCAGAGGAAGGGGAGGCATTTGTGTTAGAACTGTGCAAGGTAGCAACATGGTCCTCCATCCACACATTCACTAAACACTACACACTGGATGTTCAAAGCCCCGCTGATGCGACCTTTGGTCACAGAGTTTTGCAGATGACAGCAGATAAATTCCTTTTCCCATTTGGTTGTATTAGGGACAATATTCTCCCAGACCCAGCTGGAAAAAATGTACTGTGTATTAGAATCCATATGTATTAACTACCCATGGAAAATTTGGAGCACTACAGAAAGAAATAATTCCTTCACACTTACCATAATTTCCTTCTCTGTTAGCCCCAACATTGTCAGTGGGGCTTGTCCTGCATTTTTGTGCTAAATGTTTACTTTCTATCCTATCCTTGGTAATGAGATGAATTGTACATCTCTATTATAATGATAATTAAGCCTTTTGGTTTCAGTGCTTGATCCTGGCCGTCTGCCCACCCCATACTCCTAATCAGCATAATTTTGCATAATTTTGTTTGTTTTTGGTTTTTTTTTCTTTGTTGTTGCTTTTTGACAAATTATAGAGAAAAAATTGTCCTCATATATTGTATATATTTCCCTTCATAAATGTGCCTTGTAGGGGACATTCTGGTTTTTGAGCTAAGAACAGGTCGTATTATGACAAGAAAAATGTCTTATGTTTTTTGCCTTGTAATGGAATAGATATACTATTGTTAATGTGTTATTATATTTGGTGTTTTATTAATAAGGGAATGCACTATCCTGCTACATGTCATGTTGTGTAGTTCCACTGGTCCCTGCAGTGGGGCAGGTCATTGGGTAATTTACCCTTAAATGGAGCCAGGGTATTTATTTCTGACTGTTTACCTCCCTCACTAAGGAGAGCAGGGAGCAGTGGAATCACCACATAACAATCAGAACCCTGCATTTATAATGATCTAATAAAATATTGTAATTCAATGCACCTGGTTGTAAAACAATATAAGAACACAAGAGGGCACTGGGTAACAGATCTCCTGAGGAAGAGGTTTGAGACCCCGAAGCACAAAGGTTTTGTCACAGTGTGGGAGCTTGAATTTGTTTGCATTGTGCTTTTCACTTGTACTACTGACATGGTTATGGATGTATGTAGTACTTTCTAAGTACCATCCTAACACAGTAAAGAAATCTTTCTACTTGAATTTTAAGTTTCAAGTGCATTTTTTCTATGTTGACTGCATATATATTTTTTCTGCACCCTCTCTAGTTCATGAGCGCTGTCTTCAACTGTAAAAGAACAGTCCTCTCCTGGGACCCTGGCTCCTGCTTGAGAATATTGTCCACTATAACCAGGTATGTCCATTTTTACCTTCAGAAATGTTTTGGTTTGAAAACAGTGCTGACATTCTTCTCTGATGTTGTCTGCTGATGTGCAAATTAAGCTATAGAATATTTGATTACAGGTACAAAAGTTAATAGGTTGATATTTCTGAACAAAGAGTGATGCCTCTCTCTTACATGTTAGTGATTTCACTGTTTATAGTTATTTTGGTGCTATATGCTTTCTATGGCTCCTACACACAATGGGGCAGAGTGGCTATGTGCTGCATATGTATAAATAAAAAAAAGTAAGCACCTAGACAGGATGGTCCAAAACTTTATTTTAAAACAGTGCAAAAGTGCAAAATCTTTGCTCAACACCATTGTAGTGCGGTCCCAGAGAAAACTTCTTATGTTTCACTCAGTGCAACTCACCAAGCATCTCTGATGAAGCTTGGCATGTTGTACTGAGTGAAACATAAGAAGTTTTCTCTGAGCCCACACTATAGTGGTTTTGAACCCACATTTTGCAGTCTTTTAAAATAAAGTTTTTGACCATCCTGGCTGGGTGCTCACTTTTTTCAGTTAAACTTCATGTTTTATTGACAGCACCAGCCACCATCGCAGTGCAGCTTTTCGTTTGATTTTGGAGCCACGTACGTGTGGCACGGAGCCACTTTACACCCATTGTGCCCCCCACGCTGGACTCCTCAAATGGTACACATAGCCCCAAGGCACCCGAGCCCCTGGCCACGTGGACAGCAATGTGCCAGGGTTGGGAGGGGGCATATCCACACTACACGCCATACACCAATACACACAGTGCAACAGGCAGTGGGGTACAGAGGTGGAAAGGATACACCAGGAGGGATCTTGCCATAATGGCTGGATGTGGCCATACCTGTGCACCCATAGGGTCTCTGGCACAGCAACTTCATCTGGGCACAAGCACCCCAACATATGGAGCCCCCCATGTTCCTGTTGCACAGATACCCCACTGCTTTTGTATGCCCTGGCCACAGTGCAGGCTGCAGGGGTGGTGTCTGTCAGGCATTGCTGCCAACTGACCGATGGCCATAGCACTACCTGCCAGGTCCTGGGGTGCTGTGATTGGTGTGGCAGGGGGTACATGGATGTTTGCAGTCAGTGGTACCACTGTCCTAGGGCCGGTGCCCCACTGTGTGTGAGGGGTGGTTCACTGCCGGGGTCAGTGCTCCACACAGTATGTGGACAGCAAGTGGGCAGAGGTGGTCTGGGGTGAGTGCTGCCCCATTCTGGGGTTGGGAGTTGCAGTACTCCCGTTAGTGGGGTATGCCTCCAGGGCAGGCATGGAGGGAGCTGTTTCAACACCGGTGGCCACTCGCATGGTCCATGGGTGCTTCCATGGCTCCTTGCCCTGCACCTAGTGCTTGACCCTGGTGCTATGCTGTCCTGCATGGGGGATCCACTCTGGTCCCAGGCAGTCAATTTTATTGGTCATCCACCTGGTACCACAACTCTGCCTCTATCCACTCACATGAACCTGCATGCTGGGGGGGCATGACCATGGATAGGTGGCCAGTGATCGTGCATGCCACTGGTACGCACCTGTCCATATGTGCAGAGCTGTGTGGGTGGGTTATGCACCTCAGGCATGTAATTCCCAACCATTAGTGCATAGGCACCAATGTAAACAGTTTTTTAGTCTTGTACTAGCTGGTTGAGAAGACTGGAGAAGATTCAGCACAGGAAAAATGCAGAAAGCAAAAAATTCTTTCCATCATGACACCCAAAAGCATGAGATAGGGAATAATTTATTATGTCGTCTTTTTGAATCAGTGAATAAATGAGAGTTCAGGAGCATAAGTGTTCAAAACATGTGCATATTTTTTATTCAGAGCCTTCAATTTCATAAATCCGTAACTCCAAAGTTTCAAGATCTTTCTGCTGATCTCTTCTTCAGGGAATAGGCAAAAAAATACAAAATTGCACTTTTAGTGTATTTTAATAGAGTAAAGCAACACATTAATTTATAGTTTCATCAAACTTATTTAAACTGGGAGTGAGAAAAACTCCATTACCATTCTTAAATCACAAGGATATGGACAGTCTTCTATTTGTTTTTGTGTTATATTTTTCAGTTCTCTGCAACATAAGGAGAAAAGAATTTCCTCAATAACAAATGCATATTTCTAATATTTTCCTTATCTGAACTTTTTGGATCTTTTGAACAATTTATTTTATTGTTAATGTTCTCTAATTCTGTCAAGTTTACTTTTGAGATCATTTTGTGATGAAAGTAATTACTCCTTATTAACATTTTCTCTTCTGTTATTTTTTATGGTAATAATATTTAATCTTACCCATCTTGTTTTAATTAGTTATACATTGTTCTTAGTCTGCTCATTCATATGTTTTATAGTCCTTCTCAGAATATGTTTCTTCACTGTAATTTAAACAAGCACCTTAGACTTCATAAAGAGTTAGTTAGTGGTTTCATAGTGCAGCCAGGGCTGGTCTAACAGAACTCAGAAAATGCTCCCCCTGGGAGAGTTGCCCCTGATGTGGCAATGTGCAGTGGTCCCCCCTTCCCAGCTCTGATGTCCCCAACAGTATTGTATTGAAAATCCTCATGGTGGTATAGTGGCTCCCCTCCATGACACCCATGCTGCCAGTACTAATAATGCATATAAATAATCCCTGTCCTGACCACGATGTCCCTGATACTTGGGTTTAATAACCCCCCAATACATGGTGGTCCAGTGCTCCCCCATTCCCAATGCCACTGGTACAAATAATGTATAGAAAATAAATCACTTTCCTCACCCCTGAAGTCCCCAGGACTAATTATTAATAACCCCCTCCCCATTTCTTGTGGTCTAGTGGAGCCCCACCACAGCAGGTAGTGCCCACCACCCCACTCCACCAACCATAACAGAGCCAAAAACTGGCACAGCCCACCTCTCACCTCCGTGGCTGGCCACCGACTGAACTGTCAGTGAGCATACTGTAATTTACACATAACTATACAGTAAGCTCAGTGACATTCAGTTGGTGGCCAGCTGTGGAGGTGTGAGAAGGGCTATGTTGGTTGCTAGATCTGTTATGGGCTGGGGGAGATGGGTATGTGGCATTAGGGTCTCCTTCCCAAACTCCCCACCCTCACCTTCCATGCAGCAAAAGGAAAAAAAAACAATAGGACTTGGTGTCTCAGGAGTCTTTGCAAATCACTGGTGGGGAATTTCTAGGGGTTGTCAACCCTAATGCCCACACTGTTACCTCAGCAAACAATGTCAAACATTTTTTGGGGCCCTGCATGAAGAAAGCTACAACAGATTTTGTTGGCAAGACATGGTGAGACATACCTCTCTACCTTTGAAAAGTGTATCATATGAGGCATTGGCTTGCAACTGTACCTTACACTTTGGACAGGAGGCTATGTGCTGATGTGGAGGGGATGGGTGTTAGGGTTGACAATTCCAAGGAAGACCCCGTCAGTGATTCACCAAGACTCCAGAGACCCAAACCCTATTTTTTTTTCTTTTGCTGCTTGGGGGCTGGGGTTGGGGAGTTAGGGTTGGAAACCCTAACACCAGATTTCCCTACTTTTATGGCATTAAGTTGAACCCTAACGGATGCATTAACAAAGTTTTTTTGCAAAGAATGTTTTATGTATACATACATATAAATATGTACAGTAGATGCAGATGTAGATGTAGATATATAGAATATGCTATAGAAATAAGGTAAGTGGTAGTGGGTGCAGGTTGTGGGGACCATGCGGTAGATGGGTGTGTGCCTTGGGAACCATGGCAATTCACTTTTACACAGTCCCCATGTGGTGGCTGGCAGATGCTTGACTACACTGCTGGGGACTGTGTATCATGTGTGTCCTGGTGCCAGGGCTGTCACCACCTGGGATCCAGGTCATGATGCTCCAGCCATTCCAACCCCCCACCCAGGCCAACTGACTGTGCCACTGTGTATGACACCTATGCTGGGTGCCTCCTCAGCTCCCACTCATTACCGCCATGTCCTGTTATCCTCTGTGGCACCCCCACTGCTCCATCAACCCCTGGTCATCATCTTTCAAGCATATTAAACCCCCCACCTCCATGGCTTGTCTAGGCTTGGACCTGGCAAGGAGGATTGACAGGACCCGTCATCAAACCCCTCTGGTTCACCACATGTTTGACACAACCCAATGGCTGTGGCAACTCTCATGACTTTGGCACAGGGACCCCCTGATTTATAAAATAGGGTGCAGGGTCACTGATGCACCCAGAGTTTTCCATAGCCACAGATTGGTTCAAATTGCATCTGTCCAAGGCCCATTAGAAAATCAAGCCCCAAGAGCTTTCCATTGCATAGTCCATTTATACAGTAGTGAGGTAGAGTAGGTGGGACCTAACTCCCTGACACTGCTGCCCTTTCCCTAACTTGCTAACAACATATATACTCCCCTCTTCCTCACCCCAGCCCCTCTCTTCCAAGGTCCCCCAATTACTAAGACAACTTAAGCCTCTTACGTGTCCACTTCTATTTTACTTCCTCCTCCACATCTTCCTCTACTGTGCCTCCTCCCCACTCATCTCCTCTCCCCCTTCTAATATAACCTAGCCCTATATCCTGCATCTCCCCTCCTTCCTTTTTCCCACCTTCCTTCCCCACCCTCCTCCACCTCTGCCCCTCCCCACCACTTCTTCCCTCCTTTTACCACCCCTTCACTTTCTCCCTCCCAGTTTTCCACCTCTCTACCTTGCCCCACTGCACTCTTCCTCTCACACTCCATAAAAAATTATTTGTTCCCTTATTGTATTTCAGACAAGAGATGTTTCTTAAAACATGTCTTGCTAGCTACTCTGCACCTGTTAATCTACTTTGAGATTATCTATGTTTTGCACATTATGTTATTTTACTGTAAACAAACCTTATGTATTTACCTGTTTCTTGATTACTGTTATTCTACTGTTCTGATTGTGCGACATGGAACCTCTGTAAATGAGCCTCTGGCTCAAAGGTAATTCTGAAATGTAATAAATAAATGAATACAAATAAAAGTATTTGAGTTTGATCTATGTTTTTTTTAAATTTGGCTTTTTTATTTTGTAAAGTGTATGGGATTTTTTGTGATGTGTATTGTGTGCTTTTTTTTGCTTTTGCTATAAAGTTACTAGTTACAAGAACATGGTTGCTAGGTACACAACATTATGGTACTGAGAATGTGTGCTGTGATTGGGCATCTTTTGTGCATGGGCATGTTGGAGATTTAATAAAAAAAGAAGTCACTGTAGTTTTAGGTAACCCTTTTTACTTTTTAATATGTCTTTGTACAGTAGTTACCTGGTTGATTCTGCAATTTGATTTGTGTTGTAAGTCCTGTATTTGGTGAAGTTGCTGGTGGCACTGAAGACATGGAGAATGAGAGATACAGTATGCAGGCTGGAATGATTAGTGAGCGAGCACTGCTGTTCATTTTCTTTTTCATGTTTAATCATTTTTTTATATCTGGTTGATCCTTCCATTTAAATCATCTGGTTGATCCTGCATTCACCAAATGGTACCAGGCTGGCAAAGGAAATTAATTCAGAAGAGAAAGAGAGAGAGAGGAAGCTGTTAGCTGGAGCAGTTACCATACTCTACCAAGTGAGTGAAGCGGGTGGTAGTAGTGATGACATGCTCCAATGGAAACAAAGAAAATACAAGCATGTCAGGTCAGAAATTATCATTTTAAAAATCTGTGCTCAGTGAAATGTTTGTTGGCAAACTTGTTTTTTGTATGAAAAACAGAGCATGAGGAGTGGTAGCAAAGGCAGACATGATCTAGGAGGGGCAAATCGGATGCCCCATCACCTCTGCTCTCCAACATATTACCTCCAAAAACCATATGAACACTACAACAGCTATCTGCCTCTATCTCTGAAATCAAACAAAGAGGCAGAAGACACTGCAGAGCAGGATACTCATGCACAGGAGCTAGCACAACAAAACTCCCAAATCAGGAACCAAAACAAAAAAGCAAAAGGAACAAAAACTTCTGATCATAGGAGACTCCATGATTCAGGGAGTTGATACCCATCTCCAGCCAGGGGTAATGGTCAGATGCCTCCCAGGTACATCAGCATGGAAAGACACTGACCGCATTGCTAAAATTGTTCACAAAGCAGGAGAAAACACTGATGTCCTAGTACACATAGGGACAAATGATCTCACCAGCCAGTCAGTTGTGGAGACCAAGGAACACCTGACCAGGCTGGGTGATAAACTATCATCCATTTCATGCAGCATCTCCTTCTCTGAGATCCTGCCAGTCTGGGAGAGGGAGGCAGATGGACTGAAGGTCAGAGAAGGGGCGATAGGGGAGCTAAACACATGGCTCAAGGGCTGGTGCCAGGAAAAAGGACACAGATTTGTAGGGAACTGGCAACAGTTCTGGGAGTGAAAGTTCTTTAAATTTGATGGACTGCATCTGACTAAGGAGGGAGTCAGTGCATTGAGGCAGAATTTTGATGTCTTTGCAGAATATTTAAACCAGCAAATGGGGAGAGGGGTGCAGTACCCCATACGTCAAATGGGAAGAACACCCTTCCCCCCTCAGCTAGTGGTCAAACAGGGATTCAGCATTTTTGCAGTTCATTTGCATCACCAGGTAAGAAAAAAGGTTTGTCTCCCCATATGATGCACTGGGGGTAATGCCAGACCTCACCCAACAACTAACACACCAAAACCTGACCAATGGAAAATCATGTACACAAATGCTCACAGCCTGGGAAATAAGATCCCAGACCTGCAGGCAATAATGTCAGAGGCTAAACTGGACATAGTAGCAATTAGTGAGACGTGGTTTACCAGTAACCACACTTGGGAGACTTCAGTACTTGGCTATGTATTGTTCAGAAGAGACTGAGGTGCAAAAGGGGGAGTGGCTCTGTATGTCAATGAAAATATCAAAGCTACAGAAATTCAGAATACACATAAGGAGCCAGAAGAACTGTGGGTCACCCTGAAAACAGGAAATGGGACAGCCATAAGAACTGGGGTTGTCTACTGGCCCCCAGACCGGGGGAGGACATAGACACATTACTGTTAGAGGATATACAAAACATGACAGCTAAAGGGAGGTTCTGATAATGGGAGACTTCAACATGCCAGATACAGATTGGTCAATATCAGTAGGAACATCTGCCAGAACTAGACACATAGTGGATTCCTGCAGGGAGGGCCTCAAACAACTGGTAAAACAACCCTCAAGAGACAGGGCTATCCTAGATCTAGTACTGACTAACAGGGAAGAGATCACAGATCTCCAGGTAAAAGGTCACCTGGGGGCCAGCGACCATCACATGGTATGGTTCAATTTGGCTACTACATCTAAATCATCCCATTCCAAGGCCAAAATATGGGACTTCTGAGGAGCTGACTTTGATAAGATGGCCAACAGAGTTAAGCTAGCCCTGGCAAAAGAAACACAGGTGAGGGGTACAGGCAAAGTGGGCAAGCATTATGGATGCAATACTTGAAGCAACATCCCATTGTGTTAGACAGAAAAGGAAGTGCAAAGAAGAAGGAAACCACTTTGGTTCTCAAATACAGTAGCAGAAAAGGTCAGAGCTAAAAGGCTGGCCTTCAGGAAATATAAGGGAACACAGCGGGATGAAGATAGGAGGCATACCAAACTGCCCTAAGGGAAGCAGGGAAGGCAGTAAGGCAGGCAAAGTCCCAAACTGAGGAAACACTAGCACAAACAGTAAAGAAGATGACAAGACTTTCTATAGATACATTAGTGAAAGGAGAAAGTCCAGAGGGGGTATTGCTAAGCTTAATGGAGAAAAGGGAGCATGTGAGGAGGAGGACCATGTAAAAGCATCTATCCTAAATAGATACTTTTGCTCAGTATCTACTGAAGAGAAGGTAGGGCAGGGCCCACAGCTCAGCACCATGGACACAGGGGAAGGGAGGTGAGCACTACTCCCTTCACAAAAGAAAGGGTCCTACAAGAGCTTGCTAAGCTCAGGGTGGATAAGGCAATGGGACCTGATGGCATACATCCCAGGGTACTTAAGGAGCTAAAGGTGGAACTAGCAGAGCCATTAGCAGAACTGTTTAGTGAGTCTCTGAGCACAGGCGAGGTCCCAGAAGACTGGAGAGGGCTCATGTGATCCCGCTCCACAAGAGTGGTAGCAGGAAGGAGGCAGGAACTATAGACCAGTCAGTCTTACCTCAGTAGTGGGCAAGATTATGGAGGCACTCCTTAAGGAAAGGATAGTGCAACACCTGGAATCCATAGGGCACTGGATCCAAGACAGCATGGGTTTATGAAAGGAAGGTCCTGTCAAACTAATCTCATAGATTTCTTTGACTGGGTAACCAGAGTGGTGGACCAAGGGGGAGCAGTTGATGTCGCCTACCTTGACTTCAGCAAAGCTTTTGACACTGTTCCACATAGAAGATTGATAAATAAGCTAGGTAGGCTCGGGTGGGTCAGAAGTTGGTCAACTGGGTGGCAAACTGGTTGATGGGCAGAAAACAGAGAGTGGTGGTAAATGGTATACAGTCAGAAGAGATGCAAGTCACAAGTGGGGTACCTCAGGGATCAGTCCTGGGGACAGTCCTCTTCAACATCTTCATTAGTGACCTTGCAGATGGACTAGAGGGTAAGGCTTGTCTGTTTGCAGATGACACCAAAATCTGCAACAGAGCAGATGATCCAGATGGGGTGGGAAGAATGAGAAGAGATCTGGATAAACTAGCAAAATGGTCAGAAGAGTGGCAACTGGGATTTAATGAAAAGAAGTGCAAGATCATGCACATAGGAAGAGAAACCTGAAGCCACCTATAGGCTGGGGAGGAGTTGCTAGCAGTCACAAAGGAAGAAAGAGACTTGGGCATCATCATCACTGATGACCTGAAATCATCAAGCAGACCTCTAAAGCAGTAGGTAAGGCTAGGGGGTGTTAGGGTGTATTAGTAGGGGTATCACAAGTCGTAAGAGGAGGCAATAATCCCTCTTTACAAGACACTGGTTAGGCCCCACTTGGAGTACTGCGCAGTATTGGAGACCACACCTTCACAAGGACATTAACCAAATTGAGGCAGTCCAGAGAAGGGCAACCAAAATGGTGCAGGAACTGCATCAGAAGACATATGAGGACAGATTAACAGAGCTTAATATGTATACCCTTGAGCAGAGGAGGGAGAGAGGTGATATGATTGAGGCATTCAAACACCTTAAGGGCATTAACAAGGTGAAAGAGTCTAACATGTTTAAATATAAGAAAAATAGCAGGACAAGAGGACACAGCATGAGATTAGAGGGGGGCCGATTGAGAGGGAATGTGAGGAAATTCTTTTTCACAGAAAGGGTGATGGATGCATGGAATGGCCTACCTCAAGAAGTGATGGCTATGAATACAGTGCAGGGCTTCAAACAGGCATGGGATAGGCATAAGGGAGCAATACAAATGAGTATGAATAGATAGGCCACTGACAGAGCAATGGCCAATGGCACATTTATAAGGTAGAAAAAGAAATGGGCAGACTGGATGGGCCTTGCGGTCCTTATCTGCCATCAACTTCTATGTTTCTATGTCTATGTTTCTATCTGAAGCCATGGGGAAGGAAGGAGAGAACACATAGTGTGTTGAATAATGTGTAATGTGTATACATGCATATAGATATAAATATAGCTCTAGAAATAGATAGAGACAGAGATATAGATGGATATAGATACAGATATAAATATAGACACAGATGTAGATATAGTTATATATTAATTGCAAAACACTATGTTAATGCTGACATTAGGGTTGAAGAGTGCAAAGTGGACAAAGTACAAAAATGAAAAAAATGTAGGATTTTGGCTCCCTCAAGTATTGGTGAGTCAGTATTGGGGTCTTTCTTGGGGTTGTCAGCCAGTGCCTCATAGTGAGGGGGTGAGGAACAAATAACAAGGGTACTTGAAGGGGTGCAGACAGAGGGAATAAATGGACATAGAAGAATAGAGGGAAGTGAAGGAAAGTCAGATTCTAGGTGGAGGGTGGTGTCTCTGAATGCGTGGAGTCTTGGAAACAAGATGGATGACCTACAGGCACTATTAGCAGACAGGAGTTTGGACATAGCTGCAGTAACCAAGACTTGAACAACATCATACCATGACTGGGACCTTTTGATCCCTGGATATAAACTGTATAAGAGGGGCAGGGTAGTTGGGAAGGGGTGGTAGTTTATAACAGGGATGGAATAACTTGCACAGGGGAAGAGTCGGAGGAAGGGGAGATGGAGGCATTATGCGTTTAGTTAAGGTCCAATAGAGGGAGAAAGGTGAGGTTGGGGATGGTTTACTGACCACCCAATCAGGATAAGGAGAGGGACAGGGAACTGATCTCACAAATATTGGAAGATGCAGGGAAAGGAGAAGTGGTAATTGTGGGGGGACTTCAACCTGCCAAAGGTGGACTGGAGCATACCCTCAACATGTTCTAGGAGTCGAGTGATCCTAGAAGGATTGCAGAGTAGGTTCCTGACTCAGGGTGTCACTGAACAAACAAGAGCTGAGGCAATTCTTGACCTGGTGCTCCAAAATGGGGAACATGTACAGGAAATAATGGTCAGGGAGCCACCAGGTGGAAGTGATCATTGCACAGTGTGGTTCCAGTTGGATATGGGCAGGGAATGCATCCTGACTAAGACCAAAATCTTGGATTTCAGGAGGGAAGACTTCAGGAAAATGAGCAAAGTGCTAAGGTGCCATCTGGCAGGCATCAAAGCAGATATGGGCATTGACCAAAGGTGGTCCATCATTAAGGAAAGAATACTGGTTGCCGCAGATGAGTGCATTAGGCTCAGGGGTAAGAACACAAGGGCCAAAGCGACCAGCTGGTACAGTTGTGGGGTTGCACAGGCAGTAAGGGAAAAGAGGTTGGCTTATAGAAAATTCAGGAAGACCAAAAGAGAGGTGGATAGGGAAAATTACCGAAGGTTGGCTTGTGAGTCAAGTAAAGAAAGTCCAGTAAGCAAAGGCACAGAAAAAGCTGCAGGTAGCTGAAGGAATTAAGAAGTGGGAGAAGACTTTCTTTCACTATATAAGTGAGAAAAGGGACAGAAAGGAAGGAATTGTTAGGCTTAATAAAGGAGTGGATTAGGTGGAGGATAATGGGGGGAACTGAAATACTAAATGAATACTTCTGTTCCATCTTCACCAGGAAGAAGGATGAACCAGTTCCTTCAGGAGGGAGAAGAGGAGCAGGAAGGGAGGGGGACACAGATGTAGTGATAGAGATGGATAGAGTGAGGGAGGGTCTGCTGGTATTGAAGGTGGACAAATCACCAGGCCCGGACAGAGTACATCCAAGGGTACTAAAGAAACTGGCTGAGGAGCTGGCTTGGCCACTGGCAGACCTATTTAATAGCTCACTAGAGTCAGGCATGGTACCACAGGACTGGAGAACAGCACATGTAGTGCCCCTCCACAAAAGCAGTCCTAAGGATGACCCAGGGAATTACAGACCAGTCCATCTGACCTCTATTGTGGGTAAGCTCATTGAGACCATACTAAAAGAAAGGTTGGTGGAATATCTAGAGGAGCATGGTCTTCAGGATGCAAGGAAGCATGGGTTCATGGGGGGGGAGATCATGTCAAATGAATCTCATTGACTTCTTTGACTGTGTCACTAAGACAGTAGATGAGGCAAAGCGGTAGACATCCTCTGTCTTGATTTCAGCAAGGCCTATGACTCTGTGCCATATAAAAGGTTGATCAGGAAGTTGGTGGATCTTGGGGTTGGGGAAAAGATGGCCAGATGGGTGGAAAATTGTCTGAGGGACAGAACCCAGAGCATGGTTGTGTGTGGGGGGGAGAGTTATCTGGTACCAGAGAGGTAACCAGTGGAGTCCCACAGAGCTCTGTATTTGGGCTGGTGTTGTTCAATGTCTTCATCAATGACATTGGGGATGGCATTAAGGGCAAAATGTGCCTATTCACTGATCACACCAAGCTCTGTGGGAGAGTGAACACAGCTGAAGGGATACAGGACCTAAAGGAAGATCCAGAAAAACTGGGGAGGTGGTCAAGGATCTGGCAGCTTGAATTCAATGCCAAGAAATGTAAAACTATGCATATTGGGGCCAAGAATCCTGGGACAGGGTATTATCTGGGTGGAGTCCGAGTATCTGCATCAGAGGAGGAGAATGACCTGGGAGTGATGATCACTAGTGAACTGAAGCACTCTACGCAGTGCAAGAAAGCAGCAGCAAAGGCAAACAAGATGCTGGGCTGCATATCTAGGGGGATCAGTAGTAGGAGAGAAGGAGGTTATAATGCATTTGTACAGGTCACTGGTAAGGTCACATCTAGAGTATGGAGTTCAGTACTGGTGTCCACATCTCAAAAAGGACATTAACCTGCTGGAGAAGGTCCAGAGGAGAGCTACAAAGATGATAGTGGGTCAGCAGGGTAAGGCATATGAGGAGAGATTGAGGGATCTGAACATGTACTTCCTGGAAGACAGGAGAGAGAGAGAGGGGGACATGATTGGGACCTTCAAGTACTTGAAAAGGATACAAAAGGTTGATAAGGAGAGTCTTTTTCAGCTGAGTGGCAACCATGACATTAGGAGATACAGTCTGAAGCTGGAGGGTGGGAGGTTTAGGTGGGAGGTCAGGAAACACTTCTTCACAGAGAGGGTGGTGGACACTTGGAATGTACTGCTGGAAGTGGTCATCTCATTGAAGACAGTGGGCAGCTTTAAGAGAGGCTGGAATAGGCATGGGGAAAGTAAGGATCATGGGTAGGAGGATTGGAGGAGTGGGGAGGAGGGAGGAAGGGATCAATCTGTGGACCCTGCAATATGAGCAGACTTGATAGACCAAATGGCTTTCTTCTGCTGGCTTCTTCATATGTTCGTATAGTCATACACTCTTCAAAGGTAGAGAAGTATGGTTCACCACATATTGCCAACAGAATCAGTCATACATTTTTGCAGACAGTGTCCAGAGGGCTCTACATAAAGGAAAGAGATCACACTTGACCTTATTTGCTCAGGGGAGGGGTTGGGCATTAGGGTTGATAACACCAAGGAAAATCTCACCACTGATTCACCAGTACTCTAGAGACCCCAAACCCTAATGTTTTTTAATTTGCCTACTTTGTGCATTTTGTGTTTTTCAACCCTCATGTCTGCATTAAAGGAAAACACTCAAAAAGACATAGCTTACCTCGGACACTACATAGGCTCTCTATTAGTGCTTTCAGACAGTAACAACTTTTTTAATGATTTAAAACAGCTACCCACAACTTTCACGTTCTGTTACTGGGGGCCACCATCTCATGAGCAACAGTGAGATTCCTGAGCTCACTGTATGCTAATATGTATGTTTGACCTCTGCTATTGGTTGGCAGGACATACTAGCATAAAGTGAGCTCAGGAAGCTCTCTGCTGCTCATGAGATGGTGGCTGTCAGCAATAGAAAGTGGAAGTTAAAGGCCACTGTTTAAATCACTAAAAAAGCAATTAGAGGTAATTTAAAAAAATAAATGTTACTGTCTGAAAGCACTAATCATGCATTTTTGTAGCACCTGGGTAAAGCTGTGCCTTTTCCAATGTTTCCTTTTAATGTATTTTTTTATTATTAAGTTCCCTTCTTTTTGTGAGAGTCAAAATGTATCCTCATTTCCACAGGTCCCCTTGGGATATGCTCAGAATAAAATAAATACAATACTGGAAACTGTCCTGACCCAGAGCATGAACCCATCAGGCCTCAACATGCACATGAATACCTTGTGATGGAAGGCTTCCTGGCCCACCACAAGATGTTGTGTGTGCCAAAACACGTCTGTCCTTCCTCAGGCTGGCCCTGGTGGTGATGCTGCATGCTACAGCACCTACTTCCCCATCAGCCTTGGCCAATTAAACTGGCTCAGTGAGTTCATATCTGAATTCATGTCACTGGCACTGGAAAGCAACAACGACCCCACTGTGCCAACGGACAGCCCCCCAAACAATGTCACTTTCTAAATTTTTTGTTGTTTTTGTGACATTCTCATCCCCAAATTTTAACAGAGTCTTTTTAAGACCCCCACCTTTTGCACATCACAGGTGTCATTTGGTACTGGGCAAAACATTATTTCACACCAGAAGTGTGAAATCACATGTTGGCCAGGATTTGAAAAAACAACAGTTGTCAGGTTCATGGGATGGTGACAAAATGGATATGCTGAAAATCTGGGATTTATATATTGAAAAATACCAAGGTTATGAGTGTGAATAGAAAAATTACAGCATACCTCAATAATTGTGTTGTTTTTTAATATGGTGGCACCAGACATTCAACATTGCCTACTTATGATCCCACCTCATGAACCCAGTAGATGAAAATTCTCAAATCCCCAGTGAAATGTCATTTCACACCATATGTATGAAAACTAATTTCAGCCAGGATGTGAAAAATGACAGCTACACTGTTCATGAGGTGGTGTGAAAAAAATGGTTATGTTGAACATTTTGGGTCAAAATTCTGAAAATTACCAAACATATGAGCATGTATAGACAATTCTCAATGTATACTCATTTTGTGGTCATTTGTATATATTTTTCCACCAAATTTTCAACATGGCCTTTTTGGGACCCCACCTCAGGAACACAGGTAGTGAAATTAGATTACTCAGTCCTGAAAGATGATTTCATGCACTGACCATAAAATCAGCTCTTGGGCCCAACTAACATAATTTCTTCATTACTGTTTATGAGGTGGAGTCCCAAAAAGGCCATGTTGAAATTGTGGTGAAAAAATACATAAAAATGACCACTTTATGAAGATAAGTTCAAAACACCATTGAAATACATTATATGGCACTTGCATGTTTTTCTCTGTTTGGTGTTTAAATGTGAAGTCATGTCTCAAGTCCAGAGTGGGTTATGGCATTGGACCTTGGCTGTTGGGGAGTATGGGGTGCTGGATGCTGAGTGGGAGGGTCAGGATAGGGGGTGGGATTGGTAGCTTAGCCACTGGGCATCCCAGAAACAATCAACCAATGCCAGAAAAAAGCAGAAAAATCATGATGTGATCGAGAGTGAAAACAAAAGCTAGATGAGGCAGCAGAAATGCAACTGCAAAATACCTCTGTCACCAAGCAAACCAGATTACTGCCACTGTAAACTGATTTGGCATGAGAGAGAGAGAGAGAGAGAGTCCTGAAAACAAAAGCTAGAGGTTCAATTTAAAACAAAAGCTTAGATCATCTCAGTCTCTGGTCTAGCTGCCATGATTTCCCTCTGCCTGGCTGAATACCTCTGCTGCATCACACAGAATCCTCATGGCTGCAGCTCCTAGAAAAAACCTTAAAAGTAGACAGTTAAAAATCAAACAAATAAAATAATGGTGAGGTATAAAAATCGGAGATGAACAGTCTTGTTTTCAGACCCACTCCATGCCTCCTGCATTCCCTGTGTCTGTAAAAGAAGTGATTAGATGACTGTAGTGTAGTCAAATATAAAGTACCTCTTGTCTCTTCCAAACTTGGTATCTTTTTCCTGATCAGCGATTGGCTGCCATACTCTCCTTTGTGCACGCTGTTCCCTGGACCTTTCTTGTGAGTCACTTGGTGTCCCAGAAACAATAAACCAATGCCAGAATACAGAAGAAAATCTACTATGTGATTGAGAGTGAAAACAAAAGCTAGATGAGAGAGCAGAAATGCAATTGTTAAATACCTCTGTCACCAAGCAAACCAGACTACAGCCACTGTAAAAAGATTTGGAGTGAGAGAGTCCTGAAAACAAAAGCTACAGTGGTAGTTACATAAAAGTATACTGGTAACATAGTATAATGAGGTAGAAGTGGGAGCGGTAGTGGTAGGTCATTAAGGTGACAGTGGTATGTGGTATGCAGTATGCCGTAGTTCTAACTAAATTCATTTAATTGTCTTTTTATTGCCAACAGCTGAAATGCACCAGGTGGCTTTGTTTCTGTGTGAATTTGCCTGCTAAGTTTGGCTTTGACAGCAGGTATCTCCGTAGTCCATAAAGTATCTCCTTCCCTCCTTCCCTTTACTATGCATGACAACACTGGGACACCACTGTGTTCATCTGTGTATACAAGTATTGTTTTATAGAAGCATATGTTTTGACAGTGATCCTGATCATCCCTCTATGTGTCCTTCACCTCAACCCCATGCAAATGTCCCTGTTTATTGTAAAAATGTGCCCTCTTTGCTCTGTTTCACACGATCACATCAAATAAACTTTCCTTATATTCATTACATATGGTCCATGAAAATGTCAGTTTTGCCAGCTATCTCCCTTTATAGGCTGAAGTGTGAAACAAAGCTGACAAAGCTGACACTCCATATTGAAGTGAAAGACGCCATGGAAAACAAACTATAATTTCTTTTTTTTTAAAGAAACTATTTTTATTTTTATTTTTTTGAAATTCTGAGAATATTTTGCAAAACCTACTGTACCATGGCCAGTCTGTGCAGACAGAGAAACAAATTAGATTTTTTTTTAGTACTACCATCCAATCTTCAAAATGTTCCTCATGTCCTTTGTTTTCTATGGTGTCTACCAGGAGCCCCATACATCATTTGTTGCCCCACCCCATTTGTTTTCAATAATGTATCCCAGTTGTGTAGTGATGCCCCCCAACCCTCACCCTCAAAATTTCATATACTGTATACGCATTGTGTTTTTAGGCATTGTTGATTGGTGGTACCCCACCAATCTCCCAATTTCCATTGTAACTTGTCAAAAACAAAGGTTGCTGGATAACATTTTTTTCACCTTTAAAAATATAAACCTCCACCGTGATTATACCCATACCCCCTACCCAGCCTCCCACTGTGCACTCTTCAACCCACACCACAATAGACACCCCTATTATACCTTCAATCACCTGCTCTGTTACCCCTGTGAAGATACAGTCTGTGATAGAAGACATGTCTTACTTCTGCAAATAGCTACTACTTTATGAAAAATAATGTAACTGTGTTTCATTGTACTTCAATGGGATTCTGATTGCAGGTACATTTTTATAATATACAGTATAAGAAAAAAATCAGATGGATCCCAGATAGTTAAAAATGTTGTACAGAAAAATGAGGGTAAGAATCATGCTCATTATGTTATTAAAAGGAAGGAGAAATTAATGAAAAACTCCAAAATAAAGGTAAGGAATATAGCAAAGTTGCAGTCGGTTAATGATTTAGATAGCGATGCAGACAACAGAAATGAGTCAAGAGTGAAGCAAGGGGGATAATTAGAAAGAGAATTAATGAAGGAAAGGAAATTTAATTGTGTCTTAGGCTTGCTACAGTATATTTGAATGTAGTACCTAAAGCAGAAATGTAATGAATGTAGTCCCTAAAGCTAGTAATAAAATCCAATCAGACTGCATATTTTAACATACAATATTCGCAAGGGGATGCTCAGCAATGTTTTCAGTTGGAATGATATTTATTCAACCAACAGATACAAAACAGGTTCCATGAAGAGCATACTTTGTTGTGTATTAAATTCCTGTAAAATGAGGAAATAACTTTTAGAAATGAAACAAGATTTATTTAGGTGATTTACAACAGCAGTAATGTATTTCAGCTGGTTGTTTGCACTAGTCAGACATTGTAAAAGCTTGCAGTCCCACCATTTCTCATATCACATTATCTGCATTAATTTTTGGTGAGCACTTGTAATGTATACAGTATTTATTGCTAACACTGCTTGTATTAATTTCAGTTTCATAGTCATTTACATTTGTAAAAGTGATTCTTTAAACAATGTCCATCATCTAGAATGCAGTGTATCTTAGCTACTATTTCAGAACCACTTTTACTCATATGATGTTACTTACTAGTAATGAATATGCCAAGCTACACAAAAATATGGCAATAAGAATGCTTTATTAGTGATTGTTAGTAAATAATAGCACACAAATTGAATTGATTCTGAACTAGTAGCTAAGATACACTACATTCTTGAGGAAGAGGGAAATTGTTTAAAGAAGCACTTTTATATACAGTAATTAAGTTACTATGAAACTGAAGTTAATACAAGACACCTCAGCAATAAATATGTATTAGGAGTGCTCGCCAAAAATTAACACAAGTGACGAATTAGAAATGGAGTGATTGCAGATTCTAACAATTTCTGACTAGCACAAACAACCAGCTGAAATATATTACTGCAGTAATAAATAGTTGTAATGTTCCAAAAAATTTTTAAATGAAAAAAAGGATGAAGGTCAACAAATACCAGAATTGGGATCTGTTAATTCCAGGGTACAGGATCTACAGGAGAGATAGGAATAAGGGGAAAGGGGTGGAGTGGTGATGTCTGTAATTTAAGGGATTAAGTGTATGATGGAAGAGGGGGAAGAATGTGGACCAGAGGCCTTGTGAATGCAATTTCAAGACTCAAGGAATCGATGTCTCAGAATGAGGGTGGCATGTAGTCCACCATCTCAAGGGGAGGATATGAACAGAGAGCTAGCAGGGCTAATCAGAAAGATGTGCAAGAAGGGTAACACTGAGATAGAGGGGGATTTTAATTTACTGGGAGTGAACTGGGATACACTGGCCTCCTAGTGTGCTAAGGAGCAGAATCTCCTTGATGCCTTGCAGGACTGCCTTCTGACACAGTTGGTTACCAAGCTGACTAGGTTGGGAAAAATACTTGATTTAGTATTAACCAATGGGGAGTCTGTAAGGGAGGTAGAGGTAGGGGAACTGTTGCTAGAAGTGACCACTTTTTGGTGTGGTTTAGACTTAACATGAGTAGGGAGGCAGGGGTTACGGAGACCAGAGTGTTTGAATTTAGATGTGCAAGGTTTGGTAGGATGAAGGATATTGTTGAGGGGTACCTAAAGAGAATTCAAGCACACTGGAATGTGAACCAGAAGTGGGAAAGGCTCAAAGTGGGGGCTGGTAGAAGCTACTGAAACATGTGATATATTACAAAAAAAGGGGAAGGGCTAAAAGACCTGGTTGGATGTGTAAGGAGCTCTTAGTACTGGTTAGAGATAAAAAGGCTGCATTCAAGAGACACATGAGGTCATGGAAGTTTGAGGATAGGGAAGAGTATGTGAAAAAGTCCAAAGCAGTCACCAGGGTAGTTAGAAATGCTAAAGCTTGCAGAGAGTTGAGGCTGGTGAGGGACATCAAGAATAGGGAAACAGGCTTCTTTATATATATACAGGAAAAGAGGTGCTGTAAGGACCGGATTGTGAGGATCAAGAGGGAGGAAGGGTGGGCTGAAATGGGAGGGTACTGGCAGAGGAACTAAATGAGTACGTCTGCTTTGTTTTTACCAAAGAGAAAGAAGGAGAACTACCACAGGGAGTAGGGAAGTTTGGGAAAGGGGGCAATGCGATAATGGATGGGAAAATCATTGAGAGAAGTGTTTTGGATGGTTTAAAAGCTATGAAGGTAAATAAAGCACCAGGATCAGATCCATTCACCTATTTGTTCTAAAGGAACTGGCAGAAGTCTTGATGGGTCCACTAGTGGACTTATTCAATACTTCCCTGAATTCTGGGTGTGTATTGCATGACTGGAGATTAGTCCAGGTTGTGCCTATCTAAGAAATGGCCCCAGGGATGAACCAGGGAATTAAAGACCTGTAAGTCTAACATATATTGTAGGGAAGCTGAAGGAGACAACACTTAAGAAGAGGCTGGTTTCTTTTCTTGAGGCTAATGGACTTCAGGAAGTAAATCAGCATGGATTTGTTTCTGGAAGATCTTGTCTGAGCAACCTAGCCAAGTACTATGACCAGATTACAAGGGAATTGGACAGAGGCTATGCACTGGATGTCATTCATTTGGACTTTAGAAATGCCTTTGATTTGGTGAAACATAAGAGGTTGGGTGGTAAACTAAGATACATGCAGGTGGGGACTAAATTGGTGAAATGGATTGAGAACTGGTTATAGGATAGTCACCAGATTGTAATGGTGCAGGTGAATTCTCATCTCTGAGTTCAGTGACTAGTGGGGTGCCACAGGGTTCAGTGTTGGGGCCAGGGTTGTTTGAAATATTTATTGCGGACATCTCTCATGGAGTTAGGAATAAGTCTGTTTGCAAATTACACACAGTTGGGTGTAGTGGTGGATGATATAGATGGCTTGTGTGGGATGCAGGAGGATATAGATAAACTAGAGGAGTGGTCAGAAGTGTGGCAACTGAGGTTTAATATGAAGAAATGCAAAGTAATGCACTTCAGTGCAAGGAATCCTAGATGGAGTTAGCAGCTGAGGGGATGCAGATAGATACTACTGAGGAGGAGAAGAATCTTGGGGTAGTGATTATGGGGAAACATGAACAATTCTGAGCAGTTTAGGAGAATGGCAGTGAAAGCCAACAAGATGCTGGGTTGTATTGTGAGGGGCATCTCTTCTATGAGCAAGGAAGTTATCCTACCACTCCATAAGACACTGATCAGGCTGCATATTGAGTACTGTGTGAAATTCTTGTGCCCGTACCCGAAGAGGGATGTGATGTTGCCAGAAGAGGTTCAATACAGGGTAATGAAAATGATCCAGGAATTGCATGATAGGCCATATCATTGGTTAAGGGAACTGAATTTATAATCCCTGGAAGAGAGAGAAGAGACCGGGAGAGATGACTGAGACTTTTAAGTACTTAAAAGTGATAAAAAAAACTGATAATGAGAGGATCTTCGAGTTCAGGAATGGAAGGGAAATGAGAGGTCATCGTCATAAATTGGAGGGAAGTAAATTTAAGAGGGAAATGAGGAGACATTATTTTACAGAAAGGGTGGTAGATAAATGGAATGCTTTGTCAGAGGAGGCAGTATTGTGCAAGATGGTTGGTAGCTTTCAAAGGGGACGGGATAGGGTGAGAGGGGGTGGTAACTGGGAAGTGGGAGGAGGAGGTGGGGCAGCTGCAAATTTAAAAATGTTAGCTGCACACTCAAGCAGATTTGATAGACTGAGTGACCTAATTCTGCTGGCATTGTCGTATGTTTGTATGTTAATGATAGAGTGTCACGTCATGTTAAGACTTTGCTATTTTCAGCCATGAAGTTGAAATTAGTTTAATCTAGATTAAAAAAGGAGAACTGATGGCAACATTCATTTACAGTAGTTAGTGCTATAAACACTAGGAGAACAAATAACCTTTTAGAATTAAACATGGGGAACTGGTTGGGTGGGCAGAGCTGGCGGGGGTGTTTTTGTGTATGGGTGGAGGGAAGGAAAATCAAAATTAATTTCGTATGACTTCTTACCAACTTGGCCAAAGAATTAAAATCTCACTATACTATAGTTCTCCCTTGACAAAGAGTCAGGTTACTTGAAATGCATCAGGTGTCATGTTGCCAGTAGGATTTCTTTTTTCCTCTGTGGGTACTTAAATTTGACCAGCACCACAGCTTAGGCACCTTGCATTCATTTTTGGGTGGTGATATCCAGTTTTATTTTGTTTGTTTTGCTGTTTTACAACAGCAGTAATGTATTTCAACTGGTTGTTTGCACTAGTCAGACATTGTAAGAGTCTGCAATCCCACCATTTCTTGTACCACATTACCTGCAATAATATTTGGTAAGCGCTTCTAATGCATACAGTATTTTTTGCTAACATGGCTTGCATTAATTTCAGTTTCATAGTCAATTACTTATATAAAAGTGATTCTTTAAACAATGTCTCTCTTCTACTTGAATATAGTGTATCTTAGCTACTATTTCAGAACCACTTCTACTCATATGGTGTTACTAGCAATGAATATGCCATGTTGCACAAAAATATGGCAATAAGAATGCACAACTAGTGATCTCTAGTAAATAATAGCACATGAGTCAAATTGGTTCTGAACTAGTAGCTAAGCTACACTACATTCTTGAGGAATAAGAGAAATTGTTTAAAGAAGCACTTTTATATAAATAAATGACTATGAAACTGAAGTTAATACAAAACACCTTATCAATAAATATGCATTACGAGCGCTAGCCAAAAATTAACGCAAGTGATGTGGTACAAGAAATGCAGGGATTACAGAATCTAACAATGTCTAACTAGTGGAAACAACAAGCTAAAATACATTACTGTTGTTGCAAATCATGAATGGGGCATGAACTAAGTTTATACAGCAAAATCCTGGGTAAAAAGGTACAATAAAGTTTATGCTAAAAGTAAAAACTCAGGTATTACATCGTGATGCATACAGTGTCAGCATTTGGACAAAGTTGTCAAAATACCATTTTTATAAATGTATTTTTATACATGCATGTATCAAGGTGCGGTACTTGAACTTTGACTCTTAGTGTAATTTTTGCCGCACTTTTTTACCCAGGGTTTTGATGTATAACCTTACTTCACACTGCATTCATGATAATTCTGTATGTAATTTGCCAAGTGAGTCCTAATGCTGCCACTTGATGTACTGTGATATGACATTTTATTTCATACTGTGATCTTGACCCCATCTTTTATTCCTCCATCCTATCCTATCCATGCTTATTCAATGTATTTATTTTGTGGAGCTATTGCACTTTGACTACCTATTTTTTATGTCTGCATTTATAGAACTGTACAACTGTTTATTCAGATGTATCTGTTTACATGGATGTTACTTTTGTAGTGACTGCAAATATGTGAGCTGTTGTAGATGAATTATAGAAATTGTGACATCATTCAAATATTGATTAACTGTAAACTTACTATGTGTGTGTTTGTGAATGAAAATGATTGAATGAGCATTGTGAACATCTACACAATGGAATTTCAAGCTACTGTTTGGCATTCCTTTGTGCTCATTAACTGATTGGTTCTTCTGTTTCATAAAATAATGTTGATTACCATTCTCTGTTAATACACTGATAAACATCTGAGTGAAGCTCGAAAATGTTTGGCATGTGTCCTAGGGGTGCTTTTAACCTTTATGTATTTTAAATAAATATTTTTATTCTACAACCAAGAGTGGTCTTCATGCCTTTGTGGCTACCATAGCACCGTCTCCTAAACTTGTTCTGTTTTTAACTTCCATGACCAGAGTGCGGCATTCTGTCTGGTGGCAGCCTCAACTTTACAGCAACACCAACATAAACAAACAAAAATGTATAGCAAAATGCACATTTTGACTGGGATGTTTGGCTGATGTTTGGAAACAGTCGTGATTTAGCTGTCAAAGCTGTTAAAAGTGTTCCTGACAGGCACAGGTATGCAGTGCACTGTTACGCTGTCTGACAATCCATAACAGATGATTGTTAAAAATAACCAAAATAAATCACCTTAGCAATGCATGTCTTACATTTTTTGTACTTTCCTGAGGGATAATGTTTGTTAAATGTATGAGGCACACATAAATGTTTCTATTCTATGCAGTTTTGTTTAATCTTCCCTCATAGAAACATATACAGGTTGATCACAATACAATTACGGGGTAAATATGAACATGGATAACATTAAAAAGTTACATATTGACAGCAAAAGGCATTTAAAAAAGATTTTCAACTTCCAAGAGGATTGTTTGTCACAATGTCAAAATAATCTTCTTCAGAAGAATTGTTATCAGATGAGGAATCTTCTGCACATTAGTGTGAGTGAATGGTTGAAAAAAATAAGATATAGTGCTAGTTACAATAATAAATGATGAACACTCACTACTGGAAGGGGAAGGGAGCATTGTTTAACCAGGAGTAGCACACTAAGCTGAAGCTTGTTTCCAGATGTGACCTGGGAGCACAAGGAAGTTAAGTGATTTGCTTAGGATTACCAGTATTTACCTAGGCGGCTGTGGGATGCAAATCCAGGTCTCCAGATCTGCATCTCAGAGCTTTAACCCACTGCACTATACTGCCTCCAGTTTGCCTCCTATTGTCAAAACATATGTTAAAAAACATAATTTTGAGGACACAGTGCTACAAAAATGTCAGTCCATTGGATATCATCAGCATGTAAACCATATTTTATTGTGATTGCTGTCAGGCATCCATATATACTAGGCCTGACTGCAGTTCCTGTTAAGTGAAACATAACTACCCCTTGTTGTTAACAGTTTAAACTCATTTGCTATTAAAGTTACATACTGTAACCAGAAGATCACTTAAAAGAAAAACAGCTATACAGTACTCAGAGAGGGTGAGATTTGAACCTAGAACCTACTGTAGACAGTACATGACCTGAAGTCTCAATATGCAATTTTTATCTTTTAAATTGGTATTAGGAGGCAAAAACTACTTTTATTGCTCACTTTTATTTTCCACCAGGCAGTACTGAGAATGATATTTCATTGTTAGAAGCTTACTGTGGATCAAAAAATAAAACTAAGGAGATTATAATTATGGGTGATGCTAACAAACTGATTCTGTGGTTTCTCAGTAAATATTTAATTGATACAATATTTCTGTTATGTATAACAGTGAAATGTCTTGGTGATTTGTTACAATGTGCTACATATTGATGCACTGTTTATAGGCTTTAAGCCCATGAACAGTGTATCAATATGTAGCACATTGCAACAAATCACATGCCAAATACTGTAACAGAAACATTGTGTTGGTGATAACTGTTCATTCAGATACTGCATTCTGAAATAGGATGGAGAACAAAAACAAAAATAAATGATACTGTGCACTGTTGCTCTGTACCTAAAAGATATTCCATTACAAGGTTATTATTTTGAACTGATTGTCTTGATTTACAAGCAATAAAGGAACCAGAATGTGACTTGGGAAGGGTGAGAGGTTATGGGGGAGGCCCACTCCTGCATGCTGTGTGACACTGAACAAGTCCCTATTGATAGAGAACTGCATTGTTCCTGTTTCCTTTCATGGCCCAGGAGTTAAGTTTTTTCACTCCTATGGGCCTTTTCTTTGCCTGGAGAGTGTGCTTAATTAAAACTTGTTATCACTGATAATGTTCTGTGCTGCTAACTTCCTCTCCCCCTCATTGTCTGCCATGTCAGTTCCTTTGTTTCCTGACAATGATATGTCATTGCATTAGCATTGACCACTTTGGAACTATTATTTGGAAACCTTCAGTGTGTGTCTGTATGGCCTTAGAAAACAGTGAAATTCTCATTTTCAGGCCATTATTATTTCATGCATGTAATGAATGGTGAAAAAGAAATGGAGCATTTCACTGTTTTCTAATGCCACACAAACACACACTGAAGGCAGCAGGGGGGGTGGAAAAAATAAAGGACCAAGACTTCTGGGGCAACTAATTTTTATGGTCATTATTGTTTTATAAAGCAGACAGCACTGATCACAGGGTAACCCATCAGAACAATGACCGAACTTGAGCGACTCAAGTTCAGTGCTCATTATGTGAGCTACCCTGAAAAGGTAGCAATGGGTGAAGAACAAGGAGACTGGAAGGACAGGAGGGTGAACAGAACAGGATAGAATATATGTGGTAGATAATACAGTGAGAGTCTGCCAAGCTGGCTGTATGGTGTGGTGGTGAGGGTGGCTGGCTATGGGAGGAGGGTGCAGGGTTTGTGGCTAGGGAGGCACACAGCATTTTGTGTTTTGCGGTCATGAGTGTTTTGTTTACAAGTTTCACCCCCCCGACATGCAACCTCTTGATTTGAGAATCTTTAGTTGGGGGTGTGTGGGGCACAACCACCACCTAAAAAACATTTGTTTTTGCCCCTATGTCTTTGCTGGGAGTGTACATCCTCATTCTGTTTTTTCAGCAATATACACTTCCTATAACAGCGATCACTATTTCACGAACACTGTAATGACATGGAACTGATCACAGAAGTGCCCCTGTTAAGGCTGTACTATAAATTCAGCATCACTTTACATAGTTATGCTATTTATTTCCCATGGATGCTACAGCAATACTACCCTTCAGTCAGCTACTGTTTTGAAAATATGGCTGTAATGCTAATAACCATTGTGTGTGTGTGTGTGTGTGTGTGTATAAAAGAAATAAATCAACATCAGCTGTTTGAAGAGCTACCATAGGTGCCAGGGATTTATGATGAATTGCCTGGGTGAACAGGATTTTAATCAAAGATAGCATCATTTATAACAGTACTGTTTAAGGTAGTATCTCAAAACTATTACAACTATTAAAACAAATATTATGTGACATTTTGTAAAATGTTAAAAATGTAATAAGGAATTACTGAACTCAGAATTACCGAAATCAGAATCTCAGAACTTTTGTAATAATAGTACAAAAGAAAAATTGAAAGCCCACTACAAACAGAGCAGGTATTGCAACAGTCAAAGGCCCGGATATTCAGACTGTACCAGGCTGTGGCACAAGCCTGGGTGCAATGCAACTTGGCTGTGCAGGGGCGTTGACTGGGTGATATTCAATGGAGCTGCGCCATGGCACAGCATCATTGAATATCTTACTCTAGCCACTTGCAGTGCGCATGGCACAGAGGCACTGCACCAGCGCAAGTGGCCAGAGTGGAGCAGGGGGATGAGCTAGAGCAAGTTCCATTGCGCTATGCGCAACAACTGCGATATTCAAAAGTGCACATGCAAATGGGGCCATAATGTCTGCAAGGTGCAAATGGGGCCATTTGCATGTCATTATGGCCACATTTGCATGCAGGTGAGACGATCCCCGGCGACTTGCACCTGGCGCCCTGCCAGGCAGCAGCCGTCGGGGACTGACAACCCCCTGCACAGCACGGCAATGCACCCCTCTGCCCAATCACGGGCATACGTAGAGTTAAATAATGTCCCATATCCCTGGTGGACTAGTAGACCGCTACATGCTCGATCACGGGCTTAGGCATATAATAAAGCACGTCCTATATCCCTGGTGGTCCAGTGGACCGCTGTCATCCCAATCGTGGGCTTAAGTATAAAAAAATCCATGTCCTATATCCCTGGTGGTCCAGTGGACCGCTCGCAGCCCAATTGCGGGCATTTGTATTCAAAAAATTGTCAAAAATTCCTTGTTATTTCACTGGTACCCCCTTCCCCACCTTCCCACTGAGCCCCAATGCCCCGCTCCTCCTGGTCAGCGATGGGTGGCAGCACCCCACCCGCCTGCCACCCTGCCACCCACTGACTGACACCGTAGGTAGGGCTGTACACCCATTGGTCCACAGCGTGAGCCAGTGGGCATGCAGCCCGTACCGTACTACACATTCCAGATATGTGAATGGAGCCATCAGGATGTGTTGTGGTGGCAGCAGTTTCAATTGTCCAGATCCCTTCAGCTTTACAACTGTAGCCCCCTTGAGTGTTCCTGCTCACAACTGCACAGAAAACCTACTAGAAACTTCAGAAATCTATCCAGTTTTAGAGTGTAATTTTACTTTTTGCTGCCAGCTCACTTGAGTCCTGATTACAGTTCATCAGCCAACTTTAGTGTGTCTTATTTGATCAGTGGCATTCTCACGGCACTGCTGAGCCGATTGCTGCCCACTCACAGTATGGCAACCAAAACCCATTTTCCTTTTCTTTTCATTAAAAAAAAATAATGTCAGTTACAAGACATATAAGAAAACTCATGGGGAGGTGAAAAGTAATCAATACAAGAGAAAAGGTGTCTCATAAACAACAGCACCCTCTAGTGGCTATTTTACAGAACCTGCTATTTCTGTTCATTTTTATTAATATTTGACCAACTTTTTCCTTATAAAATTAATGTTATAAAAAACATTAAGGAAAGCCCATTTTCTAAGTGCAATACTACTCTCCTGGGTGGGCAGTATTGGGCAATATCAGACCTTCTAGGGCCATAAGGCCAATGCCACAGGTGGAGGGCCTCATTACACCACTGGGCGGTCCAATATTGCCCAATACCGCCCGCCCTTTTGGGTATTATTACTTACATAGAATGTCATGGTGGTGCACAATTTTAAAATGTTTGGGGGGACACACAATCTCAGAATGGGACAGGGACATGCCATCTCAAAATGTGGTGGAACAATCAGTCTCAGAATGGGACAATAATACACATAGAGAAATCAGGTGGAGAATGGCAATTTTGGAATACAGCGGGGATGCACACTGTCAGAATTTGACAGGACACACCATTTATTCTGAAATTGCTTGTCCCTGCCACAATCCAGAATTGTACACAGCTACCATATTTCAAAATTGTGCATCATATCCCCACCGCATTCAGACATTATACATCGTAGCCACATTCTCAAATAATGCATTCCTGCTACATTCCAAAATTGCACATCCCTTTCCCATTCCCAAGTTGTGCATCCCTGCTACATTCTGAAATGGTGCATCCCCCCCAAATTCCATAATGGCACATACCCGCCAAGTTGCATTTTAATGCAATATTCCAAAATTGTCATTGACATGTTCCCATATTGTGAGTCACACCACATTCTGAAATTATGCATCACCACCACATTCTGAAAAGATGCGTCACTGCCACATTCCAAAACTGTGTGTCCCCTTCACATTCCGAAACTGTGCCTCACCGCTGCATTCCAAATTTGTATGTCACTGCTGCATTCTGAACCTGTGCATCACTGCTGCATTCCAAAATTATGCATCACCACCACATTTGGAAATGGAGCATCACTGCCACATTTTGAAATTGAGTATCACTCCCACATTCTGAAAATATGAGTCACGGCCACATTCCGAAACTATGCATCACTAGCACATTCTGAAATTGTGCATCACTTCATTTTGAAATTGTGCATCACAGCCACATACCTAAATTGTTTGTCTCTGCCACACGCCAAAATTGTGCATCACCACCATATTCCAAAATTGTGTGTCATCACCACATTCCAAAATTGTGCATCACTGTCACATTCTGAACCTGTGCGTCACTGCTACATTACAAAATTATGCTCACCACTACATTCTGAAACTGTTTCACTGCCACATTCCAAAAGAGTGTGTCAGTGCCATATTCCAAAACTGCGCATCACTGCTGCATTCTGAACTTGTGCATAACTGCCACATTCTGAACTTGTGCGTCACCACCACATTCCAAAATTGTGCATCACTGCCGCATTCTGAACCTGTGCATCACTGCCACATTCCAAAATTATGCAGAACCCCCACATTCAGAAATTGAGAATCACCGCCACATTCTGAAAATATGCATCACCGCCACATTCTGAAACTAGGCATCACCACCACATTCTGAAACTTTGCATCACCATCGCATTCTGAAACTGTGCATCACCACATTTTGAAAGTGTACATCACCACAACATACTGAAATTGTTTGTCACTGCCACATGCTGAAATTTTGCACAACTTCCGCATTCCAAAATTGTGCATCATCACCACATTCCAAAATTGTGCATCACTGCCACATTCTAAACCTGTGCATCACTGCTGCATTTCAAAATTATGCGTCACTGCCACATTTCGAAACTGTGTTTCACTGCTGCATTCCAAAACAGTGTGTCACTGGCGCATTCCCAAACTGTGTGTCACTGCTGCATTCTGAACTTGTGCATCACCGCCACATTCTGGACTTGTGCGTCACATCACATTCCAAAACTGTGCATCACTGCTGCATTCTGAACCTGTGCATCATTGCCACATTCCAAAATTATGTGTCACCATCACATTCTGAAATTGAGCATCATCAGCACATTCCAAAAATATGCATCACTGCCATATTCTGAAACCATGCATCATTGCCACATTCCAAAACTGTGTTTCTCTGCAACATTCCAAAATTGTGGGTCACCGCCACATTTCAAAATTGTGCATCACAGACACATGTTGAAATTGTGTGTCACTGCCACATGCCAAAATTGTGCATCACTGCCACATTTTGTACCTGCGCGTAACCACCGCATTCTGAAATTATGCATCACTGACACATTCTGAAACTGTCTATCACTGCCATGTTCCAAAACTGTGTGTCACTGCTGCAATCTTGAACTTGGCATCACCACCACATTCTGAAATTGTGTGTCACCACCACATTCCAAAATTGTACATCACTGCCATATTTCATAATTGTGCATCACTGCCACATTCTGTAGCTGTGTGTCTCTACCTCATTCCAGAACTGTGTGTCACTGCTGCATTCTGAACTTGAGCATCACCATCTTATTCTGAACTTGTGCTTCACCGTATTCTGAAATTGTGCATCACCGCCACATTCCAAAATTGTGCACCACTGCTGCACTCTGAACCTGAGCATCGTCACTGCATTCCAAAATGAAGTGTTACCACCACATTCTGAAACTGAGTATTACCGCCATATTCTGAAATTGAGCATTACTGCCACATTCTGAAAATATGCATCACGGCCACATTCTGAAACTATGCATAACCACCACATTCAGAAATTTTGTGTCACCACCACATTCCAAAACTGTGTGTCAATGCCACATTCCAAAATTGTGCATAATTGCCACATTTAGAAATTGTGTGTCACCACCATATGAAGGAATGTGCATCACCATCACATGCCAAAATTGTGCACCGCCGTCACATTCTGAAATTGTGCGTCACTGCCACATTCCAAAATTGTGCATCAATGCCACATTCCAAAACTGTGTGTCATCACCGCATTCCAAAACTGTATGCCACTGTTGCATGCTAAAACTGTGCATCACTGCCACATTTTGAACTTCTGCATCACTGCCACAATCTGAAATTGTGGGTCACTGCCACATTCCATAATTAAGCATCACCACCACATTCTGAAATTGAGTGTCAAAACCATGTTATGAAACAATGCATCACCACCACATTCCAAATCTGTGCATCACTGCCACATGCCAAAATTGTTTGTCACTGCCACATGCCAAAATTGTGCATCAGTGCAATATTCCAAAACTGTGCATCACTGACACATTCCAAAATTGTGCCTCACTGCCTCATTCTGAACCTGTGCATCACCGCCGCATTCCAAAATTGTGCATCACCACCACATTCTGAAACTCTGTGTCACAGCCGCATTCCAAAACTGTGTGTCACTGCCACATTCCAAAATTGTGCATCACTGCTACATGCTTAAATTGCGCACCACTGCCACATTCCAAAATTGTGCATCACTGCCACATTCTGAACCTGTGCATCACCTCTGCATTCCAAAATGATGCATCACCACCACATTCTGAAACTCTGTGTCACTGCCAAATTCCAAAACTGTATATCAATCCCACATTCCAAAACTGTGTGGTACTACCACATTCTGAACTTGTGCACCACCACTGCAATCTGAAATTGTGGGTCACTGTCACATTCCATAACTGAGCATCACCACCATATTCTGAAACTGAGCGTCACTGCCACATTTATGAATCTATGTGGTACTGCCACATTCCAAAACTGTGCATCACAGCCACATTCCAGAACTGTGTGTTATCACCACATTCCAAAATTGTGTTTCACCACAACATTTCAAAGTTGTGCATCACCGCCACATGCCAAAATTGTGCATCACTGCCACATGCGAAATTGTGCATCGCTGCAAGATTCCAAAATTGTGCATCACTGCCACATTCCAAAACTGTGCATCACTACCACATTCTGCACCCATGTGTCACCACCGCATTCCAAAACTGTGAGTCACTGCCACATTCCAGAACTGTGCATCATTGCCGCATTCTGAACTTGTGCATCACCACCACTTTCTGAAATTGTGCATCACTGCATCATTCTGAACCTGTGCATCACTGCTGCATTCCAAAATTATGCATCACTGCCACATTCCAAAACTGTGTGTCATCACCACATTCTGAAACTGCATCACCGCTGCATTTCTAAATTGTGTGTCACCACTTCATTCCAAACATGTGCATCACTACTGCATTCTGAAAGTTTGCTCCACTGCCACATTCCAAAATTGTGTGCACTGTTGCATTCCGAAACTGTGTGTCACCTCCACATTACAAAACTGTGTCACTGCCATATTCTAAACCTGTGCATCACTGCCACAGTCTGAAATTGTGCATCACCACCATATTCCAGAATTGTGCATCACCACCACATTTCAAAATTGTGCATCACTGCCACATGCCAACATTTTGCATCACTGCCACATGCCAAAATTGTGTGTCAGTGCCACATTCCAAAATTATGCATCATTGCCACATTCTGAAACTGTGTTTCATCACCGCATTCCAAAACTGTGTGTCACTGCCGCATTCTGAACTTGTACATCACTACCACATTCTGAACATGTGCATCACCACCACATTCCAGAATTGTGCATCACTGCCACACTGTGAACTTGTGCATCACTGCCACATTACAAAATTTTGCATCACCACCACATTCAGAAATTGAGCATCAGCACCACATTCTGAAATTAAGCATTACTGGCACATTCCAAAAATATGCATCACTGCCACATTCTGAAACTATTCATCACTGCCACATTCCAAAACTGTGTGTCATTGCCACATTCCAAAATTGTGGGTCACTGCCGCATTTCAAAATTGGGCATCACTGCCACATTCTGAACCTGTGAATCACTGCCGCATTCTGAAATTATGCATCGCTGCCACATTCTGAAACTGTGTGTCAGTGTCACATTTCAAAACTGTCACAGCTGCATTCCAAGCATCACTTCTGCAATCTGAAATTGGCATCACCACCACATTCTGAAACTGTCTGTCACCACCACATTCCAAAATTTTGCTTCATTGCTGCATTCCAAAATTGGGCATCACCACCACATTCTGAAACTGTGTGTCACCATCACATTCCAAAACTGTGTGCTACTGCTGCATTCCAAAACTATGCATCACTGCTGCAATCATGAACTTAGCATCACCACCACATTCCGAAATTGTGCATCGCCACCATATTCCAGAATTGTGCATCACTGCCACATTCTGAACCTCTGTGTCACCATCTCATTCCAAAATTATGCATCATTGTCACATTCTGTAACTGTGTGTCACCGCCGCATTGCAAAACTGTTTGTCACTGCCGCATTCTGAACTTATGCATCACCATCATATTCTGAACTTGTGCTTCACCGCCGTATTCTGAAATAGTGCATCACCACCACATTCCAAAATTGTGCACCACTGCTGTATTATGAACCTGTTCATCATCGTTGCATTCCAAAATTATGTATCACCACCACATTCCAAAATTGAGCATCACCGCCACATTCTGAAATTGTGCATCACAGCCACATTCCAAAAATATGCATCGATGCCACATTCTGAAACTATGCATAACCACCACATTCAGAAACTTTGCGTCACCACCACATTCCAAAGCTGTGTGTCAATGCCACATTCCAAAATTGTGCATAACTGCCACATTTAGAAATTGTGCATCACAGCCACGTGCCGAAATGTGCATCACCACCACATGCCAAAATTGTGCATCGCTGTCACATTCTGAAATTGTGCATCACTGCCACATTCCAAAACCGTGTGTCACTGCTGAATTCCAAAACTGTATATCAATCCCACATTCCAAAATTGTACATCACTGCCACATTCTGAACCTGTGCATCATCTCTGCATTCCAAAATTATGCATCACCACCACATTCTGAAACTGTCACCAACAAATTCCAAAACTGTATTTCAGTCCCACATTCCAAAACTGTGTGGTACTGCTGCATTCTGAACTTGTGCACCACTGCCACAATCTGAAATTGTGGGTCACTGCCACATTCCATAACTGAGCATCACCACCACATTCTGAAACTGAGTGTCACCACCACATTTATGAAACTATGTGTTACCACCACATTCCAATACTGTGTGTCACCACCACATTCCAAAATTGTGTTTCAGCACATTTCAAAATTGTGTGTCACCACCACATGCTGAAATTGTGTGTTACTTCCACATGCTGACATTCTGCATCACTGCAACATTCCAAAATTGTGCATCAGTGCCACATTCCAAAACTGTGCATCACTACCACATTCTGCATCTATGTGTCACCATTGCATTCCAAAACTGTGAGTCACTGCCACATTCCAGAACTGTGCATCACTGCCACATTCTGAACATGTGCATCACTACTGCATTCTGAAATTATGCATCACCACCACATGCCAAAACTGTGTGACACCACCACATTCTGAAATTGTGTGTCACTGCCACATTCCAAAATTGAGCATCACTGCAGCATTCTGAACCTGTGTGTCACCACCACATTCTGAAATTTTGTGTCACTGCCACATTCCAAAACTGTGTGTCACTGCTGCATTACAAAACTATACATCACTGCCACATTCTAAACCTGTGCATCACTGCCACATTCTGAAATGGTGCATCACCACCAGACTGTGAAATTGTGTCTCACCACCACATTCTAAATTTGTGCATCACCACCATATTCCAGAATTGTGCATCACCACCACATTTCAAAATTGTGCATCACTGCCACATGCTGAAATTTTGCATCACTGCCACATGCCAAAATTGTGCTTCAGTGCTACATTCCAAAATGATGCATCACTGCCACATTCTGTACTTGTGCATCACTGCTGCAAGATAACTGCTAACTGCATGCCACTAGCCATGACTCTACTGCTGGATTACCTACACCTGTTAGCTATGCTAATCTTCTGCCACCCACCACTCCTCTCCAACATGTCACAAACTTACCCTCAACCTCAACATCTCTGTTTGCTTGACCTTACATGGCACCTTTATCACCCAAACTCTGCAACCTCCATGCCTTGTAGCCATACGTGGGCCCACTCAAATGTGCACCCCCCTTCTTCTTCCCTCCCTCACAAAACTGGCTGATCCTGAAACTAATTAGCTCACATTGTACCTCCCACAGCTGCCTGTGTTCTCATATAAAATTGCGCTCCACCACTAGTAGGTGGCTAAAACTTATTGGACACTACCTTTCTATTTCCCTCCTACTCCTTGCAGCTGGGGACATACACCCAAACTCAGGTCCCCATCACACCCCCACCCAGCAAAATTCACCCAGACCCTCTCAGAACACATCCACATACACCAGCAGCAGCCCCCTCCCACGTGGCCTGTGCCTCATGCACCTAAACACATGAAGCCTTGCCCTCAAACTCGACTCTCTACAGGTACTTGTGACCCACTATGCCCCCGACATCTTCATCCTGTCTGAAACATGGATAAACAAAAATAGTGCTGTGCCCACAGTATTAATACCTGGTTACACCATGGCCCACCAGGACAGGGCTAGCAGAGGCAGTGGTATGGCCATTTATGTAAAGGCTAAACTACACTTCTCTGTTGTTCTAACCAAGTCTGAACCTCAGGCCCACAAACTTTAACTGATTCAACTGGATCTACCTTTCTCACTTCCTATCTACATAGAAGGTGTATACTGCTGGCTGGGCATGCCAGCATCTTCAGTCACTGACTTACTCTCACAACTCTCCTTCCTAACCCTGAAGGGGGAATTATATGTTATGGGGAGTTTTAACCACAACTGGTTATCTCAGTCTCTCAGCAAAACCCGTACCGCCATCTAGGCCCTAAACCTGGCACAAACCATCACTGAGCCCACCCACCTAAACCTCAAATATGGGAACCACTCTCTAATAGACTGGGCTCTCACCTCCCACCTACACTGGGTCACTCAAGCTGGTCTGCTCTCTGATTCTCTGAGTAACCACCACATAATTTACCTGATCAGGAAAATTCACCGTCCCACTTCAGCACCTAGGTTTCTAATCCAACGGTCCTATAAATCCCTTAACCTTGCCACCGTGCTTGAAGATCTAGCCCTTGCAAACTGGACCACACCCGTTTCAGCCAGCTCCATTGATGATGCCCTTTTACACTTCCAAGACACATTCCTAAATGTCTGTAATTTGCATGCCCCTTTGCGTCACTCAAGGGTACCTGCAACCACCTACCATGGATCACCCAAGAACTTACAGCCTGCCACAAAGCTCATGATAAAGCATGGTGAGCACATAAGTTTTAGCCTTTCACAAGACTTCAGTAAGTACCGTGTGCTGTGTAACAAGTGCACCACAGTGACCCAGTTCACAAAAATGGAATATTTCAACTCATCCCTCCAGTCAAATTTAAACAGCCCATCCAAGTTCTGGAAGGTCATTCACTCCCTCTTCTCCCCCCCCGGCTGTGAAACCAACACCACTCCTAAAAGTAAACAACTCTCTCCTCTCTGACCGAGGAGCAGTACTGCTGAGTTCAACACATACTTTACCTCTTGTGCCTCAACTCTCCTCTCCTCCCTGCTCCTTACTGCCTCACCCAGTCCTACCATAGGAGTCTCAAACACACTCGGGTCTTGCACCTTCTTCTTCTGACCTATCACACAAACTGCAGCCCTCGAGGCTCTACTGTCACTAAGCCCATCTAAAGGATATTCCCCTGATGGGCTGGACTAAAAGTGCTCCACCTCTCTGCACTAGCTATAGCTACTCCCCTGGAAAATCTCCTAAACCTCTCCTTTAACAACGCTGCTGTCCCACAGGCCTGGAAACATGCTGTTGTCATTCCCCTTCTGAAAGGGAACCCCCCTCTTCCACCTCAAACTACCACCCTATCTCCCTCCTCCCAGCCCTTGCAAAGCTTCAAGAGCACCTGGTGCTCGCCCAACTTACCTCCTTTCTCTCCGATTCTAACTTCTTCACACCATTTCAGTCTGGCTTCAGGAAGGGTCACTCCACCACATCCTCCCTGTTAAGACTCAAGGACACCATCCTCTCTGGTATGAATAGATGGATGATCTCCTCAGCTATATTTGTTGACCTCACTAAAGCTTTCGACACGGTCTCCCACCCACTGCTGTTAACAAGCCTCTCAGAGGCAGGCCTCTCTATCTCAGCCACAAACTGGTTCAGTGCCTACCTCACTGGAAGAACACAATCAGTAAAAATTGCTGATGCTATATCCTCCCTCTCCCCGTGACTACCGGTGTCCCCCAAGGGTCAGTACTGGGTCCCATCCTGTTCTGGGTAAGTTCATGAAACAGGGTTACCAAAGTGTGACATGAGGGAGAATTTTTCAAATCAACAATAAATCAATTTTAATAAGCTTGTCAAGACACTGTGACTGAAGAGTCAAAAAGGAACCAGATTATGAGATAACTTCCTAGCAGGGATTTGAGAAAAATCACCTTCAGTGTTGCACGTGCAACGGGGACACCAAATGTTGCATATGCAACAGTGGACACAACTGGTGTTTAACTTGGAAAACAAAATGTTATTTTTCTTTTTTACTTTATTTTACTAAGCATTTCAAGACACTATGACCCAAGAGTTAAAATGGGAGTATGTTGTGGGCTAACTCTATATCATACTGAGAGAAAAGCACCTTCAGTGTTGCACGTGCAACAGGGACACCAAACTTTGCATGTGCAAGAGGTGTTTAACTTGAAAAAAAAATGCTTTCATTTTTTATTTATTTTGCTAAGCATTTCAAGACAGTATGACTCAGTAGTGAAAAAGGGACTATGTTGTGGGATAACTCCATATCAGATATGAGAGAAAAGCAATTTTAGCATTGCGCGTGCAACAGGGACACCAAGTGTTGCACGTGCAGCAGTGGACACCACACAAATGTTTAAGTTAAAAAAAGCATTGCCTTCACCCCTCTCTCACCAATGTCCTGCAATACTTTTAAGACCCTATCTGAAAAGAAAATCACCCACTCAAAAAAGCTGGATGCTTTTGCTGAAAATTTAGGAACATGTAAAAGTGCAGTTTGCTTGGACACCACAGTTGCACGTGCACTTAAAACTTGGAGTGAACCAGAAATTTTATATGCATTGAAAAACTAGGGTGAAAATGTTTTCATTAACAAAAGACAACACCCAATGCAGTTTTTAACATAAATTTACTGAAGTACAACTAAAATAAAGTCTTCATAGAAGCAATGGAATGTACTGTGGTTTTGCATGTCACATTTTGCTAGGGAAAATCTGTGTCATTCTGGAGCTGGACATGGAATAAAAATAAAATGGTTGCAACTAGGTTTCTCAAACTATGAAATGTATCTGTACTTGTGGCTATCTTTTAAATTTACTTATCATGACTGCAGTGGCTGTTGTTAATTTTTTTTAAATCAACATACAAAGTATTGGGCACATTGGTACCCCTATTTCATGAACTTACCCTTCTCCATTTTCCTCAACAACCTGCCAAAAGTCTGCACAAATTCTTCTATACACATGTACGTGGATGACACTGTCTTATTCTCCACTGGCTTCTCCAAAGAAGAAGTAGCATCCAAACTCCAGACACACTTCGAAAAAGTCCTACTCTGGTTCAGCTCGCATCAGCTCTTTCTCAATGAAAAAAAAACCTGTCACCATGTCCTTCAGCACGAGACAGTGGTTAGCCCAACTCCCCTCCCTCCCCTCCTTCTGCACGCTGGATGGGACAACCCTGGAGGATGTCTCTTCCTTCTGGTATCTAGGGGTATGTCTCAATCATCACCTTACCTTCTCCCACCATATTGACGCAATTATCAAAAAACTACCCCCCAAGCTTGGAGTCCTCTACAGGAACTGCATTACCTTCCCCTTCTCAGCTAGACAGGAACTAGTACTGAAAATTATCCTCCCTTCCTTAGACTACTGTGACATAGTCTATAGTGTGGCACCAATATCCACCCTGTCTAAACTAGACCCCATTTTCAATGCATTCTGCTGCGTCACTCTAGATGCCACCCCCCGTTCCCACCACTGTGACCTCTACTACTCCCTCACCTTCCCATCCCTAGAGAACTGCTGAAAACTGCACCGCACCAAGTTTGTCTCAAAATTCTGGCTTGGTGCTCTCCCCTCCTACTTTTCCTAAATACTGCTGTCGGCTCCAACCCCCCACATGCTCTGCGGTCCCTTGACTCCTGACTGCTAAATATTGCCAGATGAAAGACCACTGGTGGACAAACAGCCTTCTCGCACCAACTCCCGAAACACTGGAATGCTTTCCCCCCTCAAATTCATCACTCTTCCTCTACCCATTCCCTAGCAACTGCACTGACAAACTACTTCACTGTAAACTGTGTCTGCACACAAAATTAATCCCACATTCCCAAATTTCCTCTGCCTGACCAGCGGCACTGCCCTATCCATGGTAGCTGGTGTATATACCTATATCTTTATACAGATAAATAAAAATTGGCACTTACTCGCATACACCCAGGTCTCTCTCTAGCCTGCCTGGCTCTAGCCTATGGGTCGATCTACAGCACCAATCTGTACTCCATAAATGTTTGCCAGCATTGTATGTATGTACAGCAGTACATGTAGTTCTAGACAGTATGCTTTTAGCTGTCTATTACAAATTTGTTAACCACGTAATACCCTTCTTTCCTGTACAACTGCCAAATTGTCATTATGTAAATTGTTATTACTGTATGCTATTATAATAACCTGCATGTTATCCTCCCTTGTACCCTTCCCCCAGGTCACACTGGGAGATGAGCATCGATTTGCTCTGTGTGTCTTTCCTGGTGAATCAATTTAATAAATAAATAAATAAAAAACTTGCATCACTGCCACATTCCAAAACTGTGTTTCACCACTGCATTCCAAAACAGTGTGTCACTGGCACATTCCAAAACTGTGCGTCACTGCCGCATTCTGAACTTGTGCATCACTATCACATTTTGAACTTGTGCATCACCATCACATTCCAAAATTGTGCATTACTGCCACATTGTGAACCTGTGTATCACTGCCACATTCCAAAATTGTACATCACTGCCGCATTCTGAACCTGCACATCACTGCCACATTCTGAAATTATACATCACCGCCACATTCTAAAATTGTGTGTCACTGCCACATTTCAAAACTGTCACTGCTGCATTCCAAGTGTCACTGCTGCAATCTGAAATTGGCATCACCACCACATTCTGAAATTGTCTGTTACCACCACATTCAAAAATTTTGCTTCACTGCCACATTCCAAAATTGTGCATCACCACCACATGCCAAAATTGTGTGTCACTGCCACATTAAAAAAATTGTGCATCACCACCATGTTCAAAAATTATGTATCACTGCCACATTCTGAACCTGTGTGTCACCCCTGCATTCCAAAAGTATGCATCACTGCCACATTCCATAACTGTGTGTCACCACTGCATTCCAAAACTGTGTGTCACTGCTGCATTCTGAATGTGTGCATCACCATCACATTCTGAACTTGTGCTTCACCATCATATTCTGAAATTGTGCATCACCACCACATTACAAAATTTTGTGCCACTGCTGCATTCTGAACCTGTGCATCATCACTGCATTCCAAAATGATGTGTCACCACCACATTCTGAAATTGAGCATCACTGCCACATTCTGAAAATATGCATCACCGCCACATTCCGAAATGTTGCGTCACCACCACATTCCGAAACTGTGTGCCACCACCACATTCCAAAGCTGTTTGTCAATGCCACATTCCAAAATTGTGCATAACTGCCACATTTCAAAATTGTGCATCACTGCCACATGCTGAAATGAGCGTCGCTGCCACATGCCAAAATTGTGCATCGTTGTCACATTCAGAAATTGTTTGTCACTGTCACATTCCAAAATTGTGCATCACTGCCACATTCTGAACCTGTGCATTTCCTCCGCATTCCAAAATTATGTGTCACCACCACATTCTGAAACTGTGCATCACCACCACTTTCCAAAACTGTATGTCACTGTCGTATTCCAAAACTGTGCATCACTGCCACATTCTGAACCTCTGCATCACCTCCACAATCTGAAATTGTGGGTGACTGCCACATTTCATAACTGAGCATCACCACCACATTCTGAAATTGAGCATCACCGCCACAGTATGAAACTATGCGTCACCGCCACATTCCAAAACTGTGCATCCCTGCCACATTTCAAAATTGTGCATCACCGCCACATGCCAACATTGTTTGTCACTTCCACATGCTGAAATTGTGCATCACTCAAAATTCCAAAATTGTGCATCACTGCCACATTCCAAAATTGTGCATCACTGCCACATTCTGTACCTGTGCATCACCGCTGCATTCCAAAATTGTGCATCACTGCCACATTCCAAAACTGTGCATCACTGCTGCATTCCAAAACTGTGTGCCACTGCCACATTCCAAAATTGTGCATAACTGCCACATTTAGAAATTGTGTGTCACCACCACATGCTGAAATTGTGCATCACCATCACATTCTGAAATTGTACATCACTGCCACATTTCAAAATTGTGCATCACGGCCACATTCTGAACCTTTGCATCACCTCCACATTCCAAAATTATGCATCACCACCACATTCCAAAACTGTGTCACCACCAAATTCCAAAACTGTATGTCAGTCCCACATTCCAAAACTGTTCAGTACTGCTGCATTCTGAAGTTGTGCATCACTGCGACAATCTGAAATTGTGGGTCACTGCCACGTTCCATAATTGAGCATCACCACCACATTCTGAAATTGAGCATCACTGCCACATTACAAAACTGTGCATCACTGCCACATTCCAGAACTGTGTGTCACCACTATATTCCAAAATTGTGTGTCACCACAACATTTCAATTGTGCGTCGCCACCACATGCCGAAATTGTGCATCACTGCAACATTCCAAAATTGTGTGTCACCACCACATTCCAAAACTATGTGTCACTGCCACATTCCAGAACTGTGCATCACTGCTGCATTCTGAACTTGTGCATCACCACCGCATTCTGAAATTGTGCATCACTGCTTTATTCTGAACCTGTACATCATTGCTGCATTCCAAAATAATGCATCACTGCCACATTCCAAAACTGTGTGTCACCATCACATTCTGAAACTGTGCATCACTCTGAAATTGTGTATTACTGCCACATGCCAAAATTGTGAGACATCACCACATTCTGATATTGTGTATCACTGCCACATTCCAAAATTGAGCATCATTGCAGCATTCTGAACCTGTGTGTCACCACCACATTCTGAAATTTTGTGTCACTGCCACATTTCAAAACTGTGTGCACTGTTGCATTCTGAAACTGTGTCATTACTGCATTACAAAACTATACATCACTGCCACATTCTAAACCTGTGCATCACTGCCACATTCTAAAATTGTGCATCACCACCATATTCCAGAATTGTACATCACCACCACATTTCAAAATTGTGTATCACTGCTGCAATCCAAACTTGTGCATCACCACTGTATTCCAAAATTATTCATCACTGCCACATTCTGAAACTGTGTCACTGCTGCATTCCAAAACTGTTCAACACCGCTGCATTCCTAAATTGTGTGTCACCACTACATTCCAAATCTCTGCATTGCCAATGCATTCTGAATTTGTGCATCACTACTGCATTTAGAAATTGTGTGTCACCACTGCATTCTAAACCTGTACATCACTGCCACATTCCAAACCTGTATATCACTGCTACATTCCAAACCTGTGCATCACCGTGACATTCTGAAATTGTGTTTTACCACTGCATTCAAAAACTGATCATCACCACCACATTCTGATTGTGTGTCACCACTGCATTTTGAAATTGTACATCACTGCTACATTTCAGAATTGTGCATCACTGCCACATTCTGAAATTATGTGTTCTAGTTACTTTCTGAGACTGTGTCATTGCTGCATTCCACAGTTGCAATCTGGTGACATTTCAAAATCTCATACCTGCAGTATTTTAAAAATTGCACACAACTTTGTCATTCTAAAGCCATGTTTGCCACTGCATTCCATCACCCTGTCACATTCTGAAATACTGTGCCTTGCATCTGCACATTATGGAAGTGCATGTGCTGACTCCTCAGTGTAAGTTATCTTTTTTCAGATGTTTACTACACCTGCAGTTTTAAGTAACATAGAAGCAATAAGTCATATAAGGTAGCTTTCAGGGAGGACTAGGTTGTGAGTTCAGGAGATGATATTATAATCAACTCTTCACTGAAACTGGCTTTTTTGAACAGGCATGGAATTAAGGGTTACAAAATGACTTGTAACATTAAAACGACATAACTTACAGATCCAGTTTTGGCAAGAGGCTTCTTGAGAATACGCTGATCCAAATTCTGACTTTAGTGATACCACAAATGTTGGCCGCAGTCCTTCTTTAAACAGTAGGGCAACATCGGGGATCGGGGAGGAGGGTCCTCTAGACTATCAGGGAAACAGGTTTTTTTTATTAATTAAATAGTGGGACAACATTGGGGATCAGCAAGGGGGATCACTAGACTACAAGGGAATGTATTTCTTTTCATTAATTAAATAGTGTGGCAACAACTGGGATTGGGAAGGTGGGTCTGCTAGTCTACCAGGGTTAGTGTTTTTCTTTTTAATTAAATAGTTGGGTCAACATCTAGGATTGGGGAGGAGGGATCTGCTAGATTTTTTTCAGGACATTTCCAGCCTTAATTTCTAAAGCCTGTTTTTCAACCACCTGATAAACCTAATTTCACATGTAAAAACCCACTTCTAACATGAGACATTGGTGATCCCATTTTGCATAATAAGGCATAAACTGTGCCTTAATCTATCCCACTCACTGACTGGCAAATTCTTTAACTACTGGAACAATGTCATAATGCAAAACTATGGAATAGGCAAACACTGTGGGGTTTATTATGTGTAACCTTCCCTCTTTTATTGGGAAGTAAGTATAATTCCTTTTAACTAGGTTAAACTGGCTGTCCCAGGCAAACCACATAAACTGCCTAACAGTTTTGTCTCTAGTGATGGAGACATGAAAAACCATATGGGCTAAAGGAAACTTGATTAAAATGACTCTTCTTTTTTGAGAATCTCATATTTTTTTCCAAAATGCCATTTCCCTACATCTGCCACTAACTTAGCTTTCTAGTTTAATGCAGCCATATCTCCTGTCCAAACTGAATACAAAGTATTTTTACTGGGCCTTTTTAAGATAGGAATCTGTCCTATAGGACCAAGCCCCAGAGATTCAGTCTCCCCAGAAAAATGTCCAAGGTTTGTTTTGTACCTTGGACCCCAGATTGTAGTTCTGCTTCTAATGATTTATCCCTGTTACATTAGTTCTTCTCAGGTTCTGTCCTGATCTGTTTTATATGGGTGCTGTATCAGAAGGAAGACATCAGCTCCTTCTAAGCTCTTACCACTTGTGTATCTTGAAGTGTTGAGACACCAGTTTGTTTTTTAATTAATAAAATAGTGGGGCAGCATCAAGGATCAGAGTGGGGCATAAGCTACACTAGTAATAAAATTGATTCTCTCTGGGACCTCATCTTGTGTTTTTCTTTGGAATAGGTGCTCCACTCTCTCCTTAGTTCTGGCAAAAATTTCTGCTTGCTGTATGCATCTGTATGAGTAACCATTCCTTCCAAATCTCTCCTTGACAAATTGTGTGCCTTCATTGCAACCCTCCCCAGAATTGCAGTTTCTCTTGAAATGGAGAAATTGCCCCTTTGGGATGTCTGTGACCATGTGATGTGGATGACAGCTTGATGACAGGAGCAACATGTTCCTGTCAGTTGGTTTCATATATATTACAGTATTGACATCTGCAATGTTTCCCCTAAAAATGCCCAGGTCAAGAAAACTGATTCAGTCTGGATCATAGTTACTAATAAATATCATGATGGGGTTGGTTGAGCAAGCAATAACACACAATGAGGTGTGGGTCATGTCCTGATAAGAGCATTCCCAGGTGTGTTATAAAGCACAAGGCACTTGTGCCAAGTGCCTTATGCACCTGGGCATGCTGTTATCAGAACATGACCCACACCTCGGAGTGTGTTATTCCACTTATAAAATGAGCCCCCAAGTAACTATTTAAGAAAAAAAATAGGAAGCATGGCAAAAAAATTGTTTTAAAAATTGAAGCTCTAATAGTTGAAGCACTAAAATAGTCCCTTACTAAGGTAGTTTTTGGAAGTGTTTCATTAGCTATACAGGGCTCCCTATGAATGTGTCAGGTTATGTGCATATCACTTCTACTTTTTCTAACATTAGAGCCCCCCATTGATTTTGTTTGTGCTGACTTTACTATGTACAAAATAAATGTTGACAGAGCCTACTTTTCATGAGACTGACCATCTGCTTTCACTTGATACTGAGTGGGTCCCATAGTAGGTACCATAATTAGTGCTTTTCAGCTCTTTCAAAATGTAATTTCTTAGTTTGGGTGCTCAGTCATAGAACAATTTTTATTTTATAAACTGTATACATAAGTACTGCCAGAGGACTGGGTCTGGGTTCTATTTTGAATGTGCTGTCTTGTTCACTGCATCAATAAGGGAGCTGCACTGGTGGATCAGAACCACAATTTTAAAACAGTGACACTTGGTTCATTCTCTTCACTGCAGTTGACTTTTGACACTGGAGAGGTCAGTCTTTACTTAAAAAAAATTGTCTATGAAATTGCCCTTTACTGAGGTAGTGTGTGTGTGTGTGTGTGTGTGTGTGTGTGTGTGTGTGTGTGGTGGATGACACTGTCATTTACTGCACTAGTGGATCTGAGACACAATTTAAAAGCTGTGGCTTTTGGTTCACTCTCCATTGCAGTCAGCTTCTAATATTGGAGAGGTAAAATAAATATATATCCTTGAAAGGATTCAGAACACTGGATAATTATTTGTTGTTGCCATCACTTTCCCACTGCAGCTACTTGTTACCACTGTTCTTCTATTGCAGCTCCTCATTACCACCACTCTCCCACTTCAACTGTTTCATTGGATGCTAGCTGAAGGGCTGCAGTGGAGGAGTGGTGGCATGGATTGATTCCCCATGTGCTGCATCTTGGTGGGCACAAGTAATGCCCATTGTAAAGTTATGTTTTGATAAGGACATGGCTGGAAAGAGCTTCTAGTGAATCAGGATTCACAAATGTATTTGCCCACTTTATAAATTGATGTATTGGACAAGCTGTTCTGATTCTTCTGCTGTCCTGTGGCACATGGCTGCCACATTGTCAATTTAGCATTTCCAAAGCATCAAATGGTCAAAATAAGGGTTTGTTTCTGTGTTGCACTATATTGTAGATATGGTCTCTTTTCCACAGCCCCACATGCAGGTTGGTAAATCTAGTGATAATACTAGCTCCCATGGCCACACCTTTCATTCATAGCTAGTTGCTGACAAGGAACAAAAACATATTCAGCATTAAGACACATTTGGACAACTGCAACTAGAACTCAGTAAGGGGTGTTCAGAAGATTCCCTTGAATTTAAAAAGTGGGCCATTTCATCAGGGTACATACAAAATGCTATATGTAAATACTAGAGTGTCCTGAAAGGGGATGGAACACCAGAACCATTTGTGAATTTACCACCTAAGATGGCAAATACTGTAGGAGAGGCAACACTTTATGAGATGAACTCATACACAGCAAACATCCATCTGCTAGTGCTAGTAGAAAATGCCTCTCAGAAATAGGGGGTGTCTTCCCTGTAGTAGGTTTACCTACTGTAGTACAGTATTGCAAACTAAGGTTTTCACCAATCCAAATACTTCTAAGGTTAGAATTATATATCTTGCCACTTGTAAATGTGGTGCCTAGCATGTAGATAAAACAATATTATTATAATCCCACATTATTTACAGAATCTGATTGGTTACTAGGGTTCTACTAGGTTTACATTAACACACATTACCCTACCTTGTACAGCCTCTTTACAGCATAGTTTTTTGTCATGTGTAATGAATGAATTTCAAGCTATTTTTAATGTAGTTTCATTTTCAAATGAAAAACATGGCTGTCTAATAATTAGCAAACCATTATTAAACCCCTTTCCCAAGTTTTTAAAGAAACGTGATGGGAATTGACATCTCTGTGTATAATATGCTCATTCCCATGATCTCTTGTCCCAGTTAAGTGTTAATGTACCACCTCTTTGTTTGCAGCTGCAGTGGCTTTTGGCTTGTGGGAGGGATTGCTAAGTGGTTGTTAAGAGATCATGAAAGGTATTGAGTCAGTGATTTGTTTTTTCCATCTGGCTGCTACCCACCTCCACTCTTGCCCCATGCTGTTGCTTACCATTTTGGCAGCTGGTCTCCTGGGTATAGTACAAGTAGCACACATAAGAAACTACTGCTCTCTACAATCCTCCACTTAGTGAGCTGTGTACAGTCCCATTTCCAGAAGTTGAGAAAGTAGAGAGCAAATGAAAGGCAAACTCCACAGCGATCCCCAGAGTGAGTGAACAAGAAATGAGACAGCACAGAGCTCAATGCGGTGATCCTCGGTTAAATGTAATCAGAGTCCAGAACTGTATATCATTGTCTCTAAGCAGACATAAAAGATGATTTTTAATGCTGGCAGTGGTGTACTGTTCAGTAACTGACCCCAAGTTATTTTTCACTGTTTGGCTATGTAGGAGTCCTGCTTATAATGGGCACAAGGGGTTTGAACAGTGTAGTCCATAAAGCTGCTTTCCCTGTATTTAACTTGAGCTTCAGTGAAATCTGATTCATTTTAGGTAATTTTCATTTGGTATTAGATCTGAAAGACCATGCCATTCTGTCCCATGGTATAAAATTACTTCAAAATAAATGAGCATTGCAAACATTAGTTTCCACGGTACCCTGACAATGAACATGCATGTTACTGTTAGTTGTAATGTGCATACTGGTCCATAAAGTTCTGATCTCACAAGATTTAAGAATATTATTTGCACTACTCATTTTGTTGAAAGCATTGCATACATTTTGACAACACCCCATCTGCTTTCAAAATATGGTCTTACACAGAGAAAACTCCAGTCTTACCAAAATGCTAGTTAACTTGACAACTGACTAGCACTTCAACCACTTGTTTTGGATTGCATATACTTTGTTTTTGTACATAAACACATTGAAACTTGGTAGCAGCTGTTACTAATCCTGCTTGAGAAACTCACAACTGACAGTGAATACCTTTGGTGTCCTGCTTTTAATATACTCATGTCCACATCTACAGCATAAGAAAAGGAGGATGGACTACTTTACATCAAAATGGGCAATTCTGGAATAAAATATTCCCCACAAATGAAAAAAATGTGAGTTTTTGTATTTCAATTTATAATAATAGCAATAAGATATGTACAGGGGTTAGATTATTAGTCAATCACAACCCCTGGGGCAATATGGCACTCAGCTTCACCTCGTGCCACATTACACCCCAAGGGGGTGATTAACAGACTGTTAATTTAACACCTGTACATGCCTTATTGCTTATTTAAAGTTTTATATTAGAGCTGAGGAACACTGCAGTGCAATTTGTAGCAAAACATTGACATACAGTATGCCACAGCTCCATACATTAGTATGGCACATGATCCTGGGACCCATGGTTTTACCTTTAAAGGTATGGAGAACGTCCAGCCAAATCCTAGGGGAGAAGTATTTCAACCAAAAAGTCCTGCAGAGGGAAGCATTTTGGATTTTTCATCTGGGAGCATATGAGTGGTCCAGAGTGATCTATGAATTTTACCTGGCACCATTTTTGAGGACAATATTAATTATTACTTGGTATTACTTGGTATGAAAGAACAGAAGAAGGCCAGAGCCCATTGATACTGTTCCCCACACTATGTGGGACATTATTTATCTATTATCCCTCAACCAAACATCTAATTTGTTTTTAAAGACAGTGGAACTAGTTGCCTCTACCAATTCTTGTGGCAAGGTGTTCCATACAATGGATGCTCTTACTGGAAAAAAGTTTCCCCTTTTACTGGTTTTAAAAGTTTTTACTTCAAGCTGTTTATTATGCAGTCACAGAACATGTCTCCTTTTGGAGAGTGTTAGACCACATTGTTCCATTAGATCTGGTGAATTTATTGAATTAAAAACCATAAGCATATCACCTCTTAATCTTCTAGTTTGAAGAGAGAAGAGACCAGTATCTTTCAATCTGTTCCGATAATCCAAGTTTGTTAATCTTGGAATCATTCTAGTTACTCTCCTTTGAACCTGTTCAAGAATTGCTATGTCTTTTTTTTTTGTTTGGATTCCAGAAAGGGGAGCCATAGTCTAGATACGGTCTAATGTATGCCCTATAAAATGGAATAAGGCATTGTTCAGTGCGATTAACAAAAGTGCGTTTTATTTGCCTCAAAAGTCTGTTGGTCATGCAAGCAGTTCTAACACAGTAATCATTTGATGTAAGTTTATTATTAACATATATCCCTAAATCTTTTTCACAATTTGATGAGTGAAGTGCTAGTCCATTTATATGATATATCATTTTTGGATAATTTACACCGAAATGCACTACTAAACATTTATCTTGATTAAACTGCATATGATTTTCATTTGCCCAAAGTGTTAATTTTTCCAAATCCTTCTTTAATGCAGAAATATTTTCTTGATTATTAACCTTTCCCCCCAATTTAGTATAGTCTGCAAAATTTGACTATGAAGTTATTTGGCCCTGTTTCTAAATCACTGATAAAGAGGTTAAACAATGTTAGTCCCAAGACCGACCCCTGTGGTACACCACTTGTCACACTACCCAAATCAGACAAGATATCATTAATTCTGACTCTCTGAGAATGATTTGTCAACCAGTTTAAAGTCCAGTTGACAATATCCGGTGACAAACCTAGATTGTGCATTTTAGTAATGAGTTTTTCATGTGAGACTTTATCGAAAGCTCTACTAAAGTGCAAAAGAATTACATCAGTAGGGATACCCACATCTAGTAGAGTACTTATATTATTGTAAAAGGATATCAGATTGGTGGTGCAGGAATACTTGGGAGTAAACCCATGCTGATTTGAATCATAAATTCCTAATTTTTTACAATCTTGATCTATTAGAGACTTCATTACTCATTCCATTAATTTACCAGTCACTGAGGTCAGGCTAATTGGATGATAATTTTGCACAGAACCTCTATTGCCTTTTTTAAATATGGGAGTAACTATTGCTGAATGCCAATCATTTGGTACAATGCTTTCTAGTAAGGATTTATTGAAAATAATTGACAAAGGTATAGAAATATTTATAGAGGTTTCAATCAGAAACCATGGATGAATACTGTCTGGGCCCGGACTAGTACTTTTTTTTAGTTTTTCGATAGCCTGTATAATGTCAGTTGGACAGAACCTATGATAATCTACGTGGTGAACTTTAAATGTACTAATAGGTGATTTTTGAGAGAAGACAGAACAAAAGTACTTATTAAAGAGATTTGAGGTTTCTATATCAGATAGAGAAGAGCCATTGGTTATAATGGGACCAATGGTCCTTGATAAACCCTTTTTACTATTTATATAGGAGAAAAGAGATCTGTGACAGTCTTTTGTGTGAGCTAGTTTAAATTCTAGCTTATGTTTTGCCAATTTAATAGAATTTTTTAAGTTTTTCACAGATAGTCTGTATTTATGTAATAGAGTAGTTTTAAATGGAACAGAACTATTCTTAAGTTTCCTAAAAAGTTAAATTTTTATTTTAATCTGATTTTTAATTGTCTTGTTGAACCAAGGGGGAATTTTTCCTTCATTATTAAATTTCCTCTTTGATGGAATAAAGGTATTTTCCAAATAATGTACAATGTTTTTAAAAAAGTCCCAAGCTTCTTGTGTTGTACAATTAAGAAGATTAGATTCCCAGTTTATGTTTTGTAAGTATTCATTGATTTTAGAAAAAAATTCTTTGTTATCATTTTTTGTATAGTATAACTTCCTTTGTGTAGTTTTAAACTGTTGAATTTCAAAAAGAATAGATGAATGATCACTGGTCCCAAGTGGATCCCAAATTTGTAAATTGCTAATTTGTTGCTCTATGTTAGTAAATAATAGATCCAAAATATTAGGACCTCGAGTGGGTTCAGTAACAAGTTGTTGTAATCCAGTACTAACTACCACATCTATTAGTCCTTTCTCTGCATAGGACTGTCCTGAGAATGAGTCTCAGTTAATATGAGGGAGGCTAAAATCACCAAATATTACAGTATCTTGAGATTCTGAAAAATGTGTGATTTCTTTAAACATATCAGTTGTGTAATCTGAATTTGCAGATGGAGGTTGATAGATGTTATCAATAGTTATATAGGACTGCTCCTTCAATAAGATTTTAACCCATATACTTTCCAAAGGAAAGGGAGAACACACTTCAAAAGAAGAAATATCATTTCATATGTACAAACAAACTCCACCACCTTGCTTATCTAATCTGTTTTTATGATATAACTTATAAGCTGGAATTTCTCTGGACCAAATTGAGGATGCATCCCAGCAAGTTTCAATTACTCCCACCACACCTATATTTAAAGTTTTACATTTGGCTTTGTGTTCTGCTAATTTGAGTTGGTTTAAAGATCTTGCATTCATAGCTAGGAATTTACATTTAGTTGTAATAATATTTTGGGAAGTATTCAGAGACTTGGGAATAGACCCATTCTCCCCCATTGTTTTCAGTTTAAACAATGATTTATGATTTTAGTGATACTTTTCCCCTTAAGTGTACTACCCTATGACTGAGATGTAAACCGTCCCAGCAAAACAAAGAAGAATGATCTGAAAATGATTCCCAGTGAGTAATACAGGGTATATCCTGCTTAAAACACCACTTTCTCAGCCATTCATTTAGGGCTTTGATTTTCTGTGTCATGGTAGATGTTGCTCTCGGGACAGGTAGAATTTCAGATTACTATACACAGCATCCCTATCAAGTAACAGGTTACATAACGCCACATAGTCCTGTTGTAACTGATTAAATGGGGTGTTGTTTATATCATTAACACCAGCATGTATGATAACCAGTGGATTTTCCCCCACATTTTGTAAAGTTTTAGGCATCATGGAGGTAATGTCAGATACCCTGGCCCCACAGAAGCTAGAACAAGTGCGGTTGCTCTTGTCACTATTGCATACCGCCCTGTCAATGTGCTTAATGATTGAATCTCCCAGGACTAACACTTGTTTTGAGACAGTAGGGGTACAAGAATCAAAAACAGGTGATTGTTTAACACACTCTGGAGCGATTAACTTAATAGGTATTGATTTGGTAGCTTGAGACTTACTAGGACAAGTATTCATGGGCATTAACTCCTGATTGAAAAGTGTTTTTGAAACATTATTATCAACAGAGGGTGATGCACAGGATAAATCATGTAGCACTTCATTATTTGATACAGTCAATTGCTCAAACCTATTACAAGTTTCAATAGCGGCACTATTGTGTATTTGACAGCCCCTCCTTTTTTTAAGAGGCTTTGTGACAATGGTCCAGTCATCATTATCATGAGAAGAGGGTGGATAATCATCCACCTTATAAGAGGGGGCACAGGCAACAGGTATACTAGTACTAGTCATTGCAATTGTCTCCTCATCAGGAGGCATAGAATTGCTACCTAAATGTGAAGGAAATTGTTCATTAGAATGAAGTTGTTCATCCGTAAGATCAATGTAACTTTCCAGTTCCCTAATATCAGTAGAAACTGGTTTAATATTAAGCAGAAACGGTGTCTCTGCTTCAAGAGTAGTAATCAGATGGCAATTAGCACATGCATACTCGCTCCCATACTTTCCCTCACTATACATCAAACATTGCATACACTTACTAAGTTCTTTTTCCATTATTAAAGGTGTATATTTACTAAGTAGAGGATATGCTAAAATTATCTTATCCAAGTTTGTCTAATGCCAGCAGTTTCAGCATACCCAGCGGACACAGCAGTCACGTGTAAACACAAATGTAGCTTCTTTTAGTTAGCTGCTTTCTGATCTACAAGCAAGGCAAGCAACAGGAAGTTGTAATTTGAGTCATCTGCTTTTATAGTGTCTAAGCCACACCCCCAATTTAGCTCTTTATCCTCCTACTGGTTTAGCAAAGTAAGTTGATACAGTACCCTTCACAGCACAGAACACACACTGACTTTCTTTCTTTTCTTTCTTTTTTTAACCCTAAATAAGACCTCTTCTACTTCTAATAAAGTGTCTTGTGTAATCTCAACAGACACTGACTCCTGCTGAGATATAAGTGGTAAATTAATAAGAAAATGTAGCTTCTTAGCTGCTTTCTGCTCTACAAGCAAGGCTAGCAACAGTTGGTCATGCATGTATGATCTTTGTGCAATGATCTGATGTTGTAAATAATTTTCTGATTGCATTTTCTGTTCTTCTCCTGCAGTTCTTATTTCTCAGTTGCTGAAAGAAAATCACTGTGCTACATACATGAAGGCCATTATGATGTGGACGTGGAAGAATCATGTTTCTGACCAGTATTTATATGTATCTTAGTGACATCAGTAACTATGGTATGATGGTCTGTTCTTATTTATTAAAAGCCTTAAATCTACCGTTCAATTCTGCTATTTTAAAGGTAATTATTATGAATTAATTAAGAACTTATTGCTACTACTTTTTTAATCTTTTTATAATTATCTTTTTGTATGGTCAGTTCTTATACCTTAAGATACTGTCTCTTTGACTAAGGCAGTATAAAATGATGTCATCAGCAAGAAGCTGTGCCTTTGAAAAAGCACATACTTGTGTGAAACATGTGAGGCATTAGATCTCCTGTAGTAGCTCATTTAACATTTTGGTAGTGTAATATATTGCTTTGTGCCATGTTTGCTGTTTCTCTTTTTATTCTTTGATGAGCTACAGTAATAGACTGTTTAGTGTGCAGGTGAGCACTGCTCTGTTTGTGAACTGTTTACAAACCAACTTCCACACTGCCTCTTCCCTTGCTTGCAGATGTAACTGCCATAGTAGATGGGGTCATAAATCAACTTAATCAAGCCTGTGACCTCTGTTAAATTTATACTCACTCACTGGCTGTTTTCAGCCCTCCAAGTGTTTCATTATCTTGCTGGGGCATTTATTTATTTATTGAAGATATCAGATAACATACCTTTGAGTCAAAGACTCCTTTACAAAGGTTCCACATCATTAAGAACAGAGACATCAGGGACAATAGCAACAATTATACACAATAGTTACAGAAATGGTTACAAAGTGGTTAGAGATAACAGTAAAGCAGCTGATGATACAAAGATACAGAGTGTTGCCAAGCATAGGTACATAGTACAGATGGCAGCAGGTAACAGAAACATACACTGCAAGGTGGTGGTGCCAGCCATGCCCTGATAATTATTTGCAGGCCTAGGCTGGACTGAGGTGTCCATTGTCAAAATATAGGCACACCCTGGGGTGGCTGGACCAGAGATAAGTCCATAGTAATAGGGGGAGGTGGGTAGGGCTAGAAATCAAGGACAGTCACAGACTGAGTCATGAAAGATTAGGCCTCTTAGCTGGGACTTGAACTGACCAAGTTCAGGTTCTGTGAGGAGGGATTTTGGGAGTGAGTTAAGCTAGCTAAGGGCCAGGTACCTAAAAGTTATTTGACCCGAGGTGGTCTTGCAGTGAGGTACACTGAAGTGGGCTGTCATCAATTGCCAAGTGAGGCAGGTGGACAAAGGTGCCTGTCGTGGGGGGGTGAGAGCAGGTGGTAGTAGCCCTGCTGTTATTTTTTTAGCAAAGAGGCAGGTCTGATATTTGAGCCTTCCATCAAAGTTTAGCCTGTTGGTTGAGGTGTAAAGGGTGTAGGTATGTGTGAGTCTGGTGCAGTCAGTAGCCAATCTAAGGCCTTATTAAGGGCCAGCCTAATTTTGTTTAGGTGCGTGTGGTCAGCTGCCCCATAGATAATGATTCCATAGTCTATGAGTGATAGTATTGATGTTGAGACAGCTATGTGGAGGGCATCTGGTGTGAGACAGTGCTTGTACTGGTGAAGCAGGCCACTACGCACATTGACACCAGTGCTCAGTTTTCAGATGTGGTCATGGTAGGTGAACCCAGAGTCTAGGATGATACCTAGGTATTGAATGAGGTAACCTGCTCAAGGGGGTCATTTAGAGAGTTCAATATAAGCAGGGGTTGTCTTATGTTCTTGTTTTGGGAGTGTGCAAACACCATGGATTTAGTTTTTTTGTAATTTAAGACTAGCCTACAGTATATCAAATGAACCAGGATTCGGCTTCTGTGAAATATTTTTGAAGTGCAGAACAGAGGGCTGTGGGAGCTGTAGAGGATGGAATCATCTGCATTCAGTAGTAATTTCCCAGAGCAATCCTTGGGCAGGGAATTGAGGAACAGGGAGAAAAGTAGGAGACCGAGAATAGAGCCCTGTGGGACCCCTGACCTGACTTGGAGGGGAAGGACAGGGTTTGGGCAAGCCTGACTGCCTGTGTTCTCTCAGACGAATAGCTGGCAAACAGCCGGTGGTCTCTGGAGACAGTCCTATTTGTGTGAGGGAATCCAAGAGCAGTGTGTGGTGCACCATATCAAATGCCTTGGAAAGGTCTATAAAAACAGCACCAGCAATGTGACCAGTGTCAAGAGATGTGTGGAGGGCATTTGTAGATTCCAAAAGGGCTGTGGTGGTACTGTGGTTATGGTGGAAGCCGTGCTGCCCAGGACACAGGAGGCTATATTTGAAAAGGCAGTCTGTAAGGAGGGGTGGCCACAATCTTCTCCAAGGTTTTGGAGAGGGGGAGGCAGGATTGAGATGGGGCAGTAGTTCCCAGGCAGGGTGCAGTCACCGCCTTTAAGTATGGGTGTGATAAGGGCAGATTTCCATTTAGATGGAAACTGGCTCAGTGATAGGGAGTGGTTCAGAAGCATGGTCGGGGGGGGGAGAACTTCATTAAAGGTGAGCCTAAGCAGTTTAAGATCAAGTGTGTCACTGCTGAAATGTGATTTGCTGAGGGTCTTGAGTAGAAGGGGGCAGCTTCATGCTGAGATATTGCTTTAAAGCAGAATGGGGTGGAGAGGGAGCAAGGTGGTACTGGGGGTTGGGGGAGAATAAATTGGGAGAAGAACATTACTAAGGTTGGAGAAGGAGGCATTAAATGTATTTGCAATCAGGGCAGGGTCTGTGGTGATAGATCCATTGGCCCTGAGTTGGGAGGGAGGTGCAGTGGAGGCATTGCCACTGAGCTCTTTGAGAGAGTCCCAGAACTTGCACACTGAGCCCCATGTGGCAGTGAACAAGGTTTTGCCTTATGATTATTCCAAGTACATTTATTTTGCATTTCTTGGTAGTGCTGCCTATCAGCGGGCTTACCCATATCCTGAGCAATGTGCCATAGATTGTCATGTTCACACATCTGGTCCAGCAGGACTTGTGACATCCAAGGTGTGTCAAACCCTTTAACTATCTTTTTGCTTAGGGGTGCATACCAGTCAAAGGCAGAGTTGAAGGTGTCAATGAAGTTGTCAAGGGCAGAGTCAGTGTTCAGTGTTGTTCTGATGGGGGACCAGTCACTAGCTAAGAGACACTGTCTAAGGGACCAAAGTTTGCCAGGTTTGAGGTGGCATTGGAGGATAGTTTGGGGGGGCTTTCTAACAATATATGACCAGTAACAAAGCACTGGGGAGTGGTCACTCAGGGCATTGGGTAGTACCCTGGCCTGGGTTGCTTTGTGGGGTGCATTGGTGAGCACAAGATAAAGGAGGGTGGCAATAGAAGTCTTCTGGTTGACTCTTGTGGCAGTGTTCACAAGTTGGGACAGGTTTTGAGAAGCTGCAGTATCCCTGATGTGAGCTGATTGTGTCAGCTAGCCAATTTATATTAAAATCCCCAAGGGCAATGATTTCAACCCTATCAGGGAGTGTCTAGAGGTGGGTGAGGACAGAGTGGAAGGCACTCTTCTGATTTCAAGGAGAAGAAGAATGGGGGGGCTCTGTAAGGTTCTAGAGTGATTTTCAGAGTGAGAACCTGGGCCCCATGTTCAAGGGTTAGGGATGGGAGGCTGAGGCACAGTAGTGAGTCCTGAATGTACAGTGCACATCCACCCCCTTTTTTAGAGGTTCTGTCAGCACGGTATTGAGTAAAACCAGGGACTGAGTCTGCGGTGTCTGCAGTGCAGTAGTTGAGCCAAGTTTCAACTACCGAGATGACATCTGGGCAATTTCTGGGCAACCCAGCCCTGAAAAGAGTCAAATTTGTTGAGTAGGCAACATATATTAAGGGAGGCAATTATTAGATCCTTATGAGCAGTAACATGGGGTGGGGGATTGAGTGGGTCCCGGGTTGGGGAGGACGTCTCCAGAGAGGAGGAGCAGCAGCAGAAGGATGTGCAAGGATGCCAGTGTTAGTCGTTTCTTCACCAGCTTAGGCACCAGTAAGGAGGGGGAAGAGCAGCACATGGAGATGAGGATGGGTAGGTCCCGTAGAGAGGGAGAGAAGACAGAATAACGTCCACTGCTGTACCATGGCAGCGCCAATAGGGGGAGATGTGGGTGGGGGGAGCATGGTCTATCGGTAGAGTGAGTGGGGTGGCACACTGGTAGAGGTGGGAGTGGCTAAGGTGAGAAGCCTGATAAGAGGTGGTTCTGGCTCACCATGTTGAGAGACATATGGAGCATCCTCTAGCAAAATGAGGGGTGCTAGTGTTAGCAATGCAAGCCACATGGCAGAGCTGGTAGTAGTAAGCAGTATCATAATGAGCACAAGGTAGTTTGAGGGGAGCCAAAGGGTGTAAGAGTGTTAAAAAGCTGAAAGAATGAAGCCTGACCCATTGGCTTAGTGATATAGCTGTCTTCTTTGGTGCCAAGAGTCCAGGGTTTGAGACCTACAAGAGGACTTTGGAAAAAATGAGGAAAAAAGGGCCAAAGTATGGGTATAGTAGTAGGAAAGTGAGGAGGAGTGGAGATTGGGAGGGTAAACAGAGTGGTGTGAGGAAGGCAAAAACAGGGTCTAGGAAGGGCACTGCAGCAACTCCTAGTGTTCAGAAAATATAAGCTGCAAATGGGAAAGTGGACACTTACAGTGCGGAAGGTGTGGTCATGTGACATGTCACGTGACCAGTATGCAGCAATAAATGTTGAGCCAAGCTTGGGTGTGCGGGTGAGGCACCAATGGGCTAACACCCCGAAAGCAAGCTGGAAGGAGAGAGGTTTTACCTCCTACAGCCCCTGTCTGAGTACTGGAGTCCCCCGATGTGAGTACTTCAGTCTGGCAGAGATTCTGGCATGGAACACTGGCAAGCCAATCTTTTTGTTTACAGATAGAATGAAAGTGAAATAACTGACAGAGTTACTGGTCTGGACTTAGCTCCTACTTTCAACTTTTCTGGCTGACTAATATTTGAGCGAACCTACAGTGACGCCTGCTAGGATCAAGCATGGTATTGCAGTTTCCCTGCATGACAAAAGGGATTAACTCCCACTGAAATTGCATTGTCTCCTGCAGTACCTCTACTGCAGAATTCTGCAGAGTTGGGCTTCATCCTGTCAGGCTTCACTGTGTATTCTTTTTATATGCACACTTAATAACCTTTTCCCTCTACTCTCATTGTTTAGGTCTGTGTACCTATTTATTACACTGTTTTATGGTGTAAGCTGCGTATGTTTGTTTAAAATGCATACTAAACAAACATGATACCTGTTAGCAGCTCCTACTTATACTTGTCCACATGCTGTGTGACTACCCTGCATGGTGGAGAGACAGACTTGGCAAATGTTGAATGATTTGAGTGTGCTGTGACTTTTATCAGAGTGAGACTTAGGGCATAGCTGTGCTGTTGGCAAGAAGTGCTGTCGGAACAGTAGTTCGGTTAGTCTCAGTGAACTGCTGACTTCCTGTAGACATTCATTTTTAGATTTATATTTTTGTTTTAATCATTGCCTGAGTGTGGGGAGGATGCCTTAAATAATACCTGGCAATGTGCCTTGATGCAGAAATAAGGGTAGTGCTAAATTAATTGCTACTTGGTGGCTATCTTCTGCTCGAAGGCAGGGTGGAGGGGCATCACATGACCCTTTTTGACTTCTGGGTCACAGGGGTATAAAGTAGACACCCTGTGCAAGCAAGCTTCTTATTATACTTGTCCACACGCTGTGTGACTACCCTGCATGGTGGTGAGACAAACTTGGCAAGTGTTGAATGATTTGAGTGTGCTGTGACTTTTATCAGAGTGAGACTTGGGGCATAGCTGTGCTGTCAGCAGGAAGAACTCTGGGAACAGTAGTTCTGTCAATCTAAGTGACCTACTGACTTCCTGTGGATGTTCGTTTTTATATTTCTATTTTTGTTTTAAACACTGTCTGAGTGTGTAGAGAATGCGCTAAATAATACCTGGTGCCATACCTTGGTGTGGAAATAAGGGCAGTGCTAAATTAATTTCTACTTAGGGTCTGTATTCTGTTCAAGAGTAGGGTGGAGGGGCATCACTTGACCCTTTCTGACTTCTGGATTGCAGGGGTATAAAGTAGATGCAAGCTGGGCAAGCACGAGCAGGAGTGCAAGTGGTCACCACACGTGAAGATGCATTCAAAGACATGCACAGTGCATCTGCATGTGTCTGTAGTGTCAGGAGTGGACGGAGTGAAGGAGGGCACAAGACTCTAGTACAAGGTTGGTATACTGCTGTGGGGATAGCAATCAAAGGTGGATATATCATTATTAACAGTTGAGTATTGTTAGAAGTATAGCATAAGTGCCAAATATAGCACGTATATAATTAACATCATTGTGTGGCCTGTCAGTTACCTCTAGTTGTCCACTTTATTATTAATTAGACTAGTTGTTAACATAGATACAAATATAGTTAAATACTGGAAGGAGGTGAATTAGGGATAAGATGCATCTTATGTGAAAAAATAAGCATTGAGGTTACTAATGAGGCACTAATTTTCACCTATGAGGAATGCTGACTGATTAGAGACTTAAAGAATAAATTGATGGAATTGGAAATGAAGTTAGTATTAATGCAGCAACAGAAATTAATTGAATAAACTGATGGCATTCAAAAAGCTGAAATGGGGCAAAGTAAGAGACAATTAATGAGACAAGAGAGTAAGAGAATGTGGAGAGGAAGGTGATTGGATAGTTGAAACCAGGAAGTTTAAAAAGGGTAGAAAAGCCATGGGTTTTAACTTAGAGCTATGTAATAGCTATGGACCCTTGATGATATCTGATTCTGAGAACAATACAAATAATACACCAAAGACCACTGTAAGTGATGGAGTTGTAAATGTGCAGCAAAACAAGTCTCTAAACACTGACAACATCAGTGCATTTGATTGTTCAAATTTCAGACTGGGAGAAAATAATGTCTCAGAAAATAGTTTGCAACAAGATAAAGAGCCTGCACCAGCCACAGATATTAAGTTAGACAAATCTCCTTCCCCCCTTACAGTTACAAAGAATATAGGTAGATCTGGTAGAATAACTTCTCCTCCACAAGATATTGATGCCAAACTCAGACCCAAGGCTAGGGACTATAGAGAAGAAGAAATGGATACTGCAGCACCAGATGCTCCATTGAATGAGGTGAAAGATGAAAACATTTTATAGGTTGCAAAACAAATATATATACTGGGTGACTCAATCCTTAAATATACATACAGGTATACCTCCAGGGGGAACAAGGAGAATATCACAACCAGCTATTTTCCAGGAGCAAAATTAAGAAATGTGCAGAAAATGTTACCAAATATAATAAAGGAAAATGATTGGTCTGCCAGCCTAATACTGCATCTAGGGACAAACATTAAGGGACAAGGTTGAACAGAAAAGAAAAATGTGAAAAACATTTGGCTTGAATTGAAAAGATTAAAGTGTAAATTATACTTCTCCACAATGTTACCAGTGCCACAAGAGAGTAGGTTCAACATTACTAAAATTAAAGAGTTAAATTATTAAGTTAAATAACTGGCTGAGGCATTGGACCCTAGAAGAGGGTTTAGGGTGTATCACCCATTAGGAAGATTTCTTCAATGAGCCGGGTTATTTTTGTCAAGATGGATAGCACTTAAGCAAAAAGGGTGGCAGAAAATTGGGATTAGCAATAAAAAAGTGGTGGATAATTGTTTAAACTAATGAAGAAGGGGAGAGGGGACAGGCTCAGCAACTGTGGTATGGTAGCTCAGGCCAGAAGATAGAATTGTACTAGCCATAATAAAACCAAGCGGATTAAAGTATGGACATTAAATGCAAGAAGTCTTAATATCAGCAAAAATTCTGAACTGGAGATACTGCTCAATACAGAGGAAGTCGATATTTGTTTCATTGATAAAACTTGGTGGGACATTGGGGTGACTTGGAACAGGAACACTGAAGGTTATTCATTATATACAAAAGACAGGCAGGATAAAAAAAGGCGGTGTTGCAATATAAATCAAAGATACAATACACAGTATAGCTTACACACAGATCAGCACTGAAGCTAGTATAGAATCTTTGTGGGTAGTTGTACAGATGAAAGCCACCAAACAATTGTTTGGTGGGGGGTTATTATAGACTGCCTAACACCTGCAGAGATGGTGACAAAGGTATAGAGCTCAAGACTGAGCATATGGCAGCAGAAGGTGATGTAGTCATCACAGGGGACTTTAATTACACATATATTAATTGGATTAGTCAGTCAGCAAAAACAACAAATGCAAATAGATTTATGGCAGCCTTAAATATGGCTGGACTATATCAAATGATATATAAAACTACAAAAGGAGGGAACATTTTAGATCTCTTGATATTTAGTAAGAATGATATTCTGACAAAGATAAACATCAAAGAATATTTAAGCAATATTGACCATAACATAGTAGAATTATTCTTAAAAAAACAAGTACTGCTTACAAGGGGTTTGACTATTGTAAAAAATTATAATAAAGCAGATTTCCATAAAATTAGAATGGAGCTGGTGGAATGGGACTGGGAAAGATGCTTTAAGCATCAACATGTAGAAGAAATATGGGCATTAATAAAAAACAAACTGAAACAGGTGGAGGACAAATACGTGCCTAGAAAAACATTGTATAACAAGAGAGGTAAAAGACCACTGTGGTGCACTAATAAAATTCTTAAACTATGGTTAAAAAAGAAAAAGGCATATGATAAAATAAAAAAGCACTGTACAGCAGACACCATAAATTATTATAAAGGCCTATTAAAGAAATTGAAAAAATCAATAAGGCAGGAATGGTATAAACTTGAATTTAACATTTCACATAGGAAAGATAATGACAAGAACTTTTATGCCTATGTCAATAATCAGTGTAAAACCAGGAATCAGATTGGGCATTTACTGAATGCAGGGGAAAGAACTGAAAACCCCAACTGAAATGGCAGATGCATTTAATGAATATTTTTGTTCTGTGTTTGATAAAAACAATGACAGTAGAAATAATTCAACATATAAAGTATACCCTAATCTTTCACTAGAAATAGGTGTCATCGAAATAGAAACATAGAATTTGATGGCAGATAAGGACCGCTTGGCCCACCTAGTCTGCCTATTTCCCTACCTATCGGATAAGCTGCAGATCCTAGTTAACCAACAGCCTACTTCCTCCTACCCCCCACTAGAATTGCCTTATGTCTGTCCCATGTATTCTTGAATTCCACCACTGTTTTTGACTCTACGACCTCCTCAGGAAGGCTCTTCCATGTATCCATGACCCTTTCTGTGAAGAAATAATTCCTCATATTACCTCTGAGCTGTCCCCCCTCTATCTTCAAATTGTGTCCCCTTGTTTTTGCACATCTTTTTTTCTGAAAGATGCTACCCTCTTGAACTTTGTTGATTCCTTTGAGGTATTTGAAAGTTTCTATCATGCCCCCCCCTTTCCTCGAGGCTATACATCTTTAGTTCCTTTAGTCTTTCTTCGTATGTCTTCTGATGCAGGCCCTGCATCATTTTGGTTGCCCTCCTCTGGACAGCCTCCGCCCTGTCTATGTCTTTGTGGAGATGGGGTCTCCAGAACTGTACACAGTACTCCAGATGTGGTCTTACCAACTGTCTGTACAAAGGGCCAACAAATTCCTATTTTCTACTGGTGATGCCTCTCCCTATGCATCCCAGTATCCTTCCAGCCCTCTTTACTGCCTTCTCACATTGCTGACCCACCTTTAGGTCATCTGATATGACTACCCCCAGGTCCCTTTCCATTTTTGTTGTTGTCAGTATCTCACCCTCCATTGTGTACTCTTCCCCTGGGTTTTTGTTTCCCAGGTGCAATACTTTGCACTTCTTTGCATTGACTCTAAGCTGCCATACATTTGACCATTCCTCCAACTTTGCCAAGTCCCTTTTCATCCTTTCCACCCCACCTTGTGTATCAACCCGGTTGCAGATATTTGTGTCATCTGCAAAGAGACATACTTTCCCTTCCAGTCCCTCTGCAATGTCACTTATAGAGACATTAAAAAGGACTGGCCCCAGTACTGATCCCTGCGGTACCCCACTAGTGATCCTCCTTTCTTCACTGTGGACTGCATTTACTATTACTCACTGTATCCTGTTGTCCAACCGGTGTTTTACCCAGGCTACCACCCTGGGACCCACTCCTAGGCTGGCTAATTTGTTTATTAATCTTCTGTGTGGGACTATGTCAAATGAAGAAGAACTTCTAAAAAAACTAAAACAATATAAATCTGCTGGACCTGATCAACTGCACCCTAGACTATTAAGGGAAGTACAAAGACACATTTCTAAACCACTGGCAACATTATTCAATGCCCCTTTTTCATCAGGGGTAGTGTCCAGAGACTGGAGACTGGCTAATTTGGCCCCCTTGTTTAAAAAAAGCACGAAAGCATTTAGGTCAAATTATAGACCAGTTTGTTTGACATCGGTCCTATGCAAAATAGCAGAACATTTTCTGATATTGAAATTAGAAGAAAATCTGAAAATGATAAATTATGAAGATAATAAACAACATTGCTTTAAACAAAATTGGGCTTCTCTAACAAATCAGCTCTGTTTCTATGAGCACATAAATAAAAGCATACATGATAATATTCCCATTGACATCTTCTTCTTAGATTTTCAGAAGGCCTTTGACAAGGTTTTGCATACCACTCTATTAAATAAAATGGAAAAAAATAGGAGTTGATAGTAGAATAGTCAAATAGATAAATAATTGATTAGATGGATGAAAACAGCAAGTCACAGTGATGGGATCATGTTCAAATTATGGAGAAGTGATAAGTGGGGTGCCGCAGGGCTCTCTCTTGGGACTGGCACTATTTGCCCTTTATATTAGTGACCTTAACCATAATATTAGTAACTGGGTGGTTAAATTCACTGACGATATTAAATTAAGTGGACCAGTTAATACACCAGATAATATTGATAGGCTGAGAAATGACCTAAACAAAACTGAACAATAGTCCAGGGTTAACAGAATGCCACTCCGTGTGGATAAATGTACAGTAATGCACTTAGGCAAGGGTAATAAAAACCAAGATTATGAACTAAATGGAATACAACTCAAAAAAGCTGAAAATGAAAGAGACTGTGGAATTATAATAGACAGAAATTTGAATTTTAAGTTACATATGACTAAAATTATCCAAACAACCAACTATGTGATAAGGAACATAAAAAGGAGCTTTTTTTAAATAAAATTAAGGAATGGTTATTACCCTTATATAGAACATATGTCAGGCCACATATGCATTACAGATCTTTGTTATGGAATCCATACACTAGGGGTGAGGTAGAGAGACTGGAGAGAGTGCAGAATAGATATACCAAAATAACTGGGGCCCTCAGAGGTCACAGTATAAAGATAGGCTGCATTGCCTAGGATTATTCACCTCAGAACAAAGGAGAATAAGGGGTGGCCTACTGACAACACTTAAATTAATAAATGACAATGAAATGATGGAAGAAATTGGTATAATTATTCAGGATAAGCCAGAATTTCTAAGAGGACATAAATTACAAAAAAAGCTGGATATCACCAGGAAAAATGGTAGATATTATTATTTTCTTCATTGAACAGACAGGATATGGAATAGTCTGTCTTGTGATATTGTTTTTAGCAAATCTCTGAACATCATTGAAAAGCAAATAGACAACTTACTATCAGAAAATGGGGTTAATTGAACCCACTGATGTGGGTGAAAAGTAACAATGGGCATTTGTGCCTTCTTCTATTCTACACCCAGTATAAGCAATGTGAATAAAGTAGTAACAGTATTACTATTGTGTGAAATGGCATTTTTGGTGGGGATTGCCATGATTTTCTTTCTTTTGACAGTTTAAATGGTTAGTAAACTGTCTCTGTCTGTTAATTTAGTCAAGCAGCTTAACAGACACACAGATCGACTATAGTCAAGGCCACTGTTTTTGGTTTTTTACTGGAAAATCTGGTAAAATTCCAGAATTAGGGCTGCCTGAAGACTGGTAAAAGCAAAGATTTCATGGAATCTGGCATTTTATATCAGATCAGTAGATCTACAAAACTTGTGTTTTTGTTTTAATTCCTTCCTGTACTATTTTCAATTTGCTTTATTTAATGCTCTGTATATTAAGCCTTCTTTAATTCTGATTACTTATGCACATACTAAAAGAATGATAGCAGAATCCCGGTAAAATCTGGAAATTAGAGTAACAATCACCGATGTAATTCTGGAATCTGAAGTCTTGAAAACGGAATTTCATTATTTTAATCACCGTAAATCAGTGGCCTTGACTATAGTGGATTTGTACTTTACCAAATAGGTAGTAAAATGCAGAATTATACGGACACTTATAGTTTTGTGTATAAATACATTGAGTGTCAAATAAAATGTTTAAGAAACTGTGTTCATGGAGTAAAGCTGTGCAATGTGTGGAACATGTACAGCAGTGCAGTTTGCTTACTTAATGGTAGCAGTCAAGTTTAGTAGCTGGCAAAGCACCTAAACATCACTCTGCAAAATTATTTCTTCTCTACTTTGCAAAGTGCAAATTGCCATGAATTAATTTGACTTTATTAAAAGGATAATGCTTTTCAGAGTAGGATGAATTAGTTACCAGAACAGCAGAGGTTGGCTTTCACAAAGGCACAAAGCCATGTGCTACTGAGTTAACTCATGGGAGGGGCTGAGTTGATGAGCCCATTTACCTTTTAAGCAGTTGGGGGGAAGGGTTGATTGTATATGTCCACTGGATCACACTTCAGAGTTCACTGATACAATGGAACTGCAAACTGAACAATTATTTCAACACAGACACAAATAAATACTTCACAGTCAGCATCTATGTGTGTTTTTCTTAATTACTTAAATAATGGGGTGACATCAGGAATCAGGAAGATGGGTACTGTAGCCTACCATGGAAAATTTTTTTTTTATTAATTCCTAATGGGGCAACATTGGAGATAGGGGGGCACTAAACTACCAGAGAAAGTGTTCTTTTTATGTAACTACAGTATTTACTAGTGGGGCACCATCAGGGATATGTGTTTGTGTGTGTGGGAGGGGGGTGCTAGACTACCTGCTGAAGTGTGTATTTTTTTTTTTTTGCTCTGCATGAAACACTTACTGTAGTTCTTTTGGTGGTATGCTGGTTCTTCCTTCATAAACATATGTACTGCAACTTTTGACTTCAGCATCATCTCCCACAGGTACAGTCTCTTGTTTGTTTGTCTGCCTAGTGAACTGGGATCAGCATGGGTTTTGTACATTTTAGAAAGGTGTTTATCTTACAAAGTACCATATACAGTATAGAATGTGTTTGCTGGCACTGAAGCAGGCAATAAATATAACAATAAAACAGACTTCGGCTCCATTTAATTCTCTGTCCTTGTACAGTATTACACTGTTATATTATCACAACCTGAAAACAATTAATTTAAATAATTAACTTAATTTAAATTAGAATAAATCTGACTTCAGTGTGCTATGGGAACAAATCAAAAAGAAACATTCAGCATCTTAAACAAAAAGAAACAAAAAATACAAAAAGCAAATACATTAATAATAGTCATGCTTTCACTGTTAAAAATATTTATAGCATCAATTTCCCAACATTGGAATTTTTTATGTATGAAACATCAAGCTTTTTATTAATAGAGTTATTTAGCTCATTAAACTGTGAGAAGACCATTCTTCAAAATCCTTTGTCATTTTTTAAACTCAAGTGAGATGCAAATCAGAGGAAGCAGACCTCAGATGTCTCAATGCCAGATGGCATGAATTCCCATTGGGATTTGAAACCTTATATTCAATGAGAGTAAGGCACATACAATCAGCCTAGTTTTCAGAAGGAGGCAGTATAATGCAGTGGTTTAGGGCTCTGACCTGCAAACCTGGAAGCCTGGGTTTGAATACCACAGCCCCCAATTTTTTTTAATTTAGTATGTTTCTTTCTAGCACTTAAAGTGAACATTTATTGGAACATATATGAACTTAATTTTGCCCCCAAATATACACACTGTCAAATTTTTACTTTTTGAAAATAAAATATAATTAACTTAATTAACAAACTAAGTCAGGATTTGTGTTGCCTCCCATATGGCTGAATGGAGGTGAGTGTTTTCAGAATCTGTAAAAGGAACATCATTGTAAATTATAAGGAAGTACTAAAAGTCTCTGTTACAGAATCCTAATTCAATGACATAAAAATATCATGTTTTACTTGAAAAAACTTTTATTAGTGTTACTTCCCTGTTACTTGCCTTTCACATTTCTTATATTAAATTTCATGCATAGGAGACTGCAGACAATAAATTACAGTGATTTTAGCAACTTGTATTGGATGGTTCTGTGGTCAGCTCCCAAGTGACACTATGGGTTACAGAAAGACAGAACATATTGGCCCAGATATTCAAACTGTGCCAGTTTGTGGTGCAAGCCTGTGCGCCACTCAAAATAGTTGTGCAGGGGTGTGGCCAGGGTGATATTCAACGGAGTTGCTCTATGGCGCAACTTCTTTGAATATCACCCCCTGGCCACACCCACTGTTCATGGTGCAGTGGAACTGTGCCAGCGCAAGTGGTCAGAGTGGAGCATTGAGATGCGGTGATGCAAGTTCCATTGTGCCATGCACAGCACCTGCGATATTCAAAGGGTGACATGCAAATGGGACCATAATTTGTGCAAGGTGCACGTGGGGCCATTTGCATCTGATTACGGCCCCATTTGCATGCCATTAGCATGCAGGTACGCCGATCCCTGATGACTAGCGCATGGCCCCTGCCAGGCAGCAGCCATTGGGGATCAATGCCCTGTGCAGCCCGATCATGGGCATAACATTGTTCTACCCCAGTAGCCTGATCGCGGGCAGAATGCTATCCAACCCCCCCGAGTAGCCCGATCGTGGGAAGAATGAACGGTAACCCCCACCGAGTAGCCCGATCGCGGGCATAACATTATCCCCACCCCGGTAGCCTGTTTGTGGACGAAGTGTAACCCCCACCGAGTAGCCTGATCAAGGGCATCAGACCTCCCCAAGTCCAATATCCCTGGTGGTCCAGTGGACCGTGATAGCACAATCTCCGATGGCATTCCTCACCCCAAGTCTGAAATCCCTGATGATCTAGTGGACCCCCACCTGCCCACTGGGGCCCACCACCCCACTCCCCATCCAGCTGGTGGGTGGAAGCACCCACCACCTGCAGCCCCTGCCCGCCTGCTGACTGACAGCTCGGTGGGCTGCCGCCAATGGTTCCAGGCATGAGCCAATGGGCATACAACCATACCGTAAAGTCAGTCCAGATATGGAATGAATTCATTCACATATCTGGACGGACTAGTACAGTATGGGCTACACCCATTCACTCATGCTCTGAACCAATGGGCATACAGCCCTACTGAACTGTCAGTCAGCGGGCGGCAGGGTGGCAGGCAGGCAGGTGGGGTGCTGCCGCCCACCAGCTGATGGGGAGTGGGGTGGTGGGGCTCAGTGGGCGGGTGGGGTGGGGATCACTAGATCTCAGGATTTCAGACTGAGGAAAGAGCTACCCTCGATCGGGCTGCCCGGGTCACTAGACCACCAGGATATTGGACTGGGGAGGTCTGAGCCCGTGATCGGGCTACTCGGGGGTGGGGAGTTACACTTCTGCCCATGACCAGGCTACTCGGGGTAGGTTACGCTTCTGCCCACGATCGCTACTGGGGTGGGGGACAGTTATGCCCATGATCGGGCATGGGGAGCCGTCCAGGTGTAGCGGGAATAGTCAGGGCCACCCACAGGTAGCAGCTGCTGTGTTGCACCCTGCAATGTGGCAGCTCACCTGTGGGTGGCCCTCAACTTGTTCTTTTTTTTTTCAGCTCAACTTTGTGCAGGCGCAGGAAGGGGTTGCACCTGCATAACTCTGCATGGCCAGGGCTGAATATCGGACTGTGCAGTTTATGCATGGGCACGCCCCACCACCTGTGCCTGCATACATTACTGATGCACCCCAGTGCATCGGGGTTTGTGCAGGTGCACTTTTCCCTTTTAAATATCGCACCGGGGCGCATCAGTGGGTTGTGCATGGCACAACACTGTTGTGCCATGTGCAACCCTTTTGAATATCTGGGCCACTGAGTATATGTTTACTCTAATAGAAAATAGAGGCCACTAAATATTTTTTTTTTGTAGTTAATGCTTTTTATTGGCATTTATAGTCAAATAAAGACACATACCATACATCAAACAGTAGGAGGCTATGAGGAACCAACTACATAATAATGCAATCCAGTCTGAGAGGGATACACAAATGACAGTACTCTTAAAGTTGAAAAAGATAGTAATACTATAACCATCAAATAGCAATAAGCAAGTAACAGGAGGAAAGCAATAGGGTGAAGCATCAAGATAGCCCCTTCCCTTAATCAAAAGTGGCTTAACAGTCCAAAAAGTCCATATAATTTCAGGGAGCCTTGATGCAACATCTTAGCCTGGAAGGAAACATAAATCCAACAACAAACCAGCACACCATACCCAAACTGAAACTGAAAATAATTTTTAATTATTACTTTCTCACCCATTTCAATTATAACCTTTTGAAATCCCTAACACCAACCCCCAGAACCCCGACATATATGAATATTAAAATAATTAAATGGTTAATTTTCCAGTCTTTCAGACACATGATAAAAGTTGTCTTGTCTTGAGTGTTCACTCTAATAATGGGACTAGTAATATGAGCACAGGAATTTTCCTGGGTTATGCAAAGAGAATTATAAAATGAATGCAGCATAGCATTTAATTCCATTTACAATTCCTAGCAATGAACATTCTTAACTTTATAGTCTGAGATCTTTATCTAATCAATTATTAATTTTTGATTTTAGTATTTTTACTTTCTTTACAGATGCAAGTCATCATAATTAGAAGAGCACAGGTGCGGTCCTGTTTGGCCACAGACATGAGAGGAGATTTCTTGCATCAAGATGTCTGAGGTCAGCTCCCTCTGATTTACCTCTCACTTGAATTTAGAAAATGACTAGGGATTTTGAAGAACGGTCTGCCAGCACAGTTTAATAAGCTAAAGAAATCTGTTAATGAAAAGCCTGATGTATAAAAAATGTAATGTTGTGGAACTGATGTTACATAGCTGGGAAGCACCAATAAAAACCTGAATAAACTTTTAACAAGGTGCAGAAGCACCAGTAAACTTATGAATGAAGGAGTTGGAATTCTCTCAAGGCAGTGTGAGATAAAGTTATTTTAAAATACAAGACACTTTCCTGGGCATGGAAAAGTAAATGTACTGCCAAAAGGAGTGCTCTAACTTGTCAGAATTATTATATGAATCATTATATGAAATATAAAGCATGACATAGTTCAAATCAAGATTACAGTGTGTGACAGCACTCATTTCAGCAAGGCATTCTCCTTTTCATGCTTGGGAAAGTGTCTTATATTTGAAAATAACTTTATCTTAGAGTGCTTTTCTTACAGTGGTTGAGAAAATTCAAACTTGCCCACATACAGTACAGCAGCTCTAAACAGAACACAAATTAAAACTGTCAGCATCCCCCTTCAAAAAAAGGAACAATTAATCCATGCCACCTGCAGGTGTACCTGTAAAAACAATGGGAAAAGAAAAACTCAGACACTTCAGGCCTTCAGTCTTGCTTATATGAGTTATAGTCACCACCAGATAGATTACGAAGGAAGTATATTATAAAGCTAATTATACCACCCTGGATAATCACAATACCATCCAAGTGGTACAGTGCCACACTGAGTGGTACATCAAGCGGTGTACTGCCATACCGAGTGGTATAACGCAATACCAGGAAACTTTTCTTTAACTACCACTGTAGATGTTAGATTTAAAACAAAATCTTAGAACACCTAAGCCTCTGGTCTACCTGTTGTAATTCCCCTCTGCCATGCTGAATACCTCTGCTGCATCCCACAAAATCCTCACAGCTGCAGCTCCTAGAAAAAACCCTTAAAAGTAGACAGTTAAAGATCAAACAAATCCAATAACGCTGAGGTATACAGTAGCAGCCACAGACAATGCCAGCTAAACAAACGAAACAAGGTCTTAATTTTGGTGATTTTTGGGATATCAGCCCTTCTGTAACATTGTCCCCTGTGAATAGAGTGCCATGAAATGTTCAGAATCCAGAGATCCTGGCACCATCTCTGTGCTTTCCATATTCCATGTAAATCAGTTGAACAGGGGAAAACTTATTAAGGTGCACAAATCGGGGTTTAACATTAAAGTGCTTCCTCAGCCCTAATATACAGGCACTACCGCACCTGTGCAATATAATGCATGGATGGGAACTTTTGCTCATAAACAAGGCCATCATTTATTTCCCTAAATACCTAAGACTAATCTATCAATGAAAAGTATAGATGTGCAATAATAAACAATTACAGCTATATACCTACACTAATTTAAGCTATATACCTACATGAAGCAAACAAATAAAAGTATATACCTACACTAATAAAAAGTATATACCTACACTAAGAAAAAAGTATATACCTACACTTCATCTGGCAGAAGAAAAGCAATGACCATAGAGAAATGCTTGCCAACTCCTGGGGCAATAGTAAAAAGTTTTGGTCAAACATTAAGGATGTCAGAGGCAAGGTCCCAAAGGTGGCACCATCAATGCTTAACATTAATGGAGTACAGACTATGGACCTTCTCAATATTGCAAATATCTTCAACAATGCTTTTTCTGATCTGAGTAGTGTCCTCCCCCAGACTTCTTTGATGAATCACACTCCTCTTCATCTACAATGCAGCAACAAGACTCACTTCATGTGCCTCCCAGTAGTTGCAACACTAACCCCCTTTCCACTTTAAGAAAGTATCAGTTTCCTTGGTTAAAAGGCACCTACTCAAGGTTCTGGGTAAGTCATAGTACAGAAGTGACTCTCTTGACATAATGCTAATTACACTTACCCTTGATGAAGTATTAGCTCCTATCACTAAGATTTTCAATCTATCACTAAGCCAATCTCATGTCCCTCTTAGATGTAAAACTGCTCTGATAACTCCAGTACACAAATCTGGGGACCTTACACTACACACCAATTACAGACCAATCTCAATCCTCCCCCTGTGTCAAATGTCCTTGAGCGTATAGTTGCAGACCAATTAATTGACCACCTTGAAATTACTCCATCCAGTGCCTGCAGCAACATGTCATCAGGTAAGGGCACAGCATGACAACTGCCCTCCTGGAATTCACTGGGTTCATTTATCAATCACGTGACCAAGGGAGTCTTTTTGATGCAGTCTTCATAGATTTAATGAAGGCATTTGATACAATGAACTATGCATTGCTGCTTAAACAATTAACCTCAGCAGGGCTCTCAATTGACTCTATGCACTGGTTTAAAAGCTGTCTGGAGGATCGCTATCAAATGGTAAAAATCTCCAATGTCACCTCTGACTAGTGGAATGTAGGTGCAGGCATGCCTCAAGGATCCATCCTTGGCCCTCTCCTCTTCAGTATTTTCATAAATAACCTGCCGCACTGTTGCCATCAATTAATAATTTTATATGCAGATGACGCTGTCATATTCTCAAGCCAACCTAACCCCACTCTTCTCGAATATCACCTTCAACTCGGTTTTGAGAAAGTCAAGAAATGGTTCTGTGACCAGAAACTGGTATTAAACTACAAAAAAAATGAAGGTTATGATGTTCAGTACCTTGCACAGTAAGTTAAAAGCGCATGCCCTTAATATTAAAAAACAGCTTGGTATTCCACTTGATCTGGTGGAACATTTTAAATACCTGAAGGTTACCTTGGATAGCCACCTCACCTTTGCCCAACACATTGAGAATGTAGCTAAGGAAGTAAATATAGAAATTGGACTCCTATATTGGCATATGCATAATCTAACTCCTGAAGCCCTCAAATTGGCTATCCATAGTGCCATTCTCTCAATAATAGAGTATGGTCTCGTTATGTATGGCTCTGCCCCCCTCCTCACTTTGAAGGACTGTCACACTTAATAAGGCATGCAGGCTTCTTACAGGCTCTGACCACCTGACACATACCTGTGAACTTTAAACACAGACTGGCTGGCTACAGCTTAGTAGTAGGATTAAATGTCAAACCTGCTTACTTGCCAAAAAAGCGCTCCATGGCCTACTTCCTCCTAGGTCTGCAGCACTACTGACATCTTCATACAGTTCCAAGCACACTCATTCATCTGTCAACCAACTACTTCATGTCCCCAGATGCTGGACTACCCAAGGTCAGTGATCCTTCTCCTACAGAGCTCCCCTTTGGTTCAATTCCTTGCATTTTTATATATCTTTTTCACCTAAACTTGTCCAATTCAAGCACCTGCTAAAACAGTACCTGTTATCTAACAGTTCCTGTGACTGCTTCCTCCAGTGACTCCCCTTATCATGAATGTGTCACTGCCTCCATTTTGAAAATCTTACCCTTTGTCAAATGCCTCCCCTAGACTCACACCTTCCTCCCCTCCTCCCCTCCTCTCTGTTTTCTCTCCTGCCTCAACTTTTCTTCCTCTTCCTCTGGTTCCTTTTCCTCTGTTTCCACCCTCTGCTCTCTTCCCCCATCCTGTCCCAACTTTTTCCTGTGCCCCATTTCAGCTCTACCTTTGATCTCTCTTTTCCACTACCCCTGCCCGCTTTTGCCTATTGCTTAGCTTGACAAGGCTCAGGGCTGTTACTCCTAGCCCCCCCCTCCCCAGAACTGCTCTTTACTTCACCTCTCTTCAATTGCTGGTATAATTACTCTGTTTACCTATTATTTTCCTTGATTTGAGTTGTTATTTTGTCATTTACTATAGACTACCACTATTAGTTCTTTTGGATTTTAACTGTTCGTTTGCCATTTTAGATGATCTCTGTTTAGTATTCATTTGTCTGTGTGTTACCCTCACCTACTGATGTGGAACCTTTGTAAAAGAGTGTCTTGCACTCAAAGGTATTATAATCCTAGATGAAAATAAATAAATAAAATACATGTAACCCTGTAGGATAATACTAATAACACAATTAACACATCATCAGGCAGCTAGCCAAACTAAGTAACAAGGTACAAAACAACCTGGAAAAAAGACACACAAAAACCTGGAAAAAAGACACACAAAATCCACCAAACCCAAAAATCCCCCAAACTCCTACCTGCATTCTACACACCATTCCTTCTATGCTGCTTCAGGTGCCATAATATTATCACAAATGTGATTTCCATAAAAATAAGAATGCTAATGTATTATATTCAATAAACAATTGGTAAAGGCTGAACACTCAGAAGTATGCCCATCTCGGGCGCAAATAAGAGCAATAAAGCCACTCACCCTTTGATCTCATGGCTTTATAGCTCTAATTAGCCCCCTCAACAGGAATACATCCTTGTATATCACCATTACACATTATTTATTCTCTCTATCATAGAGTGCAGTAGCACTCCTATAGTTAGGGTTGCTTCCGCAGTTCAATAATAAACCCAATATTCTGCACCTTAATAATTTTGTCATCATTTGATGAATCAGTGCATAATTTGGCATGCACTGTCAGGGTATCAGATTCTCAAGATGTGAACAGTTTTGTGAAGGCATCTTGTATGATTTTTGAGATATGAAGCATCAAAAAAGTGACAAACTACTCTGTACTTAACACTGGGTATTTTTTTTTCGCTCACCTATAGCCTAAATGGTATGGACTTTTTTCATCAAATTTTCAGGGATGATGGGGCCTGTAACAAGGGTGTGCTTTTGGATAGTTTGGTTAAAACATAGTATATAGTTTTGCAAGTATAGAAATTTTTGGGATAGCATTCAAGTTTGATCATTAAAAAAAAGTTTGCATGTGATAACAGGTCGTAATTTACTGTTCATGTGCAGAGAAATACCAATTGAAAAAGATAAAAAAATAGGTTGCAAGTAGTTATTTGCCTGATTTAATTGCTGTTGAGGAATAAAACAGTTGAGATGGCTGCCATTTTATTTTTACTGTTTAAACTTACAAAAGGTAAAAGTACAATCAAATTATGTATTAAAAAAAAAAAACTCCGGTCCGGTGGTGCTGAGGGTTAAGGCACCGGATGCCACACCTCACACCATGGCAGCAACCCGGGTTCGGGGATGGATTAGGGTTGCCAGGGGCTGGCAAGGGAGGGAGAAGATGAAGCATCTGGAGGACATTTCTCCTCTCCCTGGGGAGGGATACAGGGTCACTCAGTATCCTGGCAGCCCCTGATGGAGATTGGGGGTACTGCAGGAACACCAAGCCAGAATAAGCAGGGGAGACAGAGTGTGGCTTGATGCCATCAGGCAGCCCTTTGTAGGCATCCTTGCATGCCACACTCCAAGGGGACAACACTAGATGAGAAAATACCCCGTACCATGGATAGGTGATGGTGTCCTCCCAAGCCCTGCTGTCACACTGCCAACACTGGGTCCACTTCCCCATCTCTCCCAATCCCCTTGGCTGCCTGGTGGGATGGGGCTGAGCATCTGGCCAGGTAGGTGGGGGAGTGTCTCTCCCCAATTTCTTGGTGAGGTTGACTTCAGGTGGGAGGTAGCATGGCAGGCAGTGAGTGTGGATCACCTGAGAGAGGTCTAGGGTGTGGGTGCAGAAAGAAAGTTAACAAAAAAAAACACCAGAACCTAGCTAAACGGGACCTGTTTAGCTAGATTCTGGTGTTTCTTTGTTTGTAAAGTTGCCAGAAATACCTTTTCTGGGCACCCATAATCCAAGGTGCCCAGGTTAGTGAGAGGAGCCGTTTACCCACATTCTCTGTATGAGAACAGCAGGACTTTCTTGACTTCTGCAGCTGCAGCTGGAACTCATGCTGTGGGCTGCAGTGAGAGCACTGATCTGCCATTTCCCTGGTGTCCCTGGTATCTGATTAAAATGAGGGATGTGGGCAGCTGAGAAGTATGGATGTGGGACAGTGCAATTTTGAAGGGTAACATAAGAGATATGCCTTTCATGGTGAGGGACAGAGGGTAGGAATTACACATACCACCTTATATAAGCTTTAAGAAAAGAACAAGTTTTGCAGTTCACACAGAATAATTAAAAAACATACTGTCACCCACACTTTCAATCCACCCTGTACCCTGCCAAACAGATATGTGCATTAATGTGTGGTCTGTGCCCACCTATTACACATATACACACAACAGACATGTACAATGAAAAAAATGTAAGAAGGTAAATAATTCCCAGTACAGCACTTGTGCTCACTTACCAAAGTGTCTCCAGGTGCAGCAGCACAGGGTGAGCTCAAGATAGTGGTGGCAACCTTTATGCAAGGTGGGCATCTTACATGGAAGCCAAAAAACACCTAGACAAAAAAAAATCCTTTGGTCACTACTATTTAAGGAGCTGCTGAGGGCTGCATGTTTTTTTTTACCAATTATTTTACCAGGTGAGACACACTAAGCTGAAAGCTTGTTTGCAGGTGCAACCTGAGAGCACGAGGAAGTTAAGTGACTTGCTCAGGGTCACACAGTATGCAAGTGGGTGCTGTGGGATTCAAACCCACATCTCCAGATTTGCAGCTCAGAGCCTTAAACCACTGTGCCATACTGCCTCCAAGGATTTATTCATGCAGTTACATCGTAGCATTCTGATTGGGACTCTTGGCACCATCACCAATACAAGATACTGAGCTCTACCATAGCAACTTTGTGGAGAATGCTTCCGTCCTTAGTGGATAAAGTTAAGGGGCTCAATATTTGGGAAGCTTAACCATTTCCCAGCATTTTTTTTGGCACCCAGCAACACAAGCAATATTTTCTTTGGATTGATTTCTGCATACAGAGAAGATGGGAGGAGGATTAAAGCAGAACCCAGGCAATAGACATTTCAGGCTGCAGCAGTGTGGTGCTGCTTGATCTGCCAAATGCACTGCTGTGATTGTCTGAGATGGTTTGAGGGCATCTAGGCAACAGCCAGCCAGAGAAAGGGCAATACATGCTACCCTCTTCTGGGAAGGAAAGCGGAGGGAAAGTCAACCAATCAGCTGAGCTAATCACTTTCACTCTGACTTTACAAGTCTCCCTGACTCAAGCACAGGCAAGTTGAAGGGTGCTACACTTTGTATTATTTCATTAATGTCTTCAGTTATTGTAGGGGGGGTTGGAGAGTTTGAATTAAAGTGTTCACTTCCCCATAAAAATTGAACACATTACTGAATAATTCACTTTCACTCCAACCTGGGACTCCGACTCGCCCCTCTTTTATCATAATTGCTGCAGGACTCCTCTTCCAGTTGTGTAATTCCCAAAATAAAATTTGTCCCCTCCCCGAAAGAAGGTTACTTTTTGCGAGAGAGTATATCAGCATAAGCAATAGTACTCAGAAGAATTACAAACTCAGCCGACTAAGCTGCACTACAATATCATATAGTAGATGGAGCAATAAAAGGACTACTGCTTGTGCCCTGATTGGTGCAAGAATCATCTGGGACCATACGGAGTATGTGTAGAACAATACTGAATTCAGCCTTGCTTTGTGAATGGTTAAGAACATGAAAGCTGTGTATAAAGCATTACCTGTTACCAAGAGTTCACTGTTCTTTAGGTGACCCATTAATGGACATTCTGAGAAGCAGTGCTGCACAGAGAACTGACTTGATTACATGCACTGCACCATGGGTACAGGTAGCACAGACATATACTGTTACAGTCCATCCTGTTTGGGAACTTAGGAATAACAGTGCAAAGTACTGTATTGCTGTATTTGTCTGTAAGAAACATAGAAAATAAACCAATCACCCTTCAACTCATCCAGAAACAAATTATTTGATACCTTTATTTGACCAACATAGATGTAACAAAGGAAAACAGTGCTTAAGCTTTCAAACCAACCAAGTCCTTCTTCGGAAGCTTATGTCAGTTGTGTGGAAAATCACATACTATCAATACCCAGATCATGCATAAGAAAACATAAAAACATCTCATTGGTTTAAAATACCTTTTTTTAAATTGTAACAGAATTTTAAATGCAAGTAACCAGTTTTATTCAGCTAGCTGACTGCTGTGAAGCACTTCAAGGTTAAATGCCAACAGAGGCAGATAAGAGGAATCCTTCATGAGGCCTGACAGTTTCATTAACTTACATAATGAATTGGTGACAGTGGCATGAGAATACTCTTAATTAAACACAAGGGGCTGGATATTCAAACTGCACCATTCATAGGCTCAAGCCCTTGCGCTGTGCAAAATAGTTGTGCAGGGGTGTGTCCAGGGCGATATTCAAAGGAGTTACGCTATTGAGCAACTCCTTTGAATATCACCCCCCAGCCACAGCCACTGTGCATGGTGCAGTGGAACTTGTGCCACCACAAGTTGACAGAGTGGAGCATTCAACTTGTGGTGGCGCAAGTACCATTGCGCCATGCACAAAATCCCAATATTCAAAAGGTGACATGCAGATGGAGATATAATTCATGCAAGGTGCAGGGGGGCCATTTGCATCTGATTATGGCCCCATTTGCATGCCATTAGCATGCAGGTGCTCCGATCCCTGAGGACTTGCACCTGGCACCCTGCCAGGCAGCAGCCATCGGGGACTGACGCCCCCTGCAGCCCGATCATGGGCAAAACAGTGTAGAATCCCCCCCACCCCCCTCACTGGCCCGATCATGGGCATGGTTTAATTCCCCCAACAGCCCAGTCGCGGGCAGCAATGTGGCTCCCCCCACCCCGAACGTATCCCTGGTGGTCCAGTGGACTGAAAAGCTGGATCGCGGGCAGTGGTTGTGTAAACCCCCCTCCCGAAATCATCCCTGGTGGTCCAGTGGACCAAAAAGCCTGATCGCGGGCAGTAGTGTAGAATCCCCCCCTCCCGAATTCAGCCCTGGTGGTCTAGTAACACATCCTGATCACAGGATGTAAATGCTGCACAAATCCGCCCCAACATTGCCCTGGTGGCTAGTGTCCCCCACCCACCCACAGCCCCACCACCCGCTCCCCCACAGCGGTGGTGGCAGCATCCCTTCTGCCTGCTGCCCGCCACCGCCGACTGACAGCCAATGTGACTGCCGCCCATTGGTGCAGCGAAACAGCCAATGGCGTGCAGCCATACCGTACATGACAGTCCAGTTTTGTGAATGAATCATTCACAAATCTGGACTGTCATCGTATGAGCTAACTCTTCTCTGCACCAATGGGTGTGCAGCTCTACTGGGCTGTCAGTGGTGGGCGGCGGGGAGGCAGGAGGAGGGATGCTGCCGCCTGCCGGCTGTGGGGGGAGCGGGGTGGGGCAGTGGGTGGGTGGGGAGGGGGCACTAGCCACCAGGGCAATGCTGGGGGGATTTGTAGCATTTGCATCCCGTGATCGGGATGTGCCACCAGACCACCAGGGCTGAATTCGGGAGGGGTGGGATTCTACACTACTGCTCGCGATCGGGCTTTCGGTCCACTGGACCACCAGGGATACATTGGGGTGGGGGAGCTACACTTGCTGCCCGTGATCGGGCTGGTGGGGGATTAAACTATGCCCACGATCGGGCCAGTGGGGGGTGGTGGGGGATTTACAGTCAGCTGCCCGTGATCGGGCTGCAGGGGGGGCACAGGGACTAGGTTGGGGGCCAGCCACAAGTGGCAGCTGCTGTGTTGTGCCCTGCAAAGCAGCAGCTCACCTGTGGGTGGCCCTCAACTTAAGCCTTTTTTTTTTTGGCTCAAAGTTGTGCAGGCTCAGGTTGGGGGTTGCGCCTGCACAACTCTGCAAAGCCCTGCTGAATATCGGGCTGTACAGTTTATGCATGGTTCCTCCACCTCCAGTTCAGCATGCATTCATTTGTATTGCACTGTTGCTCAACATGTTTTCTGTGGTGCAACTGCCTCCTGCTGAATATGGCAGAATGGAGCAAGTTCAGACTTGTGCAGGTGCAACCCTATTGCGCATGGCGCAACCCTTTTGAATATCCGGCCCAAGACCTTTAGATTTAATACCCACTTAGGTACATGTTAAAAATGTGATAGTATTCCATGTTAAAAACTATAAAGTAGACATTTTCTATCTATGGCAATAGGAGGTGTAAAGAAAAGTTTCCATAGAGTGAACAAACTATTTCACACATTCATATAGTATTAAACCTATCTGGAGACAATTTATCAATGATATACTGAACCAGATAATATATTCCATAAACATAAAAACCTTCAGTGCTGTAACCCAAATTTGTTCACAAAAAATATCACCTCAACTCGTTCAGTGGACATTTCATGGGACAATGACACAAATGGACATGTTTATGACTGATCAATGATCATGTATAAACCATGATTGTTGTGTGAATGGCAAATAAGCATTCTCAATAATATAAAAAATAGATGCCCTCTTGAGTCTGCCTGATGAAATGTACTGCATGTGAAATATATTACATGTCAGGACTAGTAAATCAGTGAAAAACAAGGAACATTATTAAGCAGAACCTTTAACTTCATATCATTACTAGATTATGTGGTTCTGTTCTGTTCTGTTGATGTAATGAAATGGAGACATGTCCAAAATGTCATTGCAGTCATAGGTGGGCTTAGCACATCTGTTCCATCCTGCAACTGGAAAGGTACTGAAGATGGATTTTATTTGTAACCAGTATTAAATGACAATGAATATAATCAATTAAGTTGCTCTAAGAGTCTCACACATGCCTGGCAAAGAGTCTTGCTAATTAACTTTTAATCCTTGCTCAGATGAAATGGCTGATCAGGTCCAGCTGTTCCCTTATATTTAGATTATTTAGTGGGTGTAGTGGACTCAGTTTGTTAAACACAACTAATGCAAGCAGCAAGCACATTTAATTTGTATTGTAGCTTATTGTTCTGTATAGTCCTAGACCTTGCTGGTACCAAATGTTATTTGTACACCTCTCCCTATTCCCCACCTCCCTATTTGTTCTAGCTTATCTCTTTTATTTATTATAGGGGTGGTCTTCTCATCGCAGAGGGCACCTGCATTCTTCAGGACCTGCGTGACTGAGGATACTATTCCACTATCTTAAAAAAAGAGGAAATTCTTTGCAAAAAATGTTGTTAATGCACCAGTTAAGGTAACTTAATGTGACAAAAGAAGAGAAATGTGGCATTAGGGTTGGAAACCTTAAACCCCCCCACAACCCAAGCAGCAAAAGTAAAAATATTAAGGTTTGGAGACTCCGAAGTCTAAGTGAATCAGTGGTGGGGTCTTCCTTAGGGGTTGTCAATCCTAATGATTATCCTTTCCCCCCAGACTGTAGCCTTCAATCTGAAGCACAAGGTACAGCTCCAAACCACTACCTCATAATGATACATTCTTCAAAAGTAGAGAAGTATGTCTTGCCACAGGTTGCCAACACAATTTGTTGTACCTCTCTTCATGCAGGGCCATGTGGGTCCTGTGTGAAGAAAGGAGATCATGTGTGATGTTGTTTGCTCATGGAATGGGGTCAGCGTTAGGGCTGATAACCCCCAAGGAAAACCCCACCACTGATTCTCCAAGCCTCCGGAAACCCCAAACCCTAATGTTTTTTTCCTTTTGCTGCTTGGAAGGAAGGGGTGTGGCATTATGTTTGGAAACTCTACTGCTAAATTTCCCTGCTTTTGTGGCATTAATTTACCCTAATTGGTGCATTAACAAAGTTTTTTGCAAATAATTATATTTATAGATTATATTGGGGCATAGTACCAGTATAGTTATGGTTCACCAAAGATTTCTCTGTTAAAACCCTAATTTTGCACACTAATAACTGTGGCAACATTTTATAAATTTGGCTCATATTTGTCATGCTTTGTCTAGGAGGCAAGGTCTCAGAGGCAGCTTGTGTAGTTTCTGAGATCTGCATATGTCATTTTTATATTACTGTCTAAATGTTTTCCTATACTTAATACACTTTTTTTGCTCTCATCTACAGCCTAGATGGAACAGAATTTTTTTCAAACTTTTCAGAGTAGAAACAGCCTATACTAATGTAGTATTTTTCAATGGTTTCTTGAAAAAATATTTTCAGAGTTAAAAAGATTTAATTTTTTTTCTGAACATGTTCTGTAAGGTTTCTAGACAACCATCTGATATGACTTGACAAATGTGTAGTCATGAGAGCTTTTTGCTTTCTCACTGCTTACTTCTCACAACCCCCCAAAATGTTTTTTTTGGTAATGTCAGTCAACATCTTGGTTTTTTGCTGTTGTTTTCTTTTACTGAAAAGCATGAAAAATACAAAAATATGTTTTTGTAAAAAAAAACACCTGAGCCTAGGTAAATGAGACCTGTTTAGCTAGATTCTGTTGTTTTGTTTTAATGCCAGAAAAACCTGTTCTGGGCACCACAAAATCCTGGCTGCCCAGTTTAGCAAAAGGAATCCTTCACCCGCATCCCCTGTATCTGAACAGTGGGTCATTCATGACATTTGCAGATTCAGATGGAGATGTGCTGCTGGCAGGTGTGCCAGCAGTGATCTGGCAATTGCTGGTCCTTGATCTCTCTTTCTCCCTATCAAACACTTTCTCTCTTGTCTGTCTATCTCACTGTCTATCTGTCTGTCTATCTATATGTCTGTCTATCCATCTATCTGTTTATCTGTATATCTATATTTCTATTTTTTCTTTATTTACATATTGTTTCCTTCCCCTTCCCAGATCAACCAGCTCCCCCTCATCCTTCCCTGATATACGGAATCATATTCAATTTAAATTAGCAAACCAGGGTGCCCACTTCCAGTATTGCTTTCCCAACCCCCTCATCTCTAAGTCACTCTCCCCTAATATACAGTATAAGTGGCAGTACAGGGGTATACATACCCCCCCGGTGGTGCGGTAGAGTACAAGTTGACATGGGGGTTCCCAATCCAAAGTGTTGGATCAGTAGGAGAGGAGCTGAAGAAAGAAAACAGTCCTTTGTTGTCTTTTTTGTTTTAGTACCTGCCCTTGGCCTTTGTTCTACCCTGTAAATAAGAAAATGATACATAGCTGACCTAACCCCTCACCCTCACCCACCCCACCCCAACCCCTAACTCAGCAACCAACACACCACACCCCTTCACACACCATCACTCACCAAAAACTGTCCTATGACTTAGATCCACACCCCAACTAAAGACATGTCTTGCTGCTGTAACTGACGACTGTGATATGAGAAAATAAGGTAAGTCCAGTTTAGTGTATTTTAAAGAAGATAGGAAACTATTTTTGCATAGTTAGCTTCTATTTCATCTTCCTTACCATGCCATTTATGTATTCTGTTATGTGTTAATGACTTTTTTGATAAATAAATCATCTAACTTTGGGGTGCTTTCAGATCAACGTTGCATTCCACTCTTCTTGCCAGATACTGTTCTTGATTTTCATATTTCTAAGACATTCTGTGACATCAGAAACTCCCATTCCATGCTATTCATCTGAATTGCCTGGAAAGGGAGTTTCTGATGTCATAGAATGTTCAGGCAGTATGAAAACAGAGAGCAGCAACTGCTGAGCAGAGAGGGATTCAAGACAGTTACAAAGGCAATAAAATTAGATTATTAATTTAACAAGAAAGGTCAAAAACATATAGGAATTGTTGGTATCCAATGAAAGAACAACTAGAGCACATATAGAGATCTAAAAACCGTGTTCTATCCCATTTAAGGGAGGGGGGTTGATCTTTTACTAATAACTGTACTTTTTCAATATTTTTTACACCAGATTGTCAACATGGTCTTTCTGGAATACCATCTTATGAACAAGGGAAGTGCAATTTTTCAAATCTGTCCCAAAAGGTGATTCTGTGGCAACTGTGCAAATTCACCTTTCAGGCAAAATTTGAACATCTTCAGTTACCGGGTTCATGAGGTGGGGGTCATAAGAAGGCTATGTTAAAATTTTATGTAAAACTATGATAAAATTACAAAATTATGAGTGAACATTAAAATATTCCAATGTTCTCTCATAATTTAATAATTTTTTAACATTTTTCAACCAGACTTTCAATCCGGACATTCTGGGACCCAACCTTATGAACTAGGGAGGTGGAATTTTTTAAATCCTTCCCAAAAGGTGATTTCACTCTGTGAAATCACCTTTCAGGTGGGATTTGAAAAGGTACACTAACCAGGTTCATGAGGTGGAGTCATAAGAAGACTATGCTAAAAATTTGGTGTAAAAATATGGTAAAATGACCATGTTAGAGTGAACATTAAAATATTTCAACATTCACTCACAACTTCACTAATTTAATAATTTTTTCCACCAAACTTTCAACATGGCATTTGTGATTGGACCTCATGAACAAAGCAGCTGAAATCTTTCAAATCCATCTCAAAAGGTGATTTTGCATTTGCTGCATGAAATCATATTTTGGGCAGTATTTGAAAATGCTCACCTACTGGGTTCATGAGGTGGGGTTGTAAGAAGACTGTATTGAAAATATAATCTAAAAATAAGGTAAAATTACCAAGTTATGAAAGAACACTGAAATATTTCAACGTTCACTTGTAATTTTGCTATTTTTCAATTTTCTGACCCCAGACATTCTACATAGCTATTTTCCACACCACCTCATACATGTGTCATGTTTCATATTTCAAATCCAGGATGAGATGTGTTTTCACACTTGTGGAGTGAAATGATATTTTGGTCAGTATCCTATAAATGCCACATCATTTTTATAAGGAGAAGTCATAAAACAATGTTGAAAATTTGGGGTCAGAATTTAAAAATAGTAATACATTTTAAGAAATATTGTGTGTAGTATCAATCTTTACCGAAGTGGGTAGTACTCTGTGATCTTGTGCAAGTGAACTGTGTTCTGGAGTGAGCTCAGTAACCAGCTGGATTGGCTGAGGTTGGAGGGACATCTCTATCAAGCAACACCATCCCCAGCCTGGGAAGTGTAGGTGCAGGATTGTCTTCATGGTCTGAAGTACAATATGGTGAAGAGAACTCTTCTCTTGGCATAGGGCCCTGCACTTCTGCACCCATAGGTGCCAGAGAGCCCTGTGCATCAGCAAAGAGATGGATTATTTGTCTGTACATCTATGTCTCTAGCCACATGAAAACACAGGATGAAGCGGAGCCTGCTGCCTCATGAATGCTGCTGTTTCATAGGCAGATAGAGTCTTCCCTTGGTACATAGACCAGATGGCCCTGTGCATTTGTATCTGTCCATGCAGGTCCTGAAGGACCTGCTTGAATGAGGATATGATTCCACTGTTTCTAAAAGAAAGGAAATTCTTTGCAAAAAAAGTGCTAATTCACTAGTTAGGGTTCAGTTTAACACCACAAAAGGAGGGAAATGTGGTGTTAGGGTTTACAACCCTAACTCCCACCCCCACCACCAAGCAGCAAAAGGAAAAAGATAAGGGTTACACATTGGTTAACCCATTATGGTACATGTTCAGGTGAGTGAGGCTTTGTGTGGGGGTGTGGAGTGGTGGGTGCTGAATGGGAGTTCAGGGTGGGGTGTGTGGGGTGTGTGTGGGTGGGCAGCTCAGCAAGGGCCCATTTTCTTTTCTACAGGCATAAAAAAATATCAATGAGGGATGGCTTTCATTATTTCAGGGGACTTTTCGAAATGGGGATTAGGTACCCCAGTGTTGGGCTAGTGTTTGGTGACACTGGGGGTGGGCACCTCAGTGCCACAATGTATATAGTGGAAAAGGAGAGCAGACAACCTGGAAGGCAGGGAGTGAAGAGAACAGGTACTGAGATGGGCACCCTGGTTTGCTTCTTCAATATAAAATTAAGTAATTGTAAGGGGTGGGCAACATAATGGGAAGGGGGAAAATGAAACTGTACTGAAGGTGGGCACCCCAGTCTGATATATAAATAGATGGATGGATAGATAGACAGACAGATAGATAGACAGAGACACAGACAGATGGATAGATAGATGGATAGATAGATAGATAGATAGATAGATAGATAGATAGATAGATAGACAGAGAGACAGACAGGCAGGCAGACAGAGGAGGAAATCACTGGCCCACTGCTTCAACTCAGGCCAGCAGTATGACTCCAGCTGTGGCATTACATTTCAAGAACATCCTTCTGTTCTCATGCTGAGAACATGAGTGAACACATTGTGGTACATGTTCAGGTGAGTGAGTGTGTGTAGGGGAGTGTGGGGTGTTGGGTGCTGCATAGGAGGTCGGGGTGGGGTGGATGAGGTATGTGTGTGTGTGGGTTAGATCAATGAAGGACCATTTCCTTTTTTACATGTGTAAAAAAAAATTAACGAGAGATGGTTTCTTTATTTCAAGGGACTTTCCGACATGGAGAATTGGGCACCCCAGTATCAGGCTAGTGTTTGGCAGCATGAGGGTTGGGCAATCTGGTGCCAAGATGCATATAATGAGAAAAAGGGGCAGGAGACATGAAGGGAAGGGAGATGAAGAGAAGTAGTACCAGGAATCAGCACCCTTGTCTGCTTATTCAATATAAAATAAAATGTGAGAAGACAGGGGCAGGTGACCTGGGAGTGGAAGGGGAGAAAGAAGTGGTACTGGGGTGGGCATCCCAGTCCACTGCTTGTTTACTATAGCTAGCTAGCTAGATAGATAGATAGATAGATAGATAGATAGATAGATAGATAGATAGACACAAAAAGATACAGAGAGAGAGAGAGAGGTAGAGATAACAGGGGATTGCTGACTCACTGCTTCATCTGAAGGTGGCAGCATGACTCCAGCTGCAGCTTCACAGTTCATGAATCAGGAGAAGGAAAAAGTAAATCTCACCCTAAAGAACAAATGTTAAATAGTTCTGAAATCTCAACAAAAAGAGATAGGGATGAAGTAAATATAACAAATCAGCAAACAGTGCTTCAAGAAACAAAGCAACAAGAGACACTTACTAGCATTAAGTATGGGGACACAGATACACTGGAAAATGAGCAAACTATAATTGTATTAAGAGTGGTTGATAGGGAATTTTCTGAAAATTCTCAAAACCTAGCAGGCCTGGGGTAGCTTATATTTACTGAAATACTGAAACTTGACATCTTATCTGATGATATTGTAGATGCAACTAGAGCAAATTATCTTACATCCAAAGATTCAATATTATAGTTTTTTAAACATGAAAGAGTGGCACATTATGTCTGGTGAAATAAAAACTACCTTTTGAAATTCAATTTAAGTATGGATTATCCAGTAACAACTCTTTTCTTAAAAAAAGGCATTAAAATAAAATCTGAAATAATTTCCCATTTGGCCGCATCTTTTACATTACAGGATTTCATAATGTAAGATTACAATGATAATTATTCACCAGATATAATCCTAGCTATATTTGGCTTTGCATATGTCAAAACTGAAACAAGGCTTTACTTAAAACTATGATAACACATTTAATGGGTAATTTAATTGGTACAAAATTCTATGAAGATGATATTGTACATGTGCAGAGAACTCATAAAAACTGGATGCAAGGTGATCAGATTGATCTAACCTTAAGCAACAGGATTCTGACCCAAAACATATTAGATGCCAGTTCAAAACTGGATAACTTGTGCATACTGTTTACTGATTTCCTTTCTAGGGTAGGTACTAACCAGCAACAAAACAAACCCTACAGACAAGGAACAGAGAAGAAAATAGATATAATTTATAATCTTGAGACTACTAATAGATATCAATTACTTACAGAGGAAAATAACAACTGACTATTAAACATAGAAGTTACTGGAAACAACTCCTCAGGATTAATAACAATACCTGATGATCCAAGCAGTAAGCTTATGAATGACAGTACTGCCCTTTTTCTAAGTAATAACTCAGGTAATTTGGGAATGCATACTTGGAACATAGCAGGATTTAACTCAAAATTTATGGATTTGGAATTGTGTTCTTTTCTTAATAAGATAGAAATACTTACATTCCAAGTGCAGGATTCACAAAGCAGATGCACTGGGTGCAAATGAGATGTGCCAGCACAACTCAAAAATGTGTCATGGAGTAATTCACAGACAGCGTGGTTGCCCCGGTGAAAGCCAGATGTACTGCACTGAACAGGATGTGCCAGAGATGCAATGAAATTATGTATGGCACAAATAGAGGGGGTGTACACCTGCATATACAGTGCAGAGCCATTCACAGTGCAAAATGAATGTGCAAGTATGTAGCATACACACGCAAGGCCGAAATACGCCATGGGGAGATAAGTATAAAAGAAGGAGTCTTAAGTGCAAGCCTCCAGCAGGCCAACAACAGCAGCATAGCAGGAGCACGCAGGAGGAGAGAGGCAGCTGAAAGGCAAAAATGGATGGTGCACCATTCCTGATGGTGGGCATGATAATGGGGATGAGGAGATGGGTGGACCAGCAACATGGTCGTGCAAGGTACCATAGGTGGCCAGCCCCATGGCAGTATTGTGCCAGACTGAACAGCTCATGGACACAGAAACAGTACTGTAGGATGATACCACTTGAACAGGGCCATTCTGAAGCAGCTCTGTGTTCTGTGCCATGATGAAATTCAGGCACCCACTGGAAGAAGTCACACCATAGCTGTGGAGACCAAGGTGACAACAGTAAAGTGCTTGCTCACTATGGAAACCTTCCAGATGCCAGCTGGGGACACCACAGGCCATCTCACAGTCATCCATCTCCCACCTCCTCACACAATTCCTCACTGCACTGTTACCACATGCTTCAGAGTACCTCCACTTCCCAAGCACACAGGCAGAGTGGACAGAAGCCACGCAGCATTTCCACAGAGTGGCATGCATGCCAGGCATCATAGTGGCCATTGACTGCACCCATGTGGAAATCCATGCACCACCTGGTGAAGATGCAGTAACTTACATCAAGCATAAGGGCTACCATTCAGTAAACCGCCAGGTGGTGTGCAATGCCACAAAATGCATCAGCAATGTCTGTGCCACACACCCTGGGATCACACATGATGCCTTCATTTGACATGAGTCTGCCCTCTGCCACAGATTTAAGGCAGGGGACATATCAAGTGGACATTTAGTAGGTGTGTGAGACATGCTGACCTGCAGAACAATAGGACGCCATGGTGCAGGATAGGATGGGGGAGGCAAGTGTGCAGGTATCATGATGCACAATGAGGAGAGGCGGCAGCAGAACTGAGACAGTGGAGGGGGGACAGTGCTGCAGGTGTGCACACAGTGGGACAGTGTGGCACAAGTAAAATGCATGGAAGGAGGAGTGCATTGCCACGGCAGGTACATGTGGCAGGGCCTAGTGCACCACACACAGACAGGCAGTATACAGCTATTGGCACATGTGTACAGCAGACACAGGACTGCACTCATCACACCCATGCCACAGGGTACAACAATGGTGCACATGGACATGCAGGTGGCACTGCACAGGGGGCCCATGATGGCAATGTGGTGGGGCAGGCGCATGCCACCCACACCACCCCAGGCAGTGTTAGCCAGGCGAGTGGGACACACAGGTAGCAGGTGCAGTGTCCATTGGAACAGTGACCTGAATATCACAGGGAGGTACCACAGCCACCATGGACATGTGGGTGGCCTCACCCATGACTGGTGGATGCTGCCTCAGCACCACCAGTCACAGGGGGTGTTGCCATCACCCCTGTACGGGTACTGCAGTGAGACCATAAATGGGTGCTCATTAGGGTGGAGGCCCCGTGAGCCATGACAGGTCCAGGGATGCTGGGCATGGTGAGGTGCAGTGATGGCATCAGCAGCAATGGGTCCACCTTACACCACTGCAAGGGCATGCATGAGGCACTCCTGGGTGTACAACTGGAGGCCCGGCAGCCACGTCATGCACCAAATGCACATGTGGCCTTGGTGGTGGTTGCAATCTGCTCCAGAGCTGCAGTCATGCCCACCCACAATAGGCATGCCTCTGCCATCATCTGGGCAGGCCATGCAGCCACTGACTTATGCTCAAGGGCCAGCAGCATCCGAAGGCCCCTGAATTCCACCCATAGGGATGCCTGCCCCTCCACAGTGTCCCACAGGAGGCAAGCATAGCCCTCAATCTTGTCAGCGGGTGAAGGCTCACAGTGGCAGCACCAACAGCTGGGTAGTGTGTCAGCCTGCTGTGGAGCATCCACGGGTGGTGGGTGAACCCCGGCAGGCTGGGGCATAGGCAGGGAATGGGCATGGACAACCCCATCACATCTAGGTATGGTGGAATCATGGTCCAATGCCTCCTGCATGTGACCCACAGCACCTGGCTGTGAAGCGCTGCCTGACCCTGCTGCCACAGCAGGACCAGGTGCAGAGGACACAGCACCCATCACTGTGGGGGGCTGTGCGGGCTGTGCAGGTGTGCCATGCACAGCAGGGCCACTAACAGCAACAAGTGCTACCTGTGCAGGCACCTGTGTGTTGCGAGCACCACTGTTGACCATGTCCCCTGGTATCTGTGTGGTGTCTGGATCATCAGGGGCATCACTGTATGCCCCCCTGTGTGCCAGATGTCAGCACCAGTAGGGCATCAGTGATTTCCACCGAGTCCTCTGGGACATCATCAGCCAAACCCAGGAAGCCCCCAGCCAATAGGTGTCATGCTAGCCAGCAGTGGCACCACTAGTGGATGGATTTGATGGGCCCACCACCACTGGTGATGCAGCTGGAGACATTGTTGTGTTGGACGGGCCAGAGATGGTACCATCTTCTGTTGTGCCCGCAGCCCTGTGGGACAGGCCTGCATCATCAGCTGTTAAGGCATCCTGTGTAGCCAAGAACACAGCAGCACCCATGAGGCATGATGGAGCTGTAAAAGAAAGAAGGGAAACATGGTCACATTCAATAGAAACAGTAGTGGCAGACATACAAGTACAGTGTGTCATAGTGGTGTGCCATGGTTGCACATGACAGTCCCTGGCACAGACAGGCAATGCCTGTTCAACCACTGCAGCCATGCACCAGCAGTGAATCGAGTTGCCCAGTGTCTCTACATGCCCACATGGCATCATGTGGGACAGTGCTACACCATGCCCATCCAACAGTAGGATGGCTCCACTAGTCTGTTAGGCATCACAACCACACATGTGAGCCTCCCCAGTCATGGCCTGGCAGACACAGCCATGCAAAGCATGGGCCATGGATGGGCTCTGACCACCCATGGCATTGCACACAGGCACATGGGCTGCCTGTAGCACACAGCAGGGATGTCATGGCAATCATGATGCACACACATGGCCTGACACATGTCAGTGGCATGTTTACTCACAGTGCTGTGGTGGGCTTCCACCCATCTGGAACCCCCCTCCAGGGACACCCTGCACAGCTGCACAGGCAATGCTGGCCATGAGCAACTCCTCATTTGGGGTGAGATGCATCCCAGACTGCAGACCACCCCCTGTCTTGCTTAGAGAGGCCTCAATGTGTGCTGTCATCTCCTTGGCCTTCCTTTTCCCATCGTTCAGGTGTTTTCTACACTCTTGGGTAGTCCAGTTGTACTTCCCCACCACATTAATGTGGTGTACCAATGTCTCCAAGTCCTCATCCCACAGTGCACAGCTACCACCCCTGCCAGACAGTACATCCCTGCACAGGTTGCATGCATCTATGAGGGCTCTGTCCTCATTATTTGTGAAGTTAGGCCACCTGCGACCAGCAGAACTGTCTCCTCCAGACATGATGGCTACTGTTGGATAGAAGATACAGACATTAGATATGCATATGCAGGACCCTGAGTGGCCTGTACCACCATACAGTGGCCACTGTGTACCAGCACACTGCCTGCCTAACAATGACCGGCTTGCACAGCATGTCGGGGACAGTATCACGGTCTGTCAGGGAGGGTGGAAGACTAAGTTTGCTAGCAATGGTACCTAGCTTCACCTGAGCTCTTTTCTTATAGGTTTGCTTGTGAGGACAGATCAAGAAATAACAATATCAGAGGAAGGAAAAAGATTAAGGTTTCTTTTGGCTTGGCAGATTTACTGTGTGTTATTATTTTCTTTTGTGCTCACAGGGTTTGTTACTGTTTTTTACTTACATTTTACTGCTGTAATCTTCTCTGATTCAAACTGCTGTTACAGGTTATACTTTCTGCTGCATGATTACAGGGTGTGCCTACAGGTTTGTTACTGTTTTGTGCTTATAGATTACTGCTGTAATCTTCTCTGATTCAAATTGCTTTTTGCAAGGTATATCTTCTGTTACTGCTTTATTTTTCTCTGTAGCAAAGTGTTTCTGCAGGGTATATATTCTGTGAAATTGTTACAGGTGGTGCTTACATTTTTGTGATTTTTGTTATCTATCATTAGGCTAAGTTTCAGGGCTACTGCATTTGTTGTTGGTTGCTTGTTTGGCTCTTACCTCCTTTTTTCTTTCATCCGTGGTTCTTCTTTTTTGGCAGGGGAAGGGCCTAGCCACCCAACCCATCCCCAGGCTCCCCATGCTACACTCCTTTTATAGAGTAGCACAGTCGTGACATTTCCTGTAGCAAAGCAGGAAGGGGAAGACCAGAGGGGTATCCACACAGTGGCCTCACTTACAGGGGCACAAGTAATTTAACTTGTTATAACAAGTTATACAAAACCAAAAAACAAAAACAAACAACAAAACAAAACAAAACAAACAAAAGAAAAAAAACTTTCCTTTAATTTTCCTCCTTCTAATTACTTGGACCAGGTTATAAACTCGGCAACTCAACTGAAATGGATATTATTAACTGCAGGTAATGCAGGACACTTTTCAAAAGGGCAGTTATACAGGATTTAGGAGGCTGTCCTACATGCTGGACCATTGGGGATCTAAGTGCTCCACTCCAGGCAACTTGGGCAGAGATTGCACACCTAAAATCACGTATTCAGGAGGAAATATATTATAAGAACTGCCTGCCATTTCCCCAACATCCAACTGAAGCACCTCGACCTCAGAGGGTAGTTGGTCCAGGAGGTTTGCAGGTGGTTAGGAAGGGAAAATAGGATGCCCCATCACTCAATGTTCTTCAATGTATCACCTCCACAAACTGTATAAAAACTACAAACATGTATCTGCCTCTAGCTCCAAAATCAAACAAATGTGCAGAGGACACTGCAGGGCAAGACACTGATGCACAGAAGCCTGCATTACAAAACTCATCCAAAACAGGGACCAAAGCATAAAAAGCAAAGAAGAAATCCAAAACAGTTTTGATCATAGAAGACTCCATGATTTGGTGAGTTAATATCTACCTCCAGCCAGGGCTAATGGTCAGATGCCTCCCAGGTACATCAGCATAGAGAGACACTGACCACATTGCTAAAATCATGCAGGAAGCAGGAGAAAACATCTATGTCCTGGTACATGTAGGGACTAATGATCTTCCCAGCCATTCAGTTATGGAGATCAGGGAACACCTGACCTGGCTGGCGAACAAATTGTCATCCATTTCATCTAGTATCTCCTTCTCTGAGATTCTGCCAGTCTGGGAGAGGGGGGGACAGATGGACAGAAGGTCAGAGAAGGGGAGATAGGGGAGATAAACATGTGGCTCAAGGGCTGGTGCCAGGAAAAAGGACATAAATTTGAAGGTAACTAGCAACAGTTTTGGGAGTGAAGGTTCTTTAAATTTGATGGACTGCATCTGAATAAGAAGGGAGTCAGTGCATTGGGGCAGAAGTTTGACATCTTTGCAGAATATTTAAACTAGCAAATAGAGAGGAGGTGCAGCACCCAATACATTGAACAGGAAGAACACCCCCCCCCCAGCTAGTGATCAAACAGGAGTTAATCATGTTTGTAGTTTATTTGCATCACCAGGTAAGGAAAAGGTCTGGCTTCCCATACGACACACAGGTGAAACGCCGGACCTCACCCAACAACTAACGCACCAAAATCTGGCCAATGGAAAATCATGTACACAAATGCCTGCAGTCTGGGAAACAAGATCCCAGACCTACAGACTACGATGACAGAGGCTAAACTGGACATAGTAGCCATTAGTGAGACATGGTTCTCCAGTATCCATGCTTGGGAGACTTCAGTACCTGGCTATGTACTGTTCAAAAGAGACCAAGGTGCAAAAGGGGGGGATGTCCTTTTATGTCAATGAAAATATCAAAGCTACAGAAATTCAGAATACACATAACGAGCCAGAAGAACTGTAGGTCACCCTGGAAACAGGAAATGGGACAGCCGTATGAACTTGTGTTGACTACAGGCCTCCAGACCAGGGGGAGGACATAGATGCATTACTGCTAGAAGATATACAAAACATGACTGCTAAAGGAGAGGGTCTGATAGTGGGAGACTTCAACATGCCAGATACAGATTGGTCAACACCAACAGGAACATCCACCAGAACTAGACACATAGTGGATTCCCTGCAGGGGGAGGGACTCAAACAACTGGTACAACAACCCACAAGAGACAGGGCTATACTAGATCTAGTACTGACTAGTGGTGAAAGGATCACAGATCTCCAGGTAGAAGGTCACCTGGGGCCAGTGACCATCACATGGTATAATTCAGTTTGGCCACTAGAACTAAATCTTCCTGTTCCAAGGCAGGAATATGGGACTTTAGAGGAGCTGACTTTGATATGATGGCCAACAGAGTTAAGTTAGCCCTGGCAAGAAGAAATACAGGTGAGGAGTACTGGTAAAGTGGGCAGGCATTAAGGATGCAATACTTGAAGCAGCATCCCATAGAGTTAGGGAGAAAAGTGAGAGAAAAAGGAGGAGAAAACCACTTTGGTTCTCAAAAACAGTAGCAGAAAATGTCAGAGCCAAAAGGTTGGCCTTCAGGAAATATAAGGGAACACAGCCGGATGAAGACAGGGAGGCATATCAAACTTCTCTAAAGGAAGCAGGGAAGGCAGTTAGGCAGCCAATGGCCCAAACCAAGGAAACACAAGCACGAACAGTAAAAGAAGGGGACAAGACTTTCTATAGATACATTAGTGAAAGGAGAAAGTCCAGAGAGGTTCTACTAAGATCAAAGGGGATAAGGGGGAGTGTATGGAGGAGGAGGAGGACCAAGGAAGGCATCTATCCTAAATAGATGCTTCTGCTCAGTATTTACTGAGGAGAAGGTAGGACAGGGCCCACAGCTTAGCACCATGGACACAAGGGGGAGGGAGGTGTGCGCAAGTCCCTTCACAAAAAAAAAGGTCCTACAAGAGCTTGCTAAGCTCAGGGTGGACAAGGCAATAAGACCTGATGGCATACATCCCAGGGTACTAAAGAAGCTAAGGGTGGAACTAGAAGAGCCATTATCAGAACTGTTTAGTGAGTCTCTGAACACAAGAGATGTCCCAGAAGACTGGAGTAGGGCTCATGTGATCCCGCTCCACAAGAGTGGTAGCAGGGAGGAGGCAGGGAATGACAGACCAGTCAATCTTACCTCAGTAGCAAGATTATGGAGACACCCCTTAAGGAAAGGATAGTGCAACACCTGGAATCCATAGGAGCACAGGATCCAAGACAGCATGGGTTTACAACAGGAAGATCCTGTCAAACTAATCTCATAGATTTCTTTGACTGGGTAACCAGAGTGGTGGACCAAGGGGGTGCAGTTGATGTTGCCTACCTTGACTTCAGAAAAGCTTCTGATACTGTTCCACATAGAAGATTGATTAATAGGCTGAGTAGACTTGAGGTGGGTCAGAAGTTGGTCAACTGGGTGGCAAACTGGTTGCTGGGCAGAAAACAGAGAGTGGTGGTAAATAGTATACAGTCAGAAGAGATGTAAGTCCCAAGTTGGGTAACTCAGGGATCATTCCTGGGGCCAGTCCTCTTTAATATCTTCATCAGTGACATTGTAGATGGACTGGATGGTAAGGTTTGTCTGTTTGCAGATAACACCAAGATCTGCAACAAAGTAGATGATCCAGATGGGGTGGGCTGAATGAGAAGAGATCTGGATAAACTGGCAAAATGGTTAGAAGAGTGGCAACTGGGGCTTAATGCAAAGAAGTGCAAGATCATGCACATAGGAAAGAGAAACCCTGAAGCAACCTATAGGTTGAGAGGGGAGTTGCTGGCAATCACAAGAGAAGAAAGAGACTTGGGCATCATCATCACAGATGACCTGAAATCATCCAAGCAGACCTCTAAAGCAGTAGGTAAGGCTAGAGGGATGTTGGTGTGTATTAGTAGGGGTGTCACAAGTCGTAAGAGGGAGGTAATAATCCCTGTTTACAAGACACTAGTTAGGCCCTATCTGGAGCACTGCATGCAGTACTGGAGGCCACACCTGCACAAGGACATTAGCACTGTGGTGCCATCTACTGCATGTCACATGGGGTGGGCCTCTCTGCTTTAGTGCATGGGTGGGGTGAGACTACTGTGGCATGAATGGGGTGGAACTGCCATTTGCATTGCATGCCAACAGCTGTGCACTTGGAGGGCACAGGCTCGGATGCTATGGGCGGCTGCACACTGCCAGGTCATTCAACACTGGTGCAGTGTTTGTTGACACCTTCACTGCATGCCCACATCAGTGTGGGGGGGCTGTCTCATGTTGCATCTCCTCATGTCATTCACTGCTTTTGTGTTTCCTGCAGGGCTGGAGGACAGGTGGTGGGCCATGCAGGCCATTCAGCTGCATGAGCGGAGGGTCACTGGAGGTGCACAGGGTGGTGGCCATGCTGGTGCAGGTAAGTGCTCCTTTTGTGCATGCAGTGTCTGTCAGGTGGGGTGGGTGTCTGCTCAAGTGGGTGTTGCTGGCACACCATGCCTGCTCATGTGTCGCTAGTCATGCAGGCCCATTGGTATTTTTGGTGCATGTGTGTGCCTGTGCCATGGTGCACATGGTCCCTGCATCAGCAATCACTTTGTGTGCATGCTGTGCACACTGTGACCACACAGTGGTGCCCCATTGGTATCCTGATGGGGCCTACATGTTTGTGCAGGCCACTGCCTTGTGCACATGTTGCATGCAGCTTGCCCTTATGTCCCCTGCACAAGCCACTGTCTGCATACATGGTCCATGTGCCCACTCAGTTCCTGCGCACAATCAGTGTGGCACCCTGTGCCTGCCTGGTGCATTGTGCATTGTGCCTGGTGGGATCTGGGCCATTTCTGTGGTGGATGCCTCCAGCCTACATGCAGTGGGGGTGGTGGTGTTTGGTACATGGCTCTTAGTACCTGTTCTCTGTGTTCTTCACTCTGGGTGCCCAGGATGTGCATGCTGGTGGTCATGGCCATGGGGGATGATGGCAGGAGGCACCACAGAATGTGGGACTGCAAGTCCAGTGTGCACTCTGTGATTCCTTGAGGCCACTATCACTGTCAGGCATTATTCTTCTACTCACTGCATGGAGCCAGAGACATGTGTGCCATCCTCTGGCACACCCCATGGCATGATTTTAGACATTTTGTCTGCTGTTTCCCTTCCCTACTTTGCAACAGTGTCCCCGCCCATCCCCTTTACCCACTCCCACTGCCACTTTCCTTCCATGCTTTCCCCAGTTGATGTTCTTGTATATACTCCTACACTCCCCTTCCCTGTTTTGCATTGTTCTTGTACATAGTTGTTGCTGTTGTTTTTCTTGTTTTGTTTTTTTAATTGTTATTTATTTGACCCATTGTCTGTGGTCCTTCACTGTACCATGTTCTTGTGTTTGGTTGTTGTCTGCAGCTGTCCTTACTGCCATACTCTTGTCTGCACATTTGTTTCTACAGGCAGTTACCTCCTGCCCCCACCATGTCCTGCCCACTGTATGCCCACCATGTTGCCTGTGGCATATGGGTGGGCATGCTGTCCTGCTGCACATGTCTATGTCACTGGTCTGTGTGTGCTGTCTGTGGCATGCATCCATTGTGCTGATGCACAGCCAGTCATCAGACCTGATTGTGGTCTACAATGGTTGGTGGTATGACATGCCTGTGTGGTGCAGTGGTGTCCCTGTGTGCCACCCAGCCTATGCATCAATGTGGCCCTGTGTGGCTTCATACACCCCACATCCCTGGTCACCTGTGGTAGTGGCACTGTCCTTTGGACACCACCATGCTGCACAGTGTCCCCAGCAGGTACTGTATGTGACACCTTGCAGGTGACAGTGTGCCTGTCTTGTGTGCCTGCCATGGTCCTGTGTGGGTTGTGTTGTGTGGTACTGGGTGTTGTTCTGTATGGCCTGTCTGTACAGTTCATCTGCTGCAGCAACTGTTGGGTCCTTGGCCACTCTGGCTTGTCCCTTTGGGCTTGTGTCCCTATTTCCTTTGTCCCACTGCATTGTCCCCTATTGTTCCTCAGTTCCCTGTTGGTTTGACCCTTAATCACTGTTCTGCTCCCCTGGGTGATTTTGTGCACCACAGATGTGCAGGGTCATCTCTCCTTGTACCATGTACATCACACATGATTCACAGTGGGGTTGCACATGGGGCATCCTGTGGTGCATCCCGTTGTGAATTGCTCGGCTTTTGGTATGCACATCCTGTTTGCACCAGCACATCTCATTTGCACTCAGCACATCTGTCTTGTGAATCCTGCCCACAGAAACTTGGAATGGAATAGAACAATTGAATAATATAAAAATTAATACATATTCATTAATGCATTCACCAGCCCAGAAGTCAAGTAAAATGGGTAGAAGAATGGGCAGGATAGCTACATACATTAAAGTAATTGATTTCCTAAAGGTGATTGAAATGATAGTTAAACAAAATTATATCTTCATTTTACTGGGTGTTTGGGATGAAATAATTATTTTCAGTGATGTATACAGCCCCCCTACTAATTCTACACTTTACAATAAAAATGTAACTAAAAATATTACTGAGGATATGAAAAGCATAGCAACAGGAAGTTTGTATAATGACATATTGATAATGGGAGATTTTAATATTAGATATGGTAAGGAAATAACAGTGAACTATAAAAACTCAATACTACAAATCTTGAATATACCCCAAGGATGTGTCAGGATAAAAAGAGTACAAACAAACATAACCAAGTGGAACTTTTATTAGAGTCTTTACAACTGAGAATCCTGAATAGCAGATTTCCCTTGGACAATGAGGGGAAAGCAACATATATTAACTCAAGAGGCTCTACAATTATTGACTATATGTTATTGTCATTATATGATTTTCATAAGTACATAGATTTAAAAATAGTTCAAAGAACAGAGAGTGATCATCATCCTGTGACACTTTATAGAAAACCAAAAAAAATAATTCTATCTCTTGAAGATGAATGCATTAATATAGTAAACAATAAAATTAAATGGGATTGGATACCAAGTAGCAATGCAATTAAACTAAGTGATAAATGCATCCAAGAAATAACATCCAATATACAACATGAGCTAGATCCAGAAATTATAAATACTACTCTAATTGCTCAATATAATTCTGTGAGGAAAACTTTGGAAAAAAAAAGAAAAACTTACACTAAGCCTAGATATGATAATTTGTTCTATAAAAACTGCAGAAAGGAAAAGAAAAAAATAACAAACCTTACAAGGATTGTTCAGAAAAATCTGACAAAAGTAAATCTGACAAATTTAAACAAACATAGAAAACAAGATAGAGAATATGTTAATTCACAGCATTTACTACATCAGAAAGAACTCTGGGAAATTATGTTAACGACCATAAGGGAAATGAATGATAAGAAATATTGGACCTTGGTAGCAATGGGTACAAATACATACAAAGGACAATATAATATCTACAGTATATAAAACCTGATAAATGGATAAAGTACTATACTGTACATCAATATTCTATAGTAACATAGCTCTTGATACTACAGAAAGTATAGAAATCAATGAGCATTTTTAAATAGTTTACATTTACTGAAGTTAAGTTAGCAATAGAAAGTTTTAAAATAAATAAATCACCTGATCCCAGTAATATTCTGATAGACTTTATTCTATTGAATTTAGAATGGTGGACAGTAGTACTTACTAACTTTTTTAACAAATCAGTAATGTATGGGTATATACCATTTTCAGGGCAAGGTAGTTTTATCATACCGATTCATAAAAAAGGCTCCCATATAGATCCAGCTAACTATAGATCTATTAGTTTGCTGTACACTATGTCTAATATATATGCCAAAGTATTAGTAAACCGATTATTAATATGGCTAGATCAACATAAAGTAATTTCAGACTTACAAGCGGGTTTTAAAAAATAGTACTGGCACCATAACTCATATTTTTTTACACAGTCATTTGATTGAAAAATACTGTAAAATTTAAAAAAAACACTTTTTGTTGCATTTGTCGATTTTACTTTGGCATTTGATACTGTCCTTAGAATACTTCTGTGGGGAAAAATGGATCATCTAGGAATAGAACAGAATCATCTAACTCTAATAAAATGATTGTACTCCAATACATGGACTGAAATGAAATACACCAAGTCAGGTATGCTTACAAATAAAATTGATACTAACATAGGAGTCCTACAGTGTTGTGTGCTAGCCCCAAAATTATTTAATATGTATATATATATATATATATATATATATATATAAATACATAAATACATATATGTATATATATATATATATGATATTATCATTGCACTTGATAATCCATCATATCATTCACCAAATAGTTGCAATCAGTGAATATTGGTTTTAGCATATGCTGACAATTTAGCAATTATCTCAACTAGTAGACTGTGCCTACTGAGATCATTACATAACCTGGAGTCCCTCTGTGCAAAACATAATTTGAAACCTAATACCAAGAAAACAATGGTTATAGTACTTGGAAGGAAAACATATATAGAAAGTTGATACTGGCAGGTATTAATTTGGAATATGTTAAAGAATTCCCTTATTTGGGCATTCATTTTTTCCAAGTAATTTTAAATGGAATAAACATATTAATTGGTGTGCAAAAGAATTACAGAATTCCGTAAAAGCCCTTAAAAGGTTTACTTTTAGTTATGGTTGTAATACAGTGGCCCCTATGATTAAAGCAATAAATACCAAAGTAATAAATCACACTATTTATGCTGCTGAGGTTTGGGGAACTGACAATTCCAAAAAAAAAATCACATTATTTTAAATAAAACTTACAAGCAACTACTAAAAATTCCATCCAGCTCTCCAAGTACTTTAGTGAGAACTCAGGTTGTCCAACCTAGTTTTAAGTATCTTGTATATGGGATTTTGATCAACTGTTGGATAAAGGTAGTATAAAAAAAGGGACTCCATTTCAGGCAAATATTTCTGTGAAAAAGAAACTTGCTCTCCTTTAAAGAGGCAACTGTCTGAATATAGTCAAGAATCCTCTTGAGGAAAATGGCTTCAATTATTTAAGACATTAGGTAGATCAGACTATCCAGCTGAACCAAGCATAAGCAAAATTCATAGCAAAAAGATTTCAGAATAAATCAAAAGAAGTTGATCTTAATCACATCAAAAATTTAAAACATGCTATGTGGTTGGTTAATAATATAAAAGAACACTCATTAAATATTATCTGGAAGCTGTGCAAATACTAAAACATTGGAATACACTAACACAATATAGATTTGAGGCTTTTCCGTGTAACATAATAGAAGCTAGATATAATAGGGATGAAATTATTTCAACAAATTGTTACTGCCCACTCCAAGAGGTAGAAGATCTGAAACATGTTATCTTAAGGTGTCCTTAGTACAAACAAATCAGAGATAAATATCTGGTTAAATATTTTAGATCTTTATTTATGTCACCAAGGTTCCTATTGGATTCATTGTTCAATACTGAAAGTATGGATATTATCAACAATTTGGTAATTTATTTATTAGAAATTAATAAGATAAGGAAACTGCAAGTTCAGAAATTTAAAATAAACTGAAAAAAAGGTGTGGACTTGTTAATTTCCTTTACTTGTTATAACAATATAGGGCCTCTCTTTCATGCTACACCTATATGAAATGTCATTAAAAGAAAATGGCTTAAGGTGTTTACATATTTAGGCCCACATTTTCAAAGCCTGGGGGTTGCCAGTGCATCTAGATGCACCCCCCAAATAAATGGGTCAACACAAAGAAATGTAATATTCAAACAAGATATGTGATCGCACATCTCATCTGAATATAGCAATCCAAGGGGGCGGTGCAAATGTGGGCTGTCGACAATGCACCAGTGCATCCTGTGTCATGGCCTGAATACCTGAAATGGGGATGTGCATCACATTCCCAAATGTGCTAGTCCCAAATTCCTGATTTTCAGCTATAAAAATGCAAATGTGACTATTAGAATTCAAGGCCCAAATGAGTCATTTGCATGCTCATTATGGCCACATTTGCATACATGTGGCAGGGATGCACCCGGAAGAATGTGCCAGGTGGCCTGCCCCCTCCGCCCAGTCCCATTCCCCGATGAAAACAATAACAGTTACAACCCCCATAATCCGTAGTGTAGTGCCCCCCACCCAACCCCATTCCCTGATCTATGTAAAAACAATCAGCTGCCTTTTCTGTAGTGTAATGCCCCCACCCAGCCCAGTTCCCTGATCTGTATACAAACAGACAGCAACCCCCTGTTCCATAGTGTAGTTCCCCCACCCAGCCCCATTCCTCGATCTATACAATAACAGTCACAACCCCCCATTTTCCATAGTGTAGTGCCCTCCCAAATCCCCGCTCAAAAAGAACACAAGCCACCTGTAAGCTGGGAAGAGCAACCTGATTAAAACCACATCATCATTCTAAGGAGGTGTGGTTAACGAACCCAGTTCGAAGTAGGATTTTATGGGGAAGGTTCCTGCACAATGATCCAAGTTCGAAGTAGGATTTGTTAACAATGCCTGGCTAATACCATCCATGAAATATATTTCTCCCTCTCAAAACCAATGCTGTAATATTCAGTCGACCCTCAAAAAGAACACAAGCTGCCTGTATGCTAGGCAGAGCAACTTGATTGAAACCACATCATCATTCAAAAGAGGTGTGGTTAATGAACCTAGTTCGAAGTAGGATTTTATGAGGAAAGCTTCTGTACACTGATCCAAGTTTGAAGTAGGATTCTTTTTTTAACCACAAGAGACACACTAAGCTGAAGCTTGTTTACAGGTGTAACCTCGGAGCACAAGGAAGTTAAGGGTCTTGCTCAGGGTCACACAATATGCAAGTGGGGGCTGTGGGATTCAAACCCAGGTCTCCAGGTTTGCAGCTTAGAGCCTTAAACTATACTGCCTCCTAATTTGGTAATGATTTGGTTTGGTTGACTAGGATCTGCAGCTTATCCAATAGATATGGAAATGGGTAGTCTGGGTGGGCCAAGCGGTCCTTATCTGCCATCAAAGTCTATTTTCTATGTTTCTCTGACAACATCCTTAACCCACCTTCTATTGAGATTCTGCCAATATCCTAAGCTGAACTAAGACATACTTCAATGCAGGATTGTCATTCCAAGTAGAATTCTGCATCAGAGAAGCATGTGAATCTTGGACCGAAGTAGGTCTGAGTTTGGTTAGGATTTGTTGAGAAGGGCCTGTGAACACCACAAAGTATCTCCTTGCTTGCATTCCATTGCCCTCCCTCCCTCAAACCCATACTACATTAATGAAGCCCCCCACCAAAGACAGAAAAACCAAACAATCTTCAGGGAACTGAAGTAGGATTTCATTAGTATAGCCCAATCTAGGTCCTCCCTATCCAAAATACATGCTGCAGTAATCAATCCCCTCCCCCTGCCCACAAATGCAAAGGAAAATTAAGAACCCCATTTGAGCAACCTGACTGAAACCACATCATCATTTGAAGGAGGTGTGGTTAGCAAACCCAGTTCGAAGTAAAATTTTATGAGGAAGGTTTCTGCACAACTATTCAAGTTCAAAGTAGGATTTGTTAATGATGACTGGCTAACACCATCCATGACATATATTTCTCCCTCTCAAAACCCATGCTGTAATATTCAGTCCACCCTCAAAAAGAACACAAGCCACTGGTCTGCTTGGCAGAGCAACCTGATTGAAACCACATCATCATTCGAAGGAGGTGTGGTTAGCGAACCTAGTTTGAAATATGATTTTATGAGGAAGGTTTCTGCACACTGATCCAAGTTTTAAGTAGGATTTTTTTTTAACCAGGAAAGACACACTAAGCTGAAGCTTGTTTACAGGTGCAACCTGGGAGCACAAGGAAGTTAAGTGACTTTTTCAGGGTCACACAGTATGCAAGTGGGGACTGTGGAATTAAAACCCAGGTCTCCAGGCTTGCAGCTCAGAGCCTTAAACCACTGAGCTCTACTGCCTCCTAATTTGGATACAATTTGGTTTGGTTGATTTGGTAAGGAAGCACGACTAACACCATCCATGAAAGATATTTCTGCCTCTCAAAACCCATTCTTTAATATTCTGTCCCCCCTCAAAAAGAACACAAGCCACCTGTATGCTGGGCAGAAAAGGAAGATGGTGGCAGACTACCTCTGTAGCAACCATCACTCATCCTCATTTGAAGGATGTGTGCTTAGGGACGAAGTAGGAGGTGTGCTAAGCCATCCTAATTTGAAGGATGATTTCATGAGGATAGCCCGACCTAGGTCCCCCCATCCAAAATACATGCTGCAGTAATCAATCCCTCCAGCTTCCCCTTGCCCCAAAAGCAAAGGAAGAATTAAGAACCCCTGTTGAGCGACATGACTGAAACCACATCATCGTCATTCGAAGGTGGTATGGTTAGTGAACCCAATTTGAAGTAGGGTTTTATGAGGAAGGTTTCTGCACACCGATGCAAGTTTGAAGTAGGATTTTATGATGAAGCCTACCTAACACCATCCATTACAGATATTTCACCCTCAAAATCCATGCTGTAATGTTCAATCCCCCTCAAAAAGAACACAAGCCACATGTATGCTGGCCAGAAAGGGAAGGTGGCAGCAAGCTACAACTATGGCAACCGTCCATCATCCTCATTTGAAAGAGGTGTGCTTAGGGACCAAGTCTGAGGTGTGCTTAGCCACCCTAGTTCGAAATAGGATTTCATAAGGATAGCCTAACCTGGGTGCCCCCAAATCCAAAACTATATGCTGCAGTAATCAATCCCCCCACCCAAAAGCAAAGGAAAAATTTAGAAGCCGTGTTCCGCAATCTGATTGAAATGGTTCCATGTCATTATGGCGACTGCAAAAGAGTGATTGGCATTAGAGTGAGTGTACATCACTGAAAATCACACGGCAATGTACACTTGTGGGCGGCAACACATCTGGCAAGTTAAAACAGTATTTGTGCAGGGGGATGCTCCCACAACCCCCTGATTAAATATAACCAACTCCAGGGGGTGTGCATGTCGGGGAGGGAAGACAGTCTGAAAAATAAAAATAAAAAACACTACAGCAGCAATAAAATATTCTCCAGCCCCGAACCTAGTACCTCCTGAATCAAAGCTAGCCACCCTCACCACCACACCAAATGGCTAGCTCAGTGGCAACATGGCACACTACTCCACACAAACCATCTTCTCTATCCCTCTCCTTCTTGTCCCTATCCTTCCCCTTCCAGTCACCCTCCCTCGCTCATCCTTACTGTCATGTTTGCATTCTATCACTACCCCTACAGGGTAGCCTAACATGATAGTGCTATAAATGAGTCTCTCTTTTGAGAGTGGTTAATTTAAATTCGCTATAATCACTGGGTACTGATTGAAACTACATAATCATCATTCCAAGGAGATGTGGTTAGAACCAAGTTTGAAGCAGGATTTCAAGAGGAAGGTTTCTGCACACAGAACCTAGTTCGAAATAGGATTTTCTGAGAAAGCCTGGCTAACACCATTCATTAAAGATATTTCACCCTCTGAAAATCCTTCCTGTAATAGTCTATTTCCCCTCAAAACAGAACACAAGTCACCTGCCTGCTGGCCAGAAAGGGAAGATGATGGCAAGCTACTTCTGCGGCAGCCGTCCATCATCCTCATTCGAAGGAGGTGTTCTTAGGGATCCAAGTTCGAGGTAGGATTTATTGAACGTTAGTGAACACCACAGGGTAAATAAATTCCCCTGGCCAGAAATAGAAGGTGGCACAAACTCACCTTCCCTGCAACTCATGCACCCCTACCCAAAAAAAAGAAACCATGCTGCACTAAAGAATTCTCCCTGAAAACAAATCCAAAAATTTAGTAACCTTCTGGAGTGAAATGCTTCAACTTTCCCCTCCCCACCATAACAATACTGGCCAGAAATAGAAGGTGGCATCAGCTTGTCCTTGTACACAACCCATGCTCTCCTAGCCCCACCCAAAACCATACAGCACTAAATGCTACAACTTTGCATTTCCCACCAAAACAGATTATACTCTTACATATGGAAGAAACACAGACTACAATTTCAGTGCCCATTAATTTTTTTATCATTATTTATGCATGACAGATGGAGGAAAACAACTGTGGAGCAATACAGTAATACCAAAAAAAGACAACAAATGAAACAGGTTAGTCTCCAACATATGGAAGAAACACAGACCATAATTTAAGTGTCCATTACATTTCTTATCTTTATGCAGTGTGTGCATATTTGCTTCATGGAGCAAACAGCGCAATAAGATCTATAGCAGTTGTTTTCTTGCCCACTCCAGTAACTGATCTAATTCGGCCTAATTTCAATTGGTATTCTTCAGATAAATGAATTAATACCCAAACCCCATGTCTTCTGTTCAGAGTGCATTTTTCAGTGCTTTAACAGAATTTCACTTACCAAAATTACACAGTACTAAATAATCAAGAAACATATTACATGAATACTACTTTACATACTTACTGTGTATCTGTTGTGCTACAATCATTGAGGATGTGGTGTTGCTTAATGAAACAGTATGTAAAATCACAAAGATACTTCTTTAGTGCACTAGTTAGGGTTTCTGTCATACCTTTCAAAGTATGGAAATATGAAGTTAGAGTTCACAACCGTAAAACTCCACTCACACCCTGCACAGAGTTACACATTGGGGAGATCATTTGCATTCATCAGCCCTAATGCCAGCACCCCACATTGCAGACACTGACAGGTGTCAGGAGGTCAAATTCAAGTCATGCACCCTAATGCTCAGTGCAGTACATAAGTAAATAAGCAGCTGTCTTACACTGTCCCCATGTCAGTTTATTTACTTATGTACTGCATTGAGTGTTAGGGTGCATAACTTGAAATTGATCTCCCAACACCTGTCAGTGTCTGCAGTGTGGGGTGTTTGCATTAAGGCTGATGAATGCAAGGGATCTCCTAATGTGTGCAACTCTGTGCAGGGTGTGGGTGGGGTTTTACCATTGTGAACCCTAATTTCATATTTCCATACTTTGAAAGGCATGACAAAAACCCTAACAGGTGCATTAATGAAGTATTTTGCATTTTATATATATATATATATATATATATATATATATATACAGGTATATGTATATATGATATACAGTTGCCTGTGTTTAAGTATAGTAACATAGAAATGGAGAAAATTTGTCGGCAGAAAAGGACCCCTTGCCCAGTCTGCCTGAAATACCCTTCCCCTGTCTAGTTCATCTTATACCCTCTGTTCCATATCCTTCCACTTTTATTTATGCCATTTATTTCCATGAGTGAGGGGACGGGACCATAACTCATGAGTGACAAACCCATACGTGAGTTATGAATGTCCCACCACCTCATGAATGAAAATAAAAGGCATATTTGAACACAGTCCATTGTCTGTTCTGTGTATACAATGTCTGTGTTCTTGAATTTCTGTGTGACAATTAAGGGCAGATTCATTGTGGGAGCAGCAGAATAGACTGTCAATCCAGTTGCTTGTGATATAGGTAAGTGAAAAATAAATTATGTTATCTATCCATTGGGTGAATAACATAGTTTATCTTTCACTTGGATCACTGCTGTCTTGGGAAAATAATAAATTTATTTCAGTAGTGGAATGTCTACATGCATTATATATATATATATATATATATATATATATATATATATATATAGTCATTGCAAAAAACATTTTTAATGCCTCAGTTAGGGTTCTTACTAAACCAACAAAAGCAGGGAAATATGGTGTTAGGGTTTCAAGCCCTAACACCCCACCCCCATCCAGCAGACACTGACAGGTGTTGGGGGTATGCCTTGGGGTTGCTGGCCCTAAAGCTCACACCATTCTCCTATACTGAGCCCATCTCAGCTCATTTACTTATGGAATGGGGTGAGTGTTAGGACCAGCGACCCTTAGGTACACCCCCAATGCCTGTCAGTGTCTGCAGAATGGGGGTGGGGTGTTAGGGCTGGAAAACTTAACACCACATTTCCCTGCTTTTGTCACTTTAGCAAGAACCCTATCTGATGCATTAAGAATGTGTTTTTGCAATGAATTTCCTTACTTTTTTTTGAGAGATATAATCATATCCAGATTTGTCTGTGGTGGCGAGGGTCTTGGGTCCTGTGTCTCATCCCTCCATACATACATATATGTATGTAGCCGTGGAAGCACAGGGCTCTCTGGGACCTTGCATTCCAATTTACAGGACAAGAGTGGCCAAATTGTCAGCATAGCCATCTTATTACCCCACCTCATGTACTCAGGTATAGAAAATGTTTGAATCTATGGCAAAACATAATTCTGCACAACTGCAATGTGATTCTGCGCCGCAGGTGTGAAAATACATTTTGGACAGGATTTGAAAAATCACAGCTGTTACATACATGAGGCTGAGCAACAAGAAGGCTATGTTGAAAATCTGGAGTCAAAATATGTAAGTTTTCTGAAGTTATGAGTGGCCATAGCAAAATTGCAATGAATTATCATAATTTTGTCATTTATTTATATTTTGACCTTAAATTTTGAAAATAGTTGTCTTATGACCCCGTCTCATAAACCACATAGGTGAAAATGTTCAAATCTGTGCCAAAATGCCATTCCATGCTACAGGTGTGAAAACACATTTCGGGCAGGATGTGAAAAATGTGAGCTGTACTGTTCATGAGGTGGTATGAAAAAAATGTCTATGTTGAAAATTTGGAGTGAAAGTATTACAAATTACCAAAGTTATGTTCATGTGTGCAAACATTTAATTGAAAGCTCATATCTCGGCCATTTTTCAGGATTTTTTCACCAGATTTTCAATATGGGCTTTTTGGGACACCACCTCATGAAACTTGCACTGTCATTTCATTTATCGGTCTCAAAAGGTGATTTCACCCAACAACCACAAAATCACCCTCTGGACCCAATTAATGAAATGACAGTGACAGTGTTCATCAGGTGGGGTCCCCAAAAGGCCATGTTAAACATTTGATGAAAAAATATCTAAAAGTGCCAAAGGTATCAACATAAGTTCAAAATGCCATTGAAATACATTATATGGCACTTACCTTTATTCCTCAGTTCACAGTTCAGCTTTGAAGAATGCAGATGCATCCTGGTCCACAGAAGATGACAGCCAATGAGCTCCAGTGGTAAGTATAGAGCAAGGAGGGGTGGGGTGGTAGGTGCTCGGTGAAAGGGTCAGGATGGGGAGGGGACAGGGAGATGATGAGGGACCATTTTTTTCAGGATTTAAAAAATAAAAAGAGATTGGGGGGACTGTATTCTTTATTATAGGTGTTAAATACATATTTCAGGACAGTGGGATTGGGCTCCTACAGGTAAGTGTCCCAGACTGCTGGGGGGATACATATGTAGGGACACTGTTAGTGGGCTCCCCAGTTTTTCATAGTGCTGGGGGTGTTTCCTACTTCTGACACAGGGATTGGGCTCCCCCAATGTTAGCAACAGTGTGGTATGTCAGGGGACTGTTTTCTTTATTGACAGGTTACAATTAGTTAGTTAGTTTTTGTTGACCGGGTAAGTGCACTAGACAAACCCTGCCTATTTTCAGGCACGACCCGGGGGAGGGAGATACAGATGAATGCCAACTGACCTTGAATCAGATTAAGCTGTTGGTGGTATTTTTAGTGAATGAGGAAAATTTGGCCAGGACACCGGGGAAATTCCCCTACTCTTTTCGATAAGTGCCAATTAAATAGATATATTGGGACACTGGGAGTGGGCTCCCCAGTGTCGCACACTGTTCATGGTGGGTGGGGAGATACATGTATAGGGACAGTGGGAGTGGCCTCTCTAGTGTCCCACAATGGTAGAGGGGGGGCCTCTACTGCTGGCATGAGGATTGGGCACCCTGATGTTGAGAAATGTTTATGAGCATGTCTTGGCCCACTTCCCCTTAGAGGCTCTAAAATAAGGAAAAATAGTTTAATTAGATAAACACCAATAGGTGTATTAGGTAAACAACAACAAGTGTTTACCTAATTGGGGCCTAGAAATCTGATTCTGGGGTCAGTTTGCCCTAGAAATGCTTGGACCTGTTTTTGTGGCAGCACAGCTGTTTCACTTAGATTTCACTTAGATTGTTATGAGCACTAAAAAGGCAATAGCCCAAGAAACAGCTCCTTTATGAAAGTGTGTAAAAACACATATTTCCCCCATCTAGAATTTATTTATCTAAATTCCTTTTGAAAAAATCTTTGTTTTCACTTATAACAATACATTCAAGTAATCTATTCTATAAGTTAGCTGTTCTTTGAGTATAAAACTGTTTCCTCTTGTTGGTTCTATAATGTTCATTATCATGATATAACAAAATATCACCTCTCTGCCTTCTTAATTCCAAACTAAACAGACCCAAATTCTTGAGTATCTCCTGATATGATAAGTCCCTCAAGTTCCTAATTGTTATGTTTGCTTGCACGCATGTGCAAGAAACATAGTGCCATCATCCGAGTTTTTGGAGGTGTGTCACCCCCTCTACCAATTCAGTCAGTGTGTTGGCAGGCGTGGCCTCAGTCCACCAATGCATGCTGGAGCTGTCTATGACAGCTCCAAAATGCAGTGGCATACAGTTGAAAGGGGGAGCTATGCTTCAGTGAGCAGCAACCAGATATCGCCTGCTCATGCGCAGCTCCCCTTACACACACACACACATGCACGCATACTGTGCACTGCCCCCCCAAGCACAGTTACATAGGCCACACTGGGTGCCCACCCCAGTGTGGCCACACATTGTATAGCCGATGGGGGTGCCCAATCCCCCATCGGCTGTGCTGCACCCCCCAAAGCATCCAGGTGCCACGCTGGGAGCCCACCCCAGCGTGGCAAAATGATGTAATGGCCGACGGGGGTGCCCAATCCCCCGTCGGCTTCGCTTATCTCCCCTGAGTACAGGGTGCCTCACTGGGAGCCCACCCCAGTGTGGCAACAGATGCCATGGCCAATGGGGGTTCTCAATCCCCCATCGGCTCCATGACCCCCCAGCCATCCTTCTGCCATGCTGGGAGCCCACCCCAGTGTGGCAAATGTCCCGCGTCATCCAAAACCCTGTAAAGAAGAAAACCTTCCCTCGCAGTCTCCCTGCCCCCCAACCTGCACCCACCCACTGTGCACCCTGCCACCCCACACACCCTCCTTACCCCATACTTACCTCCGGAGTCTGGCGTGACAATCTTCGGTGGACTGGGAACACGTCTGCACTCTTCAAAGCCGACTGCAAACTGAGGAAATGCCGGTAAGCTGTAAAAAGCGATAGATAGGATTTTTTCAACTTTGTTGCATATCTCAGGCATTTTTTGGAATTTTTGCACCAAATTTTCAACATGGGGTTTTTGGGACCCCTCCTCATGAATTCTTGCACTGTCATGGCATTACTCAGGCCCGAAGGGTGATTTCGCAGCCACTGCGTGAAATCACCTTTCCAGAATGATTAATGAAATGACACTGCCAGTGTTCATAAGGTGGGCTCTCAAGAAGCCTATTTTGAAAATTTGGTTTAAAAATTCCAAAAAATGACTGTTTTACGAGTGTGTGTTGTGCAGTTCCTACGCAGGCTCGTAAGTACATGAATTTTCAATATTTTCACTCCAGATTTTCAACATTGCCATTTTACCACACCTTCTTATGAGTAGTACAGCTGTCATTTTTCACATCTCACCCAAAATGTGTTTCCACCCATGTAGGGCACAATGGCACAGTCGGCGTGCAAAATCAATGTACGGGACAAATTAAGAAAATCACAGTGACACTGTTCATGAGCAGAGGTTGTAAAATGGCTATGTTGAAAATTTGGTGAAAAAATTCCTAACAATGACTGTTTTACGAGTGTGCATTGTGCAGTTCCTACGCACACTCGTAAGTTTGTGAATTTTCAAAATTTTCACTGCAGATTTTCAACATAGAGAATGGTGGATGGGCAAGTATGCACAACCAGTGTGTTGTGCCACTGAGGGGTTCTGATTCCCTATGACCTCGAGAGCGAAGCTCGAGAGGTCCGTGGGAATCAGAACCCCAAAGAGGCACAACACACTGGTTGGGCATAACATTGCCCATCCACTATTTTTTATAGTGTATGGTGCCCCTATGATAATTTAAGTGAGCATTTTAATTTTTTTTTAAGCCATAAAAGGAATTGTTTCTACTGCGTTTTAGTCTGGTATTCAAGTCAGGTTGCTAAGGTTATTGCTGTGGTTGTTAGGAACCAAGCATCCCTACGTCTGTAGCATGGTCTGTCATAGGCTGTCAGTTGCCTTTGGGCGGGGATTCCAGAAAAAAAACATGGCGGACATATCTCTCGCTAAGCGAGAGGACCGTGAGTGAAAGGATTCACCTGTTAATGTGAGTAGTTTAAAATATCTGGTTAATCCTGCAGTTTTTTAATAGTTTAAAGTATCTGGTCAATCCTGCCTTTTTTCGTGGTGCCCTGTTTGTCATCAGTTCGAGGGATGATCGTGCTACTGCTGCTGCTCTGAGTTTTTCTGTGTCTTGTCCACTTTTAAAATGAGCTGAGCGCATGCAGCTTCTAGAGGCTTTCAAAATGTTGTTGTAGTACAGTGTGGTACAATCACGTTCCATGACCTTTTGAACTGTAGTACAACAACATTTTGAAAGCCACTGAGTTCATACACAACAAGCCTTCACCATACACTATATTGCCATTTTACCACACCTCCTTATGAGCTGTGCAGCTGTCATTTTTCACATCTTGCCCAAAATGTGTTTCCACCCATGTAGCGCACAATGGCACAGTCGGTGTGCAAAATCAATGTATGGGTCAAAATAAGAAAATCACAGTGACACTGTTCATGAGCAGAGGTCTTAAAATGGCTATGTTGAAAATTTGGTGAAAGAATTCCTAAAAATGACTGTTTTACGAGCGTGCATTGCACAGTTCCTACGCACGCTCATAAGTTCGTGAATTTTCAATATTTTCACTCCAGATTTTCAACATTGCCATTTTACCACACCTCCTTATGAGCTGTACAGCTGTCATTTTTCACATCTTGCCCAAAATGTGTTTCTGCCATGTAGCGCACAATGGCGCAGTCGGTGTGTGAAATCAATGTATGAGACATATTAAGAAAATCACAGTGACACTGTTCATGAGCAGAGGTCTTAAAATGGCTATGTTGAAAATTTGGTGAAAAAATTCCTAAAAATGACTGTTTTACAAGCGTGCGTTGCGCAGTTCCTGCACACTCTCATAAGTTCGCAAATTTTCAATATTTTTACTCCAGATTTTCAACATTGCCATTTTACCACACCTCCTAATGAGCTGTATAGCTGTCATTTTTCACATCTTGCCTAAAATGTGTTTCTGCCCATGTAGCACACAATGGCGCAGTCGGTGTGTGAAATCAATGTACGGGACAAATTAAGAAAATCACAGTGACACTGTTCATGAGCAGAGGTCTTAAAATGGTTATGTTGAAAATTTGGTGAAAAAATTCTTAAAAATGACTGTTTTACGAGCGTGCGTTGCACAGTTCCTACGCACGCTCATAAGTTCACGAATTTTCAATATTTTCACTCCAGATTTTCAACATTGTCATTTTACCACACCTCCTTATGAGTTGTACAGCTGTCATTTTTCACATCTTGCCTAAAATGTGTTTCTGCCCATGTAGCGCACAATGGCGCAGTCGGTGTGAAATCAATGTATGGGACACATTAAGAAAATCACAGTGACACTGTTCATGAGCAGAGGTCTTAAAATGGCTATGTTGAAAATTTGGTGAAAAAATCTCTAAAAATGACTGTTTTACCAGCGTGCGTTGTGCAGTTCCTATGCATGCTCGAAAGTTTGTGAATTTTCCAGATTTTCAATCCAGATTTTTAACATTGCCATTTTATTACACTTCCTTTTGAGCAATACAGCTGTCATTTGTCACATCTTGCCCAAAACATGTTTCCGCCCATGTAGTGCACAATGGCACAGTCGGTGTACGAAATCACTGTATGGGACACATTAAGAAAATACCAGTGACACTGTTCATGAGCAGAGGTCTTAAAATGGCTATGTTGAAAATTTGGTGACAAAAGTCCATAAACTGACTGTGATACGAGTGAGCATTGCGCAGTTTCCACGCACCCTCGTAAGTTCATGACTTTGTAATGTTTTCAATCCAGATTTTCACCAGTGGCATTTCTCCACACTTCCTTGTGCACAGTACAGCTGTCATTTTTCACAACATGGCTGAAATGTGTTTTCACACTTTCAGTGCAGAGATGCGTGGTCGCTGTGGGAAATCATTGTTCGGGACAGATAAAGAAAATCACAGTGACACTGTTCATGATCGGAGGTCACAAAATGCCTGTGTTGTCAATCTGCTGTAAAAAATATCCCCAAACTAATTACATTACGGATTGTGCTTTGCTGCAGTTTCTGCTCTGCATCATGACTTCACCATTTTTAATATTTTAACTGCACATTTGAACATTGCCATTTTACACCTCCCCATGAACAGTACAGCTGACATTTTTTACATCCTGTTCAGAATGTTTTTGCACCTGTGGTGCTAAATGCCAAAGTCGCTGTGCATGAGCAGCTTTTGGTTAACAAACTGTTATTGCCACTGTTCATGAGGTGGGGTCACAAAAAAATCATGTTGAAAATTTGGAGTGAAAATACCAACGAATGCCTGAGGTATTAGGGTTTCCTACCATAATGCCCAACCCTGTAGAGAATGACAGGCATCAGGGATGTGACTTGGGATTCTTGCCTGTAATGCTCATACCATTTCACACCCTGCAGCCAGTGACAGGCATTGAGGCATGCCTTGGACTCTTCGGCCCCAAAGTTCACCCCATTCTCCTATACCGCACCCATCTCACCATATTTCCTGATGGAATGGGGTGCACATAAGGGCCAAAGACGCCAAGGCACATCGTGACACTTGTCAGTGTCTGTAGGGTAGGGTGTGGTGAAATGGCATGGTCGTTATGCCTGACCACCCAAAAGCACACCCCAATGCCTGTCACTGTCTGCAGGGTGGTGGTGGGGTTGTCTTCAGTTCAATACTTCGCTGCCATTCCTATTATGCAGCTCTGTAACTTCTACACTACCAATGCCAATGCCAGCAAGCAAACATTCGGCATTGACAAATGCTTGTTTTTCTGAACCTTCGTTGAACTCTTTCTAACTTGATGAATATGTTAGTGCTGCAAATAATGTTAGTGCTGCAAGTTGCAGCACAGCCTCCCCCTGTTGTTTCCCGAAACAGTGCCACAGTTTGCATCAAAAACCCTCGGTGTTTCATGATACAGTGACACAATTTGCTGCACTTTCACAAATGTATTTTCACATATTTGCAGTGGTACAAATGGCCTGAGTAAAATAAACACTTTTTCTGGGCACTTTTATGAAAAATAATCACAGATTCTGATTCCTCAGGCCCTGATTGGGTAAACACAACTGTTAGCGTTTACTTAGGGGCAGTACTTTTTAAACTGTTTAACTTTTTCCTCCTCGCTAACTGAAAACAAGATGGTAGAATCTTGACACTACATTCTGCATTTGGGAAAGCAACTATTGCTTTCAAGGCAGCCAAAAGTGCTTTAGCATGACACATCTAATTTTGCCATAGGATATAATGGGAACTTTAAAGTTTAATAATTTTGAATGGATTAATATTTGTTCACCAAACCTTCAAAAGGTACATCTGTGACCCAAACTCCCAAGCTATTTCAGAGAAATGGTGTGACAAAGGATTTGCACCAAAACGGTAATTTTCAAATTTTTTACAGTTTGCATCTCTGCAACTGCACATCACACTGGAACAGAATTTGCCACATTAAGAGATTTCTGGACCCTGAAGGCATATGCAAAATTTCATGCAAATAAGTTAAATGGTTGCAAAGTTATTAAACTGCAAATTCTTGGATTTAACTTAGAAGTGACCGTTGAACCCTATCTATAGTGGCACTATTGTGCCACCATAATTCATATACTGCATATGTGTGTGTGTGTATATATATATATATATATATATATATACACACATACTGTATATATATAGATATATATATATATATATATATATAGATATCTATATATATATATATATATATATATATATATACTCATTGCAAAAACTCCATTAACACATCAGTTAGGGTTAATTTCACACCAACAAAAGTCTGGAAATTCAATGTTATGGTTACCAACCCTACCACCCACCCATCTTCCCATTGGGGTGTGCCTTGGGGTCGTCGGTCTAACTCTCACCCCATTCCATGTGTAAACAAGCTGAAATGGTACAGTATAGGAGAATGTGGTGAGAGTTATGCCTGATGACCCCAAGGCACACTCTGACACCTGTTGGTGTGTGGAGGGGGTGGTGGGGTGTAGGGGTTGGTAACCCTAACATCAAATTTCCAGACTTTTGTCTGTGTGAAATCAACCCTAACTGATGGAGGGAGTTCTTTTGCAATGAATGTCCCTTCTTTTTGAAAAAGTATAATGTTACTCCTATCCATATTGTATGAGGGAGCATGGGCCCTATGGGCCCTGCACTCCTACCTACCAATAAGAAGAGAGACAAAGCACAGGAGGACCCTGTGCTTCCAGTTTTTCAAAATTATATCCATAGATGGGAGCATGGGCCCTCCGTGCCCTGCACTCCCACCTACCCATAAGTGTAGGGGCATAGCACAGGAGGGCCCTCTGCACCCAGTTTTGTATAATGGAATCCATAGGTGGGAGTGCAGGCAGTCTGGACCCTGTGCTCCCACCCACCCATAAGTGTAGAGGCATAGTGCAGGACAGCCCTGTGTTCCCTGTTTAGCATAAATGGCATTTATAGGTGGGAGTGCAGGCCCTCTGGGTCCTGTGCTCCCACCTACCCATAAGTACAGGCACATAGCACAGGCCTAGAGACATTGCAAGTAACCCTTGTAATGCTTATTTGGCAATATATCAGCAGCATTAGCAACTGCAGAAAAAATTATTTTGCAGTTGTATACATGATCTAGACACCTCCACGCCTCCTTTCTAAAGGTGTACTAAACTGCATTTAGTGAAAAATTTGTATTTTGAACAATTTTCAAGATATAGGCACTGAAAGGCACTGTGGCCACCACAATGTTATCCTATAGAAAAATTCTGAACTTCGGGAGTGCTGTAACTATGGAAGCAGTGTAATTTTTTTCCCAAACCAGCAAATGGCACATCAATGGTGTTCAGCAAATTTCAGCCCAAAACTCCTAACATGTTTTTCCTATTAAGTGGCAAGGAAACTGGCTTTTTTGAGCTGTTTACTAGGGGGAGTTTTTGATAGTACTGTGTACTTTTGTGAAACTCCTATAGGTTAACATGTGGACTTTCATGAAAGTACTGTGGACTTTTACGGAACTTTTTGTGAAAGTCTGCAGTTCTTCTGTGAAAGCTCTGCACCTAACATGGTGGAAAAATGTAAAAAACATATTTCCAGAAATCATTTTGGAAAACTGATGCCAGTGTTGTGTTCCTAGGGCCCAGATTAGGTAAACTCAAGTGTTGGTGTTTTTTGAACTATATCATTTTTTCCACCTTGCTAACTGAAAAACAATATGGGTGCAGCATAAAAGTAAGAACCCAAAGCTCGAAGGCTAACAGTACTTTCACGAACATCTTCATGGTGAACATATATTTGTGTAGCTCTTAGTTTCATATCACTACAGCTGCCTCACCCCCAACCAAACTCTTCCCTTCCTCCTCTTTCCTGATCCTTCTCCCCTTTGTGTTCTTGTCTGTACTAACCCTGCCATTGACTCAATTCCAACCCTGTTTAAAGCTATCCACTGTCCTTTGAGCAATTAACTCCTCCAACAGTGCCTTCTAACCTGCCACCACTCTCTCTGTGAATTAATGTCTCCTTATTTCCCTCCTAAACCGTCCCATTTCCAACTTCAGACTGTGCCCCCAGTGACTGTTACCCACTTTAAGTGGAACACTCCTCCCTCCCTGACTCTGTTTATGCCTTTCAAGTACTTAAAGGTCTGTATCATGTCCCCTCTTTCCCTTCTTTCTTCCAGCAAGTACATGTTGAGCTCCTTCAGCCTTTCCTCATACAGCAACTCCCCTAGTAGTCCAATGATAATTTTTGCAGCCCTATGCTGCACCCCCTCCAGTAATCTACCATCCTTTTTGAGGTGTGGGCACCAGTACTGTACACAGTACTCCAAGTGTAACCTCACCAGTGATCTATACAACAGCAGGATGACCTCCCCTTTCTCGATGTGTTCCCTCTGGCAATGCACCCCAGCAACCTATTTGCCCTTGCTTCTGCCCTCCTACACTATGCTGATACCTTCATGTCCTCTGTAACTATATAGTGTTTTATACATATATATATATATATATATATATATATTTATACAACATATGTTTGGGAATAAATTCATGGATAAAAAGTAGTATCTGAGGCAGGTCATGGAGATATCACTATGACCATGAAGATATCATTGATATCTCCATGTTCCTATATGTCATAGTGATATCTCCACGTTCCTATACATCATTGAATCAAAACTGAAAGTCTGTCTCTGTACATTGCCCCGTCTCCTCTGTTTAAAACTTGTCCCCCAACCCCCCCCACACACACCCCTACTTCTATTTGGTTGATCCTGCCAATTATTTTTCTAAAATGTAATTTAAGCACTTATCTGGTTGATCCTGCCACTGTAATAGTCAGCGACATATTACTTTCACTTTCCCCTTCCAAGTAGCCTGACCGGTGTGAAGATCGACCCCTTAGGACATTACAGTAGTTAATAATAAAAGCTCTGCACCCATTCAGTTAAAAACTGTGCAATTCTATTTTACTTTGTGAGAAATTGCCGACTATGTTCAGAAGACAGAGTGGTGAGTCGGCAGCGTCATAGAAGCAGGAGGAAGGCATGGCGTGTTGCTATAACAGCGAGCGGCTGTAAAGTCCTCCTGTTTCTGTAACGCTACCAACTCACACTCTATAATCAATATTCTCTAAATAAATAAATTACAATTTTAACTAAATAGGTGCAGAGCTCTTATTATTAACTATTATAACTCATCTAAAGTCAATCTTCACACCGCTCATCGCATACTTGGAAGAGGGAAGTGAAAGTAATATGCTACTATCACAGTGGCAGGATCAACCAGATAAGTGCTTAAATTACATTTTAGAAAAAATAATTGGCAGGATCAACCAAATAACATGTATTTATATTTTGAAACTGGTAGAATCTACCATATATATGTTTTATTTTTGAGAACATTATCCCTTGTGTTCTGGGTTGTGGGTGTGTTTTGATTTGTGTTCAGGGAGGGTTCCATTACAATTCAGCCCAAACATATGTTTGTATAAACAGAATATGACATGGCCTGGTGAAGATATCATATTTATCTTCACTCGAGGCCAATGACATCAAGATATCTCACGAGTGGAGATATCATGATATCATTGACCTCTCATGAAGATAAATATGATATCTTCACTCAGGCCATGTCATATCCCCTATATATACATATATATATATATATATATATATATATCTATATCTATATATTGTATATATATGTTCATGGCAAAAAACTCCATTTAATGCATCAGTTAGGATTGTTCCACAGCGACAAAAGTGAGGAAATTCAGTGTTAGGGTTGAAAACCCTAACTCCGAATTCAGCCCCCCAGCACCACACACACGCAGACACACACACACACACACACACACACACACACACACACACACACACACATGCAAGTCGGGGGAGGACCAAGGCAACACGACCAATGACAGACAACCAGCAGCAGGTGACAGAAATAACAAACAATTGTCTAAATGTACTACAAGACATCCCCACCCACCTGACCAGGTACTGCATGCTCAGTGGAGATCAACAGCAAAACTGAGGCCATGTACACCAAACATACACATCCCTGATTGCAGTTGCACACAACGTACCACACTTAGTAGTTGCATGGCCTTTACCTACCGATGCCCCACACCACAAGACAACTCGTACTGTGCCGTTAGTCAATAAAAATACTGAAGGTGCATGATCACAGTTGTACAAAGGTTTTAACACTAGTGAGTATACATTAATTAAGAGAACTACATAAATTAACAACAAAACACAGCCATGCTCAAGATCAAAGTAGTGTTGCATTTAGTATGTGATTTATATAGTAGTGCATTTACTGCAACTGTTTACTCAAGATACAGAGTCTGATGTAAATGTATGGAAAAGCATTGCCTGTTAAACGCTGTGAAATTCGTACTGACAGTATCAGATGCATTCCTACTGATGAAGGTGTACTGCTGATGTACATGCATATACCTTCAGTGTGTTTGAATACTAAAGATGCAGTAAGTATTTTTTGTAAGAAACAGTGAAACTGTGTGGATCAGGCCAAGCAACTTCTAAATATCATAGCACTACTGAGCCAACAATGACATACCTGTATCGGAGATGTCAATAGGATAGATTTCCCTGTAGGCACTTACTGAGTATGTTGTACCTGATAAAGACAATGTCACTGCATCTGTGATGACTAACTTATTGAAATAGTGATACATTTACTATTGTTGCAATGAGTGATCTATGACACTTATGGACACAGCCTAATTCTTTTAACAGTTGTTTCATACTCAGGCTTTATGCCAAGTCTTTGGGTTTGCCACAATTCTGTCAATGATGCTATCAAAGTGATAACTACTTTAATTGTGCTACAACAGGAATCAAGTAGGTATACTGTAGATATAAATAGAATGTCTTTTAGTATTTTTAACTCACAATGTGATAAGTGTAATAGGATGACAGGGGTTAGTCTCTATCACTGAATCTGTCAGTTATAATCACACTAAAGTTTTGATCACTGTAATGATCAAGTTACACTGTTCATCTTCATGAGTTCATATTCACAGCCATTCTCCAGTAACTAGACAGCGGATGGTGTAACTGGGTGGGACACTGTGTTGCAAAGCTCCTGCAGTGCCTAGCAGAGGGAGAGTATCTACACATGAAGGTAATTAAGCAATAAGGCATGACCAATGGTTATGTTAAATGGTCTGTTAATCACCCTCTAGGGGTTTAATGTTGAATGAGGCATAGCCGAGTGGCACATGTCACTACATAGTGATAAACTGACCATTAACATAATATCTGGGAGTGGCTTATTGCTAACATAATAAAACTTTTTTTTAAACAACATTAAACCATGTTCATCATATGGTTAGGCTCTACATGTATGTTAATAAAAACTAAACATAAGGCTGTTAGAATGTTTACAGCCAATCAGAAAGCTGCATTTCACAGACCCTTGTTATAATCACAGATATTATGCCTGTACAACTCTTTGATTTTGCTCAGCTCTATTGCTCAGGTGACCCACCACATGTGGTGTGGTGTGGGGCATCTGTAGGTAAGGCCATGCAACTACTAAGTGTGGTACGTTGTGTGCAGCTGCAATCAGGGATGTGTACGTTTGGTGTACATGGCCTCAGTTTTGCTGTTGCTTTCCACTGAGCATGCAGTACCTGGTCAGGTGGGTGGGGATGTCTTGTAGTACATTTAGACAATTGTTTGTTATTTCTGTCACCTGCTGCTGGTTGTCTGTCATTGGTCATGTTGCATTGGTCCTCCCCCGTACTTGCATGTGTGTGTGTGTGTGTGTGTGTGGTGCTGGGGGGGTGAATTCGGAGTAAGGGTTTTCAACCCTAACACCGAATTTCCTCACTTTTGTCACTGTGGAACAACCCTAATTGATGCATTAAATGGAGTTTTTTGCCATGAATATCCTGTCTTTTTGAGAATTATTACTAACAATAGTATATGATTTGTTGTTGTAAGAGCACTGCGCATACATACTTATATGTGCTAAGATGAGGAATACAGTAACTCATGTAGCACTATTTTTTGTTATTAACAGTAAGACTAGTTCCATCTGAACCATATTGTTTTTAATATTTATGTATTTATTTTCACTTCCCACTGTTATTGCAGTATTTATTTTTTATGTTGCAGCGTTTTACTCATTTTCTTTGTGCAGTCAATGTAACTAGTCTTCGGACACATGGTGAATGCAGTACTCTATGGCCCAAATATTCAAACTGTGCCAGGCTGTGACACAAGCCTGGGCACACCTGAACTGTCTTGCACAGGGGTGTGTCTTGATGACATTCAACAGACCTGCACTATGGCATAGTAGCGTTGAATATCACACCCTGGCCACCCTAACTGTGCATGGTGCAGTAGATCTGCTGCAGCACAAGTGGCCAGACTGTAGCATGCAGATGCTCTGGTGGAAGTGGCATTGTGCCATGCACAGCACCTGCCATATTCAAAAAGGGACATCCAAATGGGTTCATAATGTGTGCAAGGCACACAGTGCTACATTTGAATCTTATTACAGCCCCATTTGCATGTCACTAGCATGCAGATGCGCCGTTCTCTGACAACTTGTGCATGGTGCCCTGACAGGCACCAGTCATGGGGAACAACACTGCATGCAGCCCAATCATGGGGATTCGTGAACACCAAAAAAAATATGCAATATGCCACGTAGTCCAGTGTACTGCTGTGAGCCCAATCACAGGCATCATTAGTACTCCTCCCCCGAAACTGCAATATCTCTGGTGGTGTGGTGGAGTGCAGTGAGCCCAATTGCATTCATCATTAATAGATCCCCCCCAAGTACAATATTTCTTGTGGTCCAGTGGCCCAGTCGATGGCTGATCACGGACATCTGTACCTCATCAAATACCCATAAAACCCTGATGGTGTAGTGAACACCACACCCCACCCAACACTGAGCTGTAACACCCCTGATCTACCCTGTGTCAGTTGGTGGATAGCATCACTTCACCTTCCACCCTGTCACAAGACACTGACAGGTCAGTAGAGCTGCATGACTTGCTTAACAGCATGAGCCAATGGCGTGCAGCCCATACCGTACTACTCAGTACAGATATGTAAATGAATTCATTCACATATCTGAACTGAGTGTACAGTATGAGCTGGATGCCCATTAGGTCATGCTGTGAACCAATGGGTATGTAACTCTACTGACCTGTCATTTGGCAGGCATCAGGGTGGCAACCAAGTGGGGTGCTGCCACCCACCAGCTGACGAGGGGTGGGAGTGGGTCGGTGCAGCTCACTGGGTGGCTGGGGTAGGAGTACACTACACCACCAGGGTCTTAGAGTATTAGAGTATTTGATGAGGTACTGATGGGTGCAATCAGGCAGTGATCAGTCCACTGGACCACCAGGGAAATTGCACTTTTTATGGGGGGAACGTACTGATGTTCACGATCATGCACATAGAGGTATAATGTAGCACCAGGTATATGGAACGCCGGCATTTTGCTCAAGTAATGCCTCTGATAGTGCATGAGGGGTGCTGTCAGGTATCTCAGGAACTTGAATGGACACCCACAAGTGTAATCCCACATGACTCTGCTACAATGTTTCAGTAAATGATGAAATAACAGTTCTGCAAATCTTTGTCACAAATATTGCTAATAAACATCCCCACAACACAATAACACCACAAACAAAAAATAGTATTTATAAAATATTTATCTATTTGTATAAAAATATAAAAGATATTTTTCAGCAAATGATACAAAAAATAAGATCTTTTTATAAAAATACATACAAAAATATAAAATTTTTCAATGTACAAAAAAAATATTTATTTTTTAAACAGTAAATTTTAGACATAAAAAATCAATATTTCTTCAAAAAAAATTTTCTTTTTTGTAAAATAAAAAAATAAATAAAGAATTATTATCCACAAAATATTTATAACAAAAATTTTTTCAGCCACAACTTGCGAGAGGTGTGTGTTGCTTAAGGCAGTCCAAGCCACAAACTGGATCCGATGTGGAGGCACAATGGAAGTGGAAGCTGTTGCGCCCTCCAGAGGAGATATCAGACTGTTGTGGAGGGTGGTCAGTTCATCCCAGGGAAGCTGGCAGGAACAGGTGGTGCTGGTGGAGGTGAAGCACTAGTACTGGCCACGGTGGCATCAGCCGCTATCACCACAGGCTCAAGCACAAGGTTGACAGTCTGTTGTTGCGCTTCCATGAAGGACAGCATTTTCTGCTGTCCTTCAAGGAGAGCAACATGGTCTCTTTTCAGACTGACAACCGTGCTCTCAAGCTTGCGGTAACAGCAGCAGTGGCCAGCGGCAGTGGCCAGTTCTCACCGGCGCCCTACAAAGAGTCAAAATAAATAAATCAATACAGGAGACTCAAAAACACTGATGGACTTTCTGTCTTTCAACGTTAAATATTTAATAGCTAATGCAGTAATACTTACACATTAATTTGGCACTATTGATACTATTTAGAAGTCTGATACAAATGTAGATTGTTGTCTTGCCTGTTCGGGTATAATACTTTATTAACCATATTATGTCATTAGTTGACAACATAAAAAAACTTGTAGAAACTTTTAATTTAGAATGCTATTCTTGTGTTTTATTCACTAGACAGAAATATTCAGTATCTAGATGCTTTAGCATAATAAACAGTACAGTCTTATACAGTAAAAGTACATCCTCATTGTGTGTGGACAACAAAACATTACCATCTGTGGCTATAATGTTTACTCATGTCTGCAAGAGAATATGCAACTACCTTCACACCAACACTATGATAAGATAGTTTTATGTGTACATCATCATGATCACTTTAATGGTTGTTTGCAAAGAAACACCTTTCGAGTTGTAATTCACCGTCTCTACACACATAAATGTTTCAAAACCTTTTGTAACCGACATTGCATTGATTCAGCAGAAATCCATGAACAAGCTCTCATTTAGTATTTAATGTTCACATCCTGTGCATCTGTATTGTGACAGAAACTGTTACCAAAATCCAAAATGTCCTAGCTTGTGATTAACTGACCAGCAATACAATCAGTGAAAGTTTCTTATTTTTTTGTATAATGAAACAACTTAGTAACAGTATTAAGACTTTTTCACCATACAATGTACTTCACAATAGTTTTAGTGACACATTCCTATTACCAGTTTTTCTATTTTCATCAAATTGTCAATTGAATCTGTCTCAGTTTTTTCTAATACTTGAAACCATGTCACAGATTTAGTATTCAAGACTTCACTGAGTTAACTAAGTACTTACTGTAATACATTTTTCACACAGCATATGAATAGATAGTAGGAACTGTGGTCAGAAGTAGTGTGCAAGAAATGCAAGTTTACACCATGAACAACGCAGTGATGCATGTGACTGCTATTTAGATACATAGATACATAGATACATAGACAGTGTCAGCAGATAAGGGCCTATGACCCACCTAGTCTGCCCATTTGAGCTTGTAAGTTCAGTTTGTTTTCCTAGAAGTCTATTTCCCCTTACCCCTGACCTCTAGAATTCCTTTATGTCTATCCCATGCATTCTTAAATCCCGTGATTGTTTCAGCCCCCACCACTTCCTCTTCACAGGGTGTTCCAATTTGTCCACCACCCGCTCTGTGAAGAAATTCTTTCTCATGTTTCCTGAATCGTCCCTCCCTCCAACTTCATCCCATGCCTCTAGTCCTGAAACACCTTTTTCGCTTAAAATAGTGTTTTCCTGTACCCTGTTCCTCCCTTAAAAGATACTTGTATGTCCTATCATATCCCCTCTCCCTCCTCCTCCAGGGAGTACATGTTCAGTTCCTTCAACCTGTCTTCATAGGACTTGTGATGCAACCCATGCACCATCTTTGTTGCCCTCCTCTGAACCTTCTCTACCCTGTCTATGTCCTTACGCAGGTATGGTCTCCAGAACTGCTACACTGTACTCCAGGTGGGCCTCACTAGTGTCTTGTATAGTGGAATTATGACCTCCTTCCTGCTGGTGATGCCCCTGCCTATACATCCCAGCATCCTATTTGCTTTACCTGATGCCTTGTCACACTGTTTCCTACACTTGAAGTCATCAGAGATGACAACCCCAAGATCCCTTTCCTGCTCGGTGCATGCTATATCCTCACCCCCAACTGATATATTGTGCCAGGGTTTTGTGCCCCATATGCATTATCTTGCACTTCTTTGCATTGAATTTCAACTGTCAAACCTTGACCATTCTTCAAGTTTCTACAGGTCCCTTCTCATTCTGTCTACACCTCTGGTGTGTCTACTCTGTTACAGAGCTTTGTGTCATCAGCGAACAGTGAAATTCTGCCTTCTAGATCCTGTGCAATGTCACTGATGAAGATGTTGAATAGGACCGTCCCAGCACTGATCCCTGTGGTACCCCACTGGTCACTCTTCCCTCTGTGGAGTGACAGCCATTTACCACCACCTCTCTGTGTCCTGCCACCCAGCCAGTTACCACCCACCACACTACTGTCCTGCCCACACCCATATTCCCAGTTTGTGTAATAGTTTCTATGTGGCACAGTGTCAAAGGCCTGCTGAAGTCCAGATAGCCGCGTCCACTGCCCTCCCCTGATCCACTCCCTAGTCACCCAGTCAAAAATTCAATGAGGTTGGTCTGACATGACCTCCCCTGGTGAAACCATGCTGCCTTTGGGTCCTGTAGTCCATTGACAACCAGATGTTCCACCAATCTCTCCTTCAGTAGTGCTTCTATGATCTTTCCCATCAACTGAGGTGAGCCTGACTGGTCTGTAGTTCCCCTGCTTCCTCTTTGTTCCCACTTTGTATAAGGGGACTACATCTGCTGTCCTCCAGTCTTTGGGTACCTCCCTCTTTCCAGTGATTGGCTGAACAGGATAGCCAGAGGTTCAGCCACCACCTCTCTTAGTTCTTAAGGACCCTGGAGAATCCCATCTGACCCCATTGCTATATCAGCTTATTACTTCCAGTTCCTTCAGGACCCTTTCTCGTGTAAAGGACTTGTGTCCATTTCTGCACCATTCTCACCCTTGTACCCCTTCAGACCCATTACCCCTCTTCTTAGTAAAGACTGAGCAGAAATACCTGTTCAATATGTCAGCTTTACGTGTCATCCTCCACGTGGCCCCATCCTCCCATTCAGTCTCACTATCCCTCCCTTTGTCTTTCTTTTTCACTTATGTACCTGTAAAAGGTTTTGTCCCTTTACCCACTGATTTTGAAATGCTTCTTCTGTCTGAGCTTTGGCTTCCTTACTGACTTCCCCTGCCTCCTTTGTTTCTCCTGGTACTTCTCTCATCTCCTTCTGCCTGGGTCTTTTTGTATTGCCTGAATGCAATCTTTTCGCTTTCACTTTTGCTACCCTTTGGAAACCATAATGGTCTCCTTTCCTTTTCCTCTTGCTAACCTGCTTAATGCATAATTCTGTTGTTCTTATAATCCCATTTTAAATACTGCCCACTGTTCCTCAACCCTTGATTCCTGTCCCATTCTGCTAATGCCTCTTTCAAGGATCTCCTCATTTTCCCAAAGTTCCCCCTAAATCCAGGCTACGTGTTTTGTGTGGTTTGGTTCTGCTCTTTCTGTGATTTCAAACCACAATGACTGGTGGTCACTGTTACCCAGGTGTCCCCCACTGTTACTCCATCACACTGTCCCTGTTTAGAGCACAAGGTCCAGTATTGCCTTCGCCGAGTTGGTTCCATGACCAGTTGCTTGGAGGCACCCTGAAGGAGTCCAGACAAATCTGCTTCTAGTTGATGCTGCTGCTGGGATGCTCCAGTCCACGTCTGGTAGTTGACAGTCTCCAACCAGTACTATCACCTCTTTGTCTGCCATCCTCTGGATGGCTAGCATCAGCTCCCTATCTGTTTCTTCCTTCCTGCTGGTGGTCTATAGACCACACCTGTGCGGATGGGCACCATTTTCCTTCCAGCTAACCCATTGGCATTCTCCCATTTTGTTCCTCCTGGATCTGTGTGGCCCTTATGTCATTTTTCACATACAGTGCCACCTCCTCCCTTCCTGCCTGCTCTGCTCTCTTTCTGAATATGTTGTAGCCAGGTATGGCCATCTCCCAGTCATGGTTATCATTACACCAGGTTTCAGTGATGGCCACAATGTCCAGGGTCTGACTGTACCATGACAGCCTGAGATCTTCCATCTTGTTGCTAAGGCTCCTGGCATTTGCAACATGGCTTTCCATGATTTGTCCTCCCTAGACTGCTTCACTGTTCTACCCAGCCCTTCCTTGGTTGTCATTTATCCCTGGTTCTCCTTGCTGTCTGCCTTCTGCTGAATTTTGCCTCTTTTCTGCTTATCCACCTTTGGACACTAATCTCCATCTTTTTGGTGATTTCTGTGCAGTGACTGCAAAATCACTCTTCGCGGCTGAATAACCCCATGCAGTGACAGATTCATGAGAAGGGGTCCCAAAACCCCATGTTGAAAATTTGGTGCAACAATTCCAAAAATGCCTAAGATATGCAGCAAAGTTGAAAAACCTGTTCATCCCATTATACAGCTTACCGGGCATTTCTCGTTCTTGGTCGGCTTTTGAAGAGTGTAGACGTGTTCGTCCACCTAAGATCGCCGCTGGCTGGGTCCGGAGGTAAGTATGGTGAGGGGGGTGGGGAGGCAGGATGCACAGTGGGTGGTGCGGTTGTGGGAGGAGGGCAGGGAGAAGCGCCGAGGGACAGTTTTTTATTTGCAGGTTTTTTGTTTTCTTTTAATGACGACGCGTGACGTTTGGCACACTGGGGTGGGCTCCCAGCATGGCACAAGGATGGCTGGTTGGGGGTGTGGAGCCAATGGGGGATTGGGACCCCCCATCAGCCATAGCATCTGTTGCAACACTGGGTGAGCTCCCAGCATGACACCCTGTACTCTGGGAGGTGGAGGGAGGACAGTGGAGCCGACGGGGTATTGGGAACCCCCGTCAGCTATATGATGAGTTGCCATGCTGGGGTGGGCACCCATTGTGGCATGTGGAGGGCTTTTTGGGGGCCCCCACACCATCGGCTACACAGTGTGAGCGTGGGGGGACAGTACTTGCATGCTTGAATGCACATGTGTGTGTGTGTGGAGCGGCATGAGCAGGCAGGGATATCTATCACTGCTCACTGAAGCGTAGCCCCTTCAACTGTACACCACTGCATTTTTGGAGCTGTCACAGACAGCTCGAGCAGGCATTGGAGAACCGCGCCACGCCTGCAAACACACTGCCTGAATTTGAAGAGGCTGCTATTCCTTCTCCGAAAAGTTGGATGATGGTATTATGTTTTTGCACATGCGTAAGTCAACATTAAATACAGTATATACACTGTATTACACTGTTCCAAGTTTGATATTTCATTACACTAACAAACACTTTCATTTTGTTTTCTAACATACCATGATAGAGCTGGATATGATGGATGTACTATTTGTAGTATGGGTTGTCACCACCTCGCCTTGTGACCAACACATACCAGACTTAATAAATACACAATTCATCTATGCCTTGTCATTGTACATCCTTACATATAGTATTAAGTATACACTATGTGCCATAATTGTAATCAAAATTTTAATAAATGCACATGCATTGTTAAAACTTCTGCTGAGTGACTTATGGTGAGTAAGGCATTCCCCCACAGCTGGCTTGCCAGCAGCTTCCCACAGCTTATACGCGAGGTAGTACCATCACGTGTCATAGTGCGGTATCTCCTCGCACTGTTTCAGGACATCAAACCGCTGGCGCAACAGCTTCCACTTCCACTTCAACTGCACAATCATTTTGTTCTTGATTTTAACACTATGTAGGAAGCCATAGTGCACCTCCACATCGAATCCAGCTTCCGTTTTCAGGTTCGTATTAGAATGTGGGCATTCTCTGGCTTGACTGGCTCTGGTGCACACACACCTCTCAGGTGTGTCCACTGTCTTCGTTGTTAGTTGTTATTCGCTTCGAAATAGAAGCATTAAAGAAACATCACCATGACTGTCATCTACCACTCTTAATGATTATTTTAAATTTATTACGCTTAGTACTTAAGAAAATGAAAGACTGAATGGGTTCAGTGTGGCACAAAGACGTTGTTTTGTGGGATAGACCCAACAGGGTATTGGGCACCCCTGGCTGGTGATATAGTATCTGTTGCCATGCTGGGGTGGTCTCCCAGCATGGCACCCTGTACCTCTGGGTAGGGGGGACAGTGGACCCAACAGGGTCACACCCTCAGAGGGTTATGTATGTACCATGCTGGGGTGTCAACCAGCATGGCATGGGAACTCTGTTTTGGGGGTCACAGCAGCTAGCGAGGGATTGACACCTGGCTAGCTATACAGTGTGTGGGGGGCCAGCACACAGTATGCATGGTGTGTGTGCAGGGGGAGTGTGTTTAACAGGTGATATCTTACCGCTGCTCATCGAACCATATAGCCCCTCTCAACTGTACACCACTGCATTTTGACTAAGGGTTACACACAGCTCAAGCAGGCATTGCAGAACTGTGGCTGTTTGCAAACACACTGACTTGAATTTGAAGAGGGCTGCCACATCTCCGGAAACTCATACTATAGCACTATTTTCTTGTACATGCATGCATGCAAACATAAAAATCACTTAGCTTATGTGTTCCATACAACATGGCTCTATTTGCACAAATAGCACTAAATAAAGCTAAACATAAACCTGCCACCACTGCGCTTTCACTGTTGTAACACTCTCTACCACTGTGTGCCATGTACAATACTGTAATGCCACAGTACATGTTACATTAACCTTTACAGACCAATATAAAATGTAAACATATTACAAATATCATGGAATTGTAATTAAGAACAACATGATGCATTGCTATTACAGTCTCCTGAGTCCTGTTACACAGCATGTGGCACACTCTGAATCTTCCCAACCCATGTGTGTTATATGTGTGTGACTAATGCATGCAGCTGATCTATTTTTTGACCACATTTATAGGGGTTCTGAGAAGAAACCTTGTGTACACTGTAATATTTGATCAAATGATTCTGACAATCTTAGAGGACTTTGAGGATTGCATCTCGAAGGTCTCCCAGAAAATGGCACTTGCCAGCATGTTAGAGATGTACACGTCTGAGTAGGAATAGCCAATCATTACAATACTTAATTTCTGGGTGACGAGATAGTATACATTCCATGCATGCTTTAGGAAAAGCAGATATTTGTATGTTGACTTTTCATGAGCTCTGTCAATCAGATACATATGGATAGTTCTGCTTGCCAGACCCTACGCCTCTGTAATATCCAAAAAATGATTATACAGGCAGGCAAGATACCTATAATAGAAGCAAGATCCAACCTTTTGCCTCTGTTACTAAATCTACCCAGCTTTCATGCCCAAATCATTGCCTCCAAGATGTATTAGCAGTGTCAGGATGAGGCTGAGTTCTCAAAAGTCTGTGCATGTGGTTGGCATGAGATGTTCCCACCATGCCACCCCACCTTCAAACCATTTACATAACAATCTGGGAGGTGCAGGTCCTTCCCAAAATCACTGGAGAACAGCATACTCAAATGCTCATTCTCAGTAGTACTGCTTCCCAACTATCCACAAAGTCCTTTGTAATTTTCTGCCATTCTAAGTTTTTACACTCAGAACTGGACAGAGCTACCAAAAAGTCAGTGTTCACTCCCTGCAGTGGCTAGTCAGTAGTGAAAGTAAACTGATATTTTCCTCCTTATTTCAAGCCAGCTTCACTGGGCTGATTCATAACACACAATAAAAAAATTGGCTAGTGCTCTGGCTTCATTAACCAAATGTAGGCCATGCACTGACTATTACTAGCCTTCTGCTCCAGCTAAAATGTGAACATTGAGAGGTGGAAAATGTATCCTTTTCATAGGCAGTTTTGAACAATTACAACTGCAGAAACATGTCTGATTGGTTCTCTTCTGTTAGGGGTCCACGGCACCTTCTATCTCCTCTATTTGCAGCTGTATCTGTAGCTAGTATTACAAATACTATCTGACTTTAAACGGTTTTGTCTAAATAATACAGCATCTTAGATGATAACAAGTAACATAAATGAAATTCAGCAGTAAAACGTTTTGATTAATAGTATTAGATGTTGCAACACTTTTATCATACTAGAAAATGATTTATAAAATATACTGTACTTAAGTTCTGCAAATGCTGTCTCTCAGTTATTACTAAGATGGCTGCTGTTGAGTTCTTCTTCAGTGTTGTCCGTCTCTGATTGTTGTCTGAGATGGCCTGACAAATCTTGCATTACATTAGTAGAACCAGCTGTCAGTCAAACACAATCAGATCTGATTTGATAATGAATGCATTTGCCACCCTAAGTGTAAAATTTACATATTTTCAACAAACGTAAAGTAATTTGTGAGTTTTGAATGAACGACAGTACTTTTTGCGATACTTTCGAATGCACGTAAGTAACTTTTGTGACACTTTTGAACTTCGACATTACTTTTAATCATACTGTCGAATGCACGAAAGTAACATTTGCGACACTGTCAAATGCACAACACTACTATTTGCGACACTTTCGTGCATTCAACAGTATTTTTCCCAAATTGTCTATTTTTTGCCACAATTTGATGCTTTATGGCAAAATAGGCAAATTTTCAATACTAAACACAGGTAAACTGCATTTCACTGTCACAACTGTAGACGCATAGTAGTGTAGCTTTGTAAAAACACCCACAAAAAAGGTGTATATCTACACTGACAACAACAATGTGCAACTTACTTGTAGTAATGCAAAGTTTGTCACTTGGCAATAAACAACACAAACAGTTATTTAAATGCAGCATTGACACACAATATCCAAATAAGTCATTTGAGGACATAAATGCAACATAACCAAGCTATATTGCAATACTGCAAAAACAACAACTGTCAAATGTGTGTCATGAAGCTCATATGCACACTCACATCAAGAGTCATAGTATAGAATATCATTACCAATTTTTTGACTGACTCATTTTCACACCTCTGCCCATATGCAGTGTGACTGTCAGTAGCATTCTCTGCTCAGAACAGTGGTTTCACACAACACTTGTAGCAGTGGTACGTAGCTACATAAAACAAATCAGCAACCATGAAGAATGACTGCTGTGCAATAAAATGGTAGTATCAAATGGCAACCTGAAAATGTTACATTTAAATATTAAAATGCAGTAACTTGAACTAAGTGTAAAAAGTTCACTTATGAATGTGTCAGTAATTTACAGACCAATTACCAATAAAGTAATTGTGTTACATAACTGTACCAGCATAAGCTATATAAATGTTTCTATAATACTAATTATTGAGAACTGAACATAGAAATCATTAAAAATGAGATTCTAGTGTGATAATGACATGCAACACAATGTGACTGAAATGAAGTACAACTGTACCTATGTAAATAAGTTATGGATAAAAAGATTCAAACATTTTATTTTTAAATGTATGTGACACTTAACTCAGATCTCTCAATGTACAGCTTTAGAAGATATGTACAGAGGCATATACTAACATTGTCTTTTTCTCTGTCTTTCATACAGGTGCCTGATACTTCTTTAAGATTGGTGACTGCCACTGTGAACCATAATACCAAAACATGCCAACTAAATACAGATGTAGATGTATAGGGAAACGAGACAGGTATAATAGTACTGCACTGTTGTATAAGGGTGATAAACAAAACACTAAACTAACATCTCAAAATGGACATAGACAGACCTTATTGCAACAGTGAGCCCTACAGTAACTCACTACACAGAAAAGCAAGTGCTTCTTCACAGCAAGTAAAAATGGTACTTTCACAAAAGTTGTGTAGATCTCTCAGATGAAACACAACTATTGTGACTGCAACCATCAACAAACCTCCCAAACAATGTCAGACTCATATACCTGGTGATTTGCAACTGAGAAAGCAAAAGTATTTCCGATCACTAACAAGTAAAGCTAAGACCGAGTAGACTTATCGCTGCTGTAATGAGACATACCCAAAAGACTAAGAGTCATCTGTCTTTGATGAAGTTGCATCTCAAAGTGCGAGTTTGTCAACAGAGCAGTGTTTGTACCTGCAGCACTTGTGTAGAAGATGTCTCATAGTGCTTGAACAATTCAGGAAAGTTGTGTATGCCATTAAAAAAAGGCTACAACAGTATCCTTCTTTGACTATCCACAACTTTTGTGATGTTTTCACAGGTCACTGGATGCACACACAGCACTCAGAGGCATATTTCTGGAAAGAATCTTATTATTCCCAGAAAAAGGAACACAATTTCACCATTGATGAGTACAGCAAACTAGTAAATGTCCTCAGTATCTGTGATGACAATGCAATGGATACAGATGATGACTATGATTCAACCACAGTCTTCAATAAACGGCACTGTCAGGCATGGGCATGTGATGACACCTGTAACCGTAGGCAATCATCATTTGAAAAAGTTGAACAGTTTGTCAACCTATTTGTGATAACAGATCGCAAAGACAGATATAAACTGTTTAACACAATTGACTATTGTGAGACTCTGCCCATACTGGACTCATGGGTCACTCACTAGCATGTCTCGATAGTGGTGTTTTGTGATAGTATTTTTCACAACATGGATGCTTGAGTGCATCAAACAGGCATGCGGAACTCTTGCATACAGAGTATATGAAGTACGACGAGATGTACATCAGTACACTTGTTTAAATGACTTATTGCAGTCAGGTGACATGCAGGGTGCCATCACATTTCTCAAACAATTGCAACATGTAACTTCTGTACCAGACACAATTTCTCAGTGTAACACTTCTGCAGAAACATCTGTTTCAGTCTTAGAAACTGACATACTGAGACAGTACTGCAAAGAAATTGCTAAGTTTGAGCTGGCAAAGTCTCAGAAGTTTGACTTCAGGGTGTGTTGTGCCACCATTTGTGCTACACAAAACAAACAGTCACAGTCAGCTCAGGAAACCTTGTCACCATACAATGACATGTGGTTCCGCTTCTCAGCATTTTTGTTGCTGAAATTGACTTTAGAAAACACCATTGTGCTCTGCAAACACTGTTTCTCCAAACTGAAGTCTAACATTTTGCCAGCAAGGTCACTGCTGAATAGTATGGAGGCAGATGTTACACCAAGTGAGATTTCAACATTGAATATGTTTGAATGCATTCTAATTCAGACAATGAAACCATTCCAAACCATTCTACGTCTGAACACAAAGACACGGAACATTCCACAGAAAGAGCTTGTTAGATCTCTGAAGGGTTCTGTGATGTATCTGCCACTTCCTCTACAGGAAATGTATAAGCAATCTCAACAGAAAATAGTTTACGATTCTTGTAAATGTAGTGTTCCGACAAAGGCCAAGGTCATCTGGCAAGATGTTGTCAATGTGCAAAAAGGTTGCTTGCTCTACTTATTTAAAGAGTAACAATCCCTTTAATACAGACCTTGACATATATCAGATGGCCAGTCTCTCTGTCCAACATTATCTATTAGAAAAAACTAAACCAATCATTGAGAAGGTCAGTGGACAGACAAGTGACAATGTGTATGAACAGTACACAATTCACCCACTACATGGCAGAGATCCAGTAGGAGACAACATTGATCTCTATCAAATGAAGCAGGTGGAAGGTGAGCCTGTCAGCATTTGGGAGGCAACACTAGAAGCACGCTGTTTCCCAGACCTATTTCCAAAAGGTCAGGTGGACGCCTAGATGAAAGAGAAGTGTGTACAGGGTGCTGAGTACCACACTAGCTGTGTGCTCAGCAAAGATGGCAAATTCAGACGTAACATACAGTACCTGTTCAATCTCCTCTGGGAGAGTGAACTTAGCATTCTGTCTGCATCTATAGCACATACTATTCATCTCACAAGTCCACTAGATGGAATAACAGCTGCTCAATTTCTAGAAAAATTAAAGCAGAAAGATGAAAATGTACAAGTGAATCTCTCTTCCATTCTTTCAAGTCTTCGAGGCACTAAAGAATATTGGTATCGCAGACACTCTGAAGTGATGACAATGCTGCGAGAGTATGGTGCAGCCACATGGTTTGTCACACTTAGTTGTGCTGAATATGCCTGGGATGAGCTCATTGAACTGTTGAAGTGGGCAAATATTGATGTTGATGGCATCTCATCAATGACTGTCGGAGAAATGTGTTCCCTTGATCCGGTGTCTGTCACAAGACATTTTCACAAAAGGTTCCTTGACATTCTGACTTTCATCTTGTCAAAGGACAATCCAACTCTTGGTCTTGCGGAGCATTATTTTTGGAGGACAGAATATCAAGCACGAGGTGCCCCTCATATCCATGTTATTGTGGATCAAGGATGCACCACGCATTGGTGAACATGAAGCAGCAGAAGTGCTAGCATTCATCAAGAAATATATCAATTGTCACATTCCAGACAAGTATGACAGACCTACACTATGGAAGTTGGTACAAAAGTTCCAGCAACATATTTGTGCAAAATACTGCCGGTGAGTAGTAAAGAACAAATCTAATTGGTACACATGATGTCGCTTTGGATTTCCTAGATGAGTTTGTCAGGATGGTGCCATGAATGACCTTTTCTCAGCAATGCGACACCACTTGAAGGCAAAATCAACCAAGAGGGTATACGAGTTACCCAGAGATGAGAAAGAGGTGTACATAAATGACTACAACCCAACTCTTATCCTAATGTGGCAAGCAAACATAGATGTTCAGTTTGTGGCAGATAACTCACTGGCCCTGGTGTGTACATGACTTCTACATAACAAACATGAGCAGACTAGCTTGCAAGATCTTTGGGAAGATATTGCCAGTTCAAGCAGAAGCCTGACATCTCAGCTCTGGTCATTGGGCTTGAAGACTCTTTCACACAGAGAATGTGGAGCTTATGAAGCCAGTGACCATTTAATGGGTACACATCTGTACTGGAAGTCTGAAGCTGTCTGGTTTCTCAGTGTAAACTACAAAGAGAAACGCAAACGTATACTGATTCCTCATGCCGAAATTGAGGAGCTCACCGCCAATAGACCTTCTTCAAAACATATCTTGAAGAATAACCTGATAGACACATACTACCCCCATAGACACAATGACATGGATGATATGTGTCTCTTTCAGGTGGCTCAGTGGTATGACTACAAGGCAGATGTATCACCTGACTTAGCATGCCAGATTTACAAGGTGAATGGAGTAGATGGCTGTCTCATAAAGAGACACAAGCCATGGTTCATAGACCACTGTAAATTGCATCTAGGCACATCGGAGAGCAGAGAACACTACTACTTTGCTCTCCTATTCCTATTTAGACCCTGGAAGAGTGAGTCTGCATTAAAAGGTAACTGTAATACATTCGAGGAAGAATTCAATCGCAGTTACAAGACTTTCAAAACTGAATACTCAGAGACATACATACAGAGACTAGAGGCTGAGAAAGAATAGCTTGAGAAGGCAGAGAAGCAGTTTCAGGAAGACACTCCTGTTAGTTAACAAGACAACCTTGATCCAGAAAGACAAGCTGTTCTAGGTGAACCTCTGCCCTTAAATGCCCTAGAACTGTTAATGTCAGAAATTGAGACAGCCATGAAACATGTCACACACTCCACTGTCAACCCAGCTGACTTGAGAGAAAGACTAAATCAGCAGCAGCATACAGTTCACTCTCAAGTAGTTGAAGCTGTCCGACATTGCCTACAACATGAAACCAAGCAATGTGAGTGTCCTGACTATAAGCCACTACTGATCTTTGTTAGCGGTTCAGCTGGCACAGGAAAGAGTTTCCTTATTGAAGCCATCACTGCTGAAATATGGAGCCTGACAGGGTCATCAATGTCTGTTGCTGTTACTGCTCCCACAGACTAGCTGCATACAACATTGGTGGAGTTACATTACACCGTCTCTTTATGTTGCCAGTGGAACATGGGAGAACTGGAGAGTATCGTAAACTGTCATTTGAGGTGGCATCTCAGCTCCGTTCCATGTTCACAAAGATGAAGTTACTCATCATCGATGAAATCAGCATGGTCTCCAATGTCATGCTTGCCTGTATTCATCTACATCTACAGGAGATCTTAGGTACTGACGATGGAGTGCCATTTGGTGGCAAAAGTATTGTTGTGTTGGGAGACCTTTTACAGCTTGCACCAGTCAATGCAGAGCATGTATTTACAACTCTAACTGCCAAACAAGCTAAGAATATCCTCGGTTGCATTGCAGGCTACAACATATGGGAATTATTTACCTATGTTGAGCAGTCTGAGAACATGCGCCAAAGTGGTGATCTGGCTTACAAATCACTTTTAGATGAAGCTCGTACAGGTTCTCTATCACCAGAACATGTTTGTATGTTAAACGATCAGAGAATCACAGTAGATACTGCATCCATAGAAACAGCATGTAATGTCTTCAGCGATGTATACTCTACAGGGACACACATAGTGTGTCTTATGCCACGATTAAAGAAATGCACTGAGTTCAACAATCTAATGCTGCAGAGAGAAAACCAGGAGATTCTAACTCTGCATGCTGTTGATACAGTTGATGGCGTCATTCTTAGTCACAACCTAGTAGCTAAGATGACTGAACGACTCAGTGAACTCAAGTCAGATGTTTCACACACAGCTGGCCTAGAAGCTGTTCTCACACTTTGTAAGAATGTATGTATCATGCTGCGAAGTAATCTAGATGTAGAACGAGACATGGTAAACGGTTCCATGGGAAACATCACTGACTTTGTCTACAATGTCCAGAAGACATATATCGACATGCTTGCAGTTCACTTTGACAACATGGAACAGAATGTACACATAGAACGGACCTGTGCAAAATTCCAGGTATTTAAGGATATCTATGTAAACAGGAAACAGATTCCATTATGTGTTGCATATGCTGTATCCATTCACAAATCTCAGGGCTTGAGTTTGGATTCAGCAATGGTGGACATAGGTACAGACATTTTCAAGGATGGCATGAGCTACGTGGCACTTTCATGTGTCCGCAGCCTTTCTGGGTTGCACATTATAACTCTAGCGCCTCAGAAAATACGAGCTGACAAGATATGTATTCTTGAGTACAACAGGTTACGTACTCTACATCAGCCACAAATGTCTTTAATACCACTGCCTACATATCTGGCTGTCTCACATCATTCAGTCACATCTACAGGTGTCAACAAACAGCCACAAGCTTCCAGAAGCGATTCAGCTCAAAAGAGTTCAACAGAGGTCACAACTTCAAGTAAACATTCACAGCCAGTAATTCATCAGAAATCAGTTGGTGTAGCTGCTGTACCAGTCTTTGACAACAGCACTAGAGTGAACTGCTATGCTAACTCAGCCATGCAAGTTTTCCTACACATGCCACACTTTGTGCAGGCAATATCTGCTTCACAAGACAATACCCTATCAAATGTTTTGAAGCAGATTGTCACGATGACTTCTGACCAGTCTAACAATGTACACTCACTAACACCACTACGACAGGTGTTAGGTACATATGACGGATGTAGTACATTTGCTGCTGACATACAGCAAGACACTAGTGAGTTTATGACGGCTGTCATAAACAACCTGGATGAAGACGACACCCCAATGCGGCACTACTTCACAGTATCATATGTAACCAAATATGTATCTGTTTCATGTGGTCATTCACAGCGTGAAACCACAGAAGACATGCTGTGGATACTCTTTTTGTCCCTCAAACTAAAAGTGTAAAATTTTAACAGCTATTCACCAATGCTCAATGTGGTCATGCCTGTGGAAGGTGTGGAGGCAGATGCACTCAGTCCATACGTCTCAGGAGTTCATCTCAATATCTGTTGCCTATCTTGCACAGGTTTGACTCCAACGGGCTCTGAGTTGATACTCCTATCACAGATTACACAGCTGGTAGAATAGTCTTTAACCAGTCAGTGTTTGACACTCACAGTATAATCTATCACCATGGCCAATCCATGCATTCTGGCCATTACACCTGTTTACTAAGGTACAGAAGTGGATGGGTAGAGTGTGACGACTCTACAAGCAGTTTTAAACAGAGACTGCCACAACACTTAAAAAATGCATATCTTCTAATATTGAAGAATTATATGACCTTCATATTTCAGAAGAATAGGACAGAACATGTTGAGTTTTTAAAATGACTACTTTGTGACAGAAACAGTCGTAGGTCGGTACAATTGTTTCAATGTACAATTTAATAAACCATAGCATTTCAACAAAATGCTATTCTGCAGATACATTTCATGCACTATGACATCTAAGATATTGTGTGGATCTGTGACAACATGGAAATTGTTGTAGTGGCTTCAGTCGGTGCCAACAGTATTCACAGTCACTAGAGAAACCATGCTTACATGTCTATCAAAGATTGTACATCTCAAAACTGAGGCCTTACTGCTCTCCTCTTCTGTACATATCTTTTATTGTTAATGTATGATACTCATACATAACAATACCTTGCTATCAGTTTTCAACTATTACTCTCTGCAAATAAAGAAAAGTTCTTAGTTATCATCGTAAATAACTGAGCAACACTTGTACCATTCACCAAACATTGCACTCTGTCACAAGTTGTCTATCAACACTTGTATTTGTCTATTGACTCTTGACATGTAGACAACAACATAATTCGTTCACAATGCAACAGTGTAGAACTATCCCGCCTTTATTTGTAATACTGATACTGTACATATGTAAAAATAACAGCCTTTATTGATAATGCAAGAAGTTGAATGAAGCAACTGTAAATACCAAACAATTGCATCCTATTATTTACTGACTTTCCCATGACTTTGTAATTAGTTGTACATAATATTTACATTCTTATTCACCTTGACATTGTTACTAACTACTTTCATAGTTCTACTAAAAGTATTACTATAAGAGTAACATAAAATGACTGGTTTTATATATAATACAGCACTATACTGACTACATCAAATTAACCATATCTTTGATAAAAATGCATACCATACACAGTTTGTTAACTTACTAGTTAAGAATCAACTATAGCCAATGTAACAATTGAAAAATGTTATTTGTTCCTGTAAGAATATTCAATTTTTTTGTACTTGTCATATAAGTAATTCAAACCTATGTAAACAATGTTGACAATTGTAAATCAGACACTGTTACTGATCACAACGCACTTCATACCTGTTCCTGACAATATTTATGATCGCCTCTATTGAGGGGTCGGGTGGGAATTTTCCATATGTGCCTAGTCAGTGACATATCATTAAATGCCAGTAATCGAATGTCACTGAAGTCACATTTTTTTATATTCTATTACTTTAACACTTAGCATATGGTTTTTTGCCCACCCCAGGAACATCCACATTAGCAGTCACACAATAACAACTAAACACTTCTGTATCATGTGTGTAATCACTGTTTACAAGCTACTGACATACCTTTATTAGCATAACACACAAGTAATGGACTACACATAATTAGGAATACAACTACTTAAAAAAATACTTAATATTCTTAACCAAAGTCTCTTCACGTTCACTAGTAAATATATAATGAAGAGCCACAGGTTCAGCATGAGTATCACAAGTTCAGGAGGAATGTCAGAAAGCACTTCTTAACACAAAGAGTAGTGAACACTTAAACATCACTGTAAACACAGAACACCTAATTAAAGACAGTGATCACCTAGTAAAGAAGCAGATATATGCATAGAAGGCAGATAACAACCCCACCAGCAAAAGATGGGACAACACTGCAGTGATAGCAAACACCTAACCTCAAGATGTGTATCATGTAAAACAATCACAATAAATAGAACAAATTACCTTCTTATGCTACCTTTTTCTATGCTTTCTTATAATATCACATACTTGCTCCAATTCATATAATCCAGTTGCTATAAATGTTACACATTTACATATATGGCAAGCAATGATTACACACATACAAAGCTTGTATTGTGAGACTGATTTTGTTAAAAAAAAAAAAGTCTTGATTGGCCCTTTTCTCAGTTTAACGAATTGGCAATAAATCTTTTAAAATCACAACCATCTGTGTCAAGTCTTTACTTAAAATAGCATTACAAAATTACAACATAAGTGTTGTCTTCATTAAGCATGCAAACCAACTGCAACAAGTAGTGCAGCAACTATATCTCCATGACTTTCTTTGGTTGCTATGCTGTACACTCAGTATCACAACATAGGCAAACGATGTGGCACATTGCATGTCACACTTTCCATTATTCCTAAGAGTGTGTAAAACTCAGCAATGTACTTACTTTTCCTGTGTCTATACAGTCGTCATGTAGTAATTACTGTACCAAGGTGCTGCACATCAGCACCCAACAGTACGCAGATGTGACTATACACTTAGGATGCAGTCACTGCTATGTCTACTTCAATTCCCTAAGCTTCTGCAACTCCCAAGTATGGTAACTTAACTATCCCTACAATTACAGAGGTGTGCCATAGATCTCCAATCCCGTATGGTTCCTATAGATAACCAGTCATAATGCAGCATAAATATCAACAGTCACAGCAGCTCTAGCTGCCTAAATCCATGCAAATCCTAACAAACGCAACTACAGTTTCCCTGTGATCAGTCATGTGTGGCACAGACATACAAATAGTCACCTGTGTTGTGTATGTGCACTGAAATGTGCCTACCCTGAATTGTCATCTGTATCTCCAATGACAATGTACTACCTACTGTCACATTTGTACACACATTGCCTCCCAGAATACATTTAAATGGCAACTGTACTAACTGGACTATTCCTGTAATCAGAGAGCTGTACAACTGATGTACATGCCCTATCATTTCCTGTGCCTGCTTACTTAGGATGCAGCAAGTGCTATGGAAAAGCAGTCCCCCCATTACACTGTTTACCACCATGTTTTTTCCTATTCTGTATTGTCAACTCAGTGTTCAATATGTGGACTAGCTGTTCATACACTGACTTACAGATCTCCTGTAATTCCTATGTAAGTTAACTACCATGTTCCACACTTATATCTACTGTCAGTCTACAGCCAGACTGCAGTACCTGGTGTAGAAAGCTGTGTGACATTCTACCTAAGCATATGCAGTTGTGAATGTACAGTCAGTATGAGTAACTGGTATGCGTGTCTAAATTGTCTGTGTGAAGCCATAGAAATCCTAACTGTGCTAAGTTGTGTATATCAACAATTACAGACCTGTACCATTGATGTTGCTTGCCTGATTCTTGCTGTGTATCGATACTCTTGATGCAGTTCAAACTTTTGGGGAGGGGGTATTATCTGTCTCAGCGAAGACAAACACTAAGTGTCCTAACTTGAGTGTCCCTGAAATGACTGCTGTCTACCATTGATGTCCATACCCTCAGCTCTTCTGTGGGTCTCTACTAAGGATCCAGTACCTGGTGTTGCAGTTTGAAAAGACATTACTTGACTGAAGCCATTCAAGTGACAACAATGCAAACTACACTTTACCTGTAATCAGGAAGTTGTAAAACTGATCTGCATCACCCTTCTTTGCCTCAGTGTCTTCACTTAACATACAGAAAGTCTATAACTGTTCCTGTTAACATGGTTACCCCTCCACTTACATGTGTGTCTGTCTCTCTGTGTACAACTGTTGTTCAGGAGGAATATGTGCCACATGATGTCTTCACACATACTAAAACAGTGGCACCAAACAGAAATGTAAATATACATGGTAGCAGAAATCAAAAGAAAAAGATAAACAAATCTTAAAATACTGAATCTAATAGAGTAACATTAGTGTGGATCCCTTCCCCCACCACACTCCTCCACCACAAAACACTAACATCAACAGTACTGAAATATACTAAATGTGAAACAGCAGTGGGAGCAGGGGGCCCTACCAACCATGCACTCCAACACCCAAACAAAAAAATATACAGTACTGTAAAATAAAAAATATACTACTGATAGGAGCGCAGGACCTTTGGGCCCTGCACTCGCACCACGTAATGCGGCTGCCTGAGCTGGAGGAGTGCAAAAGGGGGTTGAACCCTAACATTTAATTCCTTCACTTTTGTCACTGTGGTACAACTCCCACCACATAATTACCCTTCTTTTTCAGAATAATAATGACAAATAGTGCACATAATGCAACAGCGGGAGCAGCAGGAAAATGGGGCCTACCAACCACGCACTCCAACACACAAAAATCAGAAATATACAGTACTGTAAAATACAAAATGTACTAATGATACAACACAGCACTCCCACCACATAATACAGCAAAGTGGCCTGGAGGGGTGCAAAGGCCGTACTTCAACCCTAACATTGAATTTCCTCGCTTTTGCCACTATGGTACAACCCTAACTAATGTAGTAAATGGAGTAATTTGCTTCTAATTTCCCTTGTTTTTGAAAATTATAATGAGAAATAGTTAATGTAATGCAGTGGCAGGGGCCCCGTGCTCCTGCCACATTATGCATCAACAGAAGTGCAGGGCCCCCACCACGTAACCACCCTTGTTTTTGAGACTAGTAATGATAAATTGTGAACATAATGCAGCACCAGGAATGTAGGGCCCTTTGGGCTCCGCACTCCTGCCACATTATACAGTGGTGGAAGTGCAGAGCCCTGCTCCCACCACATAATTACCCTTGTTTTTGAGAATAATAATGATAAATAATGAATGCAATGCAGCGTCGAGAGCTTGGAGCCCCACGTTCCTGTCACTTGATGTCTTGTAACATACTAACAGAAACAGCTATGCAAACAGAAGCACTAACAGTGGCACACATGGTAACACAATTGCAAATGAGAACAAAAAGGGTAACTCACACAGTGGCGTAGACGGGAACAGTCCGCCACATGATGTCTTGTCACATAGTAACATGGTGCCTGCAAACAGAAATGGTAATGGGCATGGTGATGCAAATCAAAACAGAAAGAAAAACAGTACTGTAGACACAAATGGCAAAAAAGTAACAGAAACAAAAGCACTAATGAAAACATAAAGGTTAACGCACATGATGCCGTACATGTGAACGTATACTGAAATGGGTACGGAACCGCAAGCAGAAAGGGCAACAGTAACAGTAATGTGAGCACACAGGCTGGTTTTTCCCAAAAACTGCATATAGAAAGACAGTGAGTACAAAGAATGTATGCATAATAATGGGTCTTGGACCAGAAAAATGAGGAGTTGGAATACTAAATTGCTTATATCTCAAGAACCGTATGACATAGAAAAAAAATTTAAAAGTCATATGATGAACAACTTTCCTGGCTAGTTTTGTTCTTAGCCCCCAGTAGGGGGCTAAGCAGTTTTTTGACAAAAAGTCCATATCTCGCACCGTTTCCGAGATACGGGCCCTGAAAGGCGCGGCGAACGCCGTAATGTTATCCTATGGGAAAAAACAGAAGTTCGGACTGCCATAACTTTGCCTCCCTGTTATATTTTTTCACCAAACAACTAAAAGGCACATCAATGGGATGTTGGCTGTCTTCCCTCCAAATTTCAGCCCCAAAGATCGAGCCGTTATATTGCAGCAGGGTGCCAAAGGATTGCTGAAATCCGTTGGATGCCATAATGTTATCCTATGGGGAAAAGCGCCAACTTTGGACTGCCGTAACTTTGCTGTCATGTAATATTTTCACAACACAACTCTGAAAGGCACATTTATGAGATGTCGGCCGCGTTCCGTCCAAATTTCACGCCAAAGCACCAAACCGTTCTTTTGGAGCAGGGTGCCAAAGAATTGCTGTTAGTTTCCCACATCCTAGAGAAGTACTGTCGCAATTTGCGAAAGCTTTCGCAAAAATTTGTGACACTTTCGTCAGTTCAACACTACTTTGTGAAAGTACTTTTTCCCATAAATTTGAAAAACATATTTCTGGGGTGTTTTAACCCAAAATAAAGACATGGCTAGCATCCTCAGGGTCTGACTAGGTGAATACAAAAAGAATTAGGTTGCTAGATGATCCCAAATTTAAATGGCAAGCATTTTTCTGATCGCTAATGAAAACAAGATGGTGGATTTGTGAAAGTAAGAGGGCCATTTGCGACAGTAAAAATGCATTTGTGACACTGTCGAACTTTTTGTTAACATTTCCCATTGACTTATAATGGGAAATTGTTTTTTGAATAACTTTTGAACCGTTTAATATGTTTTCACAAAATCTTGAAAGGCACATTGGGACCCGACCGCACATTCCTGAAGATTTCTGGCTGGTCGTGCAAACCGTGCGACCTGTAGGCGCGACCTTAGAATCCTAGAAAGCGTAATGCATGCCAGATCATGCTTAATAACTCCACAGCCATGTATCCAACCAGTACAAAATGTGGCAGATCCCAAGGCATATGGTTCTTGATCATGTATTCCAAATTTCAGGAAAATCCGTCAAACGGTTGCAAAGTTATAAAGGTGCAAAATTTTGGGTTTAACATGTAAATGGCTCCTCAACCCTAACTATGGTAGCACTACCGTGCTACCATAATATATATATCTAAAATAGTGGCATGATCGTGCCACTATAGTTAGGGTTCAGTGGTCACTTACATACTAAAGTCAAAAGTGTGGGCATTAATAACTTTGGACCCATTCAACAGATTTGCCTGAATGGGGATGGGGCATGATAGATCTCTTGGTCTGCCAAATTGCGTTTTAGTCGGACTTAAGGTCTTTGCATACAGAAATGCTGAAAAATGCTAAATTATTCATTTTTGGTATTTTGGATATGGCCCTGAGAGGCCATTGTTTGGTGTGCTGCTCTGTGAGATGGCTCATTCGAAAGAGCTTTGATGGCTGAACATGCCATTTTTCATTTGGTGCAAAAATAGTAAGGCATTCAAAAGTTATGCCACTTTTAAGTTCCCATTGTAAGTCAATGGGAAAATTTATATGTATGTTTTGCGAACAAAGAATGGGGTTCTGGCCATGTCATCCCGCCTGGTTTTCAAAGAATTTGCAGCCTCGAGGTTCAAGAATCTTTGTTCCCAAGGATTTTTAAAATTCTTTGATTGTGAGGTCCGCCATCTTGTTTTTGATTTTCCAATCAGAAAAACACAAATATCTCGGCTCAGGGGTCACTACTGAAGTAAAACTTGGATGGGTTTTACTCACCGATCTATTGAGCAATGCCTTTGGTTTGATCAAAATCTGTCTAAAAATAGAGTTCCGAGATTTTAAAATCTTAGTTCGTGGCTTGCTAGCGATCTTTGATCACGAGCATGCAATTTCTTTGATCGCTAGATTCTTTGATCATGATCATGCATCATGAGTGAGGGACGAGATGGCCAAATTTAAAAAATAAATTTTCTCAGCCCAGGGGTGCCCTAGACTGTAAAATGAGGGTGCGTTTTGCTCAGGGGGCTTCATTCTGCCCCATCTGAATAAAAACATTTATGTTTTCAATATCTCTGGTAGTCTAGCAGATCCCCCCCACCCGATCATGCTAACATAGATAACAATCTCTCTATCCCTGGTAGTGTAGTGGCCCCCCAATGTGTATTTTATTAATATTTATTTTTTATATCCCTGGTAGTCTAGTGGCCCCCCGATCTGTATTATAGAATTTTTATTGTTGATATCCCCAGTAGTCTAGCGGCCCCCCATCATAATAACATACATTACAATTTCTGTATCCCTGGTAGTCTAGTGGCCACTCCCAATGTGTATTCCATTCATATTTTTTTATATCCCTGGTAATCAAGTGGCCCCTTCGATCTGTATTAAATGATTTTTATTCTTCACATCCTTGGTAGTCTAGCAGCCTTTCACATCATAATAACATAGATAAGCATCTGCAATTCCTTGGTAGTCTCAGTGTACCCCACCCCACGTTACGTTAGCCCACTAGTACCCCATTTTCCCAGCCAGTGACCATAGCCCACTCACCTCCACGGCTAGCTATCAACTGTGTGTATAGGAGTACTAATGCAAAGAGGTGCTCAGAAATAATTTCAGAGTGTCTCTTTGCATTAGCACTCATAATCACACACAGTCGGCAGCTAGCCATGGAGGTGAGAGGTGGGCTGTGCCAGTCGCTGGCTGGGGAAGGGTGGGGGTAGCTGGGCAGGCTGGCATGGCTGGGAGGGAGGCCACTAGACTACCAGGGAATTTCAGATGATTATCTATGTTATTATGATGGGGGGGCACTAGACTACCAGGGATATGAATAACAATAATAATTTCATACAAATCGGGGTGCCACTAGACTACCAGGTATATAAAAAAAATAGGAATGAAATACACATTGGGGTGGCCACTATACTACCAGGGATACAGACATTGTAATCTATGTTATCATGATCGGAGGGGCACTAGACTACCAGGGATATCAACAATAATAATAATTTAATACAGATCTGGGAGACCACTAGACTACCAGGGATAGAGAGAGAGAGAGAGAGAGAGATCATTATCTATTTTATCATGATCGGGGGACGCTAGACTACCAGGGATATTTAAAAAGTAATTTTTTTAATTCAGATGGGGCAGAATGAAGCCCCCTAAGCATAACCACCCTCATTTAACTTTCTAGGGCACCCCAGGGCTGAAAAAATCTGTTTTTAAATCTGGCCATTTTGCCCCTCACTCTTTGTTCATGAGTGAGTAATTTCTTTGATCGCAAGCCTGCATATTCTTTGCCCACAAGATTCTTTGATCGCAATCGTGCATCACAAGCAAGGGACGAGTTGGCCAGAATAAAAAATTAATTATCTCAGTCTAGGGGTGTCCTAGGAAGACAAATGAGAGTGGGTTTTACTCAGGGGACTTCGTTCTGACAAACCATGGTGGTGGTTTACCACAATTCTTTTAATTATTTAAATTAGAACACTTTCTATTCTTTGGTCATGCCCCTACAAATTCTTTGATTGTGAGCCTGCAAATTGTTTGATCGCCAGATTCTTTGATCGCGATCATGCATCATGAGCGAGGAACGAGATGGCCAGAAACAAAAATCTATTTTCTCAGCCCAGGGGTGTCCTAGGAAGACAAATGAGGGTGGGTTTTACTCAGGGGGCTTCGTTCTGATGAAGCATGGTAGTGGTTTACTGCAATTCTTTTAATTTTTAAAATTAGAACGTTTTTTATTCTTTGGTCATGACCCTGCAAATTCTTTGATCATGAATCTGCAAATTCTTTGATTGTGAGATTCTTTGGTTGCCATCTTTCATTGTGAGGGAGGGACAAGCTAGCCAGATTTTTTATAATGGAATAGATAGGGAAATTTTACCAATCTTTAAGATTGAATATCTCGGCAACAGTTTAATCTTTTTACTTGAAATTTGGAAGGTGTTTACAGCATGTCCTGTAGATGTGAACTATGGTGTTTACGTGTTGGAGAAAACATTTTTTGTGGAGATATTGCATGATGAGCTTTACGTGTTGTGGACAGTGTTTTGGATTGTGCTGGTGGCTTGAAATCTATAGGGTGTCTAGCCTTAGTGTCATAGATGTAGTTTTCAGTTGTTGTGTTTGTTAAATGTCAACAGGTGTGGAACTGTGCCACTCTGAGGAATGAAAATGTCAAATTTTTGCAGGTTATATCTTGGACATGGCTTGGTTTTTTTACTTGAAATTTAGAGGGTGTTGACGACATGTCTTGTAGATGTCAATAGCAGAGTTTATGTGTCTGACAATATGTTTTTTATGGAGCTGTTGTGTGGAGCAGTTTACATTTTCTGGACAGCATTTTCTATTGCTCTACTAGATTAACATTTGTTTGGTGGCTGGCCTTACAGTTGTCAATGTACTTTTTAGTCATTGGGTGTTTAATGTGGCCCGACACTTACAAGTTGGTGTGGGCCCTGTGCTCCCACCAACTTGCATAACTTTCTACTTTTCTATTCTTTCTTAAAAAGTAAGGAAATTCTATGCAAACAATGTAATTCTCTACATTGTACCACCTCAGCTTGTTTACACATGGAATGGGGTGAGAGTTAGACCTTACCCCAACGCACACCACAATGCCTGTTGGTGGGGTGTGGGCTGGGGGTGGGGTACAAGGGGTGGGAACCCTAAAATCGAATTTCTTCACTTTTTTCACTGTAGAAGAACCCTAACTAATGCATTAATGAAGGTTTTTGCATAGAATTATGTACATATATACATATATATATATATATATATATATATATATAGAGAGAGAGATTATAGTTAGGGTTGAGTAGGCACTTTAATGAAAACCTCAATTTTTGCACATTAATAACTTTGCAACCATTCAATGGATTTACACAAAATCTGGCATGTGCAGTCTGGTATGGTAAATCTCTTCATTTACCAAGTTGTGTTTTGGTCAGACTTACAGTTCCTGAGCAGCAAAATGCTAATAAAAGTGTTTTTCACCACTTCTGACATGTCTTTGCCCATTGCACAGCGACCACACAGTGTGGTCTTTTGGTATGACATTTGGAACATAGAAAGAGGTTGGAAAAGGAACAATCCAGTGTTGGTTTGGTAAAACCATATTAATCTATTCCAAAGTTATTACACTTTTAATTTTCAGGATCTAAGCATGTTCAGTTCATTCCAAAATTCATATGAATTTTTGACTAACTAGGATTGGTCTCACAGTCAAGGATTTTGTCAGCTCACAGAATAGGAGTTTAAAAAATCCTAGTCCATCAGAAAATTCCTTGTTCACAAGCCGCCATCTTGTTTTCAGTGTTTCCCTCCCAAAACATGTTGTAGCTTTCTCCATGGGTGACTTTTGTGCCAAATGAGGCATGGGTTTCATTCAGGGTGACACTGTCTACAAAGCAATGCCTTTTTAAAATTTAAAAATTCTTTGACCATGACTCTCTAACAATCCTAGTCCGTGAGCTGCCAAAATCCTAGTCCATGAGACAACACTCTTTTGCGAGCCAACAAAATCCTTGTCCATCACTTTGTGACTAGATGGCTCTTCTCATAGACCAGGAGTAAGATGACAGACTAGGATTTTACTACCTCATGAAAGAAGATCAGCTGGTGGGTTAGGATCTTTTCAGCACGCAGACCAGGATTGTTTTTTTAAATCCTCTTTCATGAGGTGACAAAATTGCGGTCAATGAGCTGTCAAAATCCGATTCCACCAGCCAATCCTCTTTCGTGAGGTTGAAAAATCCTTGTCTGTCACTTTGTGGCCAGATGGACAAAATCTGACGATCAAGTATTTCTTGCAGACTGCAATTTTGCTACCTCGCAGATGGGGATTGATTTGAAGGCCAAGGATTTTGCTACCTAGCAGACTAGGAATTTTTAAAGATGCAAAAAGTTTACCATTGCATTGCTAATGAAAAGTTTGGTATTTTTAATTGTAATTAACAGGGTATTGAGGGGATGTCCCACAGGTATGAATTATGCTGTTTAGCTGTTGATGAATTAAGTGGTTGCATAGATATGCTATCATAAAATTGAGATTTTCCCCATAGGATAACATTGTGGTGCCCATTGTGATTTTAGGTGCCCCTCCCTCAGAAATGAAGCGAGGTACAGACTTTTCACTGCTGGCAGCTTGGATCACCGTCAGATGCACTAATCTGCTGGAAAAAGACTGGAGAACATAGACTACACCTGCAGTGGAATTTTTTCTGTTGCCTGTACGGTTCATGAGTTATTGGAAAATTAGTGTCAGAAGGGTTCCAAGGGTGCATTTCCAGTGGTTTTCAGCTGCCATATCTCATAAACGATGTGAGATACAGATTCAGTTACCTTATGTCATGTGGGGATCTCGCTGTCATGATTACAGCAACACTTGAATTTGTTTTCTAGCTGCTATGGTTCCCGAGATATTGGCAAATTTGTTATACAAGGGTTCCTTGCCCTATAGGGCTGCTGTATGGCTCTGTACCTCTGTGTACATGGGATTATAGGGCCCAGAAGGCCCACACTCCTACACATGCATATCGTTATGCACAATTGGGCAGCCCACTAACACATGTTATTTACTAGTGATATTACACTTTTTCCAAAAATAAAGAAATTCATGGAAAAAACTGTGTTTAATGCATTAGATATGGTTAAAGCAGCAAAAGTGAGGAACTGAGATGCAGGGGTTGAGCCCCTAACCCCTCCAACAACCCACCCCCTCCTCCACAGACTGACAGGTGCTGGGGTGTGCCATGGGGTCATGAGGCCTAACTCTCACCCCAGTCTTCTTTACTGTAGCATGTCAACCTGTTTACACATGGAATTGGGTGAGAGTTGGGCCTCATGACCCATGCACCCCCACGCCTGTCAATCTCTGGAGGAGGGTGTGGGGTGTGGGGGGTTAGGAGCACAACCCTAACATCTCATTGCTTCACTTTGTTGCTTTAACTCTAACTGATTCATTAAATGCAGTTTTTGTTTTAAATATATATATATATATATATATATATATATATATATATTTCACTGCAAAACTTTGTTTAATATATTAGTTATGGTTAAATTGACAAAAGTGGGGAAATGACATGTTAGGGTTGAGAGCCTAACCCTCCACCACCCCATCCCTCCATCCTCCACAGACTGCCAGATGCCGGGTGTGCCATGGGGTCATAAGGCCCAACTCTCACCCCATTCCATGTGTAAACAGGTTGACATGCTACAGTAAAGGAGAATGTGAGGAGAGTTAGGCCTCATGACCCCATGGCACACCCCAGCATTTGTTTAGTCTATGTAGGAAGGAGGGGTGGTGTGGTGGGGGGTTAGGAGCTCAACCCTAACATATAATTTCCTCACTTTTGTCAATTTAACCCTAACTGATGCATTAAATTAAGTTTTTTCAATGAATTTCCTTACTTTTTGAAAAAGTGTAATATAAGTAGTAAATAGCATGTGTTGATCCCACCAAGCTGCCCATTTCTGCATAACAATATGATCTGTGGGAGCGCGGGCCCCCTGGACCCTTTGTTCCCATTTATACATAGCTACAGGCCATACAGCAGCCCTATACAGCAAGGAACCCTTGTAACACTAATTTGCCAATATCTCAGGAATGGTAGCAGCTAGAAAAAAATTCAAGTGTTGTGATTGTGACAACAAGCACTGCATGCAACATAGATCAAGTGAATCTGTATCTTGCATCATTGCTGAGATATAAGCACCAAAAAGCAATGAAAAGGCACCCTATGGAACCCTTGTGACACTACTTTGCCAATATCTTCGTAGCTATGGCAAGTAGGAAAACAATTCCACTGCTGGTGTAATCTATGATTTCCAAACTTGTTTCTGCAGCTTAGATCACTTAGAGGTGATCGAGGCTGAAGGTAGAGAAAAATCCACATCTCGCTTCATTTTCGAGATAAGAGCACCAAATGGCATCATGGACATTGCAATGTTATCCTATGGAAAATATCTCAACTTTGAAATGTCATAAGTATGTAAGCAATGCAATTTTGTAAACCGAATCAGCAAGCATCACATCTGTGGGACACCCCTTTGCACCCTGCAAAATTCAAGCCAAAAGTCCTTACCGTTTCTTAGCAGTGAACTGGCAAAGTGTTACAAATCCTTGCTCGGGAGCTGTCAAAATCCTTGTTTGTGAGCCAAATTCCCATTCATGAGGTGACAAAATCCCAGACTGCAAGCCGATCCCCGTTCATGAGATAGGGACATCTGGTCTTCATTTCACGAATGGGTATATTGCTAGCTCACGAATGGGGATTGACTCATGAATGGGGATCTTGAAAGCTCATGAACAGGGATTCCCTGTTCATGAAATAGGGCCATCTGGTCCTCATCTCACGAATGGGGATTTTGACAGCTCGTGAACAATGATTTTTATTTTTATGATCCCTGTCCATGAGGTGTCAAAATCCCCATTCGCAAGCTGAATCCCCATTCGTGAACTGTCAAAATCTCAGTTTGTGAGCTGATCCCCATTCATGAGATATAGCCATCTGGTCCTATTCTTGAGAAAAGGGATTTTGACAGCTCACAAACTGGGATCAGCTCACCAACAAGGATTTGGACACCTCACGAACGGGGATCGGAAGAGAATTACGAATGGGGATTTTCAAATAAAAAACAGTAATTTTGTTAATTATCTGATGGAAACCAAACACATGGTTTTGTAGAGGGCATCACCCTGAACAAAACCCATGCATTTGTTTTCACAAACTACATCTGTGGGGCAGGTAACAATATTTTGTTTTGGGCTAAAAGTGAAAACAAGATGTCAGCTCATGAACAGGGATTTTTTTCTCACGGATGGGGATTTAATGAATCCCTGTTCATGAGCTGCCAAAATCCCCATTTGTGATCCAAAATCATCCTTGTCCGTAGCTGTGCATCTAACCAAAAGACTGAACTGAGCATGCTCAGAACCCTAATTTTTAAAATTGAATAACTTTGGATCAGAATAATATCTTTTTCACCAAACTAATGCTGGCCTGTTCCTTAGGGTAAGCTCTTCCTACCCTGAAAATTACAGGCTAGAATTCAAAACAGTGTGGGTGCACGGTGATGAGGAAAATTCAGGTGAAGAAAAGCAAAAAATACACTTTTCCCATATGCACTGTGCAAAATCCACACATCCAATCGAAGCAAAACTTGACAAGTCAAGAGACTTACCCCATGGAACAATGCATACCAAATGTCATGCAAATCCTTTGAATGATTGTAAAGTTATTATGGTGCAAAATTTAGGGTTTAACTTTAAACTGCTCACTCAACCCTAACTAAAAGGCACGACCGCGCCTCTATAATATGTGTGTGTGTATATATCTATATATATATATATATATATATATATATATTCATTGCAAAACTCAGTTAATGCATCAGTTAGGGTACATAGCACAGTGACAAAAAGTTTGTAAATTCGATGTTGAGTTACCACCTTACCACACACACACACTGTCCCCACCATTCACACACCAACAGATGTCAGGGTGTGCTGTTGGTCATCGGGACCAACTCTCACCCCATTCCATGTGTAAGCAAAGCTGACATGCTACAGGAGAGGGAATAGGGTTACAGTTAGGCATATGACCCTATGGCACATCCCAACATCTCTTGGTGTGTGGAGAGGACAGGTGGGGAGTGGGGTGGGTAGTAGTGGTGGTAATTCTAACATTGAATTTCCAAACTTTTGAGACTGTGCTACCAGCCCTAACTGGTTCATTAACAGAGTTTTTTGCAATGACTGTCCCTTCCTTTTGAGAAAGTGTAATGGAAGTGGTATGTGTTTGTGGGAGCAAGGGCCCTCTAGTCCATCTTCTTCCAAGTTGTGTACTGGGTGTGCTTTGAAACAACTGAGAAGTTGCATGGGATATACTATATTGGACTAGATATCTGTAACTAATCTCTCTCTCTTGCTTACATCTGAGAGACGTTTTCCTTACTTTTACATTGGTATTGCTTTGTGTTTAATTATTTTAGTTTTTAATTCAGGAAGGGGGTTTTCAAAACTGCTTATCTTATCAGCATCTTCAGAAGGGCTGAAATAACTGCATCTTTGATTTTTCTTTGTGGCTAACAAACCACCAGGCTGTTTTGGGGCTGGAGAGGTTTACCTGTGTCTGACTTGGATGTCTGGATTTTTCCCTGTTTGATTAGCAGGGTATTTTCTCTGTCAAATTGTTGTGTAGGGCATCTTGCTGACAGGAAGGCACTCATCACAGCGGTGGGTGAGAGCTTTTAGCTGATTGTTTTGTGAGGGCACAGTTTAGGCCCAACCCTTCCCACCCCTCACCCCACCCACCCCTGGAAATAGTTCCTTTATATCTGAGGTTCTGACATCATTTCCTCAAGAGTCCAAGGTGCATATCACTGTCATATCATCTCTAGCACACTGCACTGACAATGTAAGCATACACATTGCATAATATACTGTATATATTTCTATATAACAAACCAATCACACACGCGTGCACACACACACACACATACACACACAAAAACAAACAAAAAGAAAGTAGATAAACATGAGGGGAGTAGTGCAATGTAATGGCTGTGAGGAAGCAGTCTTCCGGGAGTCTTTCTGGAGGCTGAGATGCTGCCCTTTTTGCAGACAACTCTCTCTGCCCTGAGGGAAGAAGTTGCCCATCTTCAGACCGCACTGGACACTAGTAAGGAAACCTTCCCCCAGGCCACACTGGACAGTAGGAAGGGAACCTCCCCCATCCAGGGAACACCAGCGCCACCTCCACTACCTCAGAGATTGTGAAGAAAGCACAGCAGTTGGACCACAGTGGGCTCAGGGAGGGTGAGGATGGTGGAACAGAGGCACACCCAGTCAATTGTTCCACTCCACAATCCATACACCAATCTGGGGGAGCATAGCTCCCCTATGGATGCACCCACAGAGAAGACTGATGACAACTGTCACAAGGGAGGCCCACAGGAAGGAGGCAGAGGACACCACAGGGAAAGGAAGCAGCTCCTGGTGGGGACCCAATTATTAGGGGATAGAACTGGGGGAGCTGGCAAACTGAAGTAAGGTGCCTGCCTGGTGCCATGGCTTGGAGGGACAGGAAGCGCATCCTCAGGATCATGAGAACAGCTGCAAAGGGAGTCTGAGCTGGATGTAATTGTCCACCTAGGGACAAATGACTTGGCTCATCATGAGATTAGAGCAGTGCAGGAGGACATTGTAGAGTTGGGGAGGGGCCTAAGACAAGTAGCACACACAGTATCCTTCTCAGAGGTGCTGCCTGTCAATGGCATGGGGGAGGTGAGGGTAATTAGCACCATGCAGTTTAATGAATGGTTGAAAAAATGGTGCAGAGCACAGAGGGTTTGGCTTCATTGGGGACTGGGGTTCCACCTGGAGGGACACCAGCCTATACTGGCAGGATGGTCTGCATCTGTCCAGGAAGGGAACAAGTCTTTTGAGCAATCAGTTTAAATGCTTCATTGGCAAGCTTTTAAACTAGTCAAAGGGGAGGCACTGATAAGCAGCAGGAAAATCCCAGCCTCTCCCTACAAAACAGGGTACTAGATGAGAAAAAGACCGAGGTAGAAAGGTCAGTGGGGGATGCTGCAACAGAAGGTAAAGCCATCAAAAAATGGAGAGCAATGAGTACCAATGCCCGTAGTCTGGGTAACAAGCTTCCTGAGTTAGTGGTCTTGATGGAGGAGGAACATCTGGATATCGTGGCAGTCACAGAAACATGGTACACACAAAACCATGACTGGGACATAAACATACCAGGATACACTATCTACAGGAGGGACAGGGAGGGTAAAAGAGGAGGAGGAGTAGCTCTTTACATAAGGGAAAGAATAAAAGCAACAGAACAAAAGGGTAAACAGGGAGGAGAAGAAGCACCGTGGGTAAATTTGGAGACAGGCAATGGCACCACAATCTGCACAGGGGTTGTATACAGACCCCCTTCTCAGGGGGAGGAAATGGACAAGGAAATGATAGAAAGTATACTTAGAATGGCAGAAAAAGGGGAGATATTGCTGATGGGTGATCTGAATATGCCAGATGTTAACTGGAGTGCAGTTGCAGCAGCCACTTCGAAGAGTGGGGTTATTCTAGATGCCTTACAGGGGGCATGCCTTAGACAACTAGTATTGGAGCCCACTAGAGAGGGAGCAATCTTAGACCTGGTTCTCTCAAATGGAGATGGAGAGAGGATCACAGATGTAGAAGTGGGTAGCCATCTGGGAACTAGCGACCATCGAACAGTATGGTTCACAATAAACACAGCAATAGAGTCAAGCCACACAAAGGTAAAAGTATTGGACTTTAGAAGGGCTGACTTTGCCAAAATGGGTGAGTGCCTAAGGAATACACTAGCAAATGGGCAGGAAGGAGGGGTGGAAGAACAATGGGGAATAATAAAAACTGCCATCACAGAGGTAACGAGCCTTTGCGTGAAGCAAATAAACAAAACAAAAGGATGTAAGAAACCACTATGGTTCTCAAAGGAAATGGCAGTGAAGGTTCAAGAGAAAAAGAAAGCATTCAGGAAGTACAAGGAATCGCAGAAGGAGCAGGACAGAGAACTATATCAGTTAAAGCAAAAGGAGGCTGGGAAGGCAGTCAGAACAGCAAAGGCCCAAACCGAAGAAAAAGATAGCCAACCCAGTTAAGAAGGGGATAAAACCTTTATAGGTACATCAGGGAGTGAAGGAAGACCAAGGGAGGGATAGTGAGGCTTAATAAAGGGAGGGAGGTGGGCAGAGGAGACTGTAAAGGCAGAGATACTAAACAAATATTTTTGCTCAGTATTTACAAATGAAGAGGGGGAGGTACCTAAAACAAACAGTAGAAACACTCTGGATACAGAAGTTGATACCAGCCCATTTACAGAAGAAAGGGTTCTGAAAGAACTCTTAAAACTGAAGGTGGACAAAGCAATGGGGCCTGATGGGATTCATCCCAGAATTCTAAAAGAACTAAGGGTAGAACTAGTGACACCACTGACTACCCTTTTAACAAATCATGGGAGGATGGGGTGGTACCCGAGGACTGGAGGAGGGCAGATGTGATTCCCCTTCACAAAAGTGGGAGCAAGGCAGAAGCAGGAAACTACAGACCTGTTAGTTTAACCTCAGTGATAGGGAAAATAATGGAATCACTTCTGAAGGAAAGAATTGTCAAGTATCTAGAGGCCAGAGGGGCACAGGACCCTAGGCAGCATGGATTCACAGTGGGAAGGTCATGCCAGACAAATCTGATAGATTTCTTTGACTGGGTGACCAAAGTAGATCAGGGAGAGGCTGTGGACATGGCCTACCTAGACTTTAGCAAGGCATTTGACACAGTCCCACAAAAAAGATTAATATACAAGTAATCCAGCCTGGGAGTGGGTCCCAAGATGACAGCCTGGAAAGAATTGGCTGGAGAATAGGACACAGAGAGTAATAGTAAATGGAGTCCACCAGAAGAAAGGAGGGTTACTAGTGGGTACCGCAGGGTTCAGTATTAGATCGGGTCCCTCTTCAATGTCTCTTATGTGTGATACTGCAGAGGAACTGGAAGGAAAGTATGTCTCTTTGCAGATGACACAAAGATCTGCAACAGAGTTGATGCACAGGGTGGGTGGAAAGGATGAGAAGGGACTTGGCAAGGTTAGAGGAATGGTCAAATGTATGGCAGCTTAGATTCAATGCTAAGAAGTGCAAGGTAATGCACCTGGGAAACAAAAACCCATGGGAAGAGTACACAATGGGGGGTGAGATACTAACAACAACAAAAATGGAAAGGGACCTGGGGTAGTCATATCAGATGACCTAAAGGTGGGCAAGCAATGTGAGAGGGCAGCAAGGAGGGCTGGGGGATACTGGGATGCATAGGGAGAGGTATCACCAGTAGAAAACAGGAAGTTATTATCCCTCTGTACAGACAGCTGGTGAGACCCCATCTGCAGTACTGTGTGCAGTTCTGGAGACCCAATCTCTGCAAAGACATAGACAGGATGGAAGCTGTCCAGAGGAGGGCAACTAAAATGGTGTAGGGTCTGCACTGGAAGACATATGAAGAGAGACGAAAGGAGCTTAATATGTAGAGCCTCGAGGAAAGGAGGGAGAGGGAAGACATGATAGAAATGTTCAAGTACCTCAAGGGAATCAACAAAGTCCAAGAGAGTAGCATCTTCAAAAAGAGGTGCAAGAACAAGAGGGCACAATTTGAAGATAGAGGGGGCGGCTCAGAGGTAATTTTAAGGAAGTATTTTTCACAGAGAGGGTTGTGGATGCATGGAACGGCCTTCAGGGAGGTTGTGGAGTCAAAATCAGTGGTGGAATTCAAGCATGCATGGGACAGTCATAAGGCCATTCTAGGGGGTTGGGGTAGGAAGAAGTAGGCTGCTGGTTAACTAGGATCTGCAGCTTATCCAGTAGGTAGGGAAATGGGCAGACTGGGTGGGCCAAGCGGTCCTTATCTGCCGTCAAATTCTATGTTTCTATGTTTCCCATCATGCTATCCATTTTTGCATAATAGTATGTGTATGTGGGAGCAAGGACCCTCTGGGCCCTGCATTCCCACTTATACATAAGTACAGAGACATTCCATAGCCCTATAGTCCTGAAAAGCAACCCTTGTAACACAGATTTGGCAATATGTCAGTAACTGTAGCATCTATGAAAAAAATTCGACTGCAGTTGTACACTAATCATGAGTTTGAAACCTACACTCAGGCTTAGTTCACCTAAAGGTGGACTAAGACAGCCAGAGCAAAAAGTATGCATCTTGAACTGTTTCCAAGATACGGGCACAGAAAGGTGCACGGATGCCGCAGTGTTATGTTATGAGAAATTTTTCAAGTACAAAATGCTGTAACAATGGAACCATTTAACATTTTTTCACCAATGCATCAAAATGCACTTCTGAGGGGAAAGGGCTTGCCACTCTGTAAATATCAGCACAAAAGTCCTAACTATTTTTGGCTAAAAGGTGGCAAAGAAATTGTTTTATTGGGCCTGTGTACCAGCCTACTTTTGTGACAGTACTTTGTACTGTCACAAAAGTACCATTGTTTTACATGGGGGCTTTCACAAAAGTACTGGGTACTTTTGTGAAAGTCCTCCCATGTTAACTAATTGTACTTTCGCAAAAGTAAAAATCACTTTTGAGAAAGTACCGTTGGTTAACATGCGAGACTTTTGCAAAAGTACCGAGTACTTTTGCAAAAGTACTCCATGTAAACTAGTGGCACTTTTGTGGAAATATCCAGTACTTTTGCAGAAACTTTTGTGCAGTATATATATTTTTCCTCACAGCCTATAATGGGATGAACACTTGCAAATATATTTATATATTATGGTAGCACGGTAGTGCTACCATAGTTAGGGTTGAGGAGCCTTTTTACATGTTAAACCCAAAATTTTGCATCTTAATAACTTTGCAACCGTTCGATATTTTTGCCTAAAATTTGGAATACATGATCAATACTCATACACCTTGGGATCTGCCAAGTTTCGTACCGGTTGGACACACAGCTGCAGAGTTATTAAGCGTGATCTGCGCATGCGTTTACGCTTTCTCTGGAATTCTACGGTCACGCCTACAGGTCGCACGGTTTGAACGACAGGTCCGAAATCTTCAGGGAACATGTGGCCGGGGTCCCTGATGTGCCTTTTGAAGATTTCGTGAAAAAATATTAAATGGTTCAAAAGTTATTCAAAAAACAATTTCCCATTATAAGTCAATGGGAAAAGTTAACAAAAAGTTCGACAGTGTCGCAAATGCATTTTTACTGTCGCAAATGGCCCTTTTACTGTCACAAATCCTCCATTTTGTTTTCAGTTAGTGATCAGAAAAATGCTTGGCATTTAAAATTGGGACCCTCTAGCAACCTAATTATTTTTGTATTCACCTAGTCGGGCCATGAGGATGCTAGCTATGTCTTTATTTTGGGGTAAAACACCCAGAAATATGTTTTTCAAATTTCTGGAAAAAGTACTTTCTCAAAGTAGTGTCGCACTCATGAAAGTGTCACAAATTTTTGTGAAAGCTTTCGCAAATTGCGACAGTACTTTTCCAGGCTGTGGGAAAATGACAGCAATTCTTTGGCACCCTGCTGCAAAAGAACAGTTTGGTGCTTTGGCTTGAAATTTGGAGGGAACGCATCCGACATTTATGTTGCAAAAATATTACACGGCACCAAAGTTACGGTACTCAAAATTTGACGCTTTTTCCCATAGGATAACATTACGGCATCCGACACATTGCAGCAATCCTTTGGCGCCCTGCTACAATATAGCGGCTCGGTCTTTTGGGCTGAAATTTGGAGGGAAGACAGCCAACATCCCATAGATGTGCCTTTTAGTGGTTTGGTGAAAAAATATTACAGGGAGCCAAAGTTATGACACTCTGAACTTCTCTTTCTTTCCCATAGGATAACTTTACGGCGTTCGCCATGCCTTTCAGGGCCCGTATCTCGGAAACGGTGCGAGATACGGACTTTCATTGAAAAAATGCTTATCCCCCTAACAAGGGCTAAGTACAAAACTAGCCAGGAAAGTGATAAATCATATGACTTTTAAATTTTTTTCTCGTCGTACAGTTCCTGAGATATAAGCTATTCAGTATTCCAACTCCTCATTTTCTGCTCCGAGACCCATTATTATGCATACATTCTTTGTACTCACCTCTTTCTCTATGTAGCTTTTGGGGAAAACCAGCCTGTGCACTTACATTACTGTTACCATTGCCCTTTCTGCTTGTGGTTCCGTACCCATTTCACTTACCGTTCACGTCTACGGCACCATGTATGTTATCCTTTGCATTTCATTTGCACTTGCGTTTCTGTTATTTTTTGCCATTTGTGTCTACAGTGCTGTTTCTCTTTCTGTTTTGCTTTGCATCACCATGCCCATTGACATTTCTGTTTGCGGGCGTCATGTTACTCTGTGACATGACATCACGTGGCAGACCGTTCCCGTCTACGCCACTGTGTGCGTTACCCTTTCTGTTCTCATTCGCGCTTGCGTTACCATGTGTGCCACTGTTAGCACTTCTGTTTGTGTTGCTGTTCCTGTTACTATGTCACAAGACATCACGTGGCTGGAGCACGGGGCCCGGAGGGCTCCATGCTCCCACCGCTGCATTACATTCACTATTTCTCATTATCATTCTCAAAAGAAGGAAATTAGAGGCAAAAACTCCATCTAATGCATCAGTTAGGGTTGTTCCACAGCGAAAAAGTGAGGAAATTTGGTGTTAGGGTGAAAACCCCCTTGGACCCCAGCCCACCCCCAACCGGCATTGGGGTGCACATTGGGTGTTCGGTCTTAACTCTCACCCCATTCTCCTATACTTCTGCTGCTTTACACATGTGATGGGGTGAGAGTTAGCTGATGACCCAATGTGCACCCCGATGCCAGTGGGGGGTGGGCTGGGAGGTCAAGGGGTTTTCAACCTAACACCGAATTTCCTCACTTTTGTCGCTGTGGAACAACCCTAACTGATGCATTAAATGGATTTTTTTGCCTCTAATATATGTGTGTGTATATATATATATATATATATACATATATATATATATATATATAATGGCAGCACGGTAGTGCTACCATAGTTAGGGATGAGGAGCCATTTACATGTTAAACCTAAAATTTTGTACCTTAATAACTTTGCAACTGTTCAATAGATTTTCCTGTAATTTGGAATATATGATCAAGACCCATACACCTTAGGATGTGCCATGTTTCATGCCGGTCGGATATATGGCGGAGTTATTAAGCATGATCTCGTGCACATTTACGCTTTTTGGAATTCTATGGTCATGCCTACAGGTTGCGGTTTGTGTGACTGGTCTGAAATCTTCAGGGAATGTGCGGCAGGGGTCCCGATGTGCCTTTTGAAGATTTCATGAAAAATATTAAACGGTTCAAAAGTTATTCAAAAACAAGTTCCCATTATAAGTCAATGGGAAAAGTTAAAAAGTTCGACAGTGTCACAAATGCAGTTTTACTTTGCAAATGGCCTTTTACTGTCACAAATCCACCATTTTGTTTTCAGTTGGTGATCAGAAAATGGGGACCCTCTAACAACCTAATTCTTTTGTATTCACCTAATTGGACACTGAGGATGCTAGCCATGTCTTTATTTTGGAGTAAAACAGCCCAGAAATATGTTTTCAAATTTATGGAAAAAGTACTCACAAAAGTACTTTCGCACTTATGACACTGTCAAATGAATTTGCCAAAGCTTTTGCAAATTGCGACAGTACTTTCCAAGCTGTGGAAATGACAGCAATTTTTGGCACCCACTGCAAAAGAACGGTTTAGTGTTTTGGGCTGAAATTTGCAGGAGACAGCTGACATCTCACAGATGTGCCTTTCAGTGTTTTGTTGAAAAATAGTACACTGCGGCAAAGTTCGGCACTCCAAAGTTGACACTTTTTCCCATAGGATAACATTACGGTGTCCGACGCATTGCTGTAATACTTTGGTGCCCTGCTGGAAAATAACAGTTCAGTCTTTTGGGTTAAAATTTGGAGGGAAGACAGCCAACATCCCAGAGATTTGCCTTTCAGTGGTTTGGTGAAACAATATTACAGGGAGGCAAAATTATGGCACTCCGAACTTCTCTTTTTTTCCCATAGGATAACATTACATCGTTCGCCGCACCTTGCAGGGCCCTTATCTCGAAATGGTGTGAGATATGGACTTTTCATCTGAAAATGCTTAGCCCCTAACAGAGGCTAAGTACAAAACTAACCAGGAAAGTGATAATTCATATGACTTTTAAATTTTTTCTATATAAATCGGATCCTGAGATATAAGCAATTTACTATTCAAGTCCTCATTTTCTGTTACGAGACTCTTTATTTTGCATACATTCTTTGTACTCACTGTCTTTCTACATGCACCTTTTGGGAAAACTATTATGCGTTTTCATAACTCTTACCCTTAATGTTTCTGCTTCTGGTTCTGTACCTGTTTCACTTTTTTTCCTGTCTATGCCACCTTCTGGATTACCCTTTGCATTTTCATTTGCACTTCTGTTTCTGTAATTTTAACCATTTCTGTCTACAGTATTGTTTATCTTTGTGTTTCACTTTGTTGCACTGTGCATATTACCATTTCTGTTTGTGGGCACTGTGTTACTATGTGATAAGAAGACAATATGCAGCGGGAGTGCGGGGCCCTTCTCATCGCTGGTTCCATCACAGTATTACATTCATTATTTCTCAGTACTATTTATCTTTCTGTTTCACTTTGTGTGACCATGCACATTACCAGTTACGTTTGTGGGCACTGTGTTACTATGTGTGAAGACATCATGTGGCGGGAGTGGGGGGCCTCCTGCTGCCGCATTACATTCACTATTTGCCATTATCATTCTCAAAAATAAGGGAAATTAGAAGCAAAAAAATCCATTTAATGCATCATTTTGGGCTGTTCCACAGTGACAAAAGTGAGGAAATTTGGTGTTAGGGTTCAAAAACCCCTTGGACCCCCAGCCCACCCCTCAACCAGCATTGGGGTGCACATTGGATTCTTCATTCCTAACTTTCACCATTCTCCTATACCTCTGCTTCTTTACACATGTGATGGGGTGAGAGGCTGGCGACCCACACCCAATGCGGTTGGAGGGGTGGGCTGGGGGGTCCAAGGGGTTTTGAACCTAACACTGAATTTCCTCACTTTTTACATATGTGGAACAACCTAACTGATGCATAAAACAGAGTTTTTGCCTCATATATATATATATATATATATATATATATATATATATCTATATATATATATATAGATATATATATATATATATATATATATATATATATATATATATATATATATTTATACAATGTATGTTTTGGGATAAATAGCAGGATAAAAGTAATATCTCTGCCAGGTCATGGAGATATCAATGATATCTTCACATGTGAAGATATCACTGATATCTTCACACTCCTATCGTCATCGTAATGAAAGTGAAAGTGTTTCACTTTTCCATCATCCAGCTATCTTGCTGTGTGTCCTTTATGAACGCTTACCCCACAACACAAACATCTGTGATCCTGTTTGCATCTTCTAACAAATGAATTATTGAAAAACAAACTTTATCTGGTTGATCCTGCAACTTTCTTTTATCCACCTGTAACTGTAATGTAAGCGTGGCGGCGCTATGCCCTGAAATGTAGCGTGACCGAGCGCTAGGCAGATTCAAAAGTGAAGCACTGTAACATATTTTTCATTATGGAGCCTGTGCTGTAAAACTTACAAAATGCTTCCTTTTCTGAATGCTGCCTGTATTTTGCGAAAAGAAGCTGCCGACAGTATTGAGGGAAGAACGAGTGAGACGGCAGCTTCACAACACCAGACAGAAGCGCGAGCATGCATTGCTATGCAGCAGACATGCACATTTCTGTCTGGTGTTTGTAAACACCATCTCCTCGCACTTCAATGCTGTAAACTCTTCGCAAATGAGCAGCATTCAGAAAAAGAAAGCATTTTGTAAGGATTTCAGCACGGAAAACTCTAATGAAAAGGAAATGTATTACAGTCTTCACTTGAATCTTCCTAAGCGGCTTCAAGTCGCCTTCATTCAAACATGGCAACTAAATCACCATTGATGCAAATGGACAAAAGTTAGGATCAACAGATAAACTTTATTTTCAATAGTGTTCTTTAAAGATGCAGGCAGGATCAACCAGATATGTATTATGAAAATAATTTTAAAGTGGCAACAGCAGATTTGTTTTCATAATATATGTAATCTGCTGTTTTGGAGCAGGGGGGTATGGAGAGTTGTTGGGGGTAGCCACAACTACATAAACTTAATACCAAACAATTTTTTTAATAATAATTTTAAAGTAGCAGGATCAATCGCATATGTAGTTTTTCAACAACATATGGCATCTGTTGTGTTGGTAGAGATACTGCAGTTTTGTGTTGAAATAGCCATCACCTCTATGTAGGGGATTGTATTAAGTGGACATCTGGACCTTTTGTTGAGTGCAGCCCAAAACATACATTATACAAACAGAACATGACATGGCCTGACTGAAGATATCATATTTATCTTCTCTCGAGGCCAATGACATCATGATATCATTGGCCTCTCGTGAAGATAAATATGATATCTTCAGTCAGGCCATATCTATATATATATATATACAGCATATATATATGTGTGTGTGTGTGTGTGTGTATATATATATATATATATATACTGTATATATATATATATATATATATTAGAGGTAAAAACTCTATTTAATGCATTAGTTAGGGTTGTTCCACACCGATAAAAGTAGGGAAATTCGGTGTTAGGGTTGAAAGCCCCCTTGCCCCCCACCACCACACCCCCACCCGGCATCAGGATGCGCATTACAGTTGCAGCCATAACTCTCCCCATCACATGTGTAAAGAAGCAGAGGTGTAGGAGAATGTAGGAGAATGGGGTGAGAGTTAGGACTGACAACCCTAATCGCACCCGATGCCTCAATATCCTTCTTTTGAGAATGATAATGAGAAATAGTGGATGTAATGCGGCGGCAGGGCGCAGGGCCTACCACATGATGTCTTGTCACATAGTAACATTGTGCCCTAAGCATAAATAGTAATGCACATGGTGACGCTAAGCAAAACAGAAAGAGAAACAGTAGTGTAGACAGAAATGTTAAAAACAACGCAAAAGCAAGTGCAAATGAAAATGCAAAGGGTAACGCACATGGTGGCGTAGATGTGAACGGTAAGTGAAACGGGAACGGAACTGCAAGAAAAAATGGTAATGGTAACAGTAATGTAAGTGCACAGGCTGGTTTTCCCCAAAAGCTGCATAAAGAAAGACAGTGAGTACAAAGGATGTATGCATAATAATGATTATCAGAGCAGAAAATGAGAAGTTGGAATACTAAATTGCTTATATCTCAGGAACCGTATAATGTAGAAAAAAATTTAAAAGTCATATGATTTATGACTTTCCTGGCTAGATTCATACTTAGCCCCTGAAACTAAGCATTTTCTGTCTAAAAGTCCTTATCCTAATCACGTTCCAAGATATGGGCCCTGAAAGGCGTAGAATGACGTAATGTTATCCTATGGGAAAAAAAGAGAAGTCTGGAGTGCCATAACTTTGGCTCCTGTAATATTTTTCACCAAACTACAAAAGGCACATCTGTGGGATGTTGGCTGTGATCTCTCATATTTCAGCCCGAAAGACCAAACTGTTATTTTGCAGCAGGAGCCAAAGGATTCCTGTAATGTGTCGGATGCTGTTATGTTATCCTATGGGAAAAAGCGTCAACTTTGGAGTACGTAACTTTGCCACCATGTAATATTTTCAACAAAATACTGAAAGGCACATCTGTGAGATGTTGGCTGCATTTCCTCCAAATTTCAGGCCAAAACACCAAACCGTTCTGTACGCAGCAGGGTGGCAAATTATTACTGTCATTTTCCTCAGCCTGGAAAAGTACTGTTGAACTTTCGAGCTTTCACAAAATTTGGGACACTTTCATGAGTGCGATAGTACTTTGTGAAAGTACTTTTCCAGAAACTTTAAAACATATTTCTAGGGTGTTTAACATCAAAATAAAGACATGCCTAGCATCCTGAGGTCTGACTAGGTAAACACAAAAGAATTAGGTTGCTAGAGGGTCCCAAATTTAAATGCCAAGCATTTTCTGATGACCAACTGAAAACAAAATAGCAGATTTGTGACAGTAAAGGGCCATTTGAAAGTAAAAACTGCATTTATGACACTGTCAAACTTTTGTTAACTTTTCCGTTGACTTATAATGGGAACTTGTGTTTTGAATAACTTTTGAACCGTTTAATATTTTTCACGAAATCTTCAAAGGCACATCAGGGACCCTGGCTGCACGTTCCCTGAAGATTTCGTACTGGTCACGCAAACTGTGCGACCTGTAGAGACGACCAAAGAATTGCAAAAAAGTGTAAATGCGTGTGCAGATCACACTTAATAACTCCGCGGCCGTATATCCACACAGTACAAAAGTTGGCAGATCCCAAGACGTATGGTTCTTGATCATGTATTCCAAATTTCAGGCAAATCTGTTGAGCAGTTTGCAAAGTTATTAAGGTGCAAAATTTTAGGTTTAACATGTAAATGGCTCTCAACCCCTATCTATGGTAGCACTACCATGCTACCATGATATATATATATATATATATATATATATATATATTTTTTGATGTTTGGGTATCACTCCACCCCCCACACTCCACATATCAACAGGCATTGTGGTGTTCCATGGGGTCGTCAACCCTAACTCTCACCCCATTCCATGTCTAAACAAGCTGACATGCTACAGTATAACAATGGGGTGAGAGGCCTGATGACTCCACGGCACAGCCCAACACCTGTTGGTGTGTGAAGGTTAGGGGGGTTGGGGTGTGGTGGTAGGTGTGGTAACCCTAACATTGAATTTCTAAAGTCTTGTGGCTGTGGCATCAACCTAACTGATACATTAACAGAGTTTTTGCAATGAATGCAGCTTCTTTTGAAAAAGTGTAGTGTAACTGGTATGTGCCTGTGAAGTGCAGGCCCTGTGCTCTCTCAGTGCTGCCCATGTTTGCAGAACAGTATGCGGATGTGGGAGTGTGGGCCTCCTGGGCCTTGTGCTCCCACTTACACATATGTACGGAGACATACAGCAGCCCCATAGTACTGAAAATGAATCCTTGTAACACTTATTTGGCAATATCTCAGTAACCATAGCATCTATAAAACAAATTCCACTGCATTTGTAATCATGACTTCAAAACCTCCATGCTGACTTAGTCCACCTAAGCCACCCGGAGCAAAAAATCTGTATCTCAAATTATTTTTGAGATATGGGCACTGCAGGTGCCTCAATGTTATCCTATAGGAAATTTCTCAACTTCAGAATGCTGTAACTATGGGTGCATTACCTTGTTTGGGACCAAACCAACAAAAGGCACATGTGGGATCAGGGCTTGTCATCCTGCAAGTTTCAGCCCAAAAGTCCCAACTGTTTAGGTGGAGTGGGGTGGCAAAGAATTTCTGTTTTTTGATCTGGTAGTGTTGCAAATTGCAACACTTTCGCAAAAATTTGTGAAAGAACTGGCACACCTCTTTTGGGATATGCAAAAGTGTCACATCCATTCAGTCACAATTTGCAACACTATGAGGGGTCCAATCTCGGAAAAGGCATGTCTGGGGGTTTACCCTCAGAAAAGGTTATGCTGTTGCTCAGTGCCCAACTATGTAAACACAACTGTCAGTGCTTACCTTAGTGCAGCTAAATTTAAACTATGACCATTTTTGTCTGTCACTAACTGAAAACATGATGGCAGCAGGTCAGAAACAAAACAGCAGAGCTCGAGGAAATGTTGCTTTTGCAAAAGCTTTTAAAGGCTACATAAACACTTTGGTTAGCACTTTATTCATGTTTTACTTACTTTTCTCCACAGGTGAGCTCCTGATCGTCATTTTAGTTTAATTCTGAGCAAAATGTCAATCAGGAAAGTATTTTATTTCACTCATGAAAGTGGGCTGAAATGCAGTTCACTTCCTGTTTTAATGTGCATACTCCACACATGAATGCCCCAAGGCTCAAGATCCCACCTGCAGATGACCTAATTCTAGTGAGAACTAGGGGCTGTGTCATCAGCCTTCAGTGTAGTAGAATGCTTGTTTTTATTCAGAGGTGGGAGAATGTGTGCCATCAACGATGAGTGTAAAATATGAAATGCAATAAACTTTCACTTGTCCATATTGCATTTGTTGTGTTTCCTTATCAGTCAATAGTTTATTTCTCCTATGCAAGCTGCATTGCGATGGGGAAGTGTCGTCGGGGTTTTTTCTTTCATTTGAAATAATCGTAAGCTGCATCAAGATGGAGTACTGACAGAATACTTGATTTTCTCCCCATGTAGGCAGCAGTGCTTGTTACTATTAGTGTAGGTGACTTGTTTTTGTAAAGGAGTTTTTTTCATATAAAGGTAAGTACTTCTTTCTTACTGAAAGATGACAGGTGCTGCAAGACCTCATTGAGCCTCACAAAGTAAATCCCAAGTCATAGCATCTATCTCAATGAATATACAGTGCCATATATTTCCACATACTGATTCTTATTTGGATTTTTTATTTGTTACTGATTATGTGTAAATCTATGTTTTTTTGATGTTGATCAATACAATGTGCATATGTTTACATATTGTGGCTATGTTTTTTTTTTCATTTTTAACCACTGTAGTATTAGAAAATGACAGGTTGCCACTTGTGGAATTGGATGGGAAAATTCAAGCTGTTGTGAATGAGAAGAAAGCAGTTGTCAGATTCCCTTTACTCAGCCATAGTTTGAAGTCTTAGTCATTATGGGTATTTCAGACATATGTGTGCTGTATGTATGTCAGGATGTTTTTGTTTCCTGAGTAGTGACTATTGAGTACCTTGTTAAGTTTCTGGTATTGATTATTTTGTGAGGAACTGAAAATGCCATACTGTGCAGTGTTTGGTTGCACAAATAAAAGCAGCCACAGTTGTGGAATCCATTTTTTTGGCTTCCCAAAAGAACCAAAGTATCATTGTGTGTGGATGCAGTTCTGCCGTCGTAAAGCTTTCAAACCGATGCAGTACAGCCACATTTGCTCAGTTCATGTCACCTGCTCCAGCTACGATCGAGGTCTGGAGAAGCTTGTTCAACTGGATTGGATCAATATGAAGCCTAAGCTGAAGCATGATACCATCCCTTCAATATTTGACTATTCTTAAGATTCAAACATGGAATCATCTCATGTCAAGAACCTCCGATTTGAAGAGACACAGAACTGAGGCTTGTTGTGTTTGTTTTCATTTGTACATGTATGTCTTATCTGATTGAATGTGGAATTATGCTAAGTGTGGTACAAAAATGTTTTTTTTCTTTGGGTGTCAAAATGTTTGCTTGTTGTTGTATGAGTAGCTGATGTGATGTTTATGTAATGTGTATGTAACTGTCTGGTTTCCGCAACTGTGTGTGGGAGAATATGAATCCTAGAGTGTCCACTGCCACATTGATTCTCATTATGAATTTTTCAGCATAGTTGAGACAGGTTGGCCAGGATATTCAAAGGAGATGTTCCCTGTGCAACTGAGTTGTGCTGGCACATCCCCGAAATGCACCCCTATGCAATATTTAAAAGGAATAACTTCAGATGCACCGCAGCACAAAGATAATGTATGCTGCACATCGGGAGAGGGGTGGTCACCTGAATACACGGCACATCTCCATATTCAGCTGAGATGTGCAGAGCAGCTGCCCACACATCATGGAGATGTGCTGCGCAAAGATAGGCATGAAAAAAAACATGCCTAAGTCATAGCCACCCACAGGTGGGCTGCTGTATTGTACATCTCAATACAGCAGCTCTTCCCCTGGTGGCTACACCTCACCCTGAACACATGCCAACAAAGGGCAGCCGTCCCTGTAGTCTAGTGTCCCCCTCAGCCCATCTCCAATTATATACTAATATAAATCTCCTTATCCCTGGTAGTTTAGTGGCCTCTATCCCTTCCCTGAATAATGTCAAAATAATAAATTGTCTCTAAAACACCCTGGTAGCCTAGTGGCCCCCTCTCCCTTCCCAAAATCATGTCAAAATACTATGTTGTCCCTGAAACACAATGATAGTCTAGTGATACCCCATCCCTTCCCCTAGTATATATTTGAATCCCATCACCAGACATCCCTTGTGGTCTAACGGACCCCCACCCCCCCATGCATGGAGGAAACCCCACCCCACTTCCCCAGTCCCAGCATGTCCAACAGGTCAGCAGGCAGTTGTAGCAGTGTGCAGGTAGGTTGTGCTGCCCGCTGATCTATCGGACATGCTGGGACTGGAAACTGAATGACAGCTTACTAAGCTCTGCAATACCATTGGTTGACATAATCGACCAATGGTCTTACAATAGTCTGTAAGCATTCATTCATAACTTAGTGCTATTCACAAAGTTGTTACTAACTGCTTACAGTACTCACTGCAAGCCCATTGGTCGATGATGTTGACCAATGGTATAGCAAAGCTTACTGTAAGCTGTCATTCAGTGACAGCACAGTTGGTGGTTCGCCGTGGCAGTGTGCATGTGGGATGTGCTGCCCCCTGGCTGTCATGCCCATGCTAGGACGGGGGAAGCGTGGTGGGGTTTGGCTGCCTCAGAGGGTGTGAGTGGGGTGAGGGGTCCACTGGACTACCAGGGTGATCTCAGGTGTGGATTTTGCTGTGATTGGGGCTTGGAGATGGGTACCACTAGACTACCAGAGAGTTGTGATTGACATCAATACTTCAGACAGAGTTTGGCAAGGGGGGTCACTAGACTACCAGGGAAGGATAATCATATTATATGACAGTGTTGTGGAGTGCGTGCAATTCATAATTAACATTAACATGTCTGCCAGTGCGAATTCACTGCACAATGACTGACCTCACCCCACATTTGCTGTTTGTTGATGTTGGCATGCCATCCTTTACCATATACTCACAGAAATGCAATTGTGACTTACCAGTGATAATATGCTCATGAGATAAAATGTGAAATACCAACAAAACAGTTATTGCGGGATATTTGTGGGGGATGGGAGAATGCAAAGCAACTCTCTTACTGTTTTGAAGAAACTATTGCAGAAAATATTGAATTTCTTTTGCAGGACCTAAGTTAGATTCCTGACTAGCCTCAGCCAGTAAAACACTCTCAAACAAAATAATAGTGCTGCCCCAGGCAGGGGAGTTTCCTGTGCATCATGGGTGCACAGCTATAGAAACAACACCGTCCCAGTAACATTGCTGCTGGTTGCCTGGTGGTGGTGCATTTTTAAAAAAGAAACAGTTAAACCCCAAATCACACATGCCATGCCATTGATTCCAAATGAGGTATTTGTAGATCCCTGCCCATTCTCAAAATCTGTAGATTTGGTGGCAACTTTGTGCAAATTTCCCAGCTGCAGGGCATGCCCTCAGAGCACTCATGGTTCTGGTGTACCAGCTTCCTTGACAACTGATCTCCTTCCTCTCCCCCTCTGCAGATGCAGGTTTTCTGAGGTTGATGGTTCAGCTGTGCACTGGTGGGGCAGCTTGAAGATGCAGGTCTCAGCTGCCTCTCGATTTCGATAAGGCTTTCTGCATCAGCAGTTGTCTGGACCTCTCTGGCTCATCCTCCTTCTCCACAAGACAGATCAGTCTAAGAAGCAGAAGCTACACACCTCACACCAACCTCCAGCCTTCAGAACCGTTGTATGGTGTGTTAGCTAGTGCCTGGCAGGTGCAATAACTGACCATCTCCCAGACTGTCTTCAGGTATAGATGTAGGCATTTTCTTTTCATACCGATGTGCTCAGTCTCTGCTGCCCACAGGCTGGCAGCTGTGGCACAGGTCTCCCTCCTCTTTTCTCAAGGAAGATGACAGTCCCTATCACAACAAAATGTCATCCTGACACATTAACAGACCCACAGTTCAATCTCAGCAGCACACAGGTTGGAAAACCTCAAGTCACTCCCTGATGGCTGGTTGTGGAAGGCCAGGCAGTCTCCCTGGATAGCTCTTGTCAGCAGGGGTAGCCCACTCATGCTATGAGAGCTCACTGCACACTCACTTCTCTCTCAAATTCTGTCTTAAGAGACCCTCTTTATTGCATTTTCTGCCCCTCCCTTATAGTGGTTCAACAGGCCCATCCCTAGAACAGAAGCGTGGGACCAAGAGCTTGATATCAGACTCATAACAAAAGTACCAAAACCTATATTATTAATTAGAAACACCCAGGTGGAATTCACTCCTTTCATAAAGTAGGAAACTCCCTTTCTTTTCTGAGGCATACTTTTATCTCCAACCTTGCTGCTAGCCCACTTTGACATTGCCTCTGCCCATGAGTGGAGCCTCTGTCCTTCCCCAGGGGGTTGGCTGGTTATTTAGAGGGCTATCTGGCACCTTTGGGAGACATTTTTTCCCATGCCTGCATGTTGACAGGTGAGTCTGCAACAGCGGGGCTGATTGCCAACTGCGACCTCCATCAGGGGCCTGTAATATACTCAACAGCAGTACATGGTGGTGGTCTCCTATGAGTTTGAGACCAGGAGGGCTGGATTAGAATCCACATCCCAGTGTCAGTGTTTTTGTAGGACATGCCCAATCTCAACTGAGGGTTACTTGGATGGCCACTTTTAGCAGCTGGAAGGTGAATGTGGAAGTGATTCAGAACTGTGTGCCATTACCCCCACATTGCAATCCTGAGTCAAGTGGGAATCCATCTGTTTCTCACCAGTCAGAGGGAAGAGAGTTTTGGAGATGCCAAGTTAAGAGAAGAGCCTGTCCAGTGGGGATGTCTGCTCTAATGTTCTTTTGGTGGAGTCACCTGCTGTGTCAAGATGTCTTTGGGAAGTTTTGTGGGTGCCTAGTGTTGGGGGAGCCATAAACTGCCTTCTTGAATGTGCATGGTGGACAAATGGACAAATAAGTATAATAAATATATACTGTATATATATATATATATATATATATATATATATATATATAGATATAGATATATTTATTATAGTGTATGATCGCACCACTATAGTTAGGGTTGAGCTGTCAGTCACATACTAAAGTCAAAAGTTTGGGCGTTAATAACTTTGGACCCATTCAATGGATTTGCCTGAACTTTGGTACTTGCATTTGGGGCATGGTAGATCTCTTGATTTGCCAAATTGCATTTCAGTCGGAGTGACAGTCTTTGTGTATGAAAGTGCTGAAAAATGCAAAATTATCCATTTTTGGAGGCACTTTTTGCATTCTTAATGTGGTCCTGCACGGCTGTTGTGTGGAATGCTGCTCTGTGAGATGGCTTGTTTGCAAGAGCATTGGTGGCTGAATGTGCTGCTCTTTGTTTGGTGAAAAAATATTGAGGCATTCAAAAGTTATGGCACTTTTAAGTTCCCATTATAAGTCAATGGGAAAATGAATATGTATATCTTGCGATCAAAGAATGGAGGTTCTGGCCATCTCGTCCCACCTGGCGGTCAAAGAATTTGCAGCCTCACCATTCAAGAATCTTTGTTCCCAAGGAATTTAAAAAATCCTTTGACTGCGAGGTTCTCCATCTTGTTTTCAGTTTTCTGATCGCACAAACACAAATATCTCAGCTCAGGGGTCACTTCTAAAGTAAAACTTCAAGGGGTTTTACTCACGGGACCCCACTCTATTGAGCCATGGCTTTGGTTCCATCCAAATTGGTCTAAAAATAGAGTTTCCAGCTTTTAAATTCTTCGTTCGTGGCTCACTAATGATCTTTGATCGTGAGCCTGCAAATTCTTTGATCACGAGAAACTTTGATGCGATCATGCATCTCAAGCGATGGATGAGATGACCAGATTTTAAATTAACTTTCTTGAGCCCAGAGGTGTCCTGTTAAGTAAAATAAGGGCAGATTTTGCTCAGGGCTTCCTTCTTCCACATCTGAATTAAATAGTGTACTTTTTATTGTCCCTGGTAGTCTAGCGGCCCCCTTCCCATCATAACAATGTACTTAATGATGTATGTTATCCTCAGTCAGGTCATCGCAGAGGATTCCTATTGCTGAGCCTTACCAGATCTAATCTTTTGATTTAAAAACTGCACAGCAGCTCTTGCCAGACTTAATTTTACTTGCAGAAGCTCTTTTGATCAGTAGTGTGCTGTGGCAATTATTTGTGAAACGGTTGCCGCTTTGAGGATTTACAGTATCTGAGAACAGCAGTCCATGTCTCACTCAGCTGAACCCAGCCCACCCCCATCTCGGCATTTGCCTATATAGCTTACCGCTTGTCAGTTTCAGAAACTAACAGGTCACTTTGCCATCTGCTCCTTATATTTATCTGCTACTAGGGGCATCTTGTTCTGTTATGCACTGGAACTCTGCTCTACATTAAAGTGCCATATGTTTCTCCTCTCTCCAGCAGCTAACTCTCTGCTCACAAGTGCAGATTCGCTTCTGTGTCTACACATCATGTCTTGGAATATTCTGCATTCACTTGTTACCTGCCTACTACTCCATTTCATGGCAAATTTTCCCTGCCCCAATGTTCCCATATTTACTCCAAACAGCTATGCCCCAATTATGACTTCTACTTTTCTAATCAACTGATCAGACCCACTGACTACTTTGATCTCACTCCACTACTAATACCCAGATATCGCAATTATCGGCTTGTAAGCTATGTCCTTACACTCAGCCCTAAAGTCACGCCTGTCTTCTTGTGCTTTCGTCACAAGCTATGGTATGCTTTGCTGCTTACTATCCTACTGGCTGGTGATGTGGAATTGAACTCTGGTCCTCTGCGTCTTCAGGCGTGTATCAATGTCTCCTAGGCCACCACTACAGTGCTTTGCATAGCCCACCTTAACATTAGGAGCCTAATGCGAAACCTCTCTGAACTAGAGGCCTGGGTCTCCATACATAATCCAGACATACTGTGCCTCTTGGAGACATGGCTCAAACCTTCCACCCCAAACTCTGTCTGCTCACTAAAATGTTACAATCTGCTCAGACATGACAGAATATCCCCAAAGCGGGGGGGGTGTTACGTTATTCTACAAGACTCATCTCAACGTCTCACTGACTAAGATCTTTCTATCTTCCAAATGTGAATCCCTTCACACACTCCTACTTCTTGGTCCTAAGAAACTACATATAATCACTGCCTACAATCCATCCCTTGGTGGGTTGTCTGCCCTCATAAACTTGCTTGAAGAAGCAGTAAATATAGCAGGGAATAGTGAGCTACTAATCCTTGGTGACATGAATCTAAATTGACTAGGACAAACTCAAAGCTCACTTCTAGAAACAATTCAGAACTATCACCTCCACCAAGTCATAACCATGCCCACAGGATCTCCTGAGAGGAACATCCAGCACACTGTTGGACTAGATACTAACAAATAGGGTTGGCAGAATTATTGATTCAGGCATCCTTCAGACTCTATATCTGATCAGTCCCTGTCTTTTGCATATGGCAATATTCAGGCTCCCAATCTCTGCCACTACAGCTATATCACCTTCGGGAACTATGCCAATTTAGACCAGGCCAAGTTCCTACATGAAGTTTTGTCTATTGACTGGTCTTATCTTTCCCAGGCCCTGGATGCCCAATCAGCTCTGGACTATTTTCTAGATCAATTTATAGCAATCCAAAATAGTTATACACCCCTCGTGACCCGACGTGTTCGAGCAAAACCTACTATTTGGCTGAACAAAAATCTCCTAGCAGCACTATATGCTAAGGATAAGAGCTGGGGACGCTTTAGAAAATCTGGCCTCAATACTGACTTTCAGACCAATAGGGCACAGAGAAGTGCTTGTAAAAAGCAGATCAGGCTAGCTAAAAGCTCTTACTGCAAGAGGCTTTTGCTGGAAGCATCTGGTGACCCCAGGAAATTTTGGGCACACATAAAAACATTCCTAGGATCAAAGAAAACTCACTTGTAGACAACATGGTAATTAATGGTGTCCACTGTAATGACCTCGGACCATTGCTGAAGCATTCAACAGACAATTCTCTGGCGTGTCCAGCTTCACGTCTGCGTTCCTCCTCACAGCCTTCATTTAAACCTACTCCACCATTGCATCCTCATTCCTCCCCTTTTACTTTAAAGTGGTAACTAAATCTGAAGTACTAAACACTGAACCTTATCTCTGACAAAACCAGTGTGGGATCTAATGGCATCTAGCGCAAACTCTTAAAACTGGCAGCACATTCATTGCCCAACCTCTATCTAGAATTTTCACACCTCTCGCTTTGCACTGGAAAAGTCCCATCAATCTGGAAAGTTGCCAAAGTCACCCCAGTCCCAAAGCAAGGTGACAAAGGGTTATATGGCTAACTATTACCAATAGCCTACTATCTATCCTATGCAAAATTTTGGAAACATTAGTCTCTATCCAAGTAACTGAATTTCTGACCAAATATAACCTCCTCTCCCGATTCAGCATGGATTTCAGAAAGGCCATAGCACCACCACTGCCTTGCTGCATCTAGCAAATGATATCCTAACTGCTATGGATAATGGACATCTCACGGGAGCACTCTTTATTGACCTCACTAAGGCTTTTGACCTTGTCAATCACTCTCTTCTACTTAAATGCCTCCAAGCCCTTGGTTCACTTGTAACTCAGTGGCCTGGTTTAATAGCTATCTATTTAACAGAACCCAGCTTGTCAGATTTAATTCATCTGAGTCAAGTGCCTTACCAGTTAACCTAGGTGTCTCTCAGGGGTTGATATTGGGCCCCTTTCTTTTCTCCATTTTATAAATAGCATCTCATCAGCTATCCCAAATTATTCCACAATACTCTATGCCGATGACTTGGTACTGTACTGCTGTGACAAGAACATAGACCACATAATCCAAACTCTCTCATCTGCTTTCACATCTACTCAGTCCTGGCCCTCCCTTCACAAGTTAATCCTTAGTGCCGATAAAACTCAATCCATGCTGTTTGGAACTCCAGCCAAACTAAAACAAAATTATGACTTGTTTAAGGTATCTGGTCAGGGAGGGTTGGTCCTTGAATCAGTATGCTCTTTCAAGTATCTTGGTGTCCTCCTAGATGAAAATCTCAGTTACGACAAGCACATAACAGCTACCTGTAAAGCAGGCAATGCTAAAATTGGGGTAGCCTACAAAACAAGTTTTGTCCTCACACAGTCAGCTAGAGTAGCCATTGCTCGTGGTATACTGCTTCCATAGCTAACTTACGGTGTAGTCACTTACCTCTATGCATCCCATTCGGGATACCACATATAATAGCATCTGCAGGTATACCTCTGCCTCCCCCTTGTCAAAACATCACTGTCAGCTCTATGCTGACCTAAACTGTCTACCCCCTACTTCTGTTCGAGATCTCACTCTTGACTGCCTGACTGATAATATTCTCAGAGTAGATACCCCTGCCTCACTTGCCTCACTGCTTACCCCATTGTCTTCCTCGCATAGTTTTCAATCATCTGATAAAGCCTTGCTGCTACTAACTAGATGCAAATCTAACAAAGGAACCATAGCTTTCTCACACTCGGCAGATAAACTCTGGAACTCACTACCTCTGGATGTCCGTCTAGCTCCTAGTCATGTCAATTTTAAAATCAAATATTCCTCCTTCCTCTTTAGCCAGGTCTCCTGTACTTGCTTCAACCCCCCTGAACATGGCACCCTGCATCTGCTGCCAGTATTTCCCCTGTGGTAACTTTGATCTCCTCACTCCAGACACTTGAGCTCTAAATGGCTAATGTTCAATGCCCTGAAACCGATTCTGTTGTTTGCATGCTGTGTTGTATTTTACTATTTTTTTTCAGCTTGCATATGTACCCTATACTGCCTAGTCTTGATTACCTCTGTATTTTGTCTCTCCCTCAGAAAATATTATGTTTTTCACAGTTGTACCTCTATTTCACCTCAACCTCTCAGGGTGTGTGAAAAATTAGTCCAGTTTCTCTGGCAGGGCCCTTACCTGGCATATTAATGCTAATTACCTGATTATTTAACTTCAAAGACGGTTTTAAAACTACTGTGCAAACCAATGCTACCTCTGTTTTGTAATCTTCTCCTAAACTCTGTACCCTATTTGTTAATGGAAATCCTGATGTTATCTTACTTTGCTTTTGTACCTTTTTCTGTATTTGCCACTGTCTGAAACTTCCCTGTAATTTGCTCTGCAATTCTCCTGGGTTGTGCCTGAAAATAGTCATCCCTATGGCTACTGCACTTACCTGGTAAACAAAAATTAAATAAATAAAATAAAAAATAAATAGTGCCCCCGAATGAGTATCTTATTAATATCTTTCTTTATTATCTGTGGTAGTCTAGTGCCCCCATGTGTCTTTATGCACATTTTGTAATAATTATATCCCTGGTAGTCTAGTGCCCCCCACCACGATCGATAGTTCTTAATAATAATATTAATAATGAATTAATATTCCTATCCCTGGTAGTCTAGCAGTCCCCTCCCATTATAATAAAATTTACTTATTTAGCAATACCTGGTAGTTTAGTGGTCCCCTCCACCCATCCATGACAGCCCAAAGCACCGCCCACCATTCCCTAGCCGGCGACTGGCACAGACCACCTCTCACCTCCATGGCCAGCCACCAACTGTGTGTATTACCAGTGGCAATTGAAAGAGGCGCTTGGAAATTATTGTTCACAAGCGAGCAATTTCTTTGACAGCCAGCATGCAAATTCTTTGATCATGAGATTCTTTGATCGCAATCATGCATCGCGAGCGAGGGACAAGATGGCCAGATACAAAATATATATTTTCTCAGCTCAGGGGTGTCATAGCAAGACAAATGAGGGTGGGTTTTACTCAGGAGGCTTCGTTCTGAGGAACCATGGTGGTGTATTACTGCAATTGTGTAAATTTTGTAAATTACACTAGTTTTTATTCTTTGGTCATGACCATGCAAATTCTTTGATCACGAGCCTACAGATTCTTTGATCGTGAGATTCTTTGATTGCAATTGTGCATCGTGAGGGTAGGATGAGATGGCCAGATTAAAAATCATTTTTCTTTGCCCAGGGGTGTGCTAGGAAGTCAAATGAGGGTGGGTTTTGCTCAGGGGGCTTTGTTTTGTCTAACCATGGCAGTGGTTTACTACAATTCTTTCAATTTTGTAAATTATTAAAGTTTTAATTCTTTGTTTCTGAGCCTGCAAGTTCTTTGATCGCGAGCCTGCAAATTCTTTGATCTTGAGATTCTTTGATTGCCATCTTTGATTGTGAGGACAGGACAAGATGGCGAGATTTTTTATAATGGAATAGATAGGGAAATTTTACCAAACTTTAAGATTTAATAACTCGGAAATGGCTTGCTCTTTTTACTTGATTTTTGGAAGGTGTTTACAGAATGTCCTGTAGATGTGAATTATGGTGTTTACATTTTGGAGAAAATTTTTTTTGGTGGCGATATTGCATGACGCACTTTATGTGTTGCAGACAGTGTTTTGCTTGTGGTGGTGGCTTGAAATTGATAGGATACCTAGCCTTAGTGTCATGGATGTAGTTTCAGTTGTTGGGTGTGTTAAATATCAACAGGTGCAGAACTATGCCAGTCTAATGAATGAAAACTCATACGTTAAAATGTTATATCTCGGACACGGTTTGGTCTTTTCACTTGGAAATTGGAGGTGTTGACAGAATGTCTTGTGGATGAAAATCACAGTGTTTCTGTGTCAGAAAATATATTTTTGGTGCAGATATGGCATGGTGCAGTTTACATTCTGCGGACAGTGTTTTGCTTGTGGTGGTGGCTTGAAATAGATAGGATACCTAGCCTTAGTGTCATGGATGTAGTTTTCAGTTGTTGTGTGTGTTAGATGTCAACAGGTGCAGAACTGTGCCACTCGACGAATGAAAATTACACATTTTGATATGTCATATCTTGGACATGGTTTGGACTATTTACTTAAATTTGGAGGTGCTGACGGCATGTTCTGTAGATGTTAATAGAGGTATTTAAATGTTGGTCCATATATTATATACGGACATATTGTGTGGTGCAGTTACCATATGTGACAGCGTTTCTATTGTTGTACTAGATTAACATTTGTTTGGTGGCTGGCCTTGCTGTTGTGAATGTATTTTTAGTCATTGGGTGTGTAATGTGGCCTGACACTTATAAGTTGGTGGGAGCATGGGCCCAACTCCCACTAACTTGCACAACTTTCTACTTTTCTGTTCTTTCTTAAAATGTAAGGAAATTCTATGCAAAAACTTAGTTAATGGGTCCAAAGTTATTAACACCAAACTTTTGACTTTAGTATGTAAGTGATCGCTGAACTCTAACTATAGTGGCGCAACTGCACCACTATAATATGTATATATATATATATATATATAGATATATATATATATATATTATATATATATATATATATATATATTCTATGCAAAAAACTTTGTTAATGCATCATTTAGGATTCTTCTACAGTGAAAAAGTGAGGAAATCAATTTTAGGGTTCCCACCCTTGCACCCCACCCTTCCCCACCAACAGGCATCAGGGTGTGCATTGGGGTTCTTGGCCTAACTCTTTATATATATATATATATATATATATATAAAACAACCCTTTGACTCATCTTGGCTGCTCTGGGGCCCTCAGGGTGATTCCAAACACACCTCTGAGGGGCTGGCCTAGATTCTGCAGTGACAGCTCGTGTGGCGCAGTGACTCCACCTGGATAATGGCAAGGAAATCCTGTGGATACAGAACAAGTTACCACCCCAGGAAATAATACACTGCTACAACAATGTGTTCTCCACACAAATTACAGTTTCCACACTATGGCCCCACACCCCCAGCAGCACTCTTCAATAAAACAGGGACAGTGAATGAAATGCAAACAGTAACCTTATTTATTGTAGAGGAAACAAGAAGGAGAATATCAAACACAGTTTACTCTAGGTACAATACCTTCCCACTATCAACCCTTCTCACCACCCTGGGTGCACCCAGATTGTCCCAGTGCGGTGGTGCAGGCCTGGGGTCTTTCGTCGGGACCCAGTTAAACACAACACATGTTGAATTGATTATCTTATACTGGCAAACTTGAGTGTCTCTTAATAGAGGTGAAATGATTTACCCCAGAATCCTATCTGACTAGCTAACTAAAAGGTTCCCTTAGCCACAGCTCAGGATGCTCAAAGGTTGCAGTCCACTCTGAGGGTTCACAGCCAGTTGCGTTGCATAGTACCATGGCAGTTTTGGCGTGGGTGGTGCACCACTGGTGGGAAAATAAACTTGATGGTTCCAGGGATGATGAGCTTTGCCTGCCTGGCCTTGCCAGCTTTGCCTATGGGCCTTTGTATACAGGATTCACACAGGCAGGCCTGTTTCATCCTTCAACCCAGTGCGTTGATGTCTTCAGTCCAGGAAACCAAGTTTGCTTATGTTCCCCAAACCCCTTCCAAAACATGCAGAACCACCATCAGGACCAATGCAGGGCAGTAGTGCTTCCATAGTCTCAAAATCTACAGCCCATCACCTTGAGGATACTTTCACAGCATGTCGGGTCCTGTTGCAGCAGCTTGGATCAACACTTTCAGACTCTCCCCTGGCTGAAATGTCCACTTCATTTAATGATTTCTGTGCTGTGGGGAATGGGGATTATTTTCAAATTCCACAACCCATCTCTTATTTTCTCAACTAAATGGAAGTCCAAACTAGCTGGGCTGCTATAAACTCTGCTTTTCTCTATCCTGTTTAAGTCTCAGAAGCAGCTACTTTTCCTCCTGTACTCAGCTTGAGAGATGGATGGATTTAGTCAGGGTTTGCACAGCCAGTTAGACTGTATTCATGAGAGCAGTCTCTCCTTTCACATCCATCCTGCAGTCCCTCTTGATCTCCAACCCCTTTTTGGTGCCAAAAAACAGCTTTATATTTCCCCTGAGCATCCTCTCTGTTATTGGCTGCAACTGCACAGGTAATCTCGAGGCTGTCTTTGGATATTTTCCCAGCAGCAACCATTTTGTAGTTATTTAGAGAGCTGCCCTTTTGTCTTCCTGGCAGGCTCCCTGAAGGCAGGCCCCAGATTATTTAACTTAACCCTAACACCACACAGCCATTTGGAGGATGCCTGGCAGAGGGTTGGAGGGCTATAGCCTTACCAGGTAAGCCTGAATATGGGCTTACACACTCCCCTGGCTGAATGCTTGGCACCTGACAAGCTACTCTATTAACCAACATTTTAACATGCACTTTTCTAACTGCACTGATTCCTAACTAATATCAACAATAATCACATATTTATCACATTTGGCATCCCATCAGTGATATCTGTTCAAACAAACACAGGTCATCTACTGTATATACAAGTAACTACAGCTATGCAATACACCTTTCCACTATATCCATTGGGCAACACTGTGGTGGATAAAGAACAGAAACCACAGACTTGTGAATAACATGGAGGGGAAGGTCAGAGGAGACACCCAGGATATCATACATAAGTTTGACAATGGGCCTGGGCTGTCATGCCATCTTCCTAGGCAAAGCTGTGTCAGGTGTGAGAATCTCCCCAGGCATAACAGGCAACCCCACCTGGCTAGGTTCTACAGTCCACCTTGGAGCCTGGTCAGGTACAGCTACACTACTTTGATCTTGCTCCGGGGCAGGCACAAGAGCAGGGCAAGAGGTGGCCGATGCATCAACCACAGGTTCGGGGGGGGCGTAATCATTGTCATTGTCCATATCAATGTCCACATTGGGCTCTTGCATAAGGCTCACAGGCCCCTTCTCAGGAATGAAAAGCATGGCATTTGGATTCAAGAAGAAGTGAGAGTCTGGAGGGTTGGTGCTGGTGAATGGAGGTGAGTTTTGACAGTACCATTCCCATGAAGACTGGGGTAACTCAGAATTTGGCTCATAAGGACAAAGTTCAAACTCCCCCACTTCCTCATTTTCTTCAGAAGAACTACTGGCATGCTGCCCAGGAGGCTCAGTTGGACCAGAGTTCAGGTTCAATGTGATCCTCACGAGGGGCATATCTACAGCAGAATCACCTTTGTGAGTCCTCTCAGAAAGCACAGTTGGACCAGTATTCAGGTTCAATGTGTTTTTTTTGAGAGGCATGGATGGGCTTGGGCTTTGTCGTTGATTCTGAGCAGCCTGATTATGTGTCATGGGCTGTCTTGCAACTGGATATTTAGGACCAGGACCAGGGACAGGGGCAAGCATAATCTCACCGAAGGGAGTAGGTGGTTTCGTGGACAGTCTTTCCTAGACCCCAACCTTGCTCTTGTTTGATTCGGCACACTGGCAATCCTGGCAACTTCTCAACCACAGTGTAAATTTCTGGGACCCATCAATCTTGAAGCTTGAGTTTGCCTTGCAACCCCAAGTTTTAAAGCAGAACATGATCCCCCGCTTGCATCTCTTGATTACAAACTCTGTGGTAATACCTCTGCTTGTTCCTCCACTTACTGTGAGCTGCTGCTTCAGATGCCAGCGGGTATGCATTTTTAAGTTGCTGTCTTAACTGATGTGTATACTCCAGGTAGGTTCAATGGGACGTGACATCAGCAGACACACCAAAACAAATATCAATGGGCAGCCAGGCTTCATGACCAAATGTGAGGTAGAAAGGAGAGCGTTGGGTGGCATCATGCTTGGTGTAATTGTATGCATGCACCAGATAGCTTACTTTCTGACTCCAGTTTGCTTTGTCGGCTGGGCCCAGGGTACCCAACATGTTCAACAGAGTTAGGTTGAAGCGCTCGGGTTGAGGGTCTCCCTGGTGGTGGTATGGTGTGGTGTGAGATTTCTTTATACCATATGTGGCCAAGAACTCTTTCACCAGTCAACTTTGAAAATCTCGGCCTTGATCAGAGTGAACTCTCTTTGAGATGCCATAGTGCTGTACAAACTGCTGCAACACTTTGACCAGAGTGCTAGCCTTTTGATCTTTGGTGTGAAATGCTTAGGCATACCAGGTATAGTGATCAGTAACAACTAGAATATTAGCTGTGTTTTGCTGTCAGGCTTGAGAGACAAAAAATCCATGCAGACTAGGTCAAGGGGCCCACTGGTGCAAATGTTGACCAGATGGGCAGCTCGCTTTGGCAGAGTTTTCCTCTGTATGCACCATAGGCAATGTTTACAGTGTTTTTCTACATCAGTCTTTATGCTGGATCAGTAAAACCATGCTCTACACAGATCTAAGATACGTTCATAACCCAGGTGACCCATGTCATTGTGCAGGGACTTTAGGACTATATCATTGTACCCCTGTGGCAGTACCAGCTGAAACTTGGAATGTCCAGGGTTGTCTGTGTCATGTAACAGTCCATCTATTAGAACTAGCTTCCCCATTCTCTCAACATACGTTTGGTGACAGGGTGACAGCTGCACACTTTGTCAGATGAATGTCTCTTTTCCAGGGCCCAGATTAGGTCTTGGATATCGGAGTCATCTCTCTGTTCCTGCTGTAGTTCAGGCTTACTTTATTGGGGCAGTGAAAACATGTCCAGCCCAGTGAAATTCAGATATGCTAGTGGAATAGTTTCCGGAGAGGGCCCCAGCATATCTGTGGATCTGGTAGGGTTAACAACTGGATCATCAGCAGGTAAGACAAACTTGTAACACAACACTTGAACCACAGCACTCTCAATTTGAACGGGGGTAGTCAGAGGCATCACCATACGGGAGCCTTGACAAAGCCTCAGCATCTATGTTAGTTTGCCCACTTCAATACTCAAGGCTGAAATTGTAGGTGGAGAGAGCAGAGAGCCAACGGTGCCCTGCAGCATCCAGTTTAGCAGTTGTGGTGACATAAGTCAGGGGGGGTTTGTCTGTGCTGACTGTAAAAGGAACCCCCATACAGGTATTCATGGAACTTGTCAATCGTGGCCCACTTTAATGCCACAAATTCCAGTTTATGCACTGAGTAGTTTCTTTCAGAAAATGTCAAACTATGGCCTGCAAATGCCACTGGCCTATGCCTTTTGGGATACTACTGATACAGAACAGCTCCCAAGCCATTTAGACTGGCATCAGTGTGGAGAATATAAGGTTTGTTAGAGTCAGCAAATGGCAAAACAGGGCATCACTTAATCTCCAAATTATCTGCCGGAAAGCAGCTTCGCATTCAGGAGTCCGCCATTCTCCAAAATGTTCACCAACTCACAAGTACTCATTTGCTGGGCTTGTCCTGGACTCTGGGGCTCTCTTCTTCTGGTTAGTTGAGGGATAACCTTGCATCAGATCATTAAGTGGGCATACCACCATTGAGTAGTCCTTCATGAAGCAACGGTAGTAGCCACAGAACCCCAAAAAGGACTGAAGAGCTCTTAAGTTGGTGAGCCTAGGCCAGGTGGCGAGGGTCTCCACTTTAGCTGGATCAGTTTGCACTCCCTCTGCTGAGACAATGTACCCAACATACTTGACCTCTAACTGGCAGAACTGGCACTTGTCAATTGATACCTTTAGGCCAAACTCTTCCAGTCGATCCAGAACCTTCATTAACTGGGTCTCGTGTTCTTCCAGAGCATGACCAAATATGATCAAGTCATCTGGATAGACAATAACTTTGAGCAAGTTCATAACCCCCACATCCTTCTCCAACAAGTACTGGAAAGTGGCCAGTGCTCCGGATATTCCCTGTGGCATACGCACAAACTGGTAGAACCACAACGGGAAGATAAAAACAGTTTTGTCTTTGTCCTCATCTGCCATGGGGATTTGATAATAGCTGCTCTGGAGATCCAACACAGAGAGCCACTGGCTCCTGGACAGGCTTGCCAAGGCATCTTCAACCAGGGGCATGTTGTACTGGTCTGGGATGGTCTTCTTGTTTAGCATACAATAGTCTATGCACATCCTCACAGCTCCACTCTTCTTCCGGGCCACTACAATGGGGTGGCGTAAGGGCTCTAGGACTTGGTTTTATTGCCGGAATCCAATAACTCCTGCAGGTGTTGCCTACATCCTCAGTGTCACCCAGGTCCAACCTCCAAGATCTCTTGGAAAGGCCGCTCATCCTTCAGATGAATCTGATGCTCTTTGCCTTCCACACACTCCATGTCCCACTCATGCAATGAGAAGACTTTTTGCCGCTTGTCCATTTTTTGACTTAGGCTCCAACAGTAACTGGCGGGTATAGGAGAATCACCAAACTCAAACAGATTTAGATATGTCTCTTCTTCAGTGGCTACCATCGGGTTCACTGCAATTACACTTTAGATACTTGCCAACAGTTGACCCTTTTGGATGACTCTGGATTTCCTTGATTCATTTCGGACCCTCACCGTAACATGCCTGGCCCAGGATGTATCTGGAGAAGGCAGCATTCATCTTTGCACCAACAGCCCCTCGGGTAAGTTGTCAGGTGGTGAAGCGTCGATGAAGAAGACATGTCCTTTAGGTGGCTGAGCAAACTGTGCAATTCCCAAAATCTCGGCACTGAATTTGGAGGCAGAATCAATTATTTTCCATCCACTCAGCACACTACACCAACACTGTCTTCCACAGTTGTCTTTGCATTTGCCACAGTCATGCCACTTTTGTTTACCACAGCTTTTACCAGAGGGTTCACTAGCTCATTAGTCCCACCTCTTTCGGTACACATTTTCACCAGCCTCCTGAACATATCAGCATTTGTCCCAATTAATACTGGTGTGTCGATCATCCCTTGTGGCTCCGGGCATATCAAAACCAAAGTATCAGTGGTGGGGTGCTCTTCAGGACCCTTCAAGATGAAAGCCATTCACACCAGGCAATAACCATCATGGGGTAATTTGAACTACCTATCCCCCACAGTGACAAACCAGACAGGGGCAGGAGGGGCAAATGATGCAAATGTATGTTGTAGAAAGTCTGATGAATGATGGTGACCTGTGACTCACTATCCAGTAGAGCAAAACAAGGCACTCCCACCAGCAAAATTTCTGTATCAGCCCAGGGGCCAATCAGGCTTGGTGGCACCTGGCTAGTGGGGGGGAATTTGGGAGTCGGTCCACTTGGTGGAGCAATGCAATGGCTGGAGCCCAGGTAGCTCCATTACTAGTCTCCACTGGTGTTTCCATGGTCCATTTGCCATTGTTTTCAGCCACTAACTGAGGATTTTCACCATCAAGGCAACCACATTGAGTATGACCATCTTGTTTAGATTTGAAATAAAACCAATCCTCTCGAGGCCTGAGGGGTATTCGAGGTCTAGGGCCAGAGGGCAGAATATTGAGCAGTCTGTCACCTAGGCTCGGACACAATAACACTTTGCAAGGGCCAGGACTCCCATGCCAGCTGCAAAGTCTTCACAAAGTCTTTTATTTCTTGGAACTCTGCCATAGAAGGGGTGCACACAATCTCTTAACTCTTTCAGCATATTCCCTGACTCCAAGGACCAAGGTCATTCTGCAGAGTTTGTGGTTGCAGGGCAGCAATGGTAGCTGTGGACGTCTGCAGTGAGTTGACAACATCTCCCTGAGCTTCCTCCTCCTTCACCTCATCCAACAACTGCTTGAAAGAAGGGGTTGTTTCTGGTCCTTAATCAGAAGGAGATTAGAGTCAATTTGGAGTGCACAGCCCCCTAAAGATCTGGTCCAGTCTCTTCTTAGCTACTTGCTCTGGGAACTCGCCATCATCCTCTGCAAACATGCACACCACGGCCTCCACCTTGTGATGTACTGCAACAACTTTTCACCATACTGCTGCATGGTGCCCCACAATTGAAACAGGATGGCCTCTCTCTTCTCAACAACACAAAGGTGCTTTTTCAAAATAGCACATGGTCATCTGCAGTAGAGTTAGGCTGGCTGGCCCATAGGGACTGAATCACATCCAAAGCCATGCCTTTTAAGATTTCAACAACCCTCTTGCATTTTTCTTCATCTGAACACCTCCAGACTTGGACCATTTGGGCAGCCTGACTTATCCAGGACTCAAGTCATCTTCCCCAGCTAGCATGGGGATTGCCCTTGAGAAGATATGCAGTCATTTGTACTGCTCGTATGGTGCCACTACATAGGGGGTCACTCCTCTGAGCAGTACTATATAGGAGGGCCCCCCTCCTGGGAACATAGCCTGAAGGACTTTCAAGGACTTCCCATCACTAGTGAGCAGTGAGTCCAGTTAACTTTAAAGCTTCCTGGGTCATGGAAGGGGAGGTTCTTGGGGGGTGGACTACCAGGAGGTGGACTAGCCTGGATCCCTCTTTTCAGTACCACCCATGTCTCCTGAAACCCTTCCAGTGTCACAGTAGGGGGTAGATCAACAGCACCTAGATCCTTGTCTGTCTCTATTATTAACTCCCTAAGCCCAGTGCTGGCATCCTTGGCCACCCTTTGAATTTTCATTCTCTCCACACTCTGTCAAGGCTCCATCAAATACTTCAATAAAAGTATTTTGTCCATCCCCCAGTCACATTCTTTAATAGCAGCATCCTCTGGGGTAAAGGCCTAAAATGCACACCAGTCCTCTACTTTCTGGTATGCAATTTCATTTATCCCAACCTGGGGGTACCAACATTTGCAAACTGCAATTTCAGGGATAACCTCTAGAAGGCAGCAAATCCCAGCAGTACCTCCACTTGTAACCGTGCTTTGACTCACCTTGGATGCTCAGAGGCCATCAGGGTAGTTCTGAACTCACTTCTGAGGGGCTGGCCTGGATTCTGTAGTGACAGCTCATGTGGTGTGGTGCCTCCCCTGGGGCAATGGCAAGGGAATCCTGTTGATAAAGAACAGGTTACCACCCCCAGGAAATAGTTCCCTGCCCAACAATATATTTCCCCACGCAATTGACAGTTTCCACACTATGGCTTCCACACCCCCAGTAGCACTCTTCAATAACACAGGGACAGTGAATGAAATGCAAACAGTAACCTTATTTACTGGGAGGGAACAAGTAGGAGAATAGCAAACACAATTCACTCTAGGCACAATACCTTCCCCACTATCAACTCTTCTCACCACCCACTGGTGCATCCAGATTGTCCCAGTGCGGTGGTGCAGGCCTAGGGTCTTTGTCAGGGCCCAGTTAAACACTAACACACATTGAATTGATTATGTTTTACTGGCAGACTTGAGTGTCTCTTAATAGAGGTGGAATGATTTACCTCCAGAATCCTATCTGACTAGCTAACTAAAAGACTCCCCATAGCCACAGCTCAGGGTACTCACAGTTTGCAGTCCACTCTGGTGGTTCACGGCCAGTTGTGTTGCACGGTACCATGGCAGTTTTGACATAGGAGGTGCACCACTGGTGGGAAAAATAAACTTGATGGTTCCAGGGATAATGAGCTTCACCTGCCTGGCCTTGCCAGCTTTGCCTACGGGCCTTTGTATACAGGCTTAACACAGGCAGACCTGTTTTGTCCTTCAACCTGTTGTGCCAATGTCTTTAGTCCAGGGAACCAAGTTTGCTTATGTTCCCCAAACCCTTTCAAAGCATGCAGGACCATCCTCAGGACCAACACAGGGCAGTAGTGCTTTCACAGTCTCAAAATCTACAGCCCCTCACCTTGAGGATACTTTCACAGCATGTTGGGTCCTGTTGCAGCAGCTTGAATCAACACTTGCAGACTCTCCCTGGCTGAAATGCCACTTCATTTGATGATTTATGCACTGTGGGAGCAGGGATTATTTTCAAAGTCCAAACCCATCTCTATTTTCTCAATTAAACTGAAGTTCAAACTAGCTGGGCTACTATAAACTTTCCTTTCTCTACCATGTTTCAGTCTTACAAGCTAGCTACTTTCCTCCTGCACTCAGCTTGGCAGATGGAGGTAGGCAGGTTTGCACATTCAGTTAGACTGTATTCATGAGAGCAGTTTCTCCTCCACATCCACCCTGCAGTCCCTCTTGACCTCCAACCTTTTCTGCACCAAAAACAGCCTTATATTTCCTGAACAGCCTCTTTATTATTGGCTGCAACTCCCCAGGTGATCTCCAGGCTGCCTCTGGGTATTTTTCTCAGCAGCAACCAGTTTGTAGTTCTTTAGGGAGCTGTCCTTTTGTCTTTAGTGGCAGGCTCCCTGAAGTCAGGCCCCAGATTATTTAATTTAACCTGTTAACACCACAGCCATTCGGAGGACACCTGGCAGAGGGTCAGAGGGCGTAGGCTCTACCAGATAAGCCTGAATTGGGGCCTTACTTACATATGATATAGATATAGATATAGATATAGATATAGATATAGATATAGATTTAGATATAGATATTATAGTGGCCATGTAGTGTCACTATAGTTAGGGTTGAGGAGCCATTTACATGTTAAACCCAAACGTTTGCACCTTAATAACATTAGCAACTGTTTGGCAGTGCCTAAATTTAGAAAAACATGATCAAGACCATACACCTTGGGATTTGCCTAGTTTTGAACCAGTCACCTATACAGCTGCGGAGTTATTAAGCATGATCTGTACGTGTTTACACTTTTCTGGAATTTACGGTTACGCTTACAGGTGCACGGGTTGTGCGACCGTCCAAACTCTTCAGGGAACATGCAGCCGGGGTCCCCAATGTGCCTTTTGAAGATTTTGTGAAAAAATATAAAATGGTTCAAAAGTTATCGAAAAAACAAGTTCCCATTATAAGTCAATGGGAAAAGTTAACCAAAAATTTGAGTGTCGTAAATGCAGTTTTTACTTTCACAAATGGCCCTTTTACTGTCGCAAATCCACCATTTTGTTTCCAGTTAGTGATCAGAAAAATGCTTGGCATTTAAAATTGGGACCCTCTAGCAACCTAATTATTTTTGTATTCAACTAGTTGGACCCTGAGGATGCTAGCATTGTCTATATTTTGGTGGTAAAACACCCCAGAAATATGTTTTCAAATTTCTGGAAAAGTACTTTTACCAAAGTACTGTTGCGCTTTGCAACTGTGTCGAATGAATTTGTGAAAGCTTTCGCAAAACTTGACAGTACTTTTCTAGGGTGGAAAATGACAGCAATTCTTTGGCACCTTGCTGCAAAAGATCAATTTGGTGTTTTGGCCTGAAATTTGGAAAGAACACAGCCGACATCTCACAGATGTGGCTTTCAGTATTTTGTTGAAAAATATTACATGACGGCAATGATACGGCACTCCAAAGTTGACACTTTTCCCATGGGATAACATTATGGCATCTGACGATTACAGGAATCCTTTGGCACCTGCTGCAAAATAACAGTTTGGTCTTTTGGGCTGAAATTTGAGGGAACACAGGCAACATCCAACAGATGTGCCTTTTGTGATTGGTGAAAAAATATTAATGGAGCCAAAGTTATGGCACTCGAACATCTCTTTTTCCCATAGAGGATAACATTACGGCTTCGCGTGCCTTTTCAGGGCCCATATCTCGGAAAAGTAGATAATGGACTTATCATTGAAAACACTTAGCCCCTAACACAGGCTAAGTACAAACTAGCCAGGAAAGTCATAAATCATATGACTTTTAAATTTATTTCTACGTCAGACGGTTCCTGAGATATAAGCAATTTAGTATTCCAACTCCTCATTTTCTGTCCGAGAACCATTATTATACATAGATTCTATGTACTCTCTGTCTTTCTTTATGCAGTTCTTGGGAAAACCAGCCTGTGCGCTTACATTACTGTTACCGTTACCATTTCGACATGGTTCCGTTCGATTCCTTACCGTTCACGTCCTAGCCACCATGTGCATTACCCTTTCCGCTTTCAGTTGCACTTGCTTTTGCGTTGTTTTTAACATTTCTGTCTACACTACTGTTTCTCTTTCTGTTTTGCTTTGTGTCACCATGTGCATTACTATTTGCGTTTGTGGGCACAATGTTACTATGTGGCAAGACATCATGTGGCGGGAGCGCAGGGTCCTTTCCCGCCTTTTCCCCTTTTCCCGCCACCACATTACATTCACTATTTCTCATTATCATTCTCAAAAAGAAGGGAGATTAGAGGCAAAAGCTCCATTTAATGCATTAATTAGGGTTGTTCCACACTGACAAAAGCGAGGAAATTTGGTGTTAATGTTGAAAGCCCCCCTTGGCCCCCCTCCCTGCCCACACCTCAACTGGCATCGGGTGCCCATTAGGGTTGTCAGTCCTAACTCTCACCCCATTATCCTACACCTCTGCTTCTTTACACATCTGATGGGGTGAGATTAATGGCCCGACAACCCTAATCGCAATGCCAGTTGAGGAGCAAGCAGGAAGGGACAGAGAGACCTTCAACCTAACACTGATATATATATATATATATATATATGAGACAAAAAACTCTGTTTACATGCATCAGTTAGGGTTGTTCCACAGTGACAAAGTGAGGAAATTCGATGCTAGGGTTTGAAACCCATGGGACCCCTCAGTCCACCCCAACTGGCATCAGAGTGCACATTGGGGTTGTCAGCCCTAACTGTCACCCCATCACATGTGTAAAGAAGCTGAGGAATAGAAGAATGGGGTGAGAGTTAGGACCGACGACCCCAATGCGCACCCCATGCTGGTTCGGGGAGTGGGCTGGAGGGGTCGAAGTCGGGTTTCAACCCTAACACCGAATTTTCTCACTTTTGTCACTGTGGAACAAACAACCCTAACTGATGCATTAAATAGAGTTTTTTGCCTCTAATTTCCCTTTTTTTTGAGAATGATGATGAGAAATAGTGAAAGTAATGCAGCAGCGGGAGCACGGGGCCACGTGATGCGCCGGAGGGACACAGTACCACAATTGCAAAGGCAAATGGTAATGGTAACAGCAACAAAAGCAGCAAAGGAAACAGAACACAAAAGGAAACACAAGCGCATATGGAAACGCAAACCATAATGCACATGGGCACAGTAACACAATTGCAAATGCACATGGTAACAGTAACAGCAACGAAGATGCAAAATGAAAGAGAAATGGTAAAACAAATGAAAGGGCAGCCATAAATGCAAATGGCATTGCACACAGGGACGAAACTGAAATGCAAACACAAACAGTAGAGGAAACACAAATGGTAACAGTAGCATGAAACCAAGCAAGAATAAAGGGTAACGGACGCGGTGGCGCACATGGGAACAGAAACACTAATGGGTACGTAAAAGCAAGTGGAAACAGTAACTGTAACATTAACAGAAGCGCATACTCTGTTTTTCCCCCAACAGCTGCATAGAGAAACACAGTGTGCACAAAGAATGTATGCATAACAATGGGCCTAGGAGCAGAAAATAAGCTGCTGGAATACTAAATTGCTTATATCTCAGGAACCATATGACGTAGAAATAAAATTTAAATGTCACATGAATCATGCACATTTTTGCTATGTTTTTGTATTTGCATAGCCATAGGCTACACATACTAGAAATGAAAATTCCGTATCTTGCACCGTTTTCAAGATACAAGCCCTGAAAGGCGCGGTGTACACTACCATGTTAGTCTATGGGAAAAAACTTCAACTTCTGAATACTGTAACTTGGCAAACATGCAATATTTTTTCACCAAATCACTGAAAGGCACATCTGGGAGATGCTGGCTGCCTTCCCTCCAAATTTCAGCCCAAAAGACCAAACGGTTCTTTTGCAGCAGGGTGACAAAGAACTCCTGTCATTTTGGCTATAGTCTGGAAAAATACTGTCGAACTTTGTGAAAGCTTTCGCAAATTCATTTGACAGTTTCAAAGTGTGAAAGTACTGAAAGTACTTTTTCAGAAATTTAAAAAACATGTTTTTGGGACGTTTTATCCCAAAATAAAGACATGCCTAGCATCCTCAGGGTCCAACTAGGTGAATGCAAAAAGAATTAGGTTGCTAGAGGGTCCCAAATTTAAATGCCAAGCATTTTTCTGATCACCAACTGAAAACAAGATGGCAGATTTGCAAAAGTAAAAGGGCCATTTGCGAAAGCAAAAACTGCATTTGCGACACTTTCAAACTTTTTGTTAACTTTTCCAATTGACTTATAATGGGAACTTGCTTTTTGAATAACTTTTGAACCGTTCAACATTTTTTCACAAAATCTTTGAAAGGCACACCGGGCACTGCGGACGCACATTCCCTGAAGTTTTCAGACCCCTCACGCAAACCGTGCGACCTGTAGGCATGAGCAAAGAATTCACCCGAAAGTGTAAACGCGTGCGTAGATCACGCTTAATCACTCCACAGCCATATATCTGACCAGTACGAAAGTTGGCAGATTCCAAGATGTATGATTCTTGATCATGAAATTCCAAATTTCAGGCACATCCATTGAACAGTGGCAAAGTTATTAAGGTGCAAAATTTGACACTTTAACCTTAAAAGGATTCCTCAATCCTAACTGTGGTAGCACTACCATGCTACCATAATATATGTGTGTATATATATATATATATTTATGAAATAGGGGTGGAGATAAACAGAGTGTGTTAAATCTGTTTATCTGAGTAATTGTGTACATAAATTTCATTTATGTATACAGTGCTTATGTCATTAGTCATTTTTCCACACAGTGCTTATGTCATCAGCCATTTATCTATACAGTTCTTATGTCTTTTAGAATGTTCAGTCTCAGTAGCAGTAATAACCATATTCAAATCGAATAACTTTAAAACAAAAATGATAGCATGGTACTATGAGCACAAAGTTTATTCAGCATAGACATATCTACAAAATGAGTGGTTGCTTCATTTATAGACACTTTTATTTTTTCAGAATTAGCCAAAATTAGCAGAAAATTCAATTTTTGTGCACTTTTTCATCAAACAAATGCAAATAACTTAAAAATAAAATATGATAGTATGGTACTTTTAGCACAAAAGTTGTTCAGCATAAAAAGATCTACAAAACAAACATTTGTCAATGCTGAATGTTTGCTTGCTGGCATTGGCATTGGTAGTGTAGAAGTTACAGAGCTGCATAATAGGAATGGCAGTGAAGTCTTGAACTGAAGCCAACCCCACCACAACCCTACAGAGAGTGACAGGCATTGGGGTGTGCCTTTGGGTCATTAGGCATAACGACCATGCCATTTCACTACACCCTACCCTGCAGACACTGACAAGTGTTACGGTGTGCCTTGGGGTCTTTGGCCCTTATGCACACCCCATTCCATCAGGAAATACGGTGAGATGGGTGCGGTATAGGAGAATGGGGTGAAGTTTGGACCCGAAGAGTCTGAGGCACACCTTGATGCCTCTCACTGGCTGCAGGGTGTGGGTGGGGGTGGAATGGTATGAGCATGACAGGCAAGAATCCCAAGTCACACCCCGATGCCTGTCATTCTCTACAGGGTGGGGCGTTATGGTCAGAAACACTAACGTCTCAGGCATTCGTTGGTATTTTCACTCCAAATTTTCAACATGTTTTTTTTGTGACCCCCACCTCATGAACAGTGGCAATATCAGTTTGTTAGCCGAAAACTGCTTTTGCACAGTGACTATGGCATTTGGCACCACAGGTGCAAAAACACATTCTGAACAGGATGTGAAAAATGACAGCGGTACTGTTCATGGGAGGTGCAAACAATGGCAATGTTGAAAATCTGCTGTGAAAATCTTAAAAAAATGGTGAAGTCATGAGCGTGTGTAGAAACTGTGCAACGCACACCCGTAATGTAACTAGTTTGGGGATTTTTTTATAGCAGATTGTTAACACAAGCATTTTGGGACCTCCGATCGTCAACAGTGTCAATGTGATTTTCTTTATCTGTCCCAAACAATGATTTCCCACAGCGACCACTCATTTCTGTGCTGAATGTGTGAAAACACATTTTGGCCATGTTGTGGAAAATGACAGCTGTACTGTTCATAAGGAGGTGTGGAAAAATGCCACTGGTGAAAATCTGGACTGAAAATATTACAAATTCATGAACTTATGAGGGTGCGTGGAAACTGCGCAATGCTCACTCATAACACAGTCATTTTATGGAGTTTTGTCACCAAATTTTCAACATAGCCATTTAAGACCTCTGCTCATGACCAGTGTCACTGTGATTTTCTTAATCTGTCCCAAACATTGTTTTCACACACCGACTGTACCATTATGCGCTACATAATGCGGAAACATATTTTGGGTGAGATGTGAAAAATGGTAGCTGTACTGCTCGTAAGAAGGTGCGGTAAAATGGCACTGTTGAAAATCTGGTGTGCAAATATTACAACTTTGCAAACTTGCCAGCGTGCGAAGAAACTGCACAACGTGCGCTCCTAAAACAGTCATTCTTTGGGAATTTTTTCACCAAATTTTTGACATAGCCATTTTAACACCTCTGCTCATGACCAGTGTCACTGTGACTTTCTTAATGTGTCCCATACATTGATTTCACACACCGACTGCACCATTGTGCGCTACATGAGGCAGAAGCACATTGTGGGTAGAATGTGAAAATGACAACTGTACTGCTCATAAGGAAGTGTCAGAAATGGCAATGTTTAAAATCTGGAGGAAAAATATTGAAAATTTGCCAACTTATGAGCATGTGTAGGAACTGCATAATGCACACCAGAAACAGTCGAGTTTTAGATTTCACCAAATTTCAAAATAGGCTTTTGAGAGCCCACCTTATGAACCTGGCAGTTTCATTTCATTAATCATTCTGGAAAGGTGATTTCACGCAGTGGCTGCGAAATCACCCTTTGGGCTTGAGTAACGCCATGACAGTGCAATAATTCATGAGGAGGGTCCAAAAACCCCATGTTGAAAATTTGGTGCAAAAATTCCAAAAAATGCCTGAGATATGCAACAAAGTTGAAAAACCCTATCTATCCCATTATACTGCTTACCGGCATTTCCTCAGTTCACGGTCGGCTTTGAAGAGTGCAGACGTGTTCCGGTCCATCAAGATCGCCACGCCGGACTCGGAGGTAAGTATGGGGTGACAGGGGTTGTGGGGAGGCAGGGTGCACAGTGGGTGGTGCGGGTTGTGGGGGGCAGGGAGACTGTGAGGGACCTTTTTTTCTTTACAGGTTTTTCTTTTAAAGGCGACGCCAAGACATTTGCCATGCTGGGGTGGGCTCCCAGAGTGGCAGAAGGATGGCTGGGGGTGGAGCCGATGAGGGATTGGGCACCCCGTCAGCCATGGCATCTGTTGCCACGCTCCACCCTGTACTCATGGGGAGACACAGTGGAGCCGATGGGGATTAGGCACCCCGTTGGCTATACAATGTAGCCACACTGGGATGGGCACCAGCGTGGCACCCTGTACTCATGGGGGAAGACACAGTGGAGCTGATGGGAGATTGGGCACCCCATTGACTATACAACGTAGCCACACTAGGATGGGCACCCAGCGTGGCACCCTGTACTCAGGGGGACACAGTGGAGCCGGACGGGATTGGGCACCCCTGTCAGCTATAAGACGTAGCCACACTGGAGTGGGCACCCAGCGTGGCATATGAAACTGTGTTTTGGGGGCACAGCACAGTCGACGGGGATTGGGCACCCCATCAGCTATACAGTGTGTGCATTGGGGAGCAGCAGCAGCAGCATAGTGTGTGTGTGTGTGTGTGTGTGTGTGTGTGTGGGGAGCACTCATGAGCAGGCGATATCTGATCGCTGCTCACTGGACGTCAGCTCCCCTTTCAACTGTATGCCACTGCATTTTGTCATAGACAGCTCCAGCAGGCATTGGAGAACTGCGGCCGCACTTGCAAACAACCATAGTCAGACAGGCAGTCCCGATATGTATCGAATCAATTCATTCACATATCTGGACTGCCTTGTTAGAGCATGCACGCCCATTGGCTCTTGCTTTTGAACCAATGGGCATGCAGCCTTACCGAGCAGTCAGTCGGTGGGCAGCGGGGCTGCAGGAGGGTGGCTGCTGCCCGCCGCTGATGGGGGGCGGGGTGGTGGGGCTCCATGGGTGGGTGGGGTGGGGGCCACTAGATCACCAGGGTAGGTGGACCTTGGGGGTGGACTCTAATGCCCGGATCAGGCTTCATGGTCCACTGGACCACCTGGGATATGTTCTTGGGGGTTGAACTCTTTTCTGCCTGCAATCGGGCTAGTGGGGGATGGGTTTTTTTCACTTATGCCTGCGATTGGGCCAGTTGGGGGAGGTTTTTTTGTAACTTATGCCCATGATCGGGCCAGTCGGGGAGGGGGTTACTATATGCCCACGATGATTGGGCTGTAGGGGCACAGGGAGTAGGCCAGGGCCACCCACAGTGGCAGCTGCTGTGTTGCACCCTGCAATGCGGCAGCTCACCTGTGGTGGCCCTCGACTTACACCTTTTTTTTGCTCAAAGTTGGCAGGCGCAGGTTGGGAGTTGCGCCTGCACAACTCTGCACAGCCTGCTGAAAATCGGGCTGTGCAGTTTATGCATGGTTCCTCCCTCCAGTTCAGCATGCCATTAGCACTGCACTGTTGCTCGGCTTGGACTTGGGGGCACAACTCTCCTTGCTGAATATGGCTGAAAGGTGAAATTTCGAACTTGTGCAGGTGCAACCCCATTGGCAAGCATGGCAAAACCCTTTTGAATATCCAGCCCTGTATGTATATATATATATATATATATATATATATATATATTAGAGGCAAAAATCCATTTAATATGTGCGAACATACAAAATTTGCCAGCAGATAAAGGCCTAGAGGTCTATCAAGTCTGCTCAATGTGCAGGTAGCACCCTTATTCTGCAGCTGCCTCTCCATTCCACCTTCCACTTCATTAACCCTCCCCTTGTCCTGTCCCATCCCCTTTTGAAGCAGTCCACTGTTCTACTGGATACTACTGCAGGTAACACATTCCACCCAGCCACCACCTCTCTGTAAAAAGTGTCTCCCCATCTCCTCCTGAACCTTCCTCCTCCAGTCTCATATCATGGCCCCTGGTGTCCCTCCCCTCCCTTACTTTGAACAGCCCCTCTGTACCTGTCTTGTTTATTCCTTTCATGTATTTAAAGGTTTCAATCATGTCCCCCCTGTCCCTCCTGTCCTCCAGTGAGTACACGTTCAGCTCTCTCAACCTCCTCTCATATGACAAGTCACCCAGCCCCTTGATCATCTTTGTCACTCTGCGCTGCACCCCCTCCAGTAATTTAATGTCCCTCTTCAGATACGGGCACCAGTACTGCAGTACCCAGGTGCGTCTAACAATGACCTATACAGCAGCAGGATCACCTCCTCAAGGATATACCCCTTGCAATACAAGCCAGTATTTTGTTGGCCTTTTTCAGCTGCCTTCCTACATTGTGCCAAGTTGTTCATTGACCCTATAGTGAGCACCCCCAGATCCTTCTCCTCCTCTGTCTGGGCTAGCTGCACTCCCCCCAGCTGGTAACTCCTCCTTGGGTTCTTCATCCCAAAATTCAGCACCTTGCACTTTTTGGCATTAAACTCCAGTTGCCAGGTGTCTGACCAGGTTTCAATCTTTGCCAGATCATCCTGCAACCCCTGCCATCCTCCAAGGTGATCCACCACTGCTCCTACCTTGGTATCATCAGCAAACAGACTGATCTTGCTCTTGATGTCCCATGATATGTCAGCAATGAATATCCCAAACAACACTGGTCCCAACAACAAGCCCTGTGGAACACCGCTCATCACTACCCTTGGGTGTGAGAGCTCCCCACCCACCAACACCTCTGTTGCCTCTCTGAAGCCAGTTCCTACCCATCTCACCAGCTTTGCACCTGCCCCGTGCCTACTAACTTACTTCCCAGCCTTCCATGCAGCACTGAGTCAAATGCCTTACTGAAGTCCAGATACAGGACACCCACTGCATGGCCCCTGTCCAGTTGCCTAGTTACCCAGTCATAGAACTCCACCAGGTTGGTTTGGCAGGATCTGCCCAATATGAAGCCATGCTGTCTGCTGTCCTGTAGTCCTTTGGCCTCTAGGAGGGCCACCAGCCTCTCCTTAAGGATAGTCTCCATTAGCTTACCCATGATGGATGTGAGGCTCACTGGTCTGTAGTTTCCCGGTTCATCCTTGGGGCCACTGTTGTGGAGGTGCACCACATGAGCCATCCTCCAGTCCTGAGGTACACACCCTGAATGTAGTGAGGCATTAAATAGGTCTGCAAAAGGTCCTACAAGGACCTCTGCCAGCTCCTTTGGTACCCTGGGGTGGATGCCATCTGGGCCTGGCACCTTGTCCACCCTCAGTGCCTTCAAACCCTCCCGAACTCTGCCCTCCATGATTTCCCCATCTGTCACCCCTTCCCCCCCTGTTTCTGCCATTTTTCTCCCCTTGGAGTCACCCTCTTCTCTTTAGTAAATACTGAGCAGAAGTACTCATTTAGTGCTTCTGCCTTATTGCACCCTGCTTCCATCCAACCCCATCCTTTCTAATCCTTACTATGTGGTCCTTACAGCCCTTTTCTCCCTGATATACCTAAAGAGTCCTCTCCCCTTCTAATGCCTTGTGCCAGCCTTGAGTTCCGTGGATGCTTTTGGTTCTTACTGCCCATGTCACCTCCTTTGATTCTGTCAAGTACCCTCCCTGTCCTCCCCCTCCTGTTTTCTGTACTCCTAAGGCAGCTCTTTTCTCCTTACCTTTTCCATGACCTCCTTGCTCAACCAGCTTGGTTTCTAGCCTCAGCCTTCTTGCTCTGGGCCTTGCAGCAGGTTTTGGTTGCTCCACTATCCCCAGCTTTATGAGCTCCCACCTCTGGTTAGTGTTCTACTAGATTGAATTCTGGCCAGGTACCCTTTACCACCTCCCCATCCTCCCAAAGTTGGTCCCTCCTGAAGTCCAGCACCTTGTGCCTGATTCCACCCTTCCTTCCCCATATCCAATGTGAGCCATACAGAGTGGTGGTCACCCCTGACAGCGGTCCCTCCACTGTAAGTTCTCTCATAAAAGCTCCATTTTCCAGCACAAGGTCAAGGGTATTTCCTAACCTGGTTGGTTCACTGACCATTTGCAGCAGGAAGCTGTCCTGAAGGCATCCAGCAGTACCTGCTCCTTCTGTTCCTGGTTGTTGGGGTACTCCAGTCCACTCCTGGCATGTTGAAGTCCCCCACAATCACCACACTACCCTTCTCGCAGGTCCTCCTGATCTGTTCTGCTAGTTCCCTGTCTAACTCCTCCATCTGAGATAGTGGCCTGTACACCACTCCCATTCTAAGAATCCTATTCTTGGAGTCCTGGATTTGCATCCAAAGTGACTCTGTACTGCCCTCCTCCCCTTCCTCCCTTACACACTTCAGTCCTTCCTTCACATATAGTGCTACACCCTCTCCTTTCCCAATCACCCTGTCCCTACGAAATAACCTGTACCCTGGTACAGACAGGTCCCAGTCATTGTATTGGGTGGCCCATGTTTCTGTGATGGCTGCAATGTCCATCCCTCCTCTGCCATGAGCACCTGTAACTCTGCAGTTTTCCTCCCAAGGCTCCTAGCATTAAGGGTAACCACCTTCCACCCTTCCCCCCTCCCATCCTGCCTTCCTTTCCTAGCATCACCAGTAGTACTTGCCATTTTTCCTTTGTCACTGTTATGGGGGGTAGGCTCATATGGTTTCCCAGTCTGTGGTCTCTGCATATCTCTTGCCCAATTGCCACCCCCACTCCTAGTTTAAATTCCCAACTTCCTCTATGTACTCGGGGTGAGCGTTGGTGTCATCAGCCCTAACTCTCACCCCATCACATGTGGAAAGAAGCTGAGGAATAGGAGAATGGGGTGAGAGTTAGGACCGATGACCCCAACGTGCACCCCGATTCAGGTTGGGGGGTGGGCTGGAGGGGTGCACAGGGGGTTTCAACCCTAACATTGAATTTCCTTGCTTTTGATGCTGTGGAACAACCCTAACTGATGCATTGAACAGAGTTTTTTGCCTCTAATTTCCCTTCTGTTTGAGAATGATAACGAGAAATAGTGAATGTAATGCGGTGGCGGGACCGTGGGACCCGCAGGGCCCAGCGCTCCCGCCACATGATGTCTTGTCACATAGTAACATTGTGCCCGGAAACGTATATCGTAATGCTCATGATGACGCAAAGAAAAACAGAAAGAGAAATAGTACTGTTGACAGAAATGTTAAAAACAATGCAAACGCAACCACAAATTAAAACGCAAAGGGTAACGCACATGGTGGCATAGACGTGAACAGTAAGTGAAACGGGTACGGAACCACAATCAGAAACAGTAATGGTAACAGTAATGTAAGCGCATAGGCTGGTTTTCCCCAAAAGCTGCATAGAGAAAGACAGTGAGTACAAAGAATGTACACAAAATAATGACTCTCGGAACAGAAAATGAGGACTTGGAATAGTAAATTGCTTATATCTCAGGAACCGTATGACATAGAAAAACAATTTAAAAGTCATATGAATTGTCACTTTCCTGGCTAGTTTTGTACTTAGCCTTTTCTGATGAAAAGTCCGTATCTTGCACCGTTTCCGAGATACGGGCCCTGAAAGGCGCGGCGAACACCGTAATTTTATCCTATGGGAAAAAATCAGAGGTTCGGAGTGCCATAACTTTGCCTCCCTGTAATATTTTTTCACCAAACCACTGAAAGGCACATCTGTGGGATGTTGGCTGTGTTCACCACAAATTTCAGCCCAAAAGACCAAACCATTATTTTGCAGCAGTGCGCCAAACGATTGCTACAATGCGTCGTATGCCGTAATGTTATCCTATGGGAAAAAGTGTCAACTTTGGAGTATCGTAACTTTGCCGCCATGTAATATTTTTTCCAAAAATACTGAAAGGCACATCTGTGAGATGTTGGCTGCGTTCCCTTCAAATTTCAGCCCAAAACTCCAAACCGGTCTTTTGCATCGGGTGCCAAAGAATTGTTGTCATTTTCCCACAACCTGTAGTATGTGCAAATTGCTGAATTAAGTAAAGCTTCGCAAATTCATTCGACAGTGTCGCGAGGAAAGCACTTGGATAAAGTACTTTTTCCAGGAATGTGAAAACATATTTCTGGGGTGTTTTACCCCAAAATAAAGACATGGCTAGCATCCTCAGGGTCCGACTAGGTGAATACAAAAGAATTAGGTTGTAGAGTGTCCCAAATTTAAATGCCAAGCATTTTCTGATCACCAACTGAAACAAGATGGCAGATTTGAGACAACAAAAGGGCCATTTGCAAAACTAAAAACTGCATTTGCGACACTGACAAACTTTTGTTAACTTTTCCCATTGACTTAGAATGGGAAATTGTTTTTATAACTCTTGAACGTTTAATATTTTTTCACGAAATCTTTTAAAGGCACATCGGGGACCCTGGCCTCACATTCCCTGAAGAGTTTGGACCGGTCGTGCAAACCATACGACCTGTAGGTGTGACCGTAGAATTCCAAAAAAGCATAAACGCACACGCAGATCACGCTTAATAGTTCCGCAGCTGTATATCCAACCAGTACGAAACTTGGCAGATCCCAAGGCATGTGGATCTTGATCATGTATTCCAAATTTCAGGCAAAGCCATCAAACAGTTGTGAAGTTATTAAGTTGCAAAATTTAAGGTTTAACATGTAAATGGATCCTCTACCATAATACATATATATACATATATATATATATATATATATATATATATATGTAATATACAATATATAATATAGTGTAAATACAAATATAATGAATAAGGGACTGAGTGAGAGACCTGCTACCATAATTAAAGAGTCTCAACCTCTCAGAAGCTGCTGCCTTACCCATGTGTGACCATCCAGCCCGGGATTGATTAAAGTTTGGTGGGGTCTTCACAACCATGAGAACTGCCAATATGAATTCTAACACTCCACCGTGGGTTCTTGCAATCCAGAGATCACATTTTTTAAAGTGTTTTGCCAGACCAGCATGTTTGAATCACAGGATCTCCCTGCTTCTGCAAATTTGGTGTGGACATTATTTTGTTGAACTGTAGTGAAATGACCTCTGCTAACCACCTTTTCTGCCACTTAGTCTTGCACCATTGCTCCTGGAATTGCCTATAGGAAGACTGGGTTACAATGTAGCCATTTGCTGGTAGGACAGAACTGCTGATATCTAGGAACCATACTAGTTTTCAGCTGTGACACCTCTCCTCTTCAACATCGGGTACCCCTAGACATGGTATGGGAGGCTTATATAAAATAGATATACCTGGTAGTCTACTGGTCCCTCCCACCATCACCAATCACATGCCTGTGAAGAAATAAAACATATCTCCTTGTTAGTCTAGTGGTCCCTCCCCCCATAGCTGATCGCCCTCCCATTACAAAATAAAACAGATATCCCTGTTGGTCTAGTGGTCCCTTCCCCTATCACTGACCCATGAAGAAATATAGAAACATAGAAACATAGAATTTGACGACAGATAAGGACCACTTGGCCCACCCAGTCTGCCCATTTCCCTACCTAATGGATAAGCTGCAGATCCTAGTTAACCAGCAGCCTACTTCTTCCTATATATAACATATACCTCAGCGCTCTGAGAACTGCACTGGCTGCCTGTTCGGTGGAGAGTTGTCTTTAAGATAGGGCTGTTGACCTATAAGACCATGCACTAGAGGTGTCCAGGCTATCTGCAAGAGCTCCTTGTGCCTTACTGTCTGGCCCAAGCTCTCCATTCTGCCAGTGGTGGCCTTCTTGGGGTTCCCAGGGTAAGACTGCAGCACTCAGGAGACAGAGCATTTGCAGAGGCCACGCCTACCCTGTGGAACTCCTTGCCTGGTCATCTGAGGGAGGCCCCCTCTGTAGAAGCCTTTAAGAAAGGGCCTAAAAAATATTTATTTTCCCAAGCTTTTAATTGAATGTGTGTTATAGTGAATTGTATTTTAAGTAAGAGAGATGCTTCCAGTTGTATTTTATTGTTATTTTAAATTTGTGTTTTTTGTATTTTTACATGTTTTGAATGACTTGCATGTTTTTATTGTGAAGCACACAGAGTCCATTGGAGATGGGTTCTAAATAAATAAACTATTGATTGATTGATTGGCACATCCCTCTTAGTCTAGTGATCCCTACCGCCATTGCCAATCACTGTCCGGTTACGAAATAAAATAGGTATCCCTGGTGGTCTACTGTTCCCCTCCCCCATTGCTGATTGCCGACCTGTAAAGAAGTAAAAACTATCTTCCTGGAAGATTTGCCACCTCCCCCATCCTTGATCCCCTGTACAGTTCATGTCACCCTTTCCTGGATGGACTACTGGACCCCTCACCCTGGCAGGTAGTGACCCACCACCCTACTCCCCCAACCCCAACTCGGAGCCAGTGACTTGCTCAGCCCTCTGCTCACCACCATGGCTGGCTGCCGACTGAACTGCGACTGAGAGCATACTGTATACATTATGTGCTCACCGATTTACAGCTCAGAGTAAGTTGTCAATCAATGAGCATGTACTGTATGTAGTACACACTCAGTGACAGTTCAGTCGGCAGCTGGCCATGTTGGTGAGCAGAGGGCTGTGCAAGTCATTACTCAGGTTGGGATGGGGGAGAGAGCAGTGTGGTGGTCCATTACTGCCAGGTTGTGGGGGCACTAGACCACCAGACAAAGGCTTACTGCAACTATACAGGAAGATCTGAATGAGAGGGGTCCACTAGACTATCAGGAGATATTTCTACTTTTTCTTTAATTGGCAATGGGGAACACAGGCTTAGTTTGTACACAGCATAAAAGTGAGCGCTACAAATCTGATGTGTCCTTGTGAGTGTGCATGTGTATGGGTTTGCCTGTATGGCTGAGAAATTTCAGTGCTTTATTTTACATTGTCCTTATGACCATTCAAATGTGTGATATGGAATACATTTCTGTGGAAATAAATGCAGCAGTTATAATTTATGACTTCACATATAACAATTCTGGTATAAACATGTTTTATTTTTGATGCAATCTTCAGATACTGGACAAAATGTTTATGCCGATAACAGATATAACTTCAGAAACAGCGATCATACTGGTGATGCTACTGTATGTCCGAAGTTGAGCCAAACATTGATGTAGCTCCACATCAGTTAGAACCTGATTCAGCAGCTGAAAACCACAACATCACTGAAGAAGTAGCTTTTATCACAGATGAAGTCCCTTTCCTCTCACATTCTGCAGATACATGTTGACATGTATATTTATATTGAAACAAGTATGGATTTTGATTTGAATTCAACATTAATGAGTACTGTTTCAACAGCATCAAATGAATTGTACAACAGTACAGATATAACCGATCAGCATTGCAACATGTTACAGCTCTCATTCTGTACAAATTGTCATGCTAATTTGATAAGCAGTACTAGTGAGGCAGGTAAAGTCTCAGGACCTAGATATAATATAACTGTATCCATTGAGATTCAATGTGATTTAGATTCTGAAGCAGAAGCTGTTCAATGTGTGCCGACTGAAAACATACATAATAACAGTACCATTGAGACTGACTATAGTAGTTCTTCAATGACAGACTCTGATGTTGAGGATTCTGATTCTGACCATGATTACTGTCCGTTTGGAACTGCAACAGGTCATACAAAATTTAAAGTCATCACAACTTGTAGTGTGATTCCTTTTAGGGGCGAGAAGTCAACCTGGAGAAAGAGAAATATTATATAGTATCCAAGAGCTGTCTTGCACAGTTATTCAGTTTGTGCCCTAAATGTGATGGAGCCACATCTGCAGATATCATCCATGCTATTGGAACAATTATCAAGGTACACTGTACATGTGAATGTGGATACACCCATATGTGGGATAGCCAACAGACTAATGGCACAATGCCATGGGGAAATGTCTTAACATGTAGTGCCATATTCTGTAGTGAGACTTCACCTTCAAAAGCCCTTAGACTGCTTAAATTCCTAAACTTGCCAGTTCCATTTCTACAGGCATATCATAATGTATAGTGTTCATATGCTACACTAGCAGTGAACAAGGTTTGGGAATGACATCAGGAGAAGTTAATAGACGAATTTGAAAGTAAAATGGTCATTCTAGGTGGTGATTCGTGATGCGATTCACCTGGTCATTCTACAAAATATGGCCTGTACTCGTTGATGGACCTTGACTTCAAAAAAGTTGTAACCATGCATTTAGTAGAGGTATAGTATTTACATTGAACATGTTTCAAGTACGAACTCTCTGATGGTATTCTCTGCATAGTGCAACTGTTTATAATTATGACAATCTGTATTCCCATATGAATTGTTATTTTGTGGTGCATGTCCATTCCAGTCATAGAAAATGATGAGCAGGTGTGCACTGTGGACTAATAATCCACAATCGAATGCTAAGGTCACCTATTTCAGGAGAACTGACTGTGACAGGAGGAAGGAGTTTGTCCTGGTCAAGCTGATCATCCCTCTCTCCCTTCTTGTCTCCAGAGGATACAAATCCAGCTTCTTCAATCTAGCCTCATATCTTCCCACAGCCCATGCTCCACTTCTAGTGGCCCTTCTCTGCACCCCTTCATGCTATAGATGTATTTTCATAGATGGTGCATCCAGAACTTTATGCCATACAGGTGTGGCCTAATGATGGAACTGTAGAGGGCACAGCACCTCCCTCCTTCTGCTGGTTATCCCTTTCCCTATGCAGGCCAGCATCCTGTTAGAGTTGCCTACTGCCTTGCTGCACTGGGAACCACCCTAAGATCATCATTGATTTGGATTGGGAGCTAAGAAATCCCAAAAAGCATAAGACAATAAACAAATAAGTTCCCAGACTATGATTTGAACACAGACTGCCCAGAACAGCATTCTTATTTATTTATTTAGTTTTTTTGTTGACTGGATAAGTGCACTAGACAAACTCTGCCTATTTTCAGGCACAACCCGTGAGGAGGATACAGATGAATGCCAACTGATTTTAGAACCAGATTAAGCTGTTGGTGGTATTTTAGTGTATGGGGATGGCCAGGGCACTGGGAAATTCCCCTACTCTGTCAGTAGGGTCCCCTTGCACTGTGAGGATACCTCACTTCACAGCAGGCTTTGGTGGTGGATGGATGGATCAGGCTGCGATGGCTTAGGAGAACCACAGACCTTTGCAGATGTCTCAGGTTGAGGGATCCGCTGTACAGGTGGCTGGGATGCAGCAGGGATGCACCCTTTGGGTGGCCAGCAAATCACCCAAGACAGTGGTCCCTTGTCAGAAGTTCCTATTGATCAATAGAGCAGCTGAATTGCTCTGCATTAGTGAGCAACTTTTGAAGGAACGTCTTACACAGGATGAAGATCATAAAAGAAAATGCATGGAGACTTCACCGGGCTCAGCTGCTTCTACTGGTCCTGCTAAACTTCTTGTGGCTGACAAGTGGACTGGATTACCTACAATTGGAGTTAAGTCACCTCCACGGTGAGACTGGAGCACCGAGGTGGAAGGCTCTTGGTTGCCTGACAAGGCCTTGCATGATGCTGGTTGGATTCCGATGACTGACAATCACTGGAGACCGAATCCCGAGATACCTATACTAGGTGGCCCTATGCCCTCGCAGATAAGTGTTGAATCGATTTCTTCTATTTGTTTTGACACTGTAAACCATGTCTCTCCTCCAGATGCTCTCCCTGTCCTTCTTTCTGAGACAGAGGGCCAGCATGATAATTCAAGGGATGTGGACCCTATTACGGTCACTATTACTGATCCAGCTCTTGTCAATCCTGGAGGGCCTGAAAAACCCTCCTATGCTAGACATTTTCACCAAACTGTGGAACTTGTAAAACATCAAAATGCTATTCACTTGAGATATGTGGGCTCTTGAGAGCATCCACCAGATAGATTTTATGTTGGGAAAATTCTTCTTAAAAACAGTATGGGATTTTTCCCTTCAGAGGTTTAAGCTTTAATCCATGTACATGGAGAATCTACCTTTGATATTAGTTTCTGTACATCGCAATTGGAGACTTTTTGGTGCCACTACATTAATCTTAAAACTAACCCTTTGGGCTGATTTCATTGTACTTCCTCTGGCTAAACAGCCTTTTTGGTAATCACGATTCTTTTAGCAATGAAGGTGTGAATATTGTAGACATTGTGCACTGGCTGGAAAAATGCTGTTCTATTCAGGGCAATACAATCCATCATGAATACAGAGGGTTTTGGAATGGTGGGTGGAACTTTAGGGTCAAGTTAAGTCACACAGAGCAAGACCTCATTTATTTGCCAAATAGTTTTTTCATTGGGAGGATAAGTTCCTTTTCTACCCTGGGCAACCTAGAGTTTGTTTTAAGTGTGGTTCACTAAGCACATCAGTACTTCCTGTGATGTACTGAAGTGTACACACTGTGGAGAGACTGGACATTCTAGTGCCCAGTGATTCCAAAAACCTGAAGTGTAATCTTTGTGAGGATGTGGGACATACCTTTTCGGAATGCCCCTTAGCAGCTAAAAATACTGAGGGTGCGGATTTTGCATACAAGACCATTATATCCGCATGGCTGTGAGACAGGTGCAGACTCCCTGTGTTGGAGGAGTGCTTGTGTCGCTCCTCAGGGTAGACCAGGTTTCTACCTCTATAAGACAAGACCCTGTGGACCCTACATGACAAGACCCTGTAAGGCAAGATCCTGGGAACCCTATTCCTCTAGCTTTGGAAGATATTGTGGGGGATGAGCTTACTGAATCCCCCATCCCGCTTCCCTTGGGCAATCATCTACTAGTGAAGGCTATACTCTAGTATCTGGGAAAAAGGGAAAAACCTCTAAACTAAAGCCAAAACAAAAGAAAAGACTTCCAAAATACTACTGAAGGATCCTAATGTGTTTAATGTCCTGATGGAGGACCCTGTCCATATAGAAGATGGGGTGCTGTCTTCTGTAGAACCCTCTCTGGTGGAGCTTAATGTAGCGATGGAAGGTCAAACAGAACAGAGACCTCATGGTCCTAAGAGTGGTAGGGTAACAAGAGCTTCTAGCAAAGTGAAGTGATGCCTCTTGTGCTTTCTTTTGAACTTGGGCTCCTTTTAGGTTTTGTTGGCATCTTTGAATGTCAACAGCATTCATTCCATTGCTAAACGCTGTAGTACATTTGTGCACTTTCTCACAAGTAACTTGGATTGTGTGTTTTTCAAGATGTTCGGCTGCAATCCCCTGAAGTGCTGGCAGCTGCTACAGTTGGGTGGATATGGGGAGATTGCTTTTGGTCACAAGGGGTTGCACTATGTTCTGGGGTTGGGATTTGTTTCTTCTCTTCTCAGGTACAGATACTTCATCACTTGGAGTTGTTGGAAGGCAGAGCGCTATTGCTAGATGTACAATGGGAAGGCTTAATTGTAAACTTAATAAATATACATGCCCCTCAACTTAAACATGATAGAGTAGCCTTGTTTAAATCTTTCTCCCCTTTTTGATCACTAATCATTTGGTAATTCTGGGAGGTGATTTCAGTTGTTCCTTGCCTTCTCAGATTCCAGTTCCCTTGGGTAAAAAAGTTTATTGTGATGCGCTCTGTCTTGCACAACTAATAAGGGATGTGGAGCTTGTGGATACTTTCAGCTCTCTTCCATTTGAGAGCCGACACACTTATTTTTGTGGCCATCGAGCCTCCAGGATAGATTATTTTTTGTTTTGTCTTCCCTGCTTATACAATCAGCTACATTGCAGGATGTTGCTACCTTTGACCATAGGCTTTTAAAACTTGTGCTTGGTGGTCTCCCAGAGATTAAGCGGGGACCTGGGATCTGGAAATTGAATGTCACTTTGTTTTAGATCTGTCCTTCAAGCACGGAAATCATATTTTTTTTCTTTATGAGGATAGTAATCTTTGGTGGGAGGATACTAAAGGGGAAATTAAGAAGTTTTTCCAGAGAATGGGATGCATTAGTGGGAAACTTCAACAGGACAAGCTTTGTTATTTAAGGGAAAGTATTAAATTTTGGACGGTTTTCCGCCAACATTTGGGTAGAGAATGCCATCAGACGATTAAATGTTTAAAGGCTGAACTGGCTCATTTACAACTGGAGGTTAAGAGAAATATGGACAGGAAGCAAAAAGTATGGGATTACTGGAAAATCAAAGGAAACTTTACCATTTGAATCATCTCAGCTCCGCCATGAACGCCACTATATGGTGTACCTTCTGACATCCTCTGGAGCTCAGGTAACTGACAATGCTGATATTTTAGAGGAAATTTATAAATATTTCTCCCATACCTTTGTTAGCCAGTCCTTACCCCTTGATAGTATGAAAAGTTGGTTGGCCTGTAGGGGTCTACCACAAATACCACTAGATATGGGGGTCCTTTTGACTGAGCCCATCTCGCAGATGGAATTGAAGGAAATAATTTGGTCATTAAAATCAGGGACAGCACCGGGGTCAGATGGGCTTCCTCATGAACTCTATAAGGAGATTTGGGAGTTTTTGGGGCCAGAGTTGGGAGCCTGTCTTAATAATTGTTTGACAACTCCCAGGTAGTATTCTGGAAGGGCTTTTGATTTTAATATTTAAAGGGGGGGAATGGAGTGAGCTACACAATTGGAGACCACTATCTCTCCTTAACACTGATTATAAGATATTGATGAAAATTTTAAGTAATCTATGCAGACTGTTCTGGACCAGATTGTTCACCCCTCTCAATTTAGCGGCAATCCAGCGCGACGATTGCAAGATGCTCTTATTCTTCTTTGTGAAATTCTCCATAAAGGAGATTCACAGGAACTGTTTGGGCATCTTGTTTGTCTAGATCAATCAAAAGTCTTTGATCGAATAGTATATGCATACCTTTGGGAAACTGTTAGGTGTTATGGGGTACTGTCTGCTTTCATAGCCTGGCTTCAGACATGCTATTGAGGTATTAGTCTTCTACCAAGCACCAATGGTTGGGCTGGTACAGCAGTCATAGTGCATAGAAGTACGACAGGACTGTCCCCTAAGCCCTTTATTATATTTTATCTTTGTACCCACTTTTGCATGCCTTGAATACAACAGATTTAATTACTGGTCTCTCTGTTGACTGTGATGATCAGCAGATCATCACGATTGCATATGCTGATAATCTGAGTCTCTTTTTGGCTGATAAACCTTCTGCTGCAGTAGCAAAGACTATTCTGCAAGAATTTTCAGTTATTTCTGGGTCTGTTATTAATACACTTAAGAGTGGTATCCTGCCTTTGGGTTGTGATGCAGTTGATTCTCGTTTATTTGGGGTATACCTGTGAATCTGGGTTACAGGAAAATATTGGGTATTTACTTTGGTGGTGAGGACCCTCAAAAGTATAATTTGAAATTGCAACTGACTGTAGCTAGAGAGAGTGCTAGTTGAAATAAATGGCAGGTGACTAAATCAAACGTATATATTTGATCAAGACTTACTGTTACCATATTTTTGTTTTGGCTGCTGTTCCCCGCCCACAGGCTTTGGAAGCTTCAGTATATATTGTATTTTTCAGTGTCTGTGGTGCAGTAGACTAAATCCTGTGAAACAAGGAGTTACCTATCTACCAAAAAGTATGGGAGGTTTAGGAATGATAAATCTGGTTGTTTTTTCATATGTTACTTTTCTTTATTATAATTTAGTACCTCCTTTGACTCATGGTAACAAAATATGGACTCCTTGGGTCGAGGGTGTAATTGAGCCTTTGTTGGATAATTGGGATCATTCTACTTTTCTTTCCCATCAAATGAGGATGGCTCAGATACCGAGGCATTTTCAAGGGGTTATTGGGAAATTAAAAGTGTAGAAAGTTGTTAAAACCTTTCTGTGTTCCTCCTCCTGGAAAACTTTGTATAACTGGATACTGGAATCTTCCTTTTATATTTCTCCTTGGTTTTTGGAGCTATCTACTGGCGATCAGAACTCTATAACACTCTTTGTAACCAGTAAAAGAATTCCACATTATATGTGGGATTTTTGTGTTATGTGCACATAAAAAGTTGGGGTTCATGGCAATTTGAAACATAAAGAGCTTATAGACAGACTTTGTCCTAGGGAGGACAGTGTGAGGGGTTGTTGAAATGATCTCACACCTGTTTCTTGACTGCCCTTTGCTGTTTCCTTGTAGTCAGGTTTTGATGTGAAACTGCCCTTGAACCCTTTCCAACAACAGTTTCCTCACATTTGGACTAAGGGGTGTTGCCCGGCCCTTGGGCTAAATATGATGCATGCACAATCTGGCTTTTAATGGGTTTCATATGTTATCAGCTTTGGCGGGCTCACTGTGGACTGAATCTTAGAAGACAGCTGAAATCATGTAACCAGATTTTGTTATTATTACAAAAAGATGTTATACAGTGGCAGTCTTTGGAAATGAAGCAAGTAAATCCAGACTTATATAAACTTTGGTGGAGACATATGTCCTGGTTAGACACTGGATGATAGAGTTGTGCTAATATGGACATTTCTGGAGTCGTTACCTCTTGCTGTATTCAAGCTGTATAATTTAATTTGTTAACAATTTTCTTTAAAGATTATACTAGTCTATTCCCCTTTACTTTGGTGAGGAGAGGTTTTCTTTATGGTTTTGAAGATTTTTAGTCTCCTGGATTTTATGTATGCAGTGTTCCCCTTTCCTTAATTTTTTTCAAGCATGATTAAGTGCTATAAATTTTTGCTCAGGTATGATGTAATACTGCTTTATGATTTCACATTGTTCATTATTTTTTCTTATGATTTTGTATGAGGTTAATACTATTTTTTTTTGTTCTTTTTAGATATGACAAATGCATTTCCCTACACTTTATGGGGAATGGAACAGGAGGGTTATACATATGGCTAATTATGTTTAATGTTCGTGTTTGCTGTAATATTTTTATGTTTGTGATTACTTTCTCTTTATCCTTGAATGCTGTAATACAAGTCATATGCTTTGTTTTAAGTTTTAAATAAAAATTCCCTACTCTTTTAGTGGGGGTATTTAGTTTTGTGATTTAATTTTGGGTTCTAAATATTTAGTTGAAAGCAAACTTAACAGTGTATTATTGTAATAATTATTTGAGTTTTCTTATTTTATGATTTGTATCTTATTTTGTGTGAAGTTAACACTGTTTGTTATTATTTGTTGTCAACGTTATAATACAAAATTCCCCTACTCGTTTAGTGGTGATGGGATGGGTTATGTACACATATGGATTATTTATGTTTGTAGTTCATGTATGCTGCAATACTTATTTCTGTTTTTGATTTCTTTCATTATGATTTTGTATGATGCAATACAATTTTGTATATTTTGTTTTAAGTTTTCAATAAAAAATTCCTGTACTCTTTTCGAGAAGTGCCATGGGATCTTTAACATCCACCTGAACTACCACCAGAACAGGCAGATGGGACCTTGATTTAATGTCTCATCTGAAAGATGGCACCTCAGCAGTGCAGCACCCCCGTCATGCTGTACTGCAGTGTCAGTATTGGGTATTAACCCAAGTGCCTGGTGTGGGGCTAGAACCCACAGCCTTCTGATCTCCCAGCCTCAGAGGTGAGTGTACTACCTGCTGAGCCACTGACACTGATTAGTGACACTTATTTACTTTTGTCTTCTGTTATTGGCAATAAAGAAGGCCATTCTCAAGGCATCAAAGACATCTCTGATAACAGGAATCAGAACACCAATGTTCTTTTCAGTAAGGGTCATGGAGTCTGTGAGGGCAACCCAAAAAAAAACCCTTCTTCAAATACAAAGAGAAGGCAGAGGAAGAATGGAAACAATACCAAGTGAGAACATTGAGAGGAAGGAGGGTGATTATGGTGGGTAATCATTATTGCACTTGCAACTGGGGCACCAAGACAACTGGAAACCTGAGACTGCCATAAGCAAATTACTCTTCCTCTAATGCATAATGTGGTGTTGCACAAAAAACAACATTCACATTTACAAGGGTGTGATGTGTTACACCTTGTAACCAGAGTCTTGTGTTTCCAGTTGCCTTGGTGCAGCTGGTGAAGTGCAATAGCAGGCACATATTTGTTTTGTCTTCTGTTATTGGCAGTAAAGAAGGCCATTCTCAAGGCATCAAAAGACATCTTTGATGACAGGAATCAGGACACCAATGTTCTTTTCAGTAAGGCCATGGAGTTTGTGAGGGCAACCAACAAAAAGCCTCTTCAAATACAAAGAAGAAAGGCAGAGGAAGAATGGAGAGAAAACCAAGTGAGAACATTGAAAAGAAGGAGGTGATTATGGTGGGTAAAGTGGGTACTGACTTATGGATTGCTGAAGGGATCAAGAGTAGGTAATAGCCAATTGTTAGGTATATTAGGAAAATGGGAAAAAGGAGTGGGTAATTGTTAGGCTTTAGGAGGAGGTAAGGCAGCTGAGGAGGATGGAGGAAAGGTGTCTTGCTCTGTTTGCATCATGAAGACAGCAAGCCCTTTCCAGAGTGGCATCAAATTAGTCACAAAGGAGAGATGAGGCTGCCAGTATTCACCAACAAAAGGATCCAAAAATGGTTAGCAGCCCTTAAAATTGATAAAGGGACCAGATGGGATGTACCTGATGGTGCTTAGGGAGTTATCAATGGAACTAGCTGTACCATTGGTGGGGATATTCAATAGCTTGTTGCAGACATGGGTAGTCCTGAAGAACTGTAGGATGGAGGATGTGGCCACATTCTAGCAGTGGCAGGGGGAACACAGAGCTTATAAGGAACTGCAGACCTATCAAACTCATCACAGTTGTAGGGGACCCGATGGACTCACTAGTAAAGGAGCACAGTGGACTACCTAGAGATCAATGGCCTCCAGGATAGCAAACTGCATGGGTCTGTGGTTGGGAGGTCTGGTCACTATAACCTAAATGCCTTGTTTGACTAAGTGATCAATACATTTGATTAGGGTCATGCTGTGGATTTACTTTATTTAGATTTAAGTAATGCTTCTGACTCAGTGCCTCACAGACACTTGTTAAAAGAGATGTAGAATCTGGGAGCAGCAAAGCAATATAGTGAGGTGGGCATTGAATTGACTGAGGTGGAGGCAGCAGAACGTCATGGTACAAGTGGTCAAATCAACAAGGGAATTTGATAGATGCAGATTGACCTATATAGACTGTTAAGTTTCTTTTTTTTTCTTTTTCTTTGTTTAACCAGGAAAGCACACTAAGCAGAACCTTGTTTACAGGTGTGACCTGGGAGCACAAGGAAGTTATGTGACTTGCTCAGGGTCACACAGTATGGGTGTGTGCTGTGGGATTCAAAACTAGGTCTCCAGATTTGCAGCTCAGTGCCCTTAGCCACTGTGCTATACTGACTGCTAAATTATAACGTCTGGCAATTGAAATTCAACGCTAAAATTTGCAAGGTGATGCAGCTAGGGAGCAAGATCCCCAAGATGGGGTACTGGATGTGTGGGGCTAGGCTGAGCACTACAATTGAGGAAAGTGACCTAGGAATCATCATTAGTGACACTGTCAAACAAATAAGTCAAGGCAAAAAGGCAACACATCTTTCATTATATCGTGCATCCATGATTTCCATAGCCAGTAAGTGACGTTCATGCAAACACTAATTTTTTTCCTATTTCAGTCTTCAGCGGTGCACAACTCAACAGCTATGGAGCTAGAAGGCTTGACCAGGGCATTACAATCACTGCATAACAAAGGTGTAACTGTTCGCAAACTTGTGAAAGACCATCACGTACAAGTTGACTCATTCATGAAGAAAGAGCACCCTAAAATTCAGCACTATTTTGACATATGGCATATGTCAAAAGGTTTGTAAACAGTAGTAAATGTTAACATTTCTGTTTTAATTAATACACTGTGAATGACAATATATTCACACAGTCATGTAGAATAAGTGAATACATGATTGTCTTCCATCTCTCCCAAATTAGGTGCTGGTAAAAAAAAATGGAAACTGTGTCCAAAAAGAAAGATTGCAACACAATATGTCCATGGGTGAAGTTGATTACTAACCATTTATTCTGGGTGGCTGGATCGAGCTCTGGTGATGCTGAACTTACTGTTCAAAAGTGACTAAGCCTACGTAACCACATTTGTGATGTGCATGTTGATCACAAGGAGAAGTTCCCCATCTGTCTGCATGGACCATTGCAACAGGAAAGAGAGAGGCTACGTCAAGGTATAAACACATAGTCCAATATAGCATTTTCTGTTCTAACCATATTGTAAACAGCATACCTCACAACAACCTATTGAATGATTTCATTGTAGGCAACTGTCAGTCGAAGCTGGTTGAGAGGTTGTAGCAAGAAATACCTCCTACGAGACATTAGGCATATTTCTCCCACCTATCAGACTTATGCCCTAGAGGTTTTCCACAGTTTGGTGAGTCACTTTGCACCCAAGTTTTCCCACTTTTTCTAAGGCACTATGTATGCAAGGTATGGTACATCAGTTTGTCAAAAATGTTACATTTGCATACTCTTTCATCAGCAACAACTGCATGTAATAGGGTCAACAGTAAAGATGTTATCTTTTTCTGTAGACACATTCTGGCAGCCTTGCACTTCAACAAAAATGTTAACCGTGCACCGGCAGTAACTGCTGATGGAAGGCAGAAATACAAATTGACATTCCCAAAGGCTAAGAAGGGTACTGAGGCTGTGGTGAAGGTGGTGAAAACTGAGACCATTTACCGTATGTATTTGAGCAGGTAATCATTTTGTTCATTTGTAATATATCTTGTAAAATAATGAGCAGATAACCATTAGATAAAAACATGTATTCTCACTGCAGTGTGATAACTCCAGATATCACACTATGGTAACATCATCACAATGTGCTATCTTCCGTTGTCACTCTATGGTGACATCATCAAACAAAAAAAACAGCACAAATCACAGTTCTATTGTATAAAAGGAATACATGATGGCTAGGTGTGTGTGATACAGAATATGTCTGAACTTGTAGCAAGTGTGCTCGGGAAACCATCACTCATGGCTTTGCTATGCTCTGCCACTCATGATATTCCTAGCTCACTTGCCACTCATTCAGATATATTCTGTATCACTCATCTAGCCATCACGTATCCCCTTAGTACACCTACTAATAGAATTATACATTTATGAAGGCACTCTTGGGCAATAGTACCGCTCCTTCAACATGTATTCTACAAATATTATCCTGTGTGAATGTCTCTGATTGACATCATGAATCTTTAACCCTCCAATGTCCGCTGTGCTCTCTAGTATTCATTCCTCTTCTAATCTTGACAATTCCTTTCTCTGGTCTAACTATTTATTAACTGTAAGTAATTAAAATATTAGACCCTTCCCCATCCATCAACTGTCAGCAAGGTAGTACATGTTCTGGGTGCACAACCTATCCTTGCAGGAAGTTCTGTCAAAACCATGGCTAATCTTTGTCACTTTGTGCTGCACAATCTGTGACTATGTGATATCCTTCTTCAGTAACTTGCGCCAGTACTTCACCCGGGATTGCTAGTGCGGCCTGCAAAGCCTCCTGTACAGGGTAAGGATAACCTGTGTATTTCCTGGTGATATTCCACTTGTTATACATCAGACCATCTTGTTTTGGTTTTGCTGCCACCTTCATGAACTGATGTGAGTTCTCCATACCACTACTCATACATACAGTGGCGTGAAAAAGTATTTACCCCCTTCCTGATTTTCTCTGTTATTGCATATTTGGCACACTGGATGTTTTCAGGTCTTTAGACAAAATGTTATATTAGATAAAGGGAACCTGAGTGAACAAATAACACTTGTTTTTTTTTACTTATTTCATTTATTTCATGAAAAAAGTTAACCAACACCAACTGGCACTGTGTGAAAAAGTAATTGCCCCCTTACACTTAATAACTGGTTACATACCTTTAGCTGCAATGACTGCAACCAAACGCTTCCTATAATTCAATATCAGTCTTTCACATCGCTGTGGAGGAATTGTACCCCTCTTCCTCATAGAACTGCTTTAATTCAGTAACATTGGTAGGTTTTTGAGCATGAACTGCTTGTTTCAGGTCCTGCCACAGCATCTCTATTGGGTTTAGGTCTGGACTTTGACTAGGCCACTCCAAAACTTTAATTTTACTTCTTTTCAGCCATTCTGATGTGGACTTGCTTTTGTGCTTTGGATCATTGTCTTGCTGCATGACCCAACTACGCTTCAGCTTCAGCTGACGGACGGATGACCGGACATTCTCCTTAAGAATTTTCTGGTACAGAGCAGAATTCATAGTTCCTACAATTATGGCAAGTCGTCCAGGTCCTGAGACAGCAAAGCATCCCCACATCATCACACTACCACCACCATGTTTGACTGTTGGTATGATGTTCTTACTGTGGAATGCTGTGTATGCTTTATGCCAGACATTGTGGGATCCATGTCGTCAAAAGTTCCACTTTGGACTCATCTGTCCATAGAACATTTTCCCAAAAGGCTTGTGGATCATCCAGGTGCTTCTTGGCAAATGAGAGATGAGCATTTATGTTCTTCTTGGTTAGCAGTGGTTTCCACCTTGCTACTTTCCCATGAAGCCCATTTTGCCAAGTCTCTTTCTGATTGTGGAGTCATGAACACTGACCTTAGCTGAGGCAAGAGAAGCCTGCAGTTCTTTGGATGTTGTTTAGGATCCTTTGAGACTTCCTGATGATTTTATGCCAAAGCCCTTGGAGTAATTTTGGCAGGCCGCCGACTCCTGGGAAGATTCACTACTGTTCCAAATGTTCTCCATTTGGGGATTATGTCTCTCACTGTGGTTCGATGGAGTCCCAGAGCCTTAGAAATAGCTTTGTAACCCTTTCCAGACTGATAGATAGCAACAACTTTTTTTCTGATCTTTTCAGGGACTTCCTTTGATCGTGGCATAATGTGCTTGTTGAATCTTTGTGCTGGCAACGTGACTCTGATGGTAAGGGTCAAAATAAGTGAGGTTTATATTGAGCAGGGCTGGCTGTAATCAAGCCTGGCTGTGTTCAATCAGCTGACTCTAATTATCCCTTTAATTGGGTTGATTTAATTAGGGGGGCAATTACTTTTTCACACAGTGCCAGTTGGTGTTGGTTAACTTTTTTCATTAAATAAATGAAATAAGTAAAAAAAAACAAGTGTTATTTGTTCACTCAGGTTCCCTTTATCTAATATTACATTTTGTCTAAAGACCTGAAAACATCCAGTGTGACAAATATGCAATAATAGGGAAAATCAGGAAGGGGGCAAATACTTTTTCACGCCACTGTACATACTCCTAGATTTGTTTACTACTCTGGAATTGCCAACTGTAACCATTCCAACAGATAGCTGCTCCCCTGTTTCCAAGCACATAAGTGCAATAATGTGCACTTCTGGACATTAACCCCAACTTCTATGTTTGTGACCACTTTTGCAGTTTGTTCTTATCTTCCTGCAGCCCCCCTCTAACCCTCGATGTCATCTATTACTGCTCAACTCTTTTTATCATCTGCGAACAGACTGATCCTACTCAGGATCATGCATGACATATCACCTATGAATAGCCAAAAGAGCACCGTTCCTAGTAACGATTCGTGTGGTACTCTCCTCCTCATCACCCTGGTGGATGACAGTTCCCAACCCCCACCCCAATTACACCATTGCTGCATTCAATTCTGACCCTTATTTATCCATTAGACCATCTTTGTTCCCACCCCAACATAATCCAGATTCCCACTGAGCATAACATGCAGTTCACAGTGTCATGTAGTCTGTTTCCCTTCACCTTCCTTAATCAGTCACCGTTTTCTAACTTACAGCCACTGTAACCCTTGCATCCATACAGTTCCAGTGTCCCCCTTACATCAAGCAGTGATGTAATCATGACTTTGTGGGAATTTACAAAAAACACTTTATTCCCTGTATTACCTCTGTAGTTCATGTATTGTACCTATCTACCCAGCATTGTGTGGTCAGTAACAACCACATACATGCATATATTCACAATCCATCAAGGTGCTGCTTGACATTATACAGGTACATCTGTGACATGCACTCTGCATGTACGCATTGTGTCATTAAATGTGTTGTTCACATCTAGAACTGTGTTCTTTTTATGACAGAGATCTTATAAGAAACTATATATTTTGACAGCCTTGTTTTGAAAGGATTTAAACACATTTTCTGTTGCATTCTAAACATACTGATTGCATCAAGATAATGAATACTTCTCATGGGAAAATATGTTAAAAATGTGTCATCTTTCAACATGTATGTGTCTTCTGTTAGCACCCTTTGCAGACTGTGTGAGAGACTTTTTGGTACCATACATTTCTGCTTAAAGTTGAACCAGCATAATATACTGTGGTGATTTGCATATACAGTCCATGGTACTTTGCATTATGGGGGTATGTGTGATTTTGTATATCTTTCAACAGAATACATACAAGAGATTCTTCATGAGTTTGTGTTGCTGAGGGTGCAGTACCCATCAAATGTGAAAGCCAAAACACTTCAATCCGATATGGAGGTACCTGAGCCAGTGTGGTCACATTATGACACCCAGAAAAGAATGTTATCATAAGCAGACACAAGTCACAATTTGCACAAGTTGATGCTGGAATACACAGTGCCAACCAGTGACTTTCTTACATATTGATGTGTTTAACACCCTTTAATGTTGAAATAATATGTGCATTACTGATAGCATAGTATACTGCTTACAGATTGCAACAGTCAAACTCATCTGTAAAGAATGAGCAGATTTGAAAGACACAATGTCTCAATTTGTTGGGCCAGCCTCCAGTTTTATCAATATCTGTGTTTTACTGTGTATTCCTTTTGGTATTATTCTGATTTCTTATTGTATTCAAACATCTTGGACATGTGTTTGTATGACATTCTTCTTAAACAAATCTTTGTCACAGTCCACTACCCCAACAAACTACAAAAACTGTTATGTATGCATGCCCATGATCCTCCACCCAGTGCCCCAAACAGTACCAGCCAGCATAATTGTTACACATGAATCTATGTTGCCTTGATGTCTCCCACCTCTGTGTGCATAGACGGTTGCCATGGAAAGCATTGATAAAAATTTGAGGCAGTTATTTAATGCATGGACTTTATAGTCTAACAGTAATCACTTGAATAGATTACTGCTTCATACCTACCTCAATGCTGTACAGCGGTTGATCTAGCATGCATGTCACAAGCATTCTTTAGTTCATAAACAGTGCACACTACCACCTCCTCCTCCTGAGGCACAGCAGTCCATGCCTCTAGAATTGGACATGGTATTCAATGACAGGCCTGAACATTGCTTTCTAAAATGTCACCAAAACCTCACTCAATCTGTTGGTGATACCCATGCCTATGCACCCTTACATATGCCACAGGCCAGCATTTGTGCATTTCAATTATGCTGTGATATTATCTGGATGTATGAAATAATAACCAAACAGGTGGCTTTCCTAATTTTGCACTGAACTCAATTATACCCCTACAAACCACCCACCAACCAAAATGCTGTCACTTTCCCCATTGTTTATGTGTTCCATGTGCATACTGTTTCACATCTCAGAATTAAAGTCTGGGGCCAGCCCTCATAAAAAGTGTTCAGTGTTCACCAGGTTAGTAAACATTTTTGCACCACCTATCACTCAACCACCCCTGTGTGGTATCCACATGACAAAACCATGTGGACACCGCTAGTGACAACAATGCCCCACGAGTATAAGGGGACAATAATATATCTTAATATGCATACTTCGAGATGTCTCTTACAAGATAAGAAGGATGTCTCATGCTGGTTTGGGTGAGAGGACCACAAAGTGAAGCCGAGTGGTTCTGTCAGCCCAAACCAGCATTAAATAACCTTCTTATCTCGTAACAGACAACCCAAAGTATACATAGTAAGATATTATGAAGTGGTGGAACTGCCTTCAGCAAGAATATAGGTTCTGTTTTTTAAGATTTTTTCTGATAGACTCTTCCCCACTGTGTGTGAAGAGTTGGTGCCTGCCGCCTGTGCTTTGTCATCTTGTCTGGGAGTGGGGGAGGCACAAACTACAATGCTTGGGAACCTGTGTGCTTGATCTGCAATCAAAACTGGGAGAAAGGTAGATGCCACTTATTTAAATTAGCAGCTATGTGTCATAAAGGAATTAAAGAAAAGCAATCCGGTCAGCTACCAATAAATACAGAACTGCCGTTTTTCATTTCCGAGTACAGCACTGACAGGGTGATGGAAAAAGGCAGTTCTGTATTTATTGGTAGCCTGATTGGACAGATTTTTTTTAATTCCTTTCTTTTTGACACAGTGCCTTCTACCTTTCTCCTGGTTTTGACTGCAGATTACTTTTGACACTCGCTCACTCGCAGAACAGGAGTTTTCAGCTGTCCTGAACAGCACAAGGCAGCAACTGTATGCACTATAAGAGGTACAGTAAATGCTGCTCTCTGATTGGTGGAGGCAGTTGCACTGCTTTATAATGGCAATATAAAAATCATTTGTAGAAAAATGCACACAAAGCATTTTCTGATGAAATTAATGTTTACTGAATTAACTTTGTAATCCATTACAGGATATCTCAACAAATATCAAACATTTGCAATGCATGTACTGAGCTAATGTTCTTGGCATAAGATATTAGAATGTTGATTTATAACTGCTGCCACTAAAACTGTTATGTGTAGCTTGGTTAGACTCATTAATCTCTGAATATCAAGATGCACCTGTAAATCACTAATGTGAGCAACAAGATATTTTCATATTACGGTGTTAATGTGATCCAAGTAATACATTTCATGCATGTTGTGTAGGGGTTGTGGGATAACAGATGGACCAGACACTGAACTTCAAGTTCAACACAGTCTCTGTGTGATGTTTATTCAAAATACAAAGGATAACCTTAAGCAATGGCGTATCCCTTCTTCAGTACATCAGTTTGCAGCAATAGACTATGTATGTCCATTCTCTGTACTAAGCCAGCACTTATGGACAATGATCTGTGATCTACTTAGCAGTTGAGAGTCAGCCTCCACTCCGTTGCAGGTCTTATTTGCTTGGGAAGTGGGGCTCAAATAAAAAAAAGCTAAAAACAAAGCATTTCAGTGCAGAAGCACTGACACATGGGTTACCCCAAAGGGCATTGACAATAAGCCACTCTTCAAAGAAACACAACATCACATATACTTCTGTAATGCAAAGAATTGTGGATATATGCAAATCACCATGACATTTCAGACTTGTTCAGTTTACAGCAATTTACATGCATTTTAAATAGCACAACTAACTTAATTTTTATAATATACAGTCACCTAGTATTTTTTTTACCTTTATCGAAAACACCTAGTACTATTTTATTTTCAATATTTACAGGTGTCATAAACATAAGATATATACAACAGGACATTTATGACATAGTGCTATTACATACTAAATCCAATAATGATAAACACAACCTGTTTTACATAACTCGAAGTCACCACAATAACCTCCTATATAAGGACCTGAGAGGAAAGGAAAATTAAAGGAGACACTATAGCATAGTGAAGAAAGAGAAGGGAGTACCCATAGGAGGAACCTTATGGACTAGAAACTGTAAAGGATAGATGAAGCTAAGAAATAGAAAAACTGTTGCAAGAGATTTAAGAAACGGTCTGTCCTCAAGAGTGGCAGGAGCTCCCTGTCACATATCCCCCACCTAAAGAGGGAAGCAGTTATTGCAGACTGCTTACCACCTTCCTTTCCCAGGAAGGGATGGAGCTTCCACCACCTTCCATCTTCAGAAGCTCTGTCTCAGGGTCTCTATTAATGATAAACATTCTATCATAAACATAGTGGATATCATCATCCTTTACCCTGAGGTATTAACACATTTCTCAACAGAGACTAACAGTACCTTCCATCTCCTTTTAGGCAAAATCCATCATACTTCTTAACCAAAAATCTGGACAGCTGTAAATCTAGTACCAAAGAAAGACTTTCTCTGGGGTGAGTAATTACCTGCTCCATCCGCACCAGATATGTCAGTTTAAGCAGGGGCCGGTCCTAGACTCAAGCCCTCTACATAAACCCACTATGTCTATTGATTAATTCATTTCACTTGATACTGATACAGACACCTGAGGGTATACACTCTAGGTGTTACCCCAACATAGGTCCCTCTCCATTTTCCACTAACCTCCTCCTTTGTAGGTTTTCATCAAAACATAAAATGCATGTACCACCTCCTTGATCTGAACATATTGCAATATGTTGGCAATATTAACATCTTTAGCCTGCAGTATACCCAAGTCAATGCTGTTAATAGATTTAGCTGCACCAATACAAGACAAAGTTCCTTCTGCCTCATAGGCTTCTTGCTTGCTTGCTTGGAGTCTTCAACCCAGCACAATATCACTAGGCACAGTCTTACCTGGTGTCTCACATTCAAGTTCCATACTTGCATCTCTGACTTAACAGGTAACATTCTGGGAACACAGGAGACAAAGGAATATCCTGCTTAGTCATGAGATCCTCCTCCAGCTGAGTCCATGAACAATCCTCCTTTGAGTCTTTATCCAAACTCTCTGGCAGGAACCTCTTGTGCACCAGGCACCAGTGTTCCACCTCTCTGCATAGTCAGTCTGCCTCCAGCCATTGCTCACTCATCCAGTGGATCATCCTCATCAGGGTCTTCACCTCCTGGGTGTTGTCTGTCACACCTTCAGTTTGCCTCAACCTGAATCTCTTCATTGTTTTAAGACTTGGCTGTCCTCTGATCTCCCAGGTCCAGTCCAGGCAGCAACTTCTCTCCATCTGTTAACCTTGGTTCTGGTCAGTTATCCCACTTCTGACACCAAGTCTGTGGAGGGGTTGTGGGATAGCAGATGGAGCAGACACTGAACTTCAAGTTCAACACACAGTCTTAGTGTGATGTTTATTCAGAATGCAGAAGATAACCTTAAGCAATGGTATATCCCTTCTTCAGTACATCAGTTTGCAACAACAGACTATGTACAGTATGCCCTTTCTCTGCACTTAGCCAGCACCTGCTGACACTGATATTTGATCTAATTAGCAGTTGAAATTCAGCCTCCACACCTATGTGGGCCTTGTTTGCTTAAGTAGAGGGCTTTTTTATGTTCAAAGTTCTCTTTTCTGGAATTCTTTGCCATCCAGCTGTGTAAAAACCTTTGAAAGTACAACTTTTAAGAATATTCTATTTAGTCATTTGCAATGGTAAGCCTTGCGTAATTGTTTTTAACCATGTACATTTATTTTGTATTTGTTGTACCTCTATATGTGTAACTGTTGTACTGTCAATGTATTTTGTATAATATCTTTGCTTCTTGTTGATGAAGTTCCAGGTCATTCCTGCAAATGGGCTTAGGCCCAGTATACTTAACCAGTCAATAAAGTGAATTGAATAGAATTGAACTGAAAATTGGGTAGTGGGGCACAAATAATAAAAAAAAAAAACTAAACCCAAAGAACCTCACTGCAGAAGAACTGAAACATGGGTTACCCAAAAGGGCATTGATAATAAGCCAAGTTTCAAAGAACACACCATCACACATACTTCTGCAATGCAAAGTGTCATGGGATATATGCAAACCACCATGGAATTTCAGACTTGCTCAGGTTACAGCAATTTACATGCATTTTAAATAACACAACTAACTTAATTTCTATAATATACAGTCACCTAGTGTTTTATACCTTTATCGAAAACACCTACTACAATTTTATTTTCAATATGTACAGGTTTCGTAAACATAAGATATACACATCAAGATATTTTATGACATAGTGCTTTTACATACTAAATCCAATAATGATAAACACAATCTGTTTTATATAAACTTGGAGGTCACCACAATAACCTCCCTGTATGAGGACCTGAGCGGGAAAGGGAAAATTAAAGGGGACACTATAGCATAGTGAAGAAAGGGAAGGGGGGGTACCCATAGGTGGCCAACCTTATGGACTTGAAACTGTAATGGATAGATGAGGCTAAGAAATAGAAAAACTGTTGCAACAGATTTAAGAAGCAGTCTGTCCTCAAGAGTGGCAGAGCTCCCTGTCACATATCCCCCACCTTAAGAGGGAAGCTGTTATTGCAGACTGCTTACCACCTTCCTTTCCCAGGAAGGGAAGGAGCTTCCACCCACCCATCTATCTTCAGAAGCTCTGTCTCAGGGTCCCTATTAATGGTAAACATTCTATCATAAACATAGTGGATATCATCATCCTTTACCCTAAGATATTAACACATTTCTTGACAGAGACTAACAGTACCTTCCCATCTCCTTTTAGGCAAAGTCCATCATACTTCTTAACCAAAAATCTGGACAGCTGTAAAATCCAGTACCAAAGAAAGACTTTCTCTGGGGTGAGTAATTACCTGCTCCATCCGCACCAGATATGTCAGTTTAAGCAGGGGCCGGTCCTAGACTCAAGCCCTCTACATAAACCTACTATGTCTATTGATTTATTAATTTCACTTGGTGCTGAAACAGACACCTGAGGGTAGACACTCTAGGTGTTACCCCAACACAGGTTCTTCTCCATTTTCCACTAACCTCCTCCTTTGTAGGTTTTTCATCAAAAACATAAAACACATGTATCACCTCCTTGATCTTAATATATTGTAATAGTTTGGCAATATTAGAATCTTTAGCCTACAGTATACCCCAATCAATACTGTTAATAGATTTAGCTGCATCAATACAAGAAAAAGTACCTTCAGCCTCATAGGCTTCTTGCTTGCTTAATTGGAGTCTTCAACCCCAGCACAATATCACTAGGCACAGTCTTACCTGAGGTCTCACATTCAAGTTCCATACTTTCATCTCTGACCTTCAACAGGTAATATCCTGGGATCACAGGAGACAATGGAATGTCCTGCTTAGTCGTTAGATCCTCCTCCAGCTGAGTCCATGAACAATCCTCCTTTGATTCTTTATCCAAACTCTCCGGCAGGAACCTCTTGAGCACCTGGCACCAGTGTTCCACCTCTCTGCATTAGTCGGTCTACCTCCAGCCATTGCCCACTCATCCAGTAGATCATCCTCTTCAGGGTCTTCACCTCCTGGGTTTTGTCTCTCATACCTTCGGCCTGCCTCAACCTGCATCTCTTCATTGTTTTAAGACTTAGCTGTCCTCTGATCTCCCAGGTCCAGTCCAGGCAGCAGCATCTCTCCATCTGTCAGCCATGGGTCTGGCTAGTTATCCCACTTCTGACACCAAGTCTGTGGCGGGGTTGTAGGATAGCAGATGGACCAGACACTGAACTTCAAGTTCAACACATGGTCTTTGTGTGATGTTTATTCAGAATACAGGAGATAACCTTAAGCAATGGTATATCCCTTCTTCAGTACGTCAGTTTGCAACAACAGACTATGTACAGTATGTCCTTTCTCTGCACTTAGCCAGCACCTAATGACACTGATGTCTGATCTAATTAGCAGTTGAGATTCAGCCTCCACCCCTATGCGGGCCTTGTTTGCTTAAGTAGAGGACTTTTTCTGTTCAAAGTTCTCTTTTCTGGAATGTTTGCCATTCAGCTGTGTAAAAGTCTTTGAAAGTACAACTTTTAAGAATATTCTATTTAGTCATTTGCAATGGTATGCCTTGTGTAATTGTTTTTAAACATGTGCATTTATTTTCTATTTGTTGTACTTCTCTATGTGTAACTGTTGTACTGTCAATGTATTTTGTATAATATCTTTGCTTCTTGTTGATGAAGTTCTGGGTCATCCCTGAAAATGGGCTTAGGCCCAGTGTACTTAGCTAGTCAATAAAGTGAATTGAATAGAATTGAATTGAAAATTGGGTAGTGGGGCTCAAAAAAAAAAAAAAATAAACCCAAAGAACCTCAGTGCAGAAGCATTGAAACATGGTTTACCCCCAAGGGCATTGATAATAAGCCAAGTTTCAAAGAACACACCATCGCACATACTTCTGTAATGCAAAGCATCAAGGGATATATGCAAATCACCATGGAATTTCAGACTTGTTCAGTTTACGGCAATTTTCATGCATTTTAAATAGCACAACTAACTTAATTTCTATAATATACAGTCACCTAGTATTTTTTTTACCTTTATCAAAAACATCTAGTACTATTTTATTTTCAATATTTACAGGTTTCATAAACATAAGATATATACATCAAGATATTTTATGACATAGTGCTATTACATACTAAATCCAATAATGATAAACACAACCTGTTTTACATAAACTTAGAGGTCACCACAATAACCTCTCTGTATGAGGCCCTGAGAGGGAAAGGGACAATTAAAGGGGACACTATAGCATAGTGAAGTAAGGGAATAGGGTACCTATAGATGGCCAACCTTATGGACTAGAAACTGTAAAGGATAGATGAGGCTAAGAAATTGAAAAACTGTTGCAACAGATTTAAGAAAAGGTCTGTCCTCAAGAGTGGCAGGAGCTCCCTGTCACATATCCCCCACCTTAAGAGGGAAGCAGTTATTGCAGACTGCTTACCACCTTCCTTTCCCAGGAAGGGATGGAGCTTCCACCCACTCTTCCATCTTCAGAAGCTCTGTCTCAGGGTCCCTATTAATGACAAACATTCTATCATAAACATAGTGGAAATTGTCATCCTTTACCCTGAGGTATTAACACATTTCTCAACAGAGATTAACAGTACCTTCCCATCTCCTTTTAGGCAAAGTCCATCATACTTCTTAACCAAAAACCTGGACAGCTGTAAAATCCTGTACCAAAGAAAGACTTTCTCTGGAGTGAGTAATTACCTGCTCCAACCACACCAGATATATCAGTTTTAAGCAGGGGCCCAGTCCTAGACTCAAGCCCTCTACATAAACCCACTATGTCTATTGATTCAGTCATTTCACTTGGTACTGATACAGACACCTGAGGGTAGACACTCTAGGTGTTATACCAACATAGGTTCCTCTCCATTTTCCTCCCACTTCCTCCTTTCTAGGTTTTTCATCAAAAACATAAAACACATGTACCACCTCCTTGATTTTAACATATTATAATAGTTTGGCAATGTTAGCATCTTTAGCCTACAGTATACCCTAGTCAATACTGTTAGTAGATTTAGCTGCATCAATACAAGAAAAAGTCCCTTCAGCCTCATAGGCTTCTCCTTGCTTGCTTGGAGTCTTCAACCCCAGCACAATATCACTAGGCACAGTCTTACCTGGGGTCTCACATTCAAGTTCCATACTTGCATCTCTGACCTCCAGCAGGTAACATCCTGGGAACATGGGAGACAAAGGAATATCCTGTTTTGTCATGGGATCCTCCTCCAGCTGAGTCCATGAACAATCCTCATTTGATTCTTTATCAAACTCTCTGGCAGGAACCTCTTGAGCACCTGGCACCAGTGTTCCACATCTCTGCATAGTCGGTCTGCCTCCAGCCATTGCTCACTCATCCAGTGTATCATCCTCATCAGGGTCATCACCTCCTGGTGTTGTCTCTCACACACCTTCAGTCTGCCTCAACCTGCATCTCTTCATTGTTTTAGACTTGGCTGTCATTTGATCTCCCAGGTCCAGTCCAGGCAGCTTCTCTCCATCTTTCATCCATAGTTCTGGTCAATTATCCCACTTCTGACACCAAGTCTGTGGGTGGGGGTTGTGGGATAGCAGATGGACCAGACACTGAACTTCAAGTTCAACACACAGTCTTTGTGTGATGTCTATTCAGAATCAGGAGATAACCTTAAGCAATGGTATATCCCTTCTTCAGTACATCAGTTTGCAACAACAGACTATGTACAGTATGTCCTTTCTCTGAACTTAGCCAGCACCTACTGACACTGATCTCTGATCTACTTAGCAGTTGAGATTCAGCCTCCACCCCATGCAGGTCTTGTTTGCTTAGGTAGATGGCTTTTTCTGTTCAAAGTTCTCTTTTCTGGAATTCTTTGCCATCCAGCTGTATAAAAGTCTTTGAAAGTACAACTTTTAAAAATATTCTATTTAGTCATTTGCAATGGTTAGCCTTGTGTAATTGTTTTTAAACATGTACATTTATTTTGTATTTGTTGTACTTCTCTATGTGTACTGTTGTACTGTCAACGTATTTTGTATAATATCTTTGCTTCTTATTGATGAAGTTTTGGGTCGTTCCTGAAAACGGGCTTAGGCCCAGTGCATAGCTGGTCAATAAAGTGAATTGAATAGAATTGAATTGAAAATTGGGTAGTGGGGCCCAAAAAAAAATAAACCCAAAGAACCTCAGTGCAGAAGCATTGAAACATGGTTTACCCCAAGGGCATTGATAATAAGCCAAGTTTCAAAGAACACACCATCACACATACTTCTGTAATGCAAAGCATCAAGGATATATGCAAATCACCATGGAATTTCAGACTTGTTCAGTTTGACAATTTTCATGCATTTTAAATAACACAACTAATTTAATTTCTATAATATACAGTTACCTAATACTTTTTACCTTTATCAAAAACACCTAGTGCCATGGTACTTTCAACATTTACAGGTTTCATACAATAAGATATATACATCAGGTGTTTTGACATATTGTATTACATACTAAATCCAATAACAATAAGCACCACCTGTTTACATACACTTGGAGGTCACCACAATAACCTCCCTGTATGAGGACCTGACAGGGAAAAGGAAAATTAAAGAGGACACTATAGTATAGTCAAGAAAGAGAAGGGGGTGCCCATAGGTGGCCAACCTTATGGACTAGAAATTGTAAAGGATAGATTAGGCTAAGAAATGGAAGAGCTGTTGCAAAATATTTAAGAAACATTCTGTCCTCAAGAGTGCCAGGAGTTCCCTGTCACACATGTTTCTTGTTGTTTTGGTTTATAAGTTATGTATTGCTAAACATGCTGTATTGATACACTTAGCTGTTTTTTCTATGACCACCAAGCTTTGCTAAACTGAATTTAAATCAGTGCTCACTTTTACATTGTTTTAAACCTTGATATTCAAACATTTTGGCTATTTACCATGGTACACATACACAGTGACAGACTAACAGCTGTCTATTCAAAAATGGGCATCATCACATAAGACTAATGGCATATGGTCTGTGTAACTAAAATAAAGTGAACAAACCTGTACTGTCACGGGGATGGATGGCAAGTGACCACACCAATGGACTCCACCACTGTAAAGGTTTGTGTCTAGTATGGGATATTAGGGGCACAGAATATAAATATGCACCTTCTACAGTTATGTACATAAAAACAAATAATTACAGTTCAGGAACTTTTGTCTGTGTATACTAATCTCCATTAAATCAGAGATTGAACTTAAATTTCAGATATAGGTTCTGGGCCTCATAGCACAATACCTTATATCATCGTAAGATGAGGGCTGCAAAGATTTTAATTTTAAACTCCAAAATTTTTGTAGGGAATATTTCATAACTGTCGCTGAACTCCCAACCAGCCAATCACTTCAAAGTTCCTGGTGCTTCCACTCAGCCCTCATATCACCACTGCTCTATCCTATTTTGTGACATGTGTCCATGGAAAGCACAGGTGAGAGCACCATACATGTGTATGGGTACTAATTAAAATGTCGATTTGTTTTATCTGTAAACAATCCTAGATGAAAAGTAATGTAATTGTGTAACTAATATCCCTACTAGTTAAGTGATTGCTTTAATTTTCATGTATGATTGGTTCAAGATAGTAAAAACTGATATTTTAAACAGTACCCATCAACGTGCATTGTGCTCTCACCATCGCTCTCCATTGACACATGTCACAAAGTCTCTGAGCGCAGTGACAGAGTTAAGGCAGAGCAGAGGCACCATGAACTTGGAATAGATTGGCTGTTCATTTGTTTGGAGCCAGCTATGATCTATTCTTTCAGTAACATTACTGTGATTAAAAATACAATTCTGCCACAAGTCAGATTACACTGCTATAATGTATTGGGTACTAGAACCACACACAGAGCACTCAGAGGTGTAATTTAACTGCAGACACTATCAGTTTATTTTGGTCTCTCAGTCCCAAACCCCAGCACTTCAGCGAATGCTTTCATCTGGGGATGTGACTTAGAAAATAAATGCATATTTAAATATCAAGTCTCCATTACACACACCTGGAGATAATTGTTAGTCAGATGACATTTCAATAGTATAGAAAAGAAAGCCAAATAAAATAAAAACATCAACAAAACTGCAGAATATATGTTACTAAACAATACTTCACCAAACATGTTCATGTACAAAAATTTTTTAATCTTACAAAATGATATCTTGTTCAAGAATAACTACCTGGATAATTTTTACATTTAAAGCAGCAGTGCAATGAAAATGGGCTAAATCTGATTCCACCTTTTTGCTTCCTAATTGATGTCAGATATCATCAGTTTATGTTGGTGGTGAAATTTGCAGTTACTGTTATCATTTAAAATTTTAAGAAAGTTTTAAAATAATTAATTCTCAAGAAAAAGATAGCTGCCTAATTTTTGCATTGAAATAATATTGAGGACCTGAAGAGGGTAAGAATCAGACAGAAATGCAAATGTACAATACACAGCACAGGTAGCAACAGAAAACCCAAATCAATAGTTTTGCCAATATTTTCATAACCATAGCAGAAAATTAACTTTTGGAAAAACTTTTTCATTACACTGCTGCTTTAACATACTTTTCAAGAAATTCCATATGACTTTAGATATCATAGAGTTCACAGGTAGTCACAACCTAGACAACATCTATTCCAGAACAAAAACAAAGGAAAGAAAATATCAGCAGAGTCTTTATGATCACCCCTTTTCATGGAGCATATTTTTCTGAGCCAACTTTATATGGGGATCCACTAAATTACTGAACATTGGTATATAAGGAGAGTGAGTCTGTATAGCATGACAAGTAGAGAAGAATCTCCTGTAAAAGAGAGAGATAGAAAAATTAGTGGAAGGTCAAATAATAGTGCAAAGGTCAAACCTCTTCAAGTTATTCAAATATTAATACTGGTTAATGTAGCAATTTAACATAATAGGAAGGTCATTACCCCAGAAGGACGTCCTCATATCCTTCATATTTCTCTATTTTTACTTTTTTTTTCTTTTCAGAAATGGCTTAAGATCCCATTGATCATTCATTTATTTATTGATTTTATTTTATTTGTAAGATAGTGGAATTACAGTCCTTTGAGTTATAGACTAATTTCCAAAGGCTCGACATCATAATACATAACATATACCACAGTAGGCTATACAGTTACAGATACTTACAATATGATACCACAGTTTCAGAGTTATAACAAACACACAGACACTGATTGAACAGCATATAATAAATACAGAGGAGAAGGTGTGCCTATGTAGGGCCTATACAGGATATTAGCTAAGCATATAATTACATTGCAAGGATATGTTACTAAGCACTATAATATCTGAAGCAGTCTAGCAGTTAGACTTTGTCACTAAACCTACCAGTTTATACATTGCAGTAGATATGTTGCTGGGAAATATAATAACTGAGGCAGCCTATTATTTAGACTTTGACAGTAGGCCTAGCCTGTTTCAGCATGGGTATTTGTCAGGGCACTGGGAGCCAGGATGCTGCCGTTTCATTGCTGTGGGCATAAACAAGAGCAGGTAGCAAGGAGGTGGCTTCTTAGGGTCGCTTTTAAAGCATTAAGTTTTGGTGGACTGGTGGCAGATGCAGATAGGGAGTTGAACCAGGTTGGGGCCCTTATGGGGAAGTATCTTTGGGCTAGAGAGGTCATTACCCTTGGGATGTTTAGGGCCGATTTATCAGCACTGTGAGTGGAGACAATGGGGGTGGATGGGTGGAGAGAGGACGTAACTCCCGGCGGTGTTTGTCCGAGGACAGTCTTTCTGGTCATGAGGCAGGACTGGTACAGGAGCCTTTACTCAAAGTTGAGTATCTGTGTGAGGGAGAAAAGGGTGCAGAAGTGCGTTGATTGGTCAGTACCAGACAGGAGCCTGCATGCTCTATTGATGACCACTTTTATTTTGCTGATGGCTGTGGCATCCGCAGTGACATAGACCAACAGGCCATAGTCAGTTAGGTACATGACCAATGAGGTGATGGCTTGCAATCAGGCTTCAGGTGGCAGGCAGTCTTTGTGGTGGTATAGGAGGCTGATACATGCAGTAGTTGTGGATGTGAGTGCATTGATGTGCGCGTGGAAGGTGAGAGCTGGGTCAAAGGTTATACCCAGGTATTTATATGAAGAGACCTGTTCAAGGGGTGGAAAGAACTAGAGAGGATCTGCAGGTGGGCGTTTTTGAATTTACTTTGGTGGTATGCAAATATTGTGGTCTTGTTTTTTTTTAGGTTAAGGACCAGCCTATGTTCAGTGAGCCAGTGCTCAGTCTGACTGAACGAGTGTTGAAGAGAGGTCTGAAGACTGGTGGGGCTGGTGTGGGAAGCACAGAGGATATCATCATCTGCCTAAAGTAGGACCTTACTAGGACATGAGGTGGGTAGTGCATTGAGATACAGACTGAAAAGTAGCGGTCTCTGTACAGAACCCTGTGGGACTCCAGAGTAGATGGGGCAGGTACTGGAGAGTGTCATGTTTATTTTCATACATTGTGTCCTGGAGGACAGGTAGCTTGTGAACCAGTCCAAGTGTCCTTGGGTGAAACCCACTTGCATGAAGGAGTCAAGCGGGGGAGGGTGACTGACCATGTCAAAGGCCTTGGAGAGGTCAATAAACATGGCTCCTGCCAGCTGGCCCTTGTCCAGTGCAGAGTGGATGAAACTGGAGAATTTGAGGAGGGCCGTGGTGGTGCTATAGCCTAAGTGGAAACCATGCTGCTCCTTGCAGAACAGGTCATGGGTTTAGAGGTAGTTTGCCAGTTGGTCTGCCACTACCTTTTCAGGGCTTTTTGGGGGAGAATGGAAATTGCCCGGTAGTTACCAGGTGATAAATTGTCCCCTCCTTTGTGGATGGGCGTTATTACTGTATTTCCCAGGCACTGGGAAACTGCCCTAAAGCAGAGGAGTGGTTAGCAGCCTAGCAAGTGGGAGGAGCAGCACATCCAGGGCCACGTGAAGGAGCCTTATATCCAGGAGGTCGTTAAAGGGGCTAGACCCATTTAGGACTTTGGAAAGATAAGGCTCAGCTTCCTGGGGATGATAGTCCAGAGGTAGAAAGGTGGGTGTGAGAGGGCGGGTGGATCAAAGATGGTTATTGGATTGAAGAAACTTTTGGGGAGCACTGAGCTCAGGTCTGTAAAGTTAGTGTTGAGACTGTGTGCTCTTTCCTTTGGGTCAGTGGTGATAGTACCGTTAGATGTGATCTGGGAGGGGGGGTGGAGCCCATGATTTGCCAATCAGAATTTTTATGTTATCCCAAAATGTACAGGATGACCCCCAGGAGGCAGTTAGGGTGGAATTGTAGTATTCAGCTTTCACCTTGTGAATGGCCCAGGTGTATTTATTTGGTTCATCTCGGTAAGCCTGCATGTCCTCCAGTTTGCCTGAGTCAGAGGCTCTGTGCCACAGGTTGTCTCTATTTTTGAGTTGCTGGAGGAGGGATGGCGTAATCCAGGGTGCATTTTGTAGTTTAGTGTGGGTCTTTTTTAGGGGACAGAAGGTATCACAGGCCAGAGTGAAGAAGCTGGAGAAATAGTCCAGTGCCACATCAATGTTGGTGGCACGTATATTGAGCACCAGTCCCAGAGGACAAGATGTTGCTTGAATTTTGAGATGCTATCTAGTTTCACACTCTTTAGCCTATAGATCCATTGGCTGTCTTTCATTAGTAGCAAGTTCACTCTATCCCCTGCATGTTTCATCGGTGGCACTCACTCACTCAATACCCATATATTTGAGTCCCTGATCTAGAGAATCATGTTGTCTGGCAAAGTGCAAACCACGGGTGTATATGTTTTTTATTTACAATGTTCCTTCTGTGCTCCTGCATTCTTATTTTAAGCATTCTGGTTGTTTTACCAATACAAACTCTTTTTGCAAGAGCACCATAGTATGTATACTACAAAGCAAGAATTGCAAATAATAAACTATTTTACATCAAATACCTTCCCTGGGGTTGCTATTTGATCAAACCTGTTACCACTGTTGCAATGATTGCATACATTGCATCTCAAGCATTAAAACAGCCATTGGGTTTTCTGGGAGCCAGTTAGGATCATATTGTTGTCTTTCTGGAGTGAACCTACTGTGAACCAGCTTATCTTTCAAGTTAGGGGCCCTACTGAAGGTTATCCTTGGTTTCCTATCTACTGCCTCCTCCACAGTATGATCTCCTAAAAATCGGTCAATTTTTGTGTATGATATTTCCAATCTGACCAGACCAGTTGTTATATTCTGTTACAAACATTATCTGGGGCTTAATTTTAGTTTCTTTTTTTATTTTTTAATTCTTTTTGTACACCTACACCCCAGGCATCCTTCAGGAGTGCCACTAGGAATTCATCCTACTCCCAGCCTGAACCCTCTGCATCTTCCAGGGTCTCCTCTCCCGAATGACCACAGGTAGGCTCAACCCCCGGTACCATCTCCAGGGCTGATTCCACCCTCCCTCCCTCCAGTGGCTGACTCCCTAAGTGTGAAGTGCCTTACCTGTTGTCGATGGGTCAGCCATGGAGTGAGATCCAGGTGCATCTGGGCCAGCATTTGGGATGTGGGGGATTCTCTTGGGGCCACCGTCATCTCACCAATGGTGTAGGAGGCATTTCTTTTATTTTTTCCCCACGAGTGTGGTGTGCAATGGTGTTAGCACATAGGCTACCACAGTAGACGCCTGCCTCGCTCATCCCCTAGTATTTGTCCCACGCATGTAGTACCTCCCATCTCCACTGGGGGCCACTAATGCACCAGGAAAGCCCCTGAATCCCTCCCTAGGGGATCAGTCCTCTGGATGCTCCATCCAACTCCCTCTTCTGCCAACCCTTTGTGCCTGGTCACACTCCCAAACCCTGGTCATCGGTGCAGCGCGAGGTGTGGCATTCAGCGCCTCAACCCTCAAGCGCCACTGGGATGGCTCTTGTTTGTTTTACCAGAAGATTTTCTTTTGGTTTGGCCTTTGCTCTATCAAGAGCTTCATTCAGGACTTCACTTTAGTACCCCGGATATAAATCTGTTTTTAGTTCCTTAGCTTCCTCTAAAAATATTTTATCTGAACAGTTATGTTTCAGACAAAGTAACTGGCCATAGGTCATAGTATGAGTGTTAGTGGCTCAGTAGGTAGCACACTTGCCTCTGATGCCGGGAGATCAGAGGGCTGCAGGTACAGTTCCCACATCTGGCACTTGGGTTAATATCCCAGTACAGACACTGTAGTGCAGCATGAGAGGGGTGCTGCACTTCTGAGGTGCCGTCTTTCAGATGAGACATTAAACCGAGGTCCCATCTGCCTGGATTGGTGGTAGTTCAGGTGGATGTTAAAGATTCCATGGCAGTTATTGAAAATGGTAGGGAAATTTCCCCGGTGTCCTGGCCAAATTTCCCTCATTCACTAAAAATACCTCCAACAGTTTCATCTGGTTCAAGGTCAGTTGGCATTCATCTGTATCCCCTTCCCCTGGGTTGTGCCTGAAAATAGGCAGGATTTGCCTAGTGCACTTACCCAGTTAACAAAAACTAAATAAATAAATGAATAGGGCACCAAGTTGATAAGTCTCTGGGCATTTGCACTTTCTGATCTCAAAACTGAATTTGTAGCTGTACTTTTTCTGTGGCAATGGTCTGCATGTTTTCATTACGATCTGTGGGCCTGGCTGTGGAGATATCTAAGAATTCTACTTTTCTTCATTTTTATGTAGGTAAAACATACATTTTATCATTTTGTTTAACCAACTCATAAATTCATCAACATCAGCACACTGCCATAAACACAAAATATAAGTCAATAAAGCATATTCACAATTTGATCCTGGGCAGAAGGGGTTCATATGTTTGTTAAAAATACAAGACTCTTCCCACTTGCCCAGGAACAGGTTGGCATATGAAGAGGCCATGGATGTCCCCATGGCAGTGCCACAGGTTTAGAGATAATATGCACCACTGGATTCAAAGTAATTGTGTGTCAAGATAAAATCCAAAGAATTAATAATGAATTCAGTCAGTACATGTTCTCTCTCATTGCTGTTTTCAAGGAAGTATCTGCATGCACTCACACCATCTGTATGTTTGATACAAGTATACAAAGAATCAACATCTATGCATAACCACGTCATTCCTTCTTTCTATTTAAAAGCATTCAACTTATTCAGTACATCAGTGGTATCTTGGACATGCAACCTCATATAATGTATTGGGCTCTGAGGCAGTATATAGGAAATTCATGTTACATTTCAAAATTACTCACGGTTCATCACATGCATAACTGCAATATTGCATGTAATGTAACACTGATTTATATTGTGAATATTTATAATGCTTGGTGTGTCTCAAATATGACAATAAATCATTACACTAATATACATCCAGTTTGATTAAACAGCTTTTAAATAGATTGAGTTTTCAATTGAATACACATTCAATAAATGACTTAAATTTCAATCGGAACAGTACACTGTGAATCATAACATGTTTACAAAACTAGTAACAGTTTTCTTTCATTCAACAGTTGAAATAGAATTTCAGCAGTTCAGTTCAGCAAACTGAAAGACCTATAGTCCTGCATCAACATTAATAAACAATGTTTAATTCAACAACTTTGCAAGATAATGATTTCATATTAAATTAACTGTTATCAGAAGTTAACCATGTAATTAATTTGATGACCATAATGTATTTGGGAATGTAGACACTGTTACTCGATATCATAATTTGGTGGCAGAAATCCAGTATATTCTGGTGACAGGAATGCTCACGAATAGCAGAAACAACACGATGACAACACCTTTCTCCTCCCCATCCAAGCTTCTGCCAAAACCACCACATGAACTGTCTATAGGCAACATAGCGGTAACTCCTAAGAATAAATAAAACAAAGAGAGATAACAGTTTAAAAAGGTCTGACTGGTTCAGTGTGTTATGAATAGTCAGTATAAATGATTAGTTTCACAAACTGTAGAATAACATTTTGCATTTGTAAACCACAAATATGTCACTTGTGACACACAAAATATCACTTGGTAGTTCAGTCTTGCTGGTAGCTCTGCTCTGAGGTAACAGGTGAGTAATAGCTATGGTGCAGAGTAATATTATGAACACTGCCACAAACTCATACGCAATATTCACACCACATCATTGTGCTTGTCTGTATATACAGCTACAGGTACAGCCACTGAAAAGAGTGCACATTCAGTGACCATACTGTGCCCTCAGGATGGCATATTGCACACTAAGTATGGCTTCAGTTGCATTGTTACAGGGTTACTGTTTGGCGTTCAGTGTGATTAGCGTCTGTGAAGGTGTTGCAGGGGTATGGTGAGGCCATGATCGTATAGACTTTTACCAACATCCACACACAGTGACACCACATCAAAATGTCGGTTACAGCTACAGCAACATAACTGTATAGAGTCACCACAACAACACCTTGCACACCATGTAGCCAAATACAACATACCACTATAGCATGTGCTGTGACCTGGCTATTGAAGGTGACAGTTGTGACCACTGAGTGTTGTTTCTGTGGGTGTCAGACGAACATCTGTGGCATGGTTGTGGGAGCAGATAGTGGATGAGCAGTGATGGTTGGTTCTGTTGTTGTCAGATGCAACATCTGGGGCCTGGTTATGGTATGTTTGAGTTGGGGGGGAGGGTCAACCACTGAGTGTTGTATCTGTTACTGGGTAGTCGTGCATTGGTATACAAGAATGACATTGAATGCATGGCCTTTGTCCAGCACCCTCATCCTAGCAGTGCTCTGAGTTTTGGTGTGGGGGATGTCTGTTTGAATTTTTGTGTTCAGTTGTGGTGGGGCAATTTGCCTGTGTGTCTCTGGTTAGGCTGTATAGCAGCACCACCAGAAATAACATTCAGTGCTCACAACAACCATGAAAAGCAACCCAGGCAGGCCGCCCACACAGAGTCCCACAGGCACATCAACACACCATAACTGAATACACAAATCACTGTCCCATACCCCAACCAAACCCTAAACAGAGCACTACTATGATAACCATTGGCAAGGGTACTGGACATGGGCCATGCAGTGGATGTCCTGCTAGGATACCAATGCATAACTAGAGAATCACAGAAACAACACTCAGTGGTTGCACCCCCCACTCTCACATACCATAAGCAGTCCACATAAGTGGCCTCTGACATCAACCAAATAAACCATTAGTGGTCGTCCCACTCTCACCTACCATAACCAGGCCTCAAATGTTGCATCTGACAGTCACAGAACTAACAGTAAGTGGGCACCCACCTCTCACCTTTCATAACATGTCCATAGATGTTGCATCTGAGTGACAACCAGAGAAACAACAGTAAGATGTCACCACAGTGGCACCTTACATAGCCAGGCCACAGACATTGCATCTGCCAACATAATCCCATCACACACCGTGTCTGTGGCTTGGCTACTGGAGCTGACAGTTTGGCGGCCACTGAACATTGGTTCTGTGAGTGCCATATGTAACATCTGTGGCATGGTTATGGGAGCTGAGAGTGGGATGAGCAGTGATGGTTGGTTCTGTTGTTGTCAGATGCAACGTCTGGGGCCTGGTTATGGTATGCTTGAGTGGGGGGATCGACCACTGAGTGTTATATCTGTTACTGAGTAGAATTGCATTGGTATACAAGAAAGACACTGAATGCATGGCCTTTGCCCAGCACCCTCATCATCTTGTATCCTAGCACCACTGATGATTTCTTCATTTGATGTCAGAGGCCACTTATGTGGACTGATTATGGTATGTGGGAGTGGGGGTACCATAACCAGTCCACATAAGTGGCCTCTGACATCAAACGAAGAAACCATCAGTGGTCATCTCACTTTCACCCACCATAACCAGGCCTCTCAAATGTTGCATCTGACAGACACAGAACTAACAGCAAGAGGGCACCCAACTCTCACTTTCCATAATACACCCATAAATGTTGTGTCTGACACCCAGAGAAACAACACTCAGTTGTCACCACAGTTGCAGCTCACATAGCCAGGCAACAGACATTGCGCCTGTCAACATAATCCCAAACATGCTACATCTGTGGCCTGGCTATTGGAGTGGACAGTTTGGCTACTACTGAGTATTGTTTCTGTGGCTGTCAGACAACATCTGAGGTGTGGTTATGGGAGATGAGAGGGACCAGCACTGATGATTGGTTCTGTTGTTGTCAGATGCAAAGTCTGGGGCCTGGTTATGTACGTGGGGGTTTGAGCACTGGTGTTGTATCCGTTACTGTGTAGCAGTGCATTGGTATACATGAACGACATCCACTATATGACCATAGTCCACAACCATCATCGCTTTGTACCATAGCAGTGCTCTGAGTTTTGGGGGCAGTGAGTTTGATTTTTTTTTTAATTATGGTGTATATTTACATGAAATCACAGATGATTAAAACATCAGCATATGAGATACTACCTAGTGTTTGATTGCTGTAATTAAAGTATATTGGGCCAGATAGTCAAAACTTTGCACTGGGCGTAAACAGTTTGCGCAGGTTTAGCACGGGATTAGCACAGGTTCATTATATTCAAAAGGTCAAATAGCATGCACAAACTGCATTAGCACTGGGCAAAATCATAATGTATGCAAGGGGTAAACTGAACATGAATAAAGGTGCAATACTATAGTCAGCAACTAGTGCCTCACACAGTGGTTTTGCATGACTTAGGGTGACACTTTGCATGGTACAAGTTACCGCCCAGGAAAAGGTAGTCTTAACCCTGGGCAATCCAGCTTTGCATGACATTGTGGCTTTGCACAGCATTTGCGTGACTTTTGTGTGTCTTTGCACGATCCTAATAAATAAGTATGACACCTAGAAAAAGCCAGACATAGAAGACACATGCTGCTCACTGATGGCATCACAATGATGCCATCATCTGCCATCAGTCCCAGCCATGCCAAGCAGTAAGTGGTGACCTGGTCCCCAGTGGAGTCCATGGCAGTGTGGCCATACAGCACACACATGCAGACCACCCTTCTGTGGACACCAACAGATGCCAACACACACGTGCAGCACTGTGGACATGGAGGGTGTTGAGGGAATGGTGTACGTGTGGCCAGGCTGCACCACAGACCGGGAGTGGCCACAAGGCTGGGACACATCATATAGTGCACATGGGCCAGTATTGGGAATAACCTAACACCAGTGTGCCTGTCTGATCATATGGGCCCCCCCAGCCACATACCACACAGCTGCACAAACACCACTGCACACACAGCCGGTCATGTATATGTTATTGTGATCATTCCATGCCAGAGGTACAGCATCTGTGGGCCACACAACAGCGTAAAAGTAATGTCCACTGTCAGTAAACACCTGCAAGTTGGACATGTCACTGTGTACAGTGCAGTGGTCAGTAGTACCCTACACACCATAGAGCACTGCTGTGTCCACACTACTGGCCCTGCTACTGTAATGTCTGCTGTGCACTGTAGCATGACCTACAGTGTGACAGTTGCATGAAGCACTACCCATGCCTATGCTGTATTCTCCCTGGGCACAATACACTATGCTGTACTGTATGCATGTTGACTGCAGTGACCATCATGCACTGCCAGACTGACCTACAGGTGGGAGCTGCGGCAGACCCAGTCAGCCCCTGTACTTCCAGACAGATTGGAGCCAAGAATCCCAGGACAGTGTATTACCTGGGTGGAGTCTAAGTATCTGCATCGGAGGAGGAGAAGGACCTGGAAGTGATGATCACTGGTGACCTGAAGCACTCCACGCAGTGCAAGAAAGCAGCAGCAAAGGCAAACAAGATGCTGGGATGCATAGCTAAGGGGATCAGTAGTAGGAGAGAGGAGGTTATACTGCCCTTGTACAGGTCACTGGTAAGGCAAGCATCTAGAGTATGGAGTTCAGGACTGGTGCCCACACCTCAAAAAGGACATTAACCTGCTAGAGAAGATACAGAGGAGGGCTACAAAGATGATAGCCAATCAACAGGATAAGGCATATGAGTAGAGTTTGAGAGCGCTGAACATGTACTCCCTGGAAGACAGGAGAGAGAGAGAGGGGACATGATTGGGACATTCAAGTACTTGAGATAAATAAGGTTGATAAGGAGATCCTCTTTAAGCTGAGTGGTAATCATATCACAAGGGGGCACAGTCTTAAGCTGGAGGGTGGAAGGTTTAGGAGGGAGTTCAGGAAGCACTTCTTCACAGACAGGGTGGTGGACACTAGGAATGCGCTGCCAGAAGAGGTCATCTCATTGAAGACAGTGGGAAGCTTTAAGAGATGCTAGGATAGGCATGGGGGAAGGTAAGAATTGTGGGTAGGGAGGATGGGAGGAGTGGGAGGGGAGGGAGGGCAGGGACATTAGCTGAAGCTGTGTACCCTGCAATACAAGCAGACTTGATAGACCAAATAGCCTTCTTCTGCTGGCTTCTTCGTATGTTCATATGTACAGGTGGAGCTGTAGACCCTGCAGTAATGCTGGGAAAACTGCATGCAAATCATGGCATAATGAGATGCTAATCTGGATGTTTGCTCAGAGACTACTTAAGTAGGCTCATTTGCATGTCACTTTTGAATATGGCAAAGTTTAGCCCTGGGCAATGTGGTTGCACTGGGCAACGGACTTAGCTCCCCACTAAATCCACGCAAATGTGTTAGTGCAGCACAAATGGTTGAGAGAATATTATACAGTTTTGCACACTGTACTTTTACATGCACTGCTGCCTGCAGCTGTACTGGGTAAACACATTTGCTGGCACACACGTTGGTCACATAGTTCACCTCTACCTACCTTCATGTCACTGTGCACTGTGTTGCTGTTGTGGTTTGCACTTCCTGGTTGCTATATTCGAGAGCTGTCTTATTTCAGGCTAAGTTTGCCCTGCACTCCCAACCTAGTTTTCCCAGCTTCATTTACATGCTATAGTCAGAAGCTGTTTGCCCCAGGCTATTCCTTTTGAATATAGCAGGCGTTTGTGTCTGTGCTAAGTTTGCCCACTGGGCAGGGCTAATTTTGCCCAGGGACAAAGTTTTGAATATCTGGCCCATTGTGTGTGTTGCATCTCTGTGCAGTCACAATAATGCGTAACATATTAACCCTTAGGTTGCCAAGAGAATTAGAATGTATAGGAATTCTGAACTGTTATATCAGCCCATGGCACAGCAAGGGTTGGAAATACATACTCATGCTCTGGTATGCATCTCAAAAGGACCATCATAGTACAGATATTCATTGAAGGAAACCCTGACAACATTTCAGTTGACAGTTGTTCTTAAAATGTCAGTCTCAGTGTTGCATGGTGAGAATCTGGTTCAATCTCATTGCTGGCAGCATTCACCTCTTTGCAGCTACAGACATTCCAAGGAGGTTGGCATCACTTGACAGTGATCACATGTGCACCTGTGAACATAAGACATAAATCATAAAGCAGGGCAGTTAATGAATTGTACTAAACAAAACAGAAAACAATTGTTGTATGTTAACAGAAACATTGAGCAAAATAATATATTGAGTTTACAAATGATGAAGTCCCAGTGAACAACTTTTTATTTTTTGTTTTTGGAGAGCAGTTCATGTTCTATAATTAGACAGGCCCCACGACCGTCAGCCATACTCACATGCACACCTCCTGTGTGGGCTGCCAGATGGGTACCCACTACCTATATACACTGGTAGGCAAGACCAGGATTCCCCACCAGGTAGGGGCCATGGGAGTGGGACACCCCCTGCAGACACTGGTGGCCAGGGTGCATGGCAGCAGAGCCAGCATTGTCAGTTGTTTTTGGCATTTTTTATTTTTGTTTTAGCTTAACCACTTCCACAGGGGCGGGGTCGTGCAATGATGTCCAACATCCATCACGTCCTCCAATGGCACTGGTCACTGCTGAAATCACAGCCTCCACCATGGATAAGCAGTGCACCACACACCCACCCCCTCCCTCATGGAGAAGGATAGCAGTCCGCTGAATGCTCAGTCCTTCTGCCCCAGGATGGCCCTCCAACTCCAGGGTATGTTCACTATGTTAGGTTGATATGCAGATGAACCAGGGGTATGTGTGTGGGCAGGATTATATAGTCTGGTTCCCTGTAAGCCACACAAATTGACAATTGCTGTATTCTGCAATCACAATGCCATAAGTTACAGATGTAAAGGGGGAGTATTAGAAGTGCAGTATGATATGTAATTGTGGGTGGTTAGCCAGTGAGTTCCATAACACTGAATGTGGTACAACGGTATGGTGGTATGTAGTGTTATATACCCCACCTTTCAACACCCCCCCCACACACAAGAAAACCACGAATAACTGTGCCCTTCCGATATCATCAATAGCTTGTGCATCAAGACATAGATTAGATAGGTACATGGGGATGGTTGGCTAGACAGCATGCTTAATAGCTATGCAGGTGTGGCAGCTATATTGTATAGACTGGCTTTCAACTCCTCTACCACCTCAACTCACAGCTATATCACACATCGGTCACTATGCAATCAGGGGTAGCAGTCTGGTGGTGGGGCTTATTACCTCACCCACCTTCCAACCTCACAACCCCCCCAACACCAAGCTGCATTCCAACCTCATAAACCTCCTCACCCACACTCACCTGACTTCAAACCTCACAAACCCCAACACACAACTATAGCACACATCTGTCACTATGCATTTAGGGGTAGCAGTCTGGTGGTGGGGCTAATTAACTCACCCCACTTCCAACCTCGCAACTCCCAACACCAACCTGCATTCCAACCTCACAACCCCCCACATACACACTCACCTGGCTTTCAACCTCAGAACCCCACCCCAAACTCTCACCTGACTCCCGAACTCCCAAACCCCAACACTCAGCTATAACACACATTGGTCACTATGCATTTGGGGTAGCAGGCTAGTGGTGGTGCCTATTACCTCACCTCACTTCTAACCTCACACCCTCCCACACAAAAACCTGCATTCCAACCTCACAACCCCTCCCCCCACACTCACCTGACTTCCAACCTCAACCCCCCACCAACACTCACTGGACTCCCAAACTCACATACCCCAACACAGAGTTATAGCACACATCGATCACTATGCATTCAGAGGTGGTGGTCTTGTGGTGGGACTTACTACACCCCACTACCAAACTCACAACCCCCCTACCACAACAACCTACCTTCCAATCTCACAAACACACATCACTTCACACTCAACTGACTTCCCCCACCTCAACACCCACTCCAACCAACCCAACCACACACTAAAACACTATCTGTGCCTATCCAGGACCTTGCATCAGTATCACCTGTAGCATGTATAACACAGGATATATTGTACAGGTGCAGGTGGGTGTTCATTGTGCAGACTGCTCACTCACTCACTCGCTATGCAAGCAGGAAGGGATATGTCATGAGGAGGTGTCATCTATCATTGGTCAACCACAATTCACACAATAAAGTGAACGTTTGGGACCAGAAATTAAAATTTCTTTCAAATATGGTATTATACCAAAAACCCCACAATAAATTCAGACACTTGTACTATTATGATCGGTAGCTTGTGCTGCTCCATTTTGATTTGATTTGATTTTTATTTGTATACAGGTAGGCACACTGGGATAAAATCCCTTTTACAGGTACGACCAGTGGTCAATCAGAATACATAAACAGAACAAGCATCAAGTAGATTGTGCATTGATACAAAACATGAATTAAATAGGAATACAAATTCCATGTCATATTAAATGTCATGAGAAGTGCAAATACAAGACTCTAATACAGTTTAAACCATTAAGAAAATATCACAGAAGTCATGAATTTCAGTATCAGCAGACCTTCATCAAATATCAGTCTGGAAAACAATTACACTTAGACAAATTCATAAAACAGTTTTTCAGAGCTACTGTAAATGACACATAACTACCCATACCTCTTATGTGTGCTGGAATATTATTCCAAGTTTTAGGTGCATAATATGCAAATGAACTTAGTCCTCTTCAGGTGTGCAAAAATGGAATTTTTTAAAATAGTTGAATCCACTGATGATCTTGTGCACAATTTAAAGTTAGGAGCATCGAGCAGATTTTTTAAATTAGAAGGTACCTGTTTGTTGAGTTTTGTAAACAAATTTAGACATTACATACTTGTGGTAATGTTTCACAGGTAGCCATCCAAGAGTCTCCAATATAGTGCAATGATGAACTGTTTTGGATGCTAATAAAGCAAATCTTCCAATTTTGTGCAACAATATCGATTTCCGCTTTATTGTACTATAAGGAGCATTATCTACTACTATGGAAGCATAGTTCAAAATGGGCAACAAACACTGGTTAGCAATGGCCAAGCGTGCCTCATCAGTCAAAAAACTGCACAACCTATATAATAATGCTATTTTAGAATGAATTTTAGACGTAACAGCATGTATATGTGACTCATATGTCAATGACGAATTTATAACTTCCCCAAATACTTAAAACTATCTATGTTTTCATACAGAGCCCATCTAATGACTCAACTTATCAGCTAGAGCCAATAACTTTCAGCTTAAGATGTCAGCGTGGCTCAGTTGGTAGCACATCTGCCGCTGGACCAGAAGGTCGTGGGTTCGCCCCACACCGGGATTGGACTGCACCTAAAATCGCTGGCATCCGAGTGCAGTATTGGGGGTGCTGTACTGCTGGGGTGTGCCATCCTTCAGATGAGACATTAAACCGAGGTCCCTTCTGCCCATCCTGGTGTTGCCCTGGTGGGTGTCCAGGTGAAGTAAAGAAACCCAAGGCACTCTTTGCAAAGAGCAGGGAGCATTCCGGTGTCCTGGCCAACATTCCTCCCCACAAACCGGTTCATGCAATTATCCAGGCTGTGTGTGGGTGATGATGTGATATGGCCACCACCACACATTCAGTCACTTCACTACCAGTCTAGCATTGCTTGTAAAGTGCTTTGGGATACTGTGTATGAAAAGCACTATATAAATGCTGATTCTGCTTCTTCTTAACAGGGAACCAAATACCATAGTTTTGTTTTTTTGCTTGTTTAATACTAATTTATTGTTGGTTAGCCAGTTTTGAACTGCTTTAAGTTCTTTAGTCTGAGTTACATTAAGCTCTGACAAAACTCTACCCTGACAATAAACAACAGCATTATCTGCATACATAACCACTTGGGTATCCTTAACAGATGAAATAACAGAATCAAAGAAAGTATAGAATAAGATTGGTGCCAATATGAAGCCCTGGGGGACTCCACACTTAACCAGGGCTTTATCAGATAAACTATTCTCAACTTTACCATCTGAAACCTATTTGATAAATAATTTGACACCCAAGACAATGCTGGTGTCCCTACCCCAATATGCTTTAGTCTCTCAACTAAAAGACAGTGGTCAACAAATCAAATGCCTTGGTCAAGTCAATGAACGCAGCCCCAGTCAGGCACCTCTCCATGCCCTCATGGACCACGCTCATGAACTCAACCAAGGCACTCTCAACATCCCTTCCTTCCTGAAGCCATGCTGTCACTGTGATAACAGACCATATTTTTCCATATAGTCAGTTAACTGGCCAAAGACAATTTTTTTCCTGCAATTTGGATAGATCCGACAGAATAGAGCTTGGTCTATAATTTATAAATTCACTAATTGAACCTGCCTTATGAATTGGTATTACATATGAATATTTCCACATATCAGGTACGTCTCCCAAACAAAAGGACAGGTTAAGGATCAAACTAACTGGGTATGCCAACTGTGCTGAAGCCAATTGTAACAGTTTAGGAGACAGACCATCAAAACCATAAGATTTGTCTGTCTTGAGTTGTTTCAGAAGTTTATACACCTCCATATAAGTAACTGCCCATATGTAAACTTTTGGATCATCCATACAGCCCCCCGTGTTATCACCAACCAAATAGAGTTTATGTTGTACTCTATAATGATCCAAATCTGTAAATAATGTATTGAATTCATTTGCCACTGTTAAAGGATCTGTTAACTTTTCACTACCCTTGTTCATGTGAAACTTAGGTTCATGCTGGGGATCTATCATGCTATTAATAGTTTTTCAAAATTTAGTACTATTTGTCAATCCAGCTGTTTGCTGTTGGCTCAGATAATGGGCCTTTGCTTTTTTAATCTCAACCTTACATCTGTTCCTATGGCACCTGTAATTCTGTAAACTTATAACTGATTTTTCCTATAAAGTTTACACAGTTTCTCCCACTCCTTCGTTGATTTAAATAAAGAAGATGTCAACCATTTAGATTCCTTACAGTATCTCTAACAAATATTCTGATAAAAGGAGCATACATATTCAATACCTAGTGAACTCTGCAACAAAATAATGCAATGCACAGTTAACATCAGGTATTATTTCAAGAAAAGACCAATCTATATTCTGCAGGCTGTTCCTAAATCCAGAAACATCAAAATCTCAAAAGTTCTGAACTCAGAAACCATAGGTTTTGTTGTAGATTTATTTTAGTGTTTCCAAAGACAAAATATGGCATGGTGATCACTTAATGAGTCTGAAACCAGATCACACCTCAAATATATGATTTTCTTTATTTGTAAGAAGCCAATCGAGCACAGTATGCTTATTAGTTTTTAAATTCAATATTGTGGGGACGTTAATTAATTGCTGAAGACCAGTGTGTGTGACAAAACTCCAGTCAGTCCAGCTACTCCATTCCCAGACCAATTAGAATTAAAGACTCCCAACATAATAATTTCTCCTACAGTGTTAAAGGCTAATGACTCAGAGAACTCCTGTAGACTCTCAGTATTGAATTTGGGAGGAATATAAACACAGCATATAGTCAATTTCTTAACCATACCAATAACAATCTGGATACACAACAGTCTGCAGTATTTAAGAGGGCTAGTCACTATATCAAACTCACGTACAGTGTAATTGTTTTTAACATAAAATAAAATACCACCCACCCTTCCTGTCAATCTGTCCTTTCTATGAACTGTATACCCATCAATAATTAATTTGACAATTTGTTACTGAGGCATGTAGCCATGTTTCACTGATAGCCAACACATCAGGCTAATAGTTAATGACCCATGCCTCAGCCTCATGGAATTTAGAATCAAGGCTGCGAGCATTGAAATGCATAATTCACATGCCTTTACCAACATTTATAAAATAATTTAGATCTGCTAGGTCATTTGTCATTGGGCTGGGATTACATTCAATATCCCCAGCCCTTAATAACAGATTGACCTTTATTATGTCCATTACGAGAAACAACGTCCTCAACAACCCCTTAGATGTTCTCATAGCAAGTCTAATGTTATAGCCTACATATTTGTAACAGATTCCCATTAAGTGATTTTGGGACATACTATAATTACCTGACATATTCGCATGACCTTGTGCAGTTTTGCACTGAAATGCCACTTCACGCTGACAAAAAAAAAGCAGAGTGCAAGGGCTGCATGTAGTACCTGCAGCTCAAAATGCACAGCACTGTAGGGTCAGCATCAAAACAACAATTAATATGAGGGCTGGATCCCTCTCCCTGGACTAAAACACAGAAATGGCACAATATCCTCTGGGATAACTTATGCCTCAGGGCATTTGCTCTGGGGTTCTTTTGTAATAAATATGAATGAAGTATTAACTAACCAGTCAAGCAATTACCTTCTATCATTTCCTCACTTTTGGCACTTCTCTCTGAGCTGTCAGAATCACTTCCCTGCTGCCTCATTAGAGACATTTCTTGGTGCTGTAAGGTGCTCAAATTGATAGGGCTGCACATTTGAGGGAAAATTTAAATTTAGATCATCTAGATCCTTGAACTCTGCGGGCTCAAAGGGATCCATTATTGTATTAGTTAGAACTGACAGGATTTCAGAACCGCTTATAGAAAATAACACTTGCGCCTTTCTCTATGCCAAAGAGGTCCTACTTTATCCCCGTCTTGCTTGGATGATGTCATCACTTTTCGCGTGAGGTGGGACTACAGCGGACAACGCAGAACTACAAGCGCATGAACGTGGAATCATACACCATTGATTTTGGGCACAAATACAATACAAAATCAAAAACAAGTAATTGAACACCCATAAAACCAATTGCTGGCTCACACAGAAGTTGTGTTAAAGATGGAAATGCTGTCATTTACAATTCCATGTTTAGGTAGCCTTTAAAAACTGTCATGCTGCACATATATTTTCCCCCATAGGCTATAATGGAAAACTTTAAAGTTTAATAACTTTTGAACAGATTAATATTTCTTCACCAAACCTTCAAAAGGCACTTCCTTGACCCAGTCTCCATATACTCTAAAACTTTCTGAGCAGACTGGCAAACTGTCTAGGCTGTAGAGACAAGCAAAGAATTTGACAAAGTTAAGGATTTTCACACTTTTCCATGCTCCGCAGCTCCATAACGAAAAATCCTACTGGAACAAAATATCCAGATCAAAGATCTATAGCACCATATCAAGCATGCAAACTTTCAGGCACATTGGACAAATGGTTGCAAAGTTATGACAGGGCAAACATTTGGGTTTAACATAGAAGTGGTTGTGCAACCCTAACTATACTAATAAATATATGTGTGTGTATATATATATATATATATATATATATGTGTGTGTAAAAGACAAAGAACCTCTGTACGCAAGCACTGAGGCAATGGTTACCCCAAAGGGCACTGGCCGGAAGCCAAGTTTCAAGAAAATACAAAATTCACATATATATATATATATTTATATATATATCTATATATCTATCTAGCTATCTATATAGATATATATATTATGGTAGCACAGTAGTGCTACCATAGTTAGAACTGAAGAGCCCTTTTAAGGTTAAAGGTCAAACTTTGCACCTTAATAACTTTGCCACCATTCAACAGATTTGCCTGAAATTTGGAATGCATGATCAAGAATCATACACCTTGGGATATGCTAACTTTTGTACCAGTTGGATATATAGCTGTGCAGTTATTAAGCATGATCTGCATGCGCATTTACCACAAGGTTCATTCTTTGCTCACACCTCTCAGGTCGCAGGGTTTGCTGAGTGGTCCAAAAACTTCAGGGAACATGCAGCCAGGATGCCTGGTGTGCCTTTTGAAGATTTTGTAAGAAAACATTAAACAGTTCAAAGTTATTCAATAAACAAGTTCCCATTATAAGTCAATGGGCAAAGTTAACAAAAGTTTGAAAGTGTCGCAAATGCAGGTTTTACTTTTGCAAATGGCCCTTTACTTTCACAAATTCGCCATTTTGTTTTCAGTTGGTGATCAGAAAATTTCTTTATCTGGGAGTAAAACACCCCAGAAATATGTTTTCAAATTTCAGAAAAAGTACTTTCGCACTTACGACACTGTCGAATGAATTGCAAAGCTTTCAGAAAGTTCGACAGTACTTTTCCAGACTATGGCCAAAATGACAGGAGTTCTTTGTCACCCTGCTGCAAAAGAACCATTTGGTCTTTTGTGCTGAAATTTGGAGGGAAGACAGCCAACATCTCACAGATGTGCATTTCAGTGGTTTGGTGAAAAAATATTGCATGGCTGCCAAGTTACGGTACTCTGAAATTGAAGTTTTTTTCCATAGACTAACATGGTGGCGTACTCTGCGCCTTTCGTGGCTCGTCTCTCGAAAACAGTGCAAGATATGGAATTTTCATCATGAGTATACAAAAACATAGCCAGGAAATGTATGATTCATGTGACACTTAAATTTTATTTCTACGTCATACTGTTCCTGAGATATAAGCAATTTAGTATTCCAACAGCTCAATTTCTGCTCCGAGGTCCATTGTTATGCATACATCTTTGTGCACACTGTGTTTCTTTATGGGAAGAACAGGGTATGTGCTTCTGTTAATATTACAGTTACTATTTCCAATTGCTTTTACGTACCTGTTGGTGTTTCTGTTCCTGTGTGCACCACTGCGTCCGTTACCCTTTGCGTTCTCATTTTCCTTGCGTTTGCGTTACTGTTACCATTTGCATTTCCCCTACTGCTTGTGTTTGCATTTCAGTTTGCATCCCCGTGTGCATTGCCATTTGCATTTACTACAGCCCTTTCATTTGCTTTACCGTTTCTCTTTCATTTTGCATCTTCATTGCTGTTACTGTTAGCATTTGCATTTGCAATTGCGTTACTGTGACCGTGTGTATTACAGTTTGCATTTCCATATCAGCTTGCATTTCCTTTTGTGTTTCTGTTTCCTTTGCTGCTATTGTTGCTGTTACCATTACCATTTGCCTTTAAAATTGTGGTACTATGCTCCTGCGTGCATCATGTGGCGGGAAGCCCCGTGCTCCCACCGCTGTATTACTTTCACTATTTCTCATCATCATTCTCAAAAAGAATGGAAATTATAGGCAAAAACTCCATTAAAGCATCAGTTATGGTTGTTCCACAGAGACAAAAATAGGGACATTTTGGTGTTAGGGTTGGAAACCCCACTTGGACCCCTCAGCCCACCCCCAACCAGCATTGGGGTGCCGTGTTGAGGGTCGATCGGGCCTAACTCTCACCCCATTCTCCTATTCCTCAGCTTCTTTACACATGTGATGGGGTGAGAGTTAGGCCGACGACCCCAACACGCACCAAGATGCCAGTTGAGGGGTTGGGATGGAAGGGTCCAAGTGGGGTTTCAACCCTAACACCAAATGTCCTCACTTTTGTTGCTGTGGAACAACCCTAACTGATGCATTGAATGGAGTTTTTTGCCTCTAATATGTATATATATATATATATATATATATAAGCCCCATAATTCAGGCTTCTTTGGTAGGGCTACGACCCTCCGACCCTCTGCCAGGCATCCTCCGAATGGCTGTGGTGTTAATGGGTTAAATTAAATAATCTGGGGCCTGACTTCAGGGAGCCTGTTACTAAGACAAAAGGACAGCTCCCTAAAGAACTACAAACTGGTTGCTGCTGGGAAAATACACAGTGGCAGCCTGGAGATCACCTGGGGAGTTGCAGCCAATAATAAAGAGGCTGCTCAGAGGAAATATGAGGCTGGTTTTTGGTGCTGAAAAGGGGTTGGAGGTCAAGAGGGACTGCAGGGTGGATGTGAGAGGAGAGAATGCTCTCATGAATACAGTCTAACTGGCTGTGCAAACCCTGCCTACCTCCATCTGCCAAGCTGAGTGCAGGAGGAAAAGTAGCTGCTTGTAAGACTGAAACAGTGTAGAGAAAAGCAAAGTTTATAGCAGCCCAGCTAGTTTGGACTTCAGTTTAATTGAGAAAATAAGAGATGGGCTATGGAATTTGAAAATAATCCCTGCTCCCCACAGTGCATAAATCATTAAGTGAAGTGGACATTTCAGTCAGGGAAGAGTCTGCAAGTGTTGATCCAAGCTGCTGCAACAGGACGTAACAAGCTGTGAAAGTATCCTCAAGGTGAGTGACTGTAGATTTTGAGACTGTGGAAGCACTACTGCCCTGCGTTGGTCCCGAGGATGGCTCTGCATGCTTTGAAATGGTTTGGGGAACATAAGCAAATTTGGTTTCCTGGACTGAAGACATCGATGCACTGGGTTGAAGGATGAAACAGGCCTGCTTGTGTGAAGTCTGTATACAAAGGCCCATAGGCAAAGCTGGCAAGGCCAGGTAGGTGAAGCTCATCATCCCTGGAACCATCAAGTTTATTTTCCCCACCAGTGGTGCACCACCTATGTCAAAACCTCCATGGTATCATGCAACACAACTGGCTGTGAACCCCCAGAGTGGACTGCAAACTGCGAGTATCCCGAGCTGTTTCTCTGTGGAGTCTTTTAGTTAGCTAGTCAGATAGGATTCTGGGGGTAAATCATTCCACCTCTATTAAGAGACACTCAAGTCTGCCAGTATAAGATAATCAATTCAATGTGTGTTGTGTTTAACTGGGTCCCAACGAAAGACCCCAGGCCTGTACCACCGCACAGGGACAATCTGGGTGCACCCAGTGAGTGGTGAGAAGGGTTGATAGTGGGGAAGGTATTGTGCCTAGAGTGAATTGTGTTTGATATTCTCCTCCTTGTTCCCCCTCCCCAGTAAATAAGGTTACTGTTTGCAGTTCATTCACTGTCCCTGTGTTATTGAAGAGTGCTGCTGGGGGTGTGTGGGGCCATAGTGTGGAAATTGTAATTTGTGTGGAGAACATATTGTTGGAGCAGTGTACTATTTCCTGGTGAGTGGTAACTTGTTCTTTATCCACAGGATTCCCTTGCCATTACCCAGGTGGAGTCACTGTGCCACATGAGCTGTCACTGCAGAATCCAGGCCAGCCCCCTCAGAGGTGTGTTTGGAACTACCGTGAGGGCCCCAGAGCAGACAAGATGAGTCAAAGGGCTGTTTTTATATATATATATATATATCTATATCTATATATATATAGATATATATATGTATCTACACATATATATATATATATATATATATATATATATATATATATATATATATATATATATATATATATATATATATATATTATATTAAGAGCAAAAACTTCATTTAATGCATTAGTTAGGTTTGTAACACCGACAAAAGCGTGAAATTCGATTATTGAGGGTTGAAACCCCCTTGGACCCCCTGCCCACACCCCCAACCGGCATCGGGTGTGCAGTAGGGTTGTCATCCATAACTCTCACCCCATCACATGTGAAAAGAAGCAGAGGTGTAGGAGAATGGGGTGAGAGTTAGGACCAACAACCTAATGTGCACCTGATGACAGTTGAGAGTGAGGCAGGGGAAGGCAAGACATTCAACCCTAACACCGAATTTCCTTGCTTTGTCAGTGCGCAACAACCCTAACTAATGCATTAAATGGAGTTTTTTGCCTCTAATTTCCCTTCTTGAGAATGATAATGAGAAATAGTGAATGATGCGCGACGCGGAAGGGTCCCACCTCCCCACATGATGTCTTGTCACATAGTAACATTGTGCCCGCAGACGCAAATAGTAATGTGCATGGTGACACAAAGTGAAACAGAAAGAGAAACAGTAGTGTAGACAGAAATGTTAAAAACAACACAAAAGCAAGCGCAAATGAAAACGCAAAGGATAACGCACATTGTGCCGTAGACGTGAACGGTAAGTGAAACGGGAACAGAACCATAAGCGGAAATGGTAATGGTAACAGTAATGTAAGCGCACAGACTGGTTTTCCCCAAAAGCTGCATAAAGAAAGACAGTGAGTACAAAGAATGTATGCATAATAATGGTTCTCGGAGCAGAAAATGAGGAGTTGGAATACTAAATTGCTTATATCTCAGGAACCGTAAGACATAGAAAAAAATGTAAAAGTCATATGATTTATGACTTTCCTGGCTAGTTTGTACTAAGTATTTTTCTGACAAAGTCTGTATCTCGACCGTTTCGAGATACGGCCCTGAAAAGGCGTGATGCCGTAATGTTATCCTAAGGGAAAAAGAGATGTTCGAATGCCATAACTTTGGCTCCTCTAATATTTTTCACCAAACCACAAAAGAGCACATCTGTGGGATGTTGGCTGTGCTCCCTCAAATTTCAGCCCAAAAGACCAATCTGTTATTTTGCAGCAGGGCGCAAATGATTCCTGTAAGCGTCAGGCCGTAATGTTATCCTATGGGAAAAAGTGTCAATTTTGGAGTGCCGTAACTTTGCCGCCATGTAATATTTTCTCAACAAAATGATGAAAGGCACATCTGTGAGATGTGGGCTGCTTTTCTTCCAAATTTCAGGCCAAAACACCAAACCATTCTTTTGCAGCAGGGTGCCAAAGAATTGCTGTCATTTTCCCAAAGCCTAGAAAAGTACTGTCGAAGTTTGCTAAAGCTTTTGCAAATTCATTCGACAGTGTCGCAAGTACTTTTGAGAAAGTACTTTTTCCAGAAATTTGAAAAACATATTTCTGGGGTGTTTTACCCCAAAATAAAGACATGGCTAGCATCATCAGGGTCCGACTAGGTGAATACAAAAGAATTAGGTTGCTATAGGGTCCCAATTTTAAATGGCAATCATTTTTCTGATCGCTAAATGAAAACAAAATGGTGGATTTGTGACAGTAAAAGGACCATTTGCGAAAGTAAAAACTGCATTTGCGACACTGTCGAACTCTTTCACCAGTTGACTTTCAAAATCTCAGCCTTGATCAGAGTGAACTCTCTTTGGGATGCCATAGTGCTGAACAAACTGCTGCAACACTTTGACCAGAGTGCTAGCCTTTTGATCTTTGGTGGGAAATGCCTGGGCATTCTGGGTATAGTAATCAGTAATAATTAGAATATTAGCTGTGCTTTTGCTGTCAGGCTAGAGGGAGAAAAAAATCCATGCAGACTAGGTCGAGGGGCCCACTGGTGCAAATGTTGACTACAGGGGCAGCTCGCTTTGGCAGGGTTTGCCTCTATATGCACCGCAGGCAACATTTACAGTGTTTTTCTACATCAGTCTTCATGCTGGGCAAGTAAAACCATGCTCTACACAGATCTAGGATATGTTCATAACCCAGGTGACCCATGTCATCATGCAGGGACTTTACGACTATATCACTTACCCCTGTGGCAGTACCAGCTGAAACTTGGAACATACAGGGTTGTCTTTGTCATGTACCTTTTGCAGTAACAGTCTGTCTATTAGAACTAGCTTTCCCCATTCTCTCAACAGGCGTTTGGTGTCAGGGTGACAGCTGCACACTTGGTCAGCCGAATATCTCTTTTCCAAGGCCCAGATTAGGTCTTGGATATCAGGGTCATCTCTCTGTGCCTGCCATAGTTCGCCCACTTTGATACTCAAGGCTGAAATTGTAGGTGGAGAAAGCAGAGAGCCATCAGTGCCCTGCAGCATCCAGTTTAGCGGTCATGGTGACATAGGTCGGGGGGGGTTTGTTAACTTTTCCCATTGACTTATAATGGGAACTTGTTTTTTGAATAACTTTTGAACTGTTTAATATTTTTTTACGAAATCTTCAAAAGGCACATTGGGGACCCCGGCTGCACATTCCATGAAGAGTTTGGACCAGTCGCGCAAACTGTGAGACCTGTAGATGCGACAGTAAAATTCCAGAAAAGCGTAAATGCGCATGCAGATCACACTTAATAACTCCGCAGCCATATATGTGACCAGTACAAAACTTGGCAGGTCTCAAAGCGTATGGGTCTTGATCATGTATTCCAAATTTCAGGCAAATCCATCAAATGGTTGCAGAGTTATTAAGGTGCAAAATGATGGGTTTAACATGTAAATGGCTCCTCAACCCTAACTATAGTGGCACTACCATGCCACTATAAGATAGATAGATATATATATATAGATATATATATATAGATATAGATATATATATATATAAAAAACTTTGTTAATGCATCAGTTAAGGTTCTTCTACGGTGAAAAAGGTGGGGAAATTCAATTTTAGGGTTCCACCCTTACCCACCCAACCCACCCCACAAACAGGCATCGGGGTGTACATTTAAATATATTTATTTTGTGTTTCTTATTGTTATTCAGATGACCATCAATATTGATTAGAGATTGAAATATATTTATTTTCATGTTTCTTGTTGTTTTCAGATGACCATTATTCCATTGTTATAACTGGCTTACATTTTCTCTCATTGTAGAAGCAGGTTATAATTTGAACACACACCACCTGCTCCTTCCCCAGCTCACGCTGTACCTCTGCGCTCCACAAAGATGGTACGGAAATCAGCTGAGCCAAAAAAAATTGGCGTCCATAAAAACATTACCTTTCAAGCAGCAGTCTTTCAGAAAAATGTGTCTTCAATCATAACTTTTTGAGATATTCAAGTTATTTTCATTGTTTCTTTAGTTGTCTTTCACTTCATGACCTAGTGTTGCCTCAGAGATATGCAAATGACTGAACATTAATTTGCATATCTCTACGGCAACACTAGATCATGAACTGAAAGACAACTAAGGAAACAATGTAATAAACACAAATATCTCAAAAAATAAGGATTCACAACACATTTTTCTGAAAGACTGCCACTCTCTACCACAGTACTTCAATTTGTAATCCTCAACAACCACTGTTTTTCTTCCTCACTCTTCTTACGCTGTGGTGTTTTCACAGGGATTACTGTACCACAGTAAACGCTGTGTCGCAGAACTTTTTTTCTATGTGGAGAGAAAAAAGTATAAGCCAGCAATAACATAAAACAATGCATGAGGTGGCATGCATAAATGAGAATTTAATGCCCAGCCAAGGTGTGGGATGCATTAATAAACCCCTCAGGCTTCACCCTTGGGGTTTATGCAGCATCCCACACTTCAGGTGGGCATTAAATTCTCATTATGCACTCCACCCCATGCATTATTGTATATGTAAAGTGGAGCATTCCACGAAACATTGGTTATATTATCATAAGGTACCATTTATAATGAATTTTTTTTTGTCACAGTTAATTTCTTATCTCCAGCACCAGTCCCCACCATGGCTGAATATTCCCAGCCCCCTCAGCCCTGTCACCACAGCTTCTTGCCAGGACTTATGGTAATGGTTTCACTGATGGCCCAAATCCTTACCAGGTGCAGTGCTAGCAGGTGGCCACAGATGGCCAGCCAAACCAGGAACTGCCTTTTTCCTTCCATTTTCCTCCTAAGGAGTGGCTTCACAATGTCGCCCAGTCTGCCCTCATGATGTCTCCCACATAAAGGACATCAGTGGCCACAACTGCCCTTTCCCTATGGTTATGGCCCATGGTTGCCTTGCTCTATAGCCCTTGATAGGGGCCAGGCTGCACCATGTCTCCCACTCCCATGGAAAGGAGAATCATATCCTGGATGTTCAATACTCTCCTTCCATGGTCAACCCCAGAAGCCCTGGTCTTCCTGAAGAGGGTCACCAGCTGGCAACTTGTGTCATGTGCATCACTTCAACCCTCCAAACTACTACACCAGATGTGAAAAAAATGTATTATTAAAAATTGATAAGACAGGAGTAGAGTATGCTACTTTATTTTTAAACTGTCTGCATACATACTATAGAGACTCCTCCATGGCCTACCATTATGAGCACCTTTGAGGGTTCTGACTTCTGAACATCACCTCCCACTTTGGTCTCAGTGTCAGAGTAGCCCATACATTTAAGGAGATGGGCATAATTATAGAAGGTAATTTAAAGGTCATGGCTTAGGAAAATAAGGCATATGGGAGGGGAAAAAAATTCTGGAATTTATAGAGCTAGGTTCTCCAGTAGGAATGAGAATATGATTCTGTCCCTGTACCAATCTTTGTTGTGACTGCACCTGGAGTCCTGTATGCTGTTATAGAGCACTCACTTAAAGAAGGACAGAAACAGGCTGGAGTCATTGCACAGAAGAGTGGCAAAAATGATTCAGAGGCAGTGGGGGAAATCCTATGAAAAGCACCTGAGCAGACTTAATATGTACACCCTGGAAACCAAGATGGAGAAAGGGAACATGTTGGAAACTTAGTTTCTCAAGAAAATAGACAGAGATGACTGCTAGAAGCTCTTCAAGCATTGCAAGGGTCCTCTACATGGGGACATGGGTACAAGCTGATGGAGTGGCTTTCAGAAAGGATATGAGGATACATTTTTCACAGAAGTAGTGGTGGATAAATGAAACAGGATGCCCAAGGAGGTGGCTGAAATGGAAACTGTGGAGATCTTCTGGGGGGTAGAACAAATAATAGGAGTTGATTAGTACTAAGGGAAGAGAGAGGAAGGGGCTGAGCAACCACCAGGGTCCCAGCTGTGCATGCGAGCACTGAGGCTGGTAGTGCAGCTGTGCAGACTAGATAGACTTATCCATGTAAAAGTCACTCTTATTCTATGTTTTACTGGTTTATTGTCTCTCCAGTGGGGGTGGAGCTGGGGTGAGGGCTTCAAATTAAAAGAAAAGTGTGCAATATTAAAGACATCAAAATAATGATACTTAGGTGTAATGCATTCCAGTGTTAACTATAAAAATTTGCACACTGAAGTATACATTAGCATATTATCATTGAGTTTTACAAGTTCCACCATAACTGATCCAAATGAACCAATAAAATTATGTGAAGTCCCATAATTCCCCCTAAACATTATGATTCCCTCCCTAAACCTTACCCTCTGTAGGCAAAGAGAAGTGACATGTTTAAGAGAAAACTCTACAGGGAAAACAAACCCCAACAAAACAGGCAGGAATAGTCATAGAAACGTAGATTCTAGTCACATCGAGGCAAAAGAATAACTCATATAAAGTGAATACTTTAGTTATGTAAATACATGCACATATCCTACTGTATTTTGTAAACTAAGTACAGGAAATCAATTTGCATGCCAAGTATGTTTTAATATTATGTAGTAAATCATAGAAATCTTATCTTGAAGCATGACTTAGATGAGGAGTAACCAAAACACTAGTAGTTGCTTCTGTCACAGTTAATGACTCAGAATTTAAATCGTTCACTAGAGTATTGGTGTTTTCTGGCATTCTAGATTGTAACCAATCAAGTCCAATTGCATTTGTGTAATTCTCATTCAAGAAACTGAGCACTGTACAGCAAAAAATCATAGCACAAATAGATTACATTTACAAATAATTGCTCAGTATAAAAATACTGTAGACATTTTGCAGAAGCATCATAATTGTAGAAGAGAAATGTATACTCATCAATAAACCCTATTAAAAAGCATATTCCAGGATAGCTATGGTCACATCAATCTACCAAAATAAAAGGTTTTAGATTAATCACCTTTTGCATTGATTTTGTGTTATGGGCAGACTGAAATGGATGTTTGGGTCTTTTCTTGCAGACAGATTCTATGTGTTTTTTTTGTTTGTTTTCTTTTTTGGTGGGGTAATGTGGGGGCGATCACTTGCACTTTTAGGTTTTAAGTGCAGAGCTGTAGAGATGTGACTGCTTAAATCAAGCTCAATGTTAGACAGGAGAAGGAGTTAATGGAATTTGGGCAAAATTATGATTTTGCATTTGTATTTAGGCAATTGTCTGGGCCAATTAGCTAGACTTCTGGGTCTTGTTCAGACAACAATTCCATTTTTCATTCTGAAGTGGACTGGGAAAATATGCATATGATCTCCTTTCAACAATAGTTTTTTGTTTGCCTTTGCTAATAAGAGGTTTCTTTCAATAAAGAGACACACACACACAATAATCATTGTAAGTGCCTGTCTTGTTTTGTCCTACAGGTAGAGCATAACATGCCAACTATTTAACATAGACAACAAACGCTATCTTAAATTTTAGGTTGCTGTCCAGGTCAAAGACCTTTCTGGAAATTCAACATAGTACCTTTTAACTAACAATCCATAAGGATGCACTCAAATAAAAGCTAGGAAAATGCCACAACACTGGTTCATTAACACTTTATTGTGGCATAGGATACACCTCCTATGCAAGACAGCCTAACTGTGAATACATATAAACAACTGCAAATAGAGAGGATAACAGATGAATCTATGTTGAGCGAAGCATCAGGGTGTTTGTGACTTCCAGGCATGATTTCTATTAGGAACAGAACATTTATCCACTTTGGAGTCTACTCATGAATACCTACATGACACGAAAGGGCAGCTCATAGGCATTCCTAGGCCCAAATGCCACATGATGGTTCTCTCGCATACTCAGGCAGCATTCACCAAAGGCACGATAGCACCTTATGTGAGGGATCCCCATGTTAACCATAGCTCCACACTGGGGCAGGACAGGGCAAGCTGTGGGTGCCCGAGTTGCCCATATGCAGTAATGAACTTGCATGCCAGGCTGAGGCTGGAAATCTATGGTTTTATGTGATAAGGGTGAAATTATAAGAGCGAACCCGGAATTGTGAAACCAGCTGGGCGAAACTCATAATTGCAACTCTATTTTTCTTGCAGGGGGCTTTTCCTCCTGCACCCACCTTACTAATATAACAAACTCCAAGGTCATAGCACCTCAGGGAAGGGATGAAACCTTAGCCGACATTTCAGTTTTGCCCTTTTCCCATCGTGCTTCTGGGTGTTGCCCTTTCGGGTTTGTCCACTTCACTGCACACCAAAATCTACAGCAGGAAGAACTGAGGCATAAGTGGTTACATGCCCCTTCACAGTTCACCAGTGGGACACAGCAGCACCAGGATCCCCCTACACATGGCAGCACCAGAACACTGTGCTGTGCAGGAGATCTGGAGTTATCTATATGAACAAATGCCTATTGTTTGATCTCAGAGAGCATGCACTTTTTCAGGGTCCCCCACCCATCCACGCAAGGGATCCTTTTTGTGACCCAGGACAGGAATCCTGTTGCATGGCCACCTGCAGCCCACATGCTATCACATTCCTCAGCCGTGTGGCAATGCACTGGGAGCAGAAGTATGGTAGTGAATCCGGCATTCATGACTGCAGGCCAGCACCCACCTGTGCATGGGTGTGGGGTAGCATTTGTGGGTTACATGCAGTTCATGCATAGTTAATGCATAGGCTCCTTTATTTGCAATTATTTTCTTCAGTCACTGTGAGATTGTCAGAAGCATAATTTGTACATTTTGCACAACAGCACTCCCTGAACTTACTTTTTGTATGTTCAGTCTTTCGATTAAGGCCTTTGAAATACATAACTAATGCTTGAGGTAAGACTTTAACAGATTTCCTAACATTTTTACCCACAATTAATTTTACCTTATTGCCTTTTATCCTTTGTTCCTAGTCAGTTAAGGATCATACCAGTCAAAATTACTAAGGATATATTGCTTAATTCCTTTTTGATGGTAGACATATGCTTTGTGAGCCTGCTGTTGGTAGTATGACTGCAAATACAACCTGATGTTTCTTATTCCTTCAGTAAGCCAATAGTGGGGGACTTCCAGTGATGTCCTGTTAGGACAGCTCTTCGGTAATAGTCCAATGGGGATCAATTTAAAAACCTCAAAAAACACTACAAATTTGGCAATTTCCAGTATTTACTCACCAGAACTACCATCAGCAACACAGTGACTCAATGAGGTTCCCTTGTCTCTGAATCCTGGAAGGGCAACAGATATAGCAGAGGGAGCTCAAACAGAGAGAGCTCCTAGCTGCTGAGGTTGGCTCACCAGAAACACAAGGAGGCCACAACTTTGAATTAATGTGCCTACAACATCAAATGGAAATCATGCTGCAGAGCTATGAGGATTTAATAATAATAATAATAATGCTTTTATTTATAATGCGCCTTTCAGATATCAAGGTGCAGTATGGTAAAAAGTGACACAATTAAAACAGAATCATCATCATGAAATGTACAGCACAGATCAAAAGTCATCACTACCATATGCTTTAACCCAAATAAATGATTTTGGGGCCTGTTTAAAAGCTCCCCATGGTCGTGCACTCCCTAATCTGACGGGGTAGAGAATTATCAGAGGGATGGGGCTGTGAACATAAAAGCACGGGCCCCGGCAGATTTTAAAGTCACCCTCGGAATCTCTAGCAACCCCTTGTCAGTCAAGTGAAGCAGTCTCACAGGATGATAAGGAATCGGGAGCTCTTTCAGGTAGTCAGGGCCCAGTTCATATAGGGTTTTATATGTCAGTAGTCTGACTTTGAAGGTGATCCGCTACTAAACCGACAGCCAGTGCAGTTCCCACAGCACCGGTGTGATATGGGAAAATCTAGGAGTTCCCATCAACAACCGGGCTGCAGAATTCTGCACCATCTGCAAGTGGTGGATATCAACCCCCGGAAGTCCAAAGTAAAGCGAGTTGCAGTAATCTAGGTGCAGGGTCTCAAAGGCATGGATTAATGTAGGCAGATCGCCAGACAGAACAAGGTGCTTGATCCTAGCAATGTTTCTGAGATGGTAAAATGATGACTTAACACCAGCTGACAGCTGAGTTTGAAGTGTCAACCCAGAATCCAACATCACCCCTAGGTCTCACACCTATTCGGAGACCTGAAGCTCAGCATCCCCAAGAAACAATCCTAATGGGGAGCCTGCCTCAAGCCCCCCTATCCAGTGATCTGGGTCCAAAACCATCACCTCTGTCTTCCCAGAATTTAACTTCAGCCAACTGGACTTCATCCAGTCCTGGATTTCCTTGAGGCAGTTATTAAATACCAAGACTGCTCCTTCCTGGTCGGGGCAAAAGACAGGTATAGCTGGGTATCACTGGCATAACAATGAAACCTCAGCCCATACCATCTCACAATGTCTCCAGGGGAAGCATGTACACCGCAAACAACATGGAGGACAATATTGAGCCCTGAGGGACCCCAAAAGACAGAAAGATAGGGTCAGAGGAAAAACCCTGACACTACCCTCTGAGTTCTTCCAGTAAGATAAGAAGTAAATCATCTGTGGACTAAGCCAGAAAGTCCACAGATAAATCTCAGGCACTCAATCAGAACCCCATGGTCAATGGTGTCAAAAGCTGACGACAGATCAAAAGTACCAAGATGGACCGTTTTCTCTGGTTTCTCACTATCAGGAGATCATTGGGCACCCGAACCAGCACAGGCTCGGTACTATGCCTCTTTCAAAAACCTGATTGGAGAGGTTTGTAGATGCTATGGATGGTCAAATGGTTCTTCAGTTGGGCCGCCACTACTTTCTCGATCAACTTCCCCACAAAGGGGAGATTCGAGATAGGCCTGTAGTTTGCAAGAGAGTCTGGGTCCAGAGAAGCTTTCTTCAACAAAGGTGTCACCACTGCTTCTTTCAAGGAGCAGGGATATTCACCTGAGTCGAGGGAACACCAGACTATCTGTGCCAGAACCGGACCGATAGAATCACCACAACCCATAATCAGGGATGTAGGGCCTGGGTCTAAACTACAGCATGTAGGGCGCATCCCCTGAACAATCCGCATAACATCCATGATTTCCGGACGGTTGAAGGAACTCCAGAAAAATGGAGGGATAGTGACCAAGACCTGATCCCCAGCAACTCGTATAGAATGTGTCAAGTGGATCTCTGACCTAATGTCAGCCACCTTATCAGCAAAGAACCGAGTGAGCTCATCACACTGTAATTGTGAAAAGGCTCTTCGGAGCTGCAGACAGGCTGGGTTACACAGCCTGTCCACAGTTCTGAAAAGTTGAGCTGTTCGATTCTGAGCAGTAGAAATTCCCCAGACAGGAACTCTGCCTTCTTATGAGACATTTCTGACTGATAGAACCAATAATGTTCTAGCAGTCTAAGATGGTCAGCATATAAGCTGGATTTCTGCCAGCAATGTTCTAACCTGTGTCCTAGTAGCCTAACTCCTCAAGACTCCATCAAACCACGGAGCCCAAGGTCGAAGGGAGAGAGGACTACAGTACTGGAGCAATAGAGTCTAGGGCTGAGGTGATGGCATTGTTATATGCCAGAACCAGAGCCTCCAGATCCTTGCAATGCATAGGAAATTGTGATAGGTCACACCGCAGCAAGGCCATTGGAAATAATATTCAGAAGATCAGTACTTGACCATCTCCACAGGGGTCGGCCTAGAAGGGGGAGTGCCAAAATTGAATTCACAGTATAGTGATCAGACCAACTGACTGGTTTCATCCCCATGTCAGAGGCCTCGATCCCCAGGAGGAAGACCAGATCAAGGGACTGGCCACACTTATGAGTAGCAGTGGTAACCACCTGTGCCAGGCCCAGTGAATTCATCAACTGGAGGAAGTGTTGTCCAAATTGAGAGTTAGTCATCGAACCAGGCATTGAAGTCACCCAGGACCGCCTGGGTGACTCAAATGCCATATCGACGACGAAGTCTGCCACTTCCTTAAGGAATTGCTTTCCATCTCCGAGTGGATGGTAGATGAGAGCAATTCTATAGCCAGCACCTGCTACTACGGCACATTCAAAAGAACTGGTCTCAACTGGAACACTGATGAGTTCCAATTTGGCCTTGAAACAGACCGCAACCCTTCCCCACCACATGGTCCAACCTCAGGTGGTGCATCACCGCATACCCGGCTGGAATAGCAGTCTCAAATATTGGGCCCGCATTATCATCCAGCCAGGTCAGGTTTCGGTGATACAAGCCAGAACTGTCAACCCAACAAGATCGAAAATCACTGCAGTCTTGTTCCTGACAGATCTGGTATTGCACAACAATGCCTGGGTTGGACAGAACTCCTGGGCTGCCCTGATCACCTGCCCATCTTCAATGATGGTGCCCTTGGGTATAGGGACCAAACAAGATGGCCCGTGCTCTAGGCTCCACTTCACCCCAGGGCGTCTTCTGGGCTTAACGACCCTGATGAGAACATCCCGCTCTTCCAGCCTCCACTGTTCACGCCCCCCCCCACAGGCAATACCCAAAGCCTGACGACATTGATAGATGGAGAAAAACAAAAAAGGGGGGAGAAAAGGGTGGAGGGCATGAAGTGCAGAGGCTGAGTAGCGCACCACCAGGGGGATAACAGACTTACACATATCCCAGGCCCACAACCTAATAATACAATCTAAATCTAACTAAACAATCTAAAATGACAATAATATAAAACCCCAACAATTTTAACATATCTTAAGCTTCTCCTCAAACCCCCCCAACTAAATAGTCTATACCTACTACAGAAAATAACAAATAACTAAATTAAATAACTTAAAATCTTAAAATCTAAGCTCCTACCACAACCTATATTTAGTCTGCAGGTCCTCTCACTACCTGGAGGACAAAACATATAAAACAAAACAATTTTAAAGCACCCAAGCCTCTCACTTCCTGGTGCTACTAACAATAACAAACTAAAAGAAATATAAGAATAATCTGAAAAACCACCCTCCAAAGAGATCTCTCACAAATATCAATGAGGGATGAGTTTACAGATATTTAATAAACAGATAAATACACATCAAATAAAGAAATAATAAACCAAACAACCCCCCGAGATCTCTCAAGGAGCATGAGGCTCCAACAACAGGCCAGTAGGCCTGGCAGGAGATGAAGTCTACAGTGACAGCATTGCATACAGATAGCAGCAAAACTGAAAAAATTGAAAAATGGAATCAATGGCTAGAAAACCAGTTGACTCAACAGGACTCCTACCTAGGCACAACAGAAAGAGCCATCTTTCAGGTCAATACCACCATACAGTACCTTCCAGAGAGGGTAAATGATGTGGATTGCCAATCCAGGTGTAACAACCTCCACATATGAATCGCTAAATACAGGGGTGGTTCCAGAGGATTGGAGGAGGTTGCATTTAGTCCCGCTTCACAGAAGCAGGAGCAAGGAGGGTGAGGCTAACTAGAGGCCAGTCAGCCTCATCTCAGTAGTGGGGAAGAATATGGAGATGCTTCTTAAGAAAAGGATTATGGAACACTTACAATCCAGTGGGTCACATGACCTGAGGCAGCATGGGTTCACAGCAGGGAGATCATGTCAGACAAATCAGATAGATTTCTTTGAGTGGGTGACAAAAGAGGTGGATCTGGGGTGAGCAGTGAATGTCAAGTACCTGGATTTCAGTAAGGCCTTGACACCATTCCCCATTTAAGGCTGGTAAACTAGCTGGGTAGATCGGGTGGCCACAAGATGGTAAATTGGTTCAGAAATTGGTTGGGGGACAGAAAGCAGAGGGTGGTAGTAAATGGGATCCAATCCGAGGAAAGGGGGTGACCAGTGGGGTTACACAGCGATCAGTCCTGGGGCCAGTCCTTTTTAATGTCTACATTGGTGACATTGCTGATGGACTGGAAGGGAAAGTTTTTTTTTTTGCCATTAACTTTTTATTGAACTTTTATATATCTTCTTGCAGTGACAAGTTGTAAATACCAAATACAGCACATACAAAATTATACATGTATCCAAAAGTTCCATAACAAATACAAGCATAGACAGCCTCCGCAAGACCTCCCCCCACACTCCCTCCCCCTCCATACCCCCCCATGTCCCCCCTCAAACCTCCCTGCCCAAGGCCCTGCTACCAAATACGGGTCAATGCAGACTAAACCATTTGATTATATTATGTATAGGCTATCACCAATGGGGTCCAGATTTTCTGAAAAGGCAACTGATTATTTAAAGCGCGATCATCCTCTCAGTCCTAAGGCTCAAGAGAATTCCGTCAACCACTCAGAGTAAGTGATCCTACATGAGTTTTTCCAGTATTTTAACACTAATTTTTTCACTGTGCTAGAGATCAGAGCTATATGAAATGTCCTCACTTTAACCGAGAAGCCTGTCATATCTCCTAATAAACACACCTCAGGGCGAAACATATCCTCTAGTCCTAGTAACGGGTTGGCCTTACTCTTTATCTCATTCCACAATGGTGTGATTTTTGGACAATGCCAAAAAATGTGGAGAAGGTCCCCCTCCATATCACATCTATAACATTCAGAACCCCCTACTATATTTAGATCCATCAACTTCTGAGGTGAGTAGTAAATGTTGTGTAATATCTTAAACTGCATAAGTCTAAAATGATCCTGTCGAATAAATTTATGGCAATTCTGCCAAATCCGTACCCAGTCTAATGTTATATTAGGGAATACTTTGGCCCAGTATAAACTTGGAGCTAGATTGTCTTTAAAGGCCCAATGAAACAACACTAAGTAAACTTTAGAAATAGCCTGTGGAAGTCCCACTAATGGACCTAGATCCGCCCAAAATGCGATACGGGGTGGGTAAATCGGATGACATCCAATTTTCTGAACTAATGAATGGCGCAGTTGAAATACTTTAAAACTATCCTTAGGTGACAACTCAAACTTCTTCATGATATCCACAGATGAAATTAAGCCACCGTCTGAGTTGAGGAATTCTTTCAAAGAACAATCAGCCGAGAGGGTAACCAATTGTGTTTGATGGTCCTATGTCCTATCTGCCACTGGGGTTTCCCAAAATAGGCTGTGCTCCATCTAGAGTTTGCTCATATTTCAAAAAGTTACATAGCTGATTATGTATTCTTAAAGAAACCCCAATGGGGGATTCCTTTAACAGAGAGGGAAGTAGGCGGTGGATACATAGAATAGGGCTTTGGGATTAATATCAAAGCTCTTAATAAGGCTAATTTCCAAATTGACCCATAATGGAATGTATCCAGAGGTTGAGACATTGTCCTCACAGTGCATCCATCTCCCATACTTATTCAAATGTGCTGCCCAAAAATAAAGCGCAAAGTGAGGCAGTCTCAAACCTCCTAAATTCTTGGGCGCAGCTAACTTGGGGTACGACATTCTGGCCTTTTTGTAACCCCAGATAAAATCAGCCAATTCCCCATGGAGCTTCTTAAACCATGACAGGGGGATCCAAACATTTAACATACATATGGGGTAGAAGAGCCTAGGAAATATATTCATTTTTATAATATTAATTCTACCCCATAATGACAATGGGAGTTGTACCCATCTTTTTAAATCTAATTTGATATTGTGAACTAAAGAGTCTAAGTTCAATTGACGCAGTCGATCTTGACTTTTTGTCAGGGTAAGGCCTAAATATTTGAGGGATTTAGCATTCCATCCTAATCCTGAATCTTCGATATCCCGTCTAAATAACCTGTTATTCAAAGGATAAACAACTGTCTTATCTTGGTTCAATTTATAATTAGCTAAGATGCTAAAATTCTGTATTACCTTTAACAGACCGGGAATGGATCTATCAGGCTTCGAAACATAAATTAACAAGTCATCGGCATAAGCCGTAACTTTGATGGTATGCCCCCTTATATTGATACCCAAAATCTCAGGAGATAGCACTATGCACCTTATAAGAGGCTCCAAATACAAATTAAATAGTAAGGGTGAGAGGGGGCATCCTTGTCTTGTGCCAACATGTAATGTAAAAGGTGTTGATACAGCCCCATTGCACACAACTTTAGCCGAGGGATTGGTGTACAGTGTCCTGATCCAAGCCACAAATTTTTCTGGAAAGCCGAATCTATCCATCACCGCAAACAAGAAGGCCCAATGGACCCTATCAAAGGCCTTCTCGGCATCCAAGGAGACCAACGCCATCGGAAGATCGGCCCCCTCGGAGGCCGAGAAGACATGTGCCAATGTTCTAAAATGGTCCGATGGGGACCTACCCTTCATAAAGCCTACCTGCTCTACCCCTATCAACTTTGAGATTATTTGGTTAATTCGATCCGCCAGTATCTTAGCCAGAATCTTAATATCGTAGTTCAACAACGAAATGGGTCTGTAACTGGCGGGGTTTTCAGGTGGTTTATTAGGCTTAGGGATCAAAACAATAAGTGTACCGACCAGGGAATTATCTATCTCTTTCCTGATAGAATATATTGAAATAGTCTAAGTAATAATGGAGAGAGTTGAGGAGAAAATGTTTTATAAAATTAGTTGAGAACCCATCGGGCCCAGGCGTTTTGTCTAGTGTTAAATTTTTAATGGCAGTTTCTATATCCCCCTGTGTTATCTCAGCATTGAGAAGTCCACGATCTGACTCATCTAATCTAGGAAGGGGTAGTTTCTCTAGAAATGATGAGATCTCCATTTCCGCTGGAGGGGACTGCATGCCACTATACAAAGATTCAAAGTATTTTTGAAAAACTTGGACCATATCTTCAGGGGCAGTTTTAATGGTACCATCCTCTTCTGATATAATCCCTTCAATTAAACGGGAAGATTCAAGTTGTGCAATACATCTTGCCAGCAATTTACCCAACTTTTCCCCCTGGTCCACATACTTTGCTTTGATTTTGATAATAGCTAATTCGGCCTGCTCACCTAAGATTTTGAGATACGCATCCTTTACTTTCACTAAGTTTATTTTACCCTCCTCACAGGGGGTACAGACTAACTTAGCTTCTAAAGACCTAATTTGGTTTAATAACGCCGCCATAGTAGCCTCCTTTTCTTTCTTCCTTTGAACCACCTGGCTAATTAATAAACCTCTCAGGTAAGCCTTAAATGCACCCCAAAAAAATATCTGGACGGATCTCGCCTTTCTGGTTAAATGAAATAAACTCCTCCATTTGTGCCGACAAAAATTGAATTGTTTTAGGAATCCTCAAAATTTGGTTGTTTATCTTCCATCTGTTACCTTTGCGGGTAAGAGAAGGGAAGGAAACTGTCAGCTCTACCGCAGAGTGGTCTGAGAGGGGGGCAGCCACAATTGCTGAATTAAGAATTCCCCGGAGCAAGGTGCGAGAAAGGAGAATGTAATCAATCCGAGAACCAGATCCATGAGTATGGGAAATTAATGTATCTCCTCCGGATGGAGGACCTCTCAAACATCTGCCAGGCCAACTGATCTACCAGCTCCCCGAAAGCACGAGAAGCAGGTGTTGGGTATAGTTGAGTCCTGGAGGATCTATCAAGTAAAGGATCCGTACCGTATTGAAATCCCCACTCAGTATCATGGGAAGATGATTAAATGGTTGTAGGACCTTTAACAAATCAACAAAAAATCATGGGAGTCCGTATTGGGACCATAAACTGCTCCTATCAAAATAATCATATTCTGTAAGCTACCCTTCACCAGAATATATCTACCATCATTGTCCTGAATTACTTTTAAGGGGTGAAGTACAATGATCTATGAAGTAATATCTGCTTTGTGTATTACCCTGAGATGAAAAAATCTTCCTATCTGGAGTCTTCGCATAGTGTTAACTTCATCTTGCAATAAATGGGTTTCTTGTAAGAATACTACCTTAGCCTTCATTGTTTCTATATATTTCAGTATCCTAAATTGTTTAGATTTGTTCGCCCTTTGACATTCAACGTGAGGAACTTAATAGCAATATCCGTCCCCATTTCTTATCTCAACATTATGCAATCCTCGACCCGTATTATTGACAAATAAGTAGCAATAAACTTACAGGCCTTGTGCCCCTCCCCTTAAAACAGAAAGCCCTTTATCCCTTACAAAATACCCTCCATCTTATTCACCCCCAAACCTTTTTCCTAGTCCCATTTTACGAGCCAATCCCGACAACCCCCAACCCTCCCTTCCCGACTTCCAGCTTCATAACGGCCCATGACACCAGCCCACTTAGCCCACCAACTGAGTCCTTCCTCGCTCCCCTATAACAGTGAAAATGAAGCTCCCTCTGACACTAGGAACAACAAATAAGAAAACAATATTTAGATGTCCAATATGTACTTAAGTTGAGGTTGGCATTAAAACCATTGTCTTCCCCATCGCTTTATGAAGTTAATATAGCCAAAAGGAAACTAAAATGCACTTCGTAAACAAAAGTCCATACTGGGAATAACATGAACCAAGGACAATCCTCAAATCTTAAAGAAATACTCCCTTTTACAAGGACCCGATTTCCCTTATTTGTTTTAAATCCGAGTCCAAACTAGGAAGTAGTAATAAACATCAGACAGCCCACCTGTTATCCCTCCACATGGCAGTTCACTGCCAATTTAACAATAACTGGCCAAAGTTTACAACAACACTTTATGGGTGGGAACGCCCTGGCGAATATGCAAGTGCTAATACAAAATCAGCATTATTAACAATACAGGCTCTCATTAATACGTAGAGGCCGGTAACTAAACAAGACTAGTATAAAAGAAAGTAAAGAAAATGTAAAGGGACCACTATGGGTCCTCTGAAAAACATGGGTCCAGTGATAAGTCCCAAACGTGTAGAGTTTTCTTGGACAAGAACACCTAGTGGTCTTCAGTATCCTGAGAACCAAAACCATAACAGTCCAGATCTTCGTGACCTGATACAATATTGCTGAACATCAAGTTGCTCCTTGGTAATCAAGAGAAAAACTGCTGTAACCCGAACACACACTCAACTTCAAGGGTCCTTAAACAATGCTGGAAAAGCTTCACGGAGGGCAGGAGCGGCCGACTCGTGGGATTCAAAAGTCTTCCATTCGTTATCGATGTAGACCTGGAATTTTGCTGGGTATCCCATACGGAACTTAATTCCAGCCGCTATTAATTTTTTAACCAATGGATGGAATGCTGCACGCTTCTGCCGAATTGAGAGTGGCAGATCCTGCACCACTCTGATTTTGGAACCTTCCCAAAATATCTCTTTGACCTCTCTCACTTGATCAATGAGAAGCTGCCTCTCTTGGTAGTTAAGAAATTTAAAAATAAATACTCTGGGGGGCCGGTCCGAGGGAGGTACTGGGCGTAAAGCTCTGTGGGCCCTTTCAATAACATAGGCTGCACCAAACAGTGAGGGTCCTGCAATTTTTTCTGTTAACTTTTGAGCGAATTTGATGGGATCAGTGCCTTCAGCTTTCTCTGGCAGCCCAATAATAACTGCGTTGTTGCGCCGGTTACGGCCCTCCAAATCCTCCACTTTTAACTCCAGCTTCTGTATTCGATGTGCCATCTTGTTCATTGTGGAGTCCATTATGTTTGTGTGGCCCTCCAGTGATTTAATGCGAGCCTCCCCGTCGGATGTTCTGCGAGATAGCTCCTCAATGGCAGACGTGATATTTTTGATGTCTCCAGACATATCTTGGACCGCGGCCCTTAGCGGTCATATTTCTTCCAAAAACTGCGTCAGGAAAGAGGCTCTTCAGCAGTGCATGTCTCCCCTGCCCCTTGGGCTGACGACAAGGCCGAGGCTTTGGTCTTTTTAGCGGCCTACTCTGGGGTTGCAGGGGGTATGCCGAGGTGGAGGTTTGCGCATTTCAACCTCCATAAACGGTCCTGGTGTTAACTCTCTAGCGTATTACAGGCAGCAGTGAATGGGAAATTTCGTCAGAAACGAGCGAAAAAGGCTTTAAATGTTGGCGGCAGAGCGGAGCTCCGGCAAAGATCAGCTACTCCGTGTTCGCATCACGTGACTCCCTGGAAGGAAAGTTTGCCTATTTATGGATGACAAAGGTCTGCAATACAGTGGACACTCCAGAAGGGTGGAGAAAATGAGGAGGGCCTTAGGAAGCTGGAAAAATGGTCTGAGGTGTGGCAACTAAGGTTCAACATGAAAAAGTGCAAAATCATGCACCTGGAGCACAAGAACCTTGACAAGAATTATAGGATTGGGGGGGAGATACTGACGATCACCAGGGAAGAAAGGGATTTAGGAATCATAGTCTCAGAAGACTTAAAGGTATCCAAGCAGTGCACGAAGGCAGTGGGGAGGACCAGTGGTATGCTAGGGTGCATAGGAAGGGGTATCACTAGCAGAAGAAGGGAGGTGTTGATGCCACTGTACAGAACACTGGTAAGACCTCATCTGGAATACTGTGTACAGTTCAAGAGGTGGCACCTCAGGAAAGACATAGACAAGGTGGAGGTGGTTCTGAGAAGGGTAAATAAGGTGGTGCAGGGATTGCAGAAGAAGTCTTATGAGGAGAGACTAAAAGACCTCAATATGTATACATAGAAACATAGAATCTGGTGGCAGGTAAGGACTGCTTGGCCCACCTAGTCTGCCCATTTCCCTACCTAACAGATAAGTTGCTGTAACCCCTGGGTGGCGCCACCCCCCAGTGTTACACCCCTGCCTACTACCCTGGACATAGGCTAAGGGGGTTGGGTTCACTAACTTATAACATTTTTTAAAACTTTTGCGCAGTGCCTCCACTCAGGGTGCTTTACATGGGTGAGATGGTGCTGGGTGTAGCCCTCTGAGCTGCTGCACCACCCACGATGACCACTTACCTTCCCCAGACATGCCCCAATACACAGTTCCCCACATTTCCACATTTTAAATTAAAGGCTCTCTCTCTAATTATATGCTCACACAGGATTTCAAACAGCAAATAAGATATTTATTTCAGAGGAAATAAAGGAGCTAGGAAAGGGAAACAGGAGTAGTAGAGGTTATCTTACTGTATTTACACATGTACAGAGATCATTTTGGATTTTGCTAGTGAACCCTCCAGCTGGGTGGCTACATATTAACAAGCAGACATAAATCACATTTTATCATTCGACTTAAGACATCCAGAGCCCTGGCTCTCTAGCTGCTGATAAATCAGATGTTAAACATAATTATTAATATTGCCCACACTGGTACCAGTCCCAGATACAGCAGAAACCCCGCAATCTCATACCATACTGGTTAAACAGATACCACAGTCCAAGATGTTGCAGGCCTGATGGAGTTGAAGCTGGTCAAGGTGGCCGGCTATTAATTTGAGGGTGGGGGCAACTTGGAACCAGATTTTTGTAAAGCAGCAAATTACTATTTACAACCACAGCAGGGATTGCCCTGCACTTTAGCAGAGAAAGCAGGAATTGCCCTGCACTTGCAGACAAATCAGGGATTGCCCTGCACTCGCAGACTTCTGAACATTATGTGGATCTTACATCCAGAACATTCAGCACAATATTTGAAAGTCCCATCCAATGCATTGAGAGTGATGCTTCTGTCAAGCATCCTAAACGCCAGTTTAAACACGGTCACATCCAGTACTTTATATACCAAAAGGCATCCATCCAGAGTAAGTTGGCAATGACACTTTTATCAAGCATCCCATACTTTAGTCACAGGCAGTCACATCCAGCACATTCTACATACCAAGAACATTATCCACAAGCAGAGTCCTATCCAGCACGTCTAGCCATTTAACACTTATACCAAGTGCTCTTAGATGAAATTCTGTGCAGACACAGGTACATTCTCTTTAAGGTATCTTAGACATTAATATGCTCTAGAGCCTCCTGTCTCATGAAGTGGCAAGCGCGACTTGGCAGACAACTCCATGATGGCACGACTCTAATCCATAGCTACACATTTATATGATTCACTAAGCCCAGCATCTTGCTGCACCTGCAACTTAGCCATTTCGGCCATAGACAAGATTCATCCATTACTTGAACTAGGCAGTCTCTTATGGTGTTAATAGCCCAGACTGATGACTTCAATACTTCACACTTAACAGCACACATTTCTTAATGGGGTGTGGAGCCCCCAAGATTTCTTGCTTAGCTTCTCCCTCGCACCTGGGGGTACGAGGGTACTCACTCAGGTCCTCCACGGGTCTCATCCACAATCAAAGGCATCCTGAAGACTTCTTTAGCTCTCTCACCACTGAGGTACTTGGTCAGCGCTTTCACCACTGCATGATGTCATCTGGTCTGGTCAGCGCTCTCACCACTGCTGGACATCTGATTCTTTGGTCCACATCTTTCCCTGACGTGGGAGGGAAGGCTAGCCTCTGGAGGACACTACTGGCAACTGTTGCAGAAAGTACAATCACTGTAACTAGTTAAATGTTAACTGAAGAAAATAACAAATGCCCTCTGAAGACTGAAAGGGATTGAATTAAGTGGCCCAGGCCTGATGGCATGGCTGAAGCCTGAGCCCTCCCCCATGGGGGGCTCCCAGTAGGCTGGAGCCTGCTCTGCTGCTCTGTCTTTCTCTCAGCTCTACATCTCTGAATCTCCCTCTGAATCTCCAAACTGGCAACATTGTCTCTTTATAGAGCTCCTAGTTCGACTCCTGATTTGTAGCAGGGATGGGGTGACATGTCTCCAAGTTGCTGAGAGACCTGTCAATCAGAACATTCGAGGCACAATTGGGTTGTGGAATTTGCGCCTAAAACAATGTCCCTGTAAGCCCCCATAAGCACTTGGGTGCTTACCCATGAGATGCAGTGAATGTCCAACAAGTCCTGACTTTCTATTGCTGCAATTCCAATTGGCTGTACTGCTGGCAATGGCTGCTTAACCCACTGTCCCCTGTAGCAGATTAGATACAGTCCTGAATAATGTGCTTGTGCAGCCAGAAAGAAGTAATTATTTGCCCCACATGCCCCACAGTTCTATAGCTTAAAGGCTGTACTTGCAGTCGCTGCACAGATGAAAAACACGGCTCTTTTACTTTTCCTGTCACTACTGCACTTATGCAAGCTCCCTTTGCAGCAGCTGACAGGCTGACACACAGAGTCCCAAATACTGGAATTGCCAGGGAAACAGTACTCATTTTAATTTTAAGCACTTTTCCCCACATGCACAGTATATTCCCAACAAGAAGCAACAGTTCCATTTTTTAAAACATTTTAATTCTTTACTTTTCGGCTGGAACTGAACATAGCTACCCTGGAGGCAGCCAGATACACTGTTATGCATTATTCAGATGACCAGGGCCCTGCACAGGCTTAGTCAAATGAGCCCCGGTCAGAACTCCTTTAATTCCCATCTGAGCGGTCCCCCAGCAGGCTGTGCATGGTCACCAGGTCCCAAATAGGTGGAAGGGATCCCGGGACCCATGGCACAGTCCCTGAGGCGACCACAAAACAAGCGGCTCCACATCAAAGGTGCTTTTCATGCCAACGTGACTCCGCTGCCCTGGAGGCATCACTTTGCGGCGGAGCTCGCAGTCAGCAGTTTAAGCCCCGAGAGGGCTGGATTTTCATTTGACTGCAAGCTGGGGTACACACGAGGGCAAACCAGACCTGGGAAGCCAGAAAAATTAGATGCCAAGTCAGGAGAAGCCTGAGAGAAAGCAGGAGAAGGACAGAACAAAATGGGCTAAGGTAAACCCAGACTGGCATTTCTAGGAACCCCCATTTGCAAGGGGGTTATACTGCAGATCCTAGTTAACCAACAGCCTACTTCCTCCTACCCCCCACTAGAATTGCTATATGTCTGTCCCACGCATTCTTAAATTCCTCCACTGTTTTTGACTCTATGACCTCCTCAAGAAGGCTGTTCCATGCATCTACAGCCCTCTCTGTGAATAAATGTTTCCTCACATTTTCTCTGAGCCATCTCCCCTCTATCTTCAAATTGTGCCCCCTTGTTCTTGCACATCTCTTTTTCTGAAAAATGCTACTCTCTTGGACTTTGTTGATTCCCCTGAGGTATTTGAAAGTTTCTATCATGTCCCCCCTCTCCCTTCTTTCCTCAAGGCTATACATCTTAAGCTCCTTTAGTCTTTCTTCATATGTCTTCTGGTGCAGACCCTGCACCATTTTGTTGCCTCTTCAGGATAGCCTCCACCCTGTCTATGTCTTTGTGGAGATGGGTCTCCAGAACTATACACAGTACTCCAGATGTGGTCTTACCAACTGATTGTACAGAGGGACAACAACTTCCTGTATTCTACTGGTGATGCCTTTCCCCATGCATCCCAGTATCCCCCCAGCCCTCCTTACTGCCTTCTCACATTGCTTGCCCACCTTTAGGTCATCTGATATGACTACCCCTCAGGTCCCTTTCCATTGTTATTGTTGTCAGTATCTCACACCCCATTGTGTACTCTTCCCCTAGGGTTTTGTTTCCCAGGTGCATTACTTTGCACTTCTGTGCATTGAATCTAAGCTGTCATTCATTTGACCATTCCTCCAACCTTGCCAAGTTCCTTTTCATCCTTTCCACCCCACCTTGCATATCAGCCCTGTTGCCGATCTTTGTGTCATCTGCAAAGAGACATACTTTTTCTTCCAGTCGCTCTGCAATGTCACTTTTAAAGACATTAAAAAGGACTGGTCCCAGTACTGAACCCTGCGGTACCCCACTAGTATCCCCCTTTCTTCCTGTGGACTACATTAGCTATTAGCCTCTGTGTCCTGTTGTCCAGCCAGTGTTTTACAGGCTACCACCCTGGGACCCACTCCCCAGGCTGGCTAATTTGTTTATTAATCTTTGTGAGTGACTGTGTCAAATGCCTTGCTAAAGTCTAGGTAGGCAATGTCCACAGCCCCTCCCTGGTCTACTACTTTGGTCACCCAGTCAAAGAAATCAATTAGATTTATCTGACATGACCTTCCTGCTGTGAATCCATGCTGCCTTGGGTCCTGTGCCCCACTGGCCTCTAGGTACTCAACAATTCTTTCCTTCAGAAGTGATTCCATCATTTTCTCTACCACTGAGGTCAAATTGACAGGTTTGTAGTTTCCTGCCTCTGTCTTGTTCTCACTTTTGTGAAGGGGAAATCACATCTGCCCTCCTCCAGTCCTCAGGTACCACACCATCCTCCCATGATTTGTTAAAAAGGGTAGTCAGTTGTGTTACTAGTTCTTCCCTTACTTCTTTTAGAATTCTGAGGTGAATCCCATCAGGCCCCACTGCTTTATCCACCTTCAGTTTTAGGAGTTCTTTCAGAACCCTTTCTTCTGTGAAAGGACTAATATCAACCCCCCCTGTCTAGAGTGCTTCTATTGACTGGATTACGTATCTCCCCCTGTTCTTCCACTGTGAATACTGAGCAGAAGTACTCATTCAGTATCCCTGCTTTTTCACTGTTGCTCTCTGCTCAACAACCCTCCTCTTTATTCAGCCTCAGTATCTCTGTCTTAGTCTTTCTTTGCTCCCTGATGTACCTATAAAAGATTTTATCCCCCTTCTTAACCGAGTTGGCTATCTTTTCCTTGGTTTGGGCCTTTGCTATTGTGACTGCCTTCCCCACTTCCTTCTGCTTTAACTGGTACAGTTCTCCGTCCTGTTCCTTCTGTGTTTCCTCATACTTCCTGAATGTTGTCTTTTTCTCCCTAACCTTCCCCACCACTTCTTTTGAGAACCATAGTGTTTTTTTCTTTCATTTTGATTTGTTTATTTGCTTCACACAAAGGATTGTTGCCTCTGTGATGGCGGTTTTGATGTTTCCCCATTGTTGCGCCACCCCACCTTCTTGCCTGTTTGCTAGTGATTTCTAAGGCACTCTTCCATTTTGACAAAATCAGCCCTCCTGAAATCCAATACCTTCACTTTTGTATGGCTTGACTCTACAGCTAAGTTTATCGTGAACCGTACTGTTTGGTGGTCAAGTGTTCCCAGATGGCTACCCACTTCTAGATCTGAGATCCTCTCTCTGTCCCCATTTGAGAGTACCAAGTCTAAGATTGTTCCCTCCCGAGTGGGTTCAAAAACTAGATGTCTGAGGCATGCCCCCTGTAGGGCATCGAGAATGGCCCTGCTCTGTAGGAGTGGAGAGAAAGGGGGGATATGATTGAAAACTTCAAATATCTGATGGGCATAAATAAGGTGCAAGTGGGAGACATATTTCAGTATAGGAGATGGATAAAACAAGGGGGCATGATATGCAATTAGAGGTGGGCAGGAAAAGGTGGAATATGAAGAGGTTTTTCATCACAGAAAGTGTGGTGGATGCACAGAACAGCCTATTCCAGGAGGTGGTGGAGCACTTACAGTAGGGTGATTCAAAAGCACATGGGATAGGTACAAGAGATCCCTAGAGATAGGAAAGAGAGGCTAAAGCTGATGACCAATTAGGATCAGCAGCCACTGATACAGGTAGGGAAAACAGGCAGATTGGATGGGCCCAGTGATCCTTCTCTGCCATCAAATTCTTTGCATCTATGTTTCTATATATAAACAGATGGAGGGAGTGGAGGGAATAGATATCATGTAATTTCTATCCAAGTTTCTGTGGTCTTCTTTGTCAATCCTACCAGAGACCAGGCTAGATCTCGAATGGGACAGCTGAGCCCAGGCCAAAACCAGCTAACCCTGAGGCTCAACCCCATTCAGTCATCCTCCATATACTCCACTCTCCAGAGAAAGAGACAGTGCTTCAACTGGCATGGAAGCAAAAATATCTACTGAGCCACGTAACTAAACTATACTTCAGTAACTATTACTAAGCTTTAGTAATGTCAAACAGCAGAAAGTACATCCCGGTCAGGAAGGCACTTAAAGATATATTCTTCAGAATGCCCTTCTCAGTCAAGACAACCATATTCTTCCAGAAGGGGACCAGAATTTATGAAACTGCAGAAGCAGCAGCCACAGACCTAAACAAGATGGCCATCCAAGTAAACATGCAGTCACAACCAGACCAGACCAAGTAATTGTCCATGAAACTAGCCCAGCATGCCTGGACCAAAGCATGAAAACAAACTCTGAAATCCCTGAGATGACAACAGACTGTTGATTCCATTCAAGACATCATAGAACACCTGAAAGCCACTGCAATCAATGCTGCCACTCCATCACCTAGCCTGGACCTTGTGCAATGACTAACTTAAAAGTATAAAGGAACAGGTATGTTTTGGGGTGTTTGGAGTCCCCACTGACTCTGGCTGTCCAACTTCCATTCTGAACACATCCTTCACCAGCTATATTCCCATAGAAGTCTAATTGGATTAAGAGCTGAGTTTAGACATTAAATACTGCACCATATTAGAGTTTGCTCTACTGGTCTCCCCAAAACCCTGGTTCCTAATGCTGCCACATGTGTCATGGTGATCCCTTACAGCTACAAGCTGACAGTCTTGACTTGCAGTGATCCTTCTTGCAGTGATCCTGACAAGCATGCCTGAATGTGAGAAGCCCCAACTGAGGGACTACAGAATGTCTGGTGACACCTAGATATGAATATTGAGGGTAAATCCCTCCAAGAGTGCCTCCATATGCCCTACCTGCCTCAGCAGTATGACCACATGTGTAATGGCCTGACCCTGGTTAAATGTGTGCTGGCCTTATTAAGACTGATGACAAGAGTCAGTGAGCTATGCATGCAGCCACTGTCAAACTGCAAGGAGCTGGCAGAGTCTGGGAGAGCCACAGCTTGTGAGGGCCAAGGGGGAGACAAAACACACGAGTTGATCACAGCCTGCATTAGAAACCCAATCCTGAGGCAGCAGGTAGGAGGTTTGTTTTTCTTGCATGAGGCAGTGGCTGGTAGAGTTTGGGGACAGAGGCTTCAGATACTCACTTTGGCCTGCCTCCAACCCAACAAGGGGAGAGTGAACTATGGACATTGTCTGAGGAGGCATCCTCTGTTCACAGAGCAGAGATATTTCCACAGGACCCACATTGATGTAGGCTTTACACTGCAGAACTATTTGTCTCATCACACCAGGGTGCTTCCTTGTGGAGACCCTAGAAACTAGCTTACAGACTGTGAACATGTGGCCTCAGGACTCAGGCAATCATGGACACCTCAATAATCAGCAGTCTCCATAAAGAGGAAGGATTTCTAAACCACAGTTGGACTATACCACTTTATTATGTTCGCCATCTATTGCTGACTCAGAATATAAGCCTTGACTGCACCAGTAACATTATTTACCTTTTTACGATTATAAGAATAACACAGGCATGGTATTATAGTACTTTATGAGGAACCCACTCAGGCACAACCAAGTACCAAGTATCACCACGGGGGAGTGCCCATCTGGAAAGGGGCTCCCCCAATTTTACAGTCATCACAGAGAGGGAGCCCTCTCTGTCTAGTTTTGAACCTACCATAGTATCCCCATTGGGGGTCAAGACATCAGCCCATGACCCAACCCAGACCCTATCCAATGTACAGCTGGAAGCCCTCTGTGAAGGAATATCCACCTGTCAGGCTTGTCCTGCCATAGGTCCTGTCCATGTCCCCTGCCTTGAAACCCATAGTCTTAGAGGGCCCAGTTGGTTCTCACATGTTCACCCATCTGCTCCTGGAAGTTCTAACCCTGGAGATACAGAACCAACTATCTTTCATCAGTTATGCACCCATGTAGTAGGTGTTTACCCAGTGTAGAGCAGTTGCTCCCCATTTTCATATACCTGAAACTACTCAGTTAGCAGTCTTAACAAATGGTCTATACAAAATTCTAATAAGGCAATGCTGTGTGTAGTGTTAGGGGTGGGAGGCTGAGGGGGGCACAGATGACTAAGTTACTCCCTATCCTTAGCTTAAGTTAAATGGGTACATCTAAGCTACACTTTTACTCTTGGAATATAAATGGGCTTTTGAATCCAATCAAAAGGTTGAGAATCCTGGCCCAGACCAGAATAGCCCAGCTAGATATAACTTTTCTCCAGAAGTCACATCTTACCATGCAGGAGCATGCCAAACTCCAAAACTAGGCTTCTCTACAGAATAGTCTTCATCCTTAAGTGGGGTTATAGGCAAGGAGTGGTGATTTTGATCCCTTACCATAAACCCTTCCAGGAACATCTAACCTGGGTATACCCAGAGGACACTTAGTAGTAGTCCATGGGACCTTGTATGGCCAGTTAGTAATGCTTATGAATATCTTCCTTCCTCTGGGGTCCAATATGCCCACAATTAAATTGCTTCTGGATTAGATGGTCACCCTAACTAAAGAATGCTTCAGCTAGAGGGTGACTTTAATTTTACCCTTCAACCCATTTGGAATTCTTTAAATCTTAATCTGCCTAGACAGCAGATCTCACAAGGTTTCAAAAGACTAGTTCAAGAGGTTGGCTGGATGGGTGTCTTGTGCATCTTGTATACCAGAACCCCAAATTACACCAACTACTCTCCAGCCCACTCTTAGTCCTACATCAATTAATAGTCTTACATTAATTCCACTATACAAGACACTAGTGAGGCCCTACCTGGAGTATACTGTACAGTTCTGGAGACCTTACCTACGTAAGGACATAGACAGGGTAGAGATGGTTCAGAGGAGGGCAACAAAGATGGTGCATGGATTGCATCACAAGTCCTATGAGGACAGGTTGAAGGAACTGAACATGTACCCCCTGGAGGAGAGGAGGGAGAGGGGGATATGATAGAGACATACAAGTATCTTACAGGGAGGAACAGGGTGCAGGAATACACTATTTTTAAGTGAAAAAGATGTTCCAGTACTAGAGGGCATGGGATGAAGTTGGAGGGAGGACGATTCAGAGGAAACGTGAGGAAGAATTTCTTCACAGAATGGGTGATGGACAAGTGGAACACCCTGCCAGAGGAAGTGGTGGGGGCTGAAACAATCACGGGATTTAAGAATGCATGGGATAGACATAAAGGAATTCTGGAGGTCAGGGTAAGGGCAACAGACTTCTTGGAAAACATAAACTGAACTTACAAGCTCAAATGGGTAGACTGGATGGGCCATAGGCCTTATCTGCCGACACTGTCTATGTATCTATGTATCTATGTATCAACCACTGCTATAAAAGTGGAACACCAATCACAGGTAACACTGCACTCTGGGAGATACTGTATCTATCTCTCTGATCACACTTAAGTAAGCTCCTTCTGGGATTTTAATCTGGAGAAAAAGTCAACAAGATACTGTTTGAATGCATGCTACCTGAAATCCCCAGAATTCTACACTTTTGTGGAGAAGAAATTAGGGGAAATACTCAGGGACAATTACTGAGTCCAATAGATCTCATTCAGTTCTGTTGGACACAGTCAAAACAGTCTTGAGAGGCCTTCTTATTTACAGTAATATGCTTCCCAGCAAAAGCAGAAGAGGCAGGAGGTCAGGCTAACACTGTAGGATACTCTCCATTTTTTTACAAATGCCCCCAACAAGGAGACATGTCAGTCTCTCCTTATATCTCCAAGGTAAAAGCAGGCCTTGATGCGCTGTGTCTTGAACAAGTCATGATAGTACTGATATTACTCCAGCAGTGCTACTAGGAGGTGGGAGCCAGATCCTCTTGTCTCCTGGCACATCAGATATGCAAACAGATGCCCCTACTGGAGTTGGAAAAAAAATCAGGCTCCTCCCTACTCCAGTTACCTGAAGAAATGCCAGCATTTGCTGTCTGGTGAGACATGCTACACAGTCTGAGGAGTTTTAAACAAATGAAGGCGGTGTGCCTGCTGCTCTGTTTGATTTGGGATTCAAGGCTACTATGCTGTGACACTTTGGAGCTCCCATCCCAACTCTTGGCAGATGAATTTCTGCTTGCTGGCTAAAATTTAAATATTCCAAAGCAGCTAATCTGGACTCTTGTCTTATTGTGCTAATTTTAAGGTTGCACGAGTGAAATCTGCACATTTCAATATACTTATGAAGCTTATACTGCGGTTTTCCATTTCACACTCTAACTTATTTCTGCACCTGCACTTTGTTTATGTGCCATAGTATGGAAACCGGTTCAAGTAATTAGATATCAAAATTGATGGTATTATCTAAAACAGAGATTGTTTTTCAAGTGGCAAAACTGAGGAACGAATACCTTACAACAATGTATATTTAAATCAAAGGAAACAAGATTTCTTTTAATAAATAGTTGGTATTAAACAAACATACTCCCAGTCTGGTGCTGGCTTTTATTCAGGTGATTGGAGTAGGAGGAGTATGATTTTTCCTGTACTAGTTCTAGTTTTCCTGTACTAGTTCCATTATTATGCATTTGGTCCACTGACTGGAAGGACCTGGGAGCTGGGATCTTAATGTTCTCTAGTGGAATTGGGTCACTAATGTCCAAGAAATAGTGCAAACATTCTGACAATATTGCAAAACTTATAAACCCACAGACAGTACCCACACAGAGACAGATTGATGGATTTATTGAACCTTTAAGGTTTCCAAAGTTTATGCAGGAGCTAGGTGAACAGCTGATGTTACCAGTCATAACTGAGAAGCAGGAAAGGGTGTTCATACTATCTAAAACCATGAAGATCCCAAGCCTGAGTGGCTATGGAGCGAATTCTGCAACTTTTCTTAAGAATTCATGGTCAGCCCTGTACTAGCTGCATACAATGAGATACTACAGGGTGCCTCCTCCTCCATCCTGGTCTCAAGCAACCATCTCCACAGTACTCAAACCAGATAAAATCAGCTACTAGGCCCCTCCTTTTATCCAATCTCAGTGCATAACACTGACTACAAGTACTACGTGTTAATACTAGCAAAGAGGCTGGACAGGCTTCACCCTCCCTCATTAATTGAGATCAGAGTTCATATGTTTATATACCACAATAGGTCAGACACTTCATCATATGCAGCATGTGGTACCCCTCCACTCTGCCAAGCCTTGATGGGGAGAAGCATTTGACTAGGTCTCATGACCTTTCCTGTACTAGGTTCTGGAGCAGCTGGGATTCCCAGTCCCCTTCACCCGATTAATCCAGAAGATTCATGACTCACCATATGCCTGCATTAAAATTAACGGCCATCACTCCCAGGGCTTCTCTCTCCTTGCCCTCTGTCACCCGTATTGTTTGCTATATATATTGAGGCCTTGTCTAAAGCCATTCAAGAAGCCAATGGCTTCAGGGACATTACAGTGGAAGGAACAGAACATCACATCACCCTACAAGCAGATAATGTTCTGCTGTGTTTGACTTGCCCTGAGGAAACACTACCAGAGGTTCTTGCATTTCTAAAGTAGTTTAGGGAAATGTCTGGCTACCACCTAAACACCTCCAAGATGAAAACCCTGAGCTTGCACTTCACACCCTCACAAACACTTAAGGATGTCTTCCCCTGTCACTGAAACCAGTCTAAATTAAAGTATCTGAGCATTAATATATCCCACATGCTGGATTTGGCATACCAGGATAACTGTTCCTCATTCACCCAACAAATGGTGCAAGAATTCGCCTGCTGGAGGGCACTGCCACTCAAACTGCCATGGAGAGTGGAAGTAATACACATGGTTGTCTGACCAAGGGCTCTTTATTTATTCCAAAATGTACCAATAATGCTGCTGGCAGGAACCTAGAGTTCCTGGAACAAAGAAGTCTCACAGTTTGTATGGGCAGGGCAGAAACCCTCAATCAAATTGAAGAAACTATGGGATTCATGACAGCATTGACAACTTTTTTCCAGCATGACATGACAGCGATGGTTATGTTGACCATAAGTTGTAGTGGGCATAAATCCATCGAGGAAACTTTGGGGGGGTGCTTTGCCCCGAACACAAATGCAGGGCTTCCCCCCACACCCCCGTAACTAAAAATTATCAACTCCAGGTTGGAGTTGATTCAAGGAGGGGGCAAACTACAGAAAAAGCAGAGCCAGGGTCCCACAGGTACATTACAGTGGCAACAGTGACTTTTAGCTATAATGTACTTTGCCATAGGAACGTTGCTGCGGTATCGAAATATGGAAACTATGCATACCTAAACAAAAAGGTGGCCTGCCCTACCATCTCTCCATTTGTATTACTGGGCTGCACATCTCTGCCTCATTTTGTATCACCTTCTAGGAGGCATGCATAGTACCTAGCCAGACACAGAGGGAGATTGATATCCCCAAATACAAGTTCCATATAGACCTTGTATCACCTGGCAACCCCATAGCCCCAAACTCACACACACAATCCCTGGCTGCAGTTCCAGGCACTGTATCTGTCTGACAGAATATTTGATGAGCTCTTCATTTGACACCCCATCTGCCTCTGCTGTCTTCAATCAGCTGACTATCAGCTGACTAGAAGACTTTTCCCTGCTTCAGATTGACACAGGATTTTACACTGGGAATGGTATTCCCTCTAGTATCTTTACCAGCTCATGTTGGGTCCCACTGTACAGTCCTTTATGAACTTCAGGATAGTGTTGCACACAGCCAGTGGACGGCAGGTGCTAGGAAAGATAGCCACACCAGACTATGTATAGAAAATTCAAGCACTCCAGAAGTCTGTTTTCCATTGACAAGTGTAGTTTTATTCCATTTCAAGGGTGACAAACAGAACAATGAATTCACTAGTGCCTCAACCCTGGCGCTTCATTTTGTCCCTTCCATTTGGGACACTGACCCCCAACATTCATCTGTCCATTGTCACTGTCTGTTTGTCTGTCTTCAGAACAAGAGTGCAGCATCATATGATTTCACACAAATATAAGACCTTGTTGAACATGCAGGAAGTGACACTTTTGATATTGCACTGAAGTGGGAGGAGAAGTCAGGAATCCCCCTCAGTGATGAAACATGGCACCTGGGCCTTTGAAGCTTCTGCCAGAGTAACTAGCTCTCACAAATGGAGAGAACATGCATGGAAAAACTTTTTCCCCTTCTTTTTCCTTCTGGTTTCCGGTCCTGGGGCATCCCTCAGCTTCCCCAGCTTATCTCACCAAGTATGAAACCCCCTTCACCCTAGAACCCACTGGAGCCATGACCTAGCACCCTGTTCTACCAATGTTTCCCCCTAGCTTGTGCCCCCCAGGGTGGGGCCACCCTCCTCTTACCTTGGGTGCTTCTTCAATCAGTAATCGGTGGTCTGGTGCAGGCTGGAGGAAATTTGGAACCTGGGTAGGTGGGGTCTGACAGTGGGCATGGGGCAAGCATGCCGTTGTCTCCCCAGGAGCTGGGGAGTGTTCTTGTTTACTGGTTCATGAGCATAGCCCCCACAGTGGTGCAGATGTGCAATGACACTCAATGTGAGCCAGGCTTGCTCCCACACCTTGCTCACATGCATCAGCCATTGCCTTCACCCATTGTGTGCGCAGTCCTGACTTTGGCACCCCCAGTCTCCACTGGAAGTCACTGCTGTGATTGGATCATGAGCCCACCCTCCCCAAGAGAGGAGGGCTGTCCTCCAGGTGCTCGATCCTCTCCTCCCCAGCTGATCCCCGGCAACCTGAGCTCATTCCCGACCTTGGGTCACCGATGTGGCACAAGGTGTGGTGTTCAGCACCTCAACCCTCAGTGCCACCAGGCTGGCTGCATGGAAAAACTGAATCAGGTTCATCAGAACTTCTGTCAAAACATATAACTATCTTCTGACCCATTCCACTACATGTTGGAGAGGCTGTGGAGAACCACATGTAATCCATACCCACATTATGTGGAGCTGTCTGACATTAACACCCTTCTTTCAAGCCCTGGAGACTGATGACACATGTTGAGGATTCTACTCACAATTGTAAAGAAAGCAATCACAAAGTTATGGCTTACCCCCAAGCTACCAGATGTGACTTCCTGGAGACACTTTGCAAATCAACTCTATCAGATGGGAAAAATACTCACACATTGAATGACTGCATAGAGGTGTGTTCTTTCTGCTGGAACAATTGACTCCTGCATGCCATGATTAAAGACCCAAGATTTGTTCCATAGAATCCCAATCCTGAGGGAGCCCGATACTTAATTTGAGGCCTCACCAACCACCTTTCTACAGTGTTTGGTGCTCCCTAGTAGCCACCAGAGGTGACTTAAAAGGCTGCTCTGGTGCCCCTAGCCCCTCCCCTGGCATCACACAAGGTTCAACAACCAAACATGTTCAATTTATGTTTAACATGTATCTCCTGTAATTAAAGTGCAATACAATGATCCCCTTGAACTGTACCAAAGAGGTGGGCATAACAATAGAACTTTATGAATGTATAGCTGAATACAGTACTATTTTAGCAAGGTAACACCCAAATAGATAGAGTTGAACAGAGTGTTTAATGTTAAACCCCTAATTTTGCACCTTAATAACTTTGTCCTCATTCAATGGAATTGTGTGAAATTTTGTATATGCAGTCAATGTTTGGATTCTGAGATCCTGCAAAAAGGATACTGCAAACTGTGAAAAAAGTGGGGCCTCTTGATGGTTTGATAAAAAAAAATGAATCAGTTTCCAAGTTATAAGGATTTGAAATTTCAGTTCTGAGCATGCTCAGTAAGGTCTTTTATTTATATGTCTGATGCAAAAGAAGAATTTCCAACTCACAAAAATAGAATCTTCTTTAATGAGCTGAAAATTGTTTTGGATGGCCACCGTCTTGTTTTTCATTTAAGAATAATAATGCCTTGGAGAAAAACAAACACAATAATCTAGCTAAATGAAAGCAATTTATCTCAATTCTAGAATTTGTTTTGGAACATTCCCAAAATCCGAGGTGAAAACATAGGGAAGATTCCCAATTCTTCTTTTGTAAGCAGAATTTCTTCTTTCTTAAGTCTCATGAAAGAAGAATCTCAGCTCAGAAATGAAGAATTGAATCTCACAAAAGAAGCAATTTCTTGTTATATGATTTTCTTTTGCAATCTTGTTTTGTGAGATTTCTTCTTTTGTGATCTTCTTTCATTATATTCTTTCATGAGACCACTCAAAAGAAGAGAACCTGTTCACAAAAAAAAAAACTTTGTATAGCAAAATAACTTCTACATAGGAGGCTTATAAGGAAACTGAGAAGTTTAGAACTGTCCAAAGGTGGTAAACTGAGTAACAAATAGGTTAAGGGTGTTGGTCAATGGAGTTTAATCTGGGTAAGGATGGGTTACCAGCAGGGTATCACAGGGTTCAGTACTTTGACCAGTCCTCTAATGTTTTTTTAAGTGGCACTGCATATGAGCTGGAAGGCAAGGTCTGCCTCTTTGTTGATGACACCAAAATCAGCAATAGGGTAGACACTTCAGTGGGGAAGGAAAGAATAGGCAGAGACCTGAGAAAACTTGAGAAGTGACAAACAATAAACTGTGGCATTCACTCATGCTTGGAAAATAAAGGCATCTGAAAGTCCAAAGATGCTTGATTCATTTTATTAAATACTTCAGCAAAATAGCAGTTACATCACAGCCTCACCAACCCAGCAAAAATCTCAATGTTTCATGCAGTGGCAATGTGCTTTGTTAAGAAATGTTCTCTCTTAAGTGTGAGTATGTGCCATAGTTTATTGTTTGCCTCTGATGTTCTTTACTGTGAGCACCACACTCTGGGTAGTGGCTGTGACTGAATTTCTTTGGAAACTTGAGGAGTGATCTAGGCATGGCAGCCAGGTATCAATGCAAAAGTACATAATCATGCACTATGGGCACAGAAACCCAGAGGCAGAATATAAAATGGGAGAAGAAATATTGATGGTCACCAAACAGGAAAATGACCTGGGTGTAGTTATATAGGTAAGTTCATGAAATTGGGGTACCAGTGTGCCCAATACTTTGTATGTTGATTAAAAAAAAAATAACATTAGCCACTGCAGTCGTGATAAATAAATTCAAAAGGTAGTCACAAGTACAGATACATTTCATAGTTTGAGAAACCTAGGTGTACCCATTTTATTTTTATTCCATGTCAGACTCCAAAATGTCACAGATTTTCCCTAGCAAAATGTGACATGCAAAACCACAGTACATTCCATTGCTTCTATGAAGACTTTATTTTAGCTGTGCTTCAGTAAATTTATGTTGAAAACTGCCTTGAGTGTTGTCTTTTGTTAATGAAAACATTTTCACCCTAGTTTTTCAATGCATATAAAATTTCTGGTTCACTCAAAGTTTGCATAGCACATGCAACAGTGGTGTCCAAGCAAATTGCATTTTTTACATGTTACAAAATTTTCAGCAAAAGCATCCAGCTTTTTTTGAGTGGGTCATTTTCTTTTCAGATGGTGTCTTAAACAAACTTCAGGACATTGGTGAGAGAGGGGTGCAGGTAATGCTTTTTTAACTTAAACAGTTGTGTGGTGTCCCCTGTTGCACATGCAACATTTGGTGTCTCCACTGCATGTGCAACACTGAAAGTGCTTTTTTTTTCACGTCTGAAAGGGAGTTATTCCACAACATAGTCCCTGTTTCACTCTTGGGTCATAGTGTCTTGACATGCTTAGTAAAATAAAATTAAAAAAAAGTAACATTTTTTTCAAGTTAAACACCTGTTGTGTTCACTGTTGTATGTGCAGCGTTTGGTATCCCCATTGCACGTGCAACACTAAAGGTGATTTTTCTCAAATCCCTGGTAGGGAGTTATCTCAAAATCTGGTTCCTTTTTGACTCTTCAGTCACACTATATTGACAAGCTTATTAAAATTGATCTTTTGTAGACTGAAAAAATTGACCCTCATGTCACACTTTGGTAACCCCTTTTCATGATCTTACCCTTATCTGATAACCTGAAGGTAGCAAGTCAGGGCAACAAGGCAGTGGGTAGTGTCAGTGGGATGTTGGGGTGTATAGGAAGAGGTATCACCAGCATAATGAAGGAGGTGGTGTCGCCATTGTATAGATCATTGGTGAGACCCCACCTGGAGTATTGTGTCAAGTTCTGGAGACCACATCCTTGGAAGGACATAGACAGAGTGGAGGCAGTCCAGAAGATGGCAACTAAAATGGTGCAAGAAATACATTAGAATCCATACAAGGAGAGAGTGAAACATAGAAACATAGAATATGATGGCAGATAAGGACTGATAGGCCCATCCAGTCTGCCCTTTCCCTATCTACTAACAGTCCGCAAAGCTAAGTACTGTATATACACCCAGAAAGAGAGAAGGATGAGGGGGGATATGATAGACACCTATAAATGCCTCATGGGTGTGAAAAAGGTACAGGAGGGAAGTATGTTTCAGAGGAAAAGATGCATGAGAACAAGGGAAAATGCAATGAAGATGGATGGGGTGATTTCAGGAGAGATGTGAAGAAGTACTTTTTCACTGAAAGAGTGTGGATACCTGGAACAGTCTTCTAGTGGAAGTGGCGAGTGTGAAAACAGTGGTGGGCTGCAAGCATACATGGGTTAGGTGCAAAGATATCTCATTGGAAAGCAAGAGAGGAGAGCCGTAGATCAAGTAGGGTATGCGTTAACAGCATAGGTGGGGGAAAATGAGCAGATTGGGTGGACCAAGTGGTCCCTATCTGCTGTCAAATTCTATGTGTCTATGCTTGTGAGCGAAACAGTGGGGTTGGTCTGCTTGACCTCTATGTAGTTATTCCTGCATCTTTTACACTGTCATTTGTAAGCCCAATTATTTATTACACTTCTGCATGTTAAATTAACTTTAAATGAACTCTGTTATGCTGTGATTTTTGTTTTGCACTTTAGTAAAATTATATGAGACTACCCAGGCAACCTTAGTGTCTTGTGCACTGCTCCTTTTATTTTATATACCTGCTGCTTGGTATTTACTCAACCACATTGATTTACATCTTAGGTCTCTTGAGTAGGGTCATGGGAGTAATATAAAAGTTTTTATTTATTTTAGTTTTATTATGTGTTATTCTTTGCTAACCAGTTAAGACCCAGTGGGAACAAGGCCCATTTACAACAGTAACCCAGGACCATAGGGAGTTTAAGGAACTTGCCCAGGGTCATACAGTATGAATGTAAAGGTTGTGGGAATCAAACTCAGGTCTGCTGGATGCACCAATCTCTTCCACAGCTCATTGCTCAATCATCCAGGCTATACTATCAGCCCATTATTGAAAGGAAACCACTCAGGAACTTTTTTTAGCTTATACATTCTTTACCCAGGATAGCCAAGTTGAGGTATATAACTTCTAATTTTTATTGGTGTTCTAATACTACCCATTTCTGCAGCTGGGTTAACTGGGGCACTGGAAGGTTAAGTAACTTACCCAAGGTCACACAATGAGTATTTAGCTTTAAGGTTGTTTGTGTTTCTGCAGTATTAAGCAAGATATCACAGCAGAAACTGTGATAAATTGTAATTAGAGCATGTGACCCTGTCAGGTGGCATAGCACATAGACTATTTAGTGATATCTATTTTACTGGGGTTTTATATGTGTTCGCTTTTGTGTGGAATTGTATTTTTGAAAGTCAGTTAGTAGTATTTTTTTTAAGGAAACACAGATCCTGCCATTTAGATTTTCAATATAATTTTTAATATGGACATATGTGAAGTTTGTTTAGTAAACTCTGTTTATAGTTTTGTGTGTTTGTCTTTAACTACTTCTATTTTGTTCAGCTGAGCTGAAGCCTACAATGAAGATTTCCACATAGGCTCTCTGCTCAATTGCTGTCAGCGAGTTCCAGAACTGCTAACGGATTAAAGAAACTCTGGCCAGAGCTGATATGGCTGCAGCTGAGGAATTTGTGGGTACAAATATAGCAAATTTGCTTTTTCATATTTTTACAACAAATTTTCAACATAGCCTTGTTATGACCCTGCCTCATAAAGAAGGGCAGAGAAAATGTGCAACCCCTGGGCTAAAGGTGATTTTGTGCAGGGACTGCAAAATCAACTTTCAGGATGCAGAAACACATTTTGTCAGGAGTTGAAAAATGACAGCTGTCACTTTCATGAGGTGCTGTAAAGAAATGGCTATGTTGAAATGTTGGAGTAAAAATATTATGAAAGTTATGAGCCAGCATTTTCAAAAGTCAACATAGCCTCATAACAGCGTGTGTTTTTAATGATTTTATACCAGATTTAAAACTTAGCCTTCTTATGACCCTGCTTCATGAATAAGGTCAGAGAAAATTTTCAACTCCTGTCCAAAAGGTGATTTCATGCAGAGACCATAAAATCACCTTTCAGGATGTAAAAAAATGTTGGCCAGGATCTGAAAAATTACAGCTGTCACATTCATGAGGTGCTTTGAAGATATGGTTAAGTTATAAATTTGTGGTCAAAATATTGAAAATTACCAAAGTTATCAGCCTGTGTTCACAAAATTCAATGTAGGCTCATAACTTTATTGTTTTTTTTAATATTTTTACATCAATTTTTCACCATACTGTAAACACCTTTTGACCCCACCTCATGAACAAGGGCAGAGAAAATGTTCAACTTCTGTCTGAAACATGATTTCATGCAAGGATTGTGAAACCACCTTTCAGGATGTAGAAAAACATTTGGCCAAGATTTGAAAAATGGTAACTGTCACATTCGTGAGGTGCTTTAAAGATATGGCTATGTTGTGGATTTGGGGTGGAAATATAGAAAATCTCCAAAGTTATGAGGCTGCGTTCACAAAATTCAATGTAGGCTCATAATTTTGTTGTTTTGTAATATTTGTACTCCAAATGTTCAACATAGAATTCTTATAACCCCATCCTATGAACAAGGGCAGAGAAAATGTTCAGCTCCTGACTGAAAGGTGATTTTGTGTGCAGGGACTGTGATATCACCTTTCTGGACAGATCTGCCCAATGACAGTGCAATTATTTATGAGGAAGGGTCCTAAAGAAGGCATGTTGAAAATTTGGGCCACAAATATGCAAAAATGGCCAAATTATGCCACTTAGTTCAAAACCCAATTGAAATACATTAAAGCACATATCTGTTTCTTCAGTTCAGAGTCTGGCTTTGAAGAGTGAAGATGTGTCTGTGGACCAGAGGATTATGGCGTAGGACCCCCAATTGGTAAGCAAAGTCTTGGGGGGGTGCGGGTGGTGGTTGCTGAGTGAGAGGGTTGGGTGGGTGGCAGTTAGGGCTGCAAAGGACATTAATGGATGGTTTTCTTTTTGCTGGATTGTAAAAAAAAAACATTGCTTGGAGGATTCCTCATCATGACACTGGGGACTGGGCACCCCCAGTGTCACACTTATGGTTCAGGGATGTGGAGTGGTGGGTGCTGAAAGGATGGATTGGGTGGGGGGATATCAATACATATATTTAAAAAAAACAAAAAAATAACCATGCATGCCCAGTAGTGGGGGAGTTGCTTACGCTTCAGAGGCATACTATTCACAACACTGGGTGATTAGGCACCCCCAATTTAACTCTTGTGTTTGTGAGAGAGTGGGGTGGTGGGTGCTCAGAGGGAGGGTTGGGTGGAGGGATAACTCTAATTTTAATATATATTTAAAAAAACACTAGAAATAACTATGCATGCATGGTACAGGGGGTTGCTAAAACATTGGGGCATTCTGATCATGATACTGGGGGATTGGGCACCCCCAGTGACACTCTTCTGTTTTCAGGGGTGGAGTGAGGTTGTGGGTGTTGAGAGAGAGGGTCAGGTGGGGGGATAACTCTAATGTTAAAGAAAAAAAGAAATAGCAGTCACAGCACACTATGCCGTGTGCATGATGGCCACACCGAACTCTACTGCCCTTGCACGACTACTATTACATGCACAGTAGAGTGCAGTAGCCAACTTGTACACAGTGGAGTGTGCTGTCACTGTTATTTCTTTTTTTTCTTAAAACCACCACCCAACCCTCCCTCTCTATCTCAGCACCCCCACCCCCACCTCAAACATAAGAGTGACACCTGAGGTGCCCAATCCCCCAGTGTCATGGTCAGGGCACCCCAATGTTTTTTGTGAAGTAAAAAATTGTGCAATGTGAGCGGAGTGCTCCACATGGAGGCAACTATGGGGCAACTCCATCAGGTTGTTCATTAGCAAAGAATGCGATGAATGTGGAGTCCTATTTTGAAAGCAAGAGATCTGCAGGGCTCCATCCATTGCAGCCCTAAAATGAATACAGTATAACTTGAAATGGAAGCTGGTGCTTCTGTTAACATTTAGTATTTTTCCTGCAGCTCCTGTTTGAGGGCAGCTTGTACCTAAGGGTGGTTTGCATTTAAAATACAAAAAGTTAAATACTTCTGGGATTCATTAAAGAGCTACCAACGTCTCAAAGAAAACTTAAAAAAAACATAATAATTAGGTACAATTCTGTCTACATTCCATTTATATTTTATATATTTCTCTGCCACATAATTTATTACTAAGGAAATTTGCATGAATATATGATCTTCATCCCTTGGTGTTCCTTTGGAGTCCATCTACCTCTGTAGCTTGCTCCCTATTTCAAGTCACAGGCCTCTGTTGTGATATCACAGTCTACTGTCATGGGAGTAACTGTGATATCACAAGCAGTGCTCTGTCACTTCAGGTAGGGAGACAGTAGCAGGAGTAAACAAACTCTTCAGGAGTAAACAAACTCTTCAGGAGTAAGGATTCTATTTTCATTCAGATGACCTCAGTAATAAATAATGGGGAGGAGGAATACAGCACTAATGGGAAATACAAGCCAAACTATGTCTAAATATTAGGTTTTGTTAAAGTTTTTCTGAACGTGTCATCAGCTCTTCTAAGTGTATACCATAGGTAATTGTATCATAGTCAAATAAGCACAACTATCTTATCTTTCTCAGTACAGTGCAATAATATCATCTATAGGGCTTTACTGGACATGATTAAGGCACGTGACTCATATTTGAGGGCAGCATTTATTAAAATGTTTCACTGTGGCCTGTGGCTTCTATTCGAGGTCAGTTTCTAGTGGAAGTTATATGATATTGAGCAGCAAAAAGGCTACATTAAAAAGGGGCCCTAATCAAGGAAAAAATTAGGACTATTACCCAAAAAAAATAAATAAAATACAATAGCGTGAGTTGGCAGACTTTGCATATGCCCAGATTACTGTTATATCAACAAAATGTTAACAAGGCTAATGAGAAAGTCTCTGAGCTCAACAGCTAGCAATTAGTATTGATTGAACACAGCTTGAACATCATTGTATTTTGGAGAAGTTCACAGATGTGCTGTACACAACTACAAGATCCAGTCAATGGAATAAAATAATTCTGCAGAATTTATTAGCCCAATTACACAAGACAGATAGTTCTCTGGTGAGAAACACAGACTCCACAACACTTTACGGGTCATTCCAGATTTGTCAGGGGCTGAAGCAGCAGGGACAGTTAGTGGCAGCAGCATGGTGATGACCTGATGACTCCTCCTGATGAAGCTGGAATGACAGGTGAAGGGCTGAGGAGTCAAAGTACCTCACCTGGGAAGTGTCTGTCCTGAATAGTTTTGTTTCATAAAATCTACTTATTGATTTCTTAACTGACATACAACACTACTTACAGCTAGTATAACATATAGTTACAGTATTGTCCAGTACAGGTACAGTAATACAGCATCAGCAACAGTTCACTTTAATTATATCTGAGATTTCACACAATGGGAGTTGACCAGTGTACAGGACTTGCAACTGTGGGCACCAAAGGACAATGCTGTCAACTTATCCAATTGAACTCTGGAGTTTTAATGGTCTTTTTATTAGCTTCATGCATATTCTAGATGCAGATATTTAATCACTGGGCAGCCATGGCGTGGGGGGGGGTAATAAATCAGTTTTGAGTAAGGATTTTTATTTTTTGCCTTAGCTCTCATTAGGTGAATATGTTCTTTGAGGAGGCGACTCTACACACAGAAGAAGCAAAAGAGGGGCTAAGTGGGGTTCTTGGCCCACTGTCTTTGACATAAGTGTATGTAACCCATGTATCATGTGAAAAATGAACTACCTTGGAGTAAAGGAATCTTAAGTGTATAAAAGAGCCTTCTTCTCTTTCACAGTTAGTGCAGTGAAGGGTTCTATATGACAAAGTCGTTTTGGGGTGTAATACTGTAGGTCCAAAAGAGGAAATCATTGAATTTGTCAGTCTATTGTTACATGAGCAAGTCTTGGGGAACAAAAATATAACTTTTCTACAATTTAACAGTGACAGGTAATTCCCATATCCTCAAGCAATGCCTTCCTGGGTTTACCTTGGGCATTTTGCCCTGCCTTTAGCAGCAACCAGTAAATTGCAGAAAGTGGAATAAAATGGGAGACCTGAATAATAGTTTCTTATGTAGTGAGGGAGGAATAATCCCATCCCATCACCCTGGGAATATATTAAGTAGTATCTGACTATTACACATGTGAAGAAAGAGTGGGTTTCTAATTTCAAGTTCCTATTTAACTGTGGAATGGAACACATTATCCATTTTAAAGGGAAAACTGAGCCAGACCTAGATGTCAGTTTTCCCAGTAGAAACTGTTTTTTTTAAATAATGGTTCAAATATTGTTAATGTTCTAGCTATCCAAGCTGTTTAATTATCTTAGTGGGTGTTTCTGATTTACATCCTGCTGGTAAGAACCATTTTAGAACTGTATGATACAGTTTATCTCCCTGTTCTAGTCTTGTATTGTTGGCACAATGCATTTATGTTCTATTATAGAACTCTGAGGTTGTTTGGGACATAAACTACACCATACAGTTCTAAAATGGTACTTACCACTGGACTGTAAAGCAGAAACTCCCACTGAGGTTACTAAAAGTCCTGTAGAGATGAAACTAATAGAATTTGAACCAGTGCTTAAAAAACAGTTTTTACTGGAAAAAATAACTTACAGGTTCAGCGCAGTTCTCCTTTAAAGTGATTTTCCAACTTTTTTACCTCAGCTACTACTCACATATTCAGGTAGCTGATGCTAGAGACCTAAAGAAGGTGGCTCATTTTAATAAAGTAATTTAAAAGATTTCCCTCACTCAAGTATTCAAGTAGCTGATGCTGGAGATAGTCATTCCAGCTACTTTAAAGGATTTTATTTTAAATAAATATTTCTGTGGAAGGGATCTCAGCTTGGTACAACGAGATGGCCAGTCAATCCCTTTCGCTTCCCAATAGCTCTGACATGCCCCCATGAGTAGTCATGTAATAACATGTGACCAGGAAGAACAAGGGTGCACGCTCCATTGAAGTCAATGGAGCTCCATTTTAATGCTATTTTATGCATTATAATGGCCAGTTGGAGATTAAGTAAGGCCACTGCTCGACTAGTAGTCGAGCAGTGGCCTTCTTTAATCACCAACTGGCCATCACTATGTATAAAATGCCACTGAAATGGAGCCCCATTGACTTCAATGGCATGCACCCTCATACTGTCCCTGGTCACACATCATTACATGCCTGAGTGCAGGGGCATGTCAGAGCTATCAGAAAGTGGGAGGGATCCACTGGCCACCTTGTTGGGCCAAACTACGATCCCTTGGAAAGAAATACTGCCTTAATCAAATCCTTAAAAGTAGCTGGAATGACTATCCTCAGCATCAACTACCTGAATATGTGAGTGGAGGAAATCACTTGTAAATATTTTATTAAAATAATAACCACTCTCTTGGCCTCTATACCAACCTAAAAGGTGCCACCAATAGCAGTGTTGGATCTGGGATGGAATGATTTAAGAGTTGCACTGGGAGAGAGGTCTGGACTATGTGTAATGATTCTGTGGGCCAACAGCCAGATAGAGTCTCTGCTTTTAATAAGGGGGATCAGCATATGTTTAATGCAGAATTGTTTGAAGATGGGCAAAAGATATCCAATAAGAGGTTCTTCCCCAGAAATAAATCTTCCATATACCACTGTACTGGATAGAGAAAAATGGCAGGTTTGGGGGTAATAAAGGCAAGCTGAGCAGGATAATAATAAAGCTTCTACTGTACTCCAAAAGGGAGAGCCACCCTTTCCTTAGAGGAATAGTGAAGATATCTCTCTTAATTCTAGCTATGGCTTCCATGCTGACCAACCATACCCTTTCATAACCCCACTTTTTCTGGAGCCTGCCTGCTATAACCAACATTTCTTCCTTCTAACATTGTAATCCCTTACTGGGTTATTATAAACAACAAATGTACAATGGGCATCCAGGTGGGTGGACAGGATCACAAGGTTAGCATTTTTTACAGATGAGCTCCTCCTCAGAATCTCTAATCTTTAGACAGTACCCCCCCCAACACACACACATAATGGCAACTTTAAAAACTGTACATTTACATAATGTTCAAGCCTACAGTAGAGGTAAACTGGTCAAAGACCATGCTTACATCCTTAAACCTATTATGTTCACAGACCTGCTGTGTGGAGGGGGTTGGATGCAAAGAGGGGGCATTAATTATTGATTGATTAGTTTAGTAATTGATTAATTGATTTAGAAATTGGTGACCAGGAAAGACAAACTGAATCAAGGCTTGCTTAAAGCCAATGTGATGGGTAACACAAAAAGCAGCAAACTGTGTCACATACTCACACCAGGAATAAGGCATCCAAGGTTTCAGATGCTAAAGGTCCTTTATTACATTAAATCACCAACCCAGAAAGTGCAATGTTTTATGCAGGTGCACTGCACTTTGTCAAGAGAATACATGACAAATTCATTAAACCATTTAAATAGTGGCCCAGATATTCAAAAGGAATGTGCCATGTGCAACAGAGATGCACCAGCGCAAGTACAAAAATGTGCCATTGTGCGATATTCAGCGGGAGACAGCTGCGTCACGCAAGTTGCAATGCGCAAGAGTGCAATGGTAATGAATGCATGCACAACCGTAGGGGGAGGAACCATGAATAAATGGCCCAGTGCAATATTCAACAGCATGCGCCATGCGCAACAAGGAGCTAGCGGAAGTTGCGTGACAGCGGAAATGATCCAAAATAAAAAGGGACAAGAGAGAGGCGCAAGAACGCTACAGGGAAGCAAGAGGTGGGAGCGAGGTGACAGTAACAGAGAAAAGGGTAGCAGTGGTGGGACTGGGCAGGAGCAGGACAGGCACACCTGGAAAGAACCAGGAACAGGACAGAGTGGGAGCCTGTGCTACTGTGCAGGAGTGACAGGAAGTGCCACAGTGGACTGAGGGCAGTGGCAGTAGGCAGGACAGCCAAGGCGGAGGTGTACCGGTGCAGGGGAGCATCACAAAGGACAGCGGGGGGGACGGGATAACAGCTACCGGGGGAACACCAGCCAGGGACATGGCCAGTGCCACCTTCCAGATTGAGGCAGTAATGAGGGGTGTGAGAAGGCAGGCAGCAGGGGGGCACGGCCGTGTAAGGGCCCATCAGCGGTATGACCCCAACAGGTGGTACCAAGCCCGCACCACCTTCGAGCACTACACTGATACAGAGATTGTGGGCCAGTACCACCTGAACTGGGCAATCCTGAGGCAGCTCTGTGAGCTGTGCAGTGATGAGATGCAGGCACCCACACGACAGAGCCATGCTCTGTCAGTGGAGACAAAGGTGACAGCTGTCATGTGCCTGCTCACCACGGGCACTTTCCAGAGACCAACAGGGGACACAACAGTCATAACCCAGTCGGCCGCATCACGTCTACTCACACAATTCCTCAGCGCACTGCTGCCACATGCTGCGGAGTACATCCATTTCCCCAGCACACAAGCGGAGCACACAGCACACATACAAGAGTTCCACAGGGTAGCACATATGCCTGGTGTGCTTGTGGCCATTGACTGCACCCATGTGGCCATCCGCACACCACCTGGCCCGGACAGTGTATCTTACATTAACCGGAAGGGGTTTGCCAGCATCAACTGCCAGGTGGTGTACGATGCCAGGGGGTGCATAACCAATGTCTATGCCACGCACCCTGGGGGAGCACATGATGCCTTCATCTGGCACCAGTCTGCACTGTGCCACAGGTTCGAGAGTGGGGACATTCCCACCGGCCACCTAGTGGGTGAGTATGCACATCACGCAGGACGACATAAAGCAGCTGTGGGGGGTGCATAGTCAGAGGTGCATGGGGTGCCTGGCGACGGCCCATGACAGGCGGCATGAACCACCATACTAATGTCCACCATCTACACACAGGTGACAGTGGCTACCCACTCCGTCACTGGCTGCTCACACCATACCGGCGCCCCATGACCTCATGGCAGCAATGGAACAATGAGGCACCTGCCACCACATGTAATGTCATCGAGCAGGTGTTTGGGATGCTGAAGGCACATTTCCAGTGCCTGAACATGTCTGGCGGTGCCCTACAGTACAGCCCCTCGAAGGCCTGTGGGCTATTCCTGGCCTGTTGCATCCTGCACAACATGGCCAACGACTGTGGGATAGCGAAGAGGTCAAAGAGGGGGACAGCAATGGGGACAATGAGGATGCCGGTCCAGACAGTGATGGGCAGTCACCCCCTGTGTGAAGGGACCCCCACCTGATCCAGATGGCACAACTGCACCGGGACACCATCACAGAGGAGCACTTCGGCCAACACAGGTAGGTCATGGGGCCATGTGCAACCACCAATGGCAAGCGCACAACCCACAGACAGGCATGGACGAACCCCAGAGGCGGATGGCAGCAAGGGAATGGGTCTGAGCGTGGGACAGCACACGCTATCAGGGATGGGCAGGGCCAAACACGGCAGGCGCTCACGCACACACACACACACACACACACACACACACACACACACCACAAGACTTTCACAAGGGGTGGAAGGCACGCCAACCCTGACTGCAACCCCAGCCACACACAGGTCCACACATGACCACACCCATTGGCCATCACTGTGCGTGTCTCAGACGCTGGGCACCATTACACACTGGAGGACAGCACAACGCAGGCATCATCATGCACATGCCACAGTGGCCAGCAGCCAGGAGGGTGCGCACATGGACCGTGTGTGTGCAGGGCAGGGTACCCCACCCATGCATCACACGTTGCACAACACACTGCACACAGGGCAGCGGCAGACAGTGGCCATGGTGGGAGACAGGTCAGTCACGCGGCACAGAGTCACAGCCACCACGGATGCATGGGCGGCCCCGCCGAGACCTGCCAGCTGTGCCAGGCTGACCACTGGCCTCATGGGGTGGCACCAACGGTCCCCCAGGGGTGATGCTGTGGGAACATGACCGTGTTCATGCAGGGGTCTGCAGCTCATGGAACATGCCCATGCCAGGCTTGCTCGGTATGCCCACATCCGAACCGGTGTCAACATGGAAGGTGTCGCATGACACCAGGATCGGGGTGGATGTGACACTGCACGGTGTCTGCGGTGCATGGGCAATGAACTGGGTACCCAATGTGGCCATGACAGCAGTGAATGCACACACCTGCCTGTCAATGGCAGCGGTCACATCCTCCCGCTGCCGGGCCATCTCTACCAGGAGCAGACTATGGTCTCTGCTGTGCCGCTCCTCTGTCTGGTGCAGAACTGCACTGAGTGCATCCACTGCTGTCACAAGCCACAACTGCTGATCCACTGAAGCCTGGAGTAGGTGGCTGTGCTCATTAGAAGAGGTCATCCGCCGGATCAGCATGTTGTCCCTCGTGGTGTTCCTGGCCGTGCTGGGCAGCACCCCTTGACGATGGGTGCTGCACACCACAGCAATGCCAGGGCACATCCACACGTGGTGCACTGACGCTGCCCCTGACATTGTCCCCCTGTCCCCATTGGCTGATTGTTGGCACTGCCCCTCCGGCCGCCAATTGCCAGGGCTCACCAGTGCTGCCACAGCATCTGCAACAGCCCCACCAGCCTGGATGCACACCAGTGCTGCCCCACTGGGGCATACAGACACAGGCTGGGGCTGTGATGTCGTGCAGGCCTCCACGGTGGCACCACCCATGGCTACGCCCGTGCCATTTCCTGTTGTGGGACCATCCTGTGGCCCACACGTATCACGTCCGGGATGTGTGATCCATCATCATCAGTGCCTGATCCGGCACCAGTCTGTGTCCCAGCATACTGGAGTCCATGGACACTGTCATGCTGGGACACAGGCAGGGCCTCGTCTGCACCAGCACCGCCATCTTCAGTCCAGACAGACAGGCAGGCATGCGGTGGTCCTGACCCTCAGACACCTGTGGAGGTGGATGGGCGTGCCTCCGTGTCCAGGTCCTCACCCACAGTGGACAAACCCACCACCGCTGACCCATGTAGACACTCAGGAGCTGTAAAGGAACACAGTAGCGTTAATGTCTACACCCTACCCTGTGGCATTCCCCCCACCTCCCACACAGTGACAGCACAGGACCTACCATGCAGTGAAGGGCTGCCACCCATCTGGAAGCCACCTCCTGGAATGCCCTCTATGACACAACACCACATGCTGCCGGTCACCCACTCCTCCTGTGGTGTCAGGCGTGGCACATCCAGCTGTCCACCACCGGTTGCAGCACATGCTGCCCTGATGGCAGCCACCTTGTCCTTAATCCTCCTCCAGTCCGTGCCAACCTTCTTTTTACATTCCTGCACGGACCGCTGGTGGCTGCCATGCTGGTTCATGGCATGCGCAACCTCACCCCATGCCGCAGCATGGGCCTGTGGTGTTCCCCGCTGTCCACTGAGCAGCAGTTCCCTGTTGATGTAGGCCTCAAACAGGGCATCTGATTCCGCCTGGGTGAAGTTGGGCCTTCTCCTTCTCCAACATCCCTGTTCCTCCTCTTCCTCACGTTCGGTCATTATAGAACCTGTGAGAATGACAGGTGTTACCTTTGATTGTGCAGTCCATGCATCTCTCACACACCACAGTCCACACTTCCAAACAGCATGCAAGCCACCACAATAGACTGCAATACCAAACTATGTTCTCTGCAGCCCCATGTCACTTTTATATAGCGCAAGGCATGCAAATGAGGCAAGGCACAACTTTAAGTGGATGCTAATGCAGTGGCTGCACCAAGGAATTGCTAATGAGCTGATTTGCATATGCTGGCTAAATATCGAACTGTTGCACCTTGAGCAATTGTGTTGAGCGTGCTCAGGCAAAGGCACAACTCTGTGATGTGCGCAGTAGGCACTGCATGGTGCATGCCCGGGGTGCTGATGCTGACACCTGCCATGCTGATGATGTGCTGAGCATGGGATGCAGTGCAGGGTACAGCCACCACTGTGCTAGTGGTGCTAGTGCACTGTTCACGTGTGTGGCGCTAGTGCCCTGGAGCGCCATAGGCACCATGGTGCCACAGCATGGTAGGCCACTGCAGGGCATCACACACAGGCACCCTACCACGCTACATGCAGGGAGTCCCAATAGCACTGTGGTGGTCTGTGCACGACAGACCCTTGACCCTGCGGTCGACCTTTGCCCCAGGAGCCATGCATCTGCATAGGTGCACCCCTATCACACTGTTAGTTAAAAGCGTGATGGGGAATGGCAGCGCTGTACCGCGCTTGCACGTGAGTGACCTGCTCTACAGAGTGCCATTTTGTGATCTGGCATTCACGAATGATGGCAGGCAGAAGAGCAGCAATGTGGAGCCCACTAGAACTGGCCAATCTTGTGGCCATTGTTGAGCCCCATGCTGGGGCCCTGTTTGGGGAAGACCCTTTAGAAAAGTCTAGAAGTGCTGTGTGGGAGGAGGTGGCAGAGGCAATGGAGGAGGCCACTGGGATTGCCCTCAGTGCAGAGCAGTGTCGCCACTGCTATGGGGACCTCCGGCGGAGGGACCCAGATAGGTTGGCTTGCCTACGGGCAGGTAGGTGCTCCATCCATACACTGGTAGCGTCCGTCCGTCTGGGTATCGTGGTGTGCATGTGTCCACCATGCAGGGGGGTGGGGCCATCCAGTGTGGGTGGTGGTGGTGGTGGTGGTGGTGGTGGGGTTGCGGCATGGCTGGGCTGTGCTGGATCGCACACACCAGGGTGGCCTTTGCTACTGGTTTGTACTAACGTTCCCCTCTCTGTGTTTCCACCCTAGGCCCTGACGAGAGACACTGTGCTCATGAGGCATGAGCACAGCAAGACCATGATGCTGCCCAGCAACAGGGACAGGGTGGAGGGCCCATAGTTGCAGATGCAGGTGAGTGCCTTTCTTGCAGGAACTTCTGTGCATGCTGTGTTGAGGGGTAGGTAGTGGGGCAAGGCCACCAGCCCTTTACACCACCGAGATGCATGCCACATGGTACTCTCAGCACTATTCTCTGGCACTGCATGTGTGGGTGTGCATCGCTGGTGGTCCATGCATGCACTGGGTGCATGGCTTAGCCACTGCCTTCACACCACATAGCCATGTCACTGTACAGCCACAGTGGTGCTGTGTGGGACTTGGGTGGTGGGTGTGTGCAGCGGTCCAGATGGCTGTGTGCGCCTGGGTAGGCAGGTCTTGTGGACATGGTCACTGTGGGTGGTTGCACACCATCACAGGGGTGTGGCCCATGGCTGTATGCCATGCACAATGGGTGAGCTGCAGGGGGATGGACAGTCACACGTATTGACTCTGCTCCTTTGTCCTAGGTGGACATCACTGGATAGCCTTGGAAAGAGGCATGCAGGAGCTGCTGCAGCTGGTGAGGGCATCCCTCGCAACACTTGAGTGAATGGAGCGGGACGGGTCCGAAGAAGAAGAACCCTGATGCACCACAGGAGTGGAGAGTGGGGCAGGCAATAGGCCCTCCATGCCCCCTGACTCAACTAACTCCCCTGGACCCACCCTCACACCCCTTCTTCCCTCTCCAATTTGTTCACCCCTGCCCCATGCCCACCCCCACCTGGTTTGTGGCCCTCCCCCCTTGTAAATACTTGTAAATAGTTTTTGTTACCTCATTTAAATACATTAGTTTCATTATGACAACTGTGGTGGTCTCTGAATTGCAGTGGGCTACAGGTGCTCAGCTGCAGTAGTGTGCATGGTGTCAGGGGTGGTGCAGGCATGGGCATGCGTGTGTGTCCGGCAGGGAACTGCCTCTGGTGTGGGCAGGGGACTCGGTCACTATCTGTGGTTTGTGTGTTGTTCTGTTTGCACTGGATGCCTGTGTGCAGTGGTCCACAGTGCATGCACTGTGTCTATGGTGCCCCTGTCAGACTGTTCATGGCCTGTGCAGCTGACATCCTTGCATGTCTGTGCTATGCACAGTCTGCAGGCATGTCAGTGGTGGCTGTCCATGCTGGACACCCCCTGTACCCGGCACAATGCTGGATTGCATCCTGTCACTGGTATGGTGCATGTCTGCCTCAGGTGACACTGTGGCCTCCTCTGTTGTTGTCCCTCCTCCATGCTGTTGCTTGTGTCTGTTGCAAGGAATGTGCTCCAATGTCTGTCACTTTTGCTCTGGCCACATGCTGGTGGCATATGGATTCATGGTGCATGCGCAGGGTGGCTGGTACACCTGTGTCATGGAGGGGTGCTAGCTGTAAGTACACAGCTTCTGTGGCCACATGCCAGTGGGTTTGTTGCCCCGCTACTGTGTCCCTGTGTTGGTGTGCCCTTGGGTATGGGTGGGTGTTTGTCCATGCACTGTGTTGCATCCTGTGTGGCACATGCTTCCATGCACCACTGTGGGCATCTGTGCTGGCTGTTGGGGCCAGTGCTGGGATGGGGTGTGTCCTTGGGAGGGTGTGCAGGGTACTGTACCGCTGGTGGTAGGGTCCAGGGCAGGCCCTGTCACATGCGGGGTACCTCGTGTGCCGTCGCAGGGTCGGTCTCGCAGCTGTACCTCGGGGGGGCCATGCAGGGTGGCACTGTGTCTGCAGTTGTTGCATTGGTGGCTGCTGCCACCTGCTACAGGGTGCTTGTGGTGGGGCTTTCTTGCATGGCTCCATGGTTCACGGGGTTGCATTGTCACAGTGGGGGTGGTGGCATGCATGGGGTGTCATGAACTGTTGGGTGCTGCTCCTGGGCAGGGTGTCTGGGGATCACTGTGCAGGGTGTGCTGTGCATTGGTGGGATGGTGTTGCATGGGGTGGCCAGACCTCCTTGTGTTCTGGTCACAGCTTGCCAGGGGGTGTGCTGGGGCACCATGCCCCAGCTGTGGGATTGTTGCTGGTGTCCATGGGCTGGTGGTTCTTCCGGCTCTCCTCAGGTTGTGTGGTTCATGGGCTGTGGGGGGAATTGTCTGTTCTGCTGCGTGCCCCTCTGCCCATATCTTCCATGGGTGGTGAACCCCTGCATCCTGTCCCTGCACATCCCTGGTTGTGCTGATGCACTGCTACCATGTTCCACTGCTCATCCCTGGTTGTGCTACTGCACATCAGACCTGTGCCACTGCACATCCCTGGTTGTGCCATGGTGCAGTTGGCGCAATATTCAGTTGTGTGGTGCAAGCGTATCTTGGCCTGCAGAGTGTTTGAATACCATGCGTGTTGCGCATAGGCACACTGAACTTGCGTCTGCTCCTGCTATTGCACTACTTTGTGGCGCAATTTGAATATCTGGGCCAGCGAGTACAAACACTTAAAAACAGGTGTAACAAATCCATTATGAATCAACCCTTAAAACCCCATGGATCCCTAATTTACAGAAGCTGTCCCAATAAGATCTTCACAGATCATTTCATTTAAATACAAATAACCATGACTATCAATAGCATAAATAACAGCTTTTATCATATTTTGTAGTGACATAAATAAATCAGATATAATCAAAGTATTGAATGAGACTGAGACTTAATTGAGTGTAATGTTGTCCACGTGTCTGATTATAAACTTTCTGAAACTGAGATATCAGTTCTCAGTAAAGGTTTAAAGTTCATACCTACACAGTCCTTTAAATCCTTTGATGTGTTTTTGGATCTAAATAGGTTTACACGAAATCTGAATTTGAAATGCTTTTTTTCTAACACTTAGTTGCAGGAAAATTGTCAGAATGAGAATGGAAATAATGTATCTGATGTGTACAATTCTACACAGAGTTCCACCCCTGATGTGAGTCACCAGTGTAAACACTTTAGGGCCAAATCCCAGTTCATACCGCCCCAAAATCCAACAGTACAACTCTTTTACAGGGCCTGTGAAAGGGACTTTAAAAGACTAGCTGAGGAGAAAATTAAACCATATTACTTTAGCCTCACATAAAATGAATAAGCAGCCCTTAAAACACTGGAGATAAATTTGGCTATAACTATTAAACAAGCCAATAAGGGGGGCAGCGTTGTAGTTTTAAACATTGCTCATTACATCAGTGAGGTGGAACAATAGTTGTCAGATAAAAGGTTTTACAAGCACCTTAATCACGATCCTACTGTGGCTTTTAAAAAAAATGTATTGATGAATTTTTACAGAATGCTCTAGCAACATGGGTTATAGACACAGATACATCTAATTTGCTCACAGTCAAACATCCAGTACACCCAGCTTTATATTGACTCGCAAAAATACACAAAAGTATGATAAACCCCCAGGTTACCCCATTGTAGCTGGAATTGGATCTATTACGGAACCCCTCAGCCAATTTGTTGATTATTATATTAAGCCTTTTGTACCACAGTTAAGAGCTCATGTTAAGGACACGAAACATGCTTTGTGTATATTTGGGGTATCTCCATGTCAAGAGTACTGACCTTTTAGTTACTCTCAACATGGAGTCCCTATACATTAATATTCCTCACATGGATGGGCTTCAAGCTATTAGATATTATTTAGATGAAAGAGATGCCCTATATCACCCTACAGATTTCCTTGTATATGTGGCAAGATATGTACTTGAACGTAATATTTTCATGTTTAAGGGCCAACATTTTCTGCAGACTATAGGGACAGCAATGGGGGCATCTTTTGCCCCCAACTATGCAAATTTATACATGGGTAGGTGGGAGGAGTAATATATCTATGACTCAGATATAAACCCTTTCTATAGTCAGATTTCAATTTTTAAGAGATAGATTGATGATTGCTTTTTAATTTGGCAGGACACTGAGGAAGAGCTCTTTAAGTTTGTTCAATATTTGGAAAGGATGACTCCAAATTTACATTTTACAGTATGTGTGCAGAAAGAAGGGATTTCATTTTTGGATGTATTTGTAAATAAGGACAATGATAATGGACTATCTACAACTCTATATCACAAACCAACTGAAAAAAACTCTATAATGTTGGCTAACTCTTGCCATCCTAGGCACACCATTAAAGCAATACTGAAAGGACAGTTCATCCGTGCATGAAGAAATTGCAGCACAGATGCAGAATTTGATTATTGGGCTGAGGACCTGGAGGCTAGGTTCCAGCAATGGGGTATAGCAAAAATGATGTGCAATGTGCCAGAAATGCAATAACAAATGTGTCAAGAGAGAGTTTGCTGACTGATCAAATTGAAGCAGAACACAACACACAGAGGTTAAATTTTGTCACTACATATAGTATGGAGTCAAGCAAAATTGAGCAAGTTTTGTGACAGCACTGGACAATTTTACAAACAGAGGTTAAGTTACAATATGTGAATGAGTCACCTTGAATGGTTTTTAAGAGAGCACAAAACTTGGGGGATAGATTGACCTTCAGTTATCAACTAGCACAGAAGGCACAATCCAATATGGAATTGCGGCCTTCTCTCCCCTCCCCCTTACCCCTGGTATTAGAAACATAGAAACATAGACTTTGACGGCAGATAAGGACCGCTAGGCCCATCTAGTCTGCCCATTTCCCTACCTACAGGATAGGCCGCAGATCCTAGTTAACCAACAGCCTATATCTTCCTGCCCCCCACAAGAATTGCTTTATGTCTGTCCCATGCATTCTTGAATTCTCCCACAGTTTTAGACCCACAACTTCCTCAGGAAGGCTGTTCCATGCATCCACTACCCTCTCTGTGAAATAATACTTCCTCACATTGCCCTGAACGGCCCTCCTTCTATCTTTAAATTGTGTCCCTTGTTCTTGCAAGTCTCTTTTTCTGAAAGATGCTACCTCTTGGACTTTGTTGATTCCTTGAGGTACTTGAAAGTTTCTATCATGTCCCCTCTCCTTCTTTCCTCAAGGGTATACATATTAAAGCTCCTTTAGTCTCTCCTCACGGCTTCTCTTGCAGACCCTGCACCATTTTAGTTGCCCTCCTCTGGACTGCCTCTATCCTGTCTATGTCCTTTGGAGATGGGGTCTCAGAACTGGACACAGTATTCCAGATGGGGTCTCACCAACTGTCTGTACAGAGGGATAACAACTTCCTGTTTTCTGCTGCTGATGCCTCTCCCTATACATCCCAGTATACCCCCGGCCCTCCCTACTGCCTTCTCACATTGCTTGCTAACCTTAAGGTCATCTGATATGATTACCCCCAGGTCCCTTTCCTGTTTTGTTGTTGTTACTACCTCCCCACCCATTGTGTATTCTTCCCCTGGGTTCTTGTTTCCCAGGTGCATTATTTTGCACTTTTTTGCATTGAATCCTAGCTGCCATACGTCTGACCATTCCTCCAACCTTGCCAAGTCCCTTTTCATCCTTTCCACGCCTCCTTGTGTATCAACCCTGTTGCAGATCTTTGTGTCATCTGCAAAAAGGCATACTTTTCCTTCCAGTCCCTCTGCAATGCCACTGATGAAGGCATTAAAAAGGACTGGACCCAATACTGAACCCTGCAGTACCCCACTAGTAACCGCCCTTTCTTCAGAGTTGACTCCATTTACAATTACCTTCTGTGTCCTGTTGTCCAGCCAATGTTTTACGCAGGCTACCACCCTGGGACCCACTCCCAGCCTGGTTAATTTGACTAATAATCTTTTGTGTGGGACTGTGTCAAATGCCCTGCTAAAGTCTAGGTAGGCCATGTCCACAGCCCCTCCCTGGTCTACTACTTTGGTCACCCAGTCAAAGAAATCTATTAGATTCGTCTGACATGACCTTCCGCTGTGAACCCATGCTGCCTTGGATCCTGTGCTCCACTGGACCTCTAGGTACTCAACAATTCTTTCCTTCAGAAGTGACTCCATCACTTTCCCTACCACAGAGGTCAGACTGACAGGTCTGTAGTTTCCTGCCTCTGTCTTGGTCCCACTTTGTGAAGGGAATCACATCTGCCTTCCTCCAGTCCTCAGGTACCACACCATCCTCCCATGATTTATTAAAAAGAGTAGCCAGTGGTTTCACTAGTTCCTTCCTTAATTCTTTTAGAATTCTGGGTGTATTCCATCAGGACCCATTGCTTTGTCCACCTGCAGTTTTAGGAGTTCTTGTAGAACCCTTTCTTCTGTGAAAGGACTGGGATCAACCCCCTATCAAGAGTGCTTCTGTTAATTGTATTAGGCACTTCCCCTCCTCTTTTGTGAATACTGAGCAGAAATATTCGTTCAGTATTCCTGCTTTTCACTGTCCCCTCTGCCACCACCATTCATTCTATTCAGCCTCACTATCCCTCCTTTGTCTTTCTATGCTGGCTGATGTACCTATAAAAGGTTTTATCCCCTTCTTAACTGAGTTGGCTATCTTTTCCTCAGTTTGGGCCTTTGCTATTCTGACTTCCTCCCTGCTTCTTTCTGCCTTAACTGTACAGCTGTCTGTCCTGCTCCTTCTGTGTTTCCTTATACTTCCAGAATGCTATCTTTTCTTCCTGACTTTCACAGCCACCTCTCTTGAGAACCATAGTGGCTTTTCTTTCATTTTGATTTGTTTATTTGCTTCACACAAAGGCTTGTTGCCTCTGTGATGGCAGTTTTGATAATTCCCCATTGTTGCTCCACACCTCCTTCTAGCCTGTTTGCTAGTGCTTTCTGAGGCACTCTCCCATCTTGCCAAAGTCAGCCCTCCTAAAGTCCAGTACCCTCAGTTTTGTATGGCTTGACTCTGTAGCTGAGTTAACTTGAACCACACTGTTTGATGGTCACTTGTCCCCAGATGGCAACCACTTCTAGATCTGAGATCCTCTCACTGCCCCCATTTGAGAGTCACGAGGTCTAGATTGCTCCCTCACGAGTGGGTTCCAAAACTAGCTGTCTAATGCCTGCCACCTGTAGGGCATCAAGAATGGCGCTGCTCTTGGATGTGGCTGCAGCAAATGTGCTCCAGTTAAAATCTGGCATATTCAGGTCTCCCATCAACAGTATCTCCCCTTTCTCTGCCATTCTAAGAATGCCTTCCATCATATCCTTGTCCATTCCTTCTCCCTGATATGGGGGTCTGTACACAACCCCTGTGCGGATTGTGGTTCCCTTTCCAGTCTCCAAGGTGACCCACAGTGCCTCCTCTCCTCCCTGTTTACTCTTTTGTTCAGTTGCATTTATCCCTTCCTTCACATAGAGAGCTACTCCTCCCCCTCTTCTCCCCTGACTGTCTCTCCTGTAGGTTATGTACCCTGGTATGTTAACATCCAGTCATGGTTCTCTGTGTACCATGTTTCTGTGACTGCTACAATATCCAGGCATCCCTCCTCCATTAAGGCCACCAGCTCAGGGAGCTTGTTGCCCAGACTATGGGCATTGGTACTCATTACCCTCCATTTCCTGATGGTCTTACCCCCTTTTGCCCCATCCCTGTCCTTCTTGCCTTTGTCACTTTCTCCATTTACCCCTTCCCTTCTCCCTACTTACACCTCCATGTTGGTGTTTGCCACACTTACTAACATGATTGTTTGGAGGGGCTAGGATTTCCTGCTCCTTTCCAGTGCCTCCCCTTGGCTGGTTAAAAGCTTGCCAATGAAGCATTTAAACCTATCACCTGGATCCTGGTTCCCCTCCCGGACAGATGCAGCCCATCATGCCAGTATAGGCTTGCATCACTCCAGGTGACCCCAGTCCCTCAATGAAGCCAAACTCTGAGCTCCACACCAGTTTTTCAACCACTGATTGAATCTCATGATGCGGAACACCCTAGCCTCTCCTATGCCATAGATGGGTAGCACCTCCGAGAAAGGTTACCGTGCATGCTACTTGACTAAGCCCCTCCCCAATTCCACAAACTCTTCCTGCACTTCTCTAATCCTCTCTTAGCCAGGTCATTTGTCCCTAAGTGGACAATGACATCCAGCTCCCTCCCTGTGCAGCTGCTCTGGCAATCCTGAGGATTCGCTCCCTGTCCCTCCAAGCCATGGTGCCAGGCAGGCACCTTGCCTCCTCCTTCCTTGTCTGGTTCTCACCTTCCTAACAATGGAGTCTCCCACCAGGAGTTGTTTCCTTCCCCTGCAGGGTCCCCTGCCACCCTCCTGTGGGCCTCCTTTGTGGAGGTTCCCAGCATCCTCCTTGGTCTCCACTGTAGGTATTGATTCTGCTCAGGCACATGATTCAGAAATAGTCCACAATATTAGATCAGGCACTAACTGGTTACCAGCATGCCCACAGGGCTCTTATAAATGCTTGAAGTGCAAATATTGTGCTAACATAAAGATGACAAAACATTTTTTAAACCCTGTAGATGGAAAAATATTGGGTATCAATGATTTTATAAATTGTGATACCTGTAACACTGTTTATCTTGCAACATGGGAGTGTGATGCCTATTATGTAGGGTGCATGAAAAGAAAACTTAAGGAGAAGGTTGGGGAACACATGTGGGCCATCATTAGTAATAACTTGGAATATGCAACAGCTTTACATATTCATAATGCCTCTGATAAGATGAAGAACATATGGCAGTTTATAGGGATTGAAAAGGTCAAACTTGGCCCAAGGGGTGGTGACCTGAACAATAAATTATCCTGTAGAGAGAATTATTGGATTTTTAAAGTTACATGCCACTACATTCCCAGGTCTCGATAGGGTAGAATTACCACCGCATATTTGATTATATCTGCTTTATTTATATCACTACAAAATATGATAAAAGCTGTTATTTATTTCATACCTTTGATTATATCTGCTCTATTTATGTTTCTACAAAATGTGATAAAAGCTGTTATTTACGCTATTGATAGCCATGGTTATACGGTATTTAAATGAAATGATTTGTGAAATTCTTATTGGAACAGCTTCTGTAATTTAAGGATCCATGGGGTTTTAAGGATTGATTCACAGTGGATTTATTAAACCTGTTTTTAAGTGTTTATATTCACTATTTAATTGATTTAATGAATTAGTCATGTATTCTCTTGACAAAGCACAGTGCGCCTTGCATGAAACGTTGAGCTTTCTGGGTTGGTGTGGGGAAGAAACTGGTGTGGCTGATTTTTTGTAATAAAGGACCTTTAGCATCTGAAACCTTGGATGCCTTATTCCTGGCATGAGAGTGTGACACAGTTTGATGCTTTTTGTGTTACATTGTTTACTGTGAACACCACAGTCCATGAGCAGCTCCGGCTGTTTTTTGTTCGGGGTGGGTAACATTAGCGAAACCAAGTGGAAAAAATTGTTACAGTTAATTACATGAAGTACAAGGAAACAAAAGTAAATTATTTACAAATACTGCATAAATACACAATATAGGAAAGATATGTTTATAAATACAAATGTGCAGTAATGTGCTGTTTAACAGATATAATCATGGTTTGGTATTTAGGCATGATAATCATACAAACAGTACATAAATATCTAATGATGGCAGAAAAAAGATACGTAGCCCATCCAGTCTGCCCAACTTCCCTAACTACTCTGCTTCGACCTTAGTGACCATTCCCCTTTGTTACTGTCACCTCTTTTCTAACTAATCCCAAATGCCTGTCCCATCCCTGTTTGAAGCTATTCATTGATTTGGTCTGTACCATTGCCTCCAGCAGCTTGTTCCATTGGTCTACAACTTTTTCAGTGAAAAAGTACTTTCAAATGTCCCTTTTAACTCTCCCACTGAGAGTTTCTGTGGGTCCCCCCTTGTCTGTGAAATTGAGCTCAAGACAAAAAGTGTCTTGGCATCCACCCTATTTATTGCAGGCAGGTATTTGTATGTTCCGATCATGTCACCCCTTTCCCTCCTTTTTTCAATGGGGTACAGGTTCATGTCAAGCAGCCTCTCCTCATATGTTTTCCCAACGAATAATCCAATCCTTCAACCATAATATTATAATAGTCACCTCAACATCAGTATTAAGATTATTAATAATAATACCCTAACACTAGTCAGCTGACAACAACAAAATTCACATCCTTCATTATAGGCTTAGAGATGGTCAGTAGATGATGATCAAAACTGCACCTGTCATCTGTGGGCAAACTTGAGGATATCAGAACTATTACTCAACCAAAACCTGCTTACTGAATTGGCCACTTACCTCTGCACATATATAGTAAAATGTTTGAGTTCACTGATCATGTGAAAGAACATTTTTTGTGGGAAGGCCCCCAGATACAGCCCTGGAAATATGCAAGCTGACTGGAACAGAGGAGGGCTTGGGACTCACATAATTCAAAGGGTAGTTTATACAAGAAATCCTAAAATGGTTATAACAACCCAACCCATCTTCCCATCATTGTTTACCTTAAAAGAGCTGATCAGTAATAGATGATGTATACAGTGACTTACTGGATCTCAGACTACCATCCCATTATCCTAGCCACTCACAAGGTATAATCAGAAGGTCTTTGACATTTCATAGAACTCCACAAAGAGTCCAGCCCACCATCCGGCCTCATAATGTTTCTTTAGCAAAATTCTTGCTACTGCATATCAGAATTTTGTCTCTTCTGGTGCATGATAGTCACTCAGGGCATTTCCTTCATTAAGGACATTATAGCCCTGATGTCAGGAACTATCTTCTCCTTTCAGCAACTTGCTTCAAAACACCAACTAGCTAAGGAAGAACCAGCTACAGCCTGCTGTGATGCCAAATGCAAACTTATAAAAAGCATAATCCTCCACAGATGGTATTATATCCCTAGGGTGTAGTACTACTGTATGTGTGAGATGTTGGAGCTATGATACAGATAAAGCCCACCTTACCCACATACTTTGAGAATGCTCAGGGCTCCTCCTCTTTTGGTCAGGAATGCCACTGGATTGCTACAAACTCCTAAGGGTCACAATTCCTCACTCTCTCACACTCTTCCTTTTGGGAGATACCTCCATGACACCTCAACTTCCCATACCTAGCAGGGGATGGCTAGCATTGGCAGTACTGGCAGTGAATTTCACAATTATCATCTAATGGAGACAACCCCGATCACCATCTAATAGAATGGCATAAGACTCACACAGTTAGCTAGCTTCTAGCACCTCAACCACATGGTGATGCCCGGAACTCCAGATAACATTGGCAGGTAAGTGTATTTTATTACCCATTCTTGCAGTTAGGTGAGTAAAATGTCATTTGGATGTGTACAAACACTTCAAACCTGAAAAAGAATGCTCCTTCTTTTGAAGCACTAATATTGTTATGAAGCATGGTTTTATGGTTTATTGAGAACTTACAAGTTTTGGAATGAGTATCAGTATTCAACAACACATTTTGAAGCATATTTCTGAAGGAAAGAATTATTGAGTACCTAAAGGCCAGTGGGGCACAGGACCCAAGGCAACATGGTTTCACAGCAGGAAGGTCATGTCAGATGAACCTAATAGATTTCTTTGACTGGGTGACCAAAGTAGTAGACCAGGGAGGGGCTGTGGATATGGCCTACCTAGATTTTAGCAAGGCATTTGAAACAGCCTCACACAAAAGATTAATATACAAGTTAGCCAGCCTTGGAGTGGGTCCCAAGGTGGTAGCCTGGATAAAAAACTGGACAACAGGACACAAAGGGTAATAGTAAACAGAGTCCACAGTGAAGAAAGGAGGGTAACTAGTGGGGTACCACAGGGTTCTGCACTGGGACCGGTCCCCTTTAATGTCTTTATAGGTGACGTTGGAGAGCACCAGGAAGGAAAAGAATGTTTCTTTGTAGATGACACAAAGATCTGCAACAGGATTGATACACAAGGTGGGGTGGAAAGGATGAAAAAGGACTTGGCAAGGTTGGAGGAATGGTCAAATTTATGGCAGCTCAGATTCAATGCAAAGAAGTGCAAGATAATGCATCTGGGAAACAAAAACCCAGGGGAAGAGTACACAATGTGGGGTGAGATAATAACAACAAAAATCAAAAAAGATCTAGGAGTAAGTATATCAGATGACCTAAAGGTGGGCAAGCAATGTGAGAAAGCAGTAAGGAGGACTAGGGGGATACTGGGATGCATAGGGAGAGGATCACCAGTAGAAAGCAGGAAGTTATTATCCCTCTGCACAGACAGTTGGTGAGACCCCTTCTAAAGTACTACGTGCAATTCTGGAGACCCCATCTCCTCAAAGACATAGACAGAGTGGAGGCTGTTCTGAGGAGGACAACCAAAATGGTGCAGGATCTGCATCAGAAGACATAAGAGGAGAGACTAAAGCAGCTTAATATGTATACCCTTGAGGAAAGGCGGGATGGGGGGACATGATAGAAACTTTCAAGTATCTCAAGGGAATTAACAAAGTACAAGAGGGTAGTATCTTTCAGAAAAAGAGATGTGCAAGAACAAGGAGGCACTATTTGAAGATAGAGGGGACGGCTCAGAGGTAATGTTAGAAAGTATTTTTTCACAAAGAGGGTTGTGGATGCATGGAACAGCCTTCCTGAGCAGGTTGTGGAGTCAGGAACAGTGGGAGAATTCAAGAATGCATGGGACAGACATAAGGAAATTCTAGTGGGAGGTGGGAGGTAGGAGAAAGTAAGCTGTTGATTAACTAGAATCTGCAGCTTATCCATCAGGTAGGGAAATGGGCAGACTGGGTGGGCCAAGCGGTCCTTATCCGCTATCAAATTCTATGTTTCTTAAACAAATGATGAATAAAATAGGCCCTTACTTTCCTTATCTCAAGGTGTGGTGATACACAAGAATGAGGAGTACCTTAAAAAGTGCAACATACTTACAGTCGCAGTGCATACTACAGTGTGTGTATATTTTTATGTTATGTGTCAAATCATCACCAGTTATTACTCCTGTACTTTTACAGATTTGAATCTCCCCCGGTACTTTGCACCCTATTAGCCATGGTATAAGGTATTCAAGGTGTACAGAAATAACAAAACCATTTAGAGACAGAGTATCCCCTAATCAGTGGTGACGATGGATTACTTACATGGTTACATACTGTACCTACCTTAGGGCAAGGATCAGGCACAGTAAAACAACAAAGTATGCAACAGGGATGTGCCTTTATCTCTGGGATGTCTAAGTAAAACTTTTCTAAGTATACTCATTTCTAAAGAAAAGAAAATAGCTGCATGACAATCAAATTCCACATTTTAAAAACTGTACTTGCCCAAGCATCGCATGTTGCATGTTACCTGATTATTATCAACACAACTGTCACTCTATACCCTTCACCTTCCATGCCTCCTGAGGATAGATCATCCAGGATACATGTCATGCTTTGAATGTAATCAGCAGAATATGGATCAAAGCAGTAATCCTCCTAAATTGGTAGAAATTTAAAGAGGAACTTCCCCAGTCTTTTTGACTTTCATGCATAAATTACCACTTCTTGCATTGATCCTGGAATTGTATTTCATTACTGTCCACTGCAGTTAGTTTTTGCACTCTGAGCTGCTTAAAAACTGCAGGGTGTAACAGAGCTTCTATAGCAAGCCTGGTGTTGCTGTGAGCCCAGGGTTGTACTGCTGACATCACTATAGGGCAGAGTCAATTTCACACAAAAAAAAAACATACTGACAAGGCATTTGGATTTTGGCATAATGCACTGCTAACACAGTGTCTTGGGGAGAGGAAACACGGTGTGTACACTGAATACTGGTACAGTAGACTTCCTTTTCAACATTGTTGCAACTGCATGGTACTGCACGGTGTGAGTCACTCCTCTACCCTACAGTGATGTCATCAGGATTTAGCAGCCCAGCAGCTTAACAGCAAAGGCAAGTGCAGCAGGGCTCACAAACAAATCCAAATTATGGAAGGCAGAGTAAACCGTGGCCAAAAACAACAAACGCACACACCTTTTCAGGTCTAGTACTGCATATAATGACTATAAGCTGTAACTTTTTGGACCATCATGAAAGTTCCCCTTTAATATATCAAAGGACAGGTCACACTGTAAGTTTCAATCACTTACAATGTACCACAGGATTTATAGTTGGAAATTGTTTTCAAGTAAGACTTTGTAAAACTGTAATTGTGCAATGAAAAAAAATCTATGAAGAATTTTGTGTCAACAAAATAAGCCATTACATCTATGGGGACATTTTCATTTTCATGAGAGATGACTGGCACCATTTGACAGAACAGAATGGTCATGCAGGTAATGGATGCGTCTGTTTTCTTTATAGTTTCTAAGTTGCTTGTAAATGTTGTGGCTGAGATGTAATGACTTTCTAGAGTCATTTTAGTGTGTCAGGGAGACTTTTGATGTTAGTCCTCTATCATAGTAGCAATGTTGTTCTTCTTTGACATATTGAAGCAATGCCAGAGGAAAGGTCCAACAATGTTGAAATATTTCTTAATGTAGCCAAGGGGTTTAACAGAATGACCCATATTACTGCATGTGATTGAACAGAGAGTTTAATGTTTTTCCATGTTTAAGGCAGGAATACCAGCAAAGACATTTAAGTAATCTGGTTAACTGCAGTTAGAACATTTAGAAATATCAACATGCAGGTAACCATTTTCCCTTTTGTTTGATATAAATTACTTGGTGTGATAAGTTTATGAAATTGTTAAAATCTTTTGCCATACCAACTATGATGGTTCAAAGCTGCACAGGCATTGCTGGGCTATTGGTTATTAGAAACATACTAGCACTACCATGACATGTCTGCATTAAAAATGAGTGGCCTCTAGAACAGAGACGGTTAAAAAGTGCTTGACTTCCTTGTCCTGTGACCCCGAGAGCAGAATATTGTGCTACCATGCAGGAAACCTGGGTTCAACCCCCCGCTTCAACTTCCTAGGCTGTACTAATGGAGTTGAGGGCACACAGTGGAAGTAGCAAGCTCAAATTATCGGGGGGGGGGACAGTAACATAAATGAAAAAGAATGAGTGTAGTGCATGCAAGGCAGATTGATGGCCCAATTTACTGGGAGAATTAATATAACATAAATAAATCCATGAAAGAGATTACAGTACAGCAACACAAACCACACATAGACCCTGGATCAAGAGCATACAGAGGTCTGTTTGTAGTTTGCTCAGTATTGCCATCCCCTCTTGCAGCGATTTAACTACGCTATATCAATTCTCACATTACATTTGGATTTGCCCTATATGGAGTGTGCTCATTCTTTATAGCTTATGAAATTTACCCTTGCAATTAAATCCATATTCTTCTGAATCATGCTTAGCATTTGGTTCTGGGGGCAGATATAGCTTTCAGTATTACTAGTGCCTTTGAGTGGAAAGGAATACTAACAACACTGATGTCATTCATGGCCATGTGACATCAACCCAACCCTGAAGATCAGGCAGGTGGGGTCCAGTTATATGTCAGGGAGGGGAGAGTGCTCTAAAGGGGTGAAATAGAGTTGCATAAAACATAGCCCTGCCTCTTTCCTTTGCTCCAATGGCCCTCTGACAGACCCGTGATCCTAGTTAGTTTATGATGTATTTTGAGGGTGAAGCAAGAAGGATGAATGAGGTTGCTGTCAGAAAGTGGAGTGGTAAACTCATCAGGGTATGGGAATTTATTTGAAATTTGGTAACTGGGAAAGGCACACTGAGCTGAGGCTTGTTTCCAGGTGTGACCCAGTAGAGTTACAATTCCTTTCTCAGAGTTTTCCATGAAGATTCTGCATTTCCCTGAGTTTACAGTACATAGAGAATAAAACCCACAAAATCACACTTTGTAGGAAAAAGGTTATAAAGTGTGGATTTTCATTTAACTCTCTGAAGCCAACACTTCTGTGTTTCAAGTTACTTTGGAAAAATATCCACTTAATGAAAAGTTTTGTGAAGCATGAAATACCCCACTTTATAGAGAATGTTAAAGTTTCTCAGTCTCTAACTACTGACTACTGTAATCATTTTTTCAGTAACACTAATAGGGATAGCATTAACACAGTACCACTATAGTATAATGTAGTACAGTACTGTATTACATCTGCTGTTAGACAGATAACTTAGGACTGTTTTTTTTAATGGCGATTAATGGGTAGGAGACTGGAGGCACACATGCTAACAATTTACACACAACAGATTACTAATTGCATTTATATAAAGATCATTAAATTAGCAACAAGGCATCATGTTTAAATTTTATTTTATATATGATTTTTAAAGAGTAAAAAAGGTAGGAACTTAATCCCAATAGGAAGGGAAGGAAGAGGTCTACAGTTCAGAAAAGCGGTGTTTTTTACAATTTTACTTTTTATCTCCATTGTCTTCTCTTGTGCAGCCCCCTCCCCTAATAAGGCCCAGCCCCACCATCGCCATCTCAGGCATTAACAGTCTCCAGTCCGTAACAGCTTGCCCTCATGTCAAGGCCTGGCCATAGTCAAGCAATATTGCCTGCCTCCTTCTGTGTACAGGGCAATAGAAACCTGTGGTGGAAGAGCAGTAAGTAGCATGGGGCTGGGGTTGAGTATGCCAGGATAATCCTGCATGCACCAGGGTGTTTTTCCTTATTTTCATACAAACCCCTGGGATGACAGCTCATACAAAGCCCCAAGCACATGCACACAAGGGTGTCCTTTGCAACACTTGCCTGAGTCTCCCCCTCACATTATCTCACCACTGGAGTAGAGTGGTGGATGAAGTGCCCTTCCCACACTAGATAATGAAAGCATCCTCTGTGATGCTCATTCCTTCCCCCTGGCCAGCTCTTTGTGATTGCACTTGTTCCCCAACCTGTATCACCGGTGTCTTGAGCACTTGTGCCGATGGGACAGCTCTCTCTAGGTTTTTTTTAAATACCATAGTTTAATGTGGCTGGCCCATGCCTAACCATTGCACCTGAAAACTGACCTTTTGCATTAGATGTGTGTTGAACATGATGATGATATCTATCAGATGGAGAAACTGATATGCACAGTGAGCCAACAGAAGATATGTTTGACAAAAAATGTTAGCTACTGGTATTTATTATCCAAGGGGTAATTATTTTTGTTCCTTGTGAACTGTTTAGGAAAATTAAAGTTGATGGATGGATGAATGAAGAGCTGGAAGAGATGCTGAGATGAAACAAGTTTAAATGAGACTGAATGATCTCAGTGGGGGAAAGAGTAATTTATTTTCCAAAACAAGCATCTAGGAACAAGAAACTGAGTTAAAACACATCTTACATATCGGATAAGATGAGACATGCAAAAACAGAACATTAGGAATAAAAATAAATTACTTTGAAATCACCTGATAGGGACATCAATGCCATACACTGAGAAGAAAACCACACATCTGGGAAAAAAGGGTAAGAAATACCCAAACAGCCAAGGAACTGGAATAGCAGCCAAACTAGCTATTTAGGGTGTACAAACCTTTTAAATAATTGCATTCATATTGTCCTATTTTATTCTTTAAATGTTGTATCCGTTGTGTTATTAGTCCACCATTATATTGTTTTTAATTGTTAACTTTATGCCCAGACAAGGTTTAAAAAGGGACAATAGCCCAATCCACTCCCAAATAAAGCAAATAAAATAAATAGAATAAAAATTTATTAAAATGAATATATTGGAATGCAAATTAGGTATTTTAAATGGGGTTTGTACATTATATCGTCTGATTAAAAACACCCATAGACTTCTGTGTATGGCATATCATCTGTTGGTGCTGTGCTATCTGCAGACCTATGTGGTACAGGTAGAACTGTGTGAAGTTCATAAAACTTGCTTTGCAAATTAATCTGTGAAGATCTGCCATTTCATGAAGCTAATTTGCATGGCGGGAAGGCACTTCAAGTAATGGGGGCCACTTTGCAAAGCTGCACATTGACAACTTTGCCATTGAAGTTCTTGTGGCCTCAGTTAAAGTTTTCAAGAAGTAAACAACATACTATGCAACTTCAGAGACTGCAGTTCACATGGTACTGAAACTACATCTAGACCTCATGGAGTCTGTGTTCAGCATAGCCTAGGTAGACAGAGCAGGAGTTCAGTCTGTCCCTCTGTGTGTTTTTCTAGTCATTAAATTCCACTGCCTAAATTGATCACAGATATGATCTACAGTGCATTGTACAGTACATCTGCAGTGTGGCTTGTTGTCATGTTTTACAGCATTATTTACTTTAGAAGGTTGCTTTAGCATGCATTATTTTTCAGTCAGACTAGCACTTCTAGTCTTTGGTGGGGAAGGTGCTAGTCAGTGTAACTGCACTTCTAGTGCAGGAGAAGTCTATATGTAGTTTAAATTTTGTTCAGTCTGTGTCACTATTTTTTTCTCCAGAGTTTTGCTAATGTGACAGGGCTCTGTCAGGCTTGTCTACGCTACTGAGTTACCTTAATCATTGTGAATTATAGGACTTGAGTGTGTTAATGTCAAGTGATTTTTTTCTTTGTCTTATTATGGCTGCAGTGGGTGTAGCCATGCAGACCTCTTGCTGTCAAAAAAGGACTCAGCTGCATTCCTTCCAACCAAACAACATGTTGGAGTTACACCACAGTCACCTTTGCATCTGTGAAGCACTCCATTATCTGCATCTTAAAACATTTTTTCCTCTTGCCCACCCTGCCATCCCTCTCAGACCCCCCTCCCCACAGAAATATACCTAGTGTCGCAATCAGGAAACCTAATTTTTTTTACTGCCCCCCCGTCCACTACTGTGCATGCACGGTTATATTTTTTTATATACATATATGTTTATATTTTCCCTCCCACCCACCAGACCCTCCCTCTCAGCAACCCCACCCCTCACCACCAGAAACATAACAGTGCTACTGGGGGTGCCCAACCCAACAGTGTCCGAACATGGATCCTTGGTCCTTTTTATGTTGGCTTGTGCATGCGCAGCAAACATATTGCGATAGTGGCAGATTTGGAGGAGTGGTCACTGTTGGGCAAATGCAGGGCATGCATCAGTAGGTGTGTCCCTCATTCCCCAATCAGCCAGCAGCAGGGGCCAACACCCTGCATATCTAATACGGCCACAACATCTGAGAAAAGGTCCACTGCAATGAGAGCCAAGCTCTCATGCAGCATGACCACATTATGACTCCAGAAGTGCAGGCAACATGGCGACAGTGACTGCCGCCACCTGTCACAATGCCGACAGGGGAGCCCAATCCCTGTCTGCATAATTCCCCCTTCCCCATTTCCGCTGTGTGCTGAGGGGGTGCCCAATCCCCCTCGGCATCATGCGCCTGCAAAAAAAATGCTTTTCTTTGGTGACGGGGGCCCCAATCCCCATCGGCTTCAGTTCCCCCTTTCCCAGTTAGATCTGCAAATGGGGGATCCCACTCCCCATCAGCATGATGTCCTCCACCTTTCTTCTGTGCCTAGGGGAGTGCCCAATCCCCCTCAGCTCGTGTCCCCCACTCCCCTTCCGTATGTGCCAATGGAGGTGCCCAATCCCCATAAGGCTACTGCATCCTCCAAAAAACATTGGTGGCATGCTGGGAGCCCACCCCAGCATGCCAAAACCCTGTATAAAAAAATCCTGCGATGTTTTGTTTTTACCCTCTGAAAAAAAATGGTCCCTTGCCATCTCCCTGCCCCCTCTTTCAGCGTTGCCCTCTATACACCCTGCCTCCTCCCCCCCACCCCATGCACCTCTGGAGTCCAGCGCGATGATCTCGATGGACCACCAACACGCCTGCACTCTTCAAAGTCGACCGTGAACTGAAGAAATGCCAGTAAGCTGCATAATGGAATGAATAGGGTTTTTTCAACTTTGATGCATATCTCAGGCATTTTTTGGAATTTTGGCACTAAATTTTCAACATGGGGTTTTTGGTACCCCTCCTCATGAATTCTGTCACTGTCATGGCATTATTCAGCCCTGAAAGGTGATTTCGCGGTCACTTCACAGAATCATTTTTTGGGACTGATTAATGAAACGACAGTGCCAGTGTTCATGAGGTGGGCTCTCAAAAAGCCTATGTTGCAAATGTGGTGGAAAAAATCCAAAAAATGACTGTTTTACAAGTGTGTGTTGCACTGTTGCTACGCATGCTCGTAACTTCACGAATTTGCAATATTTTCATGCCAGATTTTTAACAGTGGCATTTTTACACACCTTCTTGTGAACAGTATAGCTGTCATTTTTCACATCCTGGCCGAAATGTGTTTTCGCACTTCTGGCACAGAATAGCACGGTTGTTGTGGGAAATCAGTGTTCAGGACAGATTACAAAAATGACACTGACACTGTTCATGAGCAGAGGTCCTAAAATGCCTGTATTGAAAATTTGGTGATGATACTCCATAAAAATGACTGTGTTATGAGTGTCCATTGCGCAGTTTGCATGCATGCTCGTAGGTTTGCGAATTTATAATATTTTCACTCCAGATTTTCAACATTGCCATTGTTCTGCACCTCCTTATGAACAGTACAGCTGTCATTTTTCACATCCTGGCTGAAATTTGTTTTTGCAGTTCTGGCGCAGAATCGCGCAGTCGCTTTGGGAAATCCATGTTTAAGACACATTATGAAAATGACAGTGACACTGTTCATTAGCAGAGGTTCTGAAATGCCTCTGTTGAAAATTTGGTGATGAAAGTCCATAAAATGAGTGTTTTAAAAGCATGTATTGCGCAGTTTCCATGCAAGCTGTAACTTTGTGAATTTGTAATATTTTCACCCCAGATTTTTAAAACTGCCATTTTTCCATACCTCCTTATGAACAGTACAGCTGTCATTTTACATATCCTGGCCAAAATGTGTTTTCACATGTCCAGTGCAGAACTGCACGGTCACTGTGCGAAATCAGTTTTCGGGACAGTTTGAGGAAATGACAGTGACACTGTTCATGAGCAGAGGTCTCAAAATGCGTGTGTTGAAAATTTGGTGGCGAATGTCCATTAAATGACTGTGTTGCAAGCGTGCATTGTGCAATTTCCATGCACCCTTGTAACTTCACAAATTTGCAATATTTTCATGCCAGATTTTCAACACTGTCATTTTTTCACACCTCCTTTTCAACAGTACAACTGTCATTTTCACAGCCTGCCCAAAATGCATTTCCGCAGCTGTGGCACACAATGGCATGGTCGCTGTGAGAAATCACCTTTTGGGACACATTAACAAAACCACAGTGTCACTATTCATGAAGGGAGGTCCCAAAATACCTATGTTGAAAATGTGGCTGAAAAACTCCCACAAATAATTGGGTTACGGATGTGTGTTGTGCAGTTTCTATGCATGCTAATGATTCCACCAATTTTTCATTTTCTTTCACTCCAGATTTTCAACGTTGTCATTTTTGTACGCCACCTCATGAACAATACAGTTGTCATGTTCCACATTCTTGCCCAAAATGTGTTTTCATCCCTGTGTCGCCAAAAGGCATAGCCACTGTGCAAAACCACCTTTTAGCTTACAAACTGATTGTGCCGTTCTTCATGAGATGGGGTCACAAAAAGCCCATGTTGAAAATTTGGAGTGAAAATACCAACACATGACTACAGTGTTAGGGTTTCCTACTGTAGCACCCCCCCCCCGTAGAGACTGACAGGTGTCAGGGGTGTGACTTGGGATCATCGGCTGTAATGCTCACACCATTCCACCCTCACCCCCACCCTGCAGCCAGTGACAGGCATTGTGGTGCGCCTTGCAGTGTTCGCCACAAAGTTCACCACATTCTCCTATTCTGCACCCACCTCCACGTATTTCCTTATGTAATGGGTAAGTATAATGCCCAAAGACCCCAAAGCACTCCACAACAATTGTCAGTGTCTACAGGGTACGGTGAGGTACAATGGCATGAGCGTTATAGCTGAAAACCCAAAGGTACACCCCAATGTCTGTCAGTCTCTACATGGTGGTGGTGGGGTTGGTGCCACTTCAATACTTCACTGCCATTCCTATTATGCATCTCTAACTCTGGCACTACCAATGCCAATGCCAGCAAGACAACATTTGGCATTGACAAATGCTTGTTTTATCCTGTGAAAAGAAAACCATCCATCAATTTATTTTGCAGCTGTTTCTCTCTGTCCCTCATCTGACCCTCCCACTCAGCACCCACCACCCTGCACCACCAAGCCCTTGCTTATCCATTGGGGATCCAACACCGTAATCCTCTCTGGACCACGGACATGTCTTCACTCTTCAAAGCCAGACCACAAACTGAAGAAACAGGTATGCGGTTCAATGTATTTCAAAGGGGCTTTGAACATAGTGGCATAACTTATTTGTATATTTGTACGATCACCTTCTTTTGCCAGCTGGAGGGGATAAAATTATATTTTAAACATTTATTTAACAAAAATGTCAGTGTTCAAACCCATATGTTTAAATGTTATGTATAGACATCTGTGGGCAGTCCATCCATCCATAAGGCTGTGTTACTTTTATTTGAGTTGATGACTTCTGTCTCTTCCAGGGAAAAGAACAAAGGTTCAAATTCTGCCATGGCACATTTTGCATTAGTAGTGGGCCATAAGGAAATAAGATTCATAGAAGATTTCTCTAAAGTGGCCCACCCATTTTCCCTAGGGATATGTATTGTGGGATTTGGTTAAAAGTTTTGGGTGCTCTTGACTACTACAGTACCTGCCAAAATTGCTGAGAGTCATTTCTGTTCAACTGCTTCTCTCATTTTCTCGCATAACTAACCCTACATAACAATAACACTGGGGGTGCCCAGTCTACCAGTATCATGATCATGTTCCTTTGTTAGCTTTTTTTTTTAAATATTTTTTTTTGCCTCCCCCAACCGATCCTCCCTCTCATCACCCACCCACCCCCAGAAACAGTACACTGATGCTGGGGGTGCTCAGTCTCCCAGTGTCAAATCCTCAGTAAGTTTATGTTTTCTTAAACCTGAAAAAAAGAAAGCTGTCCACTGATGTCTTTTGCTGCTGTTAGTGACCTATACACAACCCTCCCACTCAGCACGCTCACCCAAGCAACTTACTTACCCTCCGGGGGGGTCCAGTGCCGTAATCTTCTATGGACCACAGACATGTCTTCACTCTTCAAAGCAAGACATCAGACTGAGGAAACCGGTATGTGGTTCAATGTATCTCAATGGGGTTTTGAACTTAGTGCCATAATTTGGCCAGTTCTGCATATTTTTGCCCCAAATTTCCAACATGCCATCTTTGGGACCCCACCTCAGGAACAATTGCACTGTCATAAGGCAGATCTGTCCTGAAAGGTGATGTTGAAGTTCCTGTTTGAAATCACCTTTCAGGCAGGATCTGAAAATTTTCTATGCTCTTGTTCATAAGGTGGGGGTTGTAATAAGGCTTTGTTGAAAATTTGGTGTAAGATATAAAAAAACAACAATGTTATGAGCCTATGTTGAATTTTGCTATTGGCTCTGGCCAGAGCTTGTATTTTTATTTTACAGCTGAATTCTTTAAGCGACAGTGTTCTTTCATGCAGCTGCTGAGAGCTAATCTTCAAGTTGTGGCTGCTGGATTGTAAAACATTTTATAGTTTTCTATTGTTTGTTTACTATTTCAGTAAGTTCTTTTACATTCCTTTTGTTTCAGCCACCAATGCTGATCTCTCAGGGGAAGGTGTTGTCTGCTGCTCATTTTAAATGAATATACTTCCCCCCCTTTAACAGATCACATATTGTCCCTATGCATTTTAGTAAAAGTCATGCAGATGTGCTATCAATTAATAATCACAGACACATGATTCAAATTTTCACAACTGGATCACTCACACTGTAGAGCAAGTATATAATAGTGACTGACCGGCTAAAATACCTCAACAATAATAAACAGAAAATAAAAAGAAAAAATACACACAATTAATGAAAGTAATATTTTTAAATTGATTCAGAAATTGCATATAGAGTGCAGTCAGAGCTTCAGACTACACCAATATAAAACTATTGGTGAGGGAATGCCTGATATAGTATTGTCACTGTATGTTTGTAGTATTGTTTGTGTATTGTTTTATGGCAAAGATGGCAGGAATACTGGTGGCAGAAAAGATGGTGAGGTACCTCTTGCAGGTAAAAAAAACAGAACATGCAGCAGTATGTTCAGAGGTGGCAGGTGGCATAGCAATAAGTGACAATGTTGGCGATTAATGTTACAAAGTGTTTTTCTACTTCTGCTGTGGCATCTATGGTGGTTGGAGGAGAAGGCAAAAGGAAGAGCAGTACATGATCTGGCAAAATGACAGAAGTGGTTGAGGAGAAGTAGGGTATAGGTGTCACTGTAGTTGCTGGCATTGCTGGTGCTGACACTATTGTGCAGTACCCATTTGATTCTTATGCTGAAGAGAGTGTCCATGTAGAGGATGTGGGACATGAATTTGAGGAGGCAGATGAGCAGTCAGAAAATAAAAATGTGGGTGAGAAGGGTGAAGCAGAGGATGATACAGATAGGAAGGATGATACCAATGGCACCAGTGATGAACTCATGGATACCCTGTGAGAATCAGAAAATAAAATGAGGAGGGCTGTTAAATCTCATGACATGGTGGGTCATATTTAGAGGCCTGTAATGTCTAAGACAAATTCTAAAGTCCTCTTTAATCCTAGACCTGTGTGTCCTCCTGATGTTGAGCCCAGTGCCCCAAAAATGCAAGCAGAAGTTTGCAAAGCACCACAAATAATGCCAGCTGCTCCAACCACGGTGACTCTGTGCCCTTACCTGCCCCATGTAAAAACAAGGAGTTCCAAATCCCTAGTTAAGGATTTATATGTAGTTAATACAGAGGATGAGACAGTGGCAATATGTCAGCTTTGTCAAACTTGTGTCAGCAGGGAAAAAAAAGGGCAGCCATGTAGGCTCTGTTGGGTAACACACCCACACCTGACAACATAGCAATTTGTTTATTGAACTCAAGACCAGAAGATTGCTGTTGCAGGAAGATATTTATTGTCAAAAGCATTTACTAGTTTGGAAAAATACCAGGAAGTGGAAGAGGTGGAGGATGATTCTCAGGTGACTGAGAAAAAATATAGCATGGAGGAGGAGGAGGAGCCTGGGAGGCATTCTAGTAGTGGGCATACCAGTATCAGCAAGTTGAGTAATACCACCCCTAAGCACAGTAAAAAAATTACACTAGTGAGGAAGACCAAAGAAAAAAAACAATAGTTTCTTCCAAACACCAAATGTGCAGCCTAGGAGTCAAATATTACTTCACCAACCACCATGATGAGTCACAATGTTGATAACACCAAGCCAAGAAAGATGCAGCCTACACTGCCAAGCATGTTTGACCAATATGCAAAATATCCCTCTTAATCATGCCATATCACATGAGCTATCCACCATGGCTAGACTTCTGGTGATGCCAGCATTTGGGATGGTGGGGTGACGCTTGAGCTCCTCAGAATACCCAGTTTTCTTCTCCCATTTTTTTCAGAAATCAAGTTTCAATAACAAATAAATACATGGAAGAGTATTTGCTTGTATGGGCAAATCAAAGAAAACCAGAGGTGGTGAGTCTTCTCTCACAATCATGGCCAAATTCACCACATCCCAACAGATGGACAGCATGGCATCTTCTACAGCAACCAGTTTGATTATGGGGAATTCCACAGCAACTGATCCAATGCCCTCTAATGCTGCTTTTCTGGAGGAGCTACAGGCCTTTCGTGCAGAAAGTCAGGGGATGCACACAGAACTTAAGGCCTCTATTTCCTTCTTAGGCTCCAAAGTATGAGATTTGGAACTTCAACACATGAATGTGGACTCTAGAGTGAACAGGCACAAATGACTTATGGTCAAATTATTACAAGAAACTCAGAGACTGGGGGACAAATGTGAAGATCTTAAAAATGGATCTCAATGCAATAATGTGTGGCTATATGGAGTTCCTGCAGGAGACAAGGGCTCAGAGTACTTTATCTTCTATCTACAGGGTTTGCTCTCTTCTCTCTTAGATATTGCAGATGTGTATCTGCTCCCAATTGAGAGAGCCCATACAGCCCTTATTCCTAAACCTATGTCCTCAGCTCAAAGACCAAGATCAATTGTCTTTCCCCTATGTAGCTTTGTAATCGAACAAGAACTACTTAACAGAGCCTGGCATAAGGGGCAAATACAGCACACTATAAGAGACATAGGCTCTGACTTGATAATGATTACTCCCTAGAACTGGTTGCTCGTCAAAGAAGTTGTGTGCTTTTCTTTCAGGTGCTGAAGCAACACAAAATCAAATTTTCTGCACCTTATACTCCAAAGTCAAGGATTCACTTTTCCAATGGAGTTAAACCTTTTGATGATCAAGAGGTGGTCATGCAGGAACTGAAATCCTGTAACCTCTCAGTTCCTAAGCAGCAAATGAAGTATATGGAAACAATGGAGAAAAGAGAACTACAGCGGGATTCTTGGTCCAAAGTATCCCCAGCAGAAAAAAAGTGCCACTCAGATCAAGCCTTGGCAAAGGTTAAGGAGATGCTTCAGGCTTTTCAAAGGGAAAAGGCATCTTGAGAGGCTGCATATGGTCTGAAAAGAGCTGTGAAGGGAGAGAATTTAATTCCTGATTTCTTATTCAGATTCCTTAGACATTTTCAGCGCATCAAGCTGTTATATTACACACTGAGTATTTATTGAACTCTGTACATATCAGGCTGCATGGTCTTAATTCCTTGGTGGTCCTTGACAGGTAGTTTTTTGTTTGACACTTATACTGCCAATTTATATTTATATTATCATTTAAAAAATCCTGTTACTACACTGTAGACTTTTGGGGCCAGATATTCAAACTGCGCTCAAAATGTGCACAACAGCAGGAGCAAGCACAAATCAATTGCGCATATGCGCAACAGACGTGATATTCAAACATGGAGCAGAACAAATTGAGCAAGCAGCCAACGTCTGAATATCGCACTAACTGCGCCATAGCGCAACCAGGAAGGGGAAGCTAGCGTGGAGTTGCGTCATAGCGCAACAAAACAGCCAGCTGAGCGGTCCAGAGTACCATAGCGCAAGCATAGCCCCCCAGCAGAGCAGTGGAAGTGCACAACCAGGGAGGCAGGCTGGGGCCCACCGCTAGCCATGCCACACATGGGCACAGGAACACACTGCAGAACCAACAAGACACCTGCACACCCCAAGCACAGCATCACTGGGGGTGGGACGGATGATCTACTGGCCCATGGGGACAAGCCAACAAAGCACAGCAAAGCCATGATGCCCCAGCACAACCACTGGCAGGCTGAGAGTGCCACACACACAGGGGGTTGACAACCACAGTGCACATCAGCCCCCCGTACGCACAGCACACCCTGCACCATGACCCCAAGACACCACCCATGTGCAGTGACTGGCACTGCAGGAAACACCATGCATCCCCTGCACACGCCAACCCTGTGCAGCAGAGAAGCCGCATAAGCCAGACCCACCCTGTGCACCCAGCAGTGGTGGCAGCAGACGGCAAGACCAACAGAAAGTCACTGCCATACTGAGATACCCCCATGCACACACACGCGCACAACACACACACACACACCCAGGACCATACCACCCCAGATGGCATGTACACCACTGCAACTGAGCAACCATAGCCAGCTGCAAATCAGAGACCAACACAGTATTCATAACAAAATATAAATGTATTATAAAATGTAAATCACAAAACTATCAACACCATAACTATTTACAAGGGGTAGGGGTACAAGGTAGGGGTGGGCAAGGGGTAGGATGAACAACTTGGAGAGGGAAGGCAGGGTGGGAGGGATGGGTGAAGTGGGAAGGGGAATCTGGCCTAAGGCCCAGCAGGCTGGTCCTCCTCCACCCGGTGCCGCTGTGCCTGGTGATGCCTCCTTCGCAGGCCATGTCGATTGATGTCCCTGAGGATGGCCTGGTTGTCCAAGGACACTTGCGTCAGCCCATGCAGTTCCCACTGTATCCTCCTGAGAACACTGAGGCCTAGGAAAATGGGAACACAGTCAATGGCTGTGACTGACCACAACCCTGAACACCACCCAACCTACAAACCATATAGGCCAATGTCCTGCACCTGTGATGGCATGCACCCACCCACAGTGAACATGCACATGGCCATCAAAACAGGCGGCACCAGCTATGTGCACCACTGCACACACACACTGCCCATGTCCATCACAGCACAAACAAGGCTGTCAAGTGACGTGGCAATGTGGTGCGATGCCAGTTACATAGCCATGTGCCCAGTGCATGTATGGACCACCAGTGATGCACACACAGACGTGCAGTGACACTGGACAGTGATGAATGTCGCCTGTGTCGTGCATGGCTGTGTTGTGCATGGCTGGTGGTCATGCCCACCCCCCTCCAGCATGCAATAGCATCCATGATGTAATGATACTCACATTCCACAAGAAGGTGTGTCTGCTGCTGCTGCTGCCACTGTTGTTGTGGCCCACCTCCTGATGCACCACCGACTGGCACCGGGGCCCTGTCACGGCCCTCCGCAGCTTGTGCCTGCATCCTCACATCCCGGCCTGTGGGAGACATATGTTGAGAAAAACATCAGTGTGACTCCAAAGCTGACTGCCCCCTGCCCCAGTGAGAGTGCCTGCCCACACAGCCAGCCCCATGCATATCACACCTGCACACACTGACACAGCCAACCAAGTCAGAGCCATCACCTATGCACATCCACCAAAACACACTCACACCCCTACAGAGAATACAGGTGCATAGACGGTACACCCACCTGGCCATGGCACCACGCCCCTCCTGGCACGTGAACGCAGCCGCTCATGCAGCTCAGGCTCCCTCCTGCAGAGGTCACTGTATCTGTGCTGGCACTGCTCAGCAGACCGGCACCGCCCAGTGACTCCCACCAGGTCACTGGCCACTTGCTGCCAGACCTGGGTCCTAGCCATGGTGAGGGGCACCTCACCATACAGTGCCCCATAGTGGGGCTCCACCAGGTCCACCAAGTTGGCCACCTCCACGGGGCTCCATTGCACTGCCCTCCTGAGTGCCATGCTACCAAGTTTACAGCAGGCAATATGGCGCCCCGCTGCATGGCAACCCCACGTGGAGATGTTGCGCAATAGACCACCATAGGTTCCAATTGCGCTGTTCAAACAGCGCTGTCAGTCCACATAGTGCTGTCACCAGACAGCGCAATAGGGCCGTACACATGGCAGCCGAACAGCGGCAGGGGGCAAAGATCGGACACCAGTTCAGGGGTCTATGACGCATGGCCATGCACAGCGCCATCTGACGTATACGCAGCCTGCGCGACCGACCACCTGTGTACCAGTGCCACAGTGGACTATTGCACAGTAGTGCCACAGCACCATATAGTGCCCAGTGCTGTAGTGCCACTGGCACAATGGTGGCCATGGCCTGAATTGCCAATCGCACACAGCACGTCATCAGCACAGCAGACGCCTGCGTAAGCTACCTGGGCATGCGCAATGCAGTGTACCGCACAGTCACAGATCTGCGCTATTGGCTCAGCTGGATCAACCGTCTTGCAAAAAGCGCAATGGCGCGATATTCAGCCGACACATGCAAATCATCTGATCAACCATTCAAGGGCGCAGTGGCATGATTTGCATCTCATTACAGTTGCTCCTCTCCTAATTTGCATGCATTGCGCTATAAAAGTGTGACAGTGGGCTGTGCTGGACAGAGTCGGTTACTGCAGGTGAGAGGTGAGTTGCATGCTGTGGGATGTTCCTGGACAATGGGCATGGGATAATGCTGTAGACTGCACAGTGACAGGTGTCCACTTACACCCATACAGATCGCCATGACCGAGCAGAGACAAGGTGAGGGTGAGGATGGTGGGTGAAGGAGGAGGCCCAACTTCACCACGGCAGAGACTGAGGCCCTCTTCCAGGCCTACCTGGAGGATGAGGCACTCACGCGTAGAAGCCGGGACACCCTCAGGCCCGTGGTGGCTGCATGGGAGGGGTAGCCCGGGCAGTGAACCTGCACGGAAGCCACCAGTGCTCCGTGCAGGAATGCAAGAAAAAGATTGGGACAGACCACAGGAGGGTGAAGGAGAAGGTGGCGGCCCTCAGGGCGGCACGCGCTGGCACTGGCGGGGGCCAGCCAGCGGTGGTGGAGCTGACCCCGGCTGAGGACCGACTGGCTACAACTCTGCAGTGCAGTGCGATTGAGGGCATACCAGGAGGTGGATTCCAGACAGGTGGAAGCCCATCACTGCATGGTATGACATGGTGGTGGTGTTGGGGGGGGTTGGTCACATGCACTCACATGTCCTCTCTTTCTGTTGCAGATCCTGTTCATCTCCAGGAGATGGTGATGGTGGGACCAGGCAGTGAGGATGACCTGCTGGACATGGAGGAGGGTCCATCCACCTCTGTCGCCAGCCAGCATGCACTACACCAGCATGCACGCAGGGCTGTCAACCCTGGTGTTGGTGATTCGGGTGTGGGGGGTGCACAGCCTGTGTCTCAGCAGTCTGGCATGCAAGCATGCCATCACGCTGTGACTGTGGCTGTAGCACGTCCCTGCACCATTGATGATGCAAGGACTGCAATGGGCAGTGACATGTGTGTGTCCCATGACGGACACACAGCAGGCCATCATGTGCCCCTGGGCCTTGCTGGTTCCAACTTGTGTGCCAGCATGTCGGCACAGTCCCAGGCTGTGCCTGTCAGCACCGGTGGGGCAGCACCGGTGACTGTGCAGGTGTCTGGCACTGTTGCGGCCACAGCGGTGGAACAAGTGGACTCTGTGGCACAGCGGTTGGAGGGGCAGCAGCAGTCACCCACCAGGTCTGGGGGTACAGTGTCCAGCAGTGGCACATGCCCGCCGCCTGTGATACGCCCATTCCTGGTCCTGGCAACAGCGCCCACCCTCAAGGGGTGTTGTGCATCAGGACCTTCAACACCCTGGGGGACAGGCTGCTGTTGTGGCAGAGTACCCATTGGACGAGCACACCCGCCTGCTGTGGGAATCAGTACAGCAGCAGAGGTGGGTTGCAATGTCCGTGGAGGCACTGTGTGTGGCTGTGGAGTGGCACAGCAGGGAGTGTGCTCTGGACCGTGCAGAGATGGTCCACATGCGGATGGATCTGACCGCCACCATTGACAGGCTGACCCAGGCAGTGGTCTCTGTTGTGGATGCATTGGGCACACAGTCAGGTGACCCTGTACCGCACACCCCACACAGTTCACGCTCTACTCCCCATTCCTGGAGTTGTGCGACACCAGGCCTGTCGATGCTGGGTTCTGCTGTGGGCATCCCGAGCACCCCTGATGCAGGTGTGTTCGGCATGCTGCAGACCCCTGTGCGGGCAAGGTCTCGTTCGCGCAGTGGGACCCCTGGTGGTCCAACAGTGCCACCCCATGTGGCCCCTGCTCAGCCTGCCAGTGCTGTTGGGTCACGGCGGGGCCACCCATGCATCTGCGGTGGCCATGGGACAGTGCTACATGACTGACCTGTCTCCCAGTGCGGGCCCTGTCTGGTGCTGCCCTGTGTGCAATGTGTGTCATGGTGGGCAGTGCACTGCTGGGTGCTCTGCTCAACACACCAACACACAGATCACCTGCACACCCTCCCAACTGTTGCCCACAGGTGCGTGTGCATGATGATGCCTGCATTGTACTGTACACCAAGGTGCAAGGGTGCCCAGAATCTGACACATGTACTTGGACAGTACAGGTGGTGGGGGTGGTCGGTGATGCTGCGTGTTAGCACTGTCAGTTCTGCTGTGCTGTGCATCTGCCCATGTACGCTCTGTGCCTGGTGTGTGTGTGTGTCCATACGAGTGCTCTCCCCTTCCTGATGGTGTGTTTGTATGCCTGGACCCTTCTGCTCCCCTGGCCATCATGCACCCCTAGTGTGTTACCCTGTGTGCCTGTGGTTTGCGCATGGACAGTGTTGGTTGCACGTGTCCCCTTGACTTACCTGTGTTATACATAATGCTCCTCTGTGATGGTGTCCTGGTGCAGCTGGGCCTGCCGGATCAGTCGGGGGGTCCTGCCATCCTAGGGGGGGCTGCTCATCGACATCAACACCGGCGCCACTGGCGTCCCCATCGCTGTCACCCACTTCAACCTGTACGGCTATCCCACAGTCCTTGGCCATGCAACAGGCCAGGAATATCCCACATGCCTTTGGGGGGCTGTACTGTAGGGCACCGCTGGAGGTGTCTAGGCATCGGAAGCGTGCCTTGAGCATCCCAAACACCCACTCTATGATGTTGCATGTGGCAGCATGTGCCTCATTATAGCGTTGCTGCGATGGGGTCATGGGGCGCCGGGTACGGTGTGAGCAGCCAGGGACGGAGTGGGTACCCACTGTCACCTGTGTGAAGATAGTGGAGATCAGTGTCATGTTCAGGTCCATTTTGCCCATATCCCTGTGTGCCACTACCATGGCACCTGTGGCATTCCCACCTGGGGCATAATATCTATCTGGAGATTATAGTTGGGTAATGGGTCTAGCTAAGTTTTACATTTCATTCAGTGTGTAACTATTGATCTTTTTAGGAAAACTTTAATGGTTACTCTTTGTATGTTTTATATTTATAGATGTTTCTTGTAGTCCTAGCTTGTGGTGCTTGTTTTTAACTTACAGTGTTATTATGTCTTTAATCCAGGTGGAGGTTGCTTTTCAGTAACTGCATTCTTATACACATTGTGACACTCATAATTTGATTTAAGAACCATCTGCTCAAGTAGTTGTTATCTTATAAGTCAATTTAATTTATATGCAGTTGAATTCTTTGTATGTCTTCTGCACTAAGCAACGTTGACCCTTAGACCCTCTCAGCTGAAGGTGAAATGGTACTGTTAAGCTTCTCTGACATCATCTTCAGCTTTTTAAAATGAGTATTTTGAACCATTGGGGAATTTTTCTGTTTTTGTTCTGCAGGATCTGGGTGTTAAAAAGTATTCGCTTTTCTAAATAATTGTCATTACGCTTCTGACGAAGGACTTTTTGGTCCGAAAGTTAAAGCACTTTGTTATTTTTGTTACATTTATGTTGGGCCAATAAAAGGTATCAAATCATTTGCTTCTGGATCTGATAAAGGTGAAGTAATACTGTTGAGGGATTTCAACCTACCAAATATTAACTGGAGCACACTAATGGCAGCAACAACAAGAAGTAGGGACTTCTTATTGTCACTGAAAGGCATGTGACTGTGCCAACTTGTTAAAACCCCAACAAGGGGAGCTGCCATTCTCAATCTTGTCCTCACAAACTTGAAAAGGATCAAGGACATCAAAGTGGGATGCCATATGGGCAACAATGACCATGGCATGGTAAGTTTTAAGGTAAACATAACACAGGACACCAGCCACTCAAAGATAAAGGTGCTAGATTGCAGAAAGGCTGACTTCCAAAAAATGCGGAACAATATCAGTAGCCAGTTAATGGAAACAGAGGTTGAGGAGGTGGAAGTCTTGTGGGGGAGACTCAAGACAGTAATAAAGACTGCCACAGATCAATGTGACAGATGGGTCAGCAAAGCAAAACAAAAAAGAAATCATCTATGGTTTTCAAAGGAGGTGGTTACTACAGTCAAAGAAAAAAAGAAGGCATACAGCATATACCAGTAAACCAAAACTGAGAAAGACTGGGAGTTATACAAGGAAAAAAAGAGAATCTAACAAACATATTAGAAAGCAAAAGCCCAGGCAGAGGAAAAGATAGCAGAAGGGGCAAAGAGAGGAGACAAATCAATTTTTAGATACATTAGGGAACGTAGGAAAGCAAAAGAGGGGGATAGTAAAGATTGCTAATGAAGAAAGGAAATGCACCAAACATGACCCAGAGAAAGTCAAAATACTTAACAAATACTTCTGCTTGGTGTTTACCTAGGAGGACCCAGGGGATGGCCCAGCCCTGAAAAAGCACAACACCACAGGACCAGAGGTAGGCATGAGTCCCTTTCTAGAAGCTGAAGTATGGGAGGTACTAAATAAACTAAAAGCAGACAAAGCCATGGTACCAGACGAGATACACCCCAGAATCCTTAAGGAACTGTGGGAAGAATTAGCAGCCCCTCTGGCACTTCTATTCATGAAATCCTTGAAGAGTAGTATGGTACCCAAAGACTGAAAAAGGCAATAGTGGTTCCACTTCACAAATCAGGTAGTTTGGAAGAGGCTAGTAATTACAGACTAGTGAGCCTCACATCTATAGTAGGAACACTAATGGAGCCACTACTTAGAGTATCATAACATTCCTTGAAACTAGCAGCCAGCAAGACCCTAAACAGCATGGTTTCACAGTAGGTAGGTCATGTCAGACAAATCTACCTGAGTTTTTTGACTATGCTGCAAAAATAGTGGATGATGATGGGGCAGTATATGTGGTCTACCTAGACTTTATTAAGACCTTTGGCTCAGTTCCATGCAGAAGGCTGGTAAAGAAGCTTGACCACACTGGGGTTGGTGCAGAGGTAGTCAGATGGATACAAAACTGATTAGAAGGAAGAACTCAGAGGTAACAGGTCAATGGAACACAATTGATGGAAGGCAGGGTGACCAGTAGGGTGCCCCAGGGCTCAGTGCTAGGGCCTCTGCTCTTTAACATTTTTATAGAAGACATTGATGATGAACTAGAAGTGAAGGTGTATCTGTTCGCAGAAGACACCAAGATATATAACAGGGTGGACACCTCAGAAGGAGTGAGCAAGATGGTAGCTGATCTCAAGAAACTAGAAGAATCGTCTGGGGTGTGGCAGCTGAGATTTAATGCCAAAAAGTGCAAGGTCATGCACATAGGAAAGAAAAATTCAAGAAAGGAGTACTATCTAGCAGGCAAAAGACTGGCGGCCCTCAAACCAGGATCGAGGTCTGGGAATAATAATCTCAGACTAATTGAAGGTTAGTAAGCAGTGTGAGAAGGCAACATTGAAGGCCAACAGAATATTGAGCTGCTCTGGGAGAGGAATCACAAGCAGTAGGAGAGAGGTGGCATTACCACTGTATAGATTGCTGATCAGGCCTCATCTGGAACACAGATTCCAATTCTGGAGGCCTCACCTGAGGAAGGACATTGACAGGGTGGAAACAGTACAGAGAAAGGCAACAAAAATAATTCAGTGTCTGTGGTACATGTCCTATGATGAAAGACTTAGGGAACTGAATATGTACTCCCTGGAGCAGAGAAGAGAGAGGGGACATGATTGAAACATTCAAGTACATGAACGGCATTAACAAGGTACAGGGACAGGAACTTTTTCACTTCAAGAAGGGCTCCATGACCAGGGCACATGACCTCAGGCTGCAAAGAGGGAGGTTCTCTACCAACACCAGGAAGTTTTTCTTCACAGAAAGAGTGGTGGATGCCTGGAACAGCCTGCCCCAAGAGGCTTTGGGTGTCAACACTGTGGGGGGAAGGATTCAAGAATGCATGAGATAGACACAAGGGAGCCCTGACTCCAAAGGACAACTAGAGTATCAAAATAGGTCTAAAAAAAATGGGCAAACTAGATGGACCAGGCAGTCTCCTTCTGCTGTCAACTTCTGTGTTTCTATGTATCATTTTATTATTTAGCTTGGACTGTACCTTTCGGATACTGCATTACTGTGGTTAGTATTTTCATTGATGGTTCTTACAGCTGATATTTTGGATGGGGTAGTGGTGGAGGGGGAGTGAGGGTATTATGTGGGGTGGTTATGGTGATTTTAGGGGTTTTCTGTTTACTGTCTTGGAATTGTTTAATAGGGAGAGATATTTACCTGCTGTGGTATTTTTAATAGTCATCTATGAGTACATTAACTATTGATTCACTGAATGTTTAAGACCTTAATAGTGTTGTAAAACAAGCCAGAGTCCTATCAGAATTTAATCGACTAAAATGTTTGTTGTTTTTTTTTTTTGCAAGAAATAGAACATCTGATTTAGAACATGGTAAACTTTGTCATTCTTGGGTGGGGAATATTTATTTGGCTGCCCACTCTTCTGCTAAAAAGGCAGGAGTTGCTATAATAATACGTCATGAGCTTCCTTATTATCAAAGTAAAGTTTATACAGATCCAGAGGGAAGGTATGTGAGAGTCACAGGTACGTATATGGGACAGTCAATCCATTTATTTTCAGTTTATGCTCCGATGCCCCCTTCCGATGTTTTTTTAGACATCTTTTTTTCTCTTTTAACTGGAGGGTCAGTTAATTTGTGCAGGACACTGGAGCTGCATTGAATGTCCAGATTTAGATAGATCACCAGTCCCCAAGAAAGGTAATCATGTTTGTTCTAATTTAATCCAGACTTTACTTTCCAAGGGGGTTGTGTTGATCCCTGGTGGCTACAATTCCCAAGTTCCAAAGATTATGCATTCTACTTCCCAGTAGCCAACTCATGTCCATGTCTAGATTGTTTTTATACCCAAAGGAATTTGGCACATACTTTTATGGATGTTCATATTTGTCCAATCTCTCTGTCAGATCATGCATTGGTAGTAGGGACAGTGAAACTATGCTGGGTAAAAAGGGAAGATCTGTGGCAGTTAAATGCTGGCTTATTACATGATCCAACATTTGTTTCCTTAACTAAAGAGGCCATTTGACAATATCTTGTAGATAATTGGGAGAAGAGAACTTCCTTGAAATTAATTTGGGATGGCCTAAAAGTAGTAATAACAGGGCACATGATCTCTTACACCTCATTTTAAAAAAAAGGAGTACTGGAAACATAAACATCAGTTAGAAAAACAATTGCTGTACTTAGAGAGAGTTTATAAACAGACACAAGATCAATGTATTATGCCCCAGATCAGGAAGGTTAGAGAGGAAATAAGCAACAAAGCACTTTGTAAAGTGGAAAATGCTTTGCATTTTTTGAACCAGAAATATTATGAAGGGGGTGATAAGGCAGGTAAATTATTAGCATGGTGCTAACAGAAAACAGAAGCTGAGAGATATATACCCCTAATCGACCCATGCAAGAAGCTCATGTGGAACCTCGTCACATAGTCCAAGATTGTTATGATTATTACAAACAGCTTTATTTGAAGGAAATGGAACAGGATCACAAAGCTAAAGTAATCAATTTTTTGAATGGGATTAAGTTACCTACCCTGTGCCAACAATTAAAAGAAAGTTTAGATGCCCCTTTTACAGGGGCCGAAATTCTGGGTGTGATTATCTTTAAAGTCTGGTAAATCTCCCGGGCCTGATGGGTTTCTTCCAAAATTTCATAAAACTTTTGCTGTTAACCCCTTTGCTGACAAATATCTGTAACATGGCTCACGAACCAGGGGCTTTACTAGAAACATGGGATGAGGCAATCATAACTGTATTGCCAAAACTGGGGAAAGAACCTAACAGATACACAAACTTTCACCCAATTTCCCCTCTCAACTATGATTTTAAAAGATTCAAAGAGGTGATTAGTTTGTGATTACAGAAGTTGACCCCATTTATATGATTCATATGGACCAAACATAATTTATTCCATGCTATCATATACAGTACAGGATAATGTTAGGAGACTACTAAATGTCACAACAGTCTCTCAAACTTGGCATAGGGGGCTGTAATGTCAATTGACACAGAGAAGCTGTTTGATCATCTTGATTGTGCTTTTTTGTTGGGCACACTTTCCCATTTTCAATTCAGTGAGAAATTTTGTAGTTGGATTCAAAACATGTACAATTCTCCACAAGCTTGAATCAGGGAGAGCGGTCCTCTCTCCTCTATACTACAGATAGAAAGAGGCACTAGACAGGGGTGTCCCCTCTCCCCTATTTTGTTTGCCTTTAGTGTGGAACCTTTGGTGGGATTGATCTACCAATCTGAACAATACCAGGGCATACAGATAGCGAGGGAAGATCTGCATATCTCCCAATATGTGGATGTCACCCTTCTATACTTTTCCAACCCCTCTCAGTCACTTACTGGAGTGAAAGAATTAGTGGGAGTATATGGTCAGCTCTCAGGTTTTAAGATTGAGGACACTAAAACTGAGGTAATGTTTTTAGACCCTCCCCCCGAATGATCCCGCTTTGATGACAGGTGCATTTAAACATGCTACAGATGGGTTTAAATATTTGGGAATTTGGATTCCTTGTAATTTAACTAATTTATATAAGAATAATTATGACAAACTGTTATCAGAGGTGCGCGATGACTGCAGTCATTGGAAAGAAATTCCCTTATCTGTTGTGGGCTGAGTAGAAATGGTTCATATGAATATTGTGCCCCCTTTTTTATTTTAATTTTCAACCTTACCCATTGCCCTACCAGGCTCTTTTTGGTTGTCCTTAAAAAATTTGTTGTCTAAATTTATTTGGAGGGGGAGGCGACCCAGGGTCAGATGGTCAATTTTGTTGATCCCCAAAAATAAGGGCAGTATGGCAGTTCCAAATGTTAAAGTATATTATTGGGTGGCACAACTATCTGCATTAATTACATCTTTTTCCTATAATCCTCCTACTGTAGCTGGGTATTTATAGAATCTTCCATGTTATCCCCAATTCAACTCTCATATATTCTATTAATATATAGGTCCCTTCATCCCTCTTTAAAGATCACAAATCCTTGGGTGGCATATACAGTGAGGATGTGGGTGAGTTATGTAGGATTCTTCACATCCGAGATAGTGTTTGGAAAGAGTCTCCAATCTGCTCTTGTGCTAGATCCCTTCCTGGCCATTTGAATAGATCCTTCTATAGATGGGCATCGCTGGGACTCCGGCGAGTTGGTCAGCTCCTCAAGGGGTCAGTTCTTAAAACTTTTATATGCCTTAAGGACAAATTTGGCCTTCAATCTGGAGACCTTTATAGATACTTTCAGATTCAGAACTTCAGCAAAGATGTTCCTCTGGTAGAAAATAATCCTTTGCACACCATTATATTATTGTTGGCAGCCCAACTGGAGGGTAAAAGTTTTATTTCAAAATTCTATAAGAGTATTCAGGAGATGGAGGGGGACCCCCTACTCCAGATTAAGCAAACTTGTGAATTAGAGGTGGGGGTGCAGGTGTCAGAGGAAGATTGGTCCCAGGTGTGGCAGGTAATCCACATTACCACATCAACGCCTTCTTGGAAGGAACATAGATGGCGGGTGGTATTATGTATTTTTATATTCCAGTCCTGGTTAATCACTTTGGCCAACATAGCTCAGATCAGTGCTGGAGGAGTTGTGGGGGCCGAGACACCCACACTCATGTATTTTAGTCCTGCTCCCCCCTTCAGCTGCATTAGCAGGATATTTCAAACAAGATGGGCAATTTATTTGAGTTTTCAATACCCCTTTTCTTCCAGATTTGGATTCTGGGATTGCCTCCTCCAGAGGTTCAAGGCAAGGTGTCTAAATATTTATTTTTTTATTTTAATTGGTGCTGCATTAAAAGTAATAACGTAATTGTGGCTGTCCTAAACAGTTCTTACTTTATATATTTGGTGGAAAAATTGCATGAAAATCCTGACAATGAAGTGGATTACAGCCTATCTTAGACTTCAAAAGATAAGATCAGGAGTTGCTGGCTTTTTTTTTTTCACCTTTTGGCTGAAAGAAAAAGGGGTAGATGTAGAGATCCTGGCTCATTATAGTTAATGTTGGCACATTAATACCATAGGCCAATTTTCATGTTTTGATGGTTGATTGATTTTACTCTCTCCCTCTATATAGTATGGTTGATTATTTCTATATATTTAAACAGACTTGTTATTTACTGTTTTTGTGATTCTGGTTAAATGGTTTAAAAAATGAATAAAGTTTAATAAAAAAAAAAAGAGCTAGCCACCAAGGGCAGACTAGGTGGGCCAAGCAGTCCTTATCTGCTGTCAAAGTCTATGTTGCTATGTTATGTTCTTATGAGCTGAATGCAGCAATTGTTGAAATGTTTTCAACTGATTTTATACCATACTCCTTTATTGTAAATGAGGGTTTTCAGCAGCTGACGGGCCACACTTGTTCCAAATGGTAGATTCCAACATGGACATATTTCTCATTGCATTGCATTCCAGAACTGTACAGGACAGCGCCATGTGAATTAATGCATGCCCTGCTGTATGCTGCATCTGCATACATACAGCTTAGCATAGATATGTGGACTAGTGGACAAACAGCTGTTTGCTTCTATATATACATTGTAGCACATTGGGCACTGGTGCCTGGAGTAATATTTGACTTGGAGTTGCGGAGTAACTTCATTAGGTTACATTGTAGTGGTAGCAATACTGATGGTATTCACCAGCATGCAACACTGGCAATGAAAAGGCTCATTGAAGCACACACTGCTCAGAAAATCTTGTCAGTAATCCATACAGAAATTGATGAGTGGCTTCAGCTCTGTTTTACTAAAGGCAGGTTTTACTGTGAGTGATAATGGCTCCAGTGTTGTGAAGTATATCAGCAATGGTGGGTTTTCAAGGTGCCATGCCTGGCACACTGTTTGAATCTTTTGCAGGAGTTTTTCACACATCCTCACATCCTGACATTAAGGCAATGTTGACTGTATCCCACAGAATCTGTGTTCACTTTGCCCATTCTGAGAAGGCCCATGACCAAATGTGAGAGTACAGATACAGATGTAACTACCTCAGCATGGTATGAAGTTGTCGTAAGATGGAACTCAACACTATACATGATAGAGCCCTTGTACAAGCAGTATTAAACTGTCTTAGAATACCTGCTTATCTAAATAAGTTGTGACAGTTTGGGAGTATCCATGTTTCTGACAGCAGGCCAGTGGTGACTAATGGATGGCCTGATAATGATTCGCAAGTCACTTGAGCGTGCACCATAGGCAGTGAGTGGGGGCACTGCCTGTATAAGTCAGGTCATTTATCCTCAATAGGTGTTGAGGCATGCTCTTCTGAATGTACAGCAACATCTGGACGCAAGTGGTGATTTTTGCACTTGTGCCCTGAGGAAATACATGCTGTATAAGTGGGACTGCAATGCACATCTTTCTGGCATCCTGAAGTGTGTCAAGTTGGGGATCACCATCATTAGAGACCCATGGAGCTAGATATTCAAAGCCCTCATAGAGTGACACAATTTGTTTAGAGCTATGGCTGTGGCAAACTCCAGGTGGAAAAGGGACCATGTGCCCTATTTTATAAAACAGTGGATCCCTGCACCGAAGACCCAGGAGTAGCCACAGCTGCAGGGCTGCACCAAACACTGGGCATACCTACAGGGTTTCATGGAGGGATCCGTCAGCTCCTGGTGCAACCCTAGATGACTCACAGAAGTTGGGTGGTTCATTATGCTGAGAAGGTAGGAAAAGGGGGCTGATGAAGCCCTGGGAGTACCATGGTGGGGTGGGGAGGAAGGCAGCAGTGGGAGGGATGTCTGGTGGCACCTGGCAGAGGTGCCATAGGACTTGCCACAGTCAATAGGGCCAGATGGGGGGCAGGGCTGGACCATGATGACCCAAACCCCAGTGGACAGCAGCCATGGCACCAGTTAAAAAAAACAACAGCCTATGTACTTCTAAGTCAAAAGAAAAAAATGATCCATGAAATTCCTCTTAGTTTAAAATCTGTGAGAAGCTTTCTGAAACATACTGTTCCTAGATCTGTTTGTGCTTCTATTTTGATTTTAGTAATGTGAGTGCTTCTGAATGTAAAAAAAAAGATAAATCTTTCTCTATAATTATTACACGGTCTAATTACTGTTCAGTAAAATAAAATTTGCTTCTAAAATATCCCTGGGAAATGTCTTGCCTGGTAATTTTGTCTGTATGAGTTCAATGTCTCAGCACAAATGAAGCCAGGCTTCAAAAACATCTAAGAACATTAGCCACATTGTCATCACTCTTCAAATGTTTTTTTAATTAAATTTCATATTAACTAATTAACATGTGGAAATACTGACACCTGCATTGGTGAAAGAAATGTCAGATCTGGGCCTGGGTCCAAGAACATAAGCAGTTTTGATTTGAATGGAATTAAATTACTTGTGGTTATTCTACTTTTGAGACAGCAGTGTCCCCCAAAGCTCATCTTGTAACCAGGTAACAGGAGTTTCACAGCCTTACTTACCCCAGCCCCCAAACAACATTGCATCCTTTTCTTTTTCAATGCAGCCAAGGCTGAGGTGCCTGTGGGGCTCAGATTTTAAAGTAGGGGGACAGGAGATGGGTACTTAGAAAACCACAACACACTGAGTAGCTAAGGAACTGTGATAATAGTCGAGATGGGGCGGGCAGTACAAAATCTACAATCTGGTTCCTCACTTACATCTTAAAGGGGAGAATCATAAGTGTCTCTCCTTGTCTTCATATTTAAAGAGGCCAAAATGTTTTTACTAAGAACAAGGAAAAGGGGTATTTCTAGAAAGTACAGATGAGCACGGGTACCACTTTTTATAGAGAGTACCTCCGCAGTGTGTTTTGTTTTTAGTTAGTATGCTTTTTCCTGGGATGTACCGCGGAACTGTGCATGGCAGATGAAAGTGAAGTGAGCATCACAGATCTCTCAGTTGCTGTCAGAGGCAGGTAACAGATGCCGTACTTGTTAGATTTTTGGTTGTATTTTGAAGGTTGCTTTTTTGTTTTCAGTTCCATTCATCTTGCTATCCTGACAGAAATGACAAAAAAGGTAAGGAAATTTAATGGTAATTGGGATTGAAATGGAGGTTTGTAGTAAAAGCAGAAGGGGAATAGTAAAAGAAGAGGGGGTAGCAAAAAGTGGAGCGGGGATTCAGACTAAGTAATCAAAGTGCTGACTAAGTATTCTTAGAGCACTGGAGGCTCCAGCTGCTTCGAACTGTGAAACTGCCTTATAAATGAATTTTAAAAAATCATGCGTAACCTGTTGCTGCCTCACCTGTACTCTCAGGTTGATGTGACTAGACTGCTGCTGTAGGTGGATGAGAGGGTATGATGTGGTGAGATTAGCATCAGCGACATGCTTGGTTTTTGCTTTATGCTAGCACTAAGCTTTATGTTGTGTACTGTGCTGTGGTGATGGGGGAGTAAATCATTGGGAAAGACTGGGACTCAAAGAGTGGGTCAATATTTTATTTGATTAGTTTTTCTCTTGCATAATAATAATGGCATTGTAGTAACAGTGTAGTCTAGTGGTTCAGAGTATTGCAATTTATGATCAATGTTCTTTACTCAGAGGGGTGGCAAGGGAATCGCTTTTATGAGTATAGAGAGTTTATTGGATGTGGTAGAAGGACCTGGTATTGTGGGGTGGAGAGCTGGCTGGTTTGGTGCAGAGTTGTTTGTGTTGTTGCAGGGGTGGGGTGATGGCTGTGTTTGTTTTGGGGGAGCTGACCACATGCAGTGGGAGCTGGCTGTGATCACTTTGGTGGGGCTGGGAACTGCCTGTGTTGTGACAGAGCTGGCCAAGTTCATTTGGCTGAGGTGGGGAAAGTGACTGTGTTGGTGGTGTGTGGGGCTGGCTGTGTTGGTGTAGGAGCTGCCTTTGTAGATGCAGGAGTGTGGAGGTGGCTGTGTTCATTTGGGGGGAGCGGGCCATATTGAGTGAGAGCTGGCTAAGATTGCTTGGGTAGGATGGGCAGACTGGCTGTATTGGTGTGGTGGGGGTGTTGGCTAGATTTGGATGGGGTGAAAGGACCAGCCCTGTTAGTGGGGTAAGGGAACTAACTGTGTCAGTGAGGAGGTGGCTGTGCTTGTTTCGGGGCAATTGGCTGTGTGAGTGGGCTGTGATTGTCAGGTTGCAATGGCAGACTGTACTGTGTTATATGATGGGTTGCATGTATCAATATTGGGTGCTTGTATTAAGCAGAAGAACAAGTACATCTGTGTTTGGTTCATTGCTATTTATTACATCACACAGTTTACTACTGATATTTATAGGATGGTGTAGTCCTTTACTAAGTAATTGTACAGGCTTACATACACAAATAGCATACAACCTACTATTCCTGCTATTTGATGTTTTAACATTTAGAATAGTGTGTGTGGGGGCATGTGACACTGCTTGGAGGGCAGTGAACCCAATTCTGGTTCTTGTTTCTGCTGTGTTGGTGTGCATAATTTTCCTGCTCTAATGGATGGCATTCAAAACCTCTGAAGTCCCTTTATTGTCTTATGAGATGATTAATAGACTTAAAAGATTTTGAAAGCTTTGTGCCTGAACTATCCTGTAACCCAAGATTGATTTCATCTCTGCTTAAGGTTTCAGTGACTTTGCATGGAAGGGATTTGGGGACTTGTTAGATAACTAGTTATTTTACATTTTTCAGGGATCCAAGACAGAGAGGACGAGTAACAGGTTTAACTTGCTTGTGTATTAGAGTCCCTGTGACGCAGATTTGCCTCCCCAGCCAGCTCCCAAACCTGGCTCCACCACTGACTGCACCTCATGAACCCAGTGGATGAAAATGTTCAAATCCCAGCTGAAATGTGATTTTGCAAAGCAACTGTGAATCCCCTTTTGGCACAGGTTTGAAAACGTTCATCTTCCTTGTTAATGAGATGGAGTACCAAAAAGGCCATATTGAAAAACTGGCCTAAAAATACTAAAAAAATAACAGAGTTATGAGTAAAACTTCAAAACACATTGAACTGAATTAAATGGACTTATCTTGTTTTCTCCTGTCAAAGTCATCGGATCCAGCAGCAAGATATATTTTTGACTGGAAAGTGAGTCTACACTGTGGGACACTTTGAAGTGATTTAGGATATGTGGGGTCGGCTGGGTGCTGAGATGGAGGGTTGGGGTGGGGTGGGTAAGGTGCGGGGGGGTCAGATCAGCCAGGAACCATTTTTGTTTTTAAAGGTTTCTGTTAAAAAAACACTGGGGATTGGGCAACTGGTGATTTTTGCAGAAAAAAAAAGAGGAAAAGGTGAGGTGAGGTGAGATAAGATAAGATTAAATAGAACTGAACAGTTGGGACAGACTACCAGCACACTGCTTCCACTCATGCTGGTAGCACCACTCCATCAGCACTTGCAGAAATCAAGAAAGTCCTACTGTTCTCATACAGAGAATGCAGGTGAACTGCTCCTCTCACTAAGTTGGGCATCCACGATTTTTGAGTGCCCAGGATTCTTATTTTCAGGATCATTTTCAAAAAACAAACACCAGAATCTAACTAAATGGGTAACATTTGCCTAGCTTCAAATTATAGTTTTTGGTTTTCAAAATACACTATTTTTGTTTATTTTCAGGGTTTTTTAGCTGTAAAAAAAGTGCCGGCCATCACAAATGATACTTTTTCTCACAAATGATAAATTACTAAGTTTGTGAATGATAAATGCCTGCAAAAGATATTTTTTTCATTTGTATCACACGGTTATCCAAAAAGCCTACCAAGCATGCTCAGAAAAAATTAGTCCTTATAACTCTGGAACTGTTTTTTTTTTTTTATGAAACCTTTGAAAAGCACTACTTTGGTACAGGCCATTTCTACTATAAAAGTTTCAGAAACAAGGCAAGGCAACATTTATTTATATGGTGCCCATTCCCATAGGTTCTAGTTGCCTAACAATAAAACAGGAGAAAACAAAAAATAAAAGTAGATACAATTCAAAGATATTAAAATTCAGAGTTTCAGCATTATAATAAATATGTTCAGATAGCCTAGATGGATTGGGTTGTAATACCTAGTCCATACAGGCCAGGTTGAAGAGATGGGCCTTCAGCCTCAGTTTAAATGCCCCAGTTTATGGGGCCTCACAGACAGCAGGTGGTAATAAGTTCTACAGGGTGGGCCCAGCGATACTAAAGGCATGGTCAGCCGATGTCTTGAGCTGAACCCTGGGAACATCCAGAAGACCCCCCTAAAAGAAGAGGAGGAAGCGGACAGAGGTTGCAGGTGTCAGGAACTCAGACAGGTAGACTGGGCCCAGCCCATATATGGAAATAAAGGTGAGCAAGACCACCTTGAAAATGACTCTCCACCTGACAGGCAGCCAGTGCAGGACATGCAGGACTGGGGTTACATGACTGGACCAGAACAGGCCCATCAGCAACCAGGCCACTATGTCCTGCACTAGCTGCAGTCTGCAGAGGGTCCCTCCCATGGCCCCAAAGTACTGAGCATTGCAGTAGTTGAGCCTAGAGGTAACAAAGGCATGTGCCAGAATCAGCAGATTTTCTGGTGGAATGAGGGTCTTGATCTTGGCAATGTTCCACAAGTGGTAAAAACTACTTTTGACAACAGATGATACCTGGTCTTCAAAGGTCAGTCTGCTGTCGAGGATCACACCAATTTTGCACACCCTCAGGGAAGCCACCAACAGAACACACCCCAGGAAAAGACCTGTGCTACAGTAGCTTCAGCTGGCAACCCATCATGCCCCCAACCCAGCTCAGTCATCAGCACCTCTGTCTTATCCTGGTTAAGTTGCAGTCAGCTCAAAGACATCCAGTCATTGATTTTAGCCAGACAGGGTGTTGAGCACGTCCATGGCATCAGATGTTCCAGGTGAAAATGACAACAAATTTCGCACCATGTAGTCTATAGGTAAGAGCAAAACAAATGTGTATTAAATATAGGAAAATAACACTGCACTTCATTAAAAATCAATATTCCATATCATCATCATCAAAGTTTTATTGTTCATCCAGTATAGAATATTGGGCATTACAACATTTATACATAAATGGAGGAAAAGGAAGAGGGGTAAAAATAAGAACAGTAAAATTACACATGTATTTACTTAAAGTGCATTGCATCTAAAAGTGTCTTATCAAGCAATGAAAGAGTGGTTCAAAAGTGAATACATAATAAGACATCAGGATCACGTAAGTGCCATAGTATAATCATTCTTGAGAACCACATGTTTAACAGAAGTTTTCTATAACCAGGGCAACTGCTTCCTTTTGGGCTTTACTACTGAATTAAGGAATTTTGTGATTAGTAAGGCTTCAGAAATGGTTTTGAGAATGGGATGTAATAAAATGAACAAGGCATCATAATCCAGATTTGCATATTTCGTTAAAAATGGTTTTAGTAATTGATCTTGTGCAATATTACAAAGAGTGCACTGCATTATAGTATGGAAAAGAGTTTCCTGGAAACCTCTGTTGCACCTATACATATCTTGTGTCAAACCAGTTTTGGGTGATTTATTAAAATAAGAATATTTAGAACAAGCATGCCAACTCTAGCCCAAATAATTAATTTCCTGATACCAGGGTCAAGGGGTAATAAAAGGTATTCTATATAAGGGTCAGTTTTGTTCAACCCAAGCCAGGGAGCTTGTTTCTGTGTCCTGACTAGGATCATGTGTTGTTTCTATGCTTCGAAGTAAAGCTTTTGTTTTAGGTTAACTTTAAAAAGAGAGGGTATTTGGATCCCTATCAATGAGTCTTCCCTTAGATGGGTTAAGGAAGCTTTTGAAAGTACTGCTTTAAGTTTTTTCAACAAGGGGGAGAAAACGTCCTTCTCAACCCAGCTTATTTTCTCTTTAAGACATAGTTCTGGTAGAGTATTAAACTGATTACTAATTATTTTCAACCAATAGGAGGCCACTCATATATCTACTATGGTTGCTAAGGGGAGCCTACCTAGTTCAGCCCTTACCACTGAATTGGCAGTTGATGAAGGCACCTGTAAGAGGGCTTTATAGTAAAATGATAATGGGAGCTCAATATTTTCAGGTGGGTTTGTTCCCCATACCTCAGAGCCATAAAGTAGAATTGGATTTAACTTGGCTTCACCTACAATCAATGCTGGTGCTACAGTATGGCCCCATATTTATAATTGAACTTTAGTAAAGCCTTAGCAGTGAGTTTAACTTTAGAAATCTGTTCTTTTAAGTGTATATTCCATATTTTATACCTTCGATAATTCTCCTGTGAATTTGATATGCTCTCAGGTGGATAATCAAGGTGCAGACCCTAGCGTCACCGACTCAGTCTTCTCCTTGCATCCCACTACTCTGAAAGAAGTTGAAGACCTGTTGCTAAAACTGAACATAAAAAAAGTGCTGGTGAGGATACCCTCGACCCATATTTTTTGAAGGTGGCCATCCATGTGTTAGCCGTGCCCATAACCCATTTATTTAACCTATCATTAACTCAAGGATCCATTCCCTCAAGATGGAAAACAGCGCATATCATACCCCTGTTCAAGTCCAGAAATCCCCTGTGATCTAAATAATTACAGACCAATTTCGATACTCCCAGTCATCTCAAAATTACTGGAAAAAGTCATAAGTAACCAGCTGAGGCAGTATCTAGAAGCCAATAACCTGCTTAATCCTGTCCAATCAGGGTTCAGAGCTAAACATAGCACCATCACAGCACTTGCCAAAGTGACTAATGACTGGCAAAGAGAGCTAGACAACAGGAATTACACTTGCACCATGTTCTTGGACCTGAGCAAGGCCTTCGACACTGCCGACCATTCTCTGCTACTTTCTTCCCTGTCCTCACTAGGTGCTGACCCATTATCTTTACAGTGGTTCAACAACTACCTCTCTGATCGTTTCCAGCAGGTGAAAGCAGAAGGAGATCTCTCAACTATCAAACTACTCCTAAGAGGTGTTCCTCAGGGTTCTATCTTAGGACCGATTTTAGTTGCAATATACATCAACAATATTGATGAAAGTATAACTAAGGCCAACATACATCTGTTTGCATGTGACACAGTTCTTTACGTAAGCCGCCTGTCATTACAATCTGCATGTAATGAGCTTCAATCTGAGTTCAATCTGCTGCAACACCAACTTCTAAACAAAAAACTATTACTTAACCACAAGAAAACAAAAGCAATGCTCTTTTCTCCCTCTGCTCAAATGGTAAATTCAGCCCTATCAGATCCTGTGCCACAGATTACTACAATTCTTGGTGAAAAGTTGGAATTTGTCCCTAAATTCAAATACCTGGGAATATGGCTGGACCATAGGCTTTCCCTTATAGAGCGCATTGAAGAATTACTCAAAAAATTACGACAGAGGCTTGGCCTGTTCTTTAGGATAGCCCGCTTCTTAACTAGAGATGCCAAACTACAGCTGGCACAATCAACCTTTCTATCCTTGATAGATTATGCTGACATCCTGTACAGTCACTGTCCCGCTTCCTACCTCACCAAACTTGACATTATATCATAGAGCTTTGAGGTTCATCACAGGCCTGCCTTATTCCACTCACCACTGCTCCCTATATCAATCAGTGGGGTGGAGTTCTCTTCAATTCAGGTGTGATAAAAATGCAGCCTTATGGACCCTGAGAGCCATCTCCAAAAAACTGCCCCAATACATTACAGACTGTCTTCCTATAAAACCAATAGGCAATTATGCCCTGAGAAATTGCAAATCTCTCCTACTGATGGTTCCCAAAGTTAACTCTTGCTTTGGCAGGGCTGCTATAAGCTTTACACTGTCCTCCTTGTGGAATAAATTGCCAAAAAAACTGAAATTGAGGTCCCTCATCCGCATCTCATTCTTCAAGCTCTTATATTCACGTCTCAGAAATGATCAGTGCAATTGTTTCCCATGACCATGATTTGTCATCATGATAACCTGTACCATTTAACCATGAACGAATTAGTTCTAGTGCTTGTCTCCTCCTTGGCCCTGGTCTGTCATCATACTATCCTGTAACACCTTGATGCCTATGTCCTTCCTTTGAAACTGGTCTATCTTCCTGCTTTCTCCAGCCTTCTTTTCACAATTCTGCACAGCACTCATCCACAATCTACACGCAGTCATACTATAAAAGTCCTAACACCCCTTTCCCCCTCCCCGTTGGCCCCCCTGCCACATCAGTTCTACTGACCTATCTTTGGGACTTCACTTCTCACAATGTTATCCTTTGCTCACATTTTACATACCCCTCCTGGTACCCCATCTGCCATTAGTTGGTGGTTCTACAAGCCATTTTCATGGCTAGTTCTAGTGACTGCCCCTGGTAAATGAACTAACTGGTACTTCTATACAGAGAACATGGTTTATGTACAGTTGCATGGTTCAGCGGTGGACCTGCCCCCTTGTACTTGAATCCTCCTCTGTTATGGCTTGCCTTGTCTTCCTTTTTATCATTTGACTCTCTTATTACTGCACCACTGTGTTTGAGTTTATATACTTATTTACGTGTATTTATATGTTTTTATGATGGATGATACCCTGACCCTGTTCTAACCAGGTCCATCTTGTAAAAGAGCTCTGCTCAATGATGTTCACCTGGATAAATAAAGATTTTGATTGATTTTGATTGATTCTGTAAAGCTGTCATCAAGAAACTGTATACATCTTGAGAATCTGCCAACTAGACTGCATGCCACATTTGGGGTTATTTCATTGAATGCAGCCAAAATTATTAAGATGCACAAACTGGGATTTAACATTAAATACCTCACTCAATCTTAACGATATTGGCACTACTGTGCCAGTATAAGTTATAATAAGAGAAAGAAAATAAGTTTAGAGAAGAGGCGAAGAAAGCCAGAAATCAAATTATAAAAGATTCTCTAAGTAAAACTGTGAGAAAATGAGTATTGAAAAAGTGAAAAATGAGAGGAAAATACCACTGTAAAGCAGGAAAAAATATTCAGTATATAGACCATAAAGAAAATAAAGCCTAAACACCATTTTTTAAGTTTACAGTAGAAAAACTGCTGACTAAAAACCCTCCATAAACCCAGCTGCATCCAGTTCAGAAAATAAACTGAGGAGCAGATCTGTAACCACCACTCTGTATTTTCAGAACTACAAAGTGAAACTATCTGCGCATATTCTATATGGATGTTGCTGTACTATGTGACCTAGAGTGACTTGTTTACCAAGCTTCTCTCCCCAGCATAACATCACCTTACTTTGCCTTAAGGCAACATTCAATGCAGTCTTCACTCACAAAGTACATGGCAAAATGGCTGCAAAGTGAATATGAAGTTAGCTCAGAAACTGGGCAAATCTCATGAAGTGCTTCATGAAGGCAAATGAGGCCGCTTTGCCTGAACTTTGAGGGGGAATTAAAATGTTACAACTTCACTTGGCTGAGGTGGGACTGCTTAAATTCCCACCCTCCCAACTCATCAACCGGAGCCATTAGGACTTCTTGTGGGACATGTTAACATCATCAGCTTGGTAGATCCCCAATATTCCTTGGTGGTCCAGTGCTCCCCCTCCCTAACCTCAGCCCATACTGCAGTCCCTGGTAACCAGTGGATTCCCCTCCCCAGCCATGTTTTACCCATGCATGGCTTTATCCCTTCAGACCCTTGCCAGTCTTTGTCATCTACCAGCTCTTACCTCTTAAGTTCTGTATCAGGGTTTAGCAACACCACATAGAACTGCCATGAATAGTTTTGCAGGCAAGGGACGGTCACTAAAGCTGCATCTGGATTTGTGAGGTCCCCCATGTATTGTGGATGGCACTGTGAATCAAGTGATGGCAAGTCCCACCCCTTCCTCCAGTGTCATAGTGGATTTTGTGACCACATGTGGAAGGGAAATGAAGCCCTTTGAGGATAGCTTGTGAGCTTCACTGAGAAAGAACTTTTCCAAAATCAGTGTCAAGATAATTTTATGGCAGTCCCTCGCAACTGTAGATCAGGCACACTATACAAAATGTCACAATTCATTAATGATATGATAGAAACGATACAGACAATATTACAAACAGAAGTCACGTGCTGTTTTTGCTGAGAGCATTCCTTAGTGGTTCTGTCACACATCAATACATTTCACAAGTTCAGTAATAAACAACATGTCCTGCCGAAGCTTTATTGATTTTTTCCAGAAAAGCAAATTGCTATCAGGCAGGCTAATATAAACAGTGACAGTTTTGGAACCAGATAAAAGATTTTTTGTATACCAATTCATCTTTGTTTTAAAATTTAACAGCATGAAGAACTATCACATTTTTTTCTTAACTAACTCAGCAGTAAATATGGGGTGACATTCACAAAATATGTCAGAAAGAAACTCTGCATTTGTGAAAAGATTAAGAATTGAAGTATTTTCTTAAAAATACACATATCCTACATACTTGGGGCCAGATATTCAAAACTGTGCTCTGGGGCTAAAGTAGCACTGCCCAGCAGGCAAACATCGCCTGGAGCAAAAAGCAAGCTATATTCAAAAGGAATAGCCCAGAGCAAAACCTGCTGAATATAGCAAACAAAGGAAGTCGGGCAAACAGGGCCAGGAGTGCAGCGCAAAAATAGCCCAGGAATAAGATAGCACTGAATATAGCAACAAGGAAGTGCACATTGCCACTGCAGCCCATTAGACACTGAAGAAAGCTAGTGTTGCAGGTGGAGAGCATTGTGTGCGATTGCACAGAGATGTCTCACATTCACTGCAAACAACAATGTAAGCCACACACTGCAGAACTGTGCTATGCTGATGTGAGGTTTGCCCATGCTAACCTGAGTACACAGTGCTAACGCATTAGCCCAGTGCAAGCTGAATAGCCCAGGGCAAATGGGAGCTATATTCAAAGCTCCCATGCAAATGAGCCCACTTAGGTAATCTATGGGCAAACAAGTACATTTGCATCTCATTATCTGCTGCTTAGCAGTCAGTACCACGCAGTTTGCCCAGTGCTACTGCATGGAGCACACACTGCCACCTATTGGTCGGAATGGTAGTACAAGCTGGATGCAGCAGGCCAAGGCATGCCCACAGGGTCACTTGTTGGTTGGCAGGGAAGTACAGGCTGGAAGCAACAGGAACTGTGTGCTGGCAGGCACAAATAGAGCAGACATCCTGCCCATGCAGCACTGCAAGCTGTACAATACAAGGTATGAATATAGGGAGAGAGAAACATGGAGAGAGTGATACCTATGTGTTACATAGCTAAATATACAACTGATATACACACACACATGCATATATATATCTATATAGATATAGATAGATATATAGATATATATATATTTAGAGAGAGGGGGAGAGAGAGGGGGGGAGATAGTCACACACATGTCCATTGGCCATATGTGCCCTTGTAGAAGCCACCCCCAACAACATAGGCACCCTACGGCTGGTGTTGGTGGAACACAGTGGGGAGACCCATGAATGCATGGGACAAGCATAAGGCACGCCTGGTGGGGGTGGATGGACATATGCTGTAGACTACTAGGGTGTGCAGCATATCCATACAGTAGGGACCTGGGCAGAATGACTGGGCCAGGCTGTCCACCCTGTCATCATGGTCCCACTCCCTGTTGCCATGTGTGCCTGTTGCACACCCTGGTAGTCTAGTGGTGCTCCCCCATCCCCCAGCATGTTTCCTGGCCCCTCGTTCCTTGTAGAAGTTTATAACTACCCTGGTAGTCTAGTGGTGCCCCCCACCCCCAGCATGTTTCCTGACCCCCATTCCTTGTAGAAGTTTATAACTACCCTGGTAGTCTGTGGTGCCCCCACCATCCAGCATGTTCCCATTCCTGTAGAATTGAAAGATTACCCTGGTAGTTAAGTGATGCCTCCCGCCTTTTCGACCCCGATCCCATAATATCCATATCCCTGGTAGTCTCAGCGGCCCCAGCAGCGCCACTCGACATCTCATCCATCAGCCACGAATGGAGCTGGTGACGCTCAGCCTTCACACCACCACGGCTGGCTCATCGACTGAGGAATGAATGAGCAGTACTGAACAGTACAGCTCATTCATTCCTCAATCAGCGGCCGGGCCGTGGTGGTGTGAGGAGGGGTGAGCCGGTCACCGGCTTCATTCGTGGCTGATGGGTGGGATGTGCAAGGGCAGCACTGGTGAGGGGGGAGCCACTAGAATACCAGGGATATATGTGATATTACGGGGATCGGGGTCGAGAAACATGCTGGGGGGCATCACTTAACTACCAGGGTAATCTTTCAATTCTACGGGGAATGGGAAACGTGCTGGAGGGTGGGGGCACCACTAAACTACCAGGGTAGTTATAAACTTCTATGAGGAATGGGGTCGGGAACATGCTGGGGGTGGGGACACCAATAGACTACCAGGGTAGTTATAAACTTCACGAGGAACAGGAACGGAAACATGCTGGGGGGTGGGGGACACCAATAGACTACCAGGGTAGTTATAAACTTCACGAGGAATGGGGGTCAGGAAATGTGCTGGAGGGTGGGGGGCACCATTAGACTACCAGGGTAATGATGTATTGCTATGGGGAATGGGGGTCAGGATAGATGCTGGGAGGGTACCTCTGATATTAGCGCTGCCTTAAAAGCAGCTTTTCTTCGGCAGTAACTAGTGCCACGCTACAGGTCACGCTAATGCCTGTAGCACGGCGCTCTGTTTTTGAATGTGCCAGTGCGCTGGCATTCAGGGCCCCTCCCCTCTGTCCTACCCCCTGCTTTCATTTTGGTTTAGTGTCAGTGCTAACATCTAGCGCCGGCGCTAAATGTGCATTTCAATATTGCAGTCAGGTGCAAGGTCGGCGCTAGTCCAGCACAACAGCTTTGCGCCCGGCGCTGAGCTCTGAATATCTGGCCCTTTGTGTCTTAGGTTGAATGCTCTGCAAGTATAACATTGCTTCATGTTCATGTTTGCAATGAAGTGTGCTTAACAGTGGTCCCCCAATCAACTTTGAGGACTTGGAAGCAATTCATTGGGACAGATTAGAAACCATCCCTGCTGTGGCAGATATGTTGGCCTTCTTCAAACAAGAATTCCTATCAGTGTTTAACATGCATGCCCCAGTTCTCTCTAGGTTTGATAACATAGCCTGATTTAACATATCACTACTTAAAGAGCAGAAGCTCCATGACTAAGCCTCAAGGAAGGCTAAAAGAAGCAACATCAGTACCGGCTGGAAGTCTTTCAGGAGTGCCAGAACACTTTACATGAGTGAAATAAAAAAAGCTAAATTTACCTTCTTTTCAAACAAATTCCTTACAACCCAATCACCTAATCTGAAAGATTTTTGAAATGTAGCAAAAGTACTTACAAAACAGCATCTTTCGAGTCCCCCCATCCCCACAATTTTCTACAAATGTGCAGAGAGTCTCAGATGTCCAGGCTCTAGCTGAAGAGTTTAACAAACTTGTTATTGAGATGGGTGCGCCAGTAAGATCTGTGCAGTCTGCTCAAAGTTCAACACCTAGTGATTATACCATCAATAAATCTTGCATCAAGGGTGCTTTCAAATCCATAACCATAGCCAATGTTCTTAAAGAACTCTTGGTTTTAACCTCAATTAAGTGGGGGGATTAGATGGATCAACAACAAACTACTTTTGCTTGCTGCTTCAGCCATTGTCATCCCCTTCTGTTTATTTAAATCTATTGAACTAGAACTCCTCCTGCCCCCGAATAGAAATAGGTACACTTCATTCCAATCGTTAAATGGGGTAAAAGATCAACATTAGATAACTACTAAAACATTACTTCCTTCTGTATTAGAAATCAGAGAAATAATACTAACCTCATGACAAACTTAACCTCATGACAAAATACCTATCTGGCTCAGAACTCTATTCTGAATCCATTTCAGTGAAGTTCTGACAGGCACAGAGCACTGCCACTATACTGGTCAAGTCAACTGATGATATTCAAACTGCAATTGACAGAGGCAACCAAATCAGTGCTATTGGTATTGACCTGTACTGCAAAAAACATTTGACATGTGAACAACTGCATTCTACAAACAAAATTAGCCAACATTGGCCTTCATGGGGAGATCCTGAAATGGTTTAAAGAGCTGGTGACATGTTCACGACAACTTTAACAAAACCTCATATTTAGACACAGTTCAGCTTGTATTTCCCATTAGTGCTGTATTCCTGCTCCCCATTATTCATTACAGAGGTCATCTGCATGAAAACAGGATCATTGCTCCTGAAAAGTTTGTTTATTGCTGCTTCTTTCTCCCTACCTGAAGTCACAGACCATTACTTGAAATATCACAGTTACTTCCATGGCAACAGACTGTGATATCACAACAGAGGATTATGACTTCAAGTAGGGAGTAAGCTATAGAGGCAGATGGACTCTAAAGAAACTCTGAGGGATAAAGATAATATATTCATGCAAATTCCCTTAGTAATATATAATGGGGAAGAGAACTATATAAAATATAAATGGAATGCAGGCAGAATTGTACATAATTATTATGGTTTTTGGGGCTTTCTTTAAGACATCAGTAGTTCTTTAAGACCTACAGTATATTACCAGTAGAAAATAACTACTTAGTTCAGGTATACAGCTCATGGTCAGAGTTTCAGCCAATCATATCATAATGCAGGGTTCTGTTTTGGGGTAAATCCTGTTCAATTGCTTCTTCGATGGCATTTTTAACAACTTAAAGGATGCATCTTATACTTTTACTCAGTTGTCGCGATCCACTGTTTCTAACCTCAAAATCTCAGTGTCTTCCAATCAAGACTATAAGAAAATGTGAACTCTTTATTTCATAAAAAACATTAGAATTAAATGCAAAAATCCCTCAGTTAATGCTTTTTGACTTGGCTACTAAATTCAGATATAATACATGTAAGCTAAGTATAATCACTACTAGCATTAACTCCCTTCACTTAGTCCCGATCTACAAATACTGTACCTGATGGGAGTCTTACATTTACAAACTGACCAAGAACTTGTGCTTGAAGCTTTTCCCTTTATCAGCTCAAGGACTATACCCTGCACAAAACTTGACTCCACGTTGTGAGCATACCCTTACAGAAATAATTTTATGAAATACCTTACAGAAATAATTATATGAAATGTTTTCATGCTGCACACATAAAACTACCCAAGTGATATGCGTGATGCAAGTATGATTTAAATGTTAAATTGGAACTGATTGCATGAATATGGCATACATGTAGCAAGCAAGTGCGAAAACCATGATTTTATGTTAAATTGCGAAAGACTGCATGCATGTGGCATGCGTGCAAAAAGCAAGTGGTCACTGATAACTGCACACACAAAAGTTGAGTGACTTGGTCAGGATCACACCATTCACAAGTGGGGGTTGATGAGATTCAAACCCAAGTCTTCAGGCCTCCAAGTTTCCTGGTTTGCAGTTCAGTGCCTTTAACCACTAAGCCATACTGGCTGCACACATATGGCTTGCTTGTACTTCAATACATACCGTATCTGAATACATCTTCACGCATGCAGCATGCTTGTAGCCACTGTTATACTTTTCAGTTTTCTTCTCTCCCTCAACTTATTTTCACAGTTGAACTGTAGCACACATACCGATGGAAACACATGTGGTTTTTCCCACCCCAATATACAAACTTACCCACAAAACCACCTAATTACTTCTGTCTGGACTGCACTCTTACTGTTTTCTCTGCATAGATTTGAATGCTTCCACACAAGCAGACTTTAAGTGCAAAGACAAAAGTAGCAATAACTCAAAACACACACACACCCACATGGCCAGTCCCCACCCCCCATTCACACACACTGTAGCGGGAACAGCCATGCTGCTACAGACAACCCACCAAGTATAGATTTAAGTAAAAAGTCTCTTACTTGAGTACTAGGGAGCCAGAGGCAAGAGTCTTTAAGAGATGATGTCCATGGGTCAGAGTGCTTGGGTGTAGCCCCTTGAAATGAATGCAGTTATTTTCTATTACTATTTTATACATTATGATGGTGAGTTGGAGAATAATGAAGGCCACTGTTCTATTAACAAGGCCCTTATTAGTCGAGCAGTGACCTTCATTAATCTCCAACTCTCCATCAATAATGTATAAAATAGTAATTAAAAATACCCCCATTCATTTCAATGGTGCACATCCTTGCAGTCTTCTTTGCCCTTTGCTTCACTGGAGGGGGCAGGGCATAAGCCTGACTACAGGTGGGCTCCAATAGTCTGTGCATATCTTACCACTCAACTGTCTGTGAATGCAAGGGACAGCTCTAGAATGTCTGTAGCTTCTTGAAAAGGAACAACTTATTTGTTTTGACTGAAAAATGATATGCAAATCAGGAAACATTTAAATGTATAAGATTCATCTGTATACAGTATATCCCCAGAGCAGTACATCAGATTTGGGCTTAAACCCACCCAGTAACCAACCAAGTTTTTTCCTGGCTGAAGTTCTGCTCCCCCCAAAAAAATAGAACGTTTTCCTGATTTTCCTCCCTGTCTCCTTTTCATTCAGTACCCATCCCCTATGAGTTATGAAGCTGCCCAAAGGTGAAGAAATGTGAAAAACACATCAATTTTTCAGTCTGTCCTCTTTTCCTAATCCTCTTGTAAAAAAAATATTTACTTTTGCTTACCTGGCCATATGGCCAGAACCTGCAGCCTGGCATAGTGTGCCACCAGCCCTGTTTTCAGTCCACTCCCACTATCTCTTTCCACCAGAAGCTGGATGCTAGAACTGACTATCACATGTCCCCAGCATGGTCCACGGCCAAGTCACCTCACCAACCAAACCTACCTAATCTGGGTTGCTTGCTTCTTGCTTGATTGCTGCTGTGGCTGCTGCCACACTGCACTGATCAAGGTCTATGAAGGCCACCCACACCACTATCACCACTGCCACTAAGCCTAGCTTGCTGTTGTGGGGGTCTTGATGTTTTGCAATGCGAGCCTAGTAGAGTAAGAAGGTAGCCTAGTCTTGAGTTAGCTTATAGAGCACCCTCTGCCCCTTCAGCCACCAAGGGAAACAGAGACTCACTAAGAATAGACCAACAAAAATAGGCTTCCACAGCAGTGCTATTGAGAGTTCAGTGTTCACTGACTCCTCTGAGCTGTAGTGTGCAGTCTGTCTAGTTTGTGGCAGGAAAGACAGTGTCGCACTTGCAAGGCTCATGCGCTCTTTCTTGGCTGGAGCTCATCCACATCACATGTGATTGTGCTGCTTCTAATAGGTAGAGAGAGTGGACAACACAATACAAACATGGTTGAGTCTGGAGAGTGCCTGCAGCGTGAGCAGACACAGGCCAGGTGAGCACTTATTGTGCAAAAGATTAAATTCAAATTTAAAGCCATTATTGCTACATCATAAGAACAACCAAAGCACAAATACAGGAGGAGGGGGGAATGTCCCCTTCTGCCCTACCTAAAAGGCACCCCTGCTTAATGGTAGAAATTCATTCTCAGGTGATAATGTAATGGTTTCCACTGTGTTCTGAGATACTGTATCTCCATGTTTCATGATGTGCCCTGATCATCATGTGGGTTAGTGTCCCTCATTGTCCCTCATTTTGAGTGTCAATGTCCCTCATTTCAGTGGCAAAATGTGAGGTATGGTGCATGCTTCCAAGTCCCTACTCAGCACAAAGAGTGCTGAGCATGGCCATAGTGTATATGCTCAATACAGAATGACAAAGGGAAGGTAAGTTAGATGAAACAGTCATGGAGAAACACATTTGTAGCCCTAAATATGCATAAGGGATTTGCATGGTCCTACACAAAAAGGATAGGCTTCACAACACAGAGGCCCCTCTTCCTACATCTGGAATGTGGGAAGTTGACTGGCTATATCCTAGGCATTTAATGCAGTAAGCAAACAATACTGTACAAATGAATGGTGATTTAAAGACAAAAATCAAAAGTCATTAAACAACTTGCAAAAGGATCAGAATTAATGAGTTTACCTAATTTTTATGAGAATTCAAATACAAATGTATTTTAATGACTCTAATTGCTAACAGTAGTATAAGAAATAGAAACTGATGTATTTTTTAGAAGAGATTTACACCAGCTTAGCAGCTGCACACATGGCAAGTGTGCAGCATGTGAACCTGATGTTATGTTAAATGATGTTCACACGAGGTTAACTGCAATACTCATGTCAAGCATGCAACATGCAAACCTGATATAAAGCTCCCCCCATGCACACACACTGTGGCGTGTGTGCCCATACTGCTACAGACAACCCACCAAGTATAGATAAAAGTAGATGGCCGGCCCGCTGGTGCAGCAGTTGGATTTCTGCGTGCGACACCGGCGAACTGGGTTTGGGAACAAGTTCAGGTCATCGGAGGGCCGGCCGGGAGGAGAAGGATTGAGCATCCTCAGGACTGCTCTCCTTCTCTGGGGGGTTGGGGGTTCTTGCGATTGGTGCAAGAGTGGTGCCTAGCCACAGCTGGGTACATCTCCCAATGCAACGATGCATGGTCAAGGGGTACTGGGGCAGGACAGACACTGGCATCATTGCACGCCTCCGCCTCGGCATATAGGGATAAAAAAAATCCTTCTCTGCAGAATGTCTTTATGATGCCCTGACCACAGACTCAATCAGCCGCCTGGCCGAGAGCTCCCACAACCAGATATGGATCCATGGCACTGGTGCCCTCGGCAGTGCCGTGCCCCACCTCCTGGGGGTAAGCCGGGAGTAACTGGGGGAGCGAGGGGCTCATAAGGCGGTGGAGTCTAGGAGGCACAGTGACCAGGGTGGAGATATGATGGACAGCAGAGGATGGGGCAAAAAGTAAGATAAATATAAAAAATAAATAAATAAATAAATAAATACAAGTTGAGAGTCTCTTACCTGAGTACTAGGGAGTCAGAAGCAGGAGTCTTTCAGAGATGATATCCAAGGGTCAGAGTGCTGAAGCGTACCCCCTTGAAATGAATGGAGTTATTTTTTATAACTATTTCATACATTATGATGGTGAGTTGGAGAACAATGAAGGTCACTGTTCTATTAACAAGGCCCTTATTAGTCGAGCAGTGACCTTCATTAATCTCCAACTCTCCATCAATAATGTATAAAATAGTAATAAAAAATACCCACATTCATTTCAATGGTGCACACCCTTGCAGTCTTCTTTGCCCTTTGCTTCACTGGGGGGGCGGGACATAAGCTTGACTATAGATGGGCTCCAATAGTCTGTGCATATTTAACATCTTTATAGGTGACATTGCAGAGGGTCTGGAGGGAAAGGTATGCCTCTTTGCAGATGACACAAAGATCTGTAATAGAGTTGATACACAAGGGGGGGTAGAAAAGATGCGAAGGGACTTGGCAAGGTTGGAGGAATGGTCAGACATATGGCAACTTAGATTCAATACAAAGAAGTGCAAAGTAATGCACCTGGGAAACAAAAACCCAGGAGAAGAGTACACAGTAGCAGGGGAGGTACTAACAACAACAAAAATGGAAAGGGACTGGGGGGTAGTCATATCAGATGACCTAAAGGTGGGTATGCAATGTGAAAAGTCGGTAAGGAGAGCCAGGGGATACTGTGATGCATAGGAAGGGGCATCACAAGTAGAAAAAGGGAAGTGGTTATCCCTCTGTACAGACAGTTGGTGAGACCCCATCTGGAGTACTGTGTGCAGTTTTGGAGACCTCATCTATGCAAGGACATAGACAGGATGGAAGCAGTCCAGAGGAGGCAACTAAAATGGTGCAGGGTCTGCAGCAGAAACCATATGAAGAGAGAGACTGAGAGCTAATATGTATACTCTTGATGAAAGGAGGGACGAGGGACATGGTAGAAACTTTCAAGTACCTCAAGGGAATCAACAAAGTCCAGGAGGGTAGCATCTTTCAGAAAAAGAGATGTGTAAGAACAAGGGGGCACAATTTAAAGATAGAGGGGGGACGGCTCAGGGGTAATGTGAGTAAATTTTTTTTCACAGAGAGAGTGGTGGATACATGGAACAGCCTTCCTGAGGAGGTCGTTGGGTCTAAAACAGTGGGGGAATTCAAACATGCATGGGACAGACACAAGGCAATTATAGTGGGGGGTTGCAGGAAGTAGGCTGTTGGTTAACTAGAATCTGCAGCTTGTCCAGTAGGTAGGGAAATGGGCAGACTGGGTGGGCCAAGTGGTCCTTATCTGCCGACAAAGTCTATGTTTCTATGTTTCTATGTCATACCACTCAACTGTCTGTGAATGCAAGGGACAGATCTAGATTGTCTGTAACATCTCTTATTTGTTTTGACTGAAAAGTGATATGCAAATCAGGAAAAATTTAAAAGTATAAGATTCATCTATATATATATATATATCCCGGGGCTTAAACCCACCCAGTAACTAACCAAGTTTTTCCTGGCTGAAGTTCTGCTCCCCAAACTCAAAAAAATAGAACTTTTTCCTGATTTTTCTCCCTGACTCCTTTTCATTCAATACCCATCTCCTATGAGTTATGAAGCTGACCAAAGGTGAAGAAACGTGAAAAACACATCATTATTTCAGTCCTTCCTCTTTTCCCAATCCTCTTATAAAAAAATTATTTAATTTCACTTACCTGGCCATATGGCCAGAATCTACCACCTGGCATAGTGTGCCACCAGCCCTGTTTTCAGTCCACTCCCACTCTCTCCTTCCACCAGAAGCTGGATGCTAGAACTGACCATCACAGGTCCCCAGCATGGTCCACGACCAAGTCACCTCACCAACCAAACCTATCCAGTCTGGGTTGCTTGCTTCTTGCTTAATTGCTGCTGTGGCTGCTGCCACACTGCACTGATCACTGACCACACCACTGTCACCATTGCCACTAAGCCTAGCTTGCTTCTGTGGGAGTCTGTGCTGTTTTTTTTTTCCAAGGCGAGCCTAGTAGAGTAAAAAGGTAACACAGAAATATAGAACATAGAAACATAGACTTTGACAGCAGATAAGGACTGCTTGGCCCACCTAGTCTGCCCATTTCCCTACCTACAGGATAAGCTGCAGATCCTAGTTAACCAACAGCCTATTTCTTCTTACCCCCTACAAGAATTGCCTTATGTCTGTCCCATGTATTCTTGAATTCTCCCACAGTTTTAGACCCCATAACCTCCTCAGGAAGGCTGTTCCATGCATCCACCACCCTCTCTGTGAAAAAATTCTGCCTCACATTGCCCCTGAACCGCCCCCCATCTTTAAATTGTGTCCCCTTGTTCTTGCACATCTTTTTTTCTGAAAGATGCTACCCTCTTGGACTTTGTTGATTCCACTGAGGTACTTAAAAGTTTCTATCATGTCCCCCCCCCTTTCCTCAAGGGTATACATATTAAACTCCTTTAGTCTGTCCTCGTATGGCTTCTCTTGCAGACCCTGCACCATTTTAGTTGCCTCCTCTGGACTGCCTCTATCCTGTCTCTGTCCTTGCAGATATTGGGTCTCCAGAACTGGACGCAGTACTCCAGATGGGGTCTCACCAACTTTACCGAGCTTTAGCCTTCCCTTCCCTAACAAATAGATGACTGCACCACTGCACGAAATTCATCTGTAAGTCCTGGTTTGGTACACTCCCTCCCTATCTAAACTCCCTAATCTCCCCCCCTACCCACTCCCTCTCAACTCCCAAGATCCTACGACCACAGAACTCTGACTGTGCCCTGGAGATCCACCTTTAGTGGGCAGGTCTCCTTCTCCTATCGTCTCCCTAAACTGTGAAATGCGCGCTTCCTACACAAATCTGATCCTCTTCCTCTCCTGGCTCCTTAAACCAAGCTCTTCATAATTTCCTCTCTGTAAATTGCACTTGCCCCTATCCCCCCACCTGTCTCTCCCCTTGTCCACTGCTCCATCTGCCTAGCTTCATCCCAATTCGATGCACTTACAGTCTCGGAGCCTATCCTGACTCCAGTGGTAGATAGCTTCTTATCCTCTCTCTCTCCCCCTCTACTTCTCTCTCGCTCTCCCTTCCTCTCTTTATTTGTTGCCATTCTTAATTCTGTAGTGTGTAAGGTTTTAGGTCCCCTTTGGCTGCTACTCTACCTGTCGTGCTATCTCACCTCTAGTTGTTAGCCGCAGGATTTTAAAATTGACTCTACCTGCAACTATTTGCCTTCTTACCATTATAGTGTTCACTTACAACTTCTGCTTTTTATGATATTGTATAATTGTGTGTGCACTCATTGACACTATGTAACTCCCATCACCCTTTCCCCCAGGTCATACCGGGAGATGAGTAACTTGTTGTTCAGTGTACCTTACCTGGTGAAACTTTTCAATAAATAAATAAATAAAAAATAACAACTTCCTGTTTTCTGCTGGCGGTGCCTCTCCCTATACATCCCAGTATACCCCCAGCCATCCCTACTGCCTTCTCACATTGCTTGCTAAACTTAAGGTCATCTGATATGATTACCCTCCCCAGTTCCTTTCCATTTTTATGTTTGCTTGCACGCATGTGCAAGAAACATAGTGCCATCATTGGAGTTTTCGGAGGTGTGTGCGCCCTCTTCCAATTCAGTCAGTGTGTTTGCAGGCATGGCCGCAGTTTTCCAATGCCTGCAGGAGCTGTCTATGACAGCTCCAAAATGCAGTGGCGTACAGTTGAAAGGGGGAGCTACGCTTCAGTGAGCAGCGATCAGATATCGCCTGCTCGTGCACGCTCCCCCTACATACATACACACACTGCGTGCTGCCCCCCCAACGCACAGACTGTATAGCTGAGGGGGGTGCCCAATCCCCATCGGCTGTGCTGCACCCCCCAAAACACAGTTTCATATGTCATGCTGGGTGCCCACCCCAGCATGGCTACACGTCCTATAACCGATGGGGGTGCCCAATCCCCCGTCGGCTCCACTGTGTCCCCCCTGAGTACAGGGTGCCATGCTGGGAGCCCACCCCAGTGTGGCAACAGATGCCATGGCCGACAGGGGTGCCCAATCCCCTGTCGGCTCCACGCCTCACCCAGCCATCCTTCTGCCATGCTGGGAGCCCACCCCAGCATGGCAAACATCCTCGTGCGTCGTAATAAAAAAAACAAACTGAAAATCGAAAACGGTCCCTCACTGTGTCTGCCCCCACCCGCGCCCACCCACTGCACACCCTGCCTCCCACACCCTCCACCCCATACTACCTCCGAGCTCGGGCGATGATCTTGGCGCGACCAGGAACACTGCACTCTACAAAGTCAACCGCGAACTGAGGAAATGCTGGTAAGTTGTATAATGGGATAGATAGTTTTTTTTCAACTTTATTGCATATCTCAGGCATTTTTTGGAATTTTTGCACCAAATTTTCAACATGGGGTTTTTGGGACCCCTTCTCCTGAATGCTGTCACTGTCATGGCCATACTCGGGCCCGAAGGGTGATTTCGCAGCCACTGCACAAAATCATCTTTCCGGAATGATTAACAAAACAACACTGCCCGTGTTCATAAGGTGGTCTCTCAAAAAGCCTATTTTGAATATTTGGTGAAAAAATTCCTTAAAATGACTGTTTTACGAGTGTGTGTTGTGCAGTTTCTACGCACGCTCGTAAGTTCGCGAATTTTCAATATTTTCACTCCAGATTTTCAACATTGCCATTTTACCACACCTCCTTATGAGCAGTACAGTTGTCATTTTTCACATCTCGCCCACAACATGTTTCTGCCCATGTAGCACACAATGGCACAGTCGGTGTGCGAAATCAATGTATGGAACACGTTAAGAAAATCACAGTGACACTGGTCATGAGCAGAGGTGTTAAATGGCTATGTTGAAAATTTGGTGAAAAATTCCCAAAATGACTTTTAGGAGCGCAGTTGCGAGTTCCCACGCACGCTGGCAAGTTTGCGACTTGTATTATTTGCACCAGATTTTCAATAGTGCCATTTTTACCGCACTTCCTTATGAGCAGTAATAGCTACCATTTTTCACATCTCCCCAAAATGTGTTTCTGCACATGTAGCACACAATGGTACAGTCGGTGTGCGAAAACAATGTTTGGGACAGATTAAGAAAATCACAGTGACACTGGTCATGAGCAGAGGTCTTAAAATGGCTATGTTAAAAATTTGGTGACAAATCTCCAAAAAATGACTGTGTTACGAGTGAGCGTTGCGCAGTTTCCACGCACCCTCGTAAGTTCAAGAATTTGTAATATTTTCAGTCCAGATTTTCACCAGTGGCATTTTTCCACACTTCCTTATGAACAGTACAGCTGTCATTTTCCACAACATGGCTAAAATGTGTTTTCACACTTTCAGCACAGAAATGCGTGGTCGCTGTGGGAAATCATTGTTCGGGACAGATAAAGAAAAACACACTGACACTGTTCATGATCGGAGGTCCCAAAATGCCTGTGTTAACAATCTGCTGTAAAAAAATCCCCAAACTAGTTACATTACGGGTGTGCATTGCACAGTTTCTATGCACGCTCGTGACTTCACCAGTTTTTTTAAGATTTTCACAGCAGATTTTAACATTGCCATTTTTTACACCTCCCATGAACAGTACCGCTGTCATTTTTCACATCCTGTTCGGAATGTGTTTTTGCATCTGTGGTGCCAAATGCTATAGTCACTGTACAAAAGCAGTTTTCGGCTAACAAACTGATATTGCCACTGTTCATGAGGTGGGGGTCACAAAATAAACATGTTGAAAATTTGGAGTGAAAATACCATTGAATGCCTGAGGCGTTAGGGTTTCCGACCATAACGCCCCACCCTGTAGAGAATGACAGGCATCATGGGTGTGACTTGGGATTCTTGCCTGTCATGCTCATACCATTCTACCCCCCCAACCTGCAGCCAGTGAGAGGCATCAAGGTGTGCCTCGGACTCTTTGGGCCCAAACTTCACCCCATTCTCCTATACCGCACCCATCTCACCGTATTTCCTGATGGAATGGGGTGCGCATAAGGGCCAAAGACCCCAAGGCACACCGTGACACTTGTCAGTGTCTGCAGGGTAGGGTGTGGTGAAATGGCATGGTTGTTATGCCTGATGACCCAAAGGCACACCCCAATGCCTGTCACTCTCTGCAGGGTGGTGGTGGGGTTGGCTTCAGTTCAATACTTCGCTGCCATTCCTATTATGCAGCTCTGTAACTTCTACACTACCAATGCCAATGCCAGCAAGCAAACATTCGGCATTGACAAATGCTTGTTGTTGTTGTTGTTACTACCTCCCCTCCTCCGTTGTGTAATCTTCCCCTGGGTTTTTGTTTCCCAGGTGCATTATTTTACACTTCTTTGCATTGAATCCAAGCTGCGATATTTCTGACCATTCCTTCAACCTTGCCAAGTCCCTTCTCATCCTTTCCACACCTCCTTGTGTATCAACCCTGTTGCAGATCTTTGTGTCATCTGCAAAGAGGCATACTTTTCCTTCCAGTCACTCTGCAATGTCACTTATAAAGACATTAAAAAGGACTGGACCCAGTACTGAACCCTGTGGTACTCCACTGGTAACCCCTCTATCTTCAGAGTGGACTCTATTTACAATTAGCTTCTGTGTCCTGTTGTCCAGCCAATGTTTTACCAAGGCTGCCACCCTGGCACCCACTCCCAGGCTTGTTAATCTGACGATTAATATTTTGTGTGTGACTGTGTCAAATGCCTTGCTAACGTCTAGGTAGGCCATGTCCACAGCCCCTCCCTGGTCTACTACTTTGGTCACCCAGTCAAAGAAATCCATTAGATTTGTCTGACATGACCTTCCCACTGTGAACCCATGCTGCCTTGGGTCCTGTGTCCCACTGACCTCTAGGTACTCAACAATTCTTTCCTTCAGAAGTGATTCCATCACTTTCCCTATCACAGAGGTCAAACTGACAGGTCTGTAGTTTCCTGCCTCTGTCTTGGTCCCACTTTTGTGAAGAGGAATCATATCCACCTTCCTCTAGTCCTCAGGTACCACACCATCCTCCCATGATTTGTTGAAAAGGGTAGTCAGTGGTTTCACTAGTTCTCCTCTTAATTCTTTTAGAATTCTGGGGTGAATTCCATCAGGCCCTATTGCTTTGTCCACCTTCAGTTTTAGGAGTCCTTTCAGAACCCTTTTTTCTGTGAAAGGGCTGAGATCAACCCCCCTATCAAGAGTGCTTCTGTTTATTGGATTAGGCACCTCCCCTACCTCCTCTTTTGTGAATACTGAGCAGAAATATTCATTCAGTATCCCTGCTTTTTCCCTGTCCCTCTCTGCCCACCCACCATCCATTCTATTCAGCCTCACTATCCCTCCGTTTGTCTTTCTATGCTCCCTGATGTACCTATAAAAGGTTTTATCCCCCTTCTTAACCAAGTTGGCTATCTTTTCCTCAGTTTGGGCCTTTGCTATTCTGACTTCCCTCTCTGCTTCCTTCTGCCTTAAGTGGTACAGCTCTCTGTTCTGCTCTTTCTGTGTTTCCTTATACTTCCTGAATGCTATATTTTTCTCCCTGACTTTCCCCGCCACCTCTTTTGAGAACCATAGTGGTTTTTTCTTTCATTTTTATTTGTTTATTTGCTTGACACGAAGGCTTGTTGCCTCTGTGATGGCAGTTTTGATGTTTCCCCATTGTTGCTCCAACCCTCCTTCTAGTCTGTTTGCCAACGTCAGCCCTCCTGAAGTCCAGTACCCTCACTTTTGTATGGCTTGATTCTGTAGCTCAGTTTATCGTGAACCACACTGTTTGATGGTCACTTGTTCCCAGATGACAACCCACTTCTAGATCTGAGATCCTCTCACTGTCCCCATTTGAGAGTACGAGGTCTAAGATTGCTCCCTCATGAGCGGTTTCCAAAACTAGCTGTCTGAGGCATGCTACCTGTAGGGCAACGAGAATGGCCCTGCTCTTGGATATGACTGCAGCAAATGTGCTCCAGTTAACATCTGGCATATTCAGGTCTTCCATCAACAGTATCTCCCCTTTCTCTGCCATCCTAAGAATGCATTCTATCATATCCTTGTCCATTCCCTCCCCCTGACATGGTGGTCTGTATACAACCCCTGTGCAGATTGTGGTGCCATTTCCAGTCTCTAAGGTGACCCATAGTGCCTCCTGTCCTCCCTGTTTACTCTTTTGTTCAGTTGCTTTTATCCCTTCCTTCACATAGAGAGCTACTCCTCCCCCTCTTCTCCCCTCCCTGTCTCTTCTGTAGGTTATGTACCCTGCTATGTTAATATCCCAGTTATAGTTTTCTGTGTACCATGTTTCTGTGACTGCTACAATATCCAGGCATCCTTTTTCCATCAAGGCCAGCAGTTTAGGGAGCTTGTTGCCCAGATTATGGGCATTGGTACTCATTACCCTCCATTTCCTGATGGCCTTACACCTTTTTGCCCCATCCCTGTCCTTATTGCCTTTGTCACTTTCTCCATTTACCCCTGCCCTTCTACCTATTGGCATCTCTATATTGGTGTTTGCCTCACTTACTACCCTGACTTTTGGGGGGGGGGACTAGGATTTCCATGCTCCTATCTAGATCCTCCCCCCTTGGCTAGTTCAAATGCTTGCCAGTGAAGCACTATACTCCACTCCAGGTAGCCTAGTCTTGAGTTAGCTTATAGCTCACCCTCTGCCCCTTCAGCCACCAAGGGAAACAGAGACTCACTAAGAGTAGATCAACAAAAATATGCTGCCACAACAGTGCTATTGAGAGTTCAGTGTTCACTGACTCCTCCAAGCTGTAGTGTGCGTCTGTCTAGTTTGTGGCAGGAAAGACAGTGTTGCACTTGCAAGGCTCATGCGCTCTTTCTTGGCTGGAGCTCATCTACATCATATGTGATTGTGCTGCTGCTACTAGGTAGAGAGAGTGGACAACACAATACAGACATAGTTGAGTCTGGAGAGTGCCTGCAGTGTGAGCACACACAGGCCAGGTGGGCACTTATTGTGCAAAAGATTAAATTCAAATTTAAAGCCATTATTGCTACACCATAAGAACAACCTAGGCACAAATATGGGGGGAGGAGGACAAATGCCCCCCTCTGCCCTACCTAAATGGCACCCCTGCTTAATGGTAGAAATTCATTCTCAGAAGCTAATGTAATAGTTAACACTGTGTTCTGAGATACTGTATCTCCATGTTTCATGATGTGCCCTGATCATCATGTGGGTTAGTGTCCCTCATTGTCCCTCATTTTGAGTGTCCATGTCCCTCTTTTCAGTGGCAAAATGTGAGGTATGGTGCATGCTTCCAAGACCCTACTCAGCACAAAGAGTGCTGAGCATGGTCATAGTGTATATGCTCAATATAGAATGACAAAGGGAAGGTAAATTAGATGAAACAATCATGGAGAAACACATTTGTAGCACTAAATATGCATAAGAGATTTGCATGGTCCCACGAAAAAAGGATAGGCTTCACAATACAGAGGCCCCTCTTCCTACATCTGGAATGTGGGAAGTTGACTGGCTATATCCTAGGCATTTAATGCATTAAGCAAACAATACTGTACTAGTTAATGGTGATTTAAAGACAACAATCAAGACATTAAACAACTTGCAAAAGGATCAGAATTAATGAGTTTACCTAATTTTTATGAGAATTCAAATACAAATGTATTTTATTGACTCTAATTGCTAACAGCAGTACAGGAAATAGAAACTGATGTATTTTTTTAGATGAGATTTACATCAGCTTAGCTGCTGCACACATGGCAAGCGTGCAGCATGTGAACCTGATACGATGTTAAATGATGTTCACACCAGCTTAACTGCAATACTCATGTCAAGCGTGCAACATGCAGACCTGATGTAAAGCTCCTCCCCCATGCACACACACTGTAGCGGGTGTGCTCATACTGCTACTGACAACCCACCAAGTATAGGTAAAAGTTGAGCGTCTCTTTCCTGAGTACTAGGAAGTCAGAAGCAGAAGTCTTTCAGAGATGATATCCATGGGTCAGAGTGTTGAGGCGTACCCCCTTTAAATTAATTGAGTTATTTTTATTACTATTTTAGACATTATGATGGCGAGCTGGAGAATAATGAAGGCCACTGTTCTACTAACAAGGCCCTTGTTAGTCAAGCGGTGGCCTTCATTAATTTCAAACTCTCTATCGATATTGTATGAAATAGTAATTAAAAAATACCCCCATTCATTTCAATGGTGCACGCCCCTGCAGTCTCCCTTGCCCAATGTTATAATGTGCCTGAGCGTGAAGATGTGGAGGTCAGCTTCACTGGGGGGGGCAATAACCTTAACTATAGTGGAGTTTCAATAGTCTGTGCATACCATACCACTCAACTGTCCCTTAGTGCAAGGGACAGACCTCATTTTAACCCTGAAAACTGCTCTGGTCCTCATCCATCCCCCATAGAAAACATGCTGCTCACAGAGAGGATGTCCTGTAAATTTAGACTTTATGTCAGGGGCACCATTTCAGATTTCAGCAGTGGGGATCCAACAACCAGTGGTGGCCAGATGCTAGTTAGCCCCTAGGTGGCAAGCTCTAGAATGTCTGGAGCATCTCCAAAAGGTAAAACTTATTTGTCGTGACTGAAAAGTGATATGCAAATCAGGAACATTTCAAATGTGTAAGAATCATCTGTCTATACTCCAGAGCAGTGCATCAGATTTGGGCTTAAACTCACCCAGTTACTAACCATTTTTTTTTCCTGGCTGAAGTTCTGACCCCCAAAAAAAAAAAAAAAACTTAGTCTTGATTTCTCTCCCCAACTCCATTCCATTCAATACTCATTCTATATGGGTCATGAAGCCGCCCAAAGGCACAGAACTTGAAAAACACATCAATATTTCAGTCCTTCCCCAATCCCCCTGCAAAAAAAAATATTTACTTTTAGTTACCCAACCATCTGTCCAGGACCTGCAGCCTGGCCCAGCATGCCACTAGTCCAGTTTTCAGTCCACTCCTCATCTGTCCTTGTGCCAGAAGCTGGATGCTAGAACTGACCATCCCAGGTCCCCAACGTGGTCCGTGACCAAGTCACCTCCCCAATCAAACCCAGCCAACCTGTGTTGCTTGCCTCTTGCTTGGCTGCTACCATGGTTGCTGCCACACTGCACTGATCAACACCTATGAAGGCCACCCACAACACTGTCACCACTGCTGCTAGGCCTAAGTTGCTGCCATGGGGGGGGACCTGTGCTGTTTTTTTTTTGTGTGAGGCAAGCCTAGTAGAGTAAATAGGTAGTCTAGTCTCAAGCTCCTCTATGTTATGTGTGATGGCGCCACCACTAATAGGTGGAGAGAGTGGACAACACAATACAGACACAGTTGAGTCAGGAGTGCATCTCCAGTGTGAGCTCACACTGGACAAGGGGGGGCACTTATTGTGCAAAAGATTAAATCCAAATGTAATGCCATTATTGCCACACCATAAGAACAACCTATGCACAAATGCGGGGGGAGGGCAACTGCCCCCCCCCCACCCAACCTAAATGACACCCCTGCTGTATGGTAAAAATTCATTTTCAGGTGCTAATATCAGTACAATACAAGTAAATACAATGGTTTCCAATGTGTTCTGATGTACTGTATCTCCATGTTTCAGGATGTGTCTTGATCATCATGAGGGTTAGTGTCTCTCATTGTCCCTCATTTTGAGTATCCATGTCCCTCATTTCAGTGACAAAATGTGAGGAATGGTGCGTGCTTCCAAGATCCTATTCAGCACAAGAGTGCTGAGTCTGGCCATAGTGTATATGCTCCATAAAGAATGACAAAGGGGAAAGAAAGTGAGCCAAAACAGTCATGGAGAAATACATTTGTAGCACTAAATATGCACAAGATGATTTTCACGGCCCATAACAAAAAGGTCAAGCTTCACAAAACAGTGGTCCCTCTTCACACGTCTGAAATGGGGAATGTTGACTGACTATATCCTTGGCATTTAATACAGTAAGCAAACAATACTTTACAAACTAATGTCAATTTAATGACAAAAATCAAAAGCCATTAAACAACTTGCAAAAGGATCAGAATTAATCAGTTTACCTCATTTTAATGGGAAATCAATAAAAAATGTATTTTAATGTCTCTAAGTGCAAGCAGTAGTATGAGAAATAGAAACTGATGTGTTTTTAGATGAGATTTGCACCGGCTTAGTTGCTGCACTCATGACAAGTGTGCAACATGTGAATTTGATGTGATTTTTAAATGATGTTCACAGCAGCTTAACTGCTGAACACATCAAGCGTGCAACACATGAACCTGATGTGATTTTTAGAAGATATTCGCACCAACTTACCTGCTGCACACATGTCAAGCTTGCAGCATGTGAACCTGCTTTGCTTTTTAGACCTGGTTCACTTAGGTTCACTTTGTGTATGTGAACCACATGCAAACACTGCATAAATAAGCATGTGGCATGCATTCTGCATGTACACAGCACACATATTTCTGTAAGGGTAGTAATCTTTCCTCCGACAGACTACGCCGATTTAATGCATGATCATAACTATCCACACTGGATCATATATAATAGATTTGCTTGACTCATCCTAGATGCCTCCCCAAAAGATTTCACAGTTTATGTATAATGACCTTGGTGGATAAAACTGACTGAGCTCTGACCATTGCATCTGCTTCATTTTATCTAATTATGATTTTGACAAAATGTTCCAGAGTATATTGCTTATCTATTGGGAAACAGAAATGTAAGAGACGGGTCTTACATCAGCACTTTGTTATGAATATTAATCAGCTTTCATGAGTTTCATAGCAGGGTTCTAGTGCTACATTAATCTCATGCTGATCCAAAGACCTGCAGTAGCTAACTACCTGTTTTAGGCCAGTTTCTGCCTCCTGTCCCTCTCTCAAATGTTTATATACAGTGCATTGTTCCTTGGAAGAGATCTACCACCCCAGCAATGCTGTACTAACAAAGGAACTGATTGACCATAGCAATATTAACCCTTGTCTACCCTTGCTTAATTTTGCAAAGAAAGAGCTGTCCTTGCTGAATCTACTTTTTAATTATATGTTTTAATGTTGTATTCTTCACTGTTAAAAGTGTACCATAAATAACTGAATAATCTTGTATTTTGCTTTCAAATCCTGTGAGAATCTACACCCATCAATGTATGTTTTGTTATCGTGCTGCAGTACAAATACAGTACCGATTTCTCTACAAAGGTGACCCTTGAAAATAGGTTTCAGATCAATATTTTCCTCATATTCATTCTTTTTTTTGTAAACTCTGTTTATTCATTTCTTGCAGACAAGGATGTAGTCCTGTATCAACCCCCAAGGAGCAACCTCAGTTACTCTACTTGTCTTCATTCCAGGTGCCTGCCATGGAGGCCAGTGACTTACCCCTCACAGAGGGGGCCCCCGGGGGATAGGGAATGACCAAGATCAGCCTGGATCCCTGAAGAGCTAACCGTGTATCTTTCATGTGGAGAGTCACCAGCTTCATTCTGCAGCTGCAGGAAGGAGTTTTTCTTTTTCTTTAACATGAAAGATTTTATTTCATTTTTCAATCTTTACAACACTGAAAACAGGTATTCATGTCAGAAAACATAAAGAAACAATCCGAGCATTTCATTCAGCACAACAGTTAACAGCCCATAAGTTTATGTACAAACAGTGACTGCACAAAAGATTAATAATCAAGTTAGCCAGCCTGGGAGTGGGTCCCAGGGTGGTAGCCTGAGTAGCAAACTGGCTGCACCACAGGACACAGAAGGTAATAGTGAATGGAACACATTCTGAAGAAAGGGGGGTTACTAGTGGAGTACCTCAGGGCTCAGTACTGGGTCCAGTCCTCTTTAACGTCTTTATAGGTGACATTGCAGAGGGTCTGGAAGGAAAGGTATGCCTCTTTGCAGATGACACAAAGATCTGTAACAGAGTTGATACACGGGGAGGGGGTAGAAAGGATGAGAAGGGACTTGGCAAGGTTGGAGGAATGGTCAGACATATGGCAACTTAGATTCAATGCAAAGAAGTGCAAAGTAATGCACCTGGGAAATAAAAATCCAGGAGAAGAGTACACAATAGCAGGGGAGGTACTAACAACAACAATAATGGAAAAGGATCTGGGTGTCGTCATATCAGATGACCTAAAGGTGGGTATGCAATGTGAGATGTCAGTAAGGAGAGCCAGGGGGATACTGGGATGCATAGGGAGGGGCATCACAAGTAGAAAAAGGGAAGTGGTTATCCCTCTGTACAGACAGCTGGTGAGACCCCATCTGGAGTACTGCATGCAGTTTTGGAGACCTCATCAACACAAGGACATAGACAGGATGGAAGCAGTCCAGAGGAGGGCAACTAAAATGGTGCAGGGCCTACATCAGAAACCATATGAAGAGAGACTGAGAGAGAGCTTAATATGTATACCCTTGATGAAAGGAGGGACAGGCAGAACATGATAGAAACTTTTAAGTACCTCAAGGGAATCAACAAAGTCCAGGAGGGTAGCATCTTTCAGAAAAAGAGATGTGCAAGAACAAGGGGACACAATTTAAAGTTAGAGGGGGGATGGCTCAGGGGTAATGTGAGGAAATTCTGTTTCATGGAGAGAGTGGTGGACGCATGGAACTGCCTTCCTGGAGAGGTTGTGGGGTCTAAAACAGTGGGGGAATTCTAACATGCATGGGACAGACATAAGGCAATCATAGTGTGGGGTTGCAGGAAGTAGGCTGTTGGTTAACAAGAATCTGCAGCTTATCCAATAGGTAGGGAAATGGGCAGACTGGGTGGGCCATGTGGTCCTTATCTGCCATCAAAGTCTATGTTTCTATGTAACTATATAGCAAAATAAGGGGATTCAGGATTGCCATGTGAGGTCTGAGTGGAAGACGGTTGGCTAATTCATGTCTGCAGGGACAGGTCCTCTGGAAAGGGGAAGGGTACTGAACACAGGTGAGAGGTTAGGTACCTGCCCCATTTCTTATAGTAGACAGGCAGTCTGTTGTATGTGGTGTAGGTCAGGATAGTCTCTTAAAGATGTCCAGCCTGGCCACTGCTTCAGGCCAGGCCATACATGATGGTGGAGCAGGCTGCCTCATTTTCATTAGGATCACATGCTTTGCATCAATAAAAACAGCTAGCAACCAGATTGCTTCTTGGTTAGAACCTCCTGATAGCAGTGAGGTGTCTCCCAATAGGATCAGAGTAGGCTGATATGGAATCTGGAGGTCCAGCATTTTAAAGTAGTTCCCCAGGACACCCTTCAAATAGTGTCCCAGAAGTGGGCACTGCCAGAGTTTATGCAACAGTTTGGCAGCTGGGTCATGACACCTCTAGCAGTTGGAGTTTGGTAGAAGGCCTCTGAGGAATAGGAAGTCAGGGGTGTGATACCACCTACGAAGGAGTTTTGTCTGCATTAGCTATCTGCTAGCATCTTGGTATGCCAAATGTGCATCTCTGAGGCAGCATTCCCATCGTTCTGGGGGAAGAACCATTTCTAGCTCTTTTTCCCCATCCCTTCATACACTTGCCCATAACCTCTGGCTAGGCATCCTTGACTATACGATATACTTTGCATGCCAAACCCTTTGATTTGTTTGGTTTATGCAGTTGCTGTGACCAGTCCCACTCTTTTTGTGGCTTGCAATTCTTTTTAAAGGAGTTGATGCCACTCCTGATTTGCAAAACAAATTCCCCAAATCCACTCTGGGTATCCCACATTTGGCCTGAACTTGTAGAAATGAGAGCAGCTTACCTGAGTCTGGTACAGATAGGTCAGTTAGAGTATGATCCCTGTCCTGTCCCAATACACCCCATGTGAATGTGGCACCCCTCATCTGGATAGTTGGGTTATCCCATATATAGCTGTACTGCACTGGGGGTGTTCATGCTGTTCTGTGACATTGAGATGACTTCCTACAGTACAAAGGTGCCAAGCTCTCTGAGTCTCTAGGATTATAGAGTTTCTACTAGTTCCCTCCTTGATCTTGTCCCCCCAGCAGCAGGCCCATCCAAGTGATGCCAGACAGGTCCCTTTCTAGAGTAATTCAGTGGGGTGTGTCATCTCAATGTGGGAGGAACCACTTTATGGCCTCTGCCATCCTGTATGCCCAGAGGTAACCCTGAAATCAGGGAAGCCCTACACCCACTTGCTTCCAATGTGCTCTTTGTTAAGTCTGGGTGCCTTCCCTTTCCAGAGTAGAAAAGCCAGGAACTTGCCTATCCTATTAAAGATTTTTGGGGGTACTACTAGGAGGAGGTTATTGAAGATATAGGCAAATCTGGGAAGCAGAAATTTCCGAATAGCCTCTACCTTATCTTTAAGGGTTAATTGGAGTTTAAGTCATCTCAGTATTTTGGGTTCCAGTGCATTAAGGAGCAGATTAAAGTTGGCATCCACCAAATTCAGCCATTTGGTTGTGAGCATTACTCTAAGATATATGAAACTCTCCTGGGCCCATACTGTACATGTGCCACTAATACAGTTTGGTGTGCAAGTTGAGTTCAAAAGGGAGATAGTAGTCTTTTTCCAGTTGATGGCTAAGCCAGAAGAAGACAGAAATATCTCCAGAAGAGTCATAATGGGGCCCACTGACAGTGTGGGGTTGGTGATGGTAAGGAGTAAGTCATCAGCATATGTGTTAACTATGTAGCATTTATCCTTGACCTTGATATCCTGTATGTCTTTTGAATCCAGTAGCTTTCTAGTGAGAAGATCCAAAGGTATCAAAAATAGTAGGGGGAACAGGGGGCACACTTGTCATGTGTCACTGTGAAAGCTGAATGGTTTTGAAATTGTATGGTTGGTGAGAATTGTGCCCATGGGTTTTATATAGGGTGGTAATCCAGTTGCGGAAGAATGGACTGAAGCAATGTGCATCCAGGACACAATGCAGATAGTGCCACACTATGGAGTCAAAGGCTTTGTGGAAATCAATTACTGTTACTGCCATAGGGGTGTTGGACTGGCCCGCATGCCATTTGAGGTAAAGCACTGTGCAAATGTTTTCAGCTCCCATTTTCCCTTTCTGGAACTCGACCTGGGATGGGTGAATGATTGATGGCAGGACCTTTTCCACCCTGTTGACCATGGCTTTGGCCATGATTTTAGTATCTGTAGAGATTAGGGAGATCAGCCTAAAATTGACACAATCCAGGGGATCACATGACTTCTCCAGTAATAATGTGATCATGGCTTCCTTCATAGTGAGTGAAAGGGTACCCAGAGATCTATCCTCCTGCAGGCTTCTAGAAGGGGTGGGGGGAAATTATGTGGCATAAGTTAGTAGAGCTCAACAACCATACTTTTATTTCCTGGGGCCTTCCATTTGAAGAGCTGTTTCAGGGCTATCTTAAGCTTTTTGACAGTGAGAGGTGGGTTTAATTCTTGACAGAGTTCAGATGCCACTTGAGGCACTTGAATGTTCCCCAGAAAAGCTTTCACATGAGATGAGTCCATGGATTCAGCTGCCTGTGAGGAATACAGCTGTATATAGTATTGTGAAATCACACATACCCCCATAATGCAAAGCATTATGGGCTGTATGGTGCCTAAAGGCTTCTCACACAGTCTGAAAAGGGTTGGCACCCTTTGCAGACAGTCGGAGAGGCCTTTTGACACCATACATTTCCGCTTTAAGTTGAACCAGCATAATATTCTGTGGTGATTTGCTTATACAGCCCATGATGCTTTGCATTATGGTGGTGTGTGTGATTTTGTATTTCTTTGAAACTTGGTTTCCCAGCCAGTGCTCTTCGGGTAAAGGTTCTTTATCATTTAGCATGTATATAGTATTGCATCATAACATCATTGATATCCCTTGAGGTCATAATAGTCTCCCCTTTGCTATTCCATAGGGCCTGAATTTATGAGCTTACCTTCTGTTTCTGCAATTAATAAGTTAGCAGCCTGCCACTCTTTTCACCAGATTCCCAGAATCTGTGTTTCACATATAACATTTGCCATTTGGCTTTACAATGTAGGATTACATTAATCCTAGACTTAAGTCCCACAGTGGAGGACAGAAGTTTTGGAGAAGGCTGGCAAGACTGCTTAAACTGTGCTTTCTTGATTTTGAGGTCCTGCTGCAACTTACTAAGCCCTATGGTCCTCCTTTTATTCTGTGCTGCCATGTAAGAGATGATTTGGCCTCTGAGAAAGGCCTGGACGGCCTCCCACACCGTCCCTGGTGTCACCTCCCCTGTCCCATTAATTCTGAAATAGGAGTATGCCTTTGAGGTAATCCAGGCACATAATTTGGAATCCCTTTGAAGGAGTGGATTGCACCTCCAATGGGATGACCTGGTTATCAAAATCTAAATTAATAAATAAGTGATTTGGTCTGTTCACCTGGTGGTGCATAAGAAAGCCCAAGTGGGGCATGATTAGATATAAATATTGATTCGATCTTGAGATTGTGCATGCCTGATAAAGCATCTCTGTCTACCAGACACATATCTATATGGCTATGCATGCCATGTACGGAGAAGTAAAAGGAGTAGTCCATCCCATCCAGGTTGTCCTGCCTCCACACAAGTGTCTGGACCCATTCTGCCATTGGGGCTGAGAGAGCTGCTCTCGCCCTAGGGTGAGTTACCTGAGATTTGTCAAGAAAGGGATCCAGGACTGGACTGAATTCCCCACCCATTAACGGTTGGGTGGAATGGTCCTCATCCTTGATGTCAGCAATAGCTTGGCTAACCTGAGGGAAGAAATGCATGTCATCTCTGTTGGGGGTGTAGATGTTAAAGATAATGACCCTCCCTCCTAGGAAGGAAAGAATGGCTACTATCCATCTTCCTTGGGAGCTGTTTTTGTCACCTCCAACTTCCATACTAGGACTCAATGGATGAATATGGTTCCTCTCTCCTTGACATTGAAGTGGCTGAGCTGTGGAGCACTTGGCCTGCTGAAGTTTTTTTGAGCCAACATATATTTTTATCTGTTAGGTGTGTTTCTTGGATCAAAGCGACTTCCGTCCTAAGTGATTTTAAATGCTGTCAAACTTTGATGCATTTAAACAGGTGTCTGAACCCCTTAACATTCCAGGAAGTGCACCTATCCTCACCCTTTCCACCTGTACTTATCATGTATGCTCAACTTCACTATACTAGTGTTGAAATACTTACTTTGGTACCCTGGTCCACAACAGGCACCCTGCCTGTCTAGTGACAGTTAATTTTATTGGTGGGGAGAGAAAAATGAGGGGGGATGAGTGTCCTCTCTCCAACTTCTTACCGAGAGAGGAAGAAGACTCTCCCAGGTGGCCTCAAAGAGTGGGGTAGTGTAGGGTGTAGACAATACCTGAGATACTGGAATGCTCTGCCAATTAAATGACCCATCAATCATGGGTGAGTAGATCAGATGCACTAAATCTGGGCCCTCATTATTAAGCAGAAAACACAAAAATTTAAACAGCAAACAGTAGTAAACTAGGTCATAGCAAGCAACACAATGACAGAATTAAACCAGCTGTGGTAATTTAAATGGCTAACGTACCCAAAGTGTGTGCGAGAAGGAGATGAATAATGCCCTCCAAGCCTCTCCACAGCAGTACTAGGTGGGACAGTGTAGCAGGAAACCGTTCTGGAAACTCATCTCAACACCTTACTGGCATAGTAGCAACTTTGTGAGCCTGCACTGGGGCTCTAGGTGTGTCTGAAAGACATTCAGTGGCTGAGTAAAAAATAAACCCATTTCCCCCTCAACCATTGTGCTCAGCATGCCCTGTGAAGGTCAGGGGAGATGATAAACATAGGTTACTGTCCCTTAGAGTCTACATTCCACCTGACCTTGTAGAGTGCCCTGACCCCCAGGTATCAAGTTACCGGTGCTGGGAGGGGCAGGGAAGAGATTCTTGTGCCATCACTAGCATGGATATGGACAATCCAAGTCTATATAGTGATGGCTGGGACATATGAACTGAAGAGGGAGGCAAAAGGAGGTGTTCGTGACAGGTGTGGAGAGACCACACTTTAGTGATGAGCTAATGTATGTAGGGTTTAAGGATTTGTTGCCCAACTCCTCTACCCACCCTGTGTGAGCAGTGCGCTAGAAATGCTGGGTCTCCTACATGAAATACCAAGGAGGGGATTGCCAGATCACATATCACAGCAGGCTGCACCAGCTTTATCCACTTATCATTGCCCTGTCAAAATCTCTAATGGGCATTGTCAGCAGGGTCTCCAGCCATAACAGCTCTTTTCCTGTCTGGATGCCCTTCCCAAAAACAGAGTTAAACCAGCGTACAGTCTACATATAGAAACATAGTAGAAAACCCCCCACCCACTTGCCCCAGTCCAAAAGTCATCAATAGGATTTACCCTAAGATCTAACAGAAAATGCCAGTAGTCCAATTATGCCACCTGTTTGGTGAACTAATGGTGTGCACAGCTGAAATTAGGCCTGAGATCAGGTCGGGGTAGCGGTGGCAACTTCGGTGAATGAATGGGTTCTAGGATGGATTGATGTGGCAACCGATTGACAAGTGTCCAATGTCATAGTTATCACCAACCACACTATCCCATGAGGATTGTGCATTGAGGATCTCTGTTGGCAGTTCAATTTGGTTCTGAGAGGAAGAGGTCTTGGATGAACAGGCATCCTTCGAGGAGTATCTGGCCAACTTAGAGGGAGGAGAGAGAGGTTCAGCGGCATCTCTAGCTGCTCTCTGAGATCTACTTCTGGACCTCTGCTGATTGCGATTTTGGCCATGCCATCTCTGGTCCCCTCTGAACGGTTGAGTTCTGGTCATCCCGGAAGGTTGTGCTACTGACAGAGTTAGTTTGGTGGATACCACCATCTTGTGATCTGTGGTGGGAGACTTAACAGGGTCACCCATCATGCCGCAGCTGGAATTGCTGTTCCAGATTTCTCTAGGGGGATGATTCTAGTCCTCCCAAAGCCTCCTGGGAGTTGAAGTCCCCACTCTAATGTCTGGCCAGTTGTACTATATCGAGCTAGTCACTTCCTGGGGGGTTCTGCCATCAAATTCTTGGCCATTCCTGTACACACCTAAGTTAGCAAGCCCCCTAAACCTATACTGTGTTCTGGCTTTCCTGAGGGATTGTTTTGGCGGGTATATGCTTTTCTCCTCTGCACCACCTCATTGCAGTAGTCCTGCTAGAGAGAAATCTTGGCCCCCTCCAGAATAGATCCCCTTTCTCTCAAGAAGCCCTTAGAGGCCTCTGCTTAACTGAGTATATCAGTAGGTACGCTATGATAGGGCTATGATTGGAATTGCCTGGTGCTGGGGTGTCTCTCATGTGGTGTGCTGGTTCCACCTCAATGTCCCCTTGCCACCTTGGCCCCACCAGCTGTGGTAGCATCTTTCTAAGGAACTGCTCCATGTTGGTCCCTTCAGCTCTTTCCATTACTCTGAGGATCCTGATATTGTTTTGGCGCCCCCTGTTTTTCTGATATTGGGCTTTCTCCCAGAGCCAATCCAACAGCCTCTAGTGTTCTTCCAGGCACTGCAAGATTCTGTGCTGCACATGCTTGAGATCCACCTTTTGCTGCTCCACCACATTGACTCTGTCTGCGAGGACTCTCACCTCCTCTGACATGGCTGAGTAGCTACAAGGGACTCTAACAGGTGGGTGATATATCCCAAGGACGTTTTATCTGAGGATGAATGAGTCCCTTTGTCTGCTCTAACCATCTCTGTAAGTGCTCAGCTAATAGGGATAAGGGTGGGAAAAGAAACAGACAGGCTGGTCCATGTTCTTCTGTTGGTGATGTAGTACAGACAGTAACCACTGCTATGGAGCTAGAACCAACTCTGCTCATTTGTTTACCTCAGCCACTGCTGCCAGGTATCAACATTAGCCCAAAGGATGAACTTTAACAGTGTGAAAACTTATGTACATGCAGGAGGTGAGACAGAGCGATGAGATCAGGCAGCCATTGTCATTGGTAGCTAAGCCATACCCCCCCAGAGTTTTTCCTTTGAAATGGTACGCTGGAGGAGTGAATGTGCTATGAAGTCAGAATACAACAGGCATGCTCCCATCCCCAGTGTGCAGATGTTTGCCATTCCACAAATCCCCAACTTATGCACTGGTCCCAGACACAATGACCTCTAGCCATCTCTGGGGGTCAGAATATAGCCCAAAGCCAGATCTCTCTCTCTCTCTCTCTCTCTCTCTCTCTCTAGAGGAGGAGAGCAGTCCCTCCAATGACTCAGAGTTCACTCCTTAACCCCAGCTGCTGGTGTCACAAGCAGTAGCTCTACCACTGTGCTGACAGAACAACCCCTCTTGTCATTCTTATATGAATAAATGTATTGCTATTATTACTCCTCCTGCCCAGATTTAAGCCTACCCACGCATGTTTGCTCTAATTTCATTATTGCTCCATCATTTTTCTTGCCTATTAACATAGTTTTCTATTGTCCTTATACATGGCTTGAGAATGCCTGCTGTCTGTGTACAGTAGCTGCATATTTATTTAAAAATGGTTATCCAGGAAACCCTGACAGATGCAAATGTATATCATTTCCACAGATATTCTGGCCATTTGCTTTTGGTCTTGTGAGTTGTATAATGGAACAACTTCATTGTAAATTCAGATTGGCTCAAATATACAGTGCAGTATGTATCAAACTGGCTACAACTACCTAAAACTCTGCTTCTGACTTTACATTTTACTAATAATTTGTGCATAGCTTCCTGCAAATTTATAAATAGTTTTGGTTTGATCTGTTCACATGTTTTTCTTGGATTCAGATTACTCTTTATTCCAGAACAGAAACACAGCAAGTAGGCTATCCAATGTTAGTCAATAGAGATACACATGTGGACTAGTCCCTAGTTGTCAAGTATTAGATCCTTACTCGAGTGCATGTGCCTAACCCCCATCTCTATATTCCTTATCTCAAAAGTAATCCTATTAAAAAAAGGTGACTCTATGTTTTTCCTTTTTATGAATATGTCATACTTTATGCCCCTTCTGCCCTCTTTGTAGTAATTGCCTAGAAATCAGGGGCCCAACTTTAAAAGTACCCTTACAGTAATATAAGTTGCAAGTTGTGTCACTCTAGGGCTGCAGCAAACTCCAGGTGCATCAGAGACCCTGCGCCCAATTTTATAAAACAGGAGGTCTCTGTGCCAAAGATCGAGGAGTTGCCATAACCACAGACTTACACCAAAAATTTGTAAGGGAGGCAGTATAGCACAGTGGTTTAAGGCTCTGAGCTGCAAATCTGGAGACCTGGGTTTGAATCCCACAGCCCCACTTGCATACTGTGTGACCCTGAGCAAGTCACTTAACTTTCCTGTGCTCCCAGGTCGCACCTGTAAACAAGCTTTCAGCTTAGTGTGTTACTCCTGGTAAAACAATTGGGGGAAAAAAACATTTGGCACACCTTCAGGGTTTGACTCAGGGATCTGTCCACACCACCCATCACAACATAAGAGGGGTGGCGAAGGTAAGAGAGAGTGAATATGCTTGCCAGGAAGGGGCTGTGGTGAAAGGAGCACAGCTGGTGCCCTAGGGGCATGGAGTATACAATGACAATGTCAGGGTGGTGATGTGACACCCACTGGTGGTGCCATTCACAATGGCAGACACCTGATCAGATTGCTTAGTAGGGGGGTTTGCAGGGATGGACCATGACCTGGTCCCAGGTGAGCACAGCCCTGGCACCTGCCCCATAGCTGCCACAATCCCCAATGCTGTAGGCAGGAGGCAGCCTGCCACAACATGGGGGACTGGGTACCAGGGATTGTTGCAGTGCCTGGGGAATGTTTCCCTCCACCAATGGCAGCCCTCAACATGGCCAGGTCACCCTCTGTCCCTCTAAACCCCCCATTAAGCAGTTTGATTGGCTGACTGCAACCTCAAATGGCACACTTGCCAGTGCCACATCAGTACCCTGACATTGAAGTCATATTAGTGACACCCCCTAGGGCACCCAATGCTCCTTCTGCCCCAGTCACCCTACTTGCAGGTCCTCCCCAATTGCCTCAATGTCCAGCAGTGGTGCATTGGCCCTTAGACCACCTCCTAGCTGGTCTAACCTGAGCCACCAGTTGCATCCACAGAGGGGTTTCCAAAACCAAAAAAAAGGGAGTGGTGCAGCCCCGACATGGCACAAGCCCCTCTGACACAAGGTCACTTCTGCCACAAGGGTGGTGCAGTATGGCTTGAGTGCAAGGAAGCCCGTTTTGATGCAGCCTGCATTTAAAAATCAGAATTGCCACAAACTTTGTCACAAGGTGCCTCTTGTGTTGAAGCCATTTGGCATACTGTAAGTACCTTGTGCCACAGTTTGCCCTTTTAAAATCAGGCCCTAAGTCTTTTATTGGAGCTCATATTTTATAGTATATTCTTTGCAAAAATAACTGCATTAATGCACCTGTTAGTGTTCAGCGTAACACCACAAAAGTAGAAAAATGTGGCATTATGGTTTCCAGCCCCAATTCCTCACAGCCACTGCCAAGCAGCAAAAGGAAAACAGAATAGGGTTTGGAGTCTCCTTAGTCTTGAAAAATCAGTGGTGGGTGTCTTCCTTGGGGTTGTCATTCCTAATGTTCACTCCCTCCCCTGAGCAAACATGTTCAGATGTGATCTCTTCTTCAGGCAGGACCCACAGGACCCTGCAGGAAGACAGGTATGCAAGATTATGTTGGCAACATGTAGTGAGACATGCTTCTCTACCTTTGAAAAGTATATCGGTATGATACGCTGGCTTGGAGCTGAACCTTCTGCTTCAGACAGGAGGCTACAGGCTGGGGCAAGGAGTGAGCATTAGGGATGACAACCCTGAGGAAGGCCCTACCACTAATTCTTCAAGATTCAGAAGACTCCAAACCCTCAGGTTTTTTTCATTTAACTGCTTAGGGGGTTGGGGTGGGGTTTGGAAACCCTAATGCCACATTTCCTTAGTTTTGTGGCACTAAGTTGAACCCTAACTGATGCATTAATTCAGGTTTTTTTGCAAATAATTTCCTTTCTTTTTAAGATAGTGGAATTATATATTCATTTAAGCAGGTTCCCAAAGGGAATTGCATGAACACTTGCAGATGTACAGGGCCTAAGGGAAGGAAGGGAAGACTCTGTCCACCTACAGAAGTGTAGGGCCCTTGCAGGTCCTGCACATCCATGGAGTGACAGATGTCAAGAATTCATGGGTCTCTCTAGTGGGCTGCTGGTCCCTGTGCTTCCATGTGGCTGCAAATACAGGTGCATAGGGAAAAGGGTCCATCTGTCAAGCAATGCACAGGGCCCTTGGCTATCCAAGGAGGCAGAGGTGCAGTGCCATATGCCAAGAGAAGAGCTGTCTTCACTACATGATACCTGGGCCTGTGTAGGCAATCCTGCAGCTTTCATTTCCTGGCTGGGTGGGGGTGTTGAATAACAGTGCCATCCCAGCACCCTCACCCTATGTAGCTGGGTCACTGAGCTCACCCGAAAACTCTGTTCACTGTCACAGGATCACAAAGCATACCAGCTGGGGTGAAGTCTGGCACTGCACACAGAGTTTGATAATAATATTTCTTTTTAATTTTCACCCCAACTTTTCAAGATAGTCTTTGTAAGACTCATTTAATACACAGGCCATTTGTCTTTAATAGTGTATTGTGCAAAACATCATTTTGCACCACAAATGTGAAATCACGTCTCACCGAAGATTTTAAAAAACTACACCTGTCACATTTATGAGGTGGTGTGGAAAAATGGCTATATTGAAAATCTGGAGTTAAAATATTGAAAATTAGCGAAGTTAGGAGTGAACATTGAAATATTGCAATGTTCAGTCTTAACTTAGTCATTTTACCATATCTGTACAGCAAATTTTCAGCATAGCCTTCTTCTTACCCCACCTTATGAACCTTGTAGGTGAAAATTTTAAAATCCCTGCCAAAAATGTAATTCCATGCCACAAGTGCAAAAACACCTTTTGGCCAGGACCTGAAAAAATACAGCTATCACGTTCATGAGGTGGTGTGAAAAAATGGTTATGTTAAAATATGGGGTCAAAACATTTAAAATTAATAAAGTTATGAGTGAGCGTAGAAAAATTTCAATGTATGCTCATAACTTTGTTATTTTTTGCATATTTTGACCCCAAATTTTCAACCTAGCCTTCTTATGACTCCACCTCATCAACAAGGGTGGTAACATTTTTCAAATCCTGCCTGAAATGTGGTTTCGCAGAGCAACTGCAAAAGCACCATTTGGGTCAGAGTTGCATAATTCTACCACCATTGGTCACGAGATGGGGTCCAAAAAAGGCCATGTTGAAAATCTGGGGTCAAAATATGTACAAATCACAATGTTATGAATCCAAGGTCAAACCCCATTGAAATACATTAAACTGCACATACCTTATTTTCTCGTATTGCAGTCACAGGTTGCAGCAGCAAGATGTGACTTCAATCACAGAGTGGATCTATGCCATGGGACATGTTGAGGTGAGTGAGAGTGTGTTCAGGGTGTGTGGTGATGGGTGCTGAGTGAGACGTCAGTGTGGGGTGTGTGGGGTGTGTTGGGAGTCAGATTAGCAAAGGACAGTTTTGTTTGTTACAGGTTAAAAAAAAAACAACAAGGGACAGTTTTCCTTATTTCAGGAGCATATCACATTGACATTCCAACACTGGGGATTGGGCACCCCCGTGTCAGGCTAGTGTTTAGGGAACAAGGAAAGGAGACCTTGAGGGGAGGAAGATAAAGAAAAGCAGTACCGGTGGTGGGTACCCTGGTCCACTTATACCAGATAATAAAAGTATAAACATTGGGAAAGGCAGATAGGCAACCTGAGTGAGAGGGGGAGAAAGAATCATTACAGGGGATGGGCAGCCCAGTCCTCTTAACAAATAATTAGATAGATAGATGATATATTATAGATAGATAGATAGATAGATAGATAGATAGATAGATAGATAAACAGATAGACAGACAGACAGACATATACATAGATAAACAGGCAATTGCTGGCTCACTGATTCAACTGAAATCAGCAGTATGACTCCAGATGTGGCTTCAGAATTCAACGAAATCCTCCTGTTCTTATTTAGAGAATGTGGGTGAATGGCTCCTTTTGGTAATCTGGGCACCCTGGATTTTGGGGTGCCCAGAACAGATATTTCTGGCTAAAAATGAAACATCAGAATCTAGCTAAATGGGTTTCGTTTAGCTTGGTTCCGGTGCTTGTTTTTTCAAATTGCACCTTTTTAATGTAGTTCCATGTTTTTACTTTTAGGAGAAAAATATAAGATGGTGGCTGTCATACCACACAAAAATGTTTTATGCTGTGGGAGCAAGTGGTGAGAAATCAAAACCAGTCTAGTGACAGTGAATGTTTCATGTCGTATTAGAACATTATCCCCAAAACCCTACTGAGCCAGCTCAGAATAGCAAAAGAAAAACTACTTTAAATCCTTATAATCGATTAATATCTTTACACAAAACCTTTCAAAGGAACTACCTTGGCACAGCATGATTCTACTCTGAAAGTTTCAGAAATATATTCCATTCTGTGTAGGGCTGTATGTGAGAGAAAACCAAAAGTAAATATCTACAGGAAAATGACGTGTTTATCTCAGAAACCGTGCAAGCTGCCATCACGAAACTTTCCACATTTTTAGAGCTTACTCACTGCACAATGCATGCAAATTTTCTAATTTCTTCAAACACTGCCAAAGCTATTAAGGTGCAAAGTAAGGAATTTAATATAGACCCTATCCCTCAAGCCTACCTATACTGGCGCTACCAAGCCAGTATAATATTAAGCTGGTCTTGACTAAGATGTGTATTTTTTCCAAATTCATACAGTCTAGGAATAGGTTTCTCCAAAGGAAAAATTCTGGTTGCTGTTTCATCTTTCCAATGTCTTATAATACACCTAATTACATTTATCAATGCTGTATTAAGTGTTTTACATAAATAGCCTATTGGTAGTCATTGTTCAGATGTGGTTCCTAATAAACATAATTCAGATTCATAATAATAATTTTATTCTTGAAATATTGTTTAAGAGGTTAACAATTTTCTCTCCTAGGAGTTATTTTTTTCTGACATGTTGTAATTACATGTTGAAACATGCCTCTTTGTGTACCACATCTGTTGCACATAGGTGAAATATCTGAGTTTATCTTGTTAAGTAGGTGTGGTGTGTAGTAGATTCTATGAAAAATATTAAATTGTATCTGATTCAACTTGTTGTTTATGGATATTTTTAATAATGTTTGACCATTTATTCTTATTAAATACTAAATTTAACTCCCAGGCTATTTTTTTAGCGTATCTAACTATATTATTTCTAAACCTAAAAGTTTATTATATACCTTTGAGATTATTTTATTTTTTTGATATTTTGAGTATATCTATTCTTGAACCAATGTTTATTTATTTGTTTATTTATTGAATTTTGATGACCGGTTTGGCCCACTGGGCCCTAAAGGTCCCTTTTTCAAGGGCAACCCAGGCAACAGAAAACAATAGAATACATACAGTCAGGTGATCCAGGGTAACAAAAAGGTTTACACGGTTATGAGGATAACATTACATGCAGTTACACAATTAGTAGACCATAAGTGCAACCCCTGAGCAAATCAAGGCAAGGTGTGGTCCCAGTTAGGTACAAGGAGAGAGGGGTGAGTGTTGTAATTGGGATCGGAGGTGAATTATCTTATACCCTCGCACTGGTAAGAACTTGTCCTGAGCATATGGGCCTTAAGCCTTGTGTGAAAGTTTAACAATGAGGGGGCTTCCTGTAATGAAGGTGGGAGGGTGTTCCACAGTTTGGGAGCTATAAGAGCAAAAGATTTGCCTCCTGTTTGAGTCTTGACTCTGGCGATCGCCAATAGGGACCAACCCGAGGTCCTGAGCATTCGAGGTTAGGCTTGGACATGATGATTCTTGTTAGGCTTGGTGGGGCCACCAGGCTCTGCAGTTCGTACACTAGGCAGAGCAGGGGATACTGTAGCTGAGCCATGAAGGAAGGCCATTGCAGCTTGGCTAGTGAGATGCAGGGGTGGTTTCTTGGGTGACACATTGTCACAAACCTCACCACCTTGTTGTATAGGACTTGAAGCCTGCCAACCTCACCCTTTGCCACACCATGAATTACCAGGGCAGCATAAGTTAATGTGGGTGGGAGAACACTAGTGGCAATTGCTCGTCTAGCCTCTGTGATTAGTTGTTTTTTTAGCCGGTACAAGGTGCTGAGTTTGACGTGGATAGTCCTTGTTACCTGGTCTACGTGGGGCTTAAAGTTGAGACCTTAATCTTAAGCTTGGTTTAGTCAAGTTTGCACCCAACAGTTTGGTACAATATAATCTTCTTTTTAAATAGTTACAGTACCAGGTTTCTAAGAGACTGTATGTATTTCTTATGTTTTAGAAAGACATAAATTGATCTCCTTTATATAGATCTCCTAATTGTGCTTTATTTTTATTAACCCATGGAGTGTACACCAAATTTACAGTAAGTACTGATGTTGATTGGACAATGTTTATTCAGTTTTTGGTTTTCTTTTGTTACCTTATGGTATGTGATCCATGATGTAAGTGTTGCTTTTGTACATTGGTTTATTAATTTTTCATTTTCTTTTCCAACATGAGTTCCAAATAAGTGATGAAATGTTTATGTTTTGATTTGTATTCTTTTCAAATGAACCCATCATGGTACTGTTTCAGAATAGATTCAGTATTATGACTAATTATAGAGGTCCGATAATACCATCACAGATAAGGCAAATTTAATCACCCTTGTTCAGAATTGGTTTTCTGTTTTTTCAACGTTAAAGGAGAACTGCACTGAACCTAAATGTCATGTCACCCTGTAGAACATTATTTTTAAATACCAGTTTGAATTCTGTTACTTTTTCATCTCTCTGGGCTGTTTTGTTATCCTAGAAGGTGTTTCAGATTTATACAGAGGTATAGTAGTAAGTATCATTTTTTAACTGTATTTAACACAATGAATCCATGTTCCATTATACAGCTATGTGGTCAAGAAGAACATAAACTACATCATACCATACTAAAATTGCACTTAACACCAGAATGTTAATAAGAAACAATCACTGAGGTTACTAATAGACCCTTCTAGCTGGAGCAATAACAAAATTGGAACCAGTACTTAAAATAAACAGCTTCCTTAGGGAAAATGACTTTCTGGTTTAGCACAGTTCTCCTTTAATCTAGGCTTTTCCTCAGAAATCAGAAAAGGCAATGGCTGAAAAATATATAGACATTTTGGGTGAACACTCATTTTAACTACTTGCACCCTACCTGTTAGGGACAGAGTTAAGTGTCCCCAATTTTCTAGATTTGATTTTATTTTTAAAATAAGTTGCTCCAAATTAGTGTTTATCATTGATTCCTCACTTTGGAATAAATGTATCCCTAGATATTTAAGTTTTACTTGTTGGAATATTAGTATTTATTCATTGTGTGTTGCTGTTCAATGCTAACATTTCTGATTTCATCCAATTAACTTTATAGCCAGAGATACATCCAAAGTAAGAGATCAAATCTATAAGTTTTGGTAAGGCTGTACCTGGTTTTGTTAAGTATAGTAACATATCATCAGTGTATAATGATCATTTTAGTTGTCTATCACATACCAATACCCTATTAATATCTGGGTTGTCCCTGATCAGATTTGCCAGGGGTTCAATTTCTAATGAGAACACCAAAGGTGAAAGTGGAGCTCCCTTGTCAGGTACCCCTTGACAATTCAAAATAATTTAAAATTCCTGATTTGTTGATAATGAAGCACATTATTTGGTATGCAGTAGATTAATTTAATTCAGTTTATGAAATTGTCCCCTAGATTTGCTTTATGTATTATATAAAGAAAGTAATCCCACTCAACCTTGTTGAAGGCTTTTTCCATGTCCAGTAATAACAATATTGTGTCTGTATTTTTGTTGTTTAGGATAACATTTAAAGCATTTCAGATAGTGTTAAAACATTTCCTATTTATCACAAAACACACCTGATCTTCTTTTATTATAGCTAGTAAGTTATTTTCCAATCTGGTGGGGAAGACCTTTGTGGATATTTTGTAGTCCAAATTTACTAGCAAGATTGGACAATATGATGTGCAAAATTTGGGGGGTTTACCTTCTTTTGGTAAGTGATATAATAAGGTGCTCTTTAAATGAGTTAGGAAGTGATCCTTGTTCTATGAAGGAGTTGAAAAGTTTTGTCTTTAATGGAACTAGTCTACCAGGAGATTTGCATTTTTTGGGAAATATTGATAGCTCCTTCTACCTGAGATTCTGATATTATTTTATTTAGTGCTTTTCTTTGATTTTCATACTAGATTAGACACATCACTACCATTTCCTGCTATTTCTTCCTGATTTGTAAAGTTTTGAGTAGTAGTTTTTTTAATTAAATATTTATCTTTTCAGGATCCTTTATAATGTTACCATACATTTCTAATTCCTTACTCATTTTTTCTTTTTTTTTTTTCCTTTTTGCAATGGTAGGCCAATATTTTGCCTGACATATCCACCAGAGCGTAACACTTTGCCCTGGTTCCTAGAATTATCCTTTCAATTTTTCCAGTCAGAATATTTTTACATTCATTTTTCAAATTGGACTAAGTGATACAATCTGACTCTTGTGTGTGTATGTGTATCATTTCTGCTATTTTTATTTCTTTCAGTAATTTATTTTTCTTTTCTCTTTTTTTAACTTGATAGTGTTGATCTTATGCCAAATGTTATTTAAGGATTTTTCTTCATTCAAGTTATGTTCATAGAAACATAGAAACATAGAAGTTGACGGCAGATAAAGACCACAAGGTCCATCCAGTCCGCCCATTTTTTCTACATTATGAATGTGCCATAGGTCTGTACTTTGTCAATGGCTTATCTATTCATACTCATCTGTAGTGCTCCCTTATGCCTAGCCCATGCCTGTTTGAAGCCCTGCACTGTATTCATATCCTCCACTTCCTGAGGCAGGCCATTCCATGCATCCACCACCCTTTCTGTGAAAAAGAACTTCCTCACATTACCTCTTAATCGGCCTCCCTCTAATCTCATGCTGTGTCCTTTTGTCCTGCTATTTTCCTTATATTGAAACATGTTAGACTCTTTCACCTTGTTAATGCCCTTAAGATGTTTGAATGTTTCGATCATATCACCTCTCTCCCTCCTTTGCTCTAGGGTATACATATTGAGTTCTGTTAATCTGTCCTCATATGTTTTCTGATGCAGTTCCTGCACCATTTTGGTTGCTCTTCTCTGAACTGACTCCATTTTGTCAATGTCCTTGTGAAGGTGTGGCCTCCAGTACTGCATGCAGTACTCCAGATGGGGCCTAACCAGTATCTTGAAAAGAGGGATTATTACCTCCCTCCTATGAGTTGTGATACCCCTGCTAATACACCCCAATATCCCCCTTGTCTTACCTACTGCTTTAGTGGTCTGCTTGAATGGTTTCTGGTCATTTGTGATGACGATGCCCAAGTCTTTTTCTTCTCTTGTGATTGCCAGTAACTCCCCTCCCAACCTAAAGGTGGCTTCAGGGTTTCTCTTCCCTATGTACATTATCTTGCACTTCTTTGTGTTAAACCCCAGTTGCCACTCTTCTGACCATTTTACCAGTTTAGCCAGATCTCTTCTCATTCTGCCCACCCCATCTAGATCATCTACTCTGTTGCATATCTTGGTGTCATCTGAAAACAGACAAACCTTACCCTCCAGTCCATCTGCAATGCCACTGATGAAGATATTGAAGAGGACTGGCCCCAGGACCGATCCCTGAGGTACCCCAATTGTGTCTTGCATCTGTTCTGACTGGATAGCATTTACCATTACTCTCTGTGCTCTGCCCGCCAACCAGTTTGCCACCCAGTTGACCAACTTCTGACCCACCCCAACCATAACCAGCTTATTAATCAATCTTCTATGTGGAACAGTATTGAAAGCTTTGCTGAAGTCACGATAGATGACATCAACTGCACCCGCTTGGTCCACCACTTTGGTTACCAGTCAAAGAAATCTATGAGATTAGTTTGACAGGGCCTTCCTGTTGTAAACTCATGCTGTCTTGGATCTTGTGCTCCTATGGTTTCTAGGTGTTGCACTGTCCTTTCCTTAAGGAGTGACACCATAATCTTGCCCACTACTGAAGTAAGACTGATTTATCTGTAGTTCTTAGCCTCCTCCCTGCTACCACTCGTGTGGACTGGGATCAGATGAGCCCTTCTCCAGTCTTCTGGGACCTCTCCTGTTCTCAGAGACTCACTAAACAGTTCTGATAATGGCTGTGCTAGTTCCACCCTTCACTCCTTTAGTACCCTGGGATGTATGCCATCTGGTCCCATTGCCTTGTCCACCTTGAGCTTTGTGAGCTCTTGTAGGACCCTTTCTTTTGAGAAGGGACTTGTGCACACCTCCCTCCCCTCTGTCTCCATGCTGCTGAGCTGTGGGCCCTGCCCTACCTTCTCCTCAGTAAATACTTAGCAGAAGTATCTATTTAGTATACATGCTTTTCCTTGGTCCTACTCCACATACTCCCCCTTATCCCCTTTGATCTTAGCAATACCCCCTCTGGATTTCCTCCCTTCACTAATGTATTTATAGAAAGTTTTGTCCCCTTCTTTTACTGTTCATGCTAGTGTTTCCCTGGTTTGGGCCTTTGCCTGCCTTACTGCCTTCCCTGCTTCCCTTAAGGAAGTTTGGTATGCCTCCTTATCTTCATCATGCTGCATTCCCTTTTATTTCCTGAAGGCCAATCTTTTGGCTCTGACCTTTTCTGCTACTGTTTCTGAGACCCAAAGTGATTGCCTCCTTTTTTTTTTTGCTCTTGCTTTTCTCCCTAACCCAATGGGATGTTGCTTCAAGTATTGCATCCTTAATGCTTGCCCACTTTGCCTGTACCCCCTCACCTTTATTTCTTCTTGTCAGGGCTAGCTTACCTCTGTTGGCTATCTTATCAAAGTCAGCTCCTCTGAAGTTCCATATTTTTGCCTTGGAATGGGATGATTCAGTTCTAGTGGCCAACGTGAACCATACCATGTGATGGTCACTGGCCCCCAGGTGACCTTCTAACTGGAAATTTGTGATCCTTTCCCCATTAGTCAGTACTAGATCTAGGATAGCCCTGTCTGTTGTGGGTTGTTGCACCTGTTATTTGAGGCCCTCCCCCTGCAGGGAATCCACTATGTGTCTAGTTCTGACAGATGTTCCTGCTGGTATTGATCAATTTGTATCTGGTTCCAAGAAGGTCTTTAACTCTTCTTTTAAATCTTTTTTAAATACAGTATGCTTTAAATTTCTGCCTCTTAGTAACAAACCAACTATTCATCTTTTGAATTTCACTTTATAAATTAAATTTACATTACATTTTATTGGAGAATGGTCTGATAAATTTATACCATCATTTGTTATATAAATTAGAGTGTTCATGTGTCTTTTTATTACTGTATCTCCATAGGTCAACAAGCCCTAATGTCTCCATTCTATTAAGTATAGTTTTTGTAGCCTTTGACATGGTTGAGTGGGAGCCCGTTCTGTCTATTTCTGGATTTAATACAGTATTGCAGTCATCTCCTATAATTTATGGTTGTGGAAATTAAACAAGACAAGTGAAAAAAAACATTGAAACATTCTGGAAAATCTTTTTTAGGTCCTTATATACTAGCAAAAGTTATATCTGTATTAGAAAATGGCAAGAATCAATTCTCACACCTGCTTGGCTCAGACAGGCTCCAAGCTGGGTATTTATTTTTTAATAGATGCCCAGCTAAAAATAAGAGCCAGTCTAAGTACCACTTCACAAGGTACCCTTCTACCCTGCTGCCCAGCCTACTTTCTCATTGGCTGAAGGCACCTGAAAAAATGTAAAATCCTGCCATGTTTTTCTCTTGCTTAGCGAGACACTACTGCCCCCCCTCCATACGTTATCACTCTGTAGCAGGCAGCAGTAAATAAAAAGAAAAACAGACATTCCGGTCTTTTCATGGTCAGAAGAGTGTAAACAGTTCTCTTCTTTTAAAGCAGCACCACTCTCCTGACCGCGCTCTCTTGATGCCAACTCACTGCAAAAACAATGAAGCCATAACTCTCATCGGCTTCATCCTTCATGTGCCAAACCAGGAAACCAGTAATTAAATCACACTTACTTCGTTTAAAAAATAAATAAATGTTGTACCTCGCAAGTTTCCCTCACAGCAAATACAGAATGCATTTCCACTATGGTCAAAGGTCATGACCTCAACACTCAGCTTCCGAGTTCTGACTGGCGACCACAACTAAATAAAAAAAAAAAACTTGAACAAATTAAAATAACTAAAGACTGCCCAAACAGTGTTACATCAATTTTTTTAAATCCACACTCCTTTTTTTCTTCAATCTGCAAGTGTGTGTATGGGGGGGGGTGTCAACTCCATCAGAACAGATCTCTAGGCAGGAGGGAGGAGCAACAGGACCTGGAACAGCCTATACACTACTTTCTCAATAAAAAGTGTTTTGTAATACTTACAGACATTTTTGACACTCAATTACTCTCTTATTTTATCACCTCCCAAATATTTACTTAAATGGCCATTTTCTAAGCACAATAATACCCTCCAGGGTGAGCATTATTGGGAAATACCAGACCATCCAGGAGCTATAATGCCCTCTGCCTGTGGCATCGGGCCTCATTATGCCCCTGGGAGGTCCAGTATTTCCCAATAATGCCCACCCTGTCTGGTATTATTGCTTACTTAGTTTAACGTAAGCTATTACATAGAAAATAATGTATAGGCAGGTGGTTATTATGAGAATTTTAAACACACCCGAGGTGTGGGATGCCTCATAAACCCTGAGGGCGAAGCCCGAGGGGTTTATATACGCATCCCACGCTGAGGGTTTGTGTAAAATTCTCATGTCAACCTCCTGCCTATTATCATTTTTATAATTACTAGCACAATTTTTAGCAACAATCTGTTCAATTTGCAAATGAATGAGTAAGGCAGTTGTGGTATAATGAAGAATTCATTTGTGGTGGTTGTATAACATTGCAGTTTTTTATTATTTTAAAACATGTTGGAAAGAAGAGGAAAGCGTTAGGTCACCGTGGGTTAGGAGTGTGAAAGTGGGAGTGCTTTTCTTTTTTTAGGTGGCGAGTAAACAAAACAAATGTACAAATACTTCCACCACATTTATTCTTGATACTGTCAACAGACTCGCATTATTCCTGAGACTCGGGTAAAATGTAGCCATAAAAAGCATATTTGAACCTTGAATTTAAAGGATGGCTCCTCAGAAAGCAGTTGGATAGCTAAAAAGTTAAATAAGAGAATACGGGGGGAGCTTCGCGATGGCAAGGAGTTGGTTTCCTTAGTGACTGAGCCACCCAAGACGTCACTATTGAGATGTCATCACTCCTCTTCAGGAGCATGATTTCAAGAGGCTCAGCCCCCTCCTTCTCTATCGCTCATCAAGGAGAGAGCATTTTAATGTTCTGGTGTCCAGAGTAATGACTACTGCACTTAAATGAAGTGTAACTTCAGATAATTTGTAGTGTAAAAAGTAAAGGTAATAGCGACGTCCGCCTTGTGCATTGTGGTAACCAGCCGAAACCGAGGACTGCATTAAAAAAACACTTTTGATGCTGCTGTGATTGAAAATAAAGTACAGGGAAATACCCTTAGAAAAAATTACTTGGGTCAGTGCAGACTACCTATTCTAAGTGCAGCCTTTTGAAGTAACAGAGTTAAAAAAATAATTTAATGCTGTATGGTTTTGCGTTGTGTCTGACAGAACAACGCTGGATCTGACAGGACACCCCTAGCTGTGAGACCGTGAGTCAGTTAGTTGTTTTGTTCGCTCTGCGGTTCTTTGTGTCTTGCGCTGTGCTCTAGAGCACAGTGGCACAGTGTTTGCGGCAAATTATAACTCGATTTTTGTATGAAAAAAAATTGTGACCAGTAATTATATATCTATTATGCTTGTTTGTAACTGAATTTAATATTTGCACATTGTTTGCTATAGAAAATAATTGCAATATATTTAGTTTTACCATTAGATCCTGTATAAATTGCTCTCCCCCCCACACACACAGTTTAAAAATTGTTGTAAATTCAACTTCATTAAGGTGGGTCTCCTGTTACATCACATGGTCTGTGTTATGTTTTTTAACATAGTTAATAATTATTTTTCATTTAATAGGGTTAATTATACCATTTACATTCCATGACATGATATTATAACCTGCCATTTTTCTATCTAAGTGTGCAATTTATACATAACGGATTACATAGTTCCATATTTAGGTCTTTACCATAATGATGTCCAAACAAATACCCTGTCAGATGTAATCATTCCAAGCAACCTATTTCTCCCTTATTATTCCATGTTATACCAACTAGCTAATGGTTAGTTATTACAGCTCTACCCCAATTACATTTTAACTTGACATCCTCTTTATTAAACTGATTTCCATTCCCCTTATCTTCTCTCCATCCCTCTTATGCCACCCCTTGTGATACAGCCTATACCATCTAAATCCCTTAGCTCCCCCATGTATCACAAGTTGAGTCTATCTTCTAGTACTGTTGTCCCATACAAGCTCCTCTGTAAATAATTCAGTATTTAACCTTAAATTTCTCAATAACTGAAAATGAGTTTGCCATAATTCCTTAAACATGATATAGTCCACCAGTTATTATTAAGCAAGGAGAGATAAATAGGAAATATTATCCTTTTTTCAGTAGTGTTCCTCTTCAGTGTATCTTCCATTTTTAATCTTCATTCTTCTTTTTTGGACAGCTTCCTCATTTGCTCCTCTTCTATTCATTGTCCTTCATCTTAAGACAGTGTTATCCTTAAGGAGACCTTTTTCTGTTTCTGGCTGCCTTTTATAAAAAATTCTGCGCTTAGTATTAGCACATGATACACATAGTTCTCTGCCTCCTTTGGGGAGGCCACAGTTTTTGACCTTCCCTTATAAACAGTGGTTGACATTGGGTGAGAGAATGGTATCTGTCTAGCCCATATAAATTGTTTTTTTTTTTTTTTTTTTATTTTTCTCTTTATCCTCCTCCCTCCTCGCAACCACCTCTTCTTCGGGAGACACCTTATGGCCTTATCAGCCTTCGCTCACCTACCTGGAGCCAGTGCAGTCCATGCCCCATTGAGCCATGGCTGTACCCCCCAGGCGGGTACAGGGTGGTTCCCCAGCCACCCCGCCGTCCTTCTAGTCTTCGTCGGCATGCTGTCCCTGGACAGGTAGGGGCATTGAAGGTCGGGGCCCTGGTGCTCCATCTACTAGGTGGCTGCAAGGGTTTTTTCCTGGTGTTCCATGATGTGCCATGTCCAGTGACTTCAAGGCGCCGAAGTGCCGACGTCTGGTACTTTGGCCCCTCGTGTGTTTGGAGCATCAGGCTTGCTGTACCTCAGGTCTCCACCTGGGGACAGACAAGCACCAAGCTCAAGTAACCCTCCCTCCCCCCGGAGAGGACGAGCAGTCTCTGGGACACTCAAGTCCTCTCCTCCGGCTGACCTCCAGCTCCCGGGCTCATTCCGAACTCGGTCACATCGCAAGCGAAATCAATCACGCTGCAAGGGTCAGCTCATATAAATTGTTTGACCTCTTTATTTGTACTCCTTTTCTTCTGTATTTCTGGACCAAGATCCAGGAAGGTCAAAAATCCAGTTGTTCTCAAATAAACAAAGTTTTCTTATTTTTTGCTACTTGCAATGTCGTCTCATGATCTGGGAATCTATGAAATTGAACAAAAATCACCCTTGGATATTTAAAATGTGGGTTTGGTTTGACTGGGGATCTGTGTGCTCTTTCAATTTCAACTTTTTCTTCTAGAAATCTTCTTGCCAGTAGTTCAGTCAGTCACTTTTCACAGAAGTCCACCATATCTATTTTGTTCTACTCCTGGTAATATTAATATCTTCAGATTATCTCTTCAGGATATCCATTCTAAATCTAGTAATTTTGTCTGGACCTTTAGAAATTATCTTTGTATGCCAAGAACTCCTTTAACTTCGGCAGTAGTGTCTCCCATTCCTGAAAATCTCTCCTTAAAGTGAGTCATTCTATTGTTTAACTCCTTTATTCCTTTCATTTCATCTTAAACACCTTCTAATTTTGTTTCTACCTTAAAGAATCCTTATCTCCCTTCTTGCTGTAATAGAAACATAGAAACATAGAAACATAGACTTTGATGGCAGATAAGGACTGCTTGGCCCACCTAGTCTGCCCATTTCCCTACCTACAGGATAGGCCGCAGATCCTAGTTAACCAACAGCCTATTTCTTCTTACCCCCACACAAGAATTGCCTTATGTCTGTCCCCTGCATTCTTGAATTCTCCCACAGTTTTAGACCCTACAACTCCTCAGGAAGGCTATTCCATGCATCCACTACCTCTCTGTGAAAAATACTTCCTCACCATTGCCCGGAACTGCCCCCATCTTTAAATTCTGTCTCCTTGTTCTTGCCGTCTCTTTTCTGAAAGATGCTCGCTCTTGGACTTTGTTGATTCCACTGAGGTACTTAAAAGTTCCTATCATGTCCCCCTCTTCCTTCTTTCCTCAAGGGTATACATATTAGCTCCTTTAGTCTCTCCTCGTTGGCTTCTCTTGCAGACCCTGCACCATTTAGTTGCCCTCCTCTGGACTGCCTCTATCCTGTCTATGTCCTTGCGGAGATGGGGTCTCCAGAACTGGACACAATGCTCCAGATGGGGTCTCACCAACTGTCTGTACAGAGGGATAACAACGTCCTGTTTTCTGCTGGTGATGCCTCTCCCTATGCATCCCAGTATACTCCCAGCCCTCCCTACTGCCTTCTCACATTGTTTGCTAACCTTAAGGTCATCTGATATGATTACCCCTATGTCCCTTTCCATTTTTGCTGTTGTTACTACCTCCCCCATTGTGTAATCTTCCCCTGGGTTCTTGTTTCCCAGGTGCATTATTTTGCACTTCTTTGCATTGAATCCTAGCTGCCATACTTCAGACCATTCCTCCAACCTTGCCAAGTCCCTTCTCATCCTTTCTACACCTCCTTGTGTATCAACCCTGTTGCAGATCTTTGTGTCATCCGCAAAGAGGCATACTTTTCCTTCCAGTCCCTCTGCAATGTCACTTATAAATACATTAAAAAGGACTGGACCCAGTACTGAACTCTGCTGTACCCCACTAGTAACCCCTCTTTCTTCAGAGTGGACTCCATTTACAATTACCTTCTGTGTCCTGTTGTCCAGCCATTGTTTTACTCAGGCTACCACCCTGGGACCCACTCCCAGCCTGGTTAATTTGACTATTAATCTTTTGTGTGGGACTGTGTCAAATGCCTTGCTAAAGTCTAGGTAGGCCATGACCACAGCCCCTCCCTGGTCTACTACTTTGGTCACCCAGTCAAAGAAATCTATTAGATTTGTCTGATATGACCTTCCCACTGTGAACCCATGCTGCCTTGGGTCCTGTGCCCCACTGGCCTCTAGGTACTCAACTATTCTTTCCTTCAGAAGTGACTCCATCACTTTCCCTACCACAGAGGTCAAACTGACAGGTCTGTAGTTTCCTGCCTCTGTCTTGGTCCCACTTTTGTGAAGGGGAATCGCATCTGCCTTCCTCCAGTCCTTGGGAACCACACCATCATCCCATGATTTATTAAAAAGAGTAGTCAGTGGTTTCACTAGTTTCCCCCTTAATTCTTTTAGAATTCTGGGGTGAATTCCATCAGGCCCATTACTTTGTTCACCTTCAGTTTTAGGAGTTGTTGCAGAACCCTTTCTTCTGTGAAAGGGCTGGGATCAATCCCCCTATCAAGAGTGCTTCTGTTAATTGGATTAGGCATTTCCCCTTCCTCTTTTCTGAATACTGAGCAGAAATATTTGTTCAGTATCCCTGCTTTTTCACTGTCCCACTCTGCCCACCCACCATTCATTCTATTCAGCCTCACTATCCCTCCCTTTGTCTTTCTACACTCTCTGATGTAGCTATAAAAGGTTTTATACCCCTTCTTAACCGAGTTGGCTATCTTTTCCTCAGTTTGGGCCTTTGTTATTCTGACTTCCCTCCATGCTTCCTTCTGCCTTAACTGGTACAGCTCTCTGTCCTGCTCCTTCTGTGTTTCCTTTTACTTCCTGAATGCTATGTTTTTCTCCCTGACTTTCTCAGCCAGCTCTTTTGAGAACCATAGTGGCTTTTTCTTTCATCTTGATTTGTTTATTTGCTTCACACAAAGGCTTGTTGCCTCTGTGATGGCAGTTTTGATGATTCACCATTGTTGCTCCACCCCTCCTTCTAGCCTGTTTGCTAGTGCTTTTCTAAGACACTCTCCCATCTTGTCAAAGTCAGCCCTCCTGAAGTCCAGTACTCTCACTTTTGTATGTCTTGACTCTGTAGCTGAGTTTAACATGAACCACACTGTTTGATGGTCACTTGTTCCCAGATGGCAACCCACTTCTAGATCTGAGACCCTCTCACTGCCCCCATTTGAGAGTATGAGGTCTATGATTGCTCCCTCACTAGTGGGTTCCGAAACTAGCTGTCTGAGGCCTGCCACCTGTAGGGCATCAAGAATGGCCCTGCTCTTGGATGTGGCTGCAGCAAATGTGCTCCAGTTAACATTTGGCATGTTCAGGTCTCCCATCAACAGTATCTCCCCTTTCTCTGCCATCCTAAGAATGCCTTCTATCTTATCCTTGTCCATTCCCTCCCCCTGACATGGGGGTCTGTACACAACCCCTGTGTAGATTGTGGTGCCCTTCCCAGTCTCCAAGGTGACCCACAGTGCCTCCTCTCCTCCCTGTTTACTCTTTTGTTCAGTTGCTTTTATCCCTTCCTTTACTTAGAGAGCTACTCCTCCCTCTCTTCTCCCCTGCCTGTCTCTCCTGTAGGTTATGTACCCTGGTATGTTAACATCCCAGTCATGGTTCTCTGTGTACCATGTTTCTGTGACTGCTACGATATCCAGGCATCCCTCTTCCATCAAGGCCACCAGCTCAGGGAACTTGTTGCCCAGACTACAGGCATTGGTACTCATTACCCTCCATTTACTGATGACCTTACTCCTTTTTGCCACATCCCTGTCCTTCTTGCCTTTGTCACTTTCCCCATTTACCCCTGCCCTTCTCCCTATCACCACCTCTATGTTGGTGTTTACTGCACTTACTAACATGATTTTTTGGGGAGGCTAGGATTTCCCTGCTCCTTTCCAGTGCCTCCCCCCTTGGCTAGTTTACATGCTTGCCAATGAAGCATTTAAACCTATCACCTAGGATCCTGGTTCCCCTCCTGGACAGATGCAGCCCATCATGCCAGTATAGGCCTGCATCACTCCAGGTGAAACCCCAGTCCCCAATGAAGCCAAATCCCTGATTTCTGCACCAGTTTTTCAACCACTGATTGAATCCCATGGTGTGGAACACCTTAGCCTCTTCTACACCATAGATGGGCAGCACCTCCGAGAAGGTTACCGTGCATGCTACTTGTCTAAGGCCCCTCCCCAATTCCACAAATTCTTCCTGCACTGCTCTAATACCTTTCTTAGCCAGGTCATTTGTCCCTAGGTGGACAATGACATCCAACTCCCTCCCATGTGCAGCTGCTCCAGCAATCCGGAGGATTCGCTCCCTGTCCCTCCAAGCCATGGCACCAGGCAGGCCTTACCTCCCTTTCCCCTTCCTCCCCCAGTTCTACCTTCCTAACAATGAAGTCCCCCACCAGGAGTTATTTCCTTCCCCTGTGGGGTCCCATGCCACCCTCCTGTGGGTCTCCTTTGTGGAGGTACCCAGCATCTCCCTTGGTCTCCACTGCATGTGCCACCATAGAGGAACCACACTTTGCCAGAATGGCATAGGAATTGTGGAGAGGTACAACTGGAGGGATGCGCCTCTGTTCCACCACCCTCACCCTCTCCACCCTCACCTTCCCTGAGCCCACTGTGGTCCAACCACTCCTCTTTCTTGGCAACCTTTGATGCAAAGGCAGTGGCACTGGTGGTCCCTGGATGGAAGAGGAGGTCCCACAAATCCAGACCAACTCAACCTGGAGATGTAATTCTCTAAGGAAGTCCTCAGTGTTGGCCTCCTTTCCCTCGTGTTTCCCAATGTCACTCCTTTTTTGTTTAGGCTTTGTAGCAATCTCTTTATTTAATGTTTACCATCCAACTTTGACTGAGAACTTTCAGTAGCCAATTCCTTATTATTTGCAGGACACAATCCAGGACTTACTACAGGGCTATCTGCAACAAGGCTATGTGTAGCCAGTGCTATGATATTTGCTGTACTGTTTCCATCTTTTTCTATATGGCCTTCTTTCTGTATTCCCATTGTGTTTACTAAGGAGAGTTTTTCCTGTATTTCACCAGCTTTCCCCTTATTATGTTTTCCAGCTCATCCTGAATGCTACATGTTACAGTCCCTGAAATAAAGGGTGATTCCTGTGTTGGTAACAGAGGTCTGGATGCTAAACTCACATACTTCCCAGCTGATCTTAACGGTGCTGCAGGTTTATTATGAGTCCATCTTTGGCAAGTAAATTATCTATAACACTAGATGTATCTGCCACAGGTGCTGTTAAAGAGGAAGATGCTATATTTAATCTTACATGAATCTTATAACCTGCTATTTCTACTTCTTCAGGCAGAGGAGCCTGCCTGTCTCCAAAATCAGCCATTTTTACATAAAAACATAGAAACATAGAAACTGTTGGCAGATGAGGACCATATCATCTGTCTAATCTGCCCATGATTTCCTATCCCCCCACTTAGCTGCCTGCTTGAGTACCCTGTAATGTCTGTCCCATGCCCGCTTTAATTCCCCCATTGCCTTTGCCCTCACCATCCCCTCTGCCAGGCTATTCCATGGTTTGACCACATGTTCTGTGAAGAACTTCCTCATAATGCTCCTGAATCTCCCTCCCTTAAGGCAAAGATCATGCACTCTTGTCCTGTTATAGTCTTTCACCTAAAAGAGGTTCTGCACTTGCACCTTGTTGATACCCTTCAGGTATTTAAAAATCTCTATCATATCTCCCCGATTCCAGCACTGGTCTAGGGAGTATAAGTTGAGTTCATCCTGTCTTGTCTCCTTCGGTTTCTGATGCAAGTGCTCACCATTTTTGTTGCCCTTATCTGTACTGTCTCCAGCCTATCTATGTCCCTCTTGAGGTGTGGTCTCCAGAACTGGACGCAGTACTCCAGGTGAGGCCTCACCAGAGACCAATACAGAGGCATGATCACTTCTTGCATCCTGCTCATGATGCTCCTTTCTGTGCATCCCAGGATGCCACTAGCCATCAGTGCTGCCTTCTTGTATTGCTTGCTGACCTTTAGGTCATCTGAGATGAACAGCTCCAGGTCACGTTTGTGCCTTGTAGCCACCAGCTGCTCTCCTCCCATTGAGTACACTTTCCCTGGATTATGTCTTCCAAGGTGCATAACCTTGCAATGTTTTGCATTGACTCTCAATTGCCAGTTCCTTGACCACTCCTCCAGCTTTTGGAGATCAGATTCTATGCTTTGATTCCCCTCTGGTGTGTCAGCCCTGTTACAGATTTTGGTGTCATCTGCAAACAGGCACACTTTCCTTTCAGTCCATCAGCAACGTCACTGATGAATACACTGAAAAGGACTGGCCCCAGAACCAAGCCCTGTGGCACCCTACTAATTACTCTACCCTCTTTGGACAGTGTGCCATTCACTAATACCTTCTGTGTTTTCTCATTCAACCAGTTTCTAACCCAGCATGCTACTTTATGCCCAACTCTCATGTTTTCCAGATTGTTGACCAATCTTCTGTGTATAACGGTGTCAAAGGCCTTACTGAAGTCCAGCTCAACCAGATCCACACACCCCTCTCTGACTTACTGCCCTGGTGACCCAATCAAAAAAAAAAATCTAGAGGGTTTGTCTGGCAGGACCCCCGTCTTGTGAATCTGTGCTACTTTGTGTCGAGCTGAGCACCGTCCTCTAAAAAAGCTACTATCCTTTCCTTCAACAGGGACACCATCATTTTTTGCATGACTAAGGTAAGACTAACTGATCGGTAGTTTCCTGGTTTCGCCTTGCTCCCACTCTTGTGGAGCAGCACCACCATTGCCCTTTTCCAGTCCTCAGGAACCTCACTGCTCATCAATGACTTGTTGAAGAGCACTGCTAGGGGGGGCTGCTAGTTCCTTCCCAAGTTCTTTTAATATTCTTGGCTGTATCCCATCTGGCCCCATTGCTTTCTCCACCTGTAATGTGTTGAGTTTCTTCAGGACTCTTTCCTCTGTGATGGAACTAGTTCTATTCCTCCAGTTGGACAATCTTTTTTACACACAGTGAAGCCCACTAGGATCAAGTGCAGTGTCACAGTTTTCCTGCATGACAAAAGGGATTATCTCCCATTGAAATTGCATTGTTCCTTGAAGTAACTCTACTGCTGAATTCTGCAGAGTTGGGACTGATCCTGGTGAGCTTCACTGTAGCCTCAGTCCATCGCTGTCTACTTTGTGTGTGAAGACTGAGCAGAAATACTCATTGAGTGCCTCTGCCTTTAATCTGCTTTCCTCAGTGTGCTGCCTATCCTTTTTTGTAATTCTACAATTCCTCCCCGGTCTTCCTTTTTTCCCGTATGTACCAGTAGAAGGTTTTGTCAGCCTTCTTAACTCCCTGAGCTATCGTTACCTCTGTTTGGGCCATTGCACTTCTTATTGCTTCCCTGCCTATTTTAGTTTTTCTTTATACTCTGTTTTGTCACCCTCATTCCTTGACTCTTTGTACTTTCTGAAGACTTTACACATTTCCTTCAATTTGTTTGCCACCTCCTTGGAAAACCAAAGTGGGTTCTTTCTTTTTTCATTTTTACTAACCTGATGGTCACACTGTTATGTGACCAAGGGTATTGCATCTTTCAACCTAGTCCAACACTCTTTGACTTTCCTCTCTGACATGTGGCTAAGGTTGTCCTTCAGGCAGGTCTTCATTTTTGTGAAGTATGCCCTCCTTAAAATCAAGGACTTTCAGCTTTAGCAAGTGAAATCCTCAACCATGTTTACCCTGAACCATAAAGTGTGATGGTCACTGGTTCCCAGATGGCTCCCCACTTTGACGCCTATTACCCTTTCACTATTTTGTAAATACCTGGTCCAAGATCGCATCTCCTTTTGTTGGTGTCTTCACTAGTTGACTCAGGCCAGCCCCCCAGTGCAACTAGGAATTCCCTTCTTCTTTCCAATGCAGCCATGTGGGAAGTCCAATTAATGCCTGGTAGATTGAAGTCCCCTACCAGCATAATGCCCCCTTTGTCTGACATCTGAAGGATGATTTCCAAGATTTCCTTGTCTCTGGCTTCCTCCTTATTAGGGGGTATATAGATTACTCCTACCCAGTGGGTGCCCTGTTTCCAGCCCCAATTATAATCCACAGGCCCTCAACTTCCCCATGTGTCCCCTGAATATCTGTAGCTTTGATGGTATCCTTAACATAAATAACAACCCCTCCCCCATATTTTCCTGTAGGATCTCTCCTGAATAAATTATACCCTGGGATAGCTACATCCCAATTGTGATTGTCTGTGAACCATGTTTCAGTCATGGCAACCCAGTCTAGTCCTGTGTCCACTATTGTGGCAGTAAGGTCTGGTATCTTGTTAGCCAGACTGCATGCATTAAGACATAAAGCTTTCCATTCCCAATTTCGTTCCCTGCTTGCGAGTTCCATCCTTTTCTCCCTATTACTCCCCTTACCTTCTTTCAGCTCCTTGGCAGACTCTGTTAGTGTTGCATGCTTCCTGCCTTCTGTGACTCTCTTTCTAGTGTGTTCTGTAGGTGTGGTGCTAGCTGGAGCTGGAGGGGAAGTGGTGACAGGCTCTATGTGAGCTGCTCCAAGAGCTGCCATCATCTCCCCATCAGTCAGTTTAAATGTCCCACATGGACATCAAATTTCTGACCCAGTGCCCTAACCCCCTATTTTGTCAGGTGGACACCACTGAACTTAAAGAATTCCCTTTCCCAGATATTCTCCCAGTTTCTAATGAAATGATACCCTTTTGCATGGCACCAGTCCCTAAGTCAGGTGTTAAGATCGCCTATCTCTTTCTCTCTGATTTTCTGCCTGTTTCTCCCTTTTCCCAAAAAGGCAGAGTCTCTTAAAAGGCAATGCTGGATGAAAGAGTAGCCAATTTGTCCCCCAGGTGGGCTCTGTGCTCTTTAACCTCATCTACCAGCCAGCTAGCCAAGTCATTGTTCCCTAGGTGTACCAGGATGTTCATGCCCATTCTTTCCCTTCGTATTATGCTGACTATTCAGTCAGTGTCCTTTCTTGTGGAAGCTCCTAGGAGACATCTGACCAGCACATCCATTTTCTCATTTTGCCTCAGATGGGGATCCACATCAGGAAACATGGAGTCCCCTATGATGACTAGTTCTTTTTTTCTGTTGTCCTTGCTTTTTTGCATATCGCTTTTTTTTTGTTACCATGTTGCATTTGGCTTTGTGCTGATCTGCTACTTCCACTGTCTTTTTGACTGTTACAGTTGCAAGAGGTGAGTACCTGTTCACCATTTGTAAAGGGTTTTGTTCTTTTGGGAGTTTTGCTTGAGTACTGCCTCCTTTTCTCCTAATCACTTGCCATCCCCTGGGCTTAGTCATTCTCTGGAGAAGAGGCATGCTGGTAAGGTGTCAGCATGTGCAGAGAAGTTATCCCATAAAAAATGTTTCCCTGTAGTTGATTTCATAGGTATTCAATCTCACCTCAAGCATCTCAGAGCTGAGCTTTGAAGTGACTTATCTCTGAGGATATGGGACAGCGACCCAGTCTCCTGGTGATTGATCTGTTGAAAAGTATCCTACAGTGCTGGCAGTTAATGATATCCATATTTTCTGTGAATGGTACCAGTGTACGAAAGAGAGAGAATTAGAAGAAGTTTGTCCTCTGTCAGGAGACTGAATGGATAAAAGACTGAGAACTAGATGACATTTTTTTCCTCCCTTTTACTCCTTTGTAAACCCCCTACAAAGGAGTTTTTCAGCAGCAAACACATTGGGGTCCACGTTAGGGACTGGAGTTTAACATTGGGTCTCTTATACTCACTTGTGATCCTCCTGTGTCTCTACAACTTCAGTAAGCCTTTCAGTGTTTGAATCATCCATCCAGCTACTGATCCTCATTACTGGGCTTATCTCCAATATTGAAGGCATAGTGTCAGCTTTATTATTATTTTTTGGGGGTCAATGTTACCCATACTTTCCCTTTATTCTGTGCCTTCGAAAGGATTACAGCCAATTTACTTGTTCTTCTGTCTGGGGAGTTTGCGGCCCTTCTGGTTCTGTGAGTGGAGACCCTCTCTGTGGGTGGATGCTTTTTCAAACTCACAGCTAGCAGCTCTTGTCTGGTAAAGTAAGCTCTAATTTCCTTTATGTTTTTAGGGCATCCAGGCATAGTAACACAGTGATTCTTAAAGTAAAAGTGAAATCAAATGATCTACTCTTTTTGTGTTACATGGGTGTGAGAACCAAAAGAAAAATCACAAACTCATACAGGAGTGAAAAAAAAGACAAACTCAACTTTCAATTATAACACTGCTTTGCAGTTTAGAGAAGTTCCCTCCCACAGCAGTCTAACTCTGCGGCACCATTTTGGTTTCATCCCTGTTCAACACACCACAATCCTTTTACTTTCATTAGGTCTTTTTCTATACCTGCAAATTATGACATATTATTTCTGAGTGCACCAAATTCTTAGGTGGTTGGCTGCAATAAACAGATAAGTCATAAAAGCAGAATGGTCCCTCAAGATCTGCAGTTTAGAAATATTAGACTCCAAACCTCTGGAGATATTGAATTTCACCAGAATGGAACTCATGGGCCTGGCTGCTTGAAAATATTTCCATAGGGTCTCTCATGGAAAGGTCAGCTTTAAAAAACTGATAATATGTCAACAAAAATCTACTTTCTTTAAATGTATTTCTCTTTATTTCTCTTTCAGTTTATGATCTTCATGTGCTTTTGCAAATAATATCAGCAGGAAGCTCTGTCCAACTGTTCGTGCTAGGGTTTCCTTGGTTTGGGCCTTTGCCTCTCTTACTGCCTTCCCTGCTTCCCTTAGGGAAGTTTGGTATGCCTCCCCTTATATTTAGTGAAGGCCAGTCTTCTGGCTCTGACTTGTTATGCTACTGTTTTTGAGAACCAAAGTGGTTTCCTCCTTCTTTTGCTCTTGCTTTTCTCCCTAACACAATGGGATGTTGCTTCAAGTATTGCATCCTTAATGCTTGCCCACTTTGCCTGTACCCCCTCACCTGTATTTCTTCTTGCCAGGGCTAGCTTAACTCTGTTGACCATCTTATCAAAGTTAGCTCCTCTGAAGTTCTATATTTTTGCATTGGAATGGGATGATTTAGTTCTAGTGGACAAATTGAACTATACCTTGTGATGGTTATTGGCCCCCAGGTGACCTTCTACCTGGAGTTCTGTGATCCTTTCCCCATTAGCCATTACTATATATAGGATAGCCCTGTCTCTTGTGGTTGTTGAACCAGTTGTTTGAGGCCCTCCCCCAGCAGGGAATCTACTATGTGTCTAGTTCTGGTGGATGTTACTGCTGGCATTGAGCAATTTGTATCTGGCATGTTGAAGTCTCCCATTATCAGAACCTCCCCTTTACTTGTCATGTTCTGTATATCTTCTAACAATAATGTGCCTATGTTCTCCCCCTGGTCTGGAGGCCTGTAGACAACCCCAGTTCATATGGCTGTCCCATTTCCTGTTTCTAGGGTGACCCACAGTTCTTCTGGCTCCTTCTGTGTATTCTGAATTCCTGTAGCTTTGATATTTTCATTGACATAAAGGACTACTCCCCCACCCCCTTTTTGCACCTCGGTCTCTTCTGAACAGTACATTGCCGGGTACTGAAGTCTCCCAAGTGAGGTTACTACTGAACCATGTCTCGCTAATGGCTACTGTGTCCAGTTTAGCATCTGTCATTATTTCCTGCAGGTCAGGGATCTTGTTTTCCAGACTGTGGGCATTTGTGTACAATACATGATTTTCCATTGGCCAGAGTTCAGAGCGTTAGTAGTTGGGTGAGGTCTGGCATTTCCCCTGCGCGTCATATGGGGAGCCAGACATTTTTCCTTACCTTGTGATGGTGGGCACTTGTTGTCTCTCAAAGTGGCCTGAAAAAAAATGGCTGCATGTTATCATCTAACATTCTATGGGGCACAGTGATTTGAATGGTAAAAAGGCAGGCTGGCACAGAGACTAGTTATTCACTGGTCTCTGTTGCTTGATAGCCACCTAGGTTGAGGGCATTCTCAACCAGTCAGAGAGCAAAGCTTCTCTAACCCATTTTCTAAATACAAATAATACAGTTTTTGTTAAGGGTAACGTTGGTAATTCAGCAAGATTAGGTTAAGATGCCCCCTACTCATACAAAAATACAGCATATGTTAAGCTTAACACTCTAGGGGTAGATTTATTTCTTTATTTGAGTCTAGGATTACAAAATACCTTTCAGCCAAGGCTCTTTTACAAAGGTTCCACATCAGTAAGTACAGACAATAAAGATCAAACAGGTTTCAAGGTACAAAATAACAAACAGTAACTTCAGTTGTCAGGAATCATTTTATACCGACAGTACTAAATACACTAGGAGGAAGCAGGCAACAAAGGGAAAGTGGCTGAAAGAAGGAGAGGGTGTGAGCAGAGTAGGACTGAGTATAGCAGCCTAAGGGGCTTTGTCAGGACAGACACGGGGTAAGAGCAATTGATGGGCATAGGACTGACGAAGTGCTAGTAGAGAGGACAACAGTAGTCAGCAGAGATAGTCGGCAACAGCGCAGAGAACATTGCTTAAGTGGGGCAGTCACAGGTGTTAGTGCCTACTAGGGAGAGGCAGAGTTTAGCCTTGAAAGCACCCAGTGTTGGTGAGGTAGAGATGTCACTAGTGAGACTGTTCAGCCAGCTAAGAGCCCTATATGCAAAGGACATTTGGCCTTGAGATGTACAACAGTGGGGGATTTGCAGGATTTGGGGCTTAGAGCTCCTGGTGTTACAGTTGTTGATTTTGGGTTTGAGGAGGGAGCGGACTCCAAGGGGAGACTTGCCCAACATTATTTTCTTTGCTGTAATACAGGTTTGATACTTTATTCAGTTGTTCAGTTGCAACCATCCAGTTTGGTAGTAGAGGTCACAAGTATGGGTGAGATTGTGGGCTCCAGTAACGAGTCGACAGGCTATATTGAGTGAGGTGGAAACATGTTTGAGAGAGGTGGCAGTGGCAGAGCCATCGATAAAGAGTCCGCAGTCTATAACGCAAACAATGGAGCTCTGGATGGCGACAGTCAAGGCTTCAGAGGTTAAATGTTTCCTATGTTGGAACAGTAGGCCCAGCCTGGTGTTTGCTACTTTCACAACATTGCTGATATGGGCAGCATAGGTGAGTTTAGAGTCAAGGGTCAGGCCAAGGTATTTAAAGGTATGGACTTGTTCAAGGGTGACTCCTTGCTTGGTATTGATGGAGAGGTGATAACGTTTGTTTTTTTTATGGGAGTTGCTGAAAATCATGGTCATTGTTTTTTTCTGGTTTAGGATCAGTTTGTGTTTTGAGAACCAGTTTTCAACTGTTGTGAAAGCCCACTGGAGGTTTTCTTGTAGATGAATTGTATCATGGTGGGATGCAAGGATGACGGCATCATCTGCGTAGAGTAAGGTTTGTTCTGGACAGTAGTCTATTAGTGTGTTCAAGAAAAGGCTGAAGAGGAGGGGACCCAGAATTGAACCCTGTGGAACACCGGACCAGACTGGTCTACGATCTGAGAGTGTATTAGCAAGATTCACTCTTTGGGACCAGTTGTCTAAGTAGCTTTTGAATCAGTTCACAGAACAGAATGAGAGCCCCGCAAGCTGAAGCTGGACAAGCAGGAGACGGTGGTTGACAGTATCAAAGGCTTTTGTCAAGTCAATGAAAGTGGACCCAGTTAGCTGCCCATTGTCCAGTGAGTGGTGGATGGCGCTGGTAAATTTAAGTAGAGCCATGGAGGTGCTATGACTTTCTAAAACCATGTTGCTGCTTGCACATGATGCTGTGTTTGTCCAGGAAGTCAGTAAGCTGATCTGCTACAATCCGTTCCAGGGTCTTGGAGAGTGGAGGTAAGATGGAGATTGGATGGAAGTTGTCATGTGCAGTTTTGTCACCACTTTTATGTATGGGGGTTAAAGTGGCAGATTTCCATATGTCTGGGAACCGGCTAAGGTTGAGGGAGAGGTTAAAGATCCTGGTCAGTGGCTGGAGTACTTCTTCAAGGGTGAGTGACAGAAGTTTGAGGTAGAGAGAGTCATTACTGGATCTGGACTTACTAATGGCTTTGGTAACATAGCTGCAGACCTGGTACAACTTGACCACTTCAAAGTAGAAGAGAGGGTAGCTAGTGGGGGAAGAGGAGATTGGAGAGTCCTCCTCATTGAAAAAATCAGGGGGAAGTACAGAACTGAGTTCCGTGAAAGCATCATTGAATGTATCAGCAATGAATTTCTGGTCATGTGTAGTAACACCATTTATGCAGAGCACTGATGGGGGCAATTTAGACTGCTTCCCAGTGACTCCTTTTATGTTATTCAAGAAGTCTCTTCCATTGCCCCAGGAGTTTGTAACAGCGCTCTTGAAATAGGCAGATTTCATTTCCCGGATAGTTTTGGTGCAGTCATTCCGTGCACATTTGTAGTTAGCGATGTCAGTTTGTCTCCCAGTGTTTCTAATACGAACATACTAACATACGAAATTTGCCAGCAGATGAAGGCCTAGAGGTCTATCAAGTCTGTGCGAATGTGCAGCTAGCACCCCTTATTCTGCAGCTGCCCCTCCCTTCCACCCTTCCCCTTCATTAACCCTCCCCCTTGTCCTGTCCCATCCCCTTTTGAAGCAGTCCACTGTTCTACTGGATACCACTTCTGCAGGTAACGCATTCCACCCAGCCACCACCCTCTCTGTAAAAAAGTGTCTCCTCATCTCCCTCTTGAATCTTCCTCCCTCCAGTCCCATATCATGGCCCCTGGTGGCCCTCCCCTCCCTTACTTTGAACAGCCCCGCTGTACCCATCTTGTTTATTCCTTTCATGTATTTAAAGGTTTCAATCATGTCACCCCGTCCCTCCTCTCCTCCAGTGAGTAAATGTTCAACTCCCTCAAACTCCTCTCATATGATAAGTCCCCCAGCCCCTTGATTATCTTTGTCACCCTGTGCTGCACCCCCTCCAGTAACTTAATGTCCCTCTTCAGATACGGGTGCCAGTACTGGACGCAGTACTCCAGGTGCGGTCTAACTAATGACCTATACAGTGGCAGAATCACCTTCTCCCTCCTCGAGGATATACCCCTTGCAATACAACCCAGCATTTTGTTGGCCTTTGCAGCTGCCTTCCTACATTGTGCCGAGTTGTTCATTGACCCTGTAATGAGCACCCCCAGATCCTTCTCCTCCTCTGTCTGGGCTAGCTACACTTCCCCCAGCTGGTAACTCCTCCTTGAGGTCTTCATCCCAAAATGCAGCATCTTGCACTTTTTGGCATTAAACCCCAGTTGTGAGGTGTCTGACCAGGTTTCAAGCTTTTCCAGATCATCCTGCAACCCCTGCCATCCCCCTAGGTCATCTACCACTGTGCCTACCTTGGTATCATCAGCAAACAGACTGATCTTGCTCTTGATGTCCCATGATATGTCTGCAATGAATATCCCAAACAACACTGGTCCCAACACCAAGCCCTGTGGAACACTGCTCATCACTGCCCTTGGGTGTGAGAGCTCCCCACCCACCACCACCCTCTGTTGCCTTCCCTGAAGCCAGTTTCCTACCCATCTCACCAGCTTTGCACCCTCCTCTATGCCTACTAACTTCCTTCCCAGCCTTCCATGTGGCACCAAGTCGAATGCCTTACTGAAGTCCAGATACAGGACATCCACTGCATGGCCTCTGTCCAGTTGCCTAGCTACCCAGTCATAGAACTCCACCAGGTTGGTTTGGCAGGATCTGCCATGTATGAAGCCATGCTGTCTGCTGTCCTGTAGTCCTTTGACCTCTAGGAGGGCCACCAGCCTCTCCTTCAGGATAGTCTCCATTAGCTTACCTATGATGGATGTGAGGCTCACTGGTCTGTAGTTTTCTGGTTCATCCTTGGGGCCACTCTTGTGGACAGGCACCACATGAGCCATCCTCCAGTCCTGAGGTACACACCCGAATGTAGTGAGGCATTAAATAGGTCTGCCAAAGGTTCTGCAAGGGCCTCTGCCAGCTCCTTCAGTACCCTGGGGTGGATGCCATCTGGGTCTGGTGCCTTGTCCACCCTCAGTGCCTTCAAACCCTCTTGAACTGTGCCCTCCATGATTTCCCCATCTGTCACCCCTTTCCCCCTGTTTCTGCCATTTCTCCCCCCCTTGGGTGTCACCCCCTCTTCTCTTTAGTAAATACTGAGCAGAAGTACTCATTTATTGCATCTGCCTTATCACCCTGCTTCCACCCAATCCCCCTCCTTCCTAATCCTTACTATGTGGTCCTTACAGCTCCTTTTCTCCCTGATGTACTTAAAGAAGTCCTTCTCCCCCTTCTTAATGCCTTGTGCCAGCCTGAGTTCCGTAGATGCTTTGGCTCCCCTTATTGCCCTTGTCACCTCCTTTGATTCTGTCAAGTACTCCTCCCTGTCCCCCCCCCATTTTCTTGTACTTCCTAAAGGCAGCACTTTTCCTCCTTACCTTTTCCATGACCTCCTTGCTCAACCAGCTTGGTTTCTTAGCCCTAGCCTTCTTGCTCTGGGCTTTGCAGCAGGTTTTGGTTGCCTCCTCTATCCCCAGCTTTATGAGCTCCCACCTCTGGTTAGTGTCCATACTAGATTGAATTCTGGCCAGGTACCCTTTTACTACTTCCCCCATCCTCCCAAAGTTGGCCCTCCTGAAGTCCAGCACTCTTGTGCCAGATTCCACTCCTTCCTTGCCCATATCCAATGTGAGCCATACTGAGTGGTGGTCACTCCCTGACAGCAGTTCATCCACTGTAAGTTCTCTCACAAAGTCCCCATTTGCCAGCACAAGGTCAAGGGTATTCCTTAACCTGGTTGGTTCACTAACCATTTGCAGCAGGAAGCTGTCCTGGAAGGCATCCAGCAGTACCTGCTCCCTTCTGTTCCTGGTTGTTGGGGTGCTCCAGTCCACTCCTGTCATGTTGAAGTCCCCCACAATCACCACACTACCCTTCTCGCAGGTCCTCCTGATCTGTCCTGCTAGTTCTCTGTCCAACTCCTCCGTCTGAGATGGTGGCCTGTACACCACTCCCATTCTAAGAATCCTATTCTTGGAATCCTGGATTTGCATCCAAAGTGACTCCGTACTACCCTCCTCCCCTTCCTTCCTTATACACTTCAGTCCTTCCTTCACATATAGTGCCACACCCCCTCCTTTCCCAATCACCCTGTCCCTACAAAATAACCTGTACCCTGGTTCAGACAGGTCCCAGTCATTGTATTGGGTGGCCTATGTTTCTGTGATGGCTGCAATGTCCACCTCTCCCTCTGCCATGAGCACCTGTAATTCTGCAGTTTTCCTCCCAAGGCCCCTAGCATTAAGGGTAACCACTTTCCACGCTTCCTCCCCCTCCCATCCTGCCCTCCTTTCCTAACATCACCAATAGTACTTGCCATTTGTCCTTTGCCACTGTTATGGGGGGTAAGCTCATATGGTTTCCCAACCTGTGGTCTCTGCATATCTCTTGCTCAATTGCCACCCCCCACTCCTAGTTTAAATTCCTGACTTCCTCTATGTACTCCTCCATCCTCTGTTTCAACACTTTCTTTCCCTCCTCACTCAAGTGTAGTCTGTCCTTGACATAGAGACTACTGTCCTTCCAGGTCCCTCCCTACCCTCCCAACAGCCCATACCCTTTAGCACAACACCAGGTTCTTAGCCATCCGTTAAATTCCTCTATTCTCAGCTTTCTTGTTGTGCTTGCCTTTTGCACCGGAAGTATCTCTGAAAAAGTTACTGATCTTCCTGCCCCCTCACATAATTGTGCTAGTTCCTCAAACCTCCTCTGGACTATATCTACTGTCTTGTCAGCCAGGTCATTTGTACCAAGATGTATAATTAAATGAGGCTTGTCCCTACCCCTTCTAGCATATTTCAGAACAGATTGTCCCACCCTTTCCGCTGTCATTCCTGGCATGGTCTCCACCCAAATGCCACTATGCCTCTCCCACTTGCTACCCCACCTGACTCCTCTTAGTATTGAGTCCACCAGCACTAAGATTACACCACTCTTACTCCCTGCTTGCTTCCATTCATCTCCCTCTCTCATTTCCAGCTCCTCTTCTTCCTCCTGCACATTTCCCCCTTTTACCCCTGTTGCAATTCTCCCAGCATAACTTCCCCCTGCTCCAGTTTGGTCCAGGCATTTATCAATTACTCCTCTAATTTCATCATTTCCCTCCTCCACCTTCTTCCTCTCTAGCAGTGCAAAACTATTTTCTGAAGACCCTTCACAAATGCCGCTCCCTCTCTCTTCATAGTAACCTGTTCTCTCCTTTCCACTCTATGACTTTTGCCACTTCTTCGCCTCCCCTCACAAGTCCCTATCTCCTCCTTCCATTTGTCTTTTGTCTCCTGACCTGGTTTCCCCGACAATCGTTCTTCCTGGCCTGGGCCCCTTTGTCTCTGCTTCCCTTCTTCTGACCCTCTTCTCACCACTGTTGGCTTAAATCACCCTCCTTCATCTCCCCTTCTTCCTCCCTCCAGTATTGGGCTAAACCCATCCCCAATCTGCATTTGCCTGCCTTAATTCCTCCTGCAGACCCTCGATCTCCTTTCTAAGTTTTTTTATGTGGTTGCACACTAAACATCCTCCCACACTCCAGGAAATTTTTAGAAAGATTGGTGCACCACAGTTGTTGCAGCTCACCACCCTACCCATTGCTGTCGTTGATCACTAGCCACCCTCATCCTTCCAGATGCAGGATACCAAACACTCCCCAAGTCTCACCTCTCCCCCCTCTATCAGTGCAAAACATTCTTTTCTTTATTTCCCTTACCCCCTTTGTTATACATGTTTAGATATATTGAGCAACTGCTTTTTATATTCCTATCCTTCCTATCCACACTCAAAAAGAGACTTTAAGTAGCCATTGCACAACCTTCTTTAAACTTCTACTCCTCCTTTCCCCAATGCAATAGCAATGCGAAGAAGTAATAATGGAAGCTCCTAGATTTGCAGTTATTTACCTTCCACTGAGATAGCAGTCACCTCTTCACTTGCTGCTGTTCCTTTTCTGGATGTCTGCTTCTGCTATGACAGTTGCATATCCTTTGCACATTTGAAGAAGTGATGTCAGAACCCCTGGTAGAAAATAAATAATGGACCGGGGTGGCTGGGGTGAGGGGTTTGGGGGGTGGGATCAGCTCAAGTCTTCCAGAAACAATCAGGTATCTGAAGCCCCTGGTCAGACCATTAGCACCCTTCCCCCACTCTGCACTAAAACTTTGCAGCTAGTGAAGCCAGCAACAATGAATCACAATTTTACTCAAAGCTCCCAAAATAGGTTTGCTACCCAAAGAAACAGGACTCCAATTCAAACAGCTTCACCAACAACACATCAAAATAGGTTTGAGATTAGAAGATTAGAAGGGGTTGTGGGGCTACCTTACAGCTGGCAGGCTAATGTGGGAGGGGCTCTTGTTGGTGGACAGAAGGAGGGGCACGCTAGGACTTGGCATGCATGTCGAGGCACTCTGCATGACATATTTCTTTTGCAAATTCTGGGTGGACATCTCCTTTAAAGCCATGTTGTGTATTGTCAATATCCCCTCTTTGCTTCATGTCCAGTTCTATGTGGTCCTTAATAACCCCTTCTAACACCTTGCCAAGGATTGATGTCAGGCTTATTGGTCAATAATTACTAACTTCTTGTCTGGATCCTTTATTAAATATAGGGATTACATTTGCCTCTTTCCATGCTTCTGCCACTTCTCCCTGATCCAAGAAAGTATGGAATAGACATGTTAAGGGTTCTGCCAGAGTTTCCGCTATTTCAGTGACCACTTTTGGATGAATTCCATCTGGTCCCAGGGATTTGCCAGGATTTAAGTTGAATATTTGGCATAGCTGAACCTGCTACAATACTATATAACTTTGTATGGCTACAAACAATTATTTCTGGTGAACTTGAACTGTCATTGTCGTGCCGCAGTGTTACTTACTTCAGTATTCAAGGTTCATTTATTGAACTCCGAGCATCACCAAGTTGTACGGACCTTATCACCTAGACATGTTTCAGAATAGTATAGAATATATTTGTTTGATAACACACAAGTGACTATATGGGCAGCATATTCACTCTATTTTGACCTCCTAACCCAGACACACATGCTTCCAATCTGGTAACCGGACCATTTCTGACTCCCCTGAGATCACTGCTGTTTTTAATTAATTCTTCAGCTCATACATCCTAACCATTTAACACTAACATTTGCAACAATCTGGGATACTGGGAGACTTCATCAAACATGGCAATAAAAACTCTGGATACTGGAACCAAATGATTACTTTTTATATTTTTATCTGGCTTTAACTTCTCGGAATACTACAGTATGATTTTCTGCCCTGAAATCCGAGTTTGCAGACCATTTGCTGTGTGGGCAGAACAAAGTTCATACATAGGGGATGTAGGACAAAGTAATCACTTTCCATACTGCATGCAGTTTTGGAGACCTCATCTACGCAAGAACACAGACAGGATGGAAGCAGTCCAGAGGAGGGCAACTAAAATGGTGCAGGGTCTACATCAGAAACCATATGAAGGGAGACTGAGAGAACTTAATATGTATACCCTTGATGAAAGGAGGGATGGGGGGACATGATAGAAACTTTTAAGTACCTCAGGGGAATCAACAAAGTCCAGGAGGGTAGCATCTTTCAGAAAAAGAGATGTGTAAGAACAAGGGGGCATAATTTAAAGTTAGAGGGGGGACGGCTCAGGGGTAATGTGAGGAAATTATTTTTCATGGAGAGAGTGGTGGATGCATGGAACCACCTTCCTGGAGAGGTTGTGGGGTCTAAAACAGTGAGGGAATTCAAACATGCATGGGACAGACATAAGGCAATTATAGTGGCGGGTTGCAGGAAGTAGGCTGTTGGTTAACTAGAATCTGCAGCTTATCCAATAGGTAGGGAAATGGCCAGACTTGGTGGACCAAGTGGTCCTTATCTGCCGTCAAAGTCTATATTTCTATGTTTCTATATAGGTCTCCAATTCAAAGAAACAGACCCAGTTAAATCACACCAATTATGTTTTAAATCAGAAGAAATAGGCCTCTACAAATGCAGCCTGCCACACAGTGAATTATCAAACAAATGAGCCCACTTATAGCTACCAAAACAGGTTTCAAAATTCCAACAGCCCCAAACAATACCCTGCTAGCCCCTTAGAAGTAGTAAGAAAGAAAAGAAATAACCTTCTACCAAGTAGAATCCACAAGAAACAATGTAAAAACAACAAGAAGCAGCTACTGTACTGTACAGATCTGATCCTGTCCCCCTTCTAGTTCCTTCTGTGAGCTTCTAATGAGCTCCCAGAGATGGTCCTGGGCTTTTAGTCACATTAGAAGGTCACCTGAGAGCCAGGGGTTGCAGAGAGTTTAACTTTTTGCTTTTTTAAGGGTGCAAATTTGTTGCAGGCTTCATTAAAGATTCTGATGAAGTGGTCCAGGGCAGTGTTCACATTAGTTGCTGTGAGGATTGGTGACCAATCCTGTTGGAGAAGGAAGGTTTTGAGATGAGTTAACTGACCTTGAGGTAGAACTCTGCTGGTGATGGTTTTTTTGGGGTTGATGAATTTACTGGACCAGGAGCAGCTAGAAACTCTAGATACATAAAATGTCAGTCCCAAGATAGATAAACTTGAGAGTTACAAAAAGTCACTCCCCAAGATAACTATAAGATAATAGAAACTCTAGAGATATAAAAGTCACTCCCTAAGATAAAAGATAAAAATTCACTTTAGTCTGCTTCACACCCTCCTGCAGTTAAAAGTTTTCCTCTTTACAGAGTAAAAAAAAAATAAGTTGCACAGTTATGCTTCAGTTACAGCCACTTCACCTTTACCTAAACATTGGGTTGGTTTTGAAGTTAAAGAAAACTAAAACCTTGCTTTTGCACATAACCAGTGTAAACGTAAAGATTATCCACCCCGGGTTTTATCTACTACCCTCTTCCCCTTAAACAAACCTTCTTCTTCAAATATCTCAATGTTTTCTTTGATCCCTCCCTATCCTTTCATGACCACATCCGCTCTCTTTGCTCCGCCATCAACTCTAGGATAGGACTACTGTATTGCCATTGTGACTGTCTCCCCACTGAAGCACTAAGGCTGGCCATCTCATCCTCAGTACTGTCCCTCATGGACTATGCTCTGCTTACTTATGATGCCACTGACAACACTGCTCTGCACAAAATGAAACTATCCCTCAGTAATGCCTGCTGGCTGTTTACAGGTTCCCCATGTCTTACCCATACTTGCACACTGTATTCCCTCTCTAACTCCCTTAACCTGGAGGAAAGGCTCATTTATCAATCTTGTCTTTTGACAAAAAAAATCACTGCTGGTTTGACTTCCCCTGGTCTGTCTTCTGTCATAAGCCTATCTACCCCCTCCCTGTCTACCTGCAGTGCTGTTCACTCCCCTCTGCAAGTCCTCAGAGTTAGGACCTCCTTTGCACAGAGGTCATTCTGTTACCGTGCCCCTTCCTGGTACAATTCCCTGCCTGTAGCTATCACCTTCCTACCAAGATTGGGGCCTTTTAGAAATGCTTTCAAGAACCACCTCCTCTTCTCCCGCCGCTGTGACTGCCCTGGCTGAGTTTCCCTGCCTTTACTCCTCTCAGTTTGCCTATTTTTGACAATGCCCTTCATTTGACTCATTATAGCCCACATTATTGTTTATGTCTGTTAATTATTGCTAATATACCTTGATGTGGGGCCTTTGTAACCAGCCCTTAATTTTGACTGTTTGCTTTTATTTGAGGTTATTTACTTTGTTTTCTTTCACTTGCTATTAATGTATTTGTCTTCCTGATGAGGAGCCTTTTTAAATGAGTCCCTGACTCAAAGGGCTGTAATTCTGATTACTTCTTAAAATAAAATAAAAATAAAATAAGCAGCTTTTAACACTCACTAGATGAGTTAATCTGTTCCACTGAAATACTGGGGTGAGCAGCTTTAATCCTAAAACATAAAAACTCTAAATACATAGATACTCTAGATACATTAAAAGTCACTCCCTAACTATAACAATAAGATAAAAAACTCTAGAGATATAAAAGTCACTCATTGAGATAAAAAGATAAAAATAAAAAGATAAAAATTCACTTTACTCTGCTTCACACCCTCCTGCAGTTAGAAGTTTTCCCCTTTACAGAGTAAAAAATAAGTCGCACAATTAAGCTTTGGTTACAGCCACTTCACCTTTGCCTTAAACTGGGTTGATCAAGCAGCTTTTAACACTCACTAGATGAGTTAATCAGTTCAACCGAAATACTGGGTTGAGCAGCTTTAAACCTAAAAAATAAAAACTTAAATACTTAAGTTAATCAGCTCCATTGAAGTACTGGCTTAAGCAGCTTAAAACCTAAAACAGAGAAACTTAAATATGGCTTAGATTTAATACTGCCTAAGAATTAAATGCAGGGTGCCCCAAATCATCGAAAACTTAAACCCAGCTTAAAGTATTTTAAATGCAGAGTGCATCAACCTCAGATGTAATATGCAGCCTAAATTCAAACACAGTCTGACACTTAACAATGAATACAAAGTGCATCAACCACTAATGTAATATGCAGTAATGCTCAAACACAACTGTTCCACCTCCCCTCCTACTGCCCAATCTCATAGGTCACTTAGTCCAATCAAGAGTTGCAGTGGTGGGGGTGGGGTAGGTCCCTTAGTCTATTCAAGATTCATGGGGGTGGGTGATTTTTCTCTCCAATGCAGCTGCACGCTCCTGAGCAGCACTGGCAAGTGCTGATTTAAACTTGCCACCCCTCAGCAAACATGGCCCTGACTGGCCAAGGCACAGTCCACCCACTTAATCTTTGGCCAAAAAGTGGCCTGAGACAGTAAACCTTCAGCCAGTTTGGCCTGACCTGTAATCTTTGGCTGAATTGTGGCCTCTGGCACTATTCTGCAGCTGATTGTGGTCTGACCTGTGATCTTTGGCCAAATTGAGGCCTCTGGCAAGATTCGATTGAACATCTTTGGCCAATTTGCAGCCTGTAGCACTATTCTTCTGCTGATTGCAGCCCAACCTGGTATCTTTGTCTGAATTGTGGCCCCCAGCAGGGAACTTTAGCCAGTTGCGGACCAAAATATAGATTCTCCCAGCGGTGGCTCTGAGGTGCAGGGGAAGAGGGGTCCTGGCAGGGACACATTCAACCTCCTTCCCCCAGCTGATGCAGCTGCACACTCCCAAGCAGCACTGGCAAATGCTGCTTTAAACTTGTTGCCCCTCAGCAAACATTCCCCTGATTAGCTAAGGCACAGGCCATGCCCTTAATCTTCAGCCAAAAAGCGGCCGAAGGCAGTAAGTCTTCTTCCGATTCAGCCCGTCTTGTAATCTTTGGCTGAATTGCAGCCTGCAGCACTATTCTTCAGCCAATTGCAGCCTGACCTGGTATCTTTGGCTGAATTGTGGCCCCCTGCAGGATTCGACTTAAAATCTTTGGCAGAAATTGCAGCCTGTGGCAATATTCTTCAGCTGATTGCAGCCCAACTTGGTATCTTTGTCTGAATTGCAGCATCCGGCAGGGTACTTCAGCTGATTGTGGCCCAAACTATGGATTCTCCCATTTATGATCAATGAGATAACACATCTTAGTCAGGTCCACAAATATAGCCCCCATTAAATGTCCGTTTTTCATACTATGGAGAGCCATGTCCGTGAACCTGACCAAGGTGGTATTTATACCCCTCCCTTTCAAAATCTATGTTTTTGCTTAACAAGCAAATTCCATTTATCCAAATGGGCATTTATTTGCTTTGGTATAATATTTTCTAAAATCTTGCACAATGGGTCCATAATTCCAAATTCAGATAGGCTGAAAATTAAGACTACTAGCATTTTATTTTTCAGGGACTGGGACAACATAAGCAAATTTCCTACTAGAAGGAAACTAATGAACTATTATTGGCAGATTAAAGATAGTACACGAAGGGACTACAATCTGAGGAGCAATCAGTTTAAGAAGATGAGAATCCAATCCATCATCATCATTGTTCCCACTCTTGTTAGGAAGTCCATTCAGCAATTTTAGTACATTCTGAGAGGCTATCTTTTTTAAAGTACATTTTAGGACAATCATGTGATAAAACATTAGACACATTTTCAGAAGAACTTATAACTGACTTGGTTGACTTGAAAACATCAAATGCTGAAAGATGAGTCCATTTTGTGTTTAACAAATTTGTAATTTCCATGGTTCAGCAATTTCTTGACCATCAACTACAAGCTTTTTAAGAGTGCCTTTCTGTTTAGGATTGGTGAAGGTAGAAACATTCTTTCAACATTTTTTTTGGTCCTTCTGATTATTTTCTTTCTGACTTTTAACAAACCAAGCCTTTGTGGACCTAATTAAATATTTACACCTGTTTCTAATTTGATGTTATTCATTTAATATAGTAATGCAGAGTGAATTATCATATTTATTTCAGACACCGTCCCACTTGTCTAGCATGCTTTTAATTTCACTAATGAACCACATATGTTTCTGACCACTTAAATGTTTTTTTAATGGAAAAAATGTATTCTGTGCTGAAAGTAATTGGGCATAGAAAAAATCAAAAGCACAGTCTGCCATTAGCATCTAAAACAGACCAATCCTACAACTTTACCTGAGACTCAACTTCCGTTAGATCAATCTGATCAAAACATACATGACATTACAAACCTGGGAGGAATTTTAGGTGTGTGAAATGTTAGAAAACAATACATTGCAAAGTGATCACTAACAGCCAATTCCACAACTCCTGAAAATGACATTATAATAGGTTAACTACATTGTTCAATACCCAATCCTGGAGAGAGTGTTTATCACTTAAGGGATTTAAACATGTATGACATTAAATAATCTGAGTCAATTGACATTTTGAGCTAAAGATTCATAAGGCTTTCCCCTGTCAGATAACCAATTTTAATTCATGTGGTATAGGATAGTAAAACATCTGGGAAGGTGATGTTAGCAGGAGAAGAAGGATCCAACATGGCTCCATGAGGTCGGACTGAGGAATGCCACCTCTGGGATGTACCCTATTTGTTCTCTGCATTTTAAAATTCATTTCAAGTACTGCTGATAAAGATTTAATGTATTTGATGAATAAAATTCCTATCTTTTCTTGCCTTAAAGTTGAACCACATTGCTATCAAATGAGTATGTCCAAAAACTACCGACGTCTGAACAACAACTTGAACAGAATCCCTGAACTGAAACACAGGAAAAAAATTCAAAACCATGTTCAAGCTGTAGCAGGTACTGCTTTAGATGCTTCACCTGAACAGGTTGTTTGTCTAACCCAGCTACAACAAAAACAAAAAAACAATGTATTCTATACCCCCGCCACATCATTAGATAAACTGTTATCTCCTTTATCTGAGACACCTTTAGCCGGTGAAACTATTACAAGTGACTTGAAACTGAGTATGTTGGATGTGGAATTGGAGGAATTTAATTACCTCACAGTGGATGAATAAGAAGAGCCACAGATGGTCAACACCGTGACCACCACTACGACTACCATGGAGCCAACTCAAAGTACACCTCAACAGGATAACCTAGCACATGTTGGTGACTCTAGTTTTCATAAGGACAAACATGATTTACAAACATCAGACTATAATATATGCCATACACTTTTGGATGGTTTCTTGACTAAAGGTAGTAGGTCAAGTTCTAGAAGGTGGATGCAGGGCTTGTGCCACACCCTGCATACACTGCAACATTTTCTGCAACTGTGCCAAAGCCCTTGGATGCATCTCTGTGCTATTCCAGAAGGGCTGGCACAGTTGCAACAGTTTTCATGATTGAGGCAGCTTGCGCCAAAAGTATGATGCAAGCCACGTAGTAAGGGTACTCCCATGGACATAAAGTTAGACCATCAGGGAGATTGTCTAACTTTGTGGCATTGGGGACTTGCAGCATCAGCTTCTGGAATACTGAGTTTAGTGCAAGCTGGCACTTTCATCAAACAGCCTGCCACAAGTCCCCTGTGGCAATTGCAGCCACTTATGGAATCAGACCCAGCAGCTCTGAGGCAACCAGAAAGTCAAATCAATGTGTGTGGGTGCAATCGGGGACATTAGTCAAAGCAGATGATTCAGGCACCATCATAAATGAAAAGCTTCTTATCGCTCAAATTAAGGCTGAAATCCAGCAAGAAATTCAGGACAGTCTGAGCCCAGTCACTACTGCTTTAACTGACCTGAATAAAGCTGCATCTGCCCTAAGCATCAAAATGATGGTACTTAATCTACGGACCTCCACATAAGAGCAATTTATTAGCAATTTAGAAGATAAATTACACCCCTTAAGTATGGACAACTCTGTTTTTAAAACTCAGATGCAAGAACTAAAAGAAAAAATAGTTGCTCTAGAAGACCAGTCCCTCAGGAACAATGTTAAATTAATCAGAATTCTCAAAGGTGTGGAAGGGTCAGAAGACCCTCTCCCCTATTTTGAAAAATTAATTACACAAGTCCTCAGCTTAAAATACCCTTAGGAAACATCTCTTTGGACAGAGCTCAAAGAGGGGGAGGGAGAGACATTAAATCAATGGCGTCACAGTATCATTGGTTCACTCAGACGGTCTATATAAAACATCGCCAATAAAAAGATTGTGAGTGGATTTTGAGGGCTGCATGTATTACTCAGGGGTGGTCTATGGATCAGTTCAAGTTTTCTGCATACCTGGACTTCAGCTACAAGACTTTTCAATCAAGAAAAGTATTTGATAAAGTAAAAAGTCTATTCAAACAATGAGATATTAGATTTATGTTACTGCCTTCTGCCAAGATCAAATTCTTCTTGCATGGCAAATCTCATATACAGTATTTTCAGACCCCAGGCTAGCTGAATCCTTTCTACTCAAGTTCAAAGTTGATGTATTAAGCCAGCATATCTATCCCCAAGAGAACTCTAACCTACCAAATCCCCTGCAGGAGCATCTCCCATCTTTTTGCACCTCTACACATTATGCCAAACCTATCATGATGGACCCTGCCTTTGTTGGTTCTTAATTTACTGTTTACCTATTGTATTCTTTTTGGGTCACTAACGCCATAGCTAAAGCAATCAGGACAACATGGATGGATATGGTAGTTTTTCTATTAAGCTGTCTCAAGACTTGTGTTTATTTCCAAGCGCTATCTAGCAATTGCTTACTATTATTAACTCTACAGTCTAACTTAGGGAAGGAAAAAAAAGATTGGGGAGTGGTTATAGAGAGGAGGTGGAATGTGACACTTAACAGTATTCTACTTCATCTTAGCGTCACAATTAAAATGATGCGCTGAGATGTTTTTCTCTAATGATACATTGGCCATTGCTACAACTAAATGGATGCACTCGGGAGGAGGCAGGTACTCATTCAACCTGTAACTGTCTTGGTTGACACAAAAAGCAGGGGGTGGGGGGGGTAGCTCCAACTGGTGCATTTTGTGACCAAGTTTATTTCTTTGCTGGACCATTTTTAATTTTTGTGGTAAAAATTAAAGCTACTGTTATAGTCTCTAATTATATGGATACATTTATGGTGAACAGGGTTTACTTCCTAAGTCCAGCATTGAGGGATCAATTGAGATTGGGGCTTAGGGTTAAGTTTTAGACTTATTGGGTCTGTGGATTTATGGGTGGAGGGGGGGGCTAAGGGCATTGGGGGTTTATTCTGTCTTTGAAAATTGTAACCAAATATCCAAAATTATTGATTATGTTAACAACCTTCCTCCTAAGAAGGTCCATATTTCCTTCTAATGTTTGATTATGGATAAAATGTTGAAGTTTCTTACTTGGAATGTTAAAGGCATACAGGATAGAATTAAAGGGAAAAAGTCTGAACTATGCAAACAAAAATAAGGTGAATTGTATTCTTATGCAAGAAACCCATTTGTTTCAAGATGGTTTTATTTTTTACTCCAAACAATGGAGCTTTGGTCTTAATACCCCTTATACGCACAACTCTAGAGGCATGGCTATACTGTTCAGGAAAAATGCAGATATTAATATTGGTAGATCTGTCCTGGATGCCTCATGTAGATACATCATATTTATTTATTTATGTATTTAAGTCTTTGTTAACCGGGTAAGGCCCACTAGGCACAAGTGCCTGTTTTCAGGAGCGACCCGGGAGCTTTGGGCTGGTTAAGTGACTTGCTCAAGAGTCACACAGTATGCAAGTGGAGGTTGCGGGAATCAAACCCAGGTCCTCAGGTACCAAGCTTATTCACAGCTCATTACTCTAACCTCTAGGCTATACTGCCATTTGCCATGCACACACAGACTGCCATATGTGAAATTTTAGGACAGAGTAAGAGATATACACTGGTTAATATACTGTACTGTATATTGTCTGACTGACAATTCTCACCAATTCTTTGATTAGTTACTTCTGGAAATGGCAACATTTGCTTCCCATATATTATAGCTGGGGATCTCAATGTCATTATAAACCCTGAATTAAATAAATCCTCCATCTGATCTGACAGAATCACCTCTGCAGCTAAGAAAGTGTTACAATTTATGCAGGATCTGGACTTATTTGAGATATGGTGACATCAATTTCCTCTGGATAGAAAATACTCTTTTTTTCACCAGTTCATCAGAATTATTCCAAAATAGATTGTTTTTTAGTTTCACTATCTATTGTGTCCCAGATAACCCAAACTGATTATAAAGATAGCCACATTTCTGACCACCCTCCTATAATTCTCATAGCACTATTCAAAGGTACCCCCAAAACTAATACATTTAAACTAGATCCAATTTTAATTAAAGACTATGTTTTCTGCAATTACATTGAAAATTAAATTGATATCTATTTTTGGAATAACAACTGATTTCACTACAACTAACTCATTTTGGGAAATCTTTACAGCTTGTACTCGAGGGGCTACTACTTCCTATGGAAACTATGCAACATTGTGCGGAGTGACTACACTCTGCACATCCCCAGCATGAAGCCACCCTGCACCCATTGAACCCCCCATGGGGGATGCACAAAATGAGGTGCACAAACCCTATGCACCTGATCCCAAGCTGTGAGGACAGAAATGCACCTGGGCAGGGAGGGGGCATGCCAGCACAAAGCACCATGCATGAAGGTGCATAGTGCTGCCCACGGGGGTGTGGAGGAGGGCTCAGGGTACAACAGGGAGAATCCAAAGATACTAGTGCACCCCACCCCACCCCCACATAGCATAGCATAACATATTTAAACTTTCCTCTGCCAAAATTGGCTATATTTACTTCAAGCTCCATGTGAGGAGATGGTCCTCTTAGTTTCAGAATGGAATTCAATTTGAGTAAGTTAAATCACCAACGTCAAGGTGGGACCCTTTGATTTAGTCCCTAACTTTCCAGTGCCTCTATGGCTACTAACTGACTCCTTTTATACTGTGCTCCCAGCAAGGATTTTACACAGGTGTTTAACTTTCCAGTGCCTCAGTGGCTACTTATCGACTCACATTATACTGTACTCCCAACAAGGATATTACACAGGTGTTTTAAAGGGAGCATGCTAAGAAGGAGCATCACAAACTCCCCAAACTCAAACAAATTCAAAATAGCATGCTCAAACCTTTTATGTTACTCCACACTGGAATTCACATTTTTTCTAAGGGGTGTTGCTAGGTTGTGGCAAACAACATACAATCCAAAGATACTAGCGTACACCCCACAGAGCATAGCATAACATATTTAAACTTTCCTCTGCCAAAATTGGCTATATTTACTTCAAGCTCCATGTGAGGAGAGGGTCATCTTAGTTTCAGACTGGAATTCCAATTTGAGTAGCTTAATCACCAATGTCAAGGTGAGACCCTTCAATTTAGTCCCTAACTTTCCAGTGCCTCTATGGCTACTAACTGACTCCTTTTATACTGTGCTCCCGGCAAGGATTGGTGGGAGCACAATATAAAAGGAGTCAGTTAGTAGCCATTGAGGCACTGGAAAGTTACGGACTAAACTGAAGGCTCCCACCTTGATGTTAGTGATTTAGCGTACTCAAATTTGGAATTCCAGTCTGAAACTAAGAGGACCCTCTCCTCACATGGAACTTGAAGTAAATATTGCCAATTTTGGTAGAGGAAAGTTTAAATATGTTATGTTATGCTATGTGGGGTGGGAGGTGGTGTGCACTAGTATCTTTGGATTGTATGTTGTTTGCCACAATCTAGCAGCACCCCTTAGAAGAAATGTGAATTCCAGTGTGGAGTAACATAAAAGGTTTGAGCATGCTATTTTGGAATTGTTTGAGTTTGGGGAGTTTGTGGTGCTCCTTCTTAGCATGCTCCCTTTAAAACACCTGTGTAATATCCTCGTTGGGAGCACAGTATAAAGTGAGTCGATTAGTAGCCACTGAGGCACTGGAAAGTTAAACACCTGTGTAAAATACTTGCTGGGAGCACAGTATAAAAGGAGTCAGTTAGTAGCCATTGAGGCACTTAAAGTTAGGGACTAAATTGAAGGGTCCCACCTTGACATTGGTGATTAAGCTTACTCAAATTCTAATTCCAGCCTGAAACTAAGAGGACCCTCTTCTCACATGGAGCTTGAAGTAAATATAGCCAATTTTGGCAGAGGAAAGTTTAAATATGTTATGCTATGCTATGTGGGGGGGGGGGTGTGCACTAGTATCTTTGGATTGTATGTTGTTTGCCATAACCTAGCAGCACCCCTTAGAAGAAATGTGAATTCCAGTGTGGAGTAACATAAAAGGTTTGAGCATGCTATTTTGAATTTGTTTGAGTTTGGGGAGCTTGTTGTGCTCCTTCTTAGCATGCTTCCTTTAAAACACCAGTGTAATATACTTGTTGTGAAGACAGTATAAAGTGAGTCAATTAGCAGCCACTGAGGCACTGGAAAGTTAAACACCTCTGTAAAATACTTGCTGGAAGCACAGTATAAAAGGAGTCAGTTAGTAGCCATTGAGGTACTGGAAAGTTAGGGACTAAATCAAAGGGTCCCACCTTGACATTGGTGATTTAGCATACTCAAATTGGAGTTTCAGTCTGAAACTAAGAGGACCCTCTCCTCACATGGAGCTTGAAGTAAATATAGCCAATTTTGGCAGAGGAAAGTTTAAATATGTTATGCTGTGCTATGATGGGGGGGTGCGCTAGTATCTTTGGATTGTATGTTATACACCAGGGAGAATCCTGCTGTATGTGCCCTGCATGCCCTGTGCATACAGACTGCCAGCCAGACATGGTGGTAAGTCACCATCCTCTACCAAAAGCACTCAAGCACCCATCCCCATGGACCACCCAGTGCAAGTCACTCCATCACACCTGTGTGCCCCTGCCCCATGATGGCCAAACCCTCCCCCACATACACACACACACACATAGGGTCACCATCCCGGGTATGCAGCCTCCCCATGGCACAGCCAACCCACCTTTCCACCCCATACCTCAGCACAGAGGCCGCTGCATGGGACAGCCAGAGGCACAGCCCTCCTCTCACCTCCTCAGCTGCTGACCATCCAAGTGATGCTAGGAGCATGCTGCCCATATATAGGCAGCATGCTCCCAGCATCAGTTGGATGGCTGGCTGCTGAGGAGATGTGAGGAAGGATGTTCTGTCGGCTATCCCATGTGGTGGCCTTTGTGCTCAGGTACAGGGGACAGGGGTTGGGTGGCAGTGCCATGGGGGGCAGCATAATGTATGATGGGGATGAGGCTGCAATGTGGCTGTAGACCAGAGGTGCAGGCATGGGGGCATGGATGGCATGGAAGGGTGATGGCATCAGTGGGGGGGGTGTTGATGGCATGTATGGGTGAAATGGCCATACAGGCCAGGGGGGATCCCACTGGAGACATCACGGGGATACAGCACTACTGGGGCATGGGTTGGGGTCCCTTGGCCAACAGGGTCAGGCTGTGTGGGTCTAGTGCCTGAATTGGGCATTCCTGCAACTGGACTCATGCCCTCAGATGCAAGGGATTCACTGTGGGACCCACTCCAGGAATCTGATTGGATGCCCGACTGGGTCCATGATCCCACCCCTGGCTGCCCTGTGGAGAGCTGCATGCTGGGAGGTGGGCCCACAGATAGGTGGCAGCCACTGATGAATATGGCCAGTGTGCACCTGTCCACAGGTGCAGAGCTACACAGGCAGGATATGCTCCTGCAGCCCATATATCCCACCCATTTATCCATAGGACCCTATCTTAATAAAATAAATAAAATTCAGTCAAAACAAACTATGGAACTTGAGCAATTCATTTTTAATAAAGAATATCTGAAAATAAGCACAAAAAAACTCACTGGTACTCTAAGAACTATTAATTCTTAAGGAGAAGTATAACAAAATTTCAGCAGACACAGCAGAACAATAAATAATGTTCACTAGAAGAAATTACTACTCTATGGGTGAAAAGCAAGACAAAATTATGGTATGGCAAATAAAAGCCCAACAAGAAAATTCCAATATCTCAAGCATTCTTGACCCAACAGGTCATATTATAGAATCTCCTCTGTCATTAATAATGTATTTTTAAATTGTATCAACAATTATTCAAATCAGAACAAAAAGATTCAGAGAGAGAGAGAGAGAGACAGAGAGAGAGAGATTGCTCAATTTCTTTTTAGAATATGCTGTCCTAAGCTTTCTCAAACCCAAAATCAAGCATTAGAAGCTCCATTCACACTGGAAGAGATCTGACTAGCCATTAGAAATCTAACTTCAGGTAAGGCCCTTAGTCCTGATGACCTTCCTATACATTTTTATAAACTACACATTTTTACATTGCCACAGCATTTACATACTCTATTCATTCATATATTTGAGTCTTCCACCTTCATTCTCAGAAGCTAATATTTTACTATTTAAAAAAAGGACAAAGACCATCTTTTTCTTGAGTCTTACAGGCCCATCTCCTTAATGAATTCTGATGCCAAAGTGTTGCTCATGGTCCTTGCCACCAGAATGGAGCAAGTTTTACCTGATATCATACATCCTGACCAGAATGGCTTATAAAGGGCAGAACACTGATGACTACTATAAGATGAACTCTAAACATGCTTGATAAATATAAAGATAATGATTTATCCTTGCTTCTGTTAGATGCTGAAAAAAGCATTTGATAGAATCAAGTGGTACTACTTTACATCAAAAGAGTTATTCTTACATTTGAATTTGGTCCAGTCTTCACTCGATGGATGGATGTCTTCTACTCCAGTCTGGTGGCAAGGTTCAAAACAAACCAAAATCTTTCCTCAATAAAGGGTGAGGGGGGGAAAGAGGAGGAGGTTTTTCACTGACAGGGTAGTGGACCATTGGAATGCACTGCCTGGTGAGCTGGTTCAGAGATCCACAGTGGAGGGCTTCAAGACAGGGTGGGACAGACACAGAAAGTGGAAGTATCAGATGATGGCCTGGCCCGGGGGGGGTGGGGATGGATGATAGGGGTTTCTGGAACACAAGGGGAGGGCCTCGGCACCCAACTAGGGATCTGAGGTTCCAGCAGACTCGATAGACCATAAGGCCTAATCTGCTGGCAATTAGTATGTTAATAATTTAATTGCACTGTGGTACCAGGCAGGGTTGCTCTCTATTACCCCTCATCTTTGCCATTGCAATTGAACCTCTGGCAATAGCCATCCACCAAAGTACAGACTTCCATGGCATCATGATTGGAGGGACAGAACACTGGATCAGCCTTTCCACTGATGATGCCATGATTTTCCCCACAAACATAGATAATAACTATCATAACTTACACCAGATTTTTTTCATTATGGCTCAATTTCTGGATATAAAATTAATTGGAACAAGTCTGAAATTATGGAAACCTCCCATCGCACTAATCCTTTTTATTTCCCCCTCCAACTGCCCAGTTCAAAAAGTAAGCAAAATTAAATATTTGGGTATCACAATCAATTGTAGGATAAAAGACATGTTTACTCTTAACTTTGAATCTCTAATAAATAAAATCAAGAATGATCTATCACATTGGCAATCTCTTACATTTATTTTAATTGCATGCATAAATACAATAAAGATGAATATTCTACCCACTTTTTTATTCCTATTTCAGAGTATACCTATCATATTGCAAGATATTTTTTTCAAGGCTTAGAAGCTATTATTAAAAATTTCCTTTGGAAGGGGGAAAAGCTGTGGCTTAAGCCATCTAAATGATATGCTTCTTTGGAAGAAGGAATGCTTTCATTCCTTTGCTTCTGATTTTACTAATACGCTACAAATTTAGCTGCTGCTCATGGGTGGCTTCAAACCTCTAGTCAGATCAACTAGCACTAATGCAGAATTTGAAACATAGAAACATAGAATTTGATGGCAGATAAGGACTGCTTGGCCCACCCAGTCTGTCCATTTCCCTACCTAGTGGATAAACTACAGATCCTAGCTAACCAACAGCCTACTTCTTCCTACCTCCACCTCCTAGAATTGCCTTATGCCTGTCCCATGCATTCTTGAATTCCGCCATTGTTTTTGACTCCACAACCTCCTCAGAAAGGCTGTTCCATGCATCCACAACCCTCTCCTTTTGGACACCAAATAACAGTATAAAACATACACATTTTGCAGGAGATGGGTATAAATCCATAAAACTAGCTCCATGTGCATTTGTACTTTAGTTCAAATTTGGCACAAAATATTGAAACAATTAAAATTCCAACTTAGGGCTCAGTTCATTCCCCTACATATTTGAACAATAATTTTGCTCCCTCTACTATGAACATAACCTTTAAGGTCTGGTATAAAAAGGGCTATGTAATATGGGTCAATTTATCCTAAACAAACAATGCTTGGACTTTGATATTGTGAAACATAGATACAATTTATCTAACACTCAATTTTATGCTTATTTATAAATTCAGGACTTCATTTTGGAAAATATTATCACCTGAAAGCAATGCCCTGCTGGAAGATATCCAATCAATACTGGAATTACCTAGCCCCAGAAGGAAAATCTCATTTATTTATACAGTAGGTGGTTTAATCAACCTGATGAAATCAGTTATTCGCAGTTAAAAGATAAATGGGGTGAAAAAATTAATGTAAACCTATCCTCAGCCCAATGGACAAAAGTAGTAGATATTAGTTGCACCAGGCCTTAGATTGATGAACTCATCCATATCTCATAAATGCCCTCGGTGCCTTAATGAAGTTGGTACCCTTGAACATATGCTATTGCTTTTCCCACATCTAAATAATTTCTGGAAAAAATACTTGACACCCTAGCTAGGGTTGTGGGTAAACCCTTGCCCAAACAACCATCATAGATTATGTGGGTCAAGAGGGACCCCTCTCCTCTATAACTCCTATTCATCAAAAGCTAATTCAAATATTGTTCATAACTGATTTAAATGCATTCTCTAACTATAGAAAGATAGAGTCCCCCCAGATTTTAAGATCGGGCTAAACTACATGGTGACTATTCATAGATTGGAGAGAATACATTATATGTTCAACAAATTAACTCTTACAATAGGCTCACCTTCGTTCAGGCACTGCAGCATCAAGACTTGACCATCCTACTGTAGTAATGTAATAATTAGGGTATAACTTTTAATCATATCTTATGTGCTGCTGTGTAACATTCCAAGTGGTTCTATATCTTCTTATTTTTTATCTGTTTTGTTTTTCCTTTTCTTTCCTTCTTTATTTTTTTTTCTTCTCTTTTTGGTCTATCAGTTAATAATTGCTTTATGATCTGTGAAACATTTTTGTCTTGGCCTTCCAGTATGGAATGGTTACTTTATTTATTTACTGTTTAATTCCATACCATATTTAGCACTGTAACATATTTGTATATTTGTATTATGCTTCTGGTTGCTTTTTGCACATGTTTCTATATCTTTGACTTTAATACAATAACAAAAAGAAAATCCATTTAAATTCATGCCCCCACAATGACAAAATCAAGACATTTAACAACATGATCCACATTTTCTGGATAGTCAGCTAATCCAGTCAATCCTGTCTGAGAAGTGTTATAAAACAACTAACAGAAACCAGTTTTTTACCCCAATATAATTTTAAATAAAACCCATTCATTCTTTGAATCAAATTGAGTAATGTGCTATTATAGAGAGGGTGTTGCTCCTTACCCAAGCAAGTCATTCACTTGGGGAAAGTGGCTATTCTGGCAACAGTAAAGTAGAGAAGGGACAAAAAATGTAGCCCTGATCAAGTCGGTTAATGGTACCTTATAATATGGAACACAGAAATTGAGGAATGCTTTAGATTCTTCTATGAAACCCTATACACTTCCAAAGCTTTACCCACAACAAACAAGTTGGATGTTTTTGCTAAGGTCCCAATACAAACTATGTGGCCAGAATGTAAGATGTGACTGTAACAACCATTACAATGAGATGAAATAAAGAATGCCATACCCCACCTTGATGGCTTTCCTTTACACTTTTTAAAAAATATTCCAACAGGAATTACAAGTTCATTTACAAGACATGATTGAGGAATGCCTAGAGCAGGGTGTTATGCCACCTTCATGCATTCAGCCACCGTCACTATCTTACCAAACTGGGCAAGGACGGCTGTATGCATCTTACATGTCAATCTCTCTCCTACTGTAACAGCTGACTTCTATAATAGTAGTTCAAGTTATTGCCAGTAGGATAGAAAAGATTTTATGTGATGTTATTCATGAAGATCAAATGGAATTTGAGAAGGGAAGCTAAGTGTTAGGCATACCCTTAATGAAGCCTGGAGATGAGCTGGGAGCTCAACTGAGGAGAGTACAGAGGTCTTTTCTCTTGATGCCTCAAAGGCACTGGACTTTGTGGAGGGGGTATATGTTTGAAACCCTTCAGAGGTTTGGGCTGGGGGAAAATATGATTAGATGAATATGCACCTTGTGCAACCAACTATCTGTCCAAATGTTAGTGAATGATTCCCTGAAAAAAGTCTTCCAGTTGTCTAGAGGCACCAGGCAGAGGGGCTCTTTATCTCTCCTCTCATCTGTTTTATATCTGAAGCCACTGGTAGTGGCTATTCAACCGGACACCTGAATTGTGAGGCTATAGGTTGGGAGGAGAGCACTATAAAGTAGCCAAGGTTGCCAACAACTGGCTGGTCTACCTTATTCTCCTGAACAAAGTTTCCTTAACTTGCACAGAATACTCAAGGAATACAGGGCCATTACAAGCCACAAAGTTATTTCCTTTTTCTCATTTTCATCTTTATTTTTTTATACTTGTAAGCTGATGAACATACCGCATAATGTCCATTTTCACAAGCAATGAGTTCACTATTAAAACAGTCTTGGACACAAACAGAATAAACAATCAGTTAAAAAATATAAAAAAAATAGTTAAACATTGAATGAACAAACACGTACAAAGATATTGTAGTAGCAAGAGCAAACATGTATGTTAAATACATAGATACATGCATAGACACTGTTGGCAGATAAGAGCCTATGGCCCACCCAGTCTGCCCATTTGAACTTGTAAGTTCCCTTTATGTTGTAAGTTCCCTTTATGTTTTTCAAGAAGTCTGTTGCCCCTTACCAGTGATAGCCAATTTTTTGTCTATGTTTGAAAGTTTTCAAATTTAGACAATTCATAATTTCACTGGAGAATGAGTTATGAAAGGTAGGGACTTTAAATAGAATGAATTTCTATCCAAAAGATTTTCTAAACAGTGCAGTTTTAAAGATTTTTCTACTGTGATATCTAGTACCTTGATTATTAACTGCTCTGTGAAATAGAGAAGAGACTGGGGAAGTTGTTCAATTACACCCTTATGAAGCACAACACACATCCTTAAATTGCACCTATTATCCATGGAAAGGCATCCAGCAGCCTTGTACAATGTACAGATGAGTTAATCATGGAAAGGTAGTAATAAAGTGGCATATGCTCTTGTATGTGACCTTTAATTTAGACAAGATTTGTTCATTAGTTGCTGCATAGACTGGTTGTCCATAGTCCACTACTGAAAATTAAAGACTATGGGTGGGCAGCCTACAGACTTGGCAACCAAAAAATTACAAATTCTAAATAAAAGTCCCAATATGTGATGTATTACTACAGTTACCTATTTGACATGGGGCTCAAAGGAAAGGGGAATATCAAAGATTACCATTAGATATTTAAAGTTGTCAGCAATCTCTAATGGTTCTCCCCTCTAGTTGGTCACTACCAAGTAATCTTTTCATTCTTTCATGGGCCCTGTGAACATTATCTTTGTTTTTTTTTAAGCATTTAGTATCATTGTTCTTGACATTAACCACTTTTGAAATGACAAAACATTACCCTGAACACCTTTTAAGACATCATTCAAAACTAGACCTGCCCCTAAACATAACCATGTCATCAGTGTGTAAGGTGGTGTCCGATAACTTAAAAGTTGCAGGAGCCAAATTTAAAGGGGACAGGAACTGATTATTTATTTATTTATTTTATTTATTTATTGAATTTTGATGACCGGGTAGGCTCGCTGGGCCCCGAAGGTCCCTTTTTCAGGGGCGACCCAGGAATAACAATATTTATTTAGTTATTTATTTATTTAAGGATTCAGAATTACAACCTTTGATTCAAGGATTTCTTAGCAAATGCTCCACTTCAGATATACATACATTTTATACAGTAAGAAATAAACAGGAAATACATCAGAATACATACATTGTAGGTTTGAGAACAGGATACACAAAAGAATATACAGAGAGCAATTTAAAATTTACAAGTTCAGGTTGATAATTGACCAATCCAAGTTTATTAGGATGAAGCAAGTATATACAATAACAGTAAGCAACAATCAATGAGATAATCAGTATCAAGGTATAACACAGGGAAAGGGAGACAGGGGTATGTCAGCATACACAGGTCAGGTAGGAAGGGGAGAAAGAGAAATTTAGGGGGGGAGATCGAGCAGGTGAATAAGCAAGGAGGAAGCTGACTAAGTACAGTCAGAGCAGAGTAGGGATTTAAACAGACCTAGTCGCTGTTCCAGAGTGATGGCTGATGGCATATCATTCAACCAGAAAGGGACCCTGTAGAAAAAGGAGCATTGGTATATAGAGGTCCTACAGTGGGGTACAGAGAGGGGGGCAGACATTGAGCTTTGTGTGGACCATAGTAGGGTGGTGGACTGTACAAGGTGGTGAAGGCCTGGGGGTGAGGTGTTTTGTGAGGGCTTCCTGGCCAGGAGACAGGTCTGGTATTTGAATCTCCCTTAAAAGTTAAGCCAGTTGGTGTGACTATAGAGTTCACAGGTATATTTCCACCAGCTACATTGAGTAACTAACTGGCAGGCTTTATTTAGGGCTTCCTTGATATGGTGTAAGGCAGTGAGGTCGGTTGAACAGTAGATAACAATCTTGTAATCAACAAGAGAGAGCACTGATTATGTCACAGACAATCTTAGGGCCTCTGGAGGCATGCACCCCTTATGCCTATACAGGAGATCTAGTCTAGACTTGATAGTGGAGCTTGGCAGATTGATGTGTTCATGGTAAGTGAGAGAGGAGTTGAGGGAGGTATTTAAAGGAGGGCAACAGGTCACGAAGAGAGCCTTGGACAATGAGGATGTTAAGGGGAAAATTTCTATGCTTATTTTGTCTGTGGGTGAAGAGCATGGCCTTGGTCTTTTTGTAGTTCAGGACAAAACGGTGATTTGAGAACCAAGCTTCAGCTTTGGAAAAGGAGTGCTGCAGAGAGGATTGAAGGGTGTGGGGGTCTGAGAAGCTGGCAATTATGACTGCATTGTTGGCGTACAGAAGAATCTGGCCAGAGCAGGCCTTAGAGAGAGTGTTCAAATACATGCTAAATAGGAGGAGGCCCAGAATTGAGCCTTGTGGAATGCCCAAGAGAACTGGTTTGCTGGCTGAGAGAGTAGAGTTTAACTTGACCCTCTGGGTTCTGTCACTGAGGTAGCTTTTAAACCACATGGTAGCATCCAGAGAGAGATACCCATGAGAGGCAAGGATTGGATTAGGAGTGTGTGGCTGACAGAGTAAAACACCTTGGTTAAGTCAATGTAGGCTGATCCAACTAAGTGCCTGGGTCAAGGGATCTGTTTATGAAGGTGGTATATTCAAGAAGGGTGGTTATAGTACTGCAGCCCTTCCTGAAACTATGCTGTTCATGGCAGAGAAGGTCATATTTAGAAAGATAATCTGAAAGTTGTTCTGACACTATTTTTTTAGTGCCTTGGAAAGGGGGAGAAGAATGGAGATTCTGTGATAGATACCTGGGGTGGTGCGGTCCCCACTTTTTAGTATTGGGGTGATGACAGCTGCTTTCCAACATGTGGGGAATTGCCCAAGGCAGAGGGACCAGTTGAGGATATCAGTGAGTGGAGGGATTCCAGAGTCTAAGGTGAGGAGGACTAGCTTTAGGTCCAGCAAGTCGCTACTAAAGTGCGTTTTCCCAAGGGCTTTGGTTGAGTAGGGTCTAGCTTCCTGTGGAGTGATTGTTCGGAGCCTGAAAGTGGGGGTTGTTGTTTTATGTGGTGGGTTGGAGAGCAAATCCTGCACTGAGTCAAAGAAATTGGAGGGAAGTACACCGCTAAGATAAGAAAATGCAGTGTTAAGGGTATAGGCAATCAACAGGGGGTCCTGGGAAATTGAACCATTAACTACTGTAGAAGCTGGGTGGGGGGGCAAATTTCCTCTTCAGTGCATTAATATTGTTTCAGAATTTATGCCCTGAGCCCCAGGAGGAGGTGAGTGCCTCCTGATAGTAGGCAGCTTTGGATTTCTGAATTTCCCAGGTGCGTTTGTTTTTATACACTTAATAACAGTTAAGCACTAGAATGTCTTTCAACAGCTCTGTTGTAAAGGAGTTTTAAGATACACCTCTCTGGTAAAAGTCACTACTGTTGCAGCATGACTGAAGACTGCCTGTCCACGGAAATAAGTATTGCATTGCCAGGAACTGTCCGATGGGGTTGGAATACTCTAATTTCTCTTTTTTTTCTCTACAGGGGTTAAATGTTGAATGTTTATGATTGTAACTTATCCGTGCTTTTTATGTCGGTACAGTGTAAAATCAACATTTCTACTGTATTCCTCTGTGTTGTATTGTACCAATGCTTATATCTTCTGTTTTTGTACTGTGCAATCTGCCATCTTGATGGCCTGGTCATGCCTGAAAAAGGTCCACTGGACCAGTGCACTTACCTGGTTAACAAATACATACATACATAAATAAATAAATAAATTAAGTTGTTGGTCATGCTGGTTTCCCAGTTCATTAGCTTTATGCCACTGATTGTTGTATTGCTTCATGAGGTCAAGTAGAGCATGTGAGAGCTAGGGGGTATTCTGAAATTTGATTTTCTGTATGGTGACAGGGGCATAGCGGTCACAGGTGGAGTTAAACGTGGAGATAAAGTATTCCAGGGCACAGTCTATGGATGGTATGGTGTTGATGGGGGTCCAGTCACATTGCAGTAGATAATGTCTGAGATGAGAGATGGGTCCCTTTTTAAGTAATGTAGGAGGGTAATTTTGGGTGGGCATTTCCGGATTTTTATTGAGGACCATCTGCAGAGGACTGGTGAGTGGTCACTCAGGGCTTCTGAGAGTACTGAGACCTCAAATATGCAGGTGGGACGGTTCATGAATATGAGGTCAATGAGTGTAGAGGTGGCTGTTCTATGGTTAAGCCTCATGGGGGACTGGATGACTTGAATGAGGTCCAATGCCACAACAGAGTCTTTGTATGTGGCAGAGGAGGAAGCTAACCAATTAATATTAAAGTTGCCCAGGGCAATGATTTCACTGGAGGTGGGCAGTTGGGCAAGGCAGTTCAATACTGAATCAAACGCTAGTTTCTGGTACCGGGGTGGTATATATACAGTGACTATGTATAGGGCTTTGCCAGATGAGTCAGGTTGCAGCTTAACAGTGAGAGTTTGGGCCCCTGGGATGGGGTGGGAGCACCAGGGATTTGAGAGGCTTGGAGACAATCTCTGTAATAGAGAGCACAGCCCCCTCCCCTCTTAACTTGTCTGACAATTCTGAGGATAGAGTACCCAGGAATACGAACAGCTGAGTCAAACTCCAAATGCTTGGTTTCATGAAAGGAACTGCACAAAATGTTGTCCATACAAAGAAAACAATACAAAACACAAGTGACAGCTTCAGCTTTTATCAGGCACAGTTAAATAGCGATCCTTTAGTATGAATATAATTTATGCAGATAGAGACATTTCAAACAACTGCACATAAGTAATCAATTCCTGTCCCCTTTAAAAAGAGAGAAAATAGAAGGGGACCCAAAATTGGAGATTAACTATGCAAAAAGTGAGGTAATGGTACTAGGCAAAGGTTATATCAGCTATTTGGCTGACAACCCACTGAAAATGAAATCAGTCACATATCTAAACTACCTTGGAATTTATATACAAGACAAACCATCTTGCTTGTATAAGGAAAACTTCATTAACCTGCTTCCCATCATTAAAAGGGACTCTGAAGGATGGGAGGGTTTACCCATCAACTTGCCAGGTAGGATAATTACCATCAAAATGAGCATCCTACCAAAATGTCTGTATCTATTCCAAAATTTACCTATCAAGGTGCCTGAGTTATTCTTTAAACAATTAAACAGCATCATACATAAATTCCTTTGGTGTCGAAAAGCTGCACACATAAAAATAAATATATTGCAACTTCCCCTGAAAGAAGGATGCCTTGCATTGACAAACTTTAAATGCTATTATTGGGCATCAGAGATGGATTTCCATGCGGTGCCATCCCCTATAAGACCATATAGTGGCAAATTGAGGAGGAACATACACAACATACACCAAGAGGCCTGTCTGACTCCAATGTCCTCCTCACCCAAAATGAAACCTCCTTGACTAACCAGCTGGCAAGAGTTTGCGTGGGAGCCCACATATTCAAAGGACACCCTAAGGGTAGTCTCCCAATAGTGCATTACTTGTTGGTTTTAAGGAGATGCACAGCTATTATGCATTTTTACATCAAGCCCTCCTGAGATGAAGAATGGCTGGTTTAATTCATGTGGAAGATGTGTTCTAGGGGATTTCTTAAATCATTTACTGAAATTAAAAAGGCATATTGTATATAATCAGGGGACATTTTGACTATTTGAGAAAAGGTAGTATCTGCTATTTTTTTCCAAAGTTATGTCCCCAGTAGAAGAAATCATCTGCAGGCAATAAAACATGTTCTGCTCCTCTCATTGCCTTTTATAAACTCTTCACAGGCTCATCTCCCACTCCCAGAATTAAGGCCAAGACATACTGGAGCACAGACCTTAATATGGAACTAGATCCTACCACCTGGCAAGCAGCAATAAAGCATATCTGCAGCTGCTCAAAATCCAATAAACTGCATTAAGTTCTGCTCACTTTGCTACACACAGTTTATCACACCCCAATTAAACTCCATAAATTTAAGCTTCCATACCAAAGATGTGCCAGAAATGTTATACAGAAGATGGTAACGTTCTACACCTAACATTAAATTGTAGCAAAGTGGCCTACTGTACTTCTGGTTTGGTATGCATAATTTAATACAACAGGTAATGGGGCATGATCTACCTAATACTCCTCTGATATTTATATTGGAAGTTGAATCTACGGATGGGGTGAATAGAAAATATCATAAAATTTGGGAGGTAGTAAATGCCAGGAAAACAAGTTCCATACAATGGATAAGTGACACCCCACTCAGTATAGCACACCGGTTAAATAATTTGGTTATTTGTATGAAACTTGAACACTATCGGGTGACAGCAAATTCTCATGATAACCTGTTTCAGCAATCCTAGCAAACCTCTAATAGATGCATTAAAAAATAATATTATCACTGTGTAGTCACAATGGTACACTGCATAGATATTGCTACCTATATCCTTTATGTTAACCAAAATATTCTTTCATACTGCTGCTCTGTACCAATCACCTAAAATGCCAGCTCTTGAATTAATTGAACTATGATGAAATCCAATGTATGTGGTGCCTGTAGCATGAAATATATACTATTTCTTTCGTATCCAGATTATGCAATGCTTTAAACCAATGCATTGTACACATGTGCTGCAGTCAATTGTATCCATGTCCTCTATTGTACATCACTGACATGAACTCATCTGTGTTTTCAGAAGCTCTTCAATAAAATGTTTACAAAAAATGAGTACTGTAAGAAACCAAAGTAACTTCTAAATGCTCTTTAAAATAAGTAACTATTCTACCACCTTTCTTTTTGTTTATTTAGTTGTTTAACCAGGAGTAGCACACTAAGCTGAAAGCTTTTTTACAGGAGTGACCTGGGAGCACAGGGAAGTTAAGTGACTTGCTCAGGATCACACAGTATGCAAGTGGAAGCTGTGGGATTCAAACCCAGGTCTGTTCTGCTGGATATCACCAGATTTGCAGCTCAGAGTTTTAAACCACTGCACTATACTGCCTCCCCTACCACACCTATCTAACCTATCTGAACTGTATCTTGGTAAAGAACATTAGGTTACAGGAATATGTGGCTTCATCCAAGTTTCGGTCACTCTGATTATATATATATATATATATATACACACTCAATTTTTTGAATAATCCACTACTGTAAATATGTAAATACATGCACTTGAAATTTTAAGGTAATAAATGGTCTAGAAATGAAATGAAGAAATTCTTTTTTTCAACCCTGCTGTTCATTCAAAAGTGTAACCTCACCACCAAACTCCATGTAATTGTACAATACTGTATTACCCATCTGTTACTTGTAATTTGCTGTATTTGTATTTCTCTGTCTACCACCTTGTACTACTTGTACCCAGCTCGCACCTGGAAACGAGCCTCGGCTCAGCGTGCTTTTCCCGGTCACCAATTTTAAATAAATAAATATCAAGACTAAATTAATTGGTCAAAACTTCTAATTCAGCAACCTTGGGCACATGACTACCAGCATTAAAATGAATAAACCTAAGTTCATAAAATCGATACCAGGCCAAACCAAGGCCAACTGCAAAATCAGCAGGTGCAGGGTTGCTCTCAATATCACCAGCCATTAGTAACAAAAATTAGTTTAAATTAACAACGGTCAAAAATTGGTAACAGGTAATCTCTATCCTAAGGGCATTTAGACAAAGCAGTTTACAACTTATAACCTTCAAGTCACCTTTCTTTGCACATTCAAATAAATAAGATATTCCAATTCAGGATGGGATCTCAGAATTAACCCTCAAGACATGGAGTAATCTGTCATGCTAAACTGACCCCTCTCATTTACCACTGATAATACATAAGCTGTCCCTCGAAAAAAAAAAAAATAAATAAATAAAAACTCCCAAATAAAATAAAGTCCACAAAGAAACCATTTAAAAAAAATTTTAAATTAACTAAAAGCTGAATTCAGATGGAGTCCGACACCCTCTACTGATCTCAAGTACACATTCCACATGTAGCCCTCTGCAGTGACAGAAATGTCAGGGATTACAGATTTAAACTTCTAACCACACCTAAAATGACTGTGCCAGAGTCACACAGTGGGGAAACAGCAACAAATAACACTTACTGTGCCAACTGAACAGGATAGTAGAAATTGACTGGCTTATCGAAGGCAATGCACAGTTTAAGTGTGGCTCTGAGGATATTAAATGTCCAGTAGGAGTCTGCTACCCTCCACCATCTGAAAATTCACCAAACCACTCTCAGATTTATGTCTCCCTCCCCTGCATCTGAAATATGAGGACTGGAGCAACAGTACCTCTCCATGGCTCTGCCACAGTCTGTAGGGTGGAAAGCAGCAACTAATCCCAGACAGCCTTATCACATTAACTCACTCAGCCCCATACTGCATATGTGCAACATCAGAAAAATTCCTCTAGTCCCCATAGCACATAAGTGTGTCAGGTATTCACTTCATCTCATCCCCAGAGTGCATATGTGCATCCTGCACTTCTTATGCACTTTCTAGATCAACCAATCAGGGATAAGGTTATTGGAAAGTGCAGGTCGGTAGGAAACATTCCTACCTACCAGAATACCGACTTTACGATACAGATCACCATTGAATTAAATAGAGTAAATTACTTTTTTTAGGTTTTAATTTGGGTTAAAAAGTGAAGAACATGCTATTTTTCTCCATTACTAGAAATGTGTGATCCCTGATTTGAAAGTTCTTTTCACTGTGAAAAAATATTACTCTGGTGTCTGGGAGTTAGGAGGTGTACTTTTTTGTTTTAGTTTTTTTGGAATAAAAAAAGTGTCAAAATGTGATTTTCCTCCATTTCAGGTACTGTAAAAAAAATCTGTAAATGCTAGAAACGTGTGACCCATCATTTGAAATGTCTCTTTAATGTGGACAATTATCATATTGGTGTCTGGGGTCTGGGATCTAGGAGGTGTACTTTTTATGATGTAGGTTTTTATTTGGGAACAAAATGTAAAACAATGCTCTTTTTATCATTTCAGGAACTGTAAAAAATATCTGCAAATACCACTAACATGAGTGACCCATCAATTTAAAGCTCTTATTATTGTGAACATTTTCTGTGCCGGTGTCTAGGGGCTAGGAGGCATACTTTTTCAGTTATTGTGGTTTATGTGTCATGTGGGAAGTTGTGCAGAGCATTTTTCTGAATTTAGTCGGTTTACTGGTGTTATGTGTTGGCACATGCCTTAGTTTATAATCAGTTTTATTATGTAAAACAGCTCAGAAATACTCTAAACTGTGACAGTGTAATGCACAGATGTTGGTGCGGTGGAAAATCATCATACAACAGACATTTGCCACTTCTAAGGTGTTTTTTTTTAGTTTAAAAAAATGTAAATTTTCATCTTTACATGCTCTGTAAAATACAACATTAAAGCTACTAACATGTGTGACCCCTCATTTTAAAGATTTTTTTATTGTGAGCAAGCTTCATACTGTAAGTTTTGTGATAGGAGTTATACTTTTTTAGTTATTTATACTCCACATTGGAGTGTTACCATTTTAGTTCAGAACATTCTAACTGCTCAGGAAAACAACCGTTTTTACTCAGGAATACAGCATCCACTCAATATTCCATTCTAGAGCTGAGTGAGTTAACAAAAGAAATTACATTTATAAACAAACACAATAAATCAATTTAGCATAAAATTCAAATTAAAATAATACGAAATACAGATTAATGAGATACGATCATGAAATTATATTATCAATCCCGATATTGCAAACACAAAGGTCTATTAAATAACTATTGAGAGTACAATTAAACAGAAGCTTATACCTGTAGTCAGCAGCAAGTTTGTAAAAGGCATGTTCCTTTCCTTCAGTTTCTTTAAATATAATATCAGTTTGATAAAACTTCTTTTCCAAGTGATGCTTACACCACTTGCACAAACACTGCACATGCATGTACTGTGCAATGCCACTGTTTTTATTGCTCAAGGCCCCACCCACCTGACTGATGCTTCTTGGCCGCCAGTACCCCGTACCCCCTTGAAGACTGAAATGTCATATGCCAGCAACGTCCAGACTGAAAACAAGCAGGTAACTTGATTCTAATCATGGATGTTACAGCAGATAGATATCCTCTGAACAGCCTCCACCCAGTCTATGTCCTATCTGTGAGGTGTGATTTCTACAACTGGACACAGTACTCCAGGTGGGGTCTCACCAATGATCGATAGAGTGTTAACACCACCTCTCTCATTCAACTGGTGAGTCCCATCCCTATCCTATCCAGCTTCCCACTGACCCTGACCACTGCCTTGTTACACTGCTTCAGCACCATGAGGTCATAAAATGTGGCATCGAATGTGGCATCGAATTTGTAGGAAAGAGTTGTGAAAGTTATAGAGATACAGCCATTGCTTTCAATGCCTTCTTCACTAATCTCGACAGGTGCAAGAATTTTCCTCAGGCCTCCCCTTAACACCCCTTGATCTCACTGCCAACAACCTCCAATGCCAAAATTTCCATTTTAGGCTCGGAACAAGAAACTAAGTCTTGTCACACCTCTCTAGGCTCAGAACTACTGGCGCTGCTGGATATGATAAGCTTGACCCCAAACTCCTCAACCTTGGAGTACCTGTAATTGCACATCCCATTGCTTAACTTTTTAACCAATAGATCATAGAAGGAGTGGTTCCCTCCACCTAAAAAGTGGCACTTATAACACCAGTACAAAATAATGGGACAAAAGGACAAGTGGAAAATTACCTCCCAATTTCAATCCTCTGTACTCTAAGCAAATTACTTGAGAGACTTATCTACAACCAAGTCACAGACCATGTAGAGCACATGATTTACTCATCTCTGACCAGCATGGTTTTCAAGAAAACTATGGTACAGACACTGTCTTAGTCCACCTGACCACTAACATCTTGGATGGTATAGATAATGACCTGATGACAGGAGCGATCTTTATTGATCTAACCAAGGCCTTTGACCTTGGGAACCATCATATTCTTCAAGTTAAACTAAAATACGTAGGCCTACTGTAGATAACCTTTCCCTATGGTGATTCTCAGACTACCTAGAGACCAGAACACAGTATATCAAATGGAAGAGTGATTTGTCAGACAGGCACTTTATCAGTGATGGTGTCCCGCAAGGGGCAATATTGAGTCCACACCTATATTCATTACATATCATTGCAATGCCTGGAAATTGCAGCAAAACTGTTATTATATGCGGATGATGCAGTACTATACCATAGATCTAATAATATCTCTGACATAAAAGGGCCCGATTCTAGAAATCATACACCAATGTGTAACACAGATGTGCCAATGGGAATGGTGTAAGATGCAAATATGTCCAGCAAATACGCCAAACGCAATTCTACATTGCGAGATGCACATTGACGTAATGCAGTATGCTAATGGTGACTTACGCTGCAGTTGCGAAAAACCCGCGGGTACGCAAATGCACAACTGAACATACGCCAAGGAAACAGCAGAGAAATGCCAGGGCAGGATTCTAGAAGCAGCAGTGCCACAACATACACCAAGACCAGATGGCACAACATAAACCAGGTGGGAGCAGGTGTAACATACACAGCAAAGAAAGGAGCAGGCCAGACAGGCCAGACACACAGCAGTACACATGTGAGATAGGATAGAGAGTGTCCGAGGAAGGCAGGCACACAGGGGCAGTGTGGCACAGGGTACAAAGGGTGCACAAAGGCCACAGGCACAATGCGGGGATGATGGCACTACTAGGCACAACGCCCCTGCCATGGCCACTGATATATGTAAATAGTGCAACCACAACAGGGACACAGCACCGGGTGGCACAGACCAGTGGACAGATGGTGGTGAGACACATCAACATCTGTGCCAGTGGTGCCACCTGCAGGGAACAATGGCACCCGAGGCAGAAAGGCAAAGCACAGACACCATGTCACCACACAGCTGGGAGGTACAATGTGAGGTGGCAAGGACACCATAGCATGAATGGTGACCTGCAGCACACAAGACACCACACAGATGTGGCCTGGGGACAGTGGCCTGTGCTGTGAGCAGCACAAATGGCACACCAACCTGATGCACAGGGAGGGAACACTGGGGACAGCAGGCACCAACACCAGTGTGCACCCCTGCACATAGTGACAGACATACACACACACACACACAGCCAAGCATAGCAGTAACAGACACAGAGACAGTGTGTATGGCAAATGGTTTAATGAACAATATGGGACAGGGATGCAGGGTAACAATGGGAGGGGGAGGAGGATGAAAAACAGGCAACAGTAACAAACATTAACATGACAGTAAACCCAAAACCAAACAGCCACCCACAACAACCCCGAACACCAACCCGTACCCACGTACACCCCAACACAGGCCCACCAACTAAACCACAATCCCACCCACAAACAATCAGAAAAATGCAAACCCACCCACCCAATGTCCACCCACAACACCCATATGAACAGACCCAGCAATACCAACCACCTCTATATACATGCCTACCCACATCGAAAATCCCAGACCACATCTGGCAGTAGCGGACATGGCAACTAAATACGCAGGAGTTCACCAAGGAGGGCAGCCACAGACCCATGTAGGTACCCAATGTCTTGCAGGATGGCCATCACTAGAACAATAAGACAGTCCCAGTCTGGGCCCCCACCCTGCATGGGTTCAGCAGTGGGCCCCTCAGCTGCTACAGGCAACAGCTCCTCCTGCTGCAACACTGGCATGGCCACCTCCTGCTGTGGTCCAGAGTCCCCAGCTGCAGGAACAGCAGCACATGGCACAGTGTCTGGTGGTGGGGCATCCATGCCTGCCCCTGCTGCATTGGCTACAACAGCGGGCCCAGTCAGTGGTGCAGCCAAGGCCCCATTCTCATCTGCTGCAACACTGCACTCCCTGTCCAGGCTGAGTGGCTGATTTGGTTCCAACCCCTGTTGCCCACCATCAGTGGGGTCCTCCTGGTCCAACTGTGCATCCATCATGGCTGGGTCCCTGTTGGCTGCTCCACTGTGGAGGAGGTGGAGGAGAAGCAGGAGGAGGATGATGATGGTGGCAGCACCCTGGCCCTCCGATGCCTGCACCGGGTGCGCAACTGGTACTCCTCTGCGTCTTGCACCTTGACAGCTGCCATAGCCCACAGCAGGGCCCTCTGCTGCTGTGACAGCCTGTTATGGACACCTGTAGGGATGTAAAGGATGCAGTCAGTGCTGGGCCCAGACAGAGGGGCACACACAAATAGGCAAGCAATGTGTGGGTGCAGCACAAGCCACAATGTGGCCGCCAGCCATCGCCATGGCACAAGGGGTCCATGGAATGTACTTACCTGACCTCCACTGAAACACCTCCTGCCTGAGGCTGGTGAGGTGGCCCTGCTGCATGGCATGGGATATGCCAGTGGAACCTGTGGGGTGAAGGGACAGGTGAGTATGTTGGAGGCATGGCCACCACACCAGCACTGCTGCAACAGGTGAACAGCTGTAGGGATACAAATCAACACCGGGATCCTGCCCTGACTGCATCTCCACATCCCTGTGGTGGGCCATGCCTATCATCCACTGCAGGAGCCTAGCCTCCCTCCGCATCAGGTCCTGCTAGTGGTGGGTTAGCTCTCGGATGGTCTGGTGTGTCCCAGTTGCCTCTGCCATGTGGGTGCAGATGGCCGGCCATGCCCACTCATGCTCTGTGGCACTGCTCCTCCAGCTCCCAGGTGGCAGCAGTGTTCGACCCCACTGCTGCACGTTGTTGACAAGCAGTGCCATCTCATGTGGAGTAAAGTTAGGGGCACGCCCACTGAGACTCAGGGATGACCTGGAGGACATTATGGCCTGTCATCTGCATGGCACCTGTAACAGAGGAAGGAACGGTACATGCATCACTACAGTCTTCCACCGTGGCTGTGCAGACCACCCCTACCCACCATGCGCAACACCAGACACCGGCTGTGGGACATGGGTCAGTGCCAAGCTACAGGCCTGCTACTGTGGCCCACCACCCCAGGTGGTACCCCCATGCCAATGCCATGCACAGCATGGAGTGTGTAAAAGCCAAGCCATGCCATGCAGGGGCTGGGCACACAGTGACCACAGTGCACCAACATGGCACCCATCCCCTGCAGAGGCATGTCGTGGGTCGACCCTGCACAGTGTGGGTGTGGAGCACCGTATGCAGTCCTGCCACTCGTCCTCACCACCACCTCCATGTGGAGCTGCATGTGGCCACAACCACCAGGTGCCCAAGGGGCTGACTCATTGCCATCTGTGGGTGCCGGCATGGGGACTGATAGTTACTTGTGTTGTGTACTGTGGTGTCTGGAGTGGGTGGTGCTGATCGGTCTGGACCACACCTGGATGGAGAAAGAGCAGGGCAACATAAGCCTGTGGCACAGTCGGGGACCCACAGAGCAGCTGCGGTGTGGCAGTGTGTACCTACTTGGACCTGTGTGGTGGCAGTGATTCCTAAACAGGGGACAGAGAGCAACAATGTCAGGTACACAGTGCTGGACAGGCATTGGGAATGTGCACATTGAGCAATGTCTTATACTCACCGAAGTCTTGTATGTATCTGCCGTGGAGCTAGAGAGGGCATGGACATGGGTTAGTACACAGCCATAAGTGCCCCTGTGGCCAGCAGCCTGTGGTTGCTGCTACCCCCCCACATCCCACAGGCATGTACCTGCACATGGTCCAGGACAGCCCCCAGGACACCCTGCTGTGACTGACCTGCACAGGATGGATGTGGTCAGGTGCATACCCGACAGGTGTAACATGTAGGATGTGGTACAGGAACAGTGCTACACAGCCAGAGGGGCAGGCAGCTATGCATCCATGTATTTGGCACAGGTAATGTCCTGTGTAGGCCCCCCCTTGCACAGTCTGGCATACGTCTGGCAGCACCCGGCCCATTCCACGCAGGACGGCCGGGACATGGGCTGCCACTTGCCGCACACAGGCATGGATGGTGCTACAAGGTTGGACAGTGTGGCATGACTGGTAACGGCACACAGGCTGGCATGTGGGCTAGCCCACCACTGCAGTGACACACCCCCAACAAACAGATATGCTTCCCTGTTGCACCAGAACAGCGACAGTGTGACTGGGTCATGGCACCGCCTGTGTTGGCCGGTACGGGAGCTGTGTTGGCAACCCAGCAGGGATACCCATGACCAGTCCCAGCCACACTGTACACCCATGGTGTGCCCACCGGGACACTGTCCGTGTATCTAAGCCTACAACACAGGACTACAGTACCACGCATACTGTACAGTCTGTGACACACCTATGTGACCTTGTAGTACAGCATGCCACCGTGGTGGGGCAGCAATGCCCAACAGGGTGTGTGTGGTGCTGGGCATCACACCCTGCCCGCAACCCATGCCCACACACCAGAGGCATGACAGGACACCTGCACAACACCCTCCATTGCAGTCAGTAGTGCCCATTGCTAACACAATACCAACCTGTGCAGGTACAACCCTCCCTGGGCACCCCACAGTGAGGGCCGCACCCATGGTGGACCATGTACCATGCACGGTGGTGTCATGCCACACAGACAGGCCCAAACCCCTCACCCTTCAATGGCACATCCCAGGTCCAGGGTGGCCAACACCGGGGACCCATCCGCCAGACCAGTGTCAACTGTGCCAGGGCCTTCATACACCATGCCACCGGGTATGCACTGCAGGACCCTGTTGTGACCTACATGGCTCACCCAATGCATGCATGGTGGTATGGATTCCAACCCCACCCAGCCGTGGCAGCTGTGTGAACCACATGTGGGCCACCTGGGTGGCCGCAACCACAGTAGGCACATCTCTGTACTGCAGGGGCCAATGAGGGATGTGGCCATGACCTGTGCCACACAGGCATGCTGGCGTGTGCCATGGGCAGTACTGCTGAGGGGCCAAGAGGATTGGCTGCATACCCCAGGCACCCCTCAGCACAGGGCCATCCCACCCATGCCCGCCCCAGAGCCCTGGCCCACAGCTGCCCCGCATGGGCAGTGTGATGCTCACACAGCCACTGTGCAGTGCCTGCATGCTGCTGGCCAGTTGCCACAGTCACAACACATCCATCACCTCAAATCATGGCATGCATCTCACCATCATGGGGGCCACAGTGGTCTGACCATGTGCCCCACTGCGTGGGGCAGTGATACCCACCCTGAGGGTCACTGTCCCACATTGTCCTCAGGGGTGGTAGGAGGACTGTGTGATCCATCTGGTAGAGGACACAACCATAGGATGTCTGCCCTCACCACAGGCATGGGGGAGGGCTTGCCTGGCCTAACCACATGAGTGAGTGATGGACCACACAGGCAACGTGTTACCACACACATGTGGCATATCCAGTACACGGCCCACCACACAGTGGCGTGTGGCCATAACATACCCCCCATATCCCTGCCCATCCTCCCAGAGCACAGCCCCTGGTACTGACCACAGCCATTGCACATAACGTGTCGGATCCCCTGACCATCCACCTTAGAGAGGGCCATGCCTGCACTCCTCTCACCAATACCACAGTACGAGAAATGTTCCCCATTGTAACACACAGAGGCTCCCTGTGCCACATTCATTGATGACATACGGGGGCATCACTCCATTGTACATGCTGCATGTCACTATATCAGTCACCCCTAAACAGGCATACTGAACATGAACAGGAGTGTAGCCAGACAGTCCCATAATGTACACACAAGCACCAACAGTCCACCCCCACTAATAACTGTACACATCCTCTCCAAATGGTCCCCCCTTCCAAACATGTCTGACTGATGTCAGATGTCTCCTCTAAACCCTACAGAGGTCATACATGTATCCCCCTCCTACACAACAGACGTATTTACAGGGACACCTGTCAGTGGCCTATAGTAACACAAATACTATAGAGTAGAGTGTGATTGCAATTTGAACAGCATATGGCTCATGACAGGCACTCCACATGCCTGTACACAAATGTGTACAGTGAGTATGCCTGCCTACACCCTTGTACATGAATGCAACAGTACAACAGTGTTCTGTGCCTCTAGGTATTGTCTGTTGCAGTTCTCCACATGCAGCCCATGGATTCCACAGTGTGACAGGCACTGCACAACAAATAGGAAACAAATGGCTGAGAGGTACGCATGCCTGTCCCTGTTCCTCATGGCAGTAACAGATGGAGTAGGGATATGTAAGGGGGGAGGCCTGCTGTGGTCCAGTACTCACCAGTCTGCTGAATTCCTGTCCCTGTCCTGGTCTGGATGGCACTGTTCTGATCCAGCTCTCTCCTACTACCAGGTCTGCAGTCCCTGTACCACTACACTATGCCTGGGCCTCTCGACTCATAACCGCACGTGCCGCATGTGCATTTCACACATAAATCGCATGTTGCACTTCACAGATGCGCATATGCTGCATGCATGGTAGCAACTGCGATTTGTGATAGTGCTGTGTGACATGGCATCTACAGTGTGGGGTTGCAGCCTGCCTGTTATCACGCATTTGCGTGTGCTCCCTGCCGACACAACACAGATGCGGAGCGGGTGTGGGTGGCCCTGCATGTGTAGTACCTGTGCCTGCAGGGCTTCGTGTGTGTGTGTGCGTGTGCCATGGGGGGCAGTGGCAGATGCCCACTGACTGTAGCACACGCAGAGCAATGTTGCGTCTGGGGGTTACGCCCTACCCAGCATGTTCCCAGTAAGGCCCTAGCAACGCAATGGTGACAAAATGACAACACACCATATGGACGAGGTGCAAACATGTTTATTTTCATGGTGCTCAATACACACATGTGCCCATTGCACAGTGCTCCCCGGTACCACTCATCACACGTGACCCCATACTCACCCATACACACAGTCATGCCTATACACACACATACACACACAGATCCATGTGACCACACAGTGCCCCCCATGGACATGTGCCCCCTGCCATGATTATGGCCCCACACCCACGTTGCAGTCCCACCCAACAATTCCCCTACTGCACGGGTTGCCTGGGTGACTCACAGCCATCTGCCATGCACACACCATCCTCACACCGACCCCTCCAGTGCTGGGTGCTGGGCTGTGGGGGGCCCTGACGGTCTGGTGGGCTGTGCAGTGCCCTGGCAGACCACACCTGGCATCGCAGCCTGTGGGCCAGTGTGTGCCCCTACAGGTGGGCTGCTGTGCCTCTGCCCATGCAAGCCTACTTGCCTCTGTGCCACATGTGGCAGGGGCTGCACGGTGTGTTGCCCCATCCCGTGCTGAGCACCTCGGGTCCTGTGCAGCCTGTGGAGCACTCTCCTCAGTGTGCCCTCCCACCTGTGCATGCCCTGTGCCTGACCCTGTTCTTGTGGGAATGTGTGTGGTGCTCAGCCTGGCCTGTGCCTGTGTTGCCGGCATGCCTGTGTGTCCCACCATTGTCACATCTTGGGGTTGTCCTGTGCCTGGGTCAGTGTGGGTGGTGCCTGGCTTGGTGTGCGACTCTGGCAGCATGACTGGTGGGTGGGTGAGTACTGACGCCTGGGCCGGGGGTGTAGGAGGGGGTTCCACTGGCTCCGGTGGCTGTGTCTGGGTGCTGGACTGAGCGGTGGCCAGAGGTGTCATCCGCTGGGCCAGGCCTTGAAGGTGGTGCAGTGGCTGCAGTGCACTCGCTATGGCCTGCGTGGCTGTGGCCATGGCTGTATCCTGGTGCTGCTGGCGTGCCAGCATGTTCTCCAAGCCTGTGCTGAGGTGGTCCACGATGACCGTCTGGCATTCCGCACAGTGCCGGATGCCCTGTATGACATCCCCCAGGCCAGTCATGCATGCTGCTGTGTCTCTAGTGAATGCCTGCAGGGTGCCGGTGATGCTGGTTAGCTGCAGCTCCATGCAGGTGTGGTGCTTTTGCATGCCCTGCTGAATGTTCACCAGCTCCTGTCTGCAAACCCCCTGGCCAGCCAGCACCAACTGGCAGTAGTCCCCAATGTAGGCCAGTGGGGACAGCTGGTTCTGCAGCACCCGGACGGCCTCACCCAACTTGTCCTCCAGTCCACGGGCACTCAGTGGGCTGAGTAACCCTATGCCAGTGTCCTCAGCCACCAGCTGGTCTTGGTCTGATGCCTCCCTCTCGATCATGGGCATCTGCACCGCCTCCACAGATGTGGCACCACTGCTGGTGGTGTCCTCAGCAGTCCCCTGCTGCTCCCATGGTGGTCCCGTTGCATCCTCCTCACTGCTGTCCACTGCCCCCTCTGCTATGGGGTTGTCACCATCCTCACTCCACTCAGGGTCTGACATCAGCTCCAGTGTTCCTGCCACAGGTGTACTGGCAGCAGGGCTGCCTCCAGCATCCATTGGGCTGCTGCCATTGTCCGGCACCATGCCGGTGGTCTGAGCCATGCCGGCACCATCCCGGCCCTGATGCTGCTGCTCCCACCTTCCGGCTCCACTGGGGCCACCTGCACAAGCTGCTACTGCACCTGTTGGATGGGAAACATGTTAGTGTGTCCCCGCATCACAGTGTGCCCTCACCTGCCTGATCAGTGTTGCCCTCACAGGTCTGCCTCAGCATTGCACTCTGGCATTGCACCCACCACACCTCTGTGCTGTCCCACCTAGTGTATGCCACCACTGTACATGCGTCCTGCACTGATGGCATGGACCCCCACCATTGCTGACCTCGCTGTGCCTTCCAACCTGGTACAGTGACTCAGCTGTCCTGCAGCTGCCTGTCTGACTCCCCTGCAGTGGCACCGTGCATAGGCCACGGCCATGGGGCTTCACTGCACTGCAGGGACCTGCACCTGTGGGTGACTATGGTGTCCCTGCCAGCCATTCATGGCCCCTGCAGCCCTCGCCTGCACTCTGCAGGCACTGGGACGGTGACCCCTGCCCCCTCCCTACTGCCCAGCCCATGCCTGTGCATGGCCCTCCCAAGCACACAGTGCATGTTACAGCATCCCCCAGTGCATCACAGGCCATCCCTCAGCATGCCCCCTCACAACAGTACACAGTGCAGGGCACAGCAACACCCAATGCAGCCCAGGCCATCCCTCAGCATGCCCCCCCACCAGTACACAGTGCAGGACACAACAACACCCAGTACAGCCCAGGCCATCCCTCAGCATGCCCCCCAACAGTACACAGTGCAGGACACAGCAACACCCAGTGCAGCACAGGCCATCCCTCAGCTTGCCCCCCCACCAGTACACAGTGCAGGCCACAGCAACACCCAGTGCAGCCCAGGCCATCCCTCAGCATGCCCCCACCAACAGTACACAGTGCAGGAAACAGCAACACCCAGTGCAGCACAGGCTATCTCTCAGCATGCCCCCCCACACAGGTTCTTGTGCCTGTGACGGCCCCTCCACAGTTGCCCATGGGTCATTCCTTTGCACTGCTGCACATGTCAGCAGCACACATGCCTATCCCTGGCATGCCCCTCACCATTTTCTGGTTCCCTTGGCCCACTCTGTGGCTGGTTGTGGCTATGTAGCAGTCCTGTGGCATGCCTCCCCACCGATACAACTGCCTACACATTGTCACCCCACCCACCCCATCTTTGTCGTTGGCTTGGGTGCTGTTGCCATGTCTGGCCTGTCACATACATTGTTGGTTGTTTGTCCCTACCTGTGGCCATCCACTGTCTTTATGTGTCCAGTTGTATTACACCGGTGATGCTTTGCTGGCTGAGATGTGCCGCTATCCTCCTGTCCATGCCGCTGAGTGGCTCCTGCTGGGTGGGTCCGCCCCCTGTGACCTGTGCACTGCACCTGTTCTGCGCCACCTTTCGCTGCACCGGGTGCTTCATGTCATTCCATTTCTTCTGCCCATCTCTGACTGTCCTGCGCTGTACAGCGATGGTATTGACTCTGTGTACCACCCTGTCCCATGCCCTGTTGTGTTTCTCCCTCCTCTTGGCACCCCCTCCACGGCTCCATGAGGAGCGCATGGTGGCAATCTATTTGCTCCACCAGGGTGTTAACCTTCTCACGGCCAAAGTTCCTCTTCCTTCTCTGTCATTCCACTGCAGCTTCTGCCATTGCTGTGGTGTATCTGCTAGTGTATGTTGGGCTGCTACTGCATGTTGCACACTTTTATATGGTGTATCTTGCATGTTGCGACTTACGCAGTTGCATTTGGCGTATTCTAACGGGTTCTAGAATTGCACATATCTCGCATGTCACAGTTGCTGTTGCATATGTTCTGCAACTGCATTACTTGCGTCTGGTGTATTTCCCTTTCTAGAATCGGTCCCATAATATGCTCAACAAAGACATGCACTTACTCAAGTGTTGGCTTCAGCCAAACAAATTTGGTACTCAATGGTAAAAAGATGAAGGCCATCTTTTTGGTCCAAAAAGTCTAGGCCCACAGAGGGTGATTATTCTCTCTCTTTCCCTCCCAAATGGAACAAAATAAAGTGGGACATTTGGCTCTCTCAACTACCTGCCATTTGACTTGATCAAGACATGGAACAGGATTCACAAAGAAGGCCAAAAATTCCACAGCTGAGGGATAAAAGCCTGCAGCACTGTGGAAACGCAGTTGTGTAGTATTCTGAAAGAAAACTTGCACAGGTGCTGAATTCTGCAAAAATCCCCGCAGTTGCAGAAATTCAGCAGCTACGGAAATTGAGCAAGTGCTGAAAATCTGCAACCGTAGATCCACAGTTGCAGAAATGGCTTAGTAGGCACAGCAACAGTGAACCTAATTGGCTGGAGCAGCAGACTTTAACAGTTCTGCCATAGCAAGAAGCTGAAAGTACCCACAGAGAGACCAGCAACTAGTCCCTCAACTGAGACCACTGCAGCACCACAGGTACCAGCAATACCATGGCACCACAGTGGCTGTCTGTCACTGCTGGTCATCTCTTCCTGGAGTGTTCCTGTTGCCTACAGGAGTAACACTCACTGCAGGCTGTTCAGGCTCTACTGCCTATGGGGCTCCTTCATGGGCTGCACTGGGTCTGGTGGTTGTTGTTTGTTGCCATTCAATGGCAATGTGTTCTAATGTTGCTGTAACTTTAGCCACTGATATACCCACTGGGATGCTATTACATGTGCCTGACCTCCACTTTAATTGAATTTCAATTGTTGGGGCACTACTGCAGTTTGCTGAGGGAGTGTTGAGCCTCTCTTCAATGTGTGTAACATTTTTTCCGCAAATGCAGAAAAAAAAACTGGCTGAGAATAACCTTTGAGAGGCTGTGCCATACTTATCAATTACCTTTTTTCCTCAGGAACTTCTGCATTTTTTCCACACTCTGTAGCGTATTTTTTCCGCAGCTGTAGTGGTTTTTGTGAATAGCACTCAGAGCAGTTCCCCCTTTTTTTCCATAGCTATGGAAGTTTTGGAGACTTAGGAAAGGTTTTGCACCCTCAGAAAGTTTTATGAATCCTGCCCATGACCTTTAAGGTCCATACATAACATCTTGTAAAAAGTATGCACCAAAAAATTGGTCTCCTATACCACCTCAGCCCCTACCTCACCAATGACTCTTGCCATCGCATCGCTAACTCAACCTTTTTACCCATAATTCTCTATGGCTCTCCAGTTCTCCTCTCAGTTAGAAGCTCTGAAATAGAAAAGCTTAAATCATTATACCATACCATAGCTCATTTTGCATTAGGTACCTCACCCAAGAAATACCATTGCAGAGTACTTGATTCCCTTAAATGGTACTCTTTCCAAGGGTTACTGGAATATGCATCCCTATGCCTTGCCTTCAAATTAAGAGGTTCCAAAGCCCCTCCTAACCTAAATGGCCTAATAAATATCAAACCTGAGAGGCAGCCCCTTGAGTCTTCTGGCAGAACACTCCTCCAGGTCCCTAAAGTCAGAACATCAGCATGCAGTAGGTCCTTTGCTAACTCTATCCCAACCATTTGGAATGTCCTTCCCAATGCTCTGCAGAAATCTACTCTCTTGGGGGATTTAAGAAGGATCTTAAAGCCTATTTACTGGAGCAGAATCAGTGCAAATGTTACCACTGTTAGGCCTAAGCACTACTATACTGATGGTTTGTGACAAAATTGTCCTTCGTATTGTCCCTGTATTCACTGAGATGAAAACCTCAACTCTTGTACACTGATGTTACTCCCATATGGAGTCTTATTGTGTTGTTATTGTTACATACAAATGTGCCTCTGTATCCTAATCTGTTGCCATTGTATTTTTTACTGTCCAAGTCTTCTCTGTAATTGTTATTTCTGATGAATTATTTCTGTAACTAATTCTGGGTTGCCCCTGAAAAAGGGACTCTCTCAGACCCAGTGGCTTTACCCAGTCAACAAAATTCAATAAATAAATAAAATATGATAATCCCAAGATCCCTTTCCTGTTTAGTTACTGTCAATACTTCTCCCCCAATTTATACACCCCACTGGGTTTCTTTTCCCTGGGTGCAGAATTTTGCACTTTTTCGCATTGAAACTCAGCTGATATACACTCAGCCACTCTTCGAGTATCCTCAGGTCTCTACTCATTCTCTTCACCCCTTGTGGAGGATGTACTCTATTGCAGCTGTTGGTGTCATCTGTAAAGAAGCATACCTTCCCTTCCAGCTCTTCTGCAATGCCACTTATAAAGACTTTGAAGAGGTCTAGTTCTAGTTCTGAGCCCTGATGTGTCTCGCTGGTCACATACCCCTCATTAGAGTGAGTGCCATTTACCACCACCCTCAGTCACCTATCAACTAGTTCTGAAGTCTTTTTACCACCTTGGGTCCCACCCCCAAACTGTCAAATTTCCTTGTTAGCCTCCTATTATGTTTGGTGTTGCAGGCCTTGCTGAAGTCCAAGTAAGCCACTTCCACCACACCATTCTAATCTACTTCCTTGGTCACCCAGTCAAAGAAATCAATCAGTTTCATTTGACATGATATTGCCTGTGAATCTGTGCTGTCTCAGGTTTTATAATCTGCTGAATTCAAGATACTCCAATATCCTTTCTTTTGAAAAAGTCTCCATTAACTTCCCCACTACTGATATTAGATTGACTGGTCTACAGTTCTCAGCCTCCTCCCTGCTGCCACTTTTACGAAGCATGACTACAGTACATCTGCCCTCCTCCAGGCTTCTGAAAACACTTTTGTTCCAGTAAGTTGCTGAATAGGGCTATCAGGGGTGCAGCTAGTACCTCCCTGAGCTCCCTTTGCATACTTAAATGTACCCTGTCCCGCTCCAGAGCCTTATTCACTTTCATATTTGCATGTCCTCTCAGGAATTTTTCCTCTGTGAATGGACTTATATCTACTTTGCTCCTTGAAGTGTTCCTGCTGCTTCTATGTGGTCCACCCCCTCACCCTCCACTGTGAAGACTGAGCAGAACTATCTATTCAGGGTATCTGCTTTTTCTGATGTACTGACCACACGTCAGCGCCACCATAGTGAAGACCATCACAGTGACAGAATTCAACGAAAAGCTTTGGGTCGCTGTGATGGTCCCTGCTGGCATCAGTACTGCATCTCCGGATGTTTTGCCCCCTTCCCAAGACAGCTCCATCTCAGAATTGTATATCTAGAGACTGGGGGATGGGGGGGGAAGAGCGCCCCTCATGGTGGGTTCAGGGGGCATAGCCACCCAAAGAAAACACACTGACATCCCTGACAGTACAATGCCAACACTCAGCATTGTGTCTGTCACTGTTGGGGATGTCAACGAGAAAGGTGTTGCCGCGCTATAGTAAAATGGCTTTTTCCTTATCCTCCTCTGCACTGTCTCCCCTCACCCTTCTTAACCACACAGTCCCTCCCCTTGTCTTCTTCTTTTCACTTAAGTATATATAGAAAAAATATTGTCTCCTTTAGTTACTGCTTTGGCTATCTCTTCCCACTTTTTTTCTTTCACAGATGACACACGGAAGTCATCCCTGACAACCACTTTACATTTTTGCTAGAAACCTGGGCACTTGGGGGGGCTTCTGGGAATACCTTGTGGAACATGGCCACCAAATTTCAGGTTTAGACCAGAAGAAATGCAAAAGTATGCTTGCTGTGGAACAGTGTGAGTGAAGTGAAAGCAGTCTCTCCCTGCCATAAGACATTCAAAGCAAAAATCCAACATTTGATCTGCCTGTCCTTCCCAGACCATTTTTTCCTTCACAGACACCCCACAGAAGTTACCCTCAAAAAACACTTTACACTTTAAGTAAGAAACCTGGGCACTTGGGGGGCTTCAGGGGATACCTTTAGTAGCAAGCAACCTAGAAATCTGAGGAGCTTTACCCTTAACATTACAAACAATAAATACACTAGACAATGAAAACACATACAAGAATGTTATCATTCTGTCTTTGTTTTATTACTTACACCTTTTTATTCCTTTAACATTACTAGTTTGTGTGGGTTCCATGTCACAATAGTGAGTGCAAATTTGCAGTCACTATTATGGTGAGCGTAGGGTGATTCTGGGGGACTTCAATGCCTGGATCGATGATGAACTATCACTTTTTGGACAAAACCTCCTCCAACTGATGGATTCATTAGGCCCGACACAGGTTATTACCACTGCAACACATGGGGAGGCACTCATTGGACTTGTTGTTCCACCTGGGGATGGAAATCTCTGATAGAGAGGGGGATCCTATCAGGTGGACTGATATCATGCCTTGAGATTCAGTTTTACTGCTCCCTGTAGTAGGTCAGCTCCCAAGAAAATGGTATAGTATTGTCGCTTAAGAGGAGTTCCCTCTGAAGGCCTAATGACAGTACTGGACCGTTTGAGAATTCCAATAGATAGCACAGGCCCAGGGTCCCATTGTACTAGCCTATAACAGGGCAGTGACCAGGGCCCTGGATGTTATTGCTCCAGTATGTGTTCGCCCTCTTAGCCTTCGCCTAGGTGCCCCATGATTGTATTTATTTATTTATTTATTTAAGTCTCAGATTACAACCTTTGAGCTGGAAGCTCATTTGCAAAGGTGCCACATCATGAGGGATTAATAAATACAGTTAACATATAGTCAAGTAGATGGTACAAAAGATAGATAAAATACAGATACATTATAATCATACAATCTGGTAGGCAGATATTTGAGCTGACAAGTCAAGGTACAGACATGGGAGGCTGCAGATTTCAATTAGTGAGATACTGTTGTGGGAAGGCAATGTAAAAAGTAGAGTGTTTGGTAAAGAAAGGAGAAAAGAAAGGAAGTGGTATGATTCAGGGCTGAAGGCTGGAGGGACCAAATGCCGTTTGTCAGTGTAGAAGTAGAGGTACAGGCAGGGAATCGGAAGACTCAAGGTTCCCGTTGTCAGCAATGAGGGTGCAGAGAAAGGGGGGGATTGCAAAGCAGAAGGTAAGAGGAAATGTGGAAGTCTGTAATAAGGTGAGAGCGATGGGAGCAGGTGGGTATAGGAGAGTAAAGGAGGGTGGGTGGAGGAGAAGGGAGGATAAAGTGTGAGTGGAGGATGGGGTAGGTAGACAGGTGAGGGCAATAGTGCTGGAGTGGTAGATTCAATAACCTTTGTCATGGGATAATTTATCTAAGGAGCATGAGCTAGCCATGGAGCTAAAGAGGTGGGAACAGAGTTTTTTCTTGAAGGGCCCTAATTTAGGCTCTGCGAGGAGGTTAGCTGGGGGTGAGTTAAGCCACTTTGGTGCACGGTAGATAAAGGACCATTGCCCTTGGGTCATTTGGTGGAAAGGGACTTTGTATTGTCCACTGAGGGATCTCCTGGTCAGTCTGGGGGGAACTGATTGGTAAAGTATGGAGCCGACCCCTGACTGGGTAAGACTGAGTGAGGCTTTCTTGACCAAGAGATAGATTTGGTATCAGATGTGATTTCTGAGGTTCTGACAGCCTGTTTGTGAGTAGAGATCACACATGTGGGTTAGTAATGGGACCCCAAGGACTAGACGGCATGACTTGTTTAGGGCAGTGGCAATTCTTTTCAGGATTGATTCTGGAGTGGAGCCATAGACAACGAGGCTATAATCTATTATAGACAGCACTAAGGAGGTGATTGCTAGTTTATGGACTTCGGGAGTGAGGCATTGTCTGTGTCTATATAGCTGACCAATTTTTCTACACACAGTTTTGGAGACATAGTCAACATACAGTGTGTAAGATAAAGTGTTATCCAGTACAACTCCAAGGTGTTTAAAATTTGTGTACTATCTCCAGAGTTTTGTTTTGTTTGTTGCAAATAGTTAGTTGGGCAGATTTATCTTTGAGGTGATGTGAGGAGAAAAGCATATTTTTTGTTTTCCTATAACTGAGAAGTAGCCATGCATTGTTAAACCAGTCTTCGATCAGATTGAAATCACACTGGAGTCTTTGTTCAAGGGAGGCGAGGGTGGGGTGGCTAGAATAGAGAACAACATCATCCACATTCAACAGAATTTTGTCATGGCAAACTTTAGGGAGATTGTTCAAGAAAAGGCTGAAGGGCAAGGGACCTAATATAGACCCTTGCAGGATGCCTGTACTAACGTTCTGTCAATCAGAGAGAGTTTTGCTGATTTTAACCTGCTGGACCCAGCCGGAAAGATAGCTGCTGAACCAGCCCAGGGTGGTAGGGGACACGGTGGCCTCCTGTAGTTGTTCTAGTAGGAGTTCATGTTTAACTGTGTCAAAGGCCTTGGTAAGGTAAATAAAGGTAGACCCCACCAAGTGCCCTCGATCCAGTGCATCATGTATGTATCCGGTGAACTCTATCAAGGTGGTCATTGTGCCTCGAAGTTTATGAAATCCATGCTGTTCTTTGCACTGGATTTGGTACTTATCAAGGTGTTCCATTAGTTGGTCATAAACTATTCACTCCAGGGCTTTGCAATTTGGGGGTAGAATTGAAAGTCGCTGGTAGTTGGTATGGGCTGTCTTGTCCACACTTTTAAAAATTGGTGCTACAACTGTTGATTTCCATAGTTTGGAGAACGGCCCAGAGCTAAGTGAGAGGTTGAGAATTCGTGTTAAAGGGGCTAGGACCTCATCTATGGCGAGAGTTAGTAGTTTTAGATCTAGGCTGTTACTACTCTGCCTGGATTTGCGAAGTGCCTGTAGTAGATATTTTTTTGCTTTGTTGAGTTTGATAACTCTGAGATAAAATGGTGGGGCTAGGGTATCCTGGTTGGGAGTAGAGGCAGCTACCTTTGTATTCTGGGAACTACAGACAGGATTGAGGTAGCTGGGAGGGATCATGTTTCTGAGGTGGGCGAATTCTATGATAAAGGTGTTTGCAATGGTTTTTGGATCTTGGGTTATGTTCCATTGAGGTTTGGCATGTCAGGAGGAATTTGATTAGGGTTCTCTGTTAAGAGATTTTATGTTTGCCCAGAATTTGCGGCTGTTGACCCAGGAATTGTCCAGTTCGGTCCTGTAATTGTGTGATTTGATCTGACAAATTGCCTGGGTACATTTGTTGTGGGCTGAGCAGTAGTTTTGGAGGTCAGACTGGGTGCCCGTGCTTTTGGCTAAATGCCAGAGGTTGTCTCTGGCATGCATAAGATCAATGAGTGAAGGGGTTATCCATGTCTTGTGAGAGCCTCAGATCTTTTTATGTGGTGAGGGTTGCAAAGATATCACAGGCCGAGTTAAAAGCCTTGAGGAAGTATTCTAATGCCAAGTTCACATCAGTTCTTGAGTAGATGGGAGACCAATCAAATTGGGAGAGGTGTTCTTTTAGGGGACCTAGGTACCCTTTTCATAGGATTCAGGTGGTCACCTCTTTGGCAGGTAGTTTTAGAGACTTATTTGATCAAGTGCAGAGGATGGGGAAGTGGTCACTTATTGTGTCAGGGAGGATGACTGCACTGGCTATTCATTCTGGGCAGTTGGTTAAAAGCCAGTCCAGCAGTGTACTGGTTCCAGAGCGGTAGTTGGTGCATGTGGGAGTTTCAATTAACTGGGAGATATTTAATGAGTTGATGACATCTCTGTATGATGTTTCATTGGAGAGAGGGATCTTTCTGGACCCCTTAAAGGAGGCAGTGGTATGGCCCCTCCTGAAAAAGCCCTCCCTTGACCCAGACTACCCAGCTAACTTACCATTTACAGATAAAGCTATTGAGAAAGTGGTCACTTTGCAGCTGGAGGATCATTTATCCATCTACAGTATCTATGACTGTCTCCAGTCAGGCTTCAGAAAAAGGCATAGCACCGAGACTGCCCTGGTTCGGGTACTAAATGATCTTCTGGTGGTGAGAGATTAGAGGGTCCATTCCATCTTCGTTCTCCTTGATCTCTCAGTGGCATTTGACACGGTGGACTATGGGTGTTACTCAAGCAGCTGCATTTTTTTCTGTTGACTGAGGGGGCAGTCCTCAGCTGGTTTAGATCTTTCCTTGAGGGCTGATCTCAGAGAGTTGTGTCCAGGATTTATTACTCGACCATTCACTGTCTGCCCTGTGGGGTACCGCAGGGCTCAGTGCTGTCCCTCATGTTATTTGCAGTGTACATGCTGCCATTAGGGGATATTATAAGATGGTATGGATTGAGTTTTCACTGCTATGCAGTGATTCTTAACTATACATGTATTTTGTGCCTGATCAGGAATTAGACACTGTCTCAGTGTTTAACAACTGCCTATCTGAGATACAGGACTGAATGAGTGCTAGCTGGCTGAGGTTAAATCTGGGAAAGATGGAGGTATTGGTAGTGGACCCTGATCATAGGATGGCTGAGACGTGAGTGGGACAATCCTCCTGTTCACAACTTGGAGGTGCCCCACTTAATGCCTCAGGCCAGGTGTGGAACCTAGGAGTGATATTTAATGAAGGTCTGACCCTAAAGGCTCAAGCGTTAGCTGTAGTCAGATCTTCCTTTTACCATCTAAGGAATATCACCAGGGTGAAGCACTTGGTTCCATCCGAAGATCTGCCTACCTTGGTCCATGCCTTTGTCACCACTCATCTTGATTACTGCAACACCCTCTACCTAGGGCTACCAGGGTGGATATCTGCCAGTTGCAGCTAGTGAAGAATGTGATGGCCAGGTTATTGACTGGAACCCCAAGATCCAGCCATATAACACCTGCGCTGTGTGAACTGCGCTGGCTGCTGGTACAGTGGTGGATCACCTTCAAGGTCACATTGCTGACCTATAAAGCCCTACACGATCAGGGACCCCTGTACCTGCAAGACTTCCTGTTTCCCTTCTGTCCCTCCTGCTCATGCCAATCCTCCAATGAGGGATTGCTGGAGATTCCCAGGGAACACTTGAAAACATCTGGAGGAAGATCATTTGCCTTTATGGCTCCTACCCTGTGTAATTCTCTACCTCATCGGATACGAGATTGCCTGACTGTAGAAGGTTTTAAAAACACCCTCAAGGCATATTTTTTCAACAGTCCTTTGATGGGACCTGGGAAGAATAATAGTTGAACCATGTAAGATTTTAGATTTCTAACTGATATATTAATGTGCTTTTAAGACTGTATGTACGGTAAGTTGTTTTATGTATATTGTAAAGGCATCCTGTGCTTGGGAAGGGCACCTAGTACAAATAAAGTTTGTTTTGTTTTGGTTTGCTATATTTCCAAAAAGCAAATCGGTGATATATACTTCCAGGGTGACTCGATATCCAGAACATTAAAAAGTGTCCCTCCCCCCCAGAGACCCCCTTGCGAGGGGCTTTGCCCCCTGCACCCCCTGGAATTTAGATTCTCAACTCTATGGGGGTGTATGTCAGAGAGGGGGCACAATCTGGATTTTGCAAAACAATTAAGTCCCACAGCCGCAGGCAGTGGCAAAATTTTCACGCTTCCGATCCCCAGCCCCAAACCCAGTACCTGCTGCACCAGAACTAGCCACTCACACCACCACACCACATGGCTAACTCAGTGGCAGCAGGCATATCAGTCTCCTAAAACTCCTTCCCTGTCCCACCCCTTCCCCTCGCTATTCCCCCCCTTCTGGTCACCCTTCCCTACAGTCGCCTTCCAGTAGGGTAGCTACAATTGTAGGGTAGTCCAGAAAGATAGTGCAGAAAATGAGTCGCTATTTTTGTAGTCGCTCATTTTTGGTCACTATCATCACTGGATACTGTTTGGGTATACTTAGGATATACTTAACATATGAGTACTTTGCATTTTTTGGGAGGTGTCATTCGAGGTATTGGTACTCATACTGTACTGTGCTACATTTGTGAGTAGAATGGGACTCAGAATCAAGTTTGAGCCTCTTACCAAAGAAGTGCAGATGGGTAAAAACAATTCAGTTTACTTTCATTACTATGTAATGTAATTAGAGATGTACAAAATTGGAAAATTTCACCTAGCGAAATATTTCAAGTAATTCCCGCAGTAGGTGAAAATTTTCGCCTAGGCAAAACGTAATTTGGCCTCCAATTCTGCTTTCGTGTAATGTGAAATTTCACCTAATATTGCAAATTTCACTTTTGCTTCAGGCAAAATTTTGACATTATCTGGAATTTCACCACTGTTTTTCAATTTCACCAGCAAAATTGCAATGCATTATGGGCAGATAGCTAAAATATCACATGCAGGCTGTTTCCTGCACAGTATATTGTCTGTTGAGTCAGAGAGCAGTTCAGTGCAGTGCATCACAGACAATAAACCCTTCAAAAACCCTTTTATTTGTGATTTTTGAGAGTTAATCTCTCCCAAAATCTAAATCTAGTTCCTAGTGCTGCTAGTGAACCTTTTTTTGGTTTTGTATCTTTGGATAATACTTAGTTAAACTTAAGAAGTGTTTTCAGTTTTCTTTGTGTCTGCGTCTGTGAGGAAGTTGAGTGGGGGAGGGCCGACCGTGGTGTGTGTGTGTGTGTGTGTGTGTGTGTGTGTGTGTGTGTGTGTATGTGAAAGTAGAGTAAGCTAGTTCCTAATATTTGACAGATTTCTCACAAGTTGTGAGTGAGTTTCTGTAATTTCTTTGAAGTCTTAATGTTTTTGTTGGTATGCTACTTATTTGTTATATTTTTCTTACATATTGGCCCTGTTTTGGGTAACTTTATCTGAACAGTTACTACATTCTGACTGAGTAGTTCTGTTTCTGTTTCCCTTTGCTGAATCACTTTGTGTGATTTATTTTTTTATTGAAAGTATTTGTGTACATTGACCACTTGACTTGTCCATATCCAGGTACACTGCATTGTTGAATTGCTCACAGAAATTAATATTGTGATCTAGCCTCTGCATTGCAGCGTTCCTGTTTTTCTATTTAATTTGCTTACCATATTAACCCTTTCCTCCCTGTTACACCACTGTTGTTTACTAGCTGACCTAGTATATAAAAAAATACATAGTTTTCAAGATAGTGGTGGTCCCTGCATGAGTTTTGGAGGTGATTTTGTTTGTTCAATTCAAATCTTGTTTTTCCTTCCGTCTGATATATCTGTAAGCCAAAACTGTATTTAGTAAGTACTAACACCATTGCAGTACTCGCCTTATCCAGACACCACTTATCCGGACCATACTTTATATTTTGACTGAGAGGTGTTCTATGCGGTTGTTTTTAGTTTTTGTGAACCTACCAGCACCCACCCAGTCATTATCAAGTTGTGTAATAATCATTCCATTTAAAAAACTGACATTTGGTTAAGAACTACTTAAGTATTCTTTTCAGATTTACTGCACAACCTTGTTGTTATGGTGTTCTCTGTTGGTTTTGTATTGAAAGCCTCTTACTTCTGTCCTCTTGTTACCCCATGTTACTTAACTTGTGTTTTTGTAATTGAAAAAATAAAATAGTGTTTTCACACTTGAATAGGCTACAGTAGCAGTTGTAGGTAGTTATATACACTACAGTGCAGGTACCTGTTCTGATTTCTGTTTGCCCTTTGTAGATGGCACTGCAGGTGTTAAATCACACTTATTTAATAGAAATACATAATAATATAGTTACAGAGGAAACCAAACAAAACAAGCATTTAAATATGCCTGCCAAAAGATGTTCAACTTCAGGTAAAGGTGCCAAGGTGGGAGGTGGCTCAAAGAAGTCTGTTGGAAAAAGCAAACCTATTTCTGAATCAGTGCTCTCTGTGACCTCTGCTGCTGCTGTGGCAGCCAGTAGCAGCAAAATTGAAGTTAGAAGTGGCTTCAGGTCTGTGACTTATTTTATTACCTCCCAATCTGTAGCTAATACGCTAGTTGCAGATGATACTGGGAATAAGGGAGACACTCACACCAGTGTAGGCACAGAGGTCCAGGAGGAGGTCAAAAAAGTTGTCAGTGTGACTGTTGTTCCTGCTCAAGGAGGAGCTGATGGTGGTGAGGGTGATAGTGTCCAGCTTTAGTCTGTTTCTCCTGGAGAAGGAGATAAGGAAAGTCAGCCCCCATACAGTGAAGAGATGCCAGAGAAGGGAAAAGTTTGTCTGGCAGTAGAAAGTGATAGGGATGAGGAGGAGGATGTAATATGTTTTGGTACAGATGATGATGAGGTGTTGGATCCCCTGTGGGAGTCAGAAGTGAAAAAGATGAAGGTGATTATGTAGCCCATTTAGATGACAAGACTGAGGGTGAGGATATCAGCAAGCCTACAACAAGCAGTCCATTCATCACACCTCCCAAACATAGCATGGTGGATATCATGCAAGTGGCACGAAAAGCAAAAACTTCCACACCTTTGGCTCCGCTGTCCAAGTCTTAGTCCCATGTCAAATCTAGAGGTGCAAAGTCCCTAGTCTGGGATTTTTTCATGCTTGATGCAGCTGATAACACTGTGGCAATATGTCAGCTGTGTCAAGCATGTGTAAGTCATAGGAAAAAGGGCAACCACATAGGTACCAGTGGCCAGCACGCCCACTTGAAAAACAAGCACCTATTGCGCTGGCACCAACACCAGAAAGATACCAGAGCAGTTGTTGGGACTTCCCTTGTTAAGCTTAATGTTAGTGACAGCAGTGCAACAGAGCAGGAGGAGGAAGGGCTGAGTGGGTCAGTGGAGGAGGATTGTGAGGAATCATTTTCTCTCTTGAGCAGTGGACATAGTAGCAGTGGAGCTGTCACTCCCTCTAGTTACACCACCAGGCACTAAATCCACCAAAATAACCAGCTTCACATATGCTGCACATCTCAGGCCCCAAGAGTCACCTGGTACCCAAGCAAGAACAACATTGGTGGTGCAAATAAATTGTTTTTGTTGACCCGCTCCCAACACGCAGCCTACATTGAAGAGTGTGTTTAAGCGACACTCAAAGTAACCCCCCAATCTTTCTGCTGCACGTGAGCTGACCACAACCACAGCTAAAATGCTCACCATCAACCTGTCACCCTTCTCCTCTGTGGAGAATCCATGATTCCACCATTTGATGGCCCATGCCTGTCCCAAATGGCAGGTGCCATCGTGAAAGTATTTCGCCAAATGTGCCATGCCCTAACTCTACAACAGAGTTTCACAGTCCGTCCTACATGCCATGAAACTCTCTTCCTCAAAATATATCTACCCTAGCATGGATATGTGGACAAGTGGGCAAACAGCAGGCAACTCATATCTGTGCATAACAGCACACTGGGCACAGGTACCTGGGGTGGTTGTTGATTTGGGGCCTGGCAAAAGCTGTGTAAAGCAAAATTGTGGTGGTAGCAACACACCTGGTATTCATCAGAATACAACCACAACTATGCAAAGTGTTTCAGGGTCTCACACTGGTGGGAAAATGCTGAATGTGCTGCTAAATCAGTTTGATGAGTGGCTCAATGCACACTCACTCACAGTGGGGTTTATTGCCAGTAACAATGGCTCCAATGTGGTTAAGTGCATCACTGACAGTGTTTTTTTCAGAGTTCCTTGCCTGGCACATTGCCTTAATCTGGTCATGCAGCAATTTCTGAACCATGATGAAATAAAGGGAAACTGTGTCTGTCATCAGACACATCTGTGTGCACTTTGCCTGTTCTGCAAAGGCCCTTGACCATCTGCGTGAGCTGCAGTGCACCAACCATCTGCCTCAGCATCATATGAAGCTTGATGTTGTTACCAGGTGGAACTCCACACTGTACATGCTGGACTGGCTTTATGAACAGTATAAGGTGATTTCAGATTACCTACTGCTGCACATCACCCAGGACAGTGCTGGGGCATTCTTCGCCCCAACAATGGAGCAGTGGCAACAAATGGATGGCATAATATGCATTCTGCATCCATTTGAGCATGCAACACAGGCTGTGAGTGAGGACTTTGCCTGTATAAGTCAGTCAATACCCCTTATATGTGTGCTGAGGCAAACACTGGTAAATGTCCGTCCCCAGATGGAGGCAAGTGATGATCACAGTTCTGTTCATGTAATGGGTCACATGCTCTGTATACTGGACAGCAATACACATATCTCTGGCATTATGCAGTCTAATGAGTTTGCTATTGCTACCATGCTGGATCCATGGTTCTAATATGGCTTGCCTGCCATGATTGAAGAGGGTTGTGTGCGAGTGGACAAATTGACCAATTACCCTGTCAGGCATGTACATGTAGCACAGATGAAAAATGCAGAGACACAAAGGGCACATATACTAGGAGTTGCTACCACCACCACCAGTAAATCATCAGAGGCCACCAAATAAGAGAAAATGTCAAAGTCACAACACAGCATGGCAGGTAATCCCATTTGGGATGCTCTGTACCAGGTGGGCATGGAAGAAATTGAAGACAAGGAGGAGGAGCATGATGAGGCAGCAGGACTCAGGGCAGTACAACGTATGGTGGATGCTTACATGGAAGACACCAAGAATCTTGGCATCACTGATGAGCCAGTGGTGTACTGGAGCAGCAAAGTGAGTGATTGGCCTACACTGGCATCTGTTGCTTTTAAATATTGCAGCTCACCATCATCAGTGTGGAATGGGTCTTCAGTTCTGCTGGAGCCATTGTGCATGACTGTGGGACAAATCTGTCACTGAAGAATGTTTCCATCCTAACTTTTATAAATGAATGAGGCTCACGTTCCACATAACACAGTTATTTCAATGGTGTTGCCCCAAGAACTGTGTCAGAGACAGTGATGGCAATGAATATGTCCACACTGATAAGCTCTCTACTAGCAGGGAGGTAGATGAAGTGAAGAGGCAATGATGACAGAATTTCCACCTGGTGATAACTCCAGTCTTGAAGACTGTGAGGGTTGCTTCATGGATGATGTGTCAGTGGAAGAAGGCTAAAGGTGTTTTGTCCACCCCCCCAGTCACCACCAGCATCTCCCCCTATTTCCATTGAATATGCTGCTTTATGTTATTGTTATATATTTTACATTTTATTTTGCTGGTTGTTCTGTATTACACATCCAGTTAAACCATTTCATTTGATTACCTAACCTAGTAACAATGTTTCTTCATTTCATTTTTGAAAATGTATTTGCCCCTGCTATGCTAACTGGAATAAATGCATCATCTCAACAATACACAATGGCATCATCAAATGACAAATACTGAACAACATCTTCCCCATTTCCACATATACTTCTTCCATTAGACCAAGAATGAGTGTCTAGTGAGTGTGCCACCACTGTATATACGATGTAACAATAACAACTTAGTCAGACAGTGCACAGCCAGTACTATGTTACTCAGAAATGCATGCATACTCCATCCCCATGTATATAATTAATCATCATGTAATCAGCCTCCTTGTCATCCATCCTAATGTGTATAACACAGACTTCGACACTCTCATACTGCCAAAAAATACCACTGAAAATCTATGAAGCTGACAGATGCATGCTCCAGCATAAATGGCAGTCTCAGATCAGTACATTAATGCTGCCTCTGAGTCCAGATTTTACTCCTCCTCCTCCTCCTCCTCCTCCAGCAGTCTTCCACCAAGAAGAACTGCAGCATTGCCAATGAAAGCACATTTGGAGCCAGTACATCAACCCGCACAATGCAGCACTTTCATTCCAGCAAACACACTTGGTGTCGTTTTCCCTCCTGCTGACCACCCATGCTGACAGCATTGCCAGTACATTTTGGACCAGTACGTCAACCAGCATGATGCAGCACTTTCATCCCAACAAGCATAATTGGTGTCATTTTCCCTCCAGCAAAAGAAACAGCAACTCAGAGTCGGAAAGCAACACATATCATCATCAAGCAAGAAATATGTATATTCTTCCTCCATGACCTGTCTTCTGTTCAACTGATTCATGGTAATTAGATTTCAGTTGTTGTCATGTTATTACTTATACCTCCATTGTGCTGGTATGCATGCCTTTGTTGCGATAGAATCACAAGTATGCATGCAATGCAGCACACTTTAATGTATAAGTTATCTAATGTATTTCCATTTCACTCTATGCAGAGTTTGCCATGATCATGGCATGTGAGGCCAGGACCACAGAACAAGGATGATACATCGATATGGCACATTCAGAGCCTAGTCAATCCATTATGTAAAGGCCAGTATTGGAATTGTAATGTTTTTCACTTGCTAGATTTTGTGTATTCCATTCCAGGTACTGTACGTCTAGGTATGTTTCACCATAGGCTCATAATTGAATTCATTTAAGCGGTGGAACATTATTGGGCATGTTGCCAACATCGATGGTAATTATCAGCACAGGTAAGTATTGATGCTATTTTTTTTTTTCTTTTTATATTTTTTCACCACCTTTTTACAGATGACATCAGATCAAACAACATTTGTCTTGAATCATGTGACTGGCAAGGCAAATGAAATTTTCTGTTGAAAACAGCCATTTTGTGAGAGCTCTGTAGCTCTGAAAATGGTCGATTTCACAACAGCTTCTGCTGGACTTTTGGAAGTATCCTTCTGAAAGCCCAATGGAGCTAAAAGTCCTCCATCATGATCAGCCTACGGAATAACAGCTGCACTATTTCGTCTGTTACTTCCGAATTCTGATACATGAACTGAGCATATGCATGACTCGTGCACATACGCAATTTTGTGGTTGCTGCCATGTTGCGAATGGCAAACTGCGATTCACTGCAGTACAGCTCCCCCAATTCATGTCGCACACTTGGAGCCCACCCCAGTCTGCAAAAATGTTGTATCTTTTGTTTCTGAAAAGTAGAAAATGGTCGCTCATTGTCAAGGGTTATTGTCCCTGCTGCACCCCTCCCCATGTCATGTCCGACATGGGGTGCCCAGTCCCCATGTCAGCATCATGTACAACCCTCTTCTCCACTTATGTGGCACACTGGGAGTCCACCCCAGTATGCTGAAATGTGTTGCTTTCTGTTTGTTCCTGTAAATTAGAAAATAGTCCCTCATTGTGTTGCCCCCGTAAAACTGAAAACTGCCCCTCATCATCGCTGCAGTCCCCCTCCCTCCTCTCCACCCTCCCACTGAGCACCCACCTCCCTACGCACACCCTTACCCCATACTTACCTCCGGAGGTTGGCCCTGTCATCTTCTCTGGACCTGGACATGTCTGCACTCTTCAAAGCCCAACCACGAACTGAGGAATTAAAGGTAGGCATGCTATACAGCCATTCAATGGGGTTTCACCTTCTGCTGATATCTCAGCCATTGTTTGGAATTTTTGCCCCAGTTTTTAACATGGGGTTCTTGGGACCCCACCTCATGAAAACTGTCACTGTCATTTTATTACTCCATCCCGAAAATTGATTTTGTGGTCACTGCATGGAATCATCTTTTGGGACTGATTCATGAAAAGACAGTGCCACTCTTCATGAGGCAGGGTCTTAAAAAGCCCATATTGCAAAATTTGGTGAAAAATTTCCCAAAAAATTACTGCGTTATGAGCGTGTGTTGCGCAGTTTCTACGCATGCTCCTAACGTCACCAATTTTTTATATGTTCACTCCAAATTTTTAACATTGTCATTTTTGCACACCTCCTTCAAAACAGTATAGCTGTCATTTTCCACAACCTTCCCAAAATGTGTTTTTGCACCTCTGGCACAGAATAGCATGCTTGCTCTGCTCAATCACCTTTTGGGACAATTGAACATAATGACACTGGCACTGTTCATGAGCAGGGGTCCAAATCAGGCTATGTTAACAATTTGGTGAAAAACTTCCACAAAATGATTGCGTTATGAGCGTACACTGCGCTGTTTCTATGCAAGCTCCTAACATCACAAATTTTTAATATTTTCATGTCACATTTTTAACGTTACCATTTTGTACACCTCCTTCACAGCAGTACAGCTGTCATTTTACACAACCTGCCCAAAATGTGTTTTCGAACTCGTGGCGTAGAATAGCGCATTTGGTCTGCACAATCACTTTTCAGAACAATGGAATAAAATGACACTGGCACTGTTCGTCAGGAGGGGTCCAATAATGGCCATGTTGAAAATTTGGCACAACACCACCAACATATGGCCAAGTTACACCTGAGTGTTGAATAATTTCTGTGCACATGTGTAATTTTCATCACTAGGATAGCACATTACAGTCCTATCAGCTCTGGCCAGAATTTGTTTAATATCGGTAACAGTGTTAGTTCAGGTAGCATCATAGTGCAGGTGATAAATGGTTATGCTGCCATTTACAGTGTCAGTTGTACATTTGTGGATAAAAATAATATATCCTTAATCATCTTACAGTGGTTTAATCAAGGGACTTATTTAAGCTGTGAATGGGTGATTCCACAGAGTCAATGGCAAAACACATGAGGATACAATCCAAGGTCAAAATTTTCAAGTTAGGACAGCAGTATTTATAATATGTTTGTTTTCCTTTACAGGTGTCCATTGATGATGATGGTGTATGTTTTTAGTTGTCAGCAGTGGCCCACATCTCACAGGTGCAGTACCTCGATCCAGTGTCCACACACTCAGATGGAAGACTTATATTTAGTTACCAATGCCATACAGAGATGGGATGCATCGGCAAATGTTCACCAGAAAACTTAACAACCATTCCAATTGAAGTACTTTGTACCTGGCAATAAGAAAGAAACTCTGGCCAGAGCCTTTATGGCTGTGGAAAGCTTTTGGCATGCTTTTACCATTTATTGCTAATGAATTTGTACAATGCAGATCTGCTGAGAGGCAGTTACAATGTGGTCTTCCTTTTACACATTTTTACAATATATTTTCCTAGAATATGCTTGCCGATTGCTATATATTTAGCCTGAATAGTTCACAGAAGAAATGGCATCTTATTTTTGGGTGGCAGAGCACTAGCAGTAGGATGCTGGAATGCATCATACATAGGTACGAGCTGTGTGCGGGCGATAATGCCCAGTGGCCATACACCTCGGATCCATCATCCTGGTGCTGCTGCACTGCTCAGTGCAGGTGAAAGCCAGTGCTGTACTCACTCACACAGGTCCTGGAACAGGCATGTTACAGCCAACCTCCCATTTGCTTGTACAATTGGGGAACCATGAATGCACTATCCATAGCTTGGAGCATACACTACAAATGGCATTGCAGGATACCACATCCCATGGCACCCAGGACACCTCAGAAGTCCAGAGGGTGGCATGTTACACAGGGGAATGGGGAGAGTGTATGACTTCAGGAAGATACAGCAGCAGCAAGGCATGCATTGGAGTTATGTCTATTCCCTCTTACGTTTTTTTTCATTTCATTTTTATTTTTCATACTTGTTAGCTAGATGAGCAAACTGCCCGTTTTTACAAGCGACAAGTAAACAAATAAACAAGAAATTAGTACAAAACATAAACATTAAAAACATAAGACTTACAATGTAAAATGGAATACATATTAGAAACAATTACAATCATTTTGACTGTTTAACCATTCAGAAAAACTTTTCTTAAACATTTGTACAGTCTCTGCATTAATAATTTTGTGTGGGATACTATTAAAGATTTTTATTGCCCTATATATCACTGACTTCTGACCAATAGATTTTTTTATAGAGGGAGATTCTAAATAAGCCCTTAAACTTGGACCTAGTTTCAATATAACTTTGCTGAGAAGGGATAAGACCCTGGGTTCTTTTAAACAAAAATTCAGAGTTTCATATTTATTCTATCAGAAAGGGAAAGACAGTTTGCTTCTCTTAATAGGACCCAATGATGTGTTCTCATGGGACAACATGTCATGAAATGTAAAATGCTATTATATGTTATCTGTAATTTCTGAACCAATTTATCACTTATTCCAGAATAAATCAAGAGACCATAGCCAAGAACTCTTAATAAAAGACTATGACCAAGAAGTCTGCGAGATTCAGGGATGAGAAAGGATTTAATCCTGAAAAACATCCCAATTCTCTGGTGAAATTTTTTAATAGTCTTGGCTACATGTTGATCAAATGAAAGGTGAGAATCCAGGGTCACCCCCAGGTAATTGAAACTATCTACAAGTTCAATACGATGCCCCACTAGATCAGTGATCTGAAAATTTATGTCACTATTTTACCTGGGACTAGTAAAAACCATGCATTTAGTTTTCACTGAATTCAATACAAGGTGGCGGAAATACAACCATTTTTGAAAATTTTCAAAAGTCCTGCTGGACTATATAAAGGGCTTGATCTGGAGTGTTTCCTTCAGAAAAAATCACCACATCATCTGCATACATAATAAGTCTAGACCCTGTAATTGATGAAGGAGCAGCGTTAACAAAAAGGGAAAACAATAAAGGGCCCAAAATTGAGCCTTGGGGTACCCCACAGGATATCAAATGAGAATCAGAACTACACTGACCAATAATGGTCTTATGCTCCCTGTTGTTAAGATAACCTCCAATCCAAGAAATTACTTCCTTGGAGAGATAAACTTAATTAGGGCCCTCAACAAAAGGGTATGGTCAACTAAATCAAAAGCCTTGGTGAGATCCACAAATATTGCAGCAACAGAGTGCCCTAAATCAAGAGAACCCTGTATGCTGTTCGTGAATCCCCCCCAAGGCAGTCTCAGTATTGTGAAATTTTTTGAAACCATGTTGACAACTTGACAGCAGATCATAACCTGTTAAAAAAAAACTGAATTTGGTCAAAGACTATTCTCTCCAGGATCTTTGATGGAAGCGATAAAAGGGAAATGGGTCTAAACTTGGAAACAATGTTTTTACTGCCAGATTTATGTATGGGTTTGATAAGTGCTAATTTCCAAATCTGGGGAAAAACATTATGACATAAAGAATAACTGAAAATTGAAGTGAGAGGAAAAGCTAAGGCTTTAATTCCTTTTTTAAGTAATCTGAAATCAATCCCATCCTGGCCTAACAACGGTTAAGGGCTATTCTTAAGTACATAATTAGTGACCATTTCAGGAGTTAATACGTGAAAATAGAAGAGGGGATGATTTTCAATAGGTTCCTCCTTTATAACTGGATTTATGTTTAGAACATTTAAAGGGTTTTGAAAAGTTTTGAGGTCCCCAAAATAATCATTGAACATTTTAGCTATGCAGGTAGGGTCGCTAATTAATTGTTCACCATCTTGAAGAGTTTTAACAGTGTCCCCAGTAACTTTTTCCAGGATATTATTCAACATTTGTCATGTTTGTTTTGGACTGCCAAAGGATAATACTTGTTTATTTTTGAAAAAATCAATTGTTGCCTTTCTAATAGAAGCCTTGCATCTATTCCTAAGAATTTTATAACCAATCAAAAGATTAGGATCATTATCTTTTTTAAAAAGTTTCCATGCTTTATCACTTTGCTTCATTAGCACCCTTAATTCTTGGTAACCCATTCTTTTTATTTTTGACATTATACTTTATCTTCTCCCACTACCTGTTGGTTCTGACCCTTCAGGGCATCCAAGGGGTCATCCTTCTGCCACCCTGCCCACTGATACCTACGGATCACCCATGTAGCTTAGGCTTACCCTCCCGAACGGGGACAAGGTAGGGGGGACCACTGTAAATCAACTTTTCGTCGGGTCCAGAGGTAGTCGGTGAGCAGGGGCGCACACTGAAGGAATGCCCCAGGAAGCCCATCCTCCCAGAGCCGACAGGCATTTTACCATTTTTCCTTCCTCCCCCACGCAGATTCCAACCCCCCGACATCATGGCGCTAGTCACCGATGTCTGCTGTGTGTTGGGCCACCCATCTCCCTTCTTAATGGGAGCCTGCAGTCTCCTGAGCCTCCGCCTGGAGTCGTGCAAGTGCAATGGGCAACGACCCTCACACCCGACCCGACCCTGGAGGCAGCGAGCTGTCGTGGGATGTTCAAGCTGTACTACTCCCAGCCAACCCACCAGTGACTCGAGTCCAATCCTGAACCCAGGTCACTGGTGTGGAGTGAGGTGTGGCATCCAGCGCCTCAACCCTCAGCACCGCCGGGCCGGCATGGTAACCCATTCTTTTTTGTTTCCTCCGATTGTCATTTTTTTGAGTGGTGCAAGTTGATTAGTTACCTAATTAAATAATTGATTAAAGGTTATTAGTTTTAAATTAACATCATGAATATTATCAAGACAAGACCAATCAATTTGTTCACAAGCATTAGTCATGATCTGAGGGGTGACCCCATTAATGTTTCTTGTTTCGATGTAAATTGGGGGCAAGAATGCTGTTTGAAGTCCACCACAATACACAGGACTGTGGTCACTAATTACAGCAGATAACACTCCAGAATCAATTATTTTGGTTGGATGGGTTACTACAACCCAATCTAATATGGTTCCCCCACCAGTCTTATAATTAAATCTAGTAATTTGAGAAATTAACTGCTGTACTCCAAGTTCTTGAAAGCAATCTAAAATATGAGAATTTTGATCAATGTCCCAATTATGGTTAAAGTCTCCCATTAAAATCCATTCCCTGTTAATTGGTATCAATTTCCTAACTTCAGATGCAACCTCAAGACCCTGTTTAATACAACATGGAGGAACATAAAGGGATGTAACTGTGAGATGTTTATTCTGGCCTAAGAGCAAATCAACAGAAATTATATCACATCCTGATCCACAGGGATGGGGGGCCAGTTCCAATGCCTTAAGACTGGTCTTAACATAAACCACAACCCCCTCCTTTTTTTCCTAATCTATCCTGTCTGAATAAATTATAATTCGGAAAGGATATCTCATTATTGTGTATCCTGTCCGTTAACCATGTTTCAGAGAGGGTTATGACATCGAAATCATGTTGTTCAGCCCATGCCTCAAATAAAGACCATTTAGCAGTTAAACTTTGGACATTTAGATGTACTATCTTAAGGGAGGACTGCGATACATTGTCAAGGCCAACTATTTTGTTGGACCAGGGTGAGGATGTACTGAACCTGACAAAAGAAGCAATAATAAAATTATACATCTAAGGAAAGATTTCCATTTTAGTTGATCTGATTTTTTACATAAACCCCTAAAATTTTTAGACATAGTAGGGATACCCAATCTACAGAGAACAATTAAGTCGGTATAACCAAATCTAAATAATGTGTGTACTGGCTCATTTGCCAGGACTGGGTTAAACAAACTGGGGGATTTGGAAGTAAAACTCCCTCTTGTGTAATTTATATTGAATCCATTAATACTTTCATTTAATCACCCAGAGTTTACAGGTGACACTATTCCCCTGGGCCAATGAACCACATATAGAAACAATACAAACTCCAAACCCCTCATTTTTCAAAACAACAATTAATCACTCTCATATAACTACAAACAAATACTAAAATAAAATGATTAAACTGCAAGTCTTATTCTAAATGAAATATATTTTTAAACTAAAACATATGTATTCCCCTTAAGATATGCAAATAATAAACTTCTAAAGAACACTATTAAAATGCTGGCATATCAAATAACATGATTTAACAAACTAAACCAATGGTCAATTAGGGTATGTAAGCTAATACAAATAAAACTCTATCTCACTAATTGATTACTACTTTAGCTAACCTAAAATATTTTCTATGCCATGTGGCACTCGCGTCACTCATGCTCACGCTACTGCACTCGCACAGTAGCAGCGCAGCTTTTAAATGCAGTTCTGCCCCTCCTTGTTAGCTGATGTCTTGATCCGGTAACCTTCCCCTGGTTTGCCAGGGACATACACACAGCTACATACACTGGTGCATCTGCAGCTTGTGTAGAGCCCCAATATATGGAATAGCCACTTGGGTCATTCTGGAGTGCAGGTCACTGGCCTGGGTCCAGTGCAGTCAGGGGCTGGCTGTTCCAAGGTGTGGAGGGCAGTGCCAGTGTCTGCAACAGGTTGTGTATGGGGGAAGCAGGGTTGTCTTATGTACCAAGGCGATGGGTGGGGGGTCGTCTATGCTATGGATATGGACTGTGGTTTCCTCTGATGCGATTGGGTGCAGGGGTGCTCTACAATATAGAGCTCTTTGGGGATGGAGTTGGATTGATCAGGAATGGGAGGTGGTACCTCTAGTCTACAAGGGCTGCCAGGCTCCTGTGCACCTGAGTGCACTTCCGCTGCCTGCCTGTGGGTGGGTGGCTGGCTGGGTTAGGCCAGCTAATAGCTATCCATGGCCTAGCTGTAGGCCACACTGCTCTGAGCTGTGATGGGCAAATTTCCCACTGAGCATACCACAGCATGGCTTATGCATTGGAATGCACCCTTGACTTGCACAGCATACTATTTGTGTGCACCCTGGCCCATTCCCTTGTAGCAGATGCATCACACATGTTTGAATATCATGCTGTGGTGCATTGTTGGAGTTGCATGGCACATCACCCTTTTCTGCCAGGATGCACTGTGCATCTCCTTTGATTATGGGGGCCCTGGCCTAGGCTACCCTGAAGAAATACATTATCAAAATGGAAAAATCATGACTCCACTGAAAACAGGATATTGCATCTAATCTGGGACAGCCTAAGTAAATACAATGCAAAAATGTATAAATGAAGATTCCTATGACAATGAGATGTAGCATCTCCCCTGAGCTATTCAGGATACAAAATATAGGCTAAGAAATATTTAAAGAAAATCTACTCTAAACTGAACTTCACTGTGGTCACTGACATAAACAAACAGTTTTTGTATTGTAACAATCACACAGGAGTGTGGTATGCATATTTTATGGAACACATACAAACAAAGGTGAGAAAGAATAAGTGCCTTAGCTGGGACTTGAACCCAGGCAGCCCGGAATACCATTGTGATTGCGCTAACCAGCTGCACCACTGAGGCAACTGGAACCTGGGCTGTTCCCGAACATATTACTCTTTCTCAAATGCAGAACTCAATGGCAACACTAATATTTACTTGTAACAATCACACAGGGATGTGGTGTGCATATTTTATGGAACACATACAAACAGAGGTGAGAAAGAATAAGTGCCTCAGCTGGGACTTGAGCCCAGGCCGCCCGTCAGTACTGTGGCCAGGAGGATGGTGTGTAGTGTGCAGTGTGTGTGCGTGTGTGTTTGTGTGTGTGTGTGTGTACAAAATATAGGATAAGAAATATTTAAAGGAAATCTACTCTAAACTGAACTTCTCTGTGTTCACTGACATAAACAGTTTCTTTATAACATATTAGAATGCAATATTTATTGTGAATGTTATAATTAGTAAAAAATAAAAATAGATTTAAAAATAATCTTGATAAGTATATAATAATGGGGTAAAGACTGAACTATTATTCCATGTCCTAAGGAGCCATATATGGGCCTCAGCCTCTTTTTGTTTCTCAGTTTCCAAGTGATTCCAAGTTGCGGCCATGAGGATGGTGTGTACAGTGTGTGAGTGTGTGTGTGTGTGTGTGTGTGTGTGTGTGTGTGTGTGTGTGTGTGTGTGTGTTTGCTGTAGCTCAATATATTTTTTTCCAAAAAGCACAGTAGAAAATGGATTCTGACTGCTACATATTTATTCTAAGCAGTTCACTGAAGACCTGGCGTATGTCTGAGATGGTGCTCATCAGATCATGTCTGTAGAGGTTAAAATACAGTGTAAATCATGAATTTTCTGGGAAAGGGTGACATTTATGAGGTATGAATCTTTCTTGAAAGACAATATTTATTTATCTAGCTTTTGTTAACCAGGTAAATACACTAGACAAGCACATGCCTATTTTCAGGTATGACCTGGGAGAGTACAGGAAATCAAAGAACATACAGAGTACAAATTGAAGCAAGTAGGGCAGATACACTGACGTCAGGAGAAGCATAACATACATAATAAGATATCTCAGGTTACAACAGTAAACACAGTCAATGTAATAAAGTACAGAGTCACTGACACAATGTTACCAGCAATATATATATACAGATATATACAGAATTTACACATTTATCACAGGGCAACACTCAGGCAGGAAGGCAGACCACAGCAGGACCTAAGCAAGGTACATCGGATGATATGCAAGAGAGACTGTGCAGAGGACCAGGCTAATCAGGGAGGTTTAAGACAGTCACATACTGATGAGAGCTTCAAGTGGTTCCACAGGGAGGTGCGTAGGTATGCCTGGGAAGGGGAGGTCTGGACCTGGACAGGAAAGGAGTTCCATAATCTAGGGGCACATGACGCAAAGTCCCTGTCCCCCATTTTGGTACGTGTAGCAGGAACCTTAAGGATAGCGGTGCCCAGTACATTCCTAAGTGAGACTAGTATTAAGAAGCTGTTTAAATGCTAGATATTTAAATGTGCAGTTTGTTGCATTCTGAAGAGGGTAAACAAATCTCCAGTTTAATAGGCAACCAATATTTAACAAATATTTAACAAGCTGTTTCAGTTTCCCTAATGACATCTGATAAGCAGCTTGGAGTTATGTCTCCAACATTCTTTACAGATGGAAGAGGATATTTTATTTCAGTTGGCATGGAAGAATACATTGAAAAGTCCAAAACGTGTTCCACGATACTCCATTTTCCAGCTACAGATAGCAAGATGACTGTAGGCTCCACCCACAGGCATAAAAAAGAAGAAGACATTTTGAGCATTGTTACAACTAGGTGCCCCCCCCCACCACCACCACCACCATCATTAGATGATGCAATATTTGCACCAGGGAATGGCTGTTAAACTGGAATCCTTGACATGAACAGACTATGTCTAATGAGCACAGCCAGCAGCCAGATTGAGAGGTAACAGACGCAACCCAGCAGTGGAATTCCTGAATATTGACAGACCTATACAGAATATAGTTACTATCAAAGTCTGACATCTCTGTATTGCAGTAACCACAAACATAATACATAACCATATCCACCAACCCCACACCAACCCTCAACCAGCTCCTCCACCACCCACCCACCAAGGACCATCACAAATTAAGAAATGCTTACCACAAGTTAACGATTTGCACACATATTGAGCAGCAGCAGCAGTGCACCTGGAGTTAACAGCACCTGAATGCCTGCATGTTGACAAAAGCAAAAATAATACAATTACAATCCAACTCAGATATCCGAGCTGCAGTCACCTATCCCTCCCAGTAATGAAAAATTCAATACTTACTGTACCTTCTCCTTGTGCAATGTGAAATGTGGTGCATCTCAACATCCCATATCCAAATCCTGGCATGCATGACATGGTGATGTACTCCTCAGCACACTAGATAATATAAAATTAGTACAAACGTACAGGAACTCAAGATGTCCCAATAGCAACCCGCCATCCCCCTTCTCTTGCAACCAAAACAATAAATACAGACAGATACTTACATATGCAGCAGCAACATCGATCGATTATGTGAAGAAGATCCCCATGAATCAAATAAAGCATTACTTCTTGTGGCAACTAGTCAAAGCAGCAGGCAGCAGCTATAGGCAACAGTAGCAACACACAAAATGTTATTCAATCCACACTGACTTAAAACCATAGAGCCAACAGAACGAACCAGGGCAGCATCATTGAGAAATGATAATTCCACAGTTCAAATGAGAAACCAGCAGCAGGAGGAAGCAAGTGCAACTTCAAGTAGCAGGGCCATTTTGAATGAGGATTTATTTTTCTCAGTGTGGCAAACTGGCTTATGTTACGTTGCATGTCAGGCAGTGGCAGCACCATGGTTAGGCCTAAAAAACATATTAACTGGTGCAGAAAACAGCAGATTTGGGTCCTTTGTGGATGCGAACCATGTAACCATGCTCTCAAATTCTACCCCTGACTCAGTTGTCACTCTTGCCAGTTTCATCATATTCCGGGAAGACCGGGTGGGAAAACGTGGAGGTTGCTGTGCGATCTACATCAGGGATAACATTATTGGCCACATGCTCCCACCCCCCAGGCTCTCACCTTAAAGATCACCCAGGACCCCTCCAGGGGCCCACTATACCTCACAGTATCCTATATTCCCCCTAAGAACCAAAAGCAGGCCTTCACATCCCTCACCAATTATCTCTCTACCCTCCCTCACAGAGCTGAACAGATACTAGTAGGGGAACTAAATATCAGTTGGCTCGGTCCCTCGGCTGCACCAACAAAGGACTCCTTCACTGCCCTTGACATGGCCCAATTAGTCACCGAAACCCACTAGACTTCATCCCTCTACTGGTACCAGCACCCTCCTGGTTGTCATAATCTCCAACCGCCCCCACAAAATCCAGGATATAAAAGTTCTACCCGACTCCCTAAGCGACCACTCGCCCATCTTATTCCTATGGATCTCCTCCACCACTAAACCCTCAGCCTAGACCACCTTCCATAGGCATCTCTGCCCAGGGGTTTCAGAAAACTCAAACAACACCTCACACAAATGGACTGGTCCCCCATTAAAACAGCCTTCAGCATTGACATTGTGCCTGACCTGTTCACAGAGGCCTTCACTAAAGCCTATGATCTCTATGCCCCTCTCACCAAACTCTGCACCAAATGATAAAATGAACCATGGATCACCCCCCCCACTCCAAAAACTGAGAGAAAGGCACAATCTCTGGTACAAAGCCTTGGAGTGTAGTGTGTAGTGTGTGTGATGGCTGACAAACAATCCAATAATGCTGCTTGCAATGGCTGCACACGGGCCATCCGCAAGGCCAAAGTGGACTACTATCAATGCACTCTCACCGTCACATAGGGATCTGCCCAGACCTTCTGGAGTAATATCAAAGAACTCAACGGTAAATCACGATCTCCACCTCCCTCCCAGCTCTCCATAGGCAGCACCATTTCCACTGACCCTCTTACCATAACAAACTGTCTAAACACTACCTTCACAGATCTCAGCACTGTTCTCCCCAGTTGCTTCTTTGACCCTGTACCCAAATCCCAATCCCCTACCCTACAGCACCCTCATTTCCTCCTGTGTAGGATATCAACCCATGAAGCCCGTCCATACCTGCAAAAGGCACTAAGCAGCAACAACCCTAGCACAGATCCCCTTGAAGCTAGTCTCCTTCGGCTAGTCCTTAACGAGGTCCCAGCCCCTCTCACAGACCTACTCAACAGATCCCTATGTCTGGGGCAATTTCTGTGCCTGGAAGACTGCCATTGTTACCCCATTCATAAAAGTGGTGACAAATCCTCCCCCAGTAACTATCGACCCATCTCCATTCTCCCCCCATCCAATGCTTTAGAGAAAGTGGTTGCCACACAGCTCACAGAATACCTAACCAAGCATGACATTGTATGTCCAGAGCAGCATGGCTTCCACTCGGGCCACAGCACTACCACAGCCCTCCTCGACTTTACCAGCTTTCTACACTCCTCCTCCTTAGACTCTGGTAACATTGATGCAGCTGTGTACATAGACCTTTCCAAGGCCTTCGACACGGTCTACCATCCAGTGCTTCTAGACTCTCTTTACCAACTCAGTTTTTCATCGGGCCCCCTGGCTTGGTGTGCCAGTTACCTCGCTGCCCGGTCCCAACATGTCAAAATAAATGGGACCCTATCTGACACACTACCTGTCTGCTCCGGTGTGCCCCAGGGCTCCATCCTGGGTCCACTACTCTTCACCCTCTACCTAAACATCTTGCCTTTGGCATGCTCCAGAAATATCCTACTGTATGCGGATGATGATGCAGTGCTCTATGCCTCACACCATAAACCTGCCACCCTCCAGGACTCCCTTCAAAATGCCTTCACCCAGGCTGAAACATGGTTCAAGGACTGTAGACTGGTCATTAACCTAAAAAAGATGAAATCCATGATTTTCTCACACCACAAAAACAAAGCAAAAAATACACCACTCTTCAACCTCCTCGGCACCCAGCACCCCCTTGAACAGGTATCCACCTACAAGTACCTGGGGATTACCCTTGACACTGCCCTTACCTTCCATGACCACATAAACACACTAGCAGCTGCTGTAAACACTCGGATTAGGCTCCTTTACCAGCAGAAGGAATGCCTCCCTCCTGATGCCCTTAGGCTTGCTGTTACCTCCGCCATACTGTCCCTAGTGGATTATAGGCTCCCTGTTTATGGGGCAGCAGATAATACCACTCTTCAGAAAATTCAGTTCTCCCTCAACGAGGCCTGCAGGCTCCTAACTGGTGCCCCATGGCTCACCCACACCTGCTCCCTCTATTCCACTGCCATTATTCTCAATTTTGATGAAAGACTCCACTACCAGACCTGCCTCCTGACCAAGAAAATTCTGTTTGGTCTCTCCACTCCTGGGGTCACCGCCTCCCTCCAAACTGCCACACCCTCTATCTCCACCCGCTACTCAAACAAAGCCATTCTGACAGTACCTAGGGTAAAAACATCCCTTGCTCGGAGATCTTTCTGCTACAGGGCCACTGACTGGTATAGTACCCTCCCAGCCACCATCACCAGCACCCCTAAGATTGCCCCCTTCAAAGTGGCTCTCCACAACCATCTCCTCAATACCCACTCCTGTAACTGCAACTAGCCTGTGCTCTCATGCCCTCTTGGGTCCAAACCCCAACAAGGTCCACTATGGACTGCCACCACCTACAACAATGATTAGTCCAAAGCTGGCTCATGTATAAGATGTATTAAAATGTAACGCTAGCTCTCTCATGGCAACAATGCTTCTTTTCTGTGCTTATGTAAATATCTGCAACCAAACATGTATATAATATCTGTAAACAATGTCTGTAATCTACACATGATGGCTATTCTTGTGTATCTGTTATCCTCTCTGTGTCTATTGTCCTCCATGTGATGAGGTACCTTTGTAAATGAGCCCTTGGCTCAAAAGTAGTTAAATCGATACTTCAAATAAATAAATAAATAACTGCATGTCTGACACCAAATTTCAGTCTGAATTTAATGTACCATTTTTTAGGAAACATTTCTGGACATGTACTGCTTGTGTTGCACTCGCAGAAACAAGATGTGGCCTAAAATCAATTGTAACCAGTGATCAAAGACCATCGTTTGGTCCGGGTGGGGGTTTGGGTGCCTTAAAACATCATGGCTAAGACCTGATTTCAGTCTGAAGTTACTGTAACATTTTTTTTTGAAACATTTCTGGACTTCTGGGCCATGTTAGGCAGTGTCAACACCATGATTAGGCCTTAAACCATTAGTAAAAAGTGGACCAAACAACATGTTTTGGTCCAGGTGGAAGGCATGCAACATATAACAGCATGTCTGACACCTGATTTCTGTCTGAATGTACTGTGAAATTTTTTCGGAAACATTTCTGAACTTGTGTGGCATGTTAGGCAGTGGCAGCACCATGGTTAGGCCTGAGAAGCATTTAAATGATGCAGAAAACAACAGATTTGGATCCTCATGGTGGATGTGAACTATGTAACTGCATGTCTGACACCTGATTTTTGTCTAAATGTACTGTGCAACATTTTGGGAAACATTTCTGGACTTCTGGGCCATGTTAGGCAGTGTCAACACCATGATTAGGCCTTAAACCCTTGGTAAACAATGGGCTAAACAACATGTTTTGGTCCAGCTGGAAGGCATGCAAAATATAGCAGCATGTTTGACATCTAATTTAGGTCTGAATGTACTGTGCAATTTTGTGGTAAATATTTCTGGACATGCACTGACTGTACTGCACTCGCAGAAACAAGATGTGGCCTAAAGCCAATTGTAAACAGTGTCAAGAACAGCATTTTAATGTCTGGGTGCTGGGGAGCACTGTAAAACATCAGGACTGACAACACATTTCAGTCTCAATTTGATGTACCATTTTTCCTGTAACATTTCTGGACATTTACTGCCTGTGCTGCACTCGCAGAAACAAGATGTGGCCTAAAACCAATTGTAAACAGTGTCCAAAACAGCATTTTTTTTTTATTTAGTTGTTTAACCAGGTATAGCACACTAAGCTGGAAGCTTTTTTACAGGAGCGACCTGGGAGCACAAGGAGGTTAAGTGACTTGCTCAGGGCCACACAGTATGCAAGTGGAAGCTGTGGGATTCAAACCCAGGTCTGGTCTGCTGAATGTCACCAGATTTGCAGCTCAGAGCCTTAGACCACTGCACTATTTAATGTCTGGGTGCTGGGGGGGGACACCATAAAACATAAGGACTGACATCAAATTTCAGTCTCAATTTGCTGCACCATTTTTCCTGTAACATTTCTGGACATTTACTGCTTGTGCTGCACTTGCAGAAACAAAATGAGGCCTAAAAACAATTGTAAATAGTGGACCAAAGACCATTGTTTGGTCTGGGTGGGGGTTTGGGCTCCAAAAATCATCATGGCTGAGACCAGATTTCTGTCTGAATTTAATGTATAATTTTTCCTGCAATGTTTCTGGACATTTACTGCCTGTGCTGCACTCGCAGAAACAAGATGTAGCCAAAAAACAATTGTAAACAGTGGCCAAAACAGCATTTTAATGTCTAGTTGCTGGTGGGGCACCATAAAACATCAGGACTGATCGCAGATTTAGGTCTCAATTTGATGTAACATTTTTTGGTAAACTTTTCTGGACTTGTAGGCCCTGTTTGGTACCAGCAGCAGTGAGTTTCAGGCAGAAATATTTAACAAACAGGCCCTTAAACAGCTATTTAATATCTGGGTGGTGGTGGTGCAGGAGGCACCATAAAACATCATGGCTGAAACCCCGATTTCAGTCTTGATTTACTGTAATATTTTTTGGAAAACATTTCTGGACTTATGGACCATGTTAGACAGTGGCAACACTTTGTCTCACATTACATTCTCAATGTCATCCTAATTTTTTCCAGTCATATTTCTTGTCTTATCATGCCTACTCTGCACAGCATGGCTTCAAGAGGCTGTGTTAAATTGTGGCCCTACTAGAGCACATTTTGGACCGAGTAAGGGGGTGTGTGGTTGGGCACTATAACACCAAGTTAACATTGTGGCAAGCCATGGGGACACACTTGTCAAGCACAAAATAAGATTTATACTATGTTTAACTTCACAATAAAAGTGTTTATGTTTCTATGATTGTTGTGTACATATTCAGACTGATCCTGCAAACAGCCCAAACTGCCAGCCCACAACATCACACATAGCTTTGGGAAAAAATTGTGTGTTCATAGGACAATTTACAAATAACAGTGCTTGACATTTGTGGATAGGAGAAGGAAATACATACAGAAGGACTAACATAAACCAAGTAGAAAGGTACATTGATTATGGGTAAATACTAAAAGTGACTGACAGACAGTAACACATGACCCCCTGCATGCAGGGTCAGGTCAGGGACAGGGATATGAAAGAGGAAAGGGAGGGAGCATAAACATTGCATAACACACAAAAAACTGGACAAAAATAAACAAAAGGATATAGAAGAAGGAGAGGACAGAATATAAATATATATATATATATATTGTTTGTTTGTTTGTTTTGCTTTTTGTTATTTTTAGATGGTGCAGATGAGGGAAGAGTGACAGTAAGATAGCAAGGACAGGAGAAAGAAAAGAAAAAAAAATTGCTGCCAATGCTGTGCTGACATTATCTTTTCTAATCTGGACCATTACACTGCACCGGCACCAGGTACCAATTCTGCCCTGCCACCATCACCACACAGCTCTGCAAGGAGTTGAAACATTTTATGTTGCTCCTCAAGGAGTTTCCTGAGGTCTCCCCTGACCTTCTGGAGGAAATCGTTAAAACTCACTGCGCAGAGTTCCCACCTCTCTGAGCACTGCTGCCAGGTCTTCTTGGCTCACTGCTGCTGCTGGAACATGAGTGGCTGGGGCAGCTGCAGACTGTGCTGGGTCACCACCATGAACCCAGTGACACCTCTGTCGATGGGGTGAGGGTGATGGGGGCTCCACAGCTGCCTCCTGCTGCTGCTGCCTCCTGCTGCCTACTCATGTTGTGCCTCTGCTGACCACTGGCCCCTTTCTCTTGTTGGCCCCCTTCCCCTTCTAACTGCTCAGCAGCCCGGGCCCCTCTACCTGCTGCTGCCAACTTTTTTTGGTTTTTCAGCCAATCTGCAGGGTGGTGATGCTGCAAATTGCTCCTTTGACCACCGGTGCCAAAATGACCCCGGTCTTGCCTCTTTGAACAGATCTGCCACACAAGTTGCAGATCACCACTGTGTTGTCATTGGTGTTTTTTGTGAAAAAAAAACCACACAGCTAATGACACTTTCTGTTGGGGGGGAACAGCTGATATCCCAGGGATGGTGGATACATCATGCTCCTGCTTGGGGAAGGTAGAGGGTGCATACTCCAGCTGGGGGGAATGGTATCTGAAGGTGCCTGCTGCTGCTGCCTGGGAGTGGGGGCCAAATGCTGCTGCTGGACAACAGGAGGATCCTCATCCTGCTGGGTATCATGCTGCTGCTGCTGGGAGGGAGCGAGGGCTCATGCTGCTCCTGGGGAGTGAGGGCTACATTCTCCTGCTGGGGGGTTGGGGCACATGCTCCTGCTGTTGGGGGGGCACAGACCTAAAGGCCCACCTGTCAATATGAACACTGGGTGGGGGTGGTCTAGCTGCCTTCTTCCCAGTTTCCACCTTGTCCCTACCTTACCCATCCATTCTCCTACGCTTCACCTAACTCCTTACTACAAAAAGAAAAAAAGAGAAAAAGAAAGGGGAGAGAGTGAGGGAGCTTTACACACACACACACACAAAATCTCAGTCACAGAAAGGAAATAACAAACACACACACCAGATAGACTAAAGAAAACAGAACAACTCTATTTTTTTTAAACTAAAGACTGTGGGCCTGATTCCAGGATGAATGTCACAACACACCAGCGTATGCGAGTTGCGACATTCGCCACTACGCCAGGGACCCTGCGCCACATTCCAAGAGCAACAGGGTCCCGGCACTTATGACATGCAGGTTGATCCATGTGGAGGCTAATTCTACAGGCATGGCATAATAGCCTCGTATGTCGCAAGTCACAGCCCACAACTGATGGCCCCCTGGAGCCCCCCCTGCCCTAGAATACCATGGCACACACCAGGGGGCAGAGGGAGGCAGGACAGGTGGCACAGGAGTCCAAGGGGGGCACAATGCAGAATGGACCCTGGGGGTCCCCGGCATTCGGGAGGGTGGAGGGTATGACTGTGTCTTGGGGGGCACGGGGAGCAGACTGGTACTACTGCTGTAACACTGCAGAGTGGGCATCCAAGGCTGGCAGCATCGGATGCCCCTTAGAGCAGCTCCAAGCTGCTCTAAGTTTGCTCCACCAGTGTGGCTCCTGGAATAGTGGCAGTGGGTTACGGCAGCCACCCTCCTGAAATAGGGTGCAATTGCTGCCGTTACCTGGTCTTGCACCATGCCATTGTGGGCTGCGGTGTAGTGGGTGGCATAAGTCACAGTTGGCATAACCCACAGCTGACATGGCGCAAGGTACCTCTTGGAATTGAGGTTTGCGTAATGCCTGGCACAAGTCGCGGGTTACGCCAAGGGGTTTGGTATATCTCGGCTTGTGCCAGCGTAAGCCGACTAGGAATCGGGCCCTATGTACCATGCAGAACAATCTCTCTGCTGCTGCCTGCTTCTCCAAAATCTCCAGCCACATAGCAAAGGAACTAAATCTGTCACTTCCTGCCTGTTTACAGTTGCCCATGTGACATGCAAAGAGTAAATTATGTGACAATCCAATTTCACCTAATTTCACCTAATATTAACACAAGGCAACATTTATGGTGAAATGTCACCATAGCAATCCGCAAAATGTCTCCATAAGCTTGTAATTACGTGAAATAGTTTGCTGGGTGAATTTGGTGATTTCGACGAGATTTCGCTGTCAAAATTTAATTTCGCAACATCTCTACATGTAATGTACAATAGTATAGTAGATTATATCAGATCATTTTTGCATAGTTCTAGGCTGACACTATATGTTACCACCAGTCCCATAATCCCCCAGGCTGACATCAAAGCACTAGGTTGCAGGGGGAGATTTAATAGCATGCAGTGCATGTTTGACTTTATATTGTTTACTTTATACTCTGATCTTATAAAAGCTCTAACATGCATTGCCAGCTACTGATTCTCCATATCCTAGCTATTGATCTGATGTCTGCAAAACCGTCTGGGCCAAGCCGTCAATGCAGTCACTGCACCAAAGCCTGCCCACTTTCCTCTGAGTGGTCAAGAAGGAGCCTACACCTGCCCAGAAGATTACTAGCCACAACGCTGTCTGCAAGTCCATCTGGGCCAAGCCACCAATGTGGTCACTGCACCGAATCCTGCCTGCTTCCCTCTTAGTGGGCAAAAAGGAGACTGAACCACCCAGAAGATTACCAGCTGCAAGCCCATCTGGGCCAAGCCACCAATGCGTTACTGCAATGAAGCCTGCCCTCTTCCCTTTGAGAGGGCAAGAAGGAGCCTACACCCACCCAGAAGATTATCAGCCAAAAGGCTGACTGCAAGCCCATCTGGGCCAAGCCACCAGTGTGGTCACTGCACTGAAGCCTGCCTGCTTCCCTTTCAGTGGGCAGGAAGGGGCCTGCATCCACTCAGAAGATTACCAGCCATAAGGTATGGTCTGCAAGCCTGCAACTCTGCCTACTACAAGCTTTACTTTTTTCATAATTTTCTTTGGACCGGTGCCTTTTCTTTGGTGAGCTTTCATTGGTCCCTGCTGGGATAAGAGCTTTTCCCATTGGATAACACTGCCCAGAGCCACCTGCCACACCAACATGTGATTTTGCTATTTTACTTCTTTCAGGAACCTGGATTTAGTAATTTTTACTGTAATCTAAACATTTTCCTATACTACCCCCTTGCATATTTCTGACCCAGGGGTTAGTGACTGATTTCAACCTATTGGCAGGATTTTATGCAAACCTGCACTAGTGTAACCCTTAGGTGGTGCAATCCCAAGGGCTACTACCCCTGCCTGCTTGGTTAGTAGCAGTTTAAGGGGCCTGAGTTCTGAAACGGGTGCCTCCACCCAGAGGTCAGGGTTGGTAGTGGTCAAGCTAACCTGGGCACAGCCCTCCGGGACACTGTAACCCCCCTCTTTCCTTACTAGTGGCTGTAACAATACACAATAATCACTTTCACAACCCCTGATACACCACACAAGTACCCACACTGTTTGCACTTACCACCAGGGCTTTCCTCTGGGGACCCCCTGTAAAACAAGGTTATACACTGCAAATAACAGCAGTACTGTACTCTTGCACAGACTGGTACCACAGTCAGGGTAAATGCAAAAGAGAATTAGATCTGATATATTTAAGGGGTTTGAACAAGGAAGGGGCATAATCAGGTTAATTTGCTTAAAGGCTCTATCAATCAAACAGTTATGCAGGCAATTCAGGGTCCATAAACAGCCACACACTCTGGATACCCAGATGGAGAATGGTGGTCTAGCCAGGAACGTTGCAGCTGGTTGGGGCCCTGTGATGGAAGAAAACAACATGCAGAACACACTCTATTTGTAATCTGGAGCCGGTGGGCTCAGTTCGTGAAAAAAAACAAGCCAATCAGATGACACACTTTTAGATTAGGTTGTTGCTGCAGGGAGCTACCCTGATGATTACTCACCATACCCAAGACTGGACACAGGCTGGATGAAAATCGAGACAGCAGGTGGTTAATCTGGAGTGCTAGGAGAAGCAGGGCCCACACGATTTGCCGAGGCATTGTTCCTGTTCAAGCATGGAGCAGGGGGCTGATCCCCAGGCAGGTCTCTCATTGGTGGTTTTCTCTGTGCAGTGGGGTAGTCTGGCATGGCCAGCATGGCATGGCCCAAGCCGAATGGAAATGAATGTGGATTCAGTCCGATTAGGCTGGATAAAACTTCCAGCAAGCAGACCACAGTTCACACAGTGGGGAATCAAATCACGACCCACTTTCAATACACAGCACATTTACATGTCAGGAAATTCTACTGTATCAGGCAAACCGCTCTCCGGTCACGATCGCAAAATCTCTGCACAAAAGCAGCTGGAAATCCTGACAGGCCAATCACATTCAGCATATCTTTGGTCTTCTTCAGGTTAAAGCCTGGTCACAGTCCAGTGGCTTAAATAGTCCTCACAAATTGGATTCAGTCCAAATAAACTCTATTTTCCCTCTCAGGGACAGCAGACAGACAGACAGGCAGGCTAAAATTCAGCCCTTTCACAGTTCTCCCATGCAAAACTACACAGAACTGCTGCTCAAAATCACTTGAGCTGTTACTTATTCACTTCTCAGTTCAAAACTGAAACTAGCTGCAGCAGACTGGGAAATTCCCTGAGATCCAAAAGGTTCAGTTGGCTGATCTGTCTGTCAGTCACAACAAAGGCTCCCCCTTCAGGTGCAAAAAGGTGCCAAAAGCCCAAAACTACAATTCCTACAGATTTTTTCTCCAGACAGCTCCTGTAGTCCAGCTCCATTTTAGGTCCCACCAGTACTGATTGGTCCAATTGGGCAGTCCAGGACCAAGATAGTGTAGATAAACAAAACAGTCCTTGCTGCAAAGAAGGCAGGTTAGACAAACTGTATTATCATTATCACTCTAAATAATTTTCAGCAAATAGTTACATCTTTCAACAGAGCTCCCTCTCACATTACTTATGACTGCAATCCAGGCAGCTATTAAAGAGACAGTACACAGAGGCTATACGGGCACTCTCTGGCAATCACATTTAAACTGCTAAAATGCAGGACACCAGCCTGGCAGTGAGCATTTAGGCAAGCTCGAGGAAGACTTTTCTGGAACCCCCATTTGTAAGGGGGTTACACCAGCTTCCTGCTATGAGCTGCATGTGCATATCTTACTTTTAAGATATTATTGTTGTTAATTCTGCCTAATATTTTTATTACTGCTACAGCCATTTGCTAATCTCTAGAGATCTGTTTATTTTTTCTGATACAGTTTAGCTCCTGTTATGTGCTGTTTTCGCTGCCCCCCCCATGCCCGATTTTCGGCAACTTTTGTTTTCACTTTTCTGTCTAGACCCTGCTGGCGTCTTACCTCAACGTATGACCCGATCCCCCTCACGATTTAGTCCTGTTTTATTTTCTTTTTTACAACTAAATAGCCCTCTTCATAGCTAATCCACCCCCTGATCTTAGCCTTTTTAACATTTCTCTTCTTTGTCCCTCTCCTCAGGCTGTCTGCAAGCTTGTCTAGGCCAAGCCGCCAATGCGGTCACTGCACTGAAAGCCTGCCCACTTCTCCTTGAGTGGGCAAGAAGGAGCCTGCATCAGCCCAGGAGATTATCAGCTGCAAGGCTGTCTGCAATCCCACCTGGGCCAAGCTGCCAACATGGTCATGGTGCTAAAGCCTGCCCGCTTCCCTTTGAGTGGTAAAGAAGGGGCCTGCAACTGCCCTGAATATTACCAGCAGCAATGCTGTCTGCATGCCTTTCTGAGACAAGCCACCACTGTGATCACTGCAATGAAGCCTGCCCACTTCCCTCTGAGAAGGCAAGAAGGAGCCTGCACCCACCCAGAAGATTACCAGGAGCAAGGTACGGTCCACAAGCCCGCAACTCTGTCTACTACAAGCTTGAATGTTTTCATAATTTTCTCTGGACTGGTGCCTTTTCCTTGGTGAGCCCTCATTGGTCCCTGCTGGGATAAGAGCTTTTCCCATTGGATAACACTGCTCAGAGCCATCTGCCACACCAACGTGTGGCTTTCCTATTTTACTTCTTTCAGAAACCTGGACTGAGTAACTTTTACTGTAATCCAAACATTTTCCTCTGATTTAAACTACCCCCTTGCATATTTCTGACCCTTGGGTTAGGCTCTGATTTCAACCTCTTGGCAGAATTTTATAATGTAATGCTGCACTTTCTTCCCATTAAGAGCTGTTGTTAATTCTTCCTAATATTTTTATTATTGTTACAGCCATTTGCTAAGTTTGCTACTCTCTACAGTTTTGATCATTTTTTTTCCTACAGCTTAGCTGCTGTTAAGTGCTGTTTTGCTGCCCCCTCCCCAGTTTTCTGCCCTTTTTGATTTCACTTTTCTGTCCAGACCCTGCTGGCACCTAGCTTCGGCCTGTGACCAGCCCCCTGATTTTGCCTTGCTTTATTTTCTTTGTTACAACTAAATAGCCCCTCTCCATAGCTAATCCCCCTCCCAGATCTGCAAGCCCACCTGGGCCAAGCCAAAAACACAGTCACTGTACCGAAGTCTGCCCACTTCTCTCTGAGTGGGCAAGAAGAAGTCTGCACCCACCCAAAAGATTACCAGCCACAAGGCTGTCTGCAATCCTGCCTGGGCCATGTCACCAATGTGGTCACTGCACTGAAGCCTGCCCACTTCCCTCTGAGTTGGCAAGAAGGATCTTGCACCCACCCAGAAAATTACCAGTCACAAGGCTGTCTGCAAGTCCTTCTGGGCCAAGCTGCCAATGTAGTCACTGCACCAAAGCCTGCCCATTTCCTTCTGAGCAGGCAAAAAAGAGCCTACGCTCGCCCAGAGGATTACCAGTCACAAGGTACGGTCTGCAAGTCTGCAACTCTGCCTACTACAAGCTTGAATTTTTTTATAATTTCCTCTGGACTGGCATCTTTTCCTTGGTGAGCCCGCATTGGTCTCTGCTGGACTAAAAGCTTTTCCCAATGGAAAGCACTGCCCAGAGCCACCTGCCACACTGAACTGCGACTCTCCTATTTTACTTTTTTCAGTAACCTGGACTTAGTAATTTTTAACGTAATCTAAACATTTTCCTATGATTTGAACTACCCCACTTGCATATTTCTGACCCTTGGGTTAGTGTCTGATTTCAACCTCTTGGCAGGATTTTATAATGTAAAGCTGCACTTGTTTCCTGCAATGAGCTGCATGTACAGATCTCACTTTTAAGATATTGTTAATGATAATTCTGCCTAATATTTTTATTACTGCTACAGTCATTTTCTATGTTTGCTAATCTCTAGAGTTTTGATTATTTTTTCTGATACAGCTTAGCTCCTGTTAAGTGCTGTTTTTACTGCCTGCCCCCTTCCGGTTTTCAGACCCTTTTGTTTTCAGGTTTCTGTTTACACCTTGCTGGTGCTTTGCCTTGGCCTGTGATCTGTCCCCGATATAGCCCTGCTTTATTTTCTTTGTTACAACTAAACAGTACCTCTCCATAGCTAATCCTCCCCCCCCACACCAATTTCAGCCTTTTTAATGGTTCCCTTCTTTGTCCCTCTTCTCAGGCTGTCTGCAAGCACATCTGGGCAGAGCCGCCAATGTGGTCACTACACCAAAGCCTGCCCACTTCCCTCTGAGCCTTGCACACTGTTATCCTTGCTGCTGCTTGATGTTCCATTGTTGTCCATTTTATCAACAAGCTTGCACTGTTAGAAAAAAATAAGAATAACATGTAATATCATTTACAGTACAAAGCTGTTTGCTAAAACAGGAGCAAGTTGCAGAATTTAATGAGACATTACTTCTTGCAAAAACAAAAATAAAGCACTGTCCTTTACCTTGGGTGCCTTTGTCCTAGGCTACTTTGTGGTCTTCATGTTATCCATGGAGTTCCCACACTTGCATTTTTTCAGTCAATTGATATTCTCCTTCACTGCTGCTGCAGAGAGCCTGCTCATGGGTGATGTCCTATTTGCCAGGCCAAGACTTCTTCCAATTGGCTGAGATGCCACCACTCTGAATTTTCTCTCACAGAACTAGTCTTGTCCATGGTGACAAAGACATGTGATATAGCACAGGCAGTTCTTCTGATCTTGTACAGTAAAGTAGTACTGGCACAATGGAACATTTTTGTGCCTTATGTAGGCTGAGAACAGATGGCCTCAAATGACTTGTGCCATGGTAGGTATGTGTCAGAGGCACATTACTGCATCACATTGGACTACAGGTAAGGTTTCGCAGTACCCTTTGATGATGCCAAATAAATGATGTGTTCCCACAGCTGGCAACTCCTTAACTGAGCTGTTATAACATTGTCCAAGCATGATGGTGAAGAAGATTTCAGTCAAGATCAGCACTGTAGTGAAGTAGATGATGTCTGATTGTAAAAGCATCAGAAAGATCCAGGTGTTTCTGAAGAGCACCATGGTCTCCATCTTGGATCATGGGCTGAGGGCCCACCCGAAATGCCACATCCCAGTGCCACATGCACCACAGCCTACTGTCTGCATCAGGTGCTCACCTGTATAGCACTGTTACTGATCTCTTTTGACACTTTACATATTGTAGTAATGAAGTGTAAAATAATAAATTTACCAAAAGTAATTTACAGACAAAATTAGGAGAAAGTGATTTACTTGATTATTTTTTTTATTTCTTCTCACAGGGAAAATATGGTAATTGTGGACTGTATGCTCACTGAACATGAGAAGACTACCTTAAAGGAGATTGTTGAATGTATTGCCATCAAACATGAGGTAGTGGCATGTGTCTAATCTGTCAAGTGAATGCACAGCCAGATGGAGAAGACATACAGGTGGGCAAGGTAAGGCATTCAAAAATGTATTCATTACTGTGTTATCACAGTAAGTTGCATAACCTAAAAAAACAGTACTTTTATCTTTTTTTATAAAGGTTTTTTAACCATGATAGGAGATGTGCACAAAGAAAAAAGAATGAAGCAAGCCAGGATATGGATAAAGAACAAGGAAATGTTTCATAGTGTGTTATTTTCTGATAAAACAACAGTGTCTTTGGAGCAGTTTGCTTCCATGGCTTTTCATAAGAAGGGCAGGGACTCCAAAAAGCTGGTGCTAAAGCACCCACTAAAGCTTCATGTTTGGGGAGCCATATCTAATTGTGGGCATGGCCTTCTGTGCATTTTCAAGGGTTTGTTATTTTAAAGTAAACTGTAATTTTCAATAGTATGAGAAACCATCATTATGTCACATACTGTATTGTCAACAGGGCCCCATTTTTAGGGATGCAGTGGGCAGAGCCCTGGAGTCCTACTGCTTTCAAAAAGGACTCCTGCATTCCTTGCATTCTTTCTGAATGAGCAACATGCCAGAATTACTCCACAATTGCCTTCACTCACACCGAGCTGTTTTTTCTTGTTAGAGCTAGAGAGTGAGACAGAGCATGAGAGAGAGAGTAAAACATGATTTAATAAAAGCTGCAGTTTCTCTCAAAGGGATCACTTTAACTGAAGGCACTCGTTGCTTCCCTCTGGTACCCAACCCCGACCAGCACCAAAATCCCCTCACTTCGCATATCTGACCCCCAGACCAGCACCCAAAATCCCCTCACTGCTCCCTCTGATACTCGCCCCAAAACCAGCACTGGATCCACAAGGCAGGGCACAGGGTCATAATGTCACAAGACATTATGCCGCATGGCTAAATTACGCTACCAATACAGCGCATTTCTGCCATGTGGCATAACTCTTTTTTTGAGGGGTGCTTCACCCCTCGCGCCTCCCATTACTGGTTGCTGCACTCCCCAAATCCCCCCAATAAAGATTCTTAACTCCAGGGGGGGGTTCAACTTGGGGAGCTCACAAAGTTTAAAAACAAATAAAAGTTACTGGGACCGGGAATCAAACCCAGTCCCAGATGCAGTGCCTGGGTTCCTGGTTGCAGTGGCTCAGTCCGTTGAGCCCTGGCAGCTGCTTGGCAGAACCCCATCCTAGCAGAGGTCTTATCCCCCGCCTGGGATGTTTTGAGTGGTGCAATACCATGTCCAGCAGTATTCGTGCTATTGCACCACTGGCTGTAACCTACAGCGCTGTGCAGGTTTAGCCATAATGTTGTACGCTATTAAGCATGCAACATTATGACCCAGTAGGACAAGGCAACACTTGTAGCAACAGCTGTGGGTGGCCCTAGTTATTACTGGGTGCTGTATCAGGGCAAGAGAGAGATCAAAGGTGCAGGCAATAGCAAGCAGCAACACTGAGAGCTGAGCGACTCCTGAAAAGACAATTCTCTCTCTCTCTCTCTCTCTCTCTCTCTGCTTTTCTTTTTCTGTCTCACTACTTTTTTTTTTACTACCATGCCCTAGCAATTAGCAGAAAGCCGTAGCCAGCCCCATTCAGTAATATTAACCCGGGATCGATTTTAATTTCTGTGTGAAATGCTGTCATAATAATTTTACTTCTTGTTTTCTCTTTTCATTAGGATGGCAGGGCAAGCTGAGAAGGAGGTTGAGTCACATCCTTGCAGTGCCACAAATATTAACAGGTCATATTTACATCACACTCAGTAGTCAGGTATGGGACTGAGAATATTTATTTGGTCTGAACAGAATGTGTTTCATTTTCATAGGACACCCAAACGGTTGTAGAATAGCCACAGCATCCTGATTTCTTTATTCCAAACAGTTACTGAATGCAAGCTGCTAGAAGTTGTGACATCCACTCAGCTCATACCTTCCCCCTAACTCATGCTGTCTTTCTCATATTTACTCTTCTTTTATTGCTGAGATCAAGATAAAAAAAAGTCAGAGATAACCCTATAACCATTTCTCTGTTGCTCTTACTTTGTCACGCTCTCTGTTTCTCAATGTGAAATGCTGATGGCATAAGAAAAAAAAATACTGTTCTCAATTCAATCAGAGAGATAGAATAAGACAGAGTGAGAGATAAAGAGAGCTACCTTTAGTTTTAATGCTTACAGCAATGCAAGTTGAGAGACAGAGAGCGAGAGATAGAAAGAGAGATGCAGTGAATTGGTTTCACAAAGTGCAGAAGATCAAATTCATGCATATTTTGTCAGATTGTATTCAGTAAGAATAAGCACATTTTATTTCAGGTAGGAGATGTTTTTCTATGGACTGGTGAGTGATGTTTTAATATGTGTCAACCTCATAGGATGCAGTGCCATTCTTAGTATTTGTGTAGTAGCTCGGTACATTTAAAAATGCCCCCCCCATGAAGATTTGTAACTCTTTCTCCTTGTCTGGTCTGCCCCTCCCCACCCCTGAAATGCTTTTATTGAAAATGGCATGAATACACATTCTCACAAAAAAAAAAAAATCCCAGCAGCACTGCCAAGCCCATGTAGCATACATGGGTACTTCCATTTACTGTACGAGGACTGTATTGCCATAGCTAGATAACCTAAAGAAAAGCCATGCCAGGTGTCACTTCTGCCAAGGACTGCTTCCATGCCTATGAGTAGTTGACTTCTTACAGCTGCCTCAGCCCAACCCCCTAAGAGTACTAGCAATGGTAGTGCAGTAATTGCTGCTGGTTTCAGAAATGTATTGCATGGAGGATCCAATCCACTGTAGTTGGTTGAATATTTTTTTAATCATATTACACTAGTAATTATTTCCATTTATTCTCAAAATAGCTTCACATCCAAATGAACGTAATCTGTGGATTAGTGACTGACTGCTGTGTGGAGTAGACTGTGACTGCATCTGGGAGCTGTATTAGGGCAAGAGAGATCGAAGGTGCAGGCAACAGCAAGCAGTAACATGGGGTGCTGAGCAGCTCCTTGAAAAGACAATTCCTTTTCTCTCTCTCTCTCTCTCTTTGCTTTTCTCTTTCTGTCTCACTACTTTTCTTTACCTACCACACCCTAGCAATTAGCAGGAAGCCATTGCCAGCACCATCCAGTAATGTTCACCCAGGACCGAGGAGAGACAAAGGGAGAATGGCAGAGTGGTGAGAGACACTTCCCTTGTTTTTCTTTAGGTAAAAGAGTATTAGTTTTTCCCATCCATTAGGTTTTTGTTCAGCCATGTCTGACAGTCTTCCTTGGCTGTACACAGTAAATCTTCAAGTAAAGTTGTGAATGAAACTCTTTTTTTAATATGTGTGTGATGCTGTCGTTATAATTTGACTTCTTGTTTTCTCTTTTCATTAGAACGGCAAGGGAAGCTGAGAGGGAGATAGAGTTACATCCTTGGAGTGCCACAAATGTTAACAGCTCATATTTACATCACAGTCAGTAGTCAGGTATGGGACTGAGAATATTTATTAGGTCTGAACATCATCTGTTTCATTTTCATAGGATATCCAAACAGTTGTAGAATGACTGCAGCATCCTGATTTCTTTATTCCAAACTGACACTGAATGTGAGCTGCTAGAAGTTGTGACATCCACTCGGCTCGCACCTCCCCCTCACTCACGTGGCCTTTCTCATATTTACTTTTCTTTCATGTTGAGAGCAAGACAAAAAACAGTCAGCGATAGCCCTATAACCATGTCTCTGTTGCTCTTACTTTATCACTTTCTTTCTGTTTCTCAGTGTGAAATGCCAATGGCATGAGAAAAAAAATGACTGTTTTCAATTTGATCAGAGTTGATAGAATGAGAGAGAGAGAGAGAGAAAGAGAGAGAGCAAGAGAGAAAGAGAGCTACCTCTGTCCACTTAGTTTTAATGCTTACAGCAATGCAAGTTGAGAGAGTCAGAGAAAGAGAGAGAGAGAGAGAGAGAGAGAGATGCAGTGAATTGGTTTCACAATGGAGTTTGCCCTTTAAGGGGCAGACCAAGCTGTCCTGGTGCTCCCATCCCCTTGAGTGAAGGATGGTTTGCTCAGAGAGGAAAGGGGGAAGTTAGGGGGAGGGACAAGGAGCTAGGACAATAGGTAGGTAGACAGAAAGGGGAGGGGCAAAGGGGGGTACAAAAAGGTCAGCACAGAGGTGGTACAGCCACTTTTGCTGAAGTTTTATTATACTAAAAACTGCAGAACTTCAGATTGGTACTGTGGAAGCTTTTTTGGAGCAGTTGGCTGAGGTTTGTGGATTAAGAGAGTGTGGGAAGGTAAGAACATGCAAGCAATGTATGAGCAGTCGAGTTACAATGAGTTATTTTAAAAAAAAGAAAGTATGTGTATATATATCTTTTAGGCCTTGATATGTGACAATTTATTTCTTTGCACCACTGATTGAAGGCTGGGAGATGTGCAGAGCAGCATGTGATGAGCAACAAAGTTAATTTTTTATAGTGGTTGGGGCCTTGCTTTGAGAAATAAAAGACAGCATATAGCTCTAAGAGCTGAAGACGAGAAGCGCCTTAAAGGTTGTTTGGAGCAGTCTGGGTGAATGGTCCCTCAGAGGAGAAGTGCAATACACGCTTCAGAGAGAAAAAGTGTGGTGGTTGGGGCTTTGCTTTGAGGACAAAGAGAGCATGTAGCTCTAAGAGCTGAAGGTGAGAAGCACCTGAGAGGATGTTTTGGGGCAGTCGGGGTGAATAGTTCCTCAGATGAGAAGGGCGACACACACTTCAGAGAGTAAAAGTTTTAGTTTTGAGGCAGAGCTAGAAAACAAGCGGCCTGGTGGCTACAATGTAGAGAAGGAACAGGGAAACAGGTGAAAAATGCTGGTTTGTTTAGGCCATGGATGGGCCTTGTGAGCCCGGGAAAGCAGGATGATTGGTGGGCAGTGGCCTGGCCGAGGGGGCTGGAGTACAGCAAACACGGGAAGGCCACGTGGCGTGATGTCACACGCCGTGGCTGGAGAAGATGATAAGTAGTTTCTGGGCAGAGGCTATGAGGTTTCTTTCCTCTCACTTATGTTATAACAAGTAAATACAGAATGCCGTGCCTGAGAAGGGGCCAATGGGAGCAGGACAAGCAGAAAAAGACCACATGGTGTGTCGTCAGCCGCGTTGAGTTGGTGAGTGGGATGGGGTCATGGGTAAGGCCTAGGAGGCCATGTGGTCAGGTCAGAGGCCTGCGGGGGGTGAAAAGGGCAGAATGGGTAGGCCTAGAGGGCCAATGTGGAGCGGCAAAAAAATGCCTGGGAGTTGAGTTGCCACGTGGTGTGGACAGAGGACTTTGATGGCTCAGGGCAGAGAACCTAGATAGGCCTAGAAGGTCACAGGAGCTCAACGGGGGGGCTCATTGCAGACCGGTAGAGCGACACATTTTTCGGAGGGAAAATGGGTTGTGGGGGGGCATTCATCAAAAGGGGGAAGGAACAAAACGAGTCTGGAGAAGGGGATGCAGGGCTGGAGGAGAGGCCTGGTAAGTCAGCATGACATTGGATGCCATTCTCACATGGCAAGAAAGGCCTCATGATAGGCCTAGCCCAGGAAAATTTGGGGGGAGGTGTTTGGGGGCACTTTATATATGAGGTAGGCATTGGCTTACAGGAGGAGAGTGAAGTGAAAGCAAGGAAAAGCACAGCTGCTTATTAATGAAGATGCTTTTTTTCAGCTTTGTTTGCAGCTTTTATACAGACAAGCAAGAAGAGATAGCACCAAAGAGGAACAGGCCATCAAAGGAAGATGCCTACAAGGCCATTGTGGAGCTGGCAGAGAAGGCCAACAAGATGTGGCAGATGGTGGAAAGAGAGGAACCTGGGAGATCCAGGGAGAAATGGAAAGTGTTAAAAGGAAAAGGGGGTGGTGGGAAATGACCAATGGGGAGGCTGCACAGTCTGAAGAGGTTGCACCACTGGTGGTTCCTCCTCGAGCAGTCAGCCCAGTACCACCACAGCCCTGTGTACCAGAACCGTCAGTACCTCCCCAGGAACAGGTGGTGGTCCTGCCACTGGAACCCAGAGTGGATCCCCCGAACACAGAGTTTCCCCTGAGGGCAATGCCACAGCCAGCCATCCAACCACAAGAAGCCAAGCCAGGGCTTCTCAATGAGAACAGGCCACAAGGAGCTGACAAGCCTGCAGGTAATGTATCAGGTACAGTGGGAGACAGCATTAAAGAATACATAGGCCAAAATTATTGCAGCCCTTGGGACAGGGGGATTGGGGCAGATAGAATCAGCACTGGAAGAGATCATGTCAGATAAAGAGATGACAGGTGAGGTGGAGAAAGGGATGGAAAGCATAGAAAAAGGAACAAGGGAGATAGGAGCCCCAGGGATTAGAATAGGGGAGCATGTATCACTGGCTACGAAAGAAAAAATATGGAAAGGGGAGTACATATACATTTTTGCTTTAGCGAGTAGGGAGTCGGCTCCAAAATATGAGGAGACAGAGAATATTGGGAAGAGCGAGATGGCGGCAGCAGTAGTTTTGCTGGGTAAGAAAGAGGAGGTCAAATTTACAAAAGGGAAAATGTGGGATGGGTGGTTTGTAGGTTTCGCCACGTACTCAGCTATAGTGTTGGAAAAGAAACCAGAGTTGGGCATCCCTCTTATTACATACTCTTTGATCACAAGAAGGGCCAAGGCAAAAGGAAGAGTGGGATGGACATATTATAACAAATTTTTCTGGCAAAGGATGGTGACATATGGGGATGTTAGATGGGACACAAAACAGATGGATTTGTGGACAGACTATGTAACTGATCAATCCACACTGGAGGGAGAAATGGGATAAAGGGGTGGGGTACTCCAGAAGTGTTGCTGGGGATATAACAGGACATTTTGTTCTTGGCCCCAATGCCGGTTCTGGCATGCATGTTCAAGATATGGGGATCCCATCCTGCAAATAGATGCAGGACAACATGGACACAAGAGGCACAAGGGGGGAACAGGGAACAGGCCAGCAGCCCTTTCGAGAACGGCAGGGATATAAGGGGCAGTCATGGAATAGAGGTTCGAGAGGCAGAGGTTATGGGAGTGGGGGAGCCAGGCTTACTGAGCAGAGGAAGGAATGAGACTTGCTTGGGGGGTAGAGGGTTGCAGAATAATGGGGGTAGGGGATAGGAGAACAATTTCAGGAAGTGAGAACCCCCATCAAGATAGATGTGTGAAAAAAATGGTTGAAAGGCTACCCAGATAGAGACATGGCGGAAGCGATAAATAAGGGCTTTAGAACAGGTTTTCCACTACAATGCGAAAGCCAAAGAAGGGCATGAGAGACTAACAATCTTGGGTCAGTTAATGGGAAGGAGGACATTTTGAAGCAAAAAATAGAGAAGGAAAAGGCGGCAGGTAGAATAGAAGGGCCATATCCAACCCCCCCATTACGGAATATGAGAATTTCCCCATTGGGCTTGGTTCCCAAGAAACAGAAAGTGGAATACAGGGTGATTCACCATCTCTCATTTCCAGAAGGGGACTCAGTGAATGACTTTATAAGCGAGGAACACAGCAAGGTAACCTACATCACATTGGAGGAGGCAGTGCAGATTATCCGGGTGGCCCCCGATGCATGGATGGCCAAGACAGATATACAGTCTGCTTTCCGATTGCTCCCAGTCAGAAGGAAGGACTGAGATTTATTGGGTTTTAAGGTGGGGAACCAGTACTATTTTGACAAGGCCATGCACATAGGTTGTTCCATAGTGTGTGCTACATTTGAAGCATTCAGCACCTGTTTGCAATGGATATTTCAAGAAAAAACAGGTTACAAGACTGTCATCCATTACCTGGATGACTTTCTGTTAATAGGCAGTGGTAGGAGGGAGACAGAGTGGATGCTGGCTAGTTTCCAAGAGCTGTGTAGAGAACTGGGAGTACCGCTGGCACCTGAGAAAACAGAAGGGCCCAGTCAGGTGCTGGAATTCCTGGGAATTGAGACAGACACACTGGGGGAGGTGTTTATTTACCAGACAGCAAGGTATTGAAGCTGAAGGAGCTGATTCAGGTACACACGAGCAGGAGACGGGTGCAATTGAGACAGGTGCAGCAAGTAATGGGGCATTTGAACTTCGCATGTAGGGCAATTGGACCAGGAAGGACTTTCACTAAGTGGCTAGTGAGGGCCACAGCAGGAGTAACCAGACCGCACCACTGAGTGGACATAACTAAGGGAGTAAAAGAAGATTTCAAGCTGTGGGAGGAATTCCTCAGCAGCTACAATGGCTGTTCATTTTGGCAAGAGGATTGAGTTTATAACACAGATCTTGAATTGCATGCAGATGCGGCAGGGGGATTGGGAATGGGGGGCTATTTGAGAGGAAAATGGTTCTCAGAGCCATGGCCTGAGAATTGGGTAAGAGACGGAAGGGTGAAGGACATCACATTATTGGAAATCATGCCCATTTGGGCCTGCACCCTTGTGTGGGGAGAGGAATTACAGAACCAGAAGGTTACATTTTGGTGTGACAACAAGGCAGTAGTAGAGGTTTTAAACAAAAGAGGATCCAGGTCTGAGACGGTCATGCAGGTATTGAGAAAGTTAGTGTTAAGAGCTTTGCAATTGAATATGTCATTCAGGGCCAAGCACATAGAAGGGGTTAAAAATACCCTAGCTGACAGCATTTCCCATCTGCAGCTGGATTGTTTCTGGATGCTGGCACCAACAGCAGAAGAGCGGAGAACACTCATACCAATGAACATATGGGACTCTGGCAAGGGGGAGCCGAAATGCTGTTTCACAGCTCATGGGCACCACGGACCTTGAAGGCCTATGAAGGGGCATGGCAGGCATTGCAAACATTCAGGGAAACACACCACATGGAGGTAAGTGGGCCACTTACTGAGGAACAGTTAGGAAAGTTGACAGTGGACCAATGGCAGAGAGGAACAGCTCACACCATGATGGGGGTGTACCTAGCGGGGATCAGTTTAGTTTGTAGCCTAAAAAAATGGAAGGATCCTAAGAAGTCAACGTTGATGCAGAGAATGATGCAAGGGTGAGTAGGTTGAAACAAAGACCTAAGGATGGTAGGTGACCAATAGCAGAGCACTGGCTATCAAAACTGGGGGGTACTACCAGCAATTTGCAGATCCAAGGATGAGGCACAGTTATTTCACATGATTTATTTAGTGATGTATGCGGGGGCCCTGAGGGTGAGAGAGGCGGTGGGGCATGGCAGAAAGGATGAAGAAGGGGGATTGGAATGGGGAGACATAACCTGGGGGCTGAAAGAAATACAAGTTATGATTAAAAGGTCAAAAATGGATCAAGGGGGTATGGGTGTACCATAACCATTAAGGCTCATGTAGATGGCACAGTGTGCCCAGTAAAGGCTTTGTGGGCTTACGCCGCAGAGCGTGGGATTAAGAAAGGGAGATTATTTGTGCATGGAGACAGGAAAAAGGTGGCAAGTTACCAAGTAATGGCCATACTCAAAAAAGTCATGGAGTTCCTGGGCGAGGACCCAGGAAATTATTCGTCTCACTCCTTTCGAATAGGGGCTGCTTCACAATGGGCAATGGCAGGGGAGACAGTGATTAATATGTTGGAAAAGGGGTGCTGGCGGTCTGCCAGCTACAAGAGGTATATTCGAGCCCTACAAGTTTGAGATTAACATGACATCTGTGTTTGTCTTGCAGGTACGGAACCAAGAGGGGGAAAGGGGGGAGGTCTGTTAAAAGTTTGAGGAAGAAATGAGCAAGGCAAGAAGGTAATTAAGGTATATTTTGTTTAAATTCTATAGGAAGAGGGAGGACCACAGAAGTATGGATCTGTGGGCACTCCTATATTTATTGGGCAGAAAAGAGAGTGGAAAAAAAGCTGGAGGAAAGCAGCTGTACCAGGATGTCAGAAAATGTAGGCTGGTTTGGAGTGGCATCCGAGGGATGAAATGGGCACAGTTACTTCTGACCCTGAAAGAAATGAAAGAGCGATGACTCATCCCAGATTTAATTATTATACACCTGAGAAGTAATGACATTGGGGGAAGCCATGGGTGGACATGTATATGCAGGTAAAATGGGACTTGGAGAAGATACAGCAGTGGTGGCCAGAAGTGATCATAACCTGGTTGGACATGATACCAAGGAGGGTATGGAGACATGAGCACAGATATGTAGCAGTGGATAGAGCTAGGAGGAAGATGAATAGAAGGGTAAGTACATTAGCAAGGAGTATGGGGGGGGCACGTCAACTACAAGGGGTGGAAGAATGGGTAGAGGATTTCTACAGATCAGATGGGGTGCACCTGTTAGACTTAACAATAGACATGTTTAATACAGGAATGATGGGTTTTATTGAGGCATGGAGGAGACAGGTAGGGAGATAAAAAAAAAGGGAGGAACCCTAAAGGGGGGGAAAGCCAGTCATCCAATGCAAGCTGGAGACAGGCAATGGGGAAAAAATGGGGGAGATGGGGGGGGGAATGAAAAAGGAATATGATGAGAAGAAGAAGAAACTGATGGAGAAAAAGCAGTCTTGGTTCTCACTGTTACCTACCAGGAAAAGAGAAGATGAAGGCACCTAGGTTTTCACCTGGGGAAGAGAGAAGAAGAGGAAGAAAGAGGGATGGTCAGAGATTGATATTTGGATGCAATACAAATAAAATTGTGGAATAGACAATGATAAAAATGATAATGGGAATTGTAAATGAAAATATGATTACAATAAATTAATTGACAATCTGAGCACAACAACATACAAGTGGTTTGTCTTTTGTGGGGGAAAATGGGTGAATCCGGGAGGATGGAGTTTGCCCTTTAAGGGGCAGACCAAGTTGTCCTGGTGCATCCCTTCCCTTGAGTGAAGGATGGTTTGCTGAGAGAGGAAAGGGGGAAGTTGGGGGAGGGACAAGGAGCTAGAACAATATGTAGGTAGACAGGAAGGGGAGGGGCAAAGGGGGTGCAAAAGGGTCGGCACAGTCATGGTTCAGCCACATTTGCTGAAGTTTTATTACCTCCCACCCACCCATCAAAAAGAGAACGCGAAGGGGATGATCAAGCGGGGAATGGACTGGTCTGTCAGAGGTGGATGACAGAGGATCTCTGGTCAGACGTTTCTTTTTTTTGGACTGCCAGAGGTGGATGGCAGTGAGGGGGAAAAAAGGGGTGGAAGGAGGGGAGGGGGAATGAAAAAGGAATATTATGAGAAGAGGAAGAAACTGAAGGAGAAAAAGCAGTCTCAGTTCTCACCGTTACCTACCAGGAAAAGAGAAGAAGAAGGCACCCAGGTTTTCACCTGGGAAAGCGAGAAGAAGAGGAAGAAAAAGGGATGGTCAGAGATTGATATTTGGATGCAATACAAATAAAATTGTGGAAGAGACAATAAAAATAATGATGGGAATTGTAAATGAAAATATGATTACAATAAATTAATTGCCAATTTGAGCACACCAACATACAAGTGTTTTGTCTTTTGTGGGGGAAAATGGGGGAATCCGGGACACTGTGCAGCAGATCAAATCCATGCATATTTTGTCAGATTGTATTCAATAAGACTAAGCACATCTTATTTCAAGCAGGAGATGTTTTTCTATAGGCTGGTGATGTTTTAACATATGTTTCAACCCTATAGGATGCAATGACATACTTACTGTATGCGTAGCACCTCGGTACATTTAAAAATCCCCCCCTTGAAGATTTGTAACTCTTTTTCCCTGTCAGTTCTGCCCCTCCCCACCCCTGAAAGGCATATTAAATATGGCATGGATACACTTTCCCACAAAAAAAATATCTTTGCATTACTGCCAAGCCCGTGTAGTGTAGATGGGCACTTCCACCAGCTGTATGAGGATTGCATTGCCATAGCTAGATAAACTAAAAAAAGCCATGCCAGGTGTCACTCCTGCCAGCGACTGCTTTCATGCCTATGAGTAGTTGCTTTCTTACAGCTGCCTCAGCCCAAACCCCCAAGAGTACTAGCAATGCTAATGTAGTGATTGCTGCTGGTTTCAGAAAGGTACTGCATGGAAGATCCAATCCATTCTAGTTGGCTGAATATTTTTATAATCATATTATACTAGTAATTCATTCATTTACTCTCAAAATAACTTCACATCCAAATGAAACTAACTTGTGGATTAGTGATTGACTGCTGTGTGGCGTAGACTGTGACTACATCTGCATGCTTAATGCTTGATGCTGAAACCATCCTTTAGGCATGCATCTCACGGGTGGTGCAGACAGAGGTGTTACATGTTGTACTGCCATGCTGCTGGCTACTCTATGTCAACATTCATCCAGTGCTCTAGGAATCTAGTACAGTCCAGTTAGTCATGACACAGAACCTTCACTGTCCTTCTCACTTCACCCCTTCCCTACACACACAAGAATTACAACAGATAGGATTCAATATGTTTTAAAAAATATACATATTTTTTTATTGGCAATGATTTTTTCTGTGCCATCTTCTCTTTGGAGTCCTGTGCCAGCCATGATATGAGGAATAACATGTCAAAAAATGGTATTTGTTTTTCACCCTCCCACGTCCCATAATAGATTTTTTTGTTTGTTTTTAACTTTGTATGAGTCTAACAGCATGTCTGTAAACCAGTTACACTTGTTTATTCACTAAGTTCATGGTTCTGAACTGGTATTAAGGGAAATGTGTATTAAGAGAAAATTGCATGAATGTGGTAAATTATTTAAGGGAGTGAGAGACAAATTCAGCATAATCGATGTACTGCAGAAATGAGTTGTAGCCTGGGATTCATGATCACTCCTTTGCTTGCTGGTTTTACTTAGGTCCCCTGTGTGCTGCCATGTAATAATAACACACCTTTTCGGCATGAGGCTGTGTAACAGAAAAAAAAAGTATACTTGTACTTCATGCACAAAGTCCCTATACTGCCAAAATGCACGCGTGTGGTGTTGTTAATTCTTCACACTTACAATTTTAACACTAATTCACATACAATCAGATGCCTGTATGTTATTTTTCAGTACTCCTAAGTATTTAGGGAAAAACATAAATTTTTAGCTCACTAACTTTCTCATTCACTAGGCCTGGGTATATCTAATCTGGTTTTAAATAGACGAATGAGGGGATAAGAGGCTCACTTTGTCCAGTATTGTAAAAATGATAAATGTTTAAAAAGACACTTCTGCTATTTAGTGAGCTATGAATTGATGGTTTCCCCTGAATAGAAAGTAGTTCTGAAAAGCAATCTGCAGTGTAATAGGACTGTGGGTAAGGATAACACTGGACACAGTATATCAGGTACAACACAGCTCAGTGTGGCTTTATTTTATACAAAAGTATAAAAATAAATAAACATAATAATATTTACAAAACAAATAAAGAAAAATAATAGTACAATGCAATTTCCTTTAAGTAGATTCACCTTCCTTCAGGTTTCAAAGACAGTTCAAACAATCAATTCAGCTTTTCCTGCTGTGTTGCTACCAGTATGTATCCAGGTACAGGTCCTTCCTCTTGTCTTACTTCAGACAAGTGAGACTAGCTTCTCAGCTCATCTGCCTATGCATGGATTTGGTGTGCTTATATAGCCCTCCCACTTAATTTTAGGCCTACCCACTAAAGGCAATTAAATAGTTTGTCTCTCTAGAGGCTCACAACTAAGCCTATACAAAAATAAGTAGTTGCTTCTAGGCCTGGATTATAGAGCGCTTTTCAACAATATAAACTAATATAAATAACCATTTCTCTGGACAGTGTTCTTACCATTTTAAACAACAGAGCCCATTATGTAAGTAAACACCCACTGGTCAGCATGGTTATGCAACAATTCATTATAGATATAGGCCACTAGGGCCAGCTATCTTCTTAGCTATATGTCTGGACATGCTGTTTCAGGAGACTTCCAGGTTCAGTTATTATTTTATTAGTTTTAGCCTTTTTATTTTATACTGGGAGCTACTGTATAAAATAGCAATGTTTCTGTCCCTTTAATTTGTTTCATTGTACAGCAGAGCAGTAGTGATCAAAAGCTCATTATCTGCTGCTTTTGCTGTGGGATATTTACAGGCTTCTGGTAAGTCTTTCATATAAGGGTTGTCCAACTGAATAGCTGCAACACAATACTTTTTTTTAATAAGAAGTTCATCCAAGTGTTTAAGGTAATATCCCCTCTCTTATTTACTTGTGTATTTCAATTTTTTCATCTCAGCACTATAGCACTTCTTAATTCTATGCACCTAATGCACTACATGCATTTTATTGGCTCTACCATGCCGGTTTGATATCCTTTATGTTGACTATTATCTCGCAGACAGGAATCATGTCGACCGCAAGCTGCAGTTTACATGATTCCTGTGAGTCTCCAGGTCCTGTTTTTTTTTTATTGGGGAGCTTCAGCCTTGAACCCCCCATGCAGGGAGCTCTGCCCCCACCCCCAATCTTTAGGATTCTCAACTCTAGTTGCAGTTGATTCAGGGTTGGGGTGCAGGACGGGGAGACAGCATGCCCCTGTCTCGGGCACACCAACACAGCTACCTGTCAGCAAAGTGTTGATTTTGCCAACAGGTGTGTATTTCGCTGTGTTGGTGTCACCATGAGGGTGGCATACCCATTTTAATTATTTAATCCAAGAACATTTTAAATGCACACATGCACTTTATATTGTTCCAAATGCACTTTTATTCATTCATGGGCATTTTATGCCCTACAAGCACCTTAATAATTTTGTTGCCAGTTGGCATGCCAGACTTGGACCTGATGCTACATAGGAATGGTGGTGATGGATGGATGAATTGAATAGGAAAAATAAGGTAGTAGGAAAAAGGCATACAGAGAAAGAAAAAGACTGACGTAGATGGCCAAGCTATGTCAGGGCTATAAAAAGGCAAAGAAGAGAGTAAAGAAGTACTGTTGCATAACAGATTTATAGTAGTAAGAAAAAAATGATAGGATAGACATCCCTCCACCAGGGTGCAAGGCCTGGCAAAATGCAGTTCTGCCACACTCCTCCCTTTTCAAGAAAGAAAACAGTAGTCAACAACATACTGTTTTTAAGTAACAACCCCCAAGAATGTTAAGCATACATTCTGTACTAATGGGGGTTTGGGTTGGAGCTTCCACCCACCCTCACTTTAGAAGCTCCACCCCAGGGTCCCTTTTCATAAACAAAGTAGATAATACAGTACCACATTAACTGTACTTACTGTGATTACTTCTATACCCTGGGGCTTTGAGCAGTACTATTAAATTGTCATAGTACCTAACAATCATCATGAACAGTATATCTTTCAAACATTTTCTTTTTCGTTTGTTACATCTGCTCCATGTCTAAATAGGAAGTCTGCATTTTGGTGCTGACACCCACTTCTGACACCAAATGTAATAGGACTGTGGGCAAGGATAACACTGGACACAGTATATAAGGTACAACACACCTCAGTGTGGCTTTATTTTATACAAAAGTATAAAAATAATAAATAAAAGCAATAATATTTACAAAACAAATAAAGAAAAGTAATATCATAGTGCTATTTCGTAGATTCACCTTCCTTCAAGTTTCAAAGACAGTTCAAACAGTCAATTCAGCTTTCCTTCTGTGTTGCTACCAGTACCTATCCAGGTACAGATCCTTCCTCTTGTCTTACTTCAGACAAATGAGGCAAATTTCTCAGTTCATCTGCCTATACATGGATTTGGGGGGGGTTTAAATAGCCCTCCCACTTAATTTTAAGCCTGCCCACAAAAGGCAATTAAATAGTTTGTCTCTCTAGAGGCTGAAAACTAGGCCTATACAAAAATAAATAGTTGTTTCTAAGCCTGGATTATAGAGAGTTTTACAACAATATAAACTAAAACAAATAACCATTTGTCTGGCCTGTGTTATTACCATTTTAAACATAAGGGTCCATTATGTAACTAAACTCCTCCCTTTTGTTAGCATGGTTATGCAAAAATTCTTTATAGATATAGGCCACTAGGGGCCGCTATCTTCATATGTACATGTCTAGACATGCTGTTTCATGTCTGAACATGTTATTTCAGGGGACTTCCTGGTTCAGTCATTATTTTTCAGGTTTAGCTTTTTTATTTTATACTGGTGCTAACCCAAGTTTATATAGTACTGTATAAAATAGGAACATTCCTGTCCCTTTAATTTGTTTCATTGCACAGCAGAGCAGCAGTGGTCAAAAGCTCATTATCTGCTGCTCCTGCTGTGGAATCTGTATAGGCTTCTGGTAAGTCATTCTTACAAGGGCTGTCACACTGAATAGCTATGAAACAATACTGTTTTAATAAGAAGTGTGTCCAAGTGCTTAAGGTAATATCCCCTCTCTCATTTATTTGTGTATTTCAATTTATTCATCAGAGCACTATAGCACTTCTTAATTCTGTGCACCTAATGCACTACATGGATTTTATTTATTTAACCCAAGAACATTTCAAATGCACATATGCACTTTATATTGTTCCAAATGCACTTTTATTCATTCATAGGCATTTATGCCCTACAAGCACCTTAATAATGTTGTTGCCAGTGGGCATGCTGGACTTGGACCTGGTACTTCATGGGAATGTTGGTGAATGATGGATAAACCAAATAGGAAAAACAAGGTAGTAGGAAAAAGGTATAGAGAGAAAGAAAAAGACTGATGTAGATGACCAACCTATGCCAAAGCTAGAAAAATGCATAGGATAGGGTAAAGAAGTATTGTTGTGCAACAGATTTATACTAGAAAGAAAAAGATGATAGGATAGACGTCCCTCCACTGGGGTAAAAGGCCTGACAGAATGCTGTTCTGCCACATGCAGACATCCATCTTTGGGTAATTGGTATTTTTAAAAGATGTATCCACAAGATTCCAAAATATAAACCACAGACAGCAGGTCTGGTGATCATCAACCTTTGCCTGCTGTCCCATCCCCCTCATCCAGTTCCAGCCCCACAATGCAAGAAAAAAAGTCCACTCCCTCCCTTTGTGTGCTCCCCACATTCCGTTCCTGGTCATGCGGTGTATATAACCATCTGGAAGTAGTCTACTTTCAGATGTTCATATACACTGCATAACTGGCAGGGAAGGTGTGCACTGAGCTATAAAAATGGTAATGTTGCAGTGAATTTCTGTAAACATTTATTGCCCAAATGGTGTACAAATGCTGAAATATTTACAGTAACTGATCATTGCTGAACATAAAGGATTGTGTATGAGCAGGCATACACAACAAGGGTATGCTTGTAACGAGAGGTTTCCTTGGTGACAGTAGACCTTGAGAGCACAGCTTGAAAGGTCTCTTGTCACCAAGGAAACCTCAAGATTTCAAGCATACCCTTGTCTGTGTATGCCTTCTCATACACAATCTTTTACAGTGTATGAGAAGGCACTCACATACAGTGGCATCGCGATTAGCGAGAATGCTTTTTTTTTCTTCTTCAAATAAACAAGTAGCCTAGGGGGAGAGAGACACGTAAAATTGTCTTATCTATTGCTGTTTTCAGGGTATCCACTCGGAGGTCTGCTTACTAGGCGACAGCTCTGGCAATGGTCGGCATGACTGAGGAGACTTCCGCGAGAGCACTGATTTGATGTTGTGCTTTAGTAGTGACGTCTTCAGTGAAGCACAACAGGAGTTTGACATCACTACTAATGCACAACAGCCTGATTCCGGTCATTGATTTCTATACACAACAGCACTCTCTCATGCACTATATTTATGTGCTAGTTATTGTTACATTTTCTTAACGTTCACCTTTATGTTCAATTATTTTTGTGTGTTGTGTAAATTTCTTGAATCTTATAATGCAGACCAGATATGTTTCACAATCACAGGGGGATTGTTCATTTTGGAGAAACTACACCAAAAACAAAGTTTTATACTGAAATTACTAACATATTAATTTTGAGAAGGAAAGAAAGTTTAAAATTGACTTTTCTTTAGATAAAGTTTTATACTAAGCAATTTCCAGATGTGGTAGTAAAAACACATGTTCCTGACAGTGTAATCCTGAGAAAGCTCTTCTGCAGTCTAGTAAAGTTGGCATCGTAGTGCAAAGTACACAAATTAATGTGATTCTTTTTAGTTATATGAAAATTCAATTTGAAGACCACTTACAATGATTTCAAGTCTAATAAGCTGTTTGTTTCATTTTGATCACTTTTACTCACTCCTCTGCCAACACAGACCATTGCCAGGATTATATTGTGCCATGTGGTTATTTATTATGATGCACTTCAGGTTAACTGTACTGTCTCACATCCATTGCCTTGTGTGCCCAAGAAGGTTATCAAAAGTACTGTATGACTAAGAAACTGATCTCTCAAAGCAGCTGCAATACATCTAATGATTTATACTGTACAAAATAAATGTGAGTGTGATACACTGAAATCAATAAAAAAAAGAGAGAGAAGTTTAGGTTATTAATGAGCAGCTCTGTTTAGACCTGCAAGTTACATCGGTTTACACTTACGTGTGGAAAATCCTTTTCCTGCACAGGATCAGAAAATGCAAATTTGTTTGGTACTGTAAAAAGCAAATCCCTGATTACAGTTCTGTCACATATTTATTTTGTCTGACTCATAGGAGCTTCCTGATTTCTGTCACTTAGAATTTACTGCTGGGCAGCACCGGCACATCAGATTTGAACTAACTTCTAGCATAATCAGATGATTCATTTAATTATAATTGCTGATCAGGTTTAATCAAATGAATTCCTCTGAAATATATATGGCAGTTATATTTTAATGGGTTTATATGTGCCAGTATAATGAATGTCAAAGGATACTGCCCCCCTATTGCCAGGTCTCTAAAGGTACCCAGATGATTAAGGCTGAAACAAAATGCCCTACATCAGCATACATAATGGGGAAAATATTGATGACATTGAGATGAGTTTTCTTTTACTGTTTAGCACTATATGTGCAGATTCACTTCAACCCCATCTCTCCCCACCCTTTCTTAGAAACACTTCTGTTGATGCTGAGAATAGAGTTTCAGCCTTCATCATCAGAATAATTTCCATGATTCTGCAGTGGGAGAGATGGCATGCCAGCTTGCTGTAATAAAAGTCTTGCAACTTGGGCTGTAGTTAAGGGCAATCAAATGCTGAGTAGTTGTATGGAAGGGCAATTTGCACATTTAATAACTTGGGATAGCGTTCATTAACTGCTGACTGCTTTAACAGTTCTTTCTTTCATCTGCTAAAGGTCAGGGTAAACTTGTCAAACATGTGCACTCAAGCTAAATTAGCAGTGCACACAACCTGCTCCTTTAATTTACAAATGTGTTTGTTTTTCCTCTTTTCATGATCAACTGTTCTTTTAAAAATGTTTATGAGTAAAGATATAGCAATGTTCAATAAGTTCCATGTATGTTTGAATGGATTTTCATTCATCTTTTTATTACAGTTTTGACATGTCACATTCTGAAATCAGATCTTTGCATATGTTTAACATGCAGCTTTTAATTTTGAACATGAAATACATGCATTTTGAAAAGTGTCATATTTTTGTCTGTACCCTAGTGTACCACTTTTGATTTTACCTACTAAAGAATCATTCTGCATTTTCTGTAAAGTTAATTCCTTTTCACCCAGTTCTGTTCAGTTCGAGCAGATACTATCATCCTATCTATGCCCACCAAGCAATTTTTAATTAGTTTTTGCTGACTTGCTGTAGAAAACAAAATTCCATGTATGGTACATCTATAAATGTTTTGTGATTGTCAACATTTAGCTTTATGGTAATCCCCATATGTAATTTCATTGCAGTATATATGTCCTTGTGCTTGTCCGAGTAAAAAAAAACAACATTCTAAATCCTTTAAAAGAAGATTATATGAAGAGTGCAACTGAAGGAGGAGGCTATGTTGTGCTATCACTCTCAGCCTTGAGGAGGAAGTCAGTGAAGCAAGAAAACATTGCTCATTTTATTTTATAACAGGTATGCAACCATTGCCTAAGTGTTTGTTTTCTTTCTAGACCATCTTATGTGCACCACACCATCAGAGTTTCTGTGTTTTGTTCACTACAGGAGTAAGGCACACTGACAGTGGAAGCCTGGAGTGATCCCCCCTGGAGAGAAGTGGAGCGGGACAGCAGGAGAGCAGAGTGGTTGTTCAGACTGAATGAGGCAGAGGCTGTAAGAAGAACCCTAAACAAAGAAAAGTTTTGCTTCAGTCCCTTATTCACTTGTCAGGACATTTAAATCTGGAGGTGACAGATGTTTACACAGGACTCCAGACTTGCATGTGTGGATGTTAAATTGTCAAAATTGTTAAAATTTTGAAAGGCAAATAATAAGTCTAAGGATTTGTTTTATTATTTAGCAACTCTTGCTAGTGGAGGTTACATAGGTCTAAGAAACCTGTCATTCATAACCTGATAGTTACAGGTATTTTTGTTTATAATACTGTGGGTATTTTTAAAAGTCATAGGTACCAAAGGGGGGTTAAAATGGTTTGAAAGAGGCTGGTTAGTGGTGCTCAAAAACCTTGAATAATCTAATCAGCTGTCTTGTTAATTATAGCTACCTGCGGGAATTTAAATTCATCATAGCCTTTGAAACAAATTGTTAGCTCCCAATTGGCATCTGTGGAGCACATAGATATGTGCCAGTAAACCACCCTTTGAATTGCACATGCCTGGCATTTTAGCCAAGAAGGAGTTTCTTTTCCAACTGAAACTCTGAGTGCTAAATACCAGAATGAATGAATGAGCAAAAGTACTTAAATAATACAAGTAAAACCATTTTAGTTTGTGGTCTGGTGTGTGACAGGTTTATGGTAGTGTTTTTTTTTTTTTAAACCTCTGAAAAACCTCTTAGCCCATGTATTTTTGCACTAAAGGAGTGCAGGACTATGACAAGTAAAAGTCGACTGCGTTGCAGAGCCACAGGTTTCTTGGCAGTTTTCTGTTGTGTGCCTTTTAGCAGTACGGGTGTATTGTACTAAAATTATAGCCAAATGGTGAGACCAAGAGGACCTAGAAAAATGATTCAAGGCTCTTCTGCTGTGCAACTTATTGTTAAAATAACAACATCCCTTGTGTTTCTTCAGCTAGCTTATGGCCTTCTAAAAGCTGACTGAGTTGTAAAAATGTTGCAGATGTTACAACAGTAAGTTGCATAACTATTAATTCAGTGCATTCAACGTATAAGTGGGATAATAATTTTAAACGGTTATGTTAGCACATACATTTATATTTTAGAAATTAAGTCTTCAAATATTTATTTGAATATTATTGCAAATATAATTATTTTTTCATCAATTTTAAATGCTGTAACTTTATAGGAATCTCTAAAGAGAATTAATATTGCCCATATTGAGACTACTAATTAAAGGGAGTCAGTGCAGTTCTAAAAAAACACATAGCACCAATTTTATTTTATTTGTATATTCTAGTGTACAAGAACACCTATTTTAGCAGACTGACTAGTCTGGAAGGGTCTCCAGTCAGCAAAAGTATTGTTATTGTACATGTGGGAATTTATTCACTTTGGCCTTGGTCTATAAAATTGGACTCCCACTGTTATTCATTTCACCAGATGTCAAGTTGACAGATAAGTACAGATTTAATTAAAACTCAAAGTGGATATAAATATAAAGAACTAAGATCTGCTACCAGGTAAAGGACTTACATAAAGATTTCCTGAGAAATTGTGGAAATTTCCAGACAACTATTTACAAAGGTTTTCAACAAAAAAACATTGGATATTGGAAAATAACTCAGATTTCTTCTTGCTCATGAAAAGGTAAATTTTTTTAAATTTTTCTTTCAGTTAATAGTTTTATTAGTTTTCAGTTTACCAAAACAAATAGAAACAGGAACATACAGAAACATCTCACGTGGCAAGCACATAAGAGAAACACACTGTAAGTATATAAAAGAAAATACTATAAAAGCAGAGAAGGACATAATACATCATATTCACAGTCATCAATAATACATCATATATGAGAATTCTGATCTTAACTGGGTTTTAGAAGGGGTATGAGTCAAACCCTCGATCTCTGCTTCATTCAGTGCCTAATGAGATACAAATAAAGAAAACCATACAAAAAAAAGGTGTAAAGGAGTCCAACACTGGGTTTCCCTAATATGTATTATAGCAGTATGCGTGGGAAAGGAAAAAGGGGGCAATAGTAGATATGGGCTCTATAAGTAATGAGATCAGTGCCTTGTCTATGGCAGATTATTTTGAGCTAGGAGAGAAGTCACTTATACCTAGAGTGCCATATTAGAGAGAATCCACAAGGGAGCTCATGGCCTAGGCTCATCCTGTTCCAGTCCTAGGCTTCAAATAGGCTAGAAAGGGGGCCCAAGAAGCTATGTGTGCAGTAGGTTTATTAAAGGCAGAGTAGGATAGTCAGTCAAGGGTAGCAAAGAGCATGAGAGCATGGTGAAGTTCTCAGTGGGGATTTTCATGGATCTCCACTGACATAGTATTAGGCGTTTGGCGGAGATGCCCACAGGGGCCAACCATAGAAGCTGGGGGGGTTTAAGACAGAGTCTTGTGGGAGGTAGGTCCAGGATCCATAAGAGGGGATCTGGTTGTAAGTTGAGACCTAGTGTATCCATGGCAAATTGGTTCACTGTTTGCCAGAAGGGGATCAGCAAGGGACATTGCCACACAATGTGATATAAACCCCCTGGGTGGGTCTGACATCTCCAGCACAGGTTAGTATTCAGAAGTTGAGCTTTGTGCAGCACAACTGGGGTTTTGTACCAGTGGTACAGAAGTTTATTTTGGATGAGTCTACTTCGAGCATCTGGATAGCACGTATGTGCTAGTTTCCAACAAAGGGCCCACTGAGTATCCCCAATTTCCATTTTTAATGCTTTTTCCCATTTTGTTTTTGAGGCCCCAGATTGTGAGGGAATGCTCTCTCTGATTTTTGCATAGACTTTGCTTGCTTGACTCTTTGAGTATTTGAGCCAAATAGAGAGCTTCTGAGGGGTGGTCTCTTCAGGGGAAAGGTTTTTGAGGAGTTCAGATAGGGAGCTGTGGAGTTGGCAATATCTCCAGAAATCATTCCTACTCAGATTATATATCTGAGCCAAGATTTGAAATGGTTTCAATCTGGTGCCAGTCTCATCCAGAATATCTGCCAGGATCTTGATGCCAGCTTTCCCCCATTGGGGCCAGTGGAAGGGTTTTTTATCTATCAGTACGTGCTTACTATTAGAAATTGGCATGTATGAAAGGGGGGATGGATTAGCATGGATATTGTTATGTACTTTGTACCAAATATAGGTCGCTAATGTGATAGTGGGATGGAACTGTAGGCACTTAGGTACTGGATTGTAGATTAAAAGGGGAAGAGAGTGCAGCTGGGCTATAGCCTCTTCCATATGGAGCCATTGCAGTGAGTTAGAGTTCAGGGTAGAGAACCATTTTAATGATTGTGCCACTGAGTATGCCACTGAGTATGCCCATATATATCCCTCAAATGATGGAAGTCCCCAGCCACCATCCTTCCAGTGGGAGCATAGTTTACCCATACTATAGTGTGTATTTTTGTTGTCCCAGGGGAAGTTACCCACTACAGGGTCTATAGTATGGAGCCATTTTTACTGGGGGGCCATAGGAATATGTGACAGGGGGTAAAGTAGCTTAGGAGCTGCAATCATTTTAATAGCAGCAATTTTCCCGGCTAGGGTACGGTGTAACATCTTCCACCTATCCAGTTCAGTTCTAAGATTGGCAATCAAGGGAGTGAGATTAAGATACCAGAGAACAGACAGGTCAGGGGGAAATCCAGATGCCAAGGTACACAAGAGAATCCGGGGCCCATTTTTGTCCATGACAGGAGACTATATTTGGGGTGCAGGTTGAGTTAAGGGGTAGTAGCTCAGTTTTGGATGTATTCATCTAGAGACCAGAGATTGCTGCGAAGTTAGTCAAGAGAGAAAGGAGAGCTGGCAGCACTACCGAGGCATCTTTAACCGTCAGCATATATGAGCATGAAATACAATTGCTCTCCAATGGGGTTACCCCAAATAGTGGGATGTTGCCAAATAGCCACTGCTAAGGGCTCCACTGCTAGTATGAATAGGAGGGGGGAAGGGGGCATCCTTGATGGGTGCCCCTACCTAGCTGGAAAGGGCTGGAGAGAACTGTGTTAGTCCAGACTTTGGGTGTGGGTTGGTTGATATAGCACCAACACCCACTGCAGAAATGAAGAGACACAGCCGAATCTCTTCAATACCTTGTCTAAAAAGTCCCATTCCAGGGAGTTGAAGGTTTTCTCAAAATCTACTGCAATGGCAGCTGCAGGGGTAGGCAGAGTCTTGGCTTGATATATAATATTAACCAATGACTTGATATGGTCCTGGCTAAAGCATCACGGCATGAAGCCCACCTAAAAAGGATGAATAAGAGAGGTTAGAAAATGGTTAAGCTGGTAGCCAGGATCTTAGCAAAAATTTTTCTGTCTGTGTTGATTAGGAAGACAGGGCTATAGCTAGAGGGAATGGTAGGATCCTTACCTTTTTTTGGAAATACGGTAATAACCGCTTCACGAAAGGTATGAGGGAAGATGCCATTGTGCAAGGCCTCAGTATAGACCTGCAAAAGAAGGGGGCAATGTGTGGAGCTAGTATCTGCCACAACTCAGCTGGAAAGCCATCCCCTCCGGGTGTCTTACTGGTATTAAGAGCGTTAATGGCTGCTATGACCTCTGCCTGAGTAATAGGCATGTCCAACTGCTCAGCTTGGGAGGGTATAAGTACAGGAAGTTGGAGAGATGCAAGAAATGTTTCCATTGTCTGCTCCATTGAGGTTCAGGTGGGTGTATAGAGGGTCGAGCAGAATTGTTGCATAATGGTATTAATGGTATCAGGGTCAGTGCGGATTAAGCCCGTCTGATCCTTTAGGCCTGGGATTTGATGTTCAGCTTGTTGCTTGTGGAGTCTGTAGGCCAATAATTTGCCAGATTTTTCATCCCCCCTCCCAATAATGATGGCGTAGCTTTAAAATTGCCACTTCAGCCTTGCTAGTTAGTAGGTCATTAATGGCTAAGCGAGTGGCAAGCAGGTCTCTGCACAGTGGGGAGTGTGGTGCCAGGTTGGGCAATTGTTCTGCTTGAGCTTCTAAATTTTTTAGCTTGTATTCTAGGGAAGTCAGGAGGTGCTCCCTTTTCTTCTTACATTTATCAGCATAACTAATGATGGCCCCTCGTAGGGTGGCTTTGAGATCCTCCAAGCGAGTGCCGGGGGCGTATCTTGTGAGGGATTTTCCACTCAGAAGTAAGCCGTCTCTGATGTGATCCATTGAATAAATTGCAGATCTTTAAGTAAAAGGGGGTCTAATTTCCAAGTAGAGGATTTAGGAGAGGATGGGCCTCAGAGGACATGATGTACAGGGGCATGGTCCGAAATAATTTTAGGCATAGTCTTGGTGTCAACTGCTTTTCCGCTAACATCAGCCAAAACCAGTCAGAAGTCTAATTGGCTGTGAGATCCATGCACCGCCAAAGTGAAGGAGTAATCTCTTATTTTGGGGTGGAAGGTTCTCCAAATGTCAGTGAGATCCACTTCTGCAATCAATAGTTGTAGGGCTAGCCAGGCTTTGGGATGTTGTGGGGCAGAGGGAGCACTTCGGCCCAACTGCAGTACTAGAGCCAGGTTAAAATTCCCTCCTAAAATAGTGGGTACAGGGTCTGGTGATATAGAGCATACCTCTTGGGTTAATGAATGAAAGAAGGAGGGGCAATCTTCATTCGGGGCATAAATGCAACCGGGAAGTATGGGGCCCCCTGGGGGTTTCATTAGGGCTAGAACCCATCTACAATAGGGGTCTGTCCGTACTTGAATGACGGACCAAGCCAGAGATTTGTGGATGAGGATAGCTACTCCTTTTTTCCGGGTAGGAGAAGACGCAGATAGGACCTGTCCTACCCAGTCTCTCTGTAGCATATCTTGATAGTGCTTTGTAAGTTTAGTTTCCTGTAGGAAAGCCAGCGTAGCCCTCAGCCTTTTCAAATGAGACAGCACCTGTTTATGTTTAACCAGGGAATTCAGACCCTGTACATTCCAAGTGTATGCATGAAGGTCAGCCATGATCAAGGAGACAGAAGCATCTGCTAGTTAATATATGAGAAGTACAAAAAATATAGGCTGAGGGCGCTGCTGGCCTTCCCACAAGGAGCCTCCCAGTGACATCTAGCTGCCTAGTATAAGTGATCCATATAGAGCCTAAAAATCTAGTACAGTTATAATAAACCCAGTTGCTACACAATATAAACCAAACACTTGGGCAAACAGCTCATACCAGTATTAACCTATATACAACAGTACACACGTACCAATTGACCTTAGTGTTCAGGGGTTGATAGTTAGGTCAGCAGTCAAGCCGCCAAGGCCACCTATCATCTCCTCATGGGGTGAGCTGAAGAATTAAAGAGATAAATCACTGCAAAGAGGCTCTGATTTGAGCACCTATCATGCAGCAGCACAAGTCTGTTCCTCCACATAGCCTATGAGCAATAGAGAAAAAAAAAGGGAAAAGGAAACTCCAAGGGGCAGTGCAGGAGAGAAAGCCCATGTCCAGTGGATAGAGGCTAAGGGGGAAGGAGATAGATAATTATTCGTCTATCCAGGAGGCAGTTCTGAGTCTATTACCTTGTCCAAGGATGGAGAGAGGAGAAGGGAGAGCTACAGCCCTAAACAAAATGAGAGCTGCACAAGTGACATGACTCCAATCTGCCCCTATACGGCACCGTCAATCAGGATATCAATGTAATGGGGCAAGGAGGTATACAAGGGTATTCAAAACAAGCACAGTGGAGATCCCCCCCCATAACTGGGGCATAGCAACACGGAAACTGCTGATGCATCTGAAGCCTTAGTTAGAGGAGATCATGCTAGTGCCCATATCTCACCCATTAGCCAACTGATTAAGAGCAAGAAACAGAGGGACAGTCAAGCAAGCAGTCCAAAAAGGCTGATCAGCATACAATTGCTGAGTTAGGATCAGCAGTTTCTCTGCAGCATAACATTTCAGCAGTCCAAGAGGGATCCTGGAGAGTGATGCAAAACATGATCTTAGACATAGATAATGGCTGGCCACCAAGGCAAGCAGTGACATCTAGTGGTCCAAATAGGAGAAGGCCATCCAAGCCACAGGCAGCACCCAGGTCAATCCCAGGAGCGAGAAAGTCAGTTATGAGCCAGCTAGGGCTCCTTTCCTCCTGAAGTCTGATAGCACAGCTTAAAAGGCCAAGACAGCATACAGAAAGAGAAGAAACAGGTACTTAGCTGTGTAGTCGGAGGGGGTTCATTAGCTGATCAAGCCAGCGGAAGAGCTGTTGATGCTGTTGTAAGCCGTTAATTGCTTGCAAGGGGAGAAGCTGTTGTTCTGTGGAGCTTGGTGGCGGATTCATTTCTGCGGCAGCTAAGCATGACTGGGGATTTGCAGAAAGCTAGCTCTGTGTCAACGATTCAGCCCCTCGCAGTGCATCTTCCTGGAGTGTCAGCAGCGGAGCAAACCTATTCGTGGAGAAGTGCTGGTGAAGGTCCCCATCTTCATCCTCCTGGGGAGCTTCCACATACTGCCTCATGTTAGGGTGTTGTCGCCTGTCATGCCGTTGTAAGGTATGTTGCTTCCTGGTCCTAGGAGGGAGAGAGGCTTCAAATTGATGCGGCTGAGGCTGGGAGGGTATCGGCCCAGGTCTCACAGATTCATCCATGCATTTAGGGGAGTCAGGAGGGCTGCAACTTGGGCTGAACACTCCAGGGTTTTGGAAATCCTTAGGGAATTGCTGTCAGAGGTAATCTGTAAGGCCTTACAGCATAGTGAATAGAATAGGAGCCCCATTGATAATGAGCCTCATCATGGCAGGGTAGCGTAGTGAAAAATAGATATGATGCGCATGCAGGATCTTGCAACAAACCGCATATGCTTTTCACCTCTCCATTAATTCTCGAGAGTAGTCTTGGAAAACATGTATGATATTGCCATTCCAGGTTAGGGAACCTTTGTCCTTTGCTGTAGCGGTGATTAGTTCCTTTTGGTGAAAGTCCAAAAAATGGGCCAAGATGGGTCACGGGCATTCTCTTGGTTTAGGTGGTGGGGCTATGGAGTGATGGGCCCGCTCGATTTGCAGGATAGTAGCAGGAGGGAGGCTAGTATACCTGTCAATGTTTTCTGCAGAAATCAAATTGTGTCCTGCTGTTCAGCCCCTTCTGGGAAGCCAATGAACCTCAGATTGTTATGACAGCTCTGATTTTCTAAGTCGTCCACTTTGTCTTGGAGATAGTGTATAAGACATGCTTGTTCCCGAGTAGTAGCCGTGACTGCTTGTAAAGCTACATCATGGACCTTAAGATGCCTTTCCATGTGGAACATCCGTGATTCAATTGCTTATAGAGTCTGAGTATTATTATTTAGAGCTACAGTCATTTGGGACATCTGTGCCAGCAATTGAGTGAACATTTGTTCCATTTTTGCAGGTTCAGCTGGAGTTGGAGAGAAAGATGCCATGCTGTAGGCCTTAGGATATGAGAAAACACCCCTAGCAAGCTGATCTGCACTGACAGGAGAGAGGAAATAATGGTGATGCTGTTATGTCTGGTAAGTACCTCTTTGAATTTTTGTATTTTCAGATGGTTAAAGAGGCCCCTCATTATGTTTGCTTGCACGCATGTGCAAGAAACATAGTGCCATCATCCAAGTTTTCGGAGGTGTGTCACCCCCTCTTCCAATTCAGTCAGTGTGTTGGCAGGCGTGGCCCCAGTCCTCCAATGCATGCTGGAGCTGTCTATGACAGCTCCAAAATGCAGTGGCATAGTTGAGTGGGGAGTTACGCCCAGTGAGCAGCGCCATCAAATATCGCCTGCCCGCGCGCAGCCCCCTACACACACACACAGAAACACACGCACGCATACTGCATGCTTCCCCCACACGCACACACTGTATAGCCAACGGAGGTGCCCAATCCCCCATCGGCTGTGCTGCACTCCCCCCAAAGCCTTCCACATGCCACACTGGGTGCCCACCCCAGCATGGCAACTCATCGTATAGCCGACGGGGGTTCCCAATCCCCCTTCAGCTCCACTGTCCTCTCTCCCCCCCAGAGTACAGGGTGCCATGCTGGGAGCCCACCCCAGCATGGCAATAGATGCTATGGCGCATGGGGGTGCCCAATCCCCCGTCGGCTCCACGCCCCCCCAACCAGCCATCCTTGTGCATGCTGGGAGCCCACCCCAGCATGGCAAATGTCCTGCATCGTCATTTGAAAAAAAACAACCTGTAAAGAAAAAACGTTCCACACAGTCTCCTGCCCCCACAACCTGCACCCACCCACTCGCACCTACCTCCCCCCCCCCCCACCCCATACATACCTCTGAAGTCCAAGCTGACGATCTTCAGTGGACCAAGGAACACGTCTGCACTCTTCAAAGCCACCACAAACTGAGGAAATGCGGGTAAGCTGTATAATGGGATAGATAGGATTTTTCAACTTTATTGATATCTCAGTCATTTTTTGGAATTTTTTCACCAAATTTTCAACATGGGGTTTTTGGGACCCCTTCTCATGAATGCTTTCACTGTCATGGCATTATTCAGGCCCGAAGGGTGATTTCACAGTCACTGCGCGAAATCACCTTTTGGGACTGATTAACGAAACAACACTGCAAGTGTTCATAAGGTGGGCTCTCAAGAAGCTTATTTTGAAAATTTGGTGGAAAAATTCCAAAAACTGACTGTTTTATGAGCGTGCGTTGCGCAGTTCCTATGCACGCTCGTAAGTTCACGAATTTTCAATATTCTCACTCCAGATTTTCAACATTGCCATTTTACCACACCTTCTTATAAGTAGTACAGCTGTCATTTTTCACATCTCACCCAAAACATGTTTCCACCCATGTAGCACACAATGGAGCAGTCAGTGTGCGAAATCAAAGTACAGGACAAATTAAGAAAATCACAGTGACACTGTTCATGAGCAGAGGTCTTAAAATGGCTATGTTGAAAATTTGGTGAAAAAATTCCAAAAAATGACTGTTTTATGAGCATGCCTTGCGCAGTTCCTATGCATGCTCGTAAGTTTGTGAATTTAATATTTTCACTCCAGATTTTCAACATTGCCATTTTATTACACTTCCTTATGAACAGTACAGCTGCCATTTTTCATATGTCACCCAAAATGTGTTTTCGCACATGTAGCACACAATGGTGCTGTTGGTGTGCGAAAGCAATGTTTGGGACAGATTACGAAAATCACAGTTACACTGTTCATGAGCAGAGGTCTTAAAATGGCTATGTTGAAAATTTGGTGACAAAAGTCCATAAAATGACTGTGTTATGAGTGAGCATTGCGCAGTTTCCACATACCCTCTTAAGTTCATGACTTTGTAATATTTTCAGTCCAGATTTTCACCAGTGGCATTTTTCCATACTTCCTTATGAACAGTACAGTTGTCATTTTTCACAACATGGCCGAAGTGTGTTTTCACACTTTCAGTGCAGAGATGCGTGGTCGCTGTGGGAAATCATTGTTCGGGACAGATTAAGAAATCACAGTGACACTGTTCATGATCGGAGGCACCAAAATGCCTGAGTTGACAATCTGCTGTAAAAAATCCCCAACCTAATTATATTACGAGTGTGCGTTGTACAGTTTCTATGTACGCTCGTGACTTCACCAGTTTTTTTTATATTTTTACTGCAGATTTGCAACATTGCCACTTTTTACACCTCCCCATGAACAGTACAGCTGTCATTTTTTACATCCTGTTCGGAATGTTTTTGCACCTGTGGTGCTAAATGCCGTAGTCGCTGTGCATAAGCAGCTTTTGGCTAACAAACTGATATTGCCACTGTTCATGAAGTGGGGTCACAAAAAAAACATATTGAAAATTTGGAGTGAAAATACCAACGAATGCCTGAGGTATTAGGGTTTCCAACCATAACCCCCAACCCTGTAGAGAATGACAGGTATCAGGGGTGTGACTTGGGATTCTTGCCTGTAATGCTCATACCATTCCACACCCTGCAGCCAGTGAGAGGCATCGAGGTATGCCTCGGACTCTTCGGCCCCAAAGTTCACCCAATTCTCCTATATCGCACCCATCTCACCATATTTCCTAGTGGAATGGGGTGCGCATAAGGGCCAAAGACCCCAAGGAACACCGTGACACTTGTCAGTGTCTGCAGGGTGAGGTGTGGTGAAATGGTGTGGCCGTTATGCCTGACGACCCAAAGGCACACCCCAATGCCTGTCACTCTCTGCAGGGTGATGGTGGGGCTGGCTTCAGTTCAATACTTCACTGCCATTCCTATTACGCAGCTCTGTAACTTCTACACTACCACTGCCAATGCCAGCAAGCAAACATTTGGCATTGACAAATGCTTGTTGTAGGATGTCATTGGATAGGAGCCCACAAGAAGGGAGCTAAGAAATTATGCTACCATCTTGGATGAAGGCTAAGCCACGCCCCCGAAAAGGTCAATTATTTATACAGATACTGGAAAATAACTCAGATTTCTTCTTGCTCATGAAAAGGTCAATTATTTATACAGAATACTAGGGAACATTTTAGATATTTATTGCCAGAAAAGTATTTTGTCTCTTTGTATTTTTGTACTTTCTGCAGTTATTGCACTTTTGCACTTAAGCTTTGTATGATTCTATTGAATTCCAGGGTGAGAGTGATTTAGGGATTGATAAACTGGATATATAGGCTTATCAATTGGCTTATCTAGCACTAATAATCTAATGATCTCAGTATAACTGATACATTATTAAGCTCTCAATATAGTTAAGCCTTTAATAAATATTGTAAACATATACAGTACTTTGCACCTTTATATTTTGGTGTGTATAGGCATAAGTATATTATATATATTGATTATATTCACATATAAAGGTTGTTTATGAGGATTATTATAACCGTAGCAATAGAAATATTTGAATAAGTGCATGATTATTAGTTCTGTTTTATAAGATCTTAAGACTTGTACCAACTGTCTTTGGTGTCATAGAACTGGGTTCAAAGCAAATATACACTTAAGTAGTGCTTCTATACACAAGGAATTGTTAGGATATCATACAAGAAAGTGAGTGCAGATAGTATTCATCATGGTCAAAACAAGAAGTGGATTGTCAGTCTCCCCCAAGCAAACTAATAAACAAAAAGTCAGAGGAAGGAAAAAAGTCACAAAGGAATTAAAGCTAGGGGTAGATAGGACAAAACTGAAAAACATTCAATCTAAAATTATGAACTTTTTAAAAAAATCTCTACAGCCCAAAGTAGAAAGTTCAACCCCTGTTGTGTTGAATAATTATCATGTGACTAAGTTTGTTTCAGAGAAAAGCTTGTACGATAATGTGAAAAAAGGGAACTGTTCCCCTGTGTTAAATACAGCTAATCACCAAATGATTACCCTGGATGAATATAGTGCAAATAGTTGGACAAACAATACCATTAGTTCAATAGAGTCTCATGTAGAACACATGGTTCCGGTTATTTTATTTAATCCAGATTTTGATTCTGATTCTGAGGAGGAAATGTCATCCAAACCTCCAAATAAATCTAAGTATATTGATACAGAACAAATACATTTTCTGGGTCAGTCATCTTTGGACTCAGTCCAACTACTACCAGAAACCAAAGAGGAGGATGTTGTGCCTAACACACAAGAAACAGCTTCAAATGGCATAGCAGAGGTTAATAATAGTGCTCAAAAAAGCTATTGTTAACCTGAAAGAAAGAAATAAAAGTGATTTTTGTAAGATGTTTATTCTAACACTTATGTTCTTTGAATTTCCATCCATGATTTTGACCCTATATATGTATAACATAGTGTGACTTTAAAAGTTGATACTAATGGATGGCATTTCTATTTTTTGCAGAGCTAAAGCACTCACACCTGCCTGCATGAACTACAAAGAAAGCTATTATGTCAACTGCTATTTAAAATGTTTTTTAATCTGCATCTTATTCATATGTGTTTTATCCTTGCTATATGTGTTTATTTACTAGTGATGTTTTTTTTTATCAAATGTGTATATTTATTCACCTTCACCTTTATACATGATGGTTTGATTGTGATGATGTCATTATGACAGCACATGCATTATATGTGAAAAGGTGCACCATTTATCTGTATTTATCCATTGAGAAAGGAACCTGCCTCATTCCAAAACTCGTCTGGACACATTTTTCTTGCACTGTGCACTTTATAATAAAATGAAGCACCGTTAATACTTTGGTGAGCAGTTTTTATTGACGGTTTGGGTGAGTGCTGGATTTTGTATGTCTGTAAGTTTTTTTTTTATCCAGGAACCCCTATTCCCTGGGAAGACCTCCCCCCTGTATGATTCATTTAATAGAGATGTACAGAAGTCATAGCCTTAGATTTGAAACTAAAGACAAATTAACTGAATGGGTAATAAATTTATTACATCTGAGCAAGGATGCATGGAAAGTATTTATAATTACTGGTGACCCCCTTTAATACACGGACTATAGTCATGTTTCAAATGCCGTAATAACCCATAGGGCGGCTTATTACAGCATTTGCTGTCACTCATTTAAAGTGTATCACCTCATTGGCCCTATGTCTATTTCTGAGCAGGCCAAATATCTGAAAAAAAAGTGATCCGTTTTTCTGTTACGGAGCCCCTGCACCATACTCTTCTGCTTGCCACATTGGCAGATACCTTTTAAATATATTTATTAGTTTATTTGGTTGATCCTACCTCTCCTGATTGGAAAATTTACCTGGTTGATCCTGCACTTCCTATTGTTGAAGCGGGGCTTAACGGCAGCTGCATTGCGAATGGAGCATGATGTGGATGCAGGTACACTTCACAGCAATTATAAAAAATAAAAGTTATGCACTTGTGTGTTATTGGAATTATTTTTGCACACCCTCGGGGTGTGATGTCATCATAAACCTCTCGAGCTTCGCTCTCGAGGTTTATGGGTCATCACACCACTCAGGTGTGTAAAAAAATTCCATAACACACAAGTGCATAATCATTATTCTCTATATTACAAGACCACAAAACCAGGAGTTTAAAAACGATGTATTAATGTATTGTCAATTTTATAGCATAGCACAGAAAAATTGGAAACAAGAAGTGATATTGTATATTAAGGACATTTATGTTTACCCGCCACAGTTGGTACCAATCTCAGATGCACCAGATAATATTGATCTCAACCCAAACTATGAGAAACCAAATGAAGATAAGACTAACAATCAATGGATACAAAAAAATTACTCAAGTGATGTTTATAACAAAAAATGGGCTGAAGACAGGAAGAATAAAACATTAACCTTATTTGGCTGGGATATTGAAGAGGGCTAATCCATAGGCATGATCAAAAAAGATATTGGTTATTTTTCTGTCATGTGCCTTAGGAATGACTAGCAATAGAAGTTTAATTAAAACATTTATGTGCATCAAACAGCATCAACATTTCCACAAATAGATATTACACTGCATTCATGCAAATTGGCAGCATATATTTTTCCAGCCTCTTCAGTAATGGACAGGTATGTAGTTTATCTAACTAACACTGAGCCAATGATTGGTGATAATAGTCAGTGTAAGAGAGTAACAACTGGGAAAAACAAACCTTTCCCAAAACTAAAAAATAATTCCCTACGCTAGAGTATCTTAAAACAGATTGACAAAAGGGGAGACTATTAATAGAGCCTAGAATTACAATACTTACATGGAACATAGAGGAGCTGATATAGAAGCTAACCAACTACAAATTAAAAAATGTTTTGATGGATATAGACATTATATGTTGGAGGCTGTATAGCACATTGGTTTAAGGCTCTGAGCAGCAAACCTGGAGACCTGGGTTTGAATCCCACAGGCCCCACTTGCATACTGTATGACCCTGAGCAAGTCACTTAACTTTCTTGTGCTCCCAGGTCGCACCTGTAAACAAACTTTCGGCTTAGTGTGTATCTCCTGGTAAAAAAAAAAAAATGTCTTCAAGAGACCTTGATGCTGGAGGAAAATTCCCTTTTACTTTCAGGCTACTCAAGTTTTGTTCTCTCAGCTGTAAAATATAATAAAAATGGAAGACCTATAGGCTATGGCTTTCTTGGCTGTCTTTATTAAAATAGCATTTAATTGTGCAATTATATCAATTAAGGTACATATACAAAAATTTCAGGTGCTTAAAATAACAAATGACAATATTAAGCTGATATTAGTTAATATTTATGTCTCACCCATAATAAAGATTACTAGAGAAGAATACTGGATCCAGTTTAAGGTAATGTTAATTAGGCTTGCCAATAAAAGGCAGGCCAGGTGGTCTCATGGTACCACCAGAAATACAGAGGGCAGGGTAGGGGGTGGGAGAAAGGGGGAGGGAGGGAGGCTAGTGTCCTCAACTATGAGGTAGACAGTATCAAATAATAAAGGAGAGTATGGGCTCATGTGATTGTCTGGAGGCAGAGCCAGCAGGGGTCCTGATTTGGGATCCTTAGGGGATATATCAGGGCATCCCACCTGGGGATAGACCACTTTTTGCTGGGAAATTTCTTAGATCAGAGCTCAGCACATCGTTTGGCAATGTAGGTAAGGCACAACCATGGGGTGACTAGGTCTAGCAGGCCATGAGGCCCTGTGTTTGTATCTAGCTGATGTACTTATGAAATGTTTTTGGTGAGACAGGGTATAACGTAGAGCAAATGTGGTAAAAACATATGGTATGATGCTACGCATAGCAGGGCATGTGGCCCTGGTTAGCTAGGTGTCCTTTCTTGTAAATGTTTGTTGAAACAAGGTGTAAGGTAGAGCAGCTATGGTGAAAAAATGTTTGGTATGATGCTAGGTTTAGCAGGCTATGCGGCCCTGGTGATCTAGGAGCTTTTGCGAAACATTGGTTTGGAAGTGGGGTATATATGTGGGGAAAACTTGAAAGAGAATAACTGTTAGGATGCTAGGTTTAGCAGGCCAGGTGACCCTGTGGTATCGAGGCAATTTATTTGGGAGTGTTAAAAAAAAATGGTAGAATGGCTGATATGCTACAAGATGCAGTAAGAGTGCGTCATAGATCTTTTGTTGCTGGGAATCGTTTGTGGTGTGGGGTTGAGGCCGAGTAGTTCAGGGAAGTGGCAAAGAAAGCCCCAGGCACACCAGGATTTGCATGGTTTCCCAGAGGGAAGGCAAGCGGGGAAAGCTTAAAAAAAAAAGAAAAAAAAAAGACGGATTTGAAGTGAGTGAATCGGAAGCAAACCGGAAGGGAGGACTGGCGGAGGTGGTGTCAGCAGCTGGGGCGAGCTGCAATTACATGTGGAGAAGTCAAGGAGGGTGCTCATGCAGTGCAATGGGGTGAATGGGACCAGAAGAGATGTGGGGCCTTTGCTGTCAGGTGCCATAGTGGGTAGCAGGACTTGGGGAAATTTCTGGTTGATCACAGATATGGTCACAGACAGAAAGTGACCATGTGGGTCTGGATCCTGACTGGTGCAGGGTCAGGGTTATGGCCCATGCAGGAAGGTTTGGTTGTCTAGGATCGGGAACAGAAGAGGCCACATGGTGGCAGATGAGCCACCAGGGGTATTGCTCAGCAAAATGCTACCGCATGGAGCCCGGTGGGGCTGAATGCATGGGAGTTAAGGAGTTTTGTTGCAGGTACAGAGGCCTGGACATGCCATGAGGGGGCACGCCGCCCCAGTAAAGGATGAATAGGGTCACCAGGCAGATCAGTGGCTGCATTAATGGCAAAATGCATGACCTTCACCTGGGGAAACAAGGCCAGGGGTAGGCCACAGTTGGGCCACAGGCACCCGTGCTGCCAAGCTGATTCTGTGGCAACCCAGGTAGGAGGCCACACAGCCTAGAAAAATGGTAGCATAACTCTTGGTGGGCATTTAAAGTTTTCCTGATGGCTGGTTAGGCAGCCAAGGAAGGTAGAGCCAGGCATAAAAAGGGGTCCTGTGGATCGATAAGCCATAGTTAGATAGCAAGCCTCTATGTGGTAGTCAACTCTGGAGCTGCAATTCATGGAAGCTGAAGGTATCCGCTATGCTACTGCTTTATCTAAAATAGTCACTGTGGAGTGCTTGGCAAGTTATTGGTCTTAAGCCCTCATCATTGGCCTAGGAGCAGCACAGAGAGGAACAGATAACATATGCCACAGGCAGTGTTATACTTGGGCATGCAGTGGTAACAGTCAACCGAGGGGCATATGAATGCCTGCTGATTTGAGCTTATCCAGGTAGATCATATAAAGCACCCTCAGCAAAAGCAGGAAGGTGGTTAACGGAAGTGCCCCATAGTTAACCTGGGACAGATAGTTGGGGCAGTTAAGAATTGAGTTTATACAGGGTATAAGCTATAGCCCACCATGTGGGTGGATAAGGGGGCCAGGGTTTGAGTCCCTGATGGGGGTTAGGTATAAGGAGGGCCTATCAAAAATGGTTTCTGGGATGCCTCGTGGCCTCCACAGTGGACAAGGGGGCAGTGGCTGGAACCAGACACCCGGGCTGGCAGCATGGATAGCAGAGCAAACCAGACAGCTGGGGCATTAGGAGCCCACTAGGATAGACATGGGTAACTCATGGCATTTGCTTTTCTCCTGCATGCAGTATCACAGTGCATGACTATGGCACCGAGGAAGACCATGATTTCCAGCGAGAAGGCGACAGAGGAGGTGGCAAAACAGATGGGCCAGATGACCGAGTTGTTGGTGGTGGCCAAGTGGAGAGAGGTGGAAGAGGAGGTGCTGCAGAAGCTGAAAAGCAGGAGGAATGCCTGGGAAGGGGGAAGACCAGAAAGAGACCCAGATGGGTTGGCATCAGCCCAGTACCCTCCATGGATGTGGTGCCTGAACTGGAGCCAGAGGAGGAAAACCCGACGGGGGTAAGGATGGAGTAGATATTTCCAATAAGGGTGACCTCAGAGAATATTGGAGGGATACTGGGGATATAGGGGATGCAGGGATTGAAAAGATGGAGCGGACTTTGAAGGCCATTAGAGGAAATGGGAAACAGGGGCCAAAGGGAGGGGGAACCTGGGGACAAAAGTAGTACTGGGGCCCCCAGGCTTCACACTGGGGGACCACATCCTGGCCTCGCTTAAGGATAGGATTTGGAAAGGGGAGTATATGGATGTCTTTGGACTGGAGGACGAGGGCACCACCACTAAATATGAGCAGAAAGAGTCAATGGGGAAATCCGAGATGGCGGTAGCTCTAGCCGTGGTGGGCCACAAGGAAGAGGAGGCAAAGTTAAAGGGCAAAATCATTGATAATTGGCAAGTGGGCTTTATAAACTACAGCATGTTGGTATTACAGAAGCAGCCAGAGCTGGCCATTCTGCTGCTGACATATATGACAACCATCAGGGATGCATACAAAGCCAAATTAGGATACAGTTGGCTCAAATATGATGAAGCCTTTCGGAGGTGGATGGTGGCAAAAGGAGACTTAAGGTGGGACAGAACCCATTCAGAGTTGTGGGAGAGGACCGTCTGGACAAATGAGCATGACAGGGGTTCAGCAGGGGATGAAAAGCCCCATGACTTCAGGCACCAAGACCTGCTGGGGTTTCAACAAGGTATCCTGTACCTGGTTGAATTGCAAGTTTAAGCACGTCTGTTCAAGATGCGGGGGCACACATCTGACATCTAGCTGCAGGCAGGAAGGGGATAAGGGAGGGCAAGGAACTGGGCAGTATCAGGACCATCCCTTTCAGGGAAACTGGGGGGGCCCCAGCAGGGGATGAGGAGGACACAGCAGGGGCAGTTATAATTCCAACTACGGTTGGAATTAGGCAAGGTAGAGGGGAGGGCCGATGGGGGTATGCACTGGCATGCATGCCCATCATCCTGGAAGTGGTGGAGGCCTGGACTTGAGATTATCCGAATACTAAGGGGGCAGAGCCCCTGTGGGAAGGTTTCCAGGAGGGGTTTCCACTGGGTTTTCAGTGGGGACAGGAGCGGATGAGGGCCAAGAACCTTGGGTCTGTCAAGGGGAAGGAGGAGGTGGTGTGGGAGAAGATACAGAAGGTAGTTAAGGCTGGGCGGGTAGAGGTGCCATTGTAGGCTCCCTCTTGCCCCAAATTCAGGGTATCCCCTTTGGGGTGGTACCCAAGAAGCAGAAAGGGGAGTTTCAGTTGATATACCACCTATCTTACCCAGAGGGGAGATTGGTGAATGAGGGGATCCCCGAACATCTCAGGGCAGTTTCCTATACCTCATTGGAGCAGGCGCTAGGACTGAATAGAGCGGTGGGGGGGCAAGGCTGGCAAAGATGGACATTGAGTTGGCATTCCAGCTGTTGCTAGTCAGCCCAGCTGATTGGGACCTGTTGGGTTTCCAGTTTGAGGGCAGTCTTTACTTTGATAAAGCCATACCAACTGGTTGCTCGGTGGCTTGTTTGACTTTTGAAGCGTTCAGTTCCAGGGTGCAGTGGGTATTCAGGGATAGGTACAGCCACAAGAGGGTAGTCCATTATCTGGATGATTTCCTCTTCATTGGAGAGAGTCAGGCGGTAGTGCAGGGGATGTTGGAGGACTTCAAAGGGATGTGCGGATGGATAGGAATCCCATTGGTGCAGGGAAAGACGGAGGGCCCAGCGCGCAGACTTGAATTCCTGGGAATAGAAGTGGATACAAAATAGGGATGTTTCTGGTTGCCTGGGGACAAAGTGTCTCGGCTCAGGGACTACTGGCACAGTTAACGGGGAGGAGGGTGCTGCTATGTTAAAGTGCAGCAACTGTTGGGAGCACCTTAATTTTGCATACAAGGCTATGTTAGTCCTGGTAGGGCATTTACTAGGCAACTGGGAAGGACTACAGGTAAAGTGAAACAGCCAATCACTGGGTGAACATTGCAAAAGGTGCAGGAAGGATTTCAAGGTCTGAGAGGAATTTTTAGAGCTTTACAATGGGGTAACATTCTAGCAGGGTGAGTGGGAATGCAACACAATCTGGAACTATACACCAATGGCTCAGGTATGCTCAGGATGGGGGCAGATTTTAAAGGTCATTGGATGTCAGAGGTGTGGCCAAGACAGTGGGTAGATAAGGGATTTGTGAAGGATATCACCTTCTTGAAAATATTCCCAATATGGGTAGCCTTGGAGGTCTGGAAGTGACAGGATGAAAGGAAAGCACATCCTCTTCTGGTGCGATAATAAAGGAGTGGTAGAGATCATTAACAGATAGGGCAGGAGTATGGAAAGTGTGGGCAGGATTAGGCTGCAGTTGGTGCTGCTAGGGTTGCAGCTGAACATATCATTCAAAGCGCAGCATGTAGAAGGGATTAAGAATGAACAGGCTGACAGTCTTTCCAGTTTACAGCTCGAAAGGTTTGGAAGCTGGTGCATCATGCAGCAACACACAGGACCAGGATCCTGGACTGGCTGTAGGAGATTGGAGGGCTACCGCCAGGGTGCTGTACTGGGAATCCTGGTCAGCCAACACCCTGAGAGCATACGAAAATGGGTGGGCAAATTTCCAGGAGTTCAGGGTAAGATAAGGGAGGACAGGGAGGAGCCGGTCTGGGAGGAGCAGGTCAGAAGATTCATGATAGAGAAGTGGGAAAAAGGGATGGCACATGCCATTATAGTTGTGCAGCTCACAGCCATTAGCTGGGAATGTCAGGACAGGGGCTTGCTGGGTGCCACGGTGAGTAGGACAGTCAAGATGATGGTTACAGGTTGGCAGAGGGGCCAAGGTGGAAGGAAGGATGAGAGTGCCCCATAAATGGGCAGCTGACAGGGTGGCAGGGGGTGACATGGTATGTATGAACCTCGTGCAGGAGACCTGTCTGTTCTGAGCAGTGTTCACATTCATGGTGGCAGGCACTTTCTGGGTGGGGAGGTAGTGGCCTCATGCAAGGGTGCCTGACCTGGCAATGCAGCATGAGAGTGTGACATGGGAGGGGTCAAGGTGATCATTAGACTGGCCAGATCCAAGACAGACAAAGGTGGGGAAGTGGACCGCAGTGATTCTACTTCAGCAAACAGGATCACCAAGTTGCACAGTGGCTGCCATGGAAAAGTTCAAGAGGATTGGGCGGTGGCTGGGGAGTGCTGTTCTGGCATGGGAATGGCTCTCCTGGTCACTGGGTTTCAGGTAGGGCAGTGCTCAAGAAAACCCTGGCATTTGTGGGGAGGAGCGAGTGACTTCTCTCCCATTCATTCTGGCTAGGGGCAGCCTCAGAGGCAGCTGAAAAAGGGGCTTCGGTAGAAGAGCTGAAGAGGGTAGGATGCTGAAGGTCCAACTGTTATCAGAGATATTTCAGGTGTTGATGCCAGCAACTTACACTGTTTCCTTTTGTTTCCTTGGCAGGTTCCAAGCAAAAGATATGGATAGTGGGGTACTCCTTCATCTACTGGGCAGAAAGGTTTGCAGCCACCATGGATAGAGGGACACAGCTACGAGCTAACACGGAGCACACAAGGGTCCAGAGAAAAGGCATAAGGGCATGAGATGGTTCCAGCTACTGCCCCTACTAGAGGAGTTGAGGTGCAGTGGGATGGCTGGACTGCATCATCATTCACCTAAGGCAATAACGGAGGGTTTATCTTGGGGTGCTGGGGAAGATGATAGTGGCCGACTTAGAGAGGGTAAGGTGGTCTCCAGGTGTGACCATTGGCTGGTCAGAGATCATGTCGAGAAGACATTGGAGGGGAGCCAAGGATGTTAGGTCGATTGAAAAGGCCAGAAAACACCTGAACAGGAGGGTGGTGAGGACAGTGATTGAGATGGGGGGGCACATTCAGCACAAGGACATCTCCTTTAACCAAGCAGCAGTGTACAGGTCAGATGGTGTCCACCTGTTGGAGTTCGGGATGTTCCTGTTCCTAAGGCCCATAGGTGAGCTGGTGGGAGAAATAGCTAAGAAGGGGCTCAGGTTGTAACCCTCAAGGGGGGGAGCCTCAACATCCATTACAAACTGGAGGTGGGGCAGTGGAAGAAGGAAGGGGTAGCGGTGGGGAAGAAGGGGCAGAAAGGGGGGAGAGGTAGAATGCATGGGCTGGGGGCAAGGAACCCAGGCATGGTATGAAGGCAAGGAGGGCAGATAGGTCTATGTGCCAGATTCATAGTGTCCGGGCCTGGATGGGAGGGCCCCTGTAAGTGGGGAAATAGCCTGGTACTGGTGATGGAGGAGGGGACTAGATTGAGAGTGTACGGACCATGAAGCATGGAAAGAGAAAGCAACCAGAAGGAGGAAGAGGCGGAATAAAGAAAAATATGGACATAACTTGTGTTGTTATGATTAATTGATTTATGATATATGGAATATAAATTATCTTTGTGCCAAAATAGATACATCTGCCAGCGAGCATCCAAAATTCAAAGAATGGTTGTGAGATTATTTCTGGGGGGGTCAGGGGACAATTAGGCTTGCAATAAAAGGCAGGCCAGGTTGCCTCATGACCCCACCAGAAATACAGAGGGCAGGTAGGGGAAGGGGAAAGAAGGGGGAAGGAGGGCTAGTGACCTCATCTATGAAGCAGACAGTGACAAATGACAAGGGGGTATGGGCTCAGGTAATTAGCTGGGAGGTGGAGCCAGAAGGGGTCCTGATTTGGTGTCTTTGGGGGTATATCAAGCCATGCCACCAGGGGATAGGCCTCTTTGCTGGGAATTTCCACCACCACCCTGGTAAGGAAGGAAGGCTCTGGGCTGATGGGTTGGCACTGAGTTTAACAGGGTGGGGCAAGGGATGGCACCTGTGGTCTCTGGGCATGGGACAGTTAAGATAGTGCTGTGGGTCAGCAGCAGTTGGTCCTGGAGGGCTGGTCAGAGCCCAGTTAGAATGAAGAGGAAACATAGAAGAAGGAGCAGGGAAAGTGGGAAAGAGGGGCAGAAAGGGGTAGGGGGTAGGATGCACGGCTTGGGTAAAGGAACCCAGGCATGGTAATAAGGTAGGGAGGGTGGATAGGTCTAGGTGCTGGATTCATAGTGTCTGGGCATGGACAGGAGGCCCCTGTGAGTGGGGAACCAGCCTGGTTCTGTTGATGAAGGAGGGGGCCGGATTCAGAGAGTCCGGACCCTGAAGCATGGAAAGGAGAAGCAACAAGAAGGAGGAAGAGGCCGGAATAAAGAAAAAGGATGTGACATAAGTTGTGTTGTTATGATTGATTTATGATATATGGGATGTAAATTATCTTTGTGCCAAAACAAATACATTTGACAACGAGCATCCAAAATTCCTAAGTGGTTGTGTGAGATTATTTCTGGGGGTATCAGGTGACAAAGGAATTAACTGATACAATTTTCAATAGTTATACGGGGGGGGGGTTAATGCTAGATGTTTTGAAGGTAACTTGAGATTATCAGTTAATGATTACATAAAAGGAATCAGCATAAAAAACAATAATCTGTACAGCTTGTGGAAATCATGTGACAGTACAATTAATCAAAATGGGAAGACTTTGTCACAGATCATGAAAGATTTAAATTTCTGTCTATATAATGGGAGTACATACAGTGATATAGAGGGAAATTATACTTACATATGCCCATTAGGTTCATCATGTGTAGGCCTGGTATGGGGAAATCTTGACACAACAGGTGTCATATTAGATCCTGAAATTAAAATAAGAACAGAATCGGCTCATTTACTAGTGATTATCACATGGGCCTGGGGAACTTATAATGAAAATGAATCTATGACTATTCAGGTATGGAGATTATAAATACCAAATGAATACGGTGACAAAGTACTGAAGTTACAACGTTTTCTGGGATACTTAATGCTGACCACCTACATAACCTAAAAAATAAATTAATAGTGACTGATAAAAGCAATATAATTAGGCTTTCGGAGGATATAAGTCTGTACGTAAAGCCTTTTTTCTATCAAATTTATATTCAAAAAAAGAAGAATAACGCATGGTAACTATAAATGATCTAACACCAAAAGGAAGCTTAATAACTTAATTCATCAGAATAAGAAAACTGGATCAAAAGTTACCAAGAACATATTAAACAATGCTAGAAGAGTATATAAGAAATTACTTGAAAAAGAAAGATTAATATATCGTACTAAAATGTGGGAAAAATTAAGAATAGCAATTATAAAGAATGATGCAAAACAGTTTGGATGCTTGTCAGTAAAGGATATGATAAATATGCAAATAAGATTGAAGTAGGAATCACTCCTCAAATATAGGAAGGACATTGGTGTTTACTCACCTGGTAAAGGTGATTGTGTTGGTTGACATCCATGGCACTCCAGACATTACCTCATGGGTTTTAGCCCACCTGATAGGCTAGTGATGCACATGACTCTAGGATCAAATTTCTAGTATATCCAGGTCCCAGAAACCCCTGCTCTCCAGTTTGAATCTTCCATAGCTGAAATCAAGGTTAGTAGAGTGCAAAGAGAAGTGCAAAGGAAAACAATATCAATAGTATATGAAATGATGCTAGTAACAACGTAATCTTAGTGGCCAACAGTCTGGATTTTATTATCGCTATTATTTACAATCTAATCTCGACCCCATGGGGATGACTGTCAAATCTCAATGTAGCATATCCCCTCCTGAGCCTAGTCTTGATTGGAATGGACTTCCTGTCCTGGTCACTCTGAGCACTCTGTTGGGAGGGCCTTGGAGTGCCATGGATGTCAACCAACACAATCACCTTTACCAGGTGAGTAAACACCCATTGTGATTGGTTGACCATCCATGGCACTCCAGACATTACCTCATGGGTAGATAAGAAGCAGTCTAGTACCCAAGGGAGGGAACAGAGTGGTCTATGAGTGAGAGGATGAAGTCGCTGCTAGGAGGATCTAAGTGGCAAAGATGGGCTGTATGGCATACAGGTGTTCGAGCCTATAGTGTCTGGCGAACGTATGCAGGGAGCTCCATGTAGCCGCCTTGCATATGTCCTCAGAGGACACATTTGCTCTTTCCGCCCAGGATGTGGCAACTGCCCTAGTGGAATGAGCCTTGATACCCTGAGGTGGTATCATATGTTTTGGTAGGTAAGCTTCCTGAATGGTTCTCTTTAGCCATCTGGCGATTGTGGACTTGGAGGCTGCCTTGCCTTGCCTTTGTCCCCTTGTGACGACAAATAATCTTTCTGTTTTATGGAGGGGCAGTGTCCTGGCTATGTAGATGGAGAGGGTGAGGCCAACATCCAGGTGATGCAGTATAGGCCGACTGTCCTGTTGTGTGTCCGCTGGGAAGGTGGGCAGCTCGATGGACTGTTCCCTGTGGAAAGCTGTGGGTATCTTTGGTTGGAAAGCTGGGACTGTTCATAAAAGGATACCCTGGGGGGTGAAGACAGCATAGGGTTTTTTGCGCGATAGTGCCCCTAGCTCTCCGATCCATCTGGCCGAGCAGATGGCGACCAGGAAGCACATCTTGAGGCCGACCCAGAATAGGTCTACCTCACAAATTGGCTCAAAAGGAGCTGAGCTGAGGAAGTCAAGCACCAGTGGGAGATGCCATGGTGCGATGGTCTGTCGTATTTTTGGTCGGAGTACCTCCACTGCCTTTAGGAAGCGCAGGGCATCAGGATGTGCTCCCGGGCTGTATCCCCCGATGGGCCCCGTGGCCGCCCCTATTGCAGAGAGTTGTACTCTGAGAGAAGAGTGGGGCAGGCCCTTGTCTACTCCCTGTTGGAGAAATAGCAAGATGGTAGACATGTCTGTCTGTTCGGGTTCCTTACCTCATTCTTAAAAAAACACTTTGAGAATATAGACCATTGTCTACCGTAAGTGGAAGTGGTGGATGCCTGTCAAGACTGTAATATGGTTGAAATGACGGAGTCATGGTAGCCTGCCTTCATTAGTCTCTTCCTTTCAGGAGCCAGGCCGTGAGCTTCAGTGTCCACGGAGCCGGGTGAACTACTGGGCCCTGTGAGAGCATATCCACTCAGTAAGGCAACCTGATACTGGCTAAGGACATTTTGAGTACTGTGGCAAACCATGTCCTCCATTGCCAGTAGGGGGCCACTAGTTTGATAGTACAGCGAGATGCCCGGGTCTTGGCTAGTACCTGGGGAATTAGGGGAAGGGGTGGGAACATGTACGCATGTTCCCGAGACCATGGTTAAGATAGGTCGTCGGTTCCCTGGGAGTCACCCTCCCTGAACCGTGAGTAAAAGGCCTGGACCTGTGTGTTCCCCAGCGTTGCCATGAGATCCATGGGTATTTGTCCCCATGCTCTCTGGATCATCTGGAAGAGATCGGGTGTAACTGCCATTCCCCTGGGTGAACCTGTTGCCTGCTGAGCCAATCCACGCGCACGTTGAGTTTTCCTGCGAGGTGTACTGCACCTAGATGGCTGAGGTTGGTCTGAGCCCAATTGAGGACTGACGTCGCCTCCCTCAGCATGGCTCTGCTCCTGGTGCTGCCCTGTTTTGTGATGTAGGCCACTGTTACCTGATTGTCAGAGCGTATCATAACCGACTGGCCGTATATGAAGGGTTTGAAGGCTTTGAGAGCATGGGATACGGCCCTCATCTCCAGGATGTTGATGGATAATTTGGTTTCCATCGGCGACCATAGGCCTTGAGGTGTGGACTCACCCAGGCACGCTCTCCAGCCGGACAGGCTCGCTTCTGTCTCTATTGTGGCTGTGTAGGAGGCCTCCAGGGGGAACCCCCTGGTGAGGTTCGATTTTACTGTCCACCATGTTAGTGATTGTCTCACTGATGGTGGTAGCGGTCCAATGACCTGTAGGTTGTACTCGTTTGGTGCACCCCGAGTGAGGACGTATGTCTGGAGTGGTTGCATGTGCCACCTGGCCCAGGGTATGAGGTCTATGCATGATGCCATGCACCCTAACAGCTGGGCTATGCATCCCATGGTTGTCCGATGGCGGGCTCTCATGTGATGGGCCAGCGCTATCAGGTTGATGACCCTTGTCTGAGAGGGTTTTGCCCATCCCTGGGATGAGTTGATTAGTGCTCCCAGATGCTCGATCTGCTGGGTGGGTACGAGATGGCTCTTTGTCTGGTTCACTACTCAGCCGTGTTCCTCAAGTGCCTGTAGGGTGGTCACAGTGTCCTGTAGTGCCTGCTCCTTGGAACATGCTCGAATGAGCCAGTCGTCCAAGTAGGATATGATATCCAGGCCCTGTTCCCTGAGTTTGGCCACGAGGACTATGGAGACCTTGGTGAACACTCTCGGTGCTGAGGTGAGGCCGAAAGGCAGGGCCTGATACTGGTAATGGTGGCCCAAGATGTGGAATCTGAGGAATTGCCGGTTTCTTTGTATGATAGGGATGTGGAGATATGTGTCCTTTAAGTCTATGGACGTAAGGTAGTCGCCTACCCGGACGCTGCTTAGAGTTGATCGTATGGTCTCCATTTTGAATCTGTGGCACACCACATGCTCGTTGAGGTGTTTTAGATCTAGAATGAGGTGGAATTCTCCCGACTTTTTGGGCACAAGGAAGAAGATGGAGTAGACCCCTAGCTTCTGCTCGTGCGCGGGGATGGGCTGGATGGCTCTGTTCTGCAGTAGTTCCAACAAGATATGTTGGACCTGATGCGGGGTTGTCTTTCTTTTGGTTATTGGGGAGGATACAAACCTGTGAGAGATTAGGGCATGGGACAGCTCTATGGAGTACCCCCTTGCGACCACCTCTCGGACCCACCTGTCCGAGGTGTGTTGAACCATTGGTGTTTGAACAATGACAGTCTTTGCCCCACAGGAGGGTAAGATCCCTGACTCCGAAAGGCCTTTGGGGCGTAGTCATTGCTGTTTCCTCCTGTAGCCTCTACCTCTTCCCCCAAATTTTTGGCCACGGGCTCTGAAGGAGGATGGTTGGTAAGCTTGGGAGTACAGGCTACGATAACTGTGGGATGCACCTCTGCCTTGAAAGGAACTGTTTTGTGGGGGTGTGTCCCTATGGGGTTGGTATAGCTTGTTCCCACCCCGAAACCTCCGCCTTGAGGAGGGGAGGTAGGTGTATCTGGTTTTGTTCTTAAGGAGGTCTCTTCCCTCCTCCTTTTGTTTTAGGTAGTCCTGTAGCCCCTCCCCAAAAACATGCTTCCCCTTCATAGGTAAATTTTGCAATAGAGTCTTAGATTCATTGTCAGCATCCCACAACTTCAGCCACAATGCTCTCCTGGCGCGATTGGTGATAGCTGTGACCCTGGCGTATAGACGCAGGGTGTCCACTGCCATGTCGGCCAGGTATTTTGCCGCATCTAGGGTGCACTCTAAGAGCTCTGCCTCTCTGGACTTTGGGTTGGCTTGCTCTTGGAGTTCTTTGAGCCAGTGGATTTGTGCTCGAGCTGTGTAGATAGCAGTCGTGGCAGTTTTTGAGGCGGTGCTCTCGACCTCGAATGCCCTCTTTAGCATGTCCTCCACCTTCTTATCCATCGGATCTTTTAGAGCTATTGTGCCGCATGGTAAGATTGTTTTCTTACTGAGGGCCGCCACTTGGGGGTCAATGGTAGGAGCTTTGCACCAGATATCAGATTTTTCCTCTTGAACCGGACACATTCTGTCCAGATTTTTCCTATTCGGCATTCTGCCTGGTTCTGTGAATTGCCACTGCTTGTTGAAAATGTCCTCAATAGCTGGGCATACTGGGAAGGTCTCTGAGGTGGACACCTTCTGCTGTATCATGGGGTCAAGTTTGGACTCGGGCTTACTCTTCTCGATGTCGAACCCCATAGTGGCCTTGATAATTTTCATGAGACCTGGAACCATGTCAAAAGAGCACAACTTTGGAGGAAGTGACGGTGTAGTCTGAGGTTCTGTGTCCTCTTCATCTGTGTCCACCCCATCCTCTTCCTCTGGAATATTCTTATCCTCTCTGGAGTCCAGTCGAGGTTTCTCTGGTACAGTATCCTCACGATCCAAATGCTTCTCTGGTTGCCCCCCTGCCTTGTCTGGTTCTGGAAGCACCGGTATTATTCTATGCTGTGTGAGGGATTCAAGTTTCTCTATTATTTTCAGCATGAAATTCTGCTGGCTTTCCATCATTGCAACTGTGGCCTGTTGGTTCTGAATCAGGAGGGAGCCAGGGTCCATCCATGTGGTACTGCTGGGTCCCGGATTGCTGGGGCCCATGGCTAGCATTTGCTCCATGGATAAGTCATTGTCGTCGAGTAGACAGGTGGAGCAAAGGGGAACCGGAGTTTGGGGAAAGAGAGTAGTGTTGCAAAAGGAACACTTCTTGGCCTTGACCATCTGGTGAGAAAGAAGAAGGCAAGCCTGTGATTAGTGCTAGTGCAATACACTGCAGGGATCTGTCCGTCCCCTATTAATTAGTATATAAGGTAAGCGTAGCCCCTCAATTCTTTTGAGGGGGGGTTTTACTGCGCTCTATTCCCTGGGTGCGAAGACAGCATGTGGGGTCGCTGTAGGAGGGACCTCTCATGCCCGGTAGAAGACTGGTTGTCGCTATAGGGAGGGACCTCCAGTATATAGCAGTGTCAGTGGCTCAGTAGGTAGCACACTCGCCTCTGAGGCCGGGAGATCAGAGGGCTGTGGGTTCAGTTCCCACATCTGGCACTTGGGTTAATATCCCAGTACTGACACTGTAGTGCAGCATGAGAGGGGTGCTGCACTTCTGAGGTGCCGTCTTTCGGATGAGACGTTAAACCGAGGTCCCATCTGCCTGGATTGGTGGCAGTTCAGGTGGATGTTAAAGATCCCATGGCACTTATCGAAAAGAGTAGGGGAATTTCCCAGGTGTTCTGGCCAAATTTCCCTCATTCACTAAAAATACCACCAACAGCTTAATCTGGTTCAAGGTCAGTTGGCATTCATCTGTATCCCCCTCCCCCGGGTCGTGCCTGAAAATAGGCAGGATTTGTCTAGTGCACTTACCCGGTCAACAAAAGCTAAATAAATAAAATAAATAAAATAAATAAAATATATGTGAGCACGTGGGTCACTGTAGGGAGGGATCCATGGCGCAAATGAAATTGAAGGCCCTGTAAAAGTAGTGTAAGCCAACACCAGGGTCGCTATGGGAGGGACCCAAGTGTAAGGAGGGAAAGAAGAAGACCTGGCTTGGCTGTCAAATTATGGGGGTAGCTGAGGGGAGGACCCCTTATGGTGTGGACTTGGTGACTTTTGCCCCCTAACGGAAAATCCCCTTGTCTCCGGGGGTGTATTAAGCACGGAGATACCTGGGAAGGCCCAGATTATCGGGGCGCAGTGCAGCGCAGGGAATGACCCGCTGTGCCGCCCTGCTCAGGGAGGCCTCACAATGCAGATGCCAGCAATGGCTTCTCCCGAAAGGGATCCTCAACCCTGGGGTCATGTTGGAGCCTGAGGGAAAAAAATGCCAGAGGCCCCCGCCCCCTCTCCCCGCTGTAGCTGTCAGCGTTTGAGGTGCGCCTGAAAAAGGGGGCCTTGAGGAGGGGCTGTTCCATGAGGAGTAGGCTGCTGTCCCTGAGAAGCTGGGCCCCTGTGGAGCACGCGAATGGCCAGAGTAGGCCGAGGTAGACGCCTCCCCCATCTCCTGATGATGCGGTCGCCCCTCCCCCCCGAAGGAGGCCTCGACCCTGCAAGGCAGAGAAATGCCTTCCCGTGCAGGGGATAAGTAGGCATGGTCCTGGGAGAAGAGCTGGAGTCAGGATCCAGTGCGATCACTCCATGGGGGAAGGGCGTAGTGCCGCATGGAGTCGTAGGCCAGAGGCCTGCAGATGCACCAAACGCGCGGTCTAGAAGGTGTGGACCCGAAGGAGGCTATCCAAGTGCTCGTCTTCTGAGCAGAAGAAAGGGTAGAAGGGGGGTGAGGCGCTGAAAGGAGAGGACCTCGTGGAAGGCGTGGGGGGAAGGGATGCGCCAACTGGCAAGCTGCGCCAGGAATACCTCGAGGGCCGCGGGGGTCTGGGTGAGGCCATGCAAGAGGCGTGATGGTAGCAAAAAATATCCTCGCGAGCCAGATTGACCCGTAAGTGGCCTATTCTTTTTAGGATTGCTGGAATGCGATGAGCTAGCATGATTCAACAAGAACAGACATTTAACCAGATAAGGGGAAACAATTTAAAACGCACTTTGTAGCGAAACATCTCTGAAAAACCAACAGGATAGCAACATACTTTTCACAGAGAAAACATTAGAGATTGCACCGAGGCATGAAATACAGGCTAGAAGTCTGATTGAACAAGTTATTAAGTATATTTTGCTGCTTCTGCAGGGTTCAGAATCCCTGATCCCAATAAAAAATATTCTCCTATACAGCTCAAATGGTCAGAGATAAAAACTGAGCAAGCTAAAAGCCACATCGCTGGCTTTTTCTACCCTGGATTAGGGCTGCAATTGTGAAACAGCAATACCTCAAAAAATAATAACACATTCCTGATAATTATGAACTCAGAGGCCTACCTTTCTGTGTGGGGCAGACAGGGATTTTGGTGTGCTTGTTGCCTGATCAGATGCACGATTTGAACTGGAGAGCAGGGGTTTCTGGGACCTGGGTATACTAGAAATTTTATCCTAGAGTCATGTGCATCACTAGCCTATCAGGTGGGCTAAAACCCATGAGGTAATGTCTGGAGTGCCATGGATGGTCAACCAATCACAATTTAGAAATTTTTACTTCTCACAAGCAGAAGAGGACAGACAGTATACTAATAAAAACAACAGACAGAGCATCTTTCATAAGCAATATACATAAGCGAATTAGAAATTATTAATGCCTTAGATAAAGTATCAGGCCAGATGGTATCCTGGCAGATAGATAGACAGATAGATAGATAGATAGATAGATAGATAGATAGATAGATAGATAGATAGATAGATAGATCGATAGATCGATAGATAGATACTGTATACTAATAAAAACAACAGATCAGAGCATCTTTCAAAAGCAATATACATAAGTGAATTTAGAAATTATTAATGCCTTAGATAAAGTATCAAATAATAAGGCTCCAGGGATATATATATATATATATATCTGCCAGGATACTATCTGGTCCTGGAGTCTTATTATTTGACACTTCATCTAAGGCATTAATAATTTCTAATTTGCTTATGTATGTTTCTTTTGAAAGATGCTCTGATGCTCTGATCTGTTGTTTTTATTAGAATACTAATATATATATATTATATATATAGTGGCATGGTAGTGCCACTTTAGTTAAGCCTGCGTAACCATTTCTATGTTAAACCTCAAAATTTTGCATAACTTTGCAACCATTTGGCCAATTTGCCTGAATTGTGGAAGGGAGGAAGATTTTAGATAGGTCTCCGGATCTGGAAATTTCCGTGTTGATCGGATGTACGGTTGCAGAATCATAGTATGCTGAAAAACATGAAAAATCCCCAACATTCTGTCTTCTTTAGAATTCCACTTTGTGCTGAAGACTGCATCTGAGTGGGTTAAAATTTGGTGGGCTACATGGGTCCTGGGTCACAGATGTGCCTTTTGAAGATTCCATGTCAAAATCTTGTTCTGTTCAAAAGTTATAGAGTTTTTAGTGCCCATTATATCCTATGGGAAAATTTATATGTGCAGCTCGAAAATTGTTGCAATACTATTTTTTAGTGTCAAGCTTGCCAAAAATAATGTAGTGCTGCCACCATCTTGTTTTCAGTTAGCGAGAGAGAAAAAACAATATAACTCAAAAAATACTGCACTTTTTGACACACCAACTATTGGGTTTACCATTACGGCACCTGATGAACAGGAATCTGGCATAAGTTTTTCACCACATGGTCTTGAAATGTAGTTTTCAGATTTTTTCCACCATTTTGCAGTTTTTGATCATGACACTACCTCATAGTGCCGCGGCAATATGCATGACCATTAAAAATACCAGCGTGACACAATATTTTACGTTCACGGTTGTATTCCCATTATAAAGATAGGAGTGTCGCGATTATTTCTTAAATAACTGTGGTAACACTGCAGAGTCACATTTTCTGAAATGATGTTTTCTTTGTCACTTGATTGTGGCCAACTGGATTGTGATATTGGCCTGAAATTTTCAGGGTGGCAAGTCCTACTGCCGCAGATGTGCCTTTCTGTGGTTTGCTTCGAAAATGACCATGTTCCTAGTTACAGCATTCTGAAGTTACAACTGTTCCCATAAGATACCATTGTGGGAATTGGTTTCTTTGTCATTTCATTGTGGTTACATGTGTTGTGATATTGAGCTGAAATTTTTAGAGTGCAAACCTCTACCCCTACAGGTGTGCCTTTTGGTGGTTTGATACAGAACCATTGAATGTGGCCATAGTTACGGCATTGTGAAGTTTGGAATTTTTCCCTAGGATAACATTGCGGCACAGGTTTTTCTTTGTCCCCACGTTGTGGCAATGTGGATTGCGCTATTGGCCCGAACGTTTCATGGTGGAAAGGCCTACTCCCACAAGTGTGCCTTTTGGTGTTTTGGTCCGAAAACATTCAACAGGGCCATAGTTACAGGATTGCAAGGTTCAGAAACTTTACCATAGGATAACATTGTGGCACCTGTGACGCCTTTCAGGGCTCGTATCTCTAAAACAGTTAGAGATACAAACTTTTCATTGCAAAAATTCTTAGCCTCCCACTGGGGGCCTAAGTACAGAACTAGGTTAGAAAGCCCTGAAACTGCTGAAATTTGAATTTTTTTCCTACGATGTATGGTTCTTGAAACAATCATACTCAGGGAGTGCAACTTTGACTGGCTCTCCAAGGCTGCTTCACCCCTAAACACCTTTTGTGATGCTCATGGGTTGGCACAGTTAATTCAAGAACCTACACATCCTAATAAAAAGAACCCGTGTAATAGCTCTTTATTGGATGTTTTACTAGTTGATAAGCTGCATCTTTACATTCACGCTGGAACCTTTTTCACCGATGTCAGTGACCATTGTTTTATTGCTGTAGTTAGGTCACTACATCATACAGGCCCTTCAACTAAATTTATCACTAAAAGGACATGGCGCAACTTTGATGTGGCCACCTACATATACAAACTGGGACATTCACCATGCTGGCAAGACTTCTACCTAGCCACCGCGGTCAATATGGCGTACGATATCTTTAATGACATTCTAGTAGGAGCCTTAGATGCACATGACCCGACAGTAAAAATCCAAGTAAAAAGTAAAACTTGTCGCTGGTTCACACCTGTACTGGAAACCTCCCTGCTAGGCAGGGACAAGTTGTGGAAAAAGGTGTGGCAGACGAAACTGGACTCAGACTGGTGCCAATTTAGGAAGGTACGCAATGCATGTACAAAAATGATGAGAGATGCCAAAGCATCATTCTGTCTTAAGGAGCTGGACTGTCCTGCAAAGTGGTCCTCTAAATTCTGGAGGACAATCAAGAACATGTCCAGTCATACCCCAAGTAACTCCTTGCCACCAAAAATTACATCTGAAGGGAAAACTATATGTGATAATCGGAGATCTTAGAAGCTTTCAACAATCATTTTGCCATAGCTGGTCTGGCCTTTGACAATTTCCCTACAGCCCAGGCCCACTCTAAGTTAAGTGTCCCATGTGCAGACACCATTGCCCCGGTACCTGGCTTCTCTTTCCAACCTGTACTATTGAAGGAGGTAGAAGAGTTGATACTTCGGTTGGATGTAAAGAAGAGTGCTGGAGCTGATTGTTTGTATCCCTACTTTATAAAAATAGTGCAGCATGTCCCTGCTGTCCCTATCACACATCTATTTATTTTATCACTATCCCAAGGGTCCCTTCCTATCATCTGGAAAACTGCCCATGCTATCCCATTGTCCAAATCTGGGGATACCTGCAACCTCAACAACTATAGACCTATCTCCCTACTGCCAATCTTGTCTAAGCTCCTGGAAAAGGTTGTCAGCAATCAAATTAGAGCATATCAGGAAGTTAATAACTTACTAAACCCTATGCAATCAGGCTTTAGATCTAAACATAGCACTATCTCGGCCTTTGCCAAAGTAACTAACGACTGGTACACTGGCCTTGACAGCATAAACTTTGTCTGCACAATATTCCTAGACGTTAGCAAGGCCTTCGATACTGTGGACCATAGCCTGTTAATTTCCACATGGAAGAGCATCGGTCTTGATTCTGCATCCTTACACTGGTTCACGGAGTACTTGGTAGGACTGCAGCAACAAATCAAAGCTGAGGGAGAGCTCTCCCCACTCAAACCTCTGCTCAGGAGAGTGCCTCAAGGATCCATTCTTAGCCCGCTGCTTTTCGCAATCTATATAAGCAATATTGATGTGGGCATAAACAAGGCAAAAATACATCTGTTTGCTGACAACACAGTGGTTTACAAAAGTTGGTCGACTGCCAAAGCTGCCTGTGCAGACCTACAGGAAGAGTTTGACCTTCCTCAGACTCAGCTCCTCCATAAAAAACTTCTTTTAAATGCAGAAAAAAACAAAGGCAATGCTGTTCACACCCTTTAGCTGAATGACTAATTATGCCAGCTCTGGGTCACTGCCTCTGATCATGACAATTCTGGGAAAGAAATTGGATTTTATCCTCAAGTTTAAATACCTAGGGGTGTGGCTTGACCAGAACCTCGCATTCTCTGAACATGTTGAAGACCTGGCAAAGAAACTATGGCAGAGGCTGGGTCAATTCCATAGAAACAGCCAGTTCCTCACTCGAGATGCCAAACTGCGACTAGTCCAATCTACCTTTCTCTCCTTAATCAACTATGGAGATTTTCTATACAGCCACTGCCCCAAAGCCTTGCTTATCAAGTTAGACACACTGCATCACAGGGCAATCAGGTACATTCCCGGTCTTCCCCTCTCTACTCATCACTGCCTATTGTACAAAGCTGTAAGATGGTCCTTGCTTACATTCAGGTGTGAAAGAAATGCAGTCCTTTGGACCTACAGCGCTATCTTAGAAAGTTTCCCGCATTATATCTCTGAAAGTCTTCCCATAAGTGAGCTGGGACCATACGGTCTAAAGAGTATCTCATATATCTCTCTCTATGCATCCCAAAAGCCACCACCCGCTATGGTAGAATGGCCTTTAGCTCTACATTGATGACCTTGTGGAACAAAATGCAAAAGCAACTAAAACTCAGTTACCTCCAAAGTGCTAATGCTTTCAAGACATTATATGCCCAAGGTGTGTGTGAACATTGCAGCTGTTACCCCGGCCCCTAATCATTAACTGCTGTTACCTTGCTCCCCAGAGATTGGCCTTAGACACGACCGGCCATACCCCAGGTTAATTTGTGCATGTCTTATTATTCCACACAAACTAATTACTTCCAGTCCCTGCACCCCTCTTGAGCATTATAGGTAAGTCTCACAGAGACACCTGAACCCAAAGCATACAATCTTTACCTCCCGGGGGGGTTGCACCTCCACAAGCCATAATCTGAGACCAGTTGCCCTGTCTCTTCTCCAACAAAGCCCTGCTAAAGCCGCCAACCAATCAGATCACGAGTGCCTTCCTGACCCTGCTCCTGATTGGCTCCTGCAGCTCTTTTCAGCAATCCTTTCCAACACCAGCAACATTTGACTGTCCACTGTACTCTGCTAATATAGCTGTAACCACTTCATTCTCTGACCGATGCAATCCTCCCATACGACTAAAGTATTATTATAGGGAGTATGAATGATAATGCCCCCTTTTGAATCGTTGACCGTGACTGGCCCCAGGCATCTCTATACGGTAGGTACTGCTACATCCATGCCTCAGTACCTCGCCCACACCTTCCTCCAGTTCGCCACGGTACAGTCTCCCCTCAGCCACAATGTAAGCTTCTCTGGAGATGCCATGTTATTGCCTCGCAGGCTGCCTGCTTCCTTCAGACAGCTATACTTGGGTTTTTTTTTCCTTTTTTTTTTTACATATTGTGAACTGGTCAAGAAAAAGCTGTTGTCACTTATTTCTGTCTGTCTGCCATGATAGCGATACCTGGGTCTCACCTGTCCCACCCCTCCGTATAAGAAACTCTGTAACAATATCCATCTCTGTATCTCTGTGCTCTTGTCAGCTCCAACTGCTCACTGGTCTTGTCAATGCTCTAGAATCAACCGTTATGTTTTGTACGTTGTGTATCCTGATTTGCACTTCTACTATGTTTTACCCCAATGTAAATATTGCTGCTTGTTTGTAATATAATCTGGACTTAACCAGGTCCATCTTGTAAATGAGCTTGCTCAACAGTGTTCGTCTCGATAAATAAAGATTTTGATTGATTGATTGGTTCCTGAGATATTTGCGAATTACTATATCACGTGTATATTTTCGTGTGTGGTGATGATTGCTGTGCCTTCACAGTTGACACTCATAGTACTTTTCAGTGCCCATAATAGGAAAATGATGACTGATGTATGTTTGGTTGCTGCATTGCTGTGACAAGTATTAACTTTTACTATCACAACGGCATTTAACTTCACCTTGCGGTGCATGCGCTTCATGAGATATGGCCAAATTACTGTAACTATATCTCCTTGCTTTACATGACTGCTATATGGAACCATACTTATCTGTAAGTGGGAGCGCAGGGGTCAGAGGGTCTGTGCTCCCACCAACACACATACTATTTGCCACACTTCCACGGCTTGGTGGGAGCGCAGGGCCCTGTGTTCCCACCAAGCCGCCCATTTCTATTACTATTTACATTACATTCTTAAAAAAAGAAGGGAAATTCTTTGCAAAAATGTTATTAATGCATCAGTTACAGTTGTTCCACAGCAACAAAAGAATGGAATTTTCCTAATAGGCTTACCACCACTACCACCCCACTCCCACCAACAGGCATCGGGGTGTGTGTTGGGGTTATCATGCCTAAGTCTCACACCATTCTTCTATACTGCACCACCTCAGCTTCTTCACACATGGGATGGGGTGATAGTTAGGCCAACAAATCCAACACATACCCTGACACTCATCCCCCGTTCACCCTCACAGTACCCTGGAGACACTTACAGCTTCTGGGGTGTGTGTTTGGGTTTTTGTGGGTGATTATGACTGAAATGTGTTTGGTTGCTGTGTTGGTGTGATAACTACTGAATTTTACTATTACAACAACACTTAACTTCGTTTTGCAGCACATGCGCTTCACGAGATATGGGCAAATTACTGAAACTAGGCCTTCTGGCTTTATACGAAAGCTATATAGAAGCATACTTATTGTCAGGCAAACATACAGGGCCTGCGCCTGTGCACCCACAAACACACATACTATTTGCTACACTTCCGTGGCTATTAGGGTTACCACCCTACCGCCCCACCCCTACCCCACCCCCACCAACAGGATTGGGGTGTGTGTTGGGGTCATCATGCCTAACTCTCACCCCATTCTCCTATACTGCAGCACCTCAGCTTCTTTACACATGGAATGGGATGACAGTTATGCCAACAAGCCCAACACCTACCCATCGCTCATCCCCTGTTCCCCCTCATGGTACCCTGGAGACACCTACAGCTTCTTGGGTGTGCGTTTCAGTTTTTGTGGGTGATGATGACTGGCATGTGTTTGATTGCTCTGTTGGTGCAACAATTACTGAATTACTATTACAATGACAGTTAATTTCACTTTGCCGTGAGTGCGCTTCACAAGATATGGGCAAATTACTGAAAGTAGGTCTCCTTGCTTTATATGAGTGCTATATGGAACCAGAGGGCCCTGCGCACCAACAAACACACATACTATTTGCCACACTTGCACAGCTTGGTGGGAGCATGGGGCCCTTCCCACCAAGTTGCCCATTTCTATTACTACTTACATACATATGTAAATACTGACAAACAAAACAGTATGTAAGAAAATTGTGGTTCAGCAGTGTTACTGTGATCATTTGAAATATAACCATGACAGAACTATCTTTATAAGGAGAATACGACTGCAAATGTAAAAAATAGTGTTGTGGTCATATTTTTTATGATCACGCATATTGCCGCGTCATTGTACTGTGGTGTCATTATCAGAAATGGGCAAATCATGAAAAAAATCAGACAAGAGCAGTGGATGCAAAAAGTAATGCCAGATTAATCTTGCTCACATCTGGACACCAACCAAATAGCTTCATTACAACGACACTTAACTTCACTTTGTGGCACACGTGCTTCCTGAGATATGGGCAACTTACTGTAACTAGGCCTCCTTGCATTATACGAGTGCTATATGGAACTATGCTTAACTGAAAGTGGGAGCTCATGGCCCGGAGGGCCCATACTCCCACAAATACTCATGCTATTTGCCACACTTGTGCGGCTTGTTGGGAGAGTGGGGCCCTCCAAGCCATCCATTTCTATTACTACTTACATTACACTTTTAAAAAAAGAAGGGAAATTTTTTGCAAAAACTTCATTAATGCATCACTTAGGGGTGTTACTTCAGAGACAAAAGCAGGGAACTTCGACACTAGGATTTTCAACCATAACTCCGACTTCCCCCCCAGCACCACTGCCTCAAAGAGACACACAGAGAGACACATACACACGCACACACACACACACACACACACACACACACACACACAAAACACACATATAACTGGGAGGCAGTACAAGGGAACACAAGCAATCACGATACACATCATAATGCAGTAGTAATAACATACAACTTCTTAAGCATACCACAGTAGCCATCTACACTAACTGTTGCATTAATGAATATTTTGGCAAAGAAGATAGATAGATAGATAAATAGATAGATAGATAGATAGATAGATAGATAGATAGATAGATAGATAGATAGATACTGACAAACAAAACAGCATGTTAGGAAATGTGGTTCAGCAGTGTTACTGCAATCATTTTAAATATAACCGCCACACTCCTATCTTTATAATATGAATACAACTGCAAAAGTATATAAAGGTTATTTATGAGGAATATTATAACTGCTGCAATAGAAATATTTGAATAAGTGCATTATTATTAGTTCTGTTTTATAAGATCTTAAGACTTATACCAACTGGCTTTGGTGTCATAGAACTGGGTTAAATGCAAATATACACCTAAGTAGTGCTTATATATACGAGGAATTGTTAGGATATCATATAAGAAAGTGAGTGCAGATAGTATTCATCACGGTCAAAACAAGAAGTGGATTGTCGGTCTCCCCCAAGCAAACTAATAAATAAAAAGTCAGTGGAAGGAAAAAAGTCACAAAGAAATCAAAGCTAGGGGTAGATAGGACAAAACTGAAAAATATTCAATCTAAAATTACGATCTTTTTTAAAAAATCTCCACAGCCCAAAGTAAAGAGTTCAACCCCTGTTGTGTTGAATGATTATCTTGTGACTAAGTTTATTTCAGGGAAAAGCATGTACGATAATGGGACAAAAGGAAACTGTTCCCCTGTGTTAAATACAATTAATCACCAAATGATAATCCTGGATGAATATAGTGCAAATAGTTGGACAAATGATAGCATTAGTTCAGTAGAGTCTTATGTAGAACACATGGTTCCGGTTATTTTATTTAATCCAGATTTTGATTCTGATTCTGAGGAGGACATGTCATCTAAACCTCCAAATAAATCTAAATATATTGATACAGAACAAGTACATTTTCTGGGTCAGTCATCTTTGGACTCAGTCCAACTACTACCAGAAACCAAAGAGGAGGATTTTATGCCTAACAGACAAGAAGCAGCTTAAAATGGCATAGCAGAGGTTAATAATAGTGCTCAAAAAAGCTATTGTTAACCTGAAAAAAGAAATAAAAGTGATTTTTGTAAAATGTTTATTCCAACACTTATGTCCTTTGAATTTCCATCCATGATTTTGACCCTATATATGTATAACATAGTATGACTTTAAAAGGTGATACTAATGGATGGCCTTTCTATTTTTTGCAGAGCTGAAGCATTCACACCTGCCTTCATGAATTACAAAGAAAGTTTTTATGTCAACTGCTATTTAAAATATTTTTTAATCTTCATCTTATTCATATGTGTTTTATCCTTGCTATATGTGGTTATTTACTAGTGATTTTTTTTTTATCAAATGTGTATATTTATTCACCTTCACCTTTATACATGATGGTTTTATTATGATGTCATTATGACATCACATGTATTGTATGTACAAAGGTCTCCATTTGTTTGTATTCATCCATTGAGAAAGGAACCTGAGGTCATTCCAAAACCCGTCTGGACACATTTTTCTTGCTCTGTGCACTTTATAATAAAATGAAGCACCGTTAATACTTTGGTCAGCAGTTTTAATTGACAGTTTGGGTGAGTGCTGGATTTTGTATGTCTTTAGGTTTTTTTTATCCAGGAACCCCTATTCCCAGTGCAGACCTCCCCCCTGTATGATTCATTTAATAGAGATGTAGAGAATTCATAGCCTTGGATTTGAAACTACAGACAAATTAACTGAATGCTTAATAAATATATTACATCTGAGTGAGGATGCATGGAAAGTATTTATTACAAGACCACAAAACCAGGAGTTTAAAAACTGTGTATTACTGTATTGTCAATCTTATAGCATTGCACAGAAAATCTGCAAACAAGAAGTGATATTGTATGATAAGGGCATTTATGTTTACCCGCCACCGTTGGTATCAATCTCAAATGCACCAGATAATATTGATCTCGACCCAAACTATGAGAAACCAAATGAAGATAAGACTGACAATCAACGGATACAAAAAAAATACTCAAGTGATGGTTATAACAAAAAATGGGCTAAAGACTAGGAGACTAAAACATTAGCCTTATTTGGCTGGGTGATTGAAGAGGGCAAATCCATAGGCATGATCAAAAAAGATATTGGTATATTTCTGTCATGTGCCTTAGGAATGACTAGCAATAGAAGTTTGATTAAAAACATTTGTGTGCATCAAACAACATCAAAATTTCCACAAATAGATATTACACAGCATTCAAGTAAATTGGCAGCATAAATTTTGCTGGCCTCTTATGTAATGGATAGGTATGCAGTTTATCTAACTAATACTGAGATAATGTTTGGTGATAATATTCAGTGTAAGAGAGTAACAACTGGGAAAAACAAACCTTTCCCAAAACTAAAAAATGATTCCCTACCCTAGAGTATCTTAAAACAGATTGACAAAAGGGGAAACTATTAATAGAGCCTAGAATTACAATACTTACATGGAACATAGAGGGGCTGATATAGAAGCTAAGCGATCATGAATTTAAAAACTTTTTGATGAATATAGACATTATATGTTGGAGGCAGTACAGTGCAATGGTTTAAGGCTCTGAGCAGCAAACCTGGAGACCTGGGTTTGAATCCCACAGCCCCCACTTGCATACTGTGTGACCCTGAGCAAGTCACTTAACTTTCTTGTGCTCCCAGGTTGTACCTGTAAGCAAGCTTTCAGCTTAGTGTGTCTCTCCTGGTAAAAAAAAAAAATGTCTTCGAGAGACCTTGATGATGGAGGAAAATTCCCTTTTACTTCCAAGCTACTCAAGTTTTGTTCTCCCAGCTGTAAAACAAAATAAAAATGGAAAAACATATGGCAGGCCTGGCTAGCTTCATTAAAACAGCATTTAATTGTGCAATTTTGTCAATTAAGGTATGTATACAAAATTGTCAGGTACTTAAAATAACAAATGACAATATTAAGCTGATATTAGTTAATATTTATGTCTCACCCATAATGAAGATTACTAGAGAAGAAAACTAGATTCAGTTTAAGGTAATGTTAATTAGGCTTGCCAATAAAAGGTAGGCCAGGTTGTCTCATGGCCCCACCAGAAATACAGAGGGAAGGGTAGGGCGAGGGGGAAGGAGGGAGGAAGGGAGGGTGGGAGGCCTAGTGACCTCATCTATGAGGTAGACAGTGTCAAATGACAAGTGGGAGTAGGGGCTCAGTTGATTTTTCCAGAGGTGGAGCCAGCAGAGGTCCTGATTTGGGGTCCTTAGGGGGTATATAAGGGCATTCCACCTGGGGATAGCCCTCTTTTTGCTGGAAAATTTCTGAGATCATAGCTCAGCACATCCTTTTGGCAACAAAGGTAAGGCACAAGCATGGTGTGCCTAGGCCTAGCAGGCCATGAGGCCCTGTGTTTAAATCTAGCTGATGTATTTGTGAAATGTTTTTGGTGCGACAGGGTATAATGTAGAGCAAATGTGGTAAAAAAGTCTGGTATGATGCTATGCATAGCAGGGCATGTGGCTCTGGTTAGCTAGGTGCTTTACTTGTAAATATTTGTTAAAACAAAGTGTAAGTTAGAGCAGCTAAGGTGAAAAAATGTTTGGTATGATGCTAGGTTTAGCAGGCCATGCAGGTCTGGTGATCTATGAGCTTTTATGAAACATTGGTTTGGAAGTGGGGTAGAAAACATGAACGAGAATAACTGGTAGGATGCTAGGTTTAGCAGCAGGCCAGGTGGCCCCATGGTATTGAGGCAATTTATTTGGGAGTCTTTAAAAAAAATGGTCTAATGGCTGATATGCTACAAGATGCAGTAAGAGTGTGTCATAGATCTTTTGTTGCTGGGAATGGTTTGTGCTGTGGGGTTGTGGCCAAGTAGTTCAGGAAAGCAGCAGCAAGAGCCCCAGATGGGCACACTAGGATTTATAGGATTTGCCCAGTGGGGTAGCAATCGGGGAAAGCTTAAAAAAAAAAAGATTTGAGAGCAAATCGGAAGCAAACCAGAAGGGAGGGCTGGCAGTGGTGGTGTCGGCGGCTGGGGCAAGTGGTGACTGCATGGGGAGAAGCCATAGGGGGCACTTATGCAAAGCAGTGGGGCAAATGGAACCAGTAGAGATGCAGGGCCTCCATGGTCAAGTGCCATAGCAGGTAGTAGGACTCTGTCGCAAGAGAATTGGGAAAATTTCTGGTTGATCACAGATGTGGTCAATGATGGAAGGTGACCATGTGGGGCTGGATCCTGGATGGAGAAGGGTTAGGATTATGGCCCATGCAGGAAGGCTTGGTTGTCTGGGATCGGGAATGGAAGAGGCCATGTGGTGGCAGACAAGCCACTGGGGGTATTGCTCAGCAAAATGCCACCTTGTGAGGCACGGGGGGGGCCAGATGCATGACAGTTAAGGAGTTTTGTTGTGGGTACAGAGGGCTGGACATGCCACGAGGGGGCACGGCACCTCAGTAAAGCATGAATTGGGTCACTAGACAGATTGCGGCCACGCTGATGGTAAAATGCATGTCATTCACCTGGTGGAATAAAAGGCATGGGGTAAACCACAGGCAGGCCGTGGGCACCTGTGGTGCCAATTTGATTCTGTGGCAAGCCGGGTAGGAGGCCACACAACCTAGAAAAATGGTGGCATAGCTCCTGGTGGACATTTAAAGTTTTCCTGATGGCTGGTTAGGCAACCAAGGAAGGTAGAGCCAGGTGTAAAAAGGGATCCTGTGGATTAATAGGGCCATAGTTAGATAGCAAGCCTCTATGTGGTAGTACACTCTGGAACTGCAATTCATGGAAGCTGAAGGCATCCGCTATGCTACTGCTTTATCTAAAATAGTCACTGTGGAGTGCTTTGCAAGTTATTGGTCTTAAGCCCTCATCCTTGGCCTAGGAACAGCACAGAGAGGAACAGATAACATATGCCACAGGCAGTGTTATACTTGGGCATGCAGTGGTAACAGTCAACCGAGGGGGCCATTATGAATGCCTGCTGATTTGAGCTTATCCAGGTAGATCATATAAAGCACCTCAGCAAAAGCAGGAAGGTGGTTCAGGGAAGTGCCCCATAGTTACCCTAGGACAGATGGTTGGGGCCGTTAAGACTCAAGTTTATACAGGGTATAAGCTACAGCCTTCCACTTGGGTGGATAAGGGGTCCTGGGTTTGAGTCCCTGATGGGGGTTAGGTATAAGGAGGGCCTATGAAAAAGGGTGTCCAGGGTGCCTCATGGCCTCCACAGTGGGCAAGGGATAGGTGGCTAGAACCAGACACCTGGACTGGCAACATGGACAACAGAGCAAATCAGATGTCTGGGGCATCAGGGGCCCACTAGGATAGGCATGGGGAACTCAGGGCATTTGCTTTTCTCCTGCATGTAATATCACAGCGCATGAGTATGGCACCAAGGAAGACCCCAATTTTCATTAAGAAAATTATGGAGGAGGTGGCAAAACTGAAGGTCCAGATGACTGAGTTGGTGGTGGTGGCCAAGCAGAGAGAGACGGAAGAGGAGGTGCTGCAAAAGCTGAAGGAGTGGGAGGAACGCTCAGGAAGGGGGAAGACCAGAAAGAGATCCAGGTGGGTCAGCATCAGCCCATCACCCTCCCTGGATGTGGTGCCCAAGCTGGAGCCAGAGGAGGAAAACCTGGATGGGGGTGAGGATGGAGTAGATATCTCCAATGAGGGTGACCTCAGAGAATATTTAGAGGGGATACTGGGGATATAGGGGATGCAGGGATTGAAAAGATGGAGCGGACTTTGAAGGCCATTAGAGGAAATGGGGAAACAGGGGGCCAAAGGGGAGGGGGGAACCTGGGAGCCAAAAGGGGTACAGGGGCCCCAGGCTTCACACTGGGGGACCACGTCCCGGCTTTGCTAAAGGAGAGGATTTGGAAACTGGAGTATGCGGACATCTTTGGATTGGTGGATGAGGACAACACCACTAAATATGGGCAGAAAGAGTCAGTGGGGAAATCCGAGATGGTGGTAGCTCTGGCCATGGTGGGCCACAAGGCAGAGGAGGTGAAGCAAAAGGGCAAAACCATTGATAATTGGCAAGTGGGCTTTATAATCTGCAGCATGTTGGTATTGGAGAAGTGGCCAGAGCTGGCCATTCCGCTGCTCACATATATGGCAACCATCAGGGATGCATACAAAGCCAAATTAGGATACGGTTGGCTCAAATATGATGAAGCCTTTCGGAGGCGGATGGCAGCAAAAGGAGACTTAAGGTGGGACAGAACCCATTTGGAGTTGTGGGAGAGGACTCTGTCTGGGCAGATGAGTATGACAGAGGTCAAGCAGGGGAAGAAAAGCCCCATGGATTCAGGCAGCAAGACCTGCTTTGGTTTCAACAAGGCATCCTGCACCTGGTCAAATTGCAAATTTAAGCACATCTGTTCAAGATGCGAGGACACACACACCCGGCATCTAGCTGCAGGCAGGGAGGGGATAAGAGAGGGCAAGGAAGTGAGAAGTATCAGGACCAGTCCTTTTGGGGGAACCGGAGTGGGCCTGGCAGGATATGAGGAGGACACAGCAGGTCAGGTTATAATTCCTACTACTGTAGGAATAAGGCATGGTAGAGGGGAGGGCCAATGAGGGTATGCACTGGCATGCATGCCCCTCATCCTGGAAGTGGTGGAGGCCCAGACTTCAGATTATCTGAATACTAAGGGGGCAGAGCTCCTGCGGGAAGGTTTCCAGATGGGGTTTCCACTGGGTTTTCATGGGGGACAGGCGGGGATGAGGGCCAAGAACTTTGGGTCTGTCAAGGGGGAAGGAGGAGGTGGTATGGGAGAAGATGAGGAAGAAAATTAAGTCTGAGTGGGTTGAGAGGCCGCTGGAGGCCCCCCTTGCCCCAACATCAGAGTATCCCCTTTTAAGGTGATGTCCAAGAAGCAGACAGGGGAGTTTCATTTGATACACCACCTGTCTTACCCACTTCTATGTGATAAGGGCGACTGCAGGACGGCGATCTGTCAGAAGGGTGCAAAACACGGGGCGATGAAATTACAAAACATTTTTAATGGCGGGAGCTGCCTGCAAACCCCCTTAATTAAGATTCACTTGGGGGACACAATTGGGGAAGGGGCAAACCCAGGTAGCCTAAATTGTTGATCTCGCTTGTTTAGTCACCCTTCTGATGGGATCACTGTCCTGCAGTCACCCTAATCATGGGATACCGTCTTACACAGAGGGGAGATCACTGAATGAGGGGATCCCCGATCATCTCAGGGCAGTTTCCTACGTCTCATTGGAGCAGGTGATAGGACTGATTAGGGTGGTGGGGGGCATGGCTGGCAAAGATGGACATTGAGTCGGCATTCCTGCTGTTGCCAGTCAGCCCGGCAGATTGGGACCTGTTGGGTTTCCAGTTTGAGGCATTCTTTACTTTGATAAAGCTATGCCAATGGGTTGCTCAGTGGTTTGTTTGACTTTTGAAGCATTCAGCTCCTGGGTACAGTGGGTATTCGGGGATAGGTACAGCCACAAGAGGGTAATCTATTACCTGGACAATTTCCTCTTCATTGGGGAGAGTCAGGCATAAGTGCAGGGGATGTTGGAGGACTTCAAAGAGATGCGTGGATGGATAGGAATCCCATTGGCGCAGGGAAGTACAGAGGCCCCAGTATGCAGACTGGAATTCCTGGGAATAGAAGTGGATATGGAACAGGGATGTTTCCAGTTGCCTGGGACAAAGTTTCTCGGCTCAGGGGACTACTGGCATAGTTAATGGGGAGGAGGAGGGTGCTGCTGGTACAAGTGCAGCAACTGCTTGGGCACCTTAATTTTGCATGCAAGACCATTAGTCCTGGTAGGGCATTTACTAGGTGACTAGGAAGGGCTACAGGTAAAGCTATATAGCCGTTTCACTGGGTGGACATTACAAAAGGGGTACAGGAGGATTTCAAGATCGGGGAGGAATTTTTGGAGCTTTACAATGGGGTAACATTCTGGCAGGGTGAGTAGGAACATAACATGGATCTGGAACTTTACACTGATGCCTCGAGTGCACTCAGGATGGGGGCTTATTTTAAAGGTCATTGGATGTCAGAGTTGTGGCCAAGACAGTGGGTGGATAAGGGACTTGTGAAGGATATCACCTTCTTGAAAATATTCCTAATATGGGTGGCCTTGGAGGTCTGGGTGTGACAGGATGAAAGAAAAGCGCATCTTCTTCTGGTGCAATAATAAAGGAGTGGTAGAGGTCATTAAGAGGCAGGGCGGGAGTACAGAAAGTGTGAGCAGGATTCTGCAGTAGTTGGTGCTGCTAGGGCTGTGGCGGAACATATCATTCAAAGCACAGCATGTAGAAGGGATCGAGAATGAATTGGCAGACAGTCTTTCCCATTTACAGCTCAAAAGGTTTTGGAAGCTGGCACCTCATGCAGCCACACACAGGACCAGGATCCCAGACCGGCTGTGGGAGATTGGAGAGCCACTGCCAGGGTGCTGTACCGGGCATCTTTGTCAGCCAACACCCTGAGGGCATATGATCATGGGTGTGCAAGTTTCCAGGAGTTCAGGGTAAGACAAGGGAGGACAGAGAGGAGCCGGCCGGGGAGGAGCAGGTCAGAAGATTCATGATAGATAAGTGGGAAAAGGGGATGGCATATGCCACCATAGTGGTGCCTCTCACAGGCATTAGCTGGGTATGTCAGACTGGGGCTGGCCAGATGCCACAGCAGGCAGGACAGTCAAGAGGATGGTTACAGGCTGGCAGAAGGGCCAAGGTAGAAAGAAGGATGGGAGACACCCCATAAATGGGAAACTGCTGGACAGGGTGCTTGGGGCGACAAGGCAGGTGTGCACCTTAGTGCAGGAGACCTGTCTGTTCTGAGCAGTGTTCATTCATGGTGGCAGGAACTTTCTGGGTGGGGGAGGTAGTGGCCTCATGCAAGGGGGTGCCTGACCTGGCAATGCAGCATGAGAGTGTGATGTGGGGAAGGGACAAGGTGGTCATTAGACTGGTCAGGTCCAAGACAGACCAAGGAGGGGAGGAGAACACAGTGATGCTACTTCAGTGAACAGGATAGCCAAGTTGCACAGTGGTCGCCATGGAAGACTAAAAGAGGATTGGGGGGTGGCTGGGGGTGCTGTTCCAGCATGAGGATGGCTCCCTAGTTACCAGGTTTCAGGTAGGGGCAGTGCTCAAGAAGACCCTTGCATTTGTGGGGCAGGAGCCGAGCAACTTTGCCCCCCATTAATTCTGGATAGGGGCAGCCTCAGAGGCAGCTGAAAAAGGGGCTTCGGTAGAAGAGCTGAACAGGGTAGGATGCTGGAGGTCCAATTGTTATAAGACATATGTCAGGTGCTGATGCCAGCAACTCATGCTGTTTCCTTCCTTTTGTTTCTGTGGCAGGTTCCAAGAGAAAGATATGGATAGTGGGACACTCCTTCATCTACTGGGCAGAAAGGTTTGTAGCCACCATGGATAGAGTGATGCAGCTGCGAGCTAACACAGAGCACACAAGGGTCCTGTGGAAGGGTATAAGGGACATGAGATGGGCCCAGCTACTGCCCCTACTGGAGGAGTTGAGGGTGCAGTGGGGCAGGCTGGACTGCATCATCATTCACCTATGGGACAATGACTTGTGGGGTTTACCTTGGGGGGTGCTGGGGCAGATGACAGTGGCCAACATAGAGAGGGTAAAGGGGTGGTGGCCAGCTGTGACCATTGGTTGGTCAGAGATCATATCAAGAAGAGTTTGGAGGGGAACCAAGGACATTAGGTTGATTGAAAAGGTCAGAAAACACCTGAACAGAAGGGTAGCGATGACAGTGACTGAGATGGGGGGGGGCACATTCAGCACAAGGATATCTCCTCATACCAAGCAGTAGTGTACTGGTCAGATGGTGTCCACCTGTTGGAGTTTGAGATGTGCCTGTTCCTAAGGTCCATAGGAGAGCTGGTGGGAGAAATAGCTAAGAAGGGGCTCAGGTTCTAACCCACAAGAGGGGGGAGCCTCACCATCCATTATAAGCTGGAGGCATGGCAGTGGAAGAAGGAAGGGGTAGTGGGGGGAAGAGGGGGGTAGAAAAGAGAATAGGGGTAGGACGCACAGGCTAGGGGCAAGGAACCCAGGCATGGTATTAAGGTGGGGTGGGCAGATAGATCTAGGTGCTGTATTCATAGTACCCCGGCCTGGACAGGGAGGCCCTGTAAGTGGGGAAACAGCCTGGTTCTGGTGATGGAGGAGGGGGACATATTCAGAGTGTCTGGACCCTGAAGCATGGAAAGGAGAAGCAACCAGAAGGAGGAAGAGACCGGAATAAAGAAAAATATGTGACATAACTTGTGTTGTTATGATTAATTGATTTATGATATATGGAATATAAATTATCTTTGTGCCAAAATAGATACATCTGCCAACGAGCATCCAAAATTCCAAAGTGGTTGTGCACGATTATTTCTGGGGGGGGAGGGTCAGGGGACAATTAGGCTTGCCAATAAAAGGCAGGCCAGGTTGTCTCAAGCCCCACCAGAAAACAGAGGGCAGGGTAGGGGAGGGGAAGGGGAGGGAGGGAGGGAGGGAGGGAGGGCTAGTGACCTCATCTATGAAGCAGACAGTGACAAATGACAAGGGGGAGTATGGGCTCAGGTAATTAGCTAGGAGGTGGAGCCAGAAGGGGTCCTGATTTGGTGTCTTGGGGGGTATATCAAGCCATGCCACCAGGGATAGGCCTCTTTGCTGGGAAATTTCCCACCCACCCACCCTGGTAAGGAAGGAAGGCTCTGGCTAGCTAGGGTTGGCACTGAGTTTAACAGGGTGGGGCAAGGGATGGCACCCTGTGGTCTCTGGGCATGGGACAGTTAAGATAGTGCTGTGGGTCAGCAGCAGTTGGTCCTGGAGGGCTGGTCAGAGCCCCAGTTGGGAATGAAGAAGGGAAACATGAAAGAAGGAACGGGGAAAGTGGGGAAAGAGGGGGCAGAAAAGGGGGTAGGGGGTAGGATGCACTGGCTTGGGTAAAGGAACCCAGGCATGGTAATAAGGTAGGGAGGGTGGATAGGTCTAGGTGCTGGATTCATAGTGTCTGGGCATGGACAGGGAGGCCCCTGTAAGTGGGGAACCAGCCTGGTTCTGGTGATGAAGGAGGGGGCAAGATTCAGAGTGTCTGGACCCTGAAACATGAAAAGGAGAAGCAACCAGAAGGAGGAAGAGGCCGGAATAAAGAAAAATGATGTGACATAACTTGTGTTGTTATGATTGAATTATGATATATGGGATGTAAATTATCTTTGTGCCAAAATAAATACGTTTGCCAACGAGCATCCAAAATTCCAAAGTGGATGTGTGAGATTATTTCTGGGGGGATCAGGGGACAGAGGAATTAATTGATACTTATGAACAATTTTCAATAGTTATACAGGGGGAATTTAATACTAGATGTTTTGAAGGTAACTTGAGATTATTATCAGTTAATGATTACATAAAAGGAATCAGCATAATAAACAATAATCTGTACAGCTTGAGGAAATCACGTAACAGTACAATTAATCAAAATGGGAAGACTTTGTCACAAATCATGAAAGATTTAAAATTTCTGTCTATGTAATGGGAGTACATATAGTGATATAGAGGGAAACTATACTTATATATGCCCATTAGGTTCATCATGTGTAGGCCTGGTATGGGAAAATATTAACACAACAGGTATCATATTAGATCTCAAAATTAAAATAAGAACAGAATTAGCTCATTTACCAATGATTACCACATGGGCCTGGGGAACTTATAATGAAAATGAATCTATGACTATTCAGGTATGGAGATTATAAATACCAAATGAATATGGTGACAAAGTACTGAAATTACAAAGTTTTCTGGAATACTTAATGCGGGCCACCTACATAACCTTAAAAATAAATTAATAGTGACTGATTAAAGCAATATAATTAGGCTTTGGGAGGATATAAGTCTGAACATAAAGCCTTTTTTCTGTCGAATTTATATTCAAAAAAAGAAGTACACTTGGTAACTATAAATGATCTAATGCCAAAAGGAAGCTAAATAATTTAATTCATCAGAATAAGAAAACTGGATCAAAAATGACCAAGAACATATTAAACAATGCTAGAAGAGTATATAAGAAATTACTTGAAAAAGAAAGATTAATACATCATATTAAAATGTGTGAAAAATTAAGAATAGCAATTATAAAGAATGATTCAAAACAGTTTTGGACGCTTGTCAGTAATGGGTATGATAAATATGCAAATAAGATTGAAGCAGGAATCACTCCTCAAATATGGGAAGGACATTTTAGAAATTTTTCTTCTCACAACCAGAAGACGATAGACAGTATACTAATAAAAACAACAGATCAGAGTATAAAACATCTTTCAAAAGCAATATACATAAGAGAATTAGAAATTATTAATGCCTCAGATAAAGTATAAAATAATAAGGCTCCAGGGTCAGATAGTATCCTGGCAGATATATATATATCTATATATATATAGATATAGATATATAGATATATTTATATTTATATGTGCAGCTTGAAAATTGTTGCGATACTATTTTTTAGTGTCAAGCTTGCCAAAAATAGTGTTGTGCTACCACCATTTTTTTTTCAGTTAGTGAGAGAGAAAAAACAATATAACCCCCAAAAATACTCCACTTTGTGACACACCAACCATTGGGTATACCTTTTCGGGGCCTGAGGAACAGGAATCTGGCATTAGTGTTTCACCACCTGGTCTGGAAATGTGGTTTTCAGATTTTTTCCACCATTTTGCCGTTTTTTTATTGTGACACTCTCTCAAAGTGCCGCGGCAATAGGCATGACCATTATAAATACAAGCGCAACACAATATTTTATGTTCATGGTTGTATTTCCATTATAAAGATAGGAGTGTCACGATTACTTCTTAAATAACCATGGTAACAGTGCAAAGCCACATTTTCAGAAATGATGTTTTCTTGGCTACTTGATTATGGCCAGCTGGATTGTGATATTGGCCTGAAATTGTTAGGGTGGCAAGCCCTACTGCCACAGATGTGCCCTTCTGTGATTTGCTTCAAAAACGTTCACCTCATTCCTAGTTGTAGCATTCCGAAGCTACAAATTTTCCCATAGGATACCATTGTGGAAATTGTTTTCTTCGCCACTATCTGGATTTGCTGGATATTATAGGACAAAAGTAGGCACAAGGCCCATTGAAATTGTCCCCCCACAACAGTAGGATATTGCAGAACAACTTATTACATATTACAACTTCATTGTGGCTACATACATTGTGGTATTGAACTGAAATTTTTAAGGTGCAAACCTCTACCCATACAGGTGTGCCTTTTCATGGTTTGGTATGGAACCATTGAACATGGCCATAGTTACAGCATTGTGAAGTTTGGAATTTTCCCCAAGGATAACATAGCGGTGCAGGTTTTTCATTGTCCCCTCATTGTGGCAAGGTGGATTGTGCTATTGGCCTGAACATTTCATGGTGGAAAGGTCTACTACCACAGGAGTTCCTTTTGGTGTTTTGGTCCTAAAACATTCAACAGGGCTATAGTTACAGCATTGCACAGTTCAGAAACTTTCCCATTGGATAATATTTTGTCACCCGTGATGCCTTTTGGGGCCCATATCTCGAAAACAGTTTGAGATATGGACTTTTCGTCACAAACATTCTTAGCCTCCCATTGGGGGGCTAAGTACAGAACTAGGTTATAAAGCCATGAAACTGCTGAAATTTGAATTTCCTACAATGTACAGTTCCTGAGATATTTGCAAATTACTATATCATGTGTACATTGTTGTGTGTGGCAATGATTGCTATGCCTTCATAGTTGATGCTCACAGAACTTTTCGGGTGCCCGTAATAGGAAAATGATGACTGACATGTGTTTGGTCTCTGTGTTGCTGTAACATGTATTAACTTTTACTATTACAATGACACTTAACTTCATCTTGCAGCGTGTGCACTTCACAAGATATGGGCAAATTACTTTAACTGCGTCTCCTTGCTTTATACGACTGCTATATGGAACCATACTTATCTACAAGTGGGAGCACAAGGGTCGGAGGGCCTGTGCTCCCTCCAAGCCACCCATTTCTATTAGTATTTACATTACTCTTTTAAAAAAAGAAGGGAAATTCCTTTGCAAACACTTCATTACTGCATCAGTTAGGGTTGTTTCACAGTGACAACAGAATGGAAATTTCCTATTAGGCTTACCACCACTACCATCCCATCCCCACCAACAGGCATCAGTGTGTGTGTGTGTGTGTGTTGGGGTCATCATGACCCATTCTCCTATACTACACCACCTCAGCTTCTTCACACATGGAATTGGGTGAGAGTTAGGCAGACAAGCCCAACACATTCCCTGACACTCATCCCTCGTTCACCCTCATGGTACCCTGTAGACACCCACAGCGTCTGGGGTGTATGTTTGGGTTTTTGAGGGTGATTATGACTGACATTTGTTTGGTTGCTGTGTTGGTGTGACAACTACTGACTTTTACTATTACAACAACACTTAATTTTGCTTTGCAGCACGTACGCTTCGTGAGATACGGGAAAATTACTGAAAGTAGGCCTCCTTGCTTTATACGAGTGCTATATGGAACCATGCTTAACTGCAAGTGGGAGCACAGGGCCCAGAGGGCCTGCACTCTCACAAACACACATACTATTTGCCACACTTGCACAGCTTGGTGGGAGTGTGGGGCCCTTCCCACCAAGCTGCCCATTTCTATTACTACTTACATATATATATAGATACTAACAAACAAAACAGCATGTAAGAAAATTGTGGTTCAGCAGTGTTACCACAATCATTTAAAATATAACCACGACACTACTGTCTTTATAATGCGAATACAACAGCAGACGCAAAAAAGAGTGTTGTGGTCATATTTTTTATGATTGCACATATTGCCACACCAATGTACTGTAGTGTCATCATCAGAAATAGGCAAATCGTGAAAAAAATCAGACAAGAGCAGTGGATGCAAAAAGTAATGGCAGATTATTCTTGCTCATGTCTGGCACCAACCAAATAGATTCATTACAATGACACTTAACTTTGCAGCACATACGATCATGAGATATGGGCAACTTACTGTAACTAGGCCTCCTTGCTTTATACGAGTGCTTTATGGAACTATTCTTAACTGTAAGTGGGAACGCAGGGCCCGTATGGCCCGTGCTCCCACAGACACACATACTATTTGCACATTTGCGTGGGCTTGCGGGGAGCACGGCCCACCAAGCCGCCCATTTCTATTACTTACTTACATTACTCTTTTAAAAAGAAGGATTCTTAGTAAAACTTTGTTAATGCATCAGTTAGGGTTGTTGCTACAGTGACAAAAGCAGGAAAATTCAATGTTAGGGTTTTCAACCCTAACTCTGACTCCCCCCCAGCACCACTGCCACACATAGACACACAGAGACACACACACACATACATACACACACACACACACACAGACAACTGGGAGGCTGTACAAATGAACACAAGCAATCCCAATACACACCACAATGCAGTAGTAATAACATACAACTTCTTAAGCATACCGCAACAGCCATCCACACTAACTGTGGCATTAATGACTTTTTTTTGGCAAAGAATAGATAGATAGATAGATAGATAGATAGATAGATAGATAGATAGATAGATAGATAGATAGATAGATAGATACTTGACAAACAAAACAGCATGTTAGGAAATGTGGTTCGGCAGTGTTACCATGATCATTTTAAATATAACTGCAACACTACTATCTTTATAATATGAATACAACTGCAAATGTAAAAATTAGTGTTGAGGTCATATTTTTTATGACCGTTCATATTACTGTGGCAATGTTCTGTACTGTCATGATCAGAAAGGGACAAATCATGTCAAAAAATAACACCATGACTTAATAACCTTGCACTTACTTCATAAATATTCAATCAGTTTTACATTGCACCCCTGTAGTTCAACTGTTTGGGTTGGCTGAACCTTTGAAATATCATGCTTGCTTGGAGGAGAGGTCCTCAGCTCTCAGGCTACCTTCTGCCACTTGTGTGCAGTGATGTAGTGGTAAAACACTTGTACCATTCTCTGTGATGCTGATTTCTGCAAGGATTGCTCAGCAAAGCTTCAATTTCTTTCACCAGGGGGCAGTCATGCAATGGCAGAAGCTATCCACTCTTTCTGAGGCAGGTGCTGTTTGAAATACATGCTCAACATTGCTTCTTTCATCAAGGAGCAATCATTAAATACCTGGTGCTATCCACAATTCTTAACAAAAATGATGTCTGAAAGGATTGGTCACCATTGCTTCACCATGTCTCACAAAGGGGCAGACAGGTAACAACAACAGCCTTCAATGATTTCTAAGATACATGGTGTGTAAGACATATACTGACAAATCTTCATCAGAGCTTCTATCACCCAGAAGAAGTAGTGAAAGGCAGGGGGTCAATCACTGGACACAGGAACAACACATGGATAATAAAATCCATGTTTAGAGCCTATCCAAAATAAAGCAATGTGAAAGCAGTTTTCTGATCATGACACTACAGTACATTGCCACGGTAATATGCGTGATCATAAAAAATATGACCACGACAGTACTTTTTATGTTCATGGTCATATTCACATTATAAAGATAGTACTGTTGCGGTTATATTTAAATTGATTGTGGTAACACTGCTGAACCACATTTTCTTACATGCTGTTTTGTTTGTCAGTATCTATGTAAGGGTGGATGGCTAGTGTGCTATGCTTAAGAAGTTGTATTTTATTACTATTGCATTATGGTGTATATTGTGATTGCATGTGTTCCCCTGTACCACCTCCCAGTTGTATGTGTGTTGTGTTTTGTGTGTGTGTGTGTATGTATATGTGTGTGTGTCTCTGTGTGTCTATGTGTGGCAGTGGTGCTGGGGGAGGGGGGGTCGGAGTTAGGGTTGAAAACCCTAACGTCAAATCTTGGCTGGCAGTATAGCCTAGAGGTTAGAGGAATGAGGTGTGAGCAAGCTTGATACATCCAGCAAACCAGACCTGAGTTTGATTCTGCCAACCTCCACTTGCATACTGTGTGACTCTGAGCAAGTCACTTAACTGTCCAGTACTCCCAGGTCACCCCTGAAAACAGGCACTCATGCCTAGTAGGCCTTACCCAGTTACCAAAGACTAAAAAAGAAAAGCCCCTATTTTTGTCACTGTAGTAACAACCCTAACTGATGCATTAACAAAGTTTTTGCAAAGAATATATATATATCTAGAGAGAGAGATAAAGATATATATATATAACATTTAATTATTGGTGGTCCCCCATCTTATTATACACTTTTTAATTATTGTATACATGATGGCCATTTTCCAGAATCATGGAAAGGCAGTACTATTTGCTTTATTTTATAAAAAGGGAAATACAAATGACCCAGTCATGTACAGGCCGATAAGTCTCCTCGATGCCTCCCAGAAGATCTTCTGTAGAATCATACTAGATTTTTTACAACAATGGGAAGAATCTAATAATTTAATATCTGAATTTCAAAATGGATTTAGATCAAATCGTTTAATCATCCAGTCTTGTCTCGTTATAAAACATCTTACATGGAAATACATTATGGTCAAAAAATCAAAACTATATTGCTGCTTTAGTGACTTAAAAACAGCATTTGATTCCATAAGCAGAAAGCTATTGTGGGAAAAGTTAGATAGCTAGAATATTGGCCAAGAATTATTAGACATAATAATAAGACTTCATGTCAGTACATGGCTAAGGGTCAAATATGATCAATATGTAGATTTGACATCTAACTTTAAAACAGATTTGGAAGTCCATCAGGGCTGTCTTATTGACCCAAATGGGGCAATAAGACAGCCCTGATGGACTCTCAAATCTGTTTTAAAGTTAGATGTCAAATCTACATATTGATCATATTTGACCCTTAGCCACGTACAGGCATGAAGTCTTATTACTATGTCTAGTAATTCATGCCCAATATTCTAGCTATTAAACTTTTCCCACAATAGATTTCTGCTTATTTAATCAAATGCTGTTTTTAAGTCAATAAAACAGCAATAGATTTTAGATTTTTTGACTGTAACGTATTTCCATGTAAGATGTTTTAAAATGAGACAAGACTGGATTGTTAAACAATTTGATATATATAAACAATTTGATATATATATATATATAATATATATATATATAGATATATATATCTATATATATATATCTATATATATATATATATATATATGCAATTCTGCATGCTTAAGATAATCCTGAATTTCATTCCCCAAAAGTAGGTAACTATGCAGTGATACATTTAGTGTAAGCAAATGATGTGATATTGATCTCAACATCTCTGTTGGGTCTTCAAAGGAAGGTAATCTATTTTTTTTAACCGTGCAAAAAAGACAAACTGTCTATAAATATGAATAAAATGAATATGGTGGTATTTGGAAACAGGTCTAGCAAACAACCTACATTATATATTGATAAAAATCCTGAAGGGGTCCTATGGTGCCTAGGCTTGCCACCTTTTCTTACCCCATCTACCTATCCTTGATCTTCCAGGTCCCCTTGCAGGGTCCCTAGCAGCCTGGTGGGTTCCTTGGATCAGGCCTCATCCCCTCCCTGGTGTTATTTCTCATTCCCTTCCTCTCACTATCCCTCTATAATTACAATGCCTAGCCAGAGAATGGTTTACAATTGCTTGAACTTCCCTGCCCCCTCACAGGGTTCATCACATCCTAAAGGGTTCTCTTTTGTGGTCAGGCCTTATTTTCTCCTCCTAGGTGTTAATCACAGTTACTTTCTCTCTCTCTCTCTCTCTCTCTCTCTCTCTCCCCTCTAATCCCTACTCCATTCCCCTGTCCCCTTGCAGGGTTTCCTGCATCCTAAGGGGGTCTCTCTGGGACATGACTTTGCACTATCTGTCATTTCATCCTCTTTCTTTCCCCATCATCCCTTATTTCATGCTAGCACTTGTTCACTTATTACCATTGCACTTATTATTAGTACCAATTATTTTATTTTTCCAGGTGAGACACACTAAGCTGAAAGCTTGTTTGCAGGTGCAACCTGGGAGCACAAGGAAGTTAAGTGACTTGCTCAGGGTCACATAGTATGCACCTAGGTGGCTGTGGGATTCTAACCCAGGTCTCTAGATTTTCAGCTCAGAGCCTTAACCCAAATTACATATGAATGCAAAACTGTTTGTAACAACTGCCTTAATTAATTGTATGTTATGTTGATCTTTGTAACTTGAATGTAAAATGTCTTATCCCTATTGTACCCCTTCCCCCAAGGTCGCACTGGGAGATGAACAACCTGTTGCTCAGTGTGCCTTCCTGGTGAAACATTTCAATAAATAAATAAATAAAAATAAAGTTAGCAACAACATATTATGATTATCTAGGGTTAAGATTTGCCCGTAATTTGTCATGGTCACTACAAATTAAAACTATGTTACAAAAATTAAAAACACCCTTTATGGCATTTAAAATATTCCATAGGAAAATGGGTCAACATTCTATGAAAGGTGTAATAATGGTAATCAATACAAAGATAAAGGCTGGGATCTTCCAGTATATGTCACAGAAATTTAGACTCCATCTAATATTAAATCCTTAGAAATAGAATTAAACAAAATGTATAGATATTTACTTAAAGTTCAGCAATCAGTCACCTAGAAGTGCTAAGGAGAGAGTTAGGCCAGTTTCCTTTAAGCACCTTGTTAACAGAAAGAAGAATAATTTTCACATTATGATTGTTTCTTTTATAGGAAAATAGAATCCTTAGGATGTGTCTCAAAGAATAGACACAATATCACAGTTTAGGCTTGACCACAGATATAAATAAAACCATACATGATTCTGTTATTCTCATGGGTCTGGGAAACATTTTGTACGAAATATACATGGTCCCCTGCCCTAAAATCAAAGAATTGGTAATGAAAAGATTAAAAAATGTAATTGTCCAACAAGATTTGGAAACGATTGCCAAATTACGCCATTTTAAATGGCACCAAATAATCAAAGAAGATCACAAATTAGAACCATATTTAACCAGTCTTAGAAATTCAGAAGAAAGAAGAATCATAGCCAGATATCGGTATGAACTTTACAAAGCAAGTTATATCTTTTATGATGAAAGAAGAATTGGCATAATTGATCCAAACTGTGTTTGCCAAATGGGGGTTGTGGATGACCTTGAAAATGTAGTACTGCATTATCCACAATATGAAATAAAGAGAAGGAAATGGTTAACCCCAGTATTAGCTACCCTTGGTTGCCCCCTCTGAATAACTAATACTTTATTTGTTCAATAGCCATGATCCACAAATACTTGACAGACTATACAGATTTTTGAAGTCATTAAACTTGTAGATGAGTGTGCTTAAATGAGGATTCCTTATAAGCTATATGTAAAGCACAAGTGATAAAGGAATGTAGTTTTATATTGTATGTGCAATAACCTAATCATTTTGGAAATGTTTATATAAAATGTGCTTAACATTTTATATGAAGATATGTGAAAGTAAATCTTTGTAATGACTTATATTGATGAAATACATTTTTAACTACCTATTGCAATATATGCCTGCTGCCCTGCTGTTTTGTTTGTGGCATTGGTGTGTGCTTGTAATTATAACTGAAGTCACTCCATAAATGTTATTTTTTTCATGGTATTAAGTAAATGTTGTTATATACCATACCAGTGGTGAATTAATAGGGTCAATAAATCATGTTAATTTGGGATAAATATTTATTTTCACTTAGAACATTTATTTCACTTAGAAAACACTTTATATAACTTTGAACATGTTATTTCCACTTAAAATATGGAAACGAAACACAGAGAACAATAGGCCAGATAGGGAGCTTATCAAGGAAAGAAAAGGCAGTGTTAAGCTAAAACAAGGTAAAACACCAGTGTTAACACTACAAATGATGCAGTATATATAAAACACATACTGGATTGCAGTATAACAACACATTTATCTCCACACATGAGTTGTAAGATCTTTATAATGTGTGATTTTGCCACTCATGAGTTATGGGTCTTACTATTCACTAGTGGAGATAAATGTGTTATTCCACTGCAGTTCATTATGTATTTCCTATTTATACAGACCCCTTTACCTGTAATAAAATAAAGTGGTTAGTATTACTTCACCAGGGAGAAGGACATACCAGTGCCTTCAGGAAGGAAAATAGGAACAGGGGGAAGGGGAACACAGATATGGTGACAGAGGAGGATAGAGTGAGGGTGGGCTGCTGGCATTGAAGGTGGACAAATCACCAGGCCCAGACAGAATACATCCAAGGGTACTAAAGGAACTGGCTGAGGAGTTGGCAGGGCTGCTGGTAGGCTTATTTAATAGTTCACTAGAGTCAGACGTGGTACTGCAGGACTGGAAAACAGCACATATACTGTAGTGCCCCTCCACAAAAGTGGTCCCAAGGATGACCCAGGGAATTACAGACCAGTCAGTCTGACTTCCATTGTGGGCAAGCTCATGGAGACCATACTAAAGGAAAGGTTGGTGGAATATCTAGAGGAGCATGGTCTCCAGGATGAGAGGCAGCATGGGTTCATGGCAGGGGGAGAGCATGTCAAATGAATCTGATTAACTTCTTTGACTGTGTCACTAAAACAGTAAACAGGGGCCAAGCGGTGGACATCCTTTATCTTGATTTCAGCAAGGTATTTGACTCTGTGCCCCACAAAACATTGATTAAGAAGTTGGTGGATCTTGGGGTTTGGGAAAAGATGGCCAGATGAGTGGGAAACTGGCTTTGGGACATAAGCCAGAGGGTGGTTGTGGGGGGAGAACTATCTGGCACCACAGATGTAATCAGTGTGGTCCAACAGGGATCAGTGCTGGGGACAGTGTTGTTCAATGTCTTCATCAATGACATTGGGGATGGCATTAAGGGCAGAATGTACCTATTTGCAGGTGACACCAAGCTCTGTGAGAGTGTGGACACAGCTGAAGGGATACAGGACCTAGTGGAAGATCTGGAAAGCTGTGGAGGTGGTCCAGGATCTGACAATTTGGCATGCAAAGTTATGCATATTGGAGCCAAGAATCCCAGGACAGAGTACTATCTGGGTGGAGTCTGAGTATCTGCATCAGAGGAGGAGAAGGACCTGGGAGTGATCATCACTAGTAACCTGAAGCACTCCACACAGTGCAAGAAAGCAGCAGCAAAGCCAAACAAGATGCTGGAATGTATGTCTAGGGGGATCAGTAGTAGCAGAGAGGAGGTTATACTGCCCTTGTACAGGTCACTCGTAAGGCCACATCTAGAGTATGGAGTTCAGTACTGGTGTCCACACCTCAAAAAGGACACTAACCTGTTGGAGAATAATAATAATAAACTTTATTTATAAAGTGCCTTATCCAAAACCAAGGCACCTAACACTTTTAAAAACAAATCAGACATAAATACAGTAACATTAAAATAACAGTGGAGGGCTACAAAGATGACAGCGAGTCAGCAGGATAAGGCATATTAGGAGAGGTTGAGGGCACTGAACATGTACTCCCTGGAAGACAGGAGAGAGAGAGGAGACATGATTGGGACCTTCAAGTAACTGGAGGGAATAAATAAGGTTGATATAGAAAGTATTTTTAAGCTGTGTGGCACCATAACATGAGGCAGCACTGTCTTAAACTGGAGGGTGGGATGTTTAGGAGGCAGGTCAGGGAGCACTTCTTCACTGAGAGGATGGTGGACACTTGGAATGTGCTACCAGAAGAGGTCATCTCATTGAAGACAGTGGGCAGCTTTAAGAGAGGCTGGGATAGGCATAGAGATAAGGTAAGGATCATGGGTAGGGAGGATGGGAGGATTGGGGAGGGAGGGCAGGGACATTAGCTCAAGGTGTGGACCCTGCAATATGAGCAGACTTGATAGATCAAATGCCTTTCTTCTGCTGGCTTCTTCATATGTTTGCATGTATGTAATTAAGCCATTAATATATTTATTTATTTATTTATGTGTAGATTATTCTATGCCAGCAGTTATTCTTGCCAGAACTTGTTGCAAGCATTCTATCTGGTTATCTGGGTCTTCCTTTTATGAAATTTGACAGTGTTTAGTTTCTTCTGTATTTGCCAGGTTCTGCTTTTTCTGTGATATGGTTGAAAACTTCTTTATAATGGACTGAATTTTTTAGAACTTTTATCTACATCTCATGAATCCTCATGAGCACCCATTCCCATACAGTTTAAGAGAATATTTTCATTATTTTAGTGCTCCTCTTAAAAAGCATGTAACTAACTCCTGTCTCAGTTCATTTATTCTGTTTTAGGGACTTGATGTCCCCTATGCCTTAATTAGCACTGTTTTTTTTAATCTATGCCATATGTACTGTACATGCGTAGACCTTTCAGTTTGCACATCTGTGCTGTTATATGATGTCTGTTTTTATGCACTTTAAACTGATGTCAGACAGTACATTAATGACTGAAACTGTATTTTAAATATCCAATCACAAGATCACGGTGTGCACATTGATGGAACACTTACAAAGAGATAAGATAAAGAAACACATATCTCAGGTGGGACTTGAGCCCAGGTTGCATGGAGTATCATTCTGGTTGCACTACCAGCTGCACCACAAAAGTAACTGGAAATGGAGCTGTCCAAGAGCACATTACTCTTTCTCCAATGCACAAGCTGGTGCTGCACAGATAATTACTTACATTTTCAGTCACAAGAATACTGCCTGTTCCATTTCCACACAAAGGTGTGGAAATGTGACAACCATACGAACTGGGGTTGTGTACAGGCCTGCAGACCAGGGGGAGGACATAGACACATTACTGTTAGAAGATATACAAAACATGACAGCTAAAGGGGAGATTCTGATAATGGGAGACTTCAATATGCCAGATACATATTGATCAATACCAGCAGCAACATCTGCCAGAACTAGACACATGGTGGATTCCCTACAGGGGAGGCTCAAACAACTGGTATAACAACCCACAAGAGCTAGAGCTATCCTAGATATAGTTCTGACTTACAGGGAAAGAATCTCAGATCTCCAGGTAGAAGGTAACCTGGGGGCCAAGACCATCACATGGTATGGTTCAATTTGGCCACTAGAACTTACTCATCCTATTCCAAGGCAAAAATATGGGACTTCAGAGGAGCTGGCTTTGATAAGATGGCCAACAGAGTTAAGCTCACCCTTGCAAAAAGAAATACAGGTGAGGAGGTACAGGCAAAGTGGGCAAGCATTAAGGATGCAATACTTGAAGCAACATCCCATTGTCTTAGAGAGAAAATGAAGTGCAAAAGAAGAAGGAAACCACTTTGGTTCTCAAAAACAGTAGCAGAAAAGGTCAGAGCCAAAATGCTGGCCTTCAGGAAATATAAGGGAACACAGAGGGATGAAGATAGGGAGGTATACCAAACTTCCCTATGGGAAGCAGGCAAGGCGGTAAGACAGGCAAAGGCCCAAACTGAGGAAACACTAGCACAAACAGTAAAAGAAGGTGACAAGACTTTCTATAGATATATTAGTGAAAGGAGAAAGTTCCAGAGGTGGAATTGCTAAGATCAAAGGGGATAAGAGGGCATGTGAGGAGGAGGAGGACCATGTAAAAGCATCTATCCTAAATAGATACTTCTGTTCAGTATCTACTAAAGAGAAGGTAGGGCAGGGCCCACAGCTCGGCAACATAGACACAGGGGGGAGGGAGGTGTGCACTAGTCCCTTCACAAAAGAAAGGGTCCTACAAGAGCTCAATAAGCTTAGGGTGGACAAGGCAATGGAACTTGATGGCATACATCCCAGGGTACTAAAGGAGCTAAGGGTGGAACTAGCAGAGCCATTATCAAAACTGTTTAGTGAGTCTCTGAGCACAGGAGAGGTCCCAGATGACTGGAGAAGGGCTCATGTGATCCCACTCTACAAGGGTATTAGCAGAGAGGAGGCAGGGGACTACAGGCCAGTCAGTCTTACCTCAGTAGTGGGCAAGATTATGGAGACACTCCTTAAGGAAAGGATAGTGCAACACCTGGAATCCATAGGAGCATAGGATCCAAGCAGCATGGGTTTACAAGGAAGGTCCTGTCAAACTAATCTCATAGATTTCTTTGACTGGGTAACCAGAGTGGTGGACCAAGGCGGAGCAGCTGATGTCGCCTACCTTGACTTCAGCAAAGCTTTCGATACTGTTCCACATAGAAGATTGATTAATAAGCTGGGTAGGCTCGGGGTGGGTCAGAAGTAAGACTGTGCGAATACCTTTTCCCAAATATTCTGCCGAATATTCGGTATTCGGGTCCCAAGTATTCGGTATTCATTACTCGTTATTCGGTATTCAGCAAGAAAAGGTGTTTTTTTAAGGAAACTTTAAAAAAGCATTTCAGTAACACCATTAATCGCCCATTGAACCTGGTATACCATATACACCTCAATGACACTTCAACCACCAACATTGAGCTCTCACTAATGTAACACAAACTTCATGTAGCACACTCAATCCAACACACACACAGCACTCTGAAAATAACATCAAGCATTGCATTGGGTCAGAACTAGAGGGTGTTCATGGTCACAGACATGGGGTACAAGGTGCTTGGCCATGGGCAAAGGAATAGCGATAGCAGTGACTGCAGTAGTGGTGACAACTGAAAGGGTGACTGCTGCAAGAATGGCACCGGTGGTGGTGGGAAGCACACTGTCTATGGATGTAGCAACCATAGTGGTAGCAGTGGGAACACCAGTGGTGGTGTCGGCTGCTTCCTGCACAAAGCATGTATGCTCTAATGCCCCCCTACTACTGCACAAGAAGATGTGACAGTAAACGTACAGGTGGACAGGTGGTGATACTATTAGTGGTAGTACTGCTAATGGTATTAGTAGTAGTAGTACTGTTACCATTGCTACCAGAACTAAAAGGCTTGCTTGGGGAGAACAATATCTAAGCCCACTGAATAAAGAGAGACACCTGTATGTCACTGTCTATGTAGGCTATCTCATCACAGTCTATGGAATTGTATTGTGTATCAATAATATACAGTGGAGCAAGACAAAATGCAATTCAATACTTTGCAGTAAATGACGTGCCACAAAATATTGGATGACTAGAGGGATTATATGCTATTAAATTACACTGCTCCTTGCAGCATACTGCAGCATTTTGCAGTAATTTTGCAAGATACTGCATTGCGTACTGTCTGGCACCACTGTGTAAACTACTGTATGTTTTATCATCTTGATGCAGTGTTTCATCCTTGGGTGTATTAGCAGTGGATTGTTTTGTTACAAGAGCATCTCAGTCTCATTCATTTTAACATTACTTATTTATAGTGTGTGTTTCTTTAAGGGTTGTGTATTCATAGTGTGTTTGTATGTTCCCTACTTGCACTCTGACAAAGACCAGGTTCTGGTCAAAGCACCAGGGCTCTATTAACATCCTCCAGCCTTAGTAAAGCAAATGTATTGGCAACTTTATGCTCCACTGCTCTTAAATGTATTTTGTTACTGCAACCCCCGAGTGCTTCCTTTGGTCTACATAGATTGTTTGAGGGTTTGGCAGCCAGGGACAACACTAGCAGTAATTGTCTGGATGTGCTGTATGTTTGTGGCCTATCATCCTGTCCCTCACCACTTGGGGCCTCTGGTGCAGATGCTTTGCTGGGGCTGGACCAAGCATGTTTGCAAGATTGATAAAGACATGGTGGATCAGGTCACTAGTGGTTACCGAGTAAAACAGAAACTATTACTATGCAGTACCTGTGTGTGTGTGTGATGCGTTACTTAGTGCTTGTGGAACTACAGTAATACACCAACCTTACCAGTTACACTGCACCACAAAAAAGTAGCAGCAAAGGAAAACACTGCTACTAAAAAGGGTGAAGAAAAGGGTAATTTATTTAGTCAAACATGGAACTGAGCAAGGAACATACAGATGACATGCACTCAACTCAGTGAGACAAGCCTGCCCCACGAAGTGCAATGGTTTAATTAAAAAACACAACAACAAACAAACAAAAAAATGCATGTGCACAGCTGGGCACACACAAGGCACAGACTTGAGGAGGGATATATTTCATAAGCACAGGTTAATTGTGTGCAGTGGGCTGTAGAAGTGGGGTGGGAGTTAGCCAACACACTCCTCATGTGTACAGGGATCTATCCCCAGAACCAGAGGACTAACAATAATAATTCAGTGAGTTAAGCCTGACTGGCTTAGAACTGAAGAAGTTTATTTCAAAATCTGTATGCACACAGCTGTGCACATGTGTGGCCCTGCTTCATGAAAAAAGATATTAAGCATGCACATGCAGGGTAAAGCCTCACAAAATAAAATATTCTGCACATATACGGAAAATCATAAGCAGTGACCTGCAGGATGGGAAGTTAGCAGCAACCCTCATTAATCATGCAGGGAATCAAGCCTGGAACCAGACAACAGCAAAAAAAAGCAAAAAAAAAAAAACACAAAAATAAAATGTGCTTCACCCAAAAAAATCACACTGGAGCTATGTTAGACAGCAGCAGAGAAGGGGTGTTAGCAGACAGCCCTCCTAGTCCCAATAACTGAGTACAGCAATAAGGACAAAATACCTGTCAGAAAGCCAAACATAGCTTTTCTGACACTGATCAAAAAAACTATAGTGACCCAAAAAAAGCCTGTGAAGCAAAAAATCTATTTCTTTTTTTAGCCAGTCTAAGGTCTCAGAAGAACTGCAAAGCAGCTCTCATAAACCACTGTCTCCTGTCTTCTACCAGCTCAGAGTTAGGAAGTCATATGGTGTGCTTGCCTTTGAGCTTAAGAAACAGTTTTTGACTGGCCAACTAAGGTCTTTGAGACTTGGAAATCTCACCAAATAGTAGTTCCCGAAGAGTGGCCGAATAGTGAACTATTCAAAAAATGCATCTGAATATTTATGAAGCCTACTATTTGTGGTATTAGGAAAATACTATTCAGCCCATGCACAGCCATAGTCAGAAGTTGGTCAACTGGGTGGCAAACTAGTTGATGGGCAGAAAACAGAGAGTGGCAGTAAATGGTATACAGAAGAGAAGCAAGTCACAAGTGGGTACCTCAGGGATCAGTTCTGGGGCTAGTTATCTTCAATATCTTCATCAGTGACAATGCAGATGGACTGCAGGGTAAGGGTTGTCTGTTTGCAGATGACACCAAGATTTACAGCAGAGTAGATGATCCAGATGGGGTGGGCAGAATGAGAATGAGAAGAGATCTGTAAAGCCTGTGAAGCAAAAGTCTATTTCTTTTTTTAGCAAGTTTAAGGTCTCAGACGTACTGCAGAGCAGCTCTCAGAAACCACTGTCTCCTGTCTTCTACCAGCTCAGAGTTAGGAAGTCATATGGAGTGCTTGCCTTTGAGCCCAAGAAACAGTTTTTGATTGGCCAACAAAGCTCTGTGAGACTTGGAAATCTCACCGAATACTAGTTCCCGAAGAGTGGCTGAATAATGAACTATTCAGAAAATGCATCTGAATATTCGGGAAGCCTACTATTCATAGTATTCGGAAAATACTATTCAGCCCATGCACAGTCATAGTCAGAAGTTAGTCAACTGGGTGGCAAACTGGTTGATGGGCAGAAAACAGAGAGTGGTGGTAAATGGTATACAGAAGAGAAGCAAGTCACAAGTGGGTACCTCAAGGATCAGTCCTGGGGCCAGTTCTCTTCAATATCTTCATCAGTGACATTGCAGGTGGACTGCAGGTAAGGGTTGTCTGTTTGCAGATGACACCAAGATCTGCAACAGAGTAGATGATCCAGATGGGGTGGGCAGAATGAGAATGAGAATGAGAAGAGATCTAGATAAATTAGCAAAATGGTCAGAAGAGTGGAAAATGGGGTTTAATGCAAAGAAGTGCAAGATCATGCACATCGGGAAGAGAAACCCTGAAGTTACCTATAGGCTGTGAGGGAAGTTGCTGGCAGTCACAAGGGAAGAAAAAGACTTGGGCATTACCATCACTGATGACCTGAAATCATCCAAGCAGACCACTAAAGCAGTAGGTAAGGCTAGGGGGATGTTGGGGCGTATTAGTAGGGGTATCACAACTCAGAAGAGGGAGGTAATAATCCCTCTTTACAAGACTCTGGTTAGGCCCCATCTGGAGTACTGCATGCGGTACTGGAGGCCACACCTTCACAAGGACATTAATCAAATTGAGGCAGTCCAGAGAAGAAAAAACAAAGTGGTGCAGGGGCTGCATCAGAAAACATATGAGGACAGATTAATGGAGCTGAATATGAATACCCTAGAGCAAAGGAAGGAGAGAGAGATGAGATGATCAAAACACCTCAAGGCATTAACAAGGTGAAAGAGTCTAAAATGTTTCAATGTAAGAAAAACAGCAGGACAAGAGGACACAACATGAGATTAGAGGGAGGCCGAGTAAGGGGTAATGTGAGGAAGTTCTTTTTCACAGAAAGGGTGGTGGATGCATGGAACGGCCTTCCTCAGGAAGTGGTGGATATGAATACAGCGCAGGGCTTCAAACAGGCATGGGATAGGCATAATGGAATAATACGGATGAGTATGAATAGATAGGCCATTGACAGAGCAAAGGCTGACAACACATTCATAAGATAGAAAAAGAAATGGGCAGACTGGATGGGCCTTGCAGTCCTTATTTGCCATCAACTTCTATGTTTCTATGTTTCTAGGTTATGAGAACACATACAAACAGAAGAGAGAAAGAAGTAAGTTCCTCAGCTGGGAATTCAACCCAGGGCACTAGGAATACTGTTCCAGTTGCACTACTAGCTGCACCACTATAGCAACTGGAAATTGAACCATCCTAGAGAACATTACTCTTTTTCCATTGCACAACCTGGTGCTCCACAAATAATTAAAATTAGGAATAAGTTACACAGCTGATTGTGCTTTGGAGAAAGAGTAATGTGTTTCAGTACAGCTCACATTCCAGTGGCCTTTGAGGAGTAGCTGATAGTGCAACAAGAACCATATTCTGAGTGGCCTGTATTCAAGTCCCAGCTGAAGCACTTACTACTTTCTTTCTTCAGTTTTTTTCTTGTTCCATAAATGTGCACACTGCACTCTTGTGATAGAAAGTGTAATTATTTGTGCAACACAAGGTTGTGCACTGGAGAAAGATTAATGTACTCTGAAACAGTTCACTTTCCAGTTGCCTTGGTGTTGCAGCTGGCAGCACAATGGGAATGTTATTCCAAGTGGCCTGGGTTCAAGCTCCGGGTGTGGCATTTATTTTTTTCTCTCTTCTCTTTGTATTGCATTTTAAATAATTGTACCCCTTTTAATTATAAAATTATCATTTATATACGTTTGATATAAACTTATTTTTTCTGGACATTTATTGCAGCTATTGCCAGCTCCAAACCTTGTGTACATAAGGAGCCAAAATTGACTAATATGCTATTTTATTTTTTCTCAGTTCTTCCAGAGCTGTACACTACTCCCGCTTGTAATCTGTGTTTGTAATCTGATCTGTGTATTACTTTTTATTTTTTATGTTATGAAATTATTTGATTTTATTTTGTAACAGACAACACAACAGGCAGATGGGACCTCAGTTTAATGTCTCACCTTTCAGATGAGATGTTAAACCGAGGTCTCATCTGCCTGTTCTGGTGGTAGTTCAGGTGGCTGTTAAAGATCCCATGGCACTTCTTGAAAAGAGATGGGGAATTTTTTCTTATAACTTCATAAAAAATAATAACAAATGTTGATTTACATCAAATAAATACAGTAAGCAAAGAAACATACAAAGGAGTATTTCAGTTATACTGTTCGACAAAATCATAATACAAAGGAAAACTATTTGCTATAAAACAGTAAAACAAAAAAATGACTAAACTCAAAATGAAGTATTGAGTCATACTTGTCCCCTCTAACAATTTCATTATAACCTACTAGTCTGAAGCAAAAGAAATGTGCTGAAATGAACACTAATCTGTATGTATTTAAATCATATATCCTATACACCCCATCCCCTCAAAGAAAAAAAAGAGAAGGGGAATTTATTTCTAACTTCATAACAGCTAATAATGCTTATTCAAAACTTGTTTGCTATGACATAGAATAACCAAAAGGAGCGAAACACAAAATGAAGTATTAATCCATGCATGTCCCCTCTAATAATTACATTACATTCTACAACCTAGAACTAAAGAAAAATTCGGAAAGTAAGACTGAATGTCCATACATTTAAATCATCCTGTTTTATGCCTACGCCCATAAAGGGAGTCGGAAACTGTATCAGTCAGGGCTGAAAATTGTTATACAATACATCAGGTACCTTAAATACTAAAGTAAAAATTGCTTAAGTCAGTAAAGAAATACATTTTCTGTCACGGAAACCTTCATTTCTCTGGCAAGAGGAGTTTACATTATATTCTATAATCAAAAAAGTGTATCAATTAAATAAATTATTTACAGTAAACTTCCCCAGATCCCACCCTTTTATCCTGTATCGAGACATAACGTTTCTCCATAATCTCTCAAACTTATTTTTTGCCAGAATCCTCCTCTCTTTCTCTCAGATTAATAATTGCTGTCTCAATAATAGTAAATGGTTGCATAGGGGTTGTGTCTTTTTCTTGCAAAGAAAATATGCATCTGTATTGCCAGATATAGTAATTAAAAAAAAAACAAATTACATGCATCATGCTCTGTTCAAAGGGATGCCACCTTTAAGGGAGAATATCCAAAAATAATATCTGTGGGTTAAGAAAAAGTAATGGTTACTGTTTTCATTTACCATATAGTATTATCCAAAAGGGTAATACATGGGAACATTGCAAGTATAAATGTTCCATTGTTTCAATAATTCCATTGCATGTCTCATTTCTAATACACATTCTATCTGCAAGTTCTTTGTGTTTTAAAAACAACTTTACATTGAGTTTACTATGAGCACATAACCACTGTACATCCTACATTTTCTCTGGAAGCCTTGCATTTGACAACATGGTATATATTTAAGTTTTTTCATGTGTCTTCATGCTGTAATATCTAGGGGGTTCTAAATATTGATCAGCCATTATGTTCCCATAGAACACCTTCCTAGTCTCATTGTATAAGGTTTGTTTTTTAATGTTTCAAAATGTTATTTTACCAAAACATTCCAGGCAGTATGTGGGTAAACCCACTAAGGAATTTTGTTTAGGTGTAGGGAGATCTGTCCCCCCACTCATTACATAAATTATGTAATCTGTCCAGTACTCAAGGGGCCCACAGGTTTCTAGCTGGTTTCAAAATAGGAACAATATTCGTATATATGAATATGCTATAAGAGAATACGATCAGATTTACCATCCCAAGCCCTCCCTCCACTACTGTTAAGTAAGTCCTCCCTCACTTGACTGGGTTCAGCCAGCTACCAAAAATGCATGTGAAAAAACATCCAGACATGTCAGTCTTCAGTTTTAAAGGTGGTGGAAAAAAATCATGCTTATGTAAAGAAACATTAAAATCAAAACTGCTTTTATCATAAAAAAATGTTTTTTTCTTGGACATGTTCTTCCTATTCCATACATTGGCCTTATTTTGTGTTTCTTAATAGCAGTTCCCAATTAAAATATCCCATGTCCCCATATACAAAATATATCCCTAATATTTCACAATTTCTCCTTAACCAGAATCCCCATTATGATCTCAGTATCCTGTTCCGTATTCCCTATTGGCAGACATTTGCTTTTGCTAAAATTAATTTCCAGTCCAGTACATGCATAAAATTCTATGGGAAGTGTATTAGAAAGACCCAAATAGTCAATTCTGGATGATAACCTTTAAAATATGTATGTGGTGCTTTAGAATATTTTGTCTCAAAAACATCAAGTCAAGTCAGTTTGAGATATAAAATTATTTAACACCACAAAATCACAATATATTTTAGGTGTTGTGAACCCCCAATCACAACTTCTCTGGCCACAATTAAAATCACCTCCAAGCCAGATGTGTTTTGATATGAATAGATAAGGTTAAATTAATTTTAACATGTACACCCTGTCAGCCTTAGCCTGGGAGGCATGGACATTTATTAACCAAAAATCATAATTACCCAATTTAATATCTAATAGGAGCACTCTCCCTGGAAGCACATCTACCATATGTATAAGAATAATGGCTGGGTCCATGAAACAGATTCCTACCCCTCTGCATACCTTCTCTCCCATGGACCAGAAACTTGGGCCCCATATCCATGCTTTACTCGCTGTGTCTAATTCATATATGGGATGGTGTCTAGTATCTTGGAAATACACTATGTCAAATGTATTCCTAGAAAACAATTCATGTGTTACCAGCCTCTTTCTTTCAGGTTGGATACCATTTGCATTCAGAGTTAGTAAGAGTTAAAGAAAAATCAAAACAAGACATATAACATTAAGAACGGCATCATAAACTGTTTTTTTCTTCACACTCATCCTAGTGCCCATTTGTCATCTGACAGTTTTGTTATCAATTCCAGCTGTAGCTTTCTGTTCAGAAGCCCTATCAGTGGATGCGCCATCAGAGTCCTCTTCCATTTTGGACTCACCCCATGCTAGTACAGTAAATTTATATCTGGGTTTCTAAAGGCACTGTTTGATGTTTTGGGGGGAGCTGATTTCTGTTTTGCTTTCCCACTTTAGTTTTAACTGTTTGGAAGGCAGGTTCCACATCAACTGTGGGGGGAGGCATGGGAACCTCAGTTACTTCCATACCCTCTTGCCCATCTGTCGGAGGGGGGTAGGTTGATAGAACCATGGTCTGGTGTAGGCTGTTCACTGTCTTCCAACTCTGAGGGCTGGGCACTAGTGTTTCTCAGTTGAGAAGGAGGGATTCTTGTTTTTTAAAACTTCCATCCACCATTCCCAAATCCTTCAGTGTACATAATAGGGTCAGGGGTTCCTTGAATATCGCATCTTTGCTCCAAAAAGTAAATAATATTTAAAATATTTACCCTTCATTGTGAAACAACACAGTTATAACCCAGAAAGCTTGTTTTGTCAGAGGGATAATCTGAAAGGGAGTCCACAAAGGATTAGTTTTCAAATTTGTGTGTTTAATCCAGAATCTTTCAAGTAATTCTGGGGTACAGAAACTAATGTCAAATATTGTCTCCCCTGGGACATGGATCAATGCATAAATGTCAGAGAGAGTAAACCCAAAGCATTGTTTGATCAGGGCTTTCCCTACAAAAAAATCTATCTGGGGGGGGGATTCCATGCTCCTCAAGCATCACAGCCAGATGGCATTTCTCCTTTTAGCCAAGTCTATGGGTTTGTGGAACAAACTCGCGTATGTAGGTTGTTCTGAATTCCTGGGTGGGGGCACTTTGGCCAGATGTAGCCGACCCTTCAGCCTGCAGAGAACCTGGAGCCACCTCTCCCTCTTGCATTGTGACATCATGAGGCCTGGGTTCAGTATTTCTACTCATCATAGATTATGGGACCATTTCTGGGGCTGCATCATAAAATATTTCTCCCTGTGTGTCTAAAGGAGAAAATGAAATTGTACCCGAGTGGGAGCGTGGGATAGCATTATCAACATCCAGCTGTGCATCAGTCTGCTCATTGGCCTGAGGCTGTGGAGGAGAAGATCTAGGAATTGGGATCCTTGGATCAGGGATCCACTGACCTGTCTCAGTCGGCATCCAACCTGCCTCCTGCAAGGCCCCCCTCTGGTGACCATTCAACTGGAATAGGATAGTCTTTTTTTTTTGCTTCTACAGCTGTGGCTGCCCTTCCCCATCCACCACTGGAGTGGAAGGTGTGTCAGTGCTGAACACAAACAACTTTGCAAGACCTGCTAACACAGTCTCCCTTGAAGAGTTGGACACATGTTCGCATTTTTTTCCTCCTCTTTAGATTTCTTTTTTTCAATGGATATCTGGTGCTGAGTCATTTTGAGCTGCACCTTAACAGCTCATTAAACTTCTAGTGCAGCATTTCTAGTGGCATATTGTAAGGGAGTGATGAGCCCTGGACCACCTTGAGATTTATTAACCTGGGAATTAGCTACATTTGCCATTTCAATCTCCATTTCTGTATTTTTCTCATTATTATGTACATTACGATCTGTAGATGCTGCTTCTGATAAGATTTCTCTCATTGCCTCTGTTTCCTCATTTATCCGATTTTCTTCATCCCCAGAGCAGTTCAGTCCAGGAGTTAGGGGACCAAACTCCTGGGCTCTGCACAACATTTTCCTCCTTCGACTTCATGCTCAGGACTGACTTCACAGCATAGCCAGCGATGCCCCTACTGAGGAGTAGGGGCATTTTTTATTAAAATTCAATACAATATGACAAAAAAAGAGAAGACATTATCTCATGGAAAACTCATACAACAATGCAAAAGATTATCCCCCCCATACCCCCAGGACCGATCCTCCTATTTACACAATCAAACATAAAATGCTTTTACCTAAAAAAGACAGGCTCTTTAACAGAAACCATAAAGATGGAAAGACATCACCGCAGCATACAGTAATCAAAAAAAAACCTTACAAACCTTACAAATACAAATAAAACATAAACCAGACATTTCCAAATGCAAGAAAGGGGAAACATGAACCCACACCACCTTTGAACCCATGCAACATGTAATACACACACAAAACACCATGAAAGGGGGAAGGACAGAAAGAGCAAAAAACAAGGAAAGACAAGGAACAAAAACCCACAGTGTCAAAACCAACCCAAAACCCAGAATAGATTTCTTAAAGTAATCATACTCATACATAAGTGCTATCCACTATGTCATGAAATCAGTTGTAGTAACCCTTTCCACATGGTGTTTGCTCTATGGACAGAATTATTTAATACATCTGCATTATAAATCTCTACACAAGCTGCCTCAGTCAACTTACTTATGGCTAAATAGGCCATGCATTGTTCCTGCAGAACAAATTTACTGCAGGCTTGCCAGATATAAAATTTAAAACATGTAAAAAACACCTCTACAGTACTCCTATTATAGGAGGTGCATCTACTAGTATATTGACCTAACCCAATTATTCATATGCCAGTCTGCATAACCACAGCAATTGCCACCTGTGGGCCAAAAACACCCACAGTTGAGAGAAGAAATGACAATTGAACAAAAACTGTATCACAGTTTCCTCTAGTGCCAGACATTCCATGTAGGGACACCCTCTTTCTTCAATATCCTTGTATTTCAGATTCCCCCTAACATTCAATCTGCCATATGTACATAACCACAGATTGTCCCACATCTGAATGGGGATCCTTTTATTGTTCAATTGTGAAACAGCTTCCTTAATATGCATTGGGGAACAACATTTAAAATCTGGAAGGGCCAGGCAAATTCTTGCAATGATTAAACCATAAAGCTGTGTCCTTGTTAATCGGGTTAGTTCCTGTTTTGTTACCTGCCATACACATAATTTTCTCAATGTAGGTTTTATGAACCAGGAACTTTCATCCTTGGTAAAGGTTTAATCGGAGTATCCTGCCATCAACTCAGATAACCATCCAAAAGCATATGTGACCACCCTGATGTCCCCCCTTGTTACCCGCCCTTACTAATAACCAATGGATATTTTCCATTTAAAATAAAACATGAAATAAAACTAATGGGTTTATCATCCCAACACCTCCATTCTGTCTAGACAAATATGTATAATCCCTTTTAATTGAGTAAGTCGATTGCCTCACAGCAAATGAAAAAAAATTATCATATACCTTGGTTTCTAATAAAAAACGTATGGGAAATATCCACCCAACACACAATAAAAGAGGAGCCAGAAATTGTTTCATAACAAATATTAATTTGTGTTTGGACATGACACAATGTTTCCATTTTTCCAACTTCCAATCACATTCCTGAAGGGCTGCCAGCCAAATTGTTTAAGCCATGTCTCCAGGACCAAAATAAAGGCCCAGGATTTTTATCGGGCTATTAGTAATTGTGATACCAATCACCTAAGTCAGACTGGTTGGTGTACCTAATTCAGTCACCACACTCTTGTTCACATTCAACTGAGCTCCAGAGATCCTACCATATTTGCATAATTCTTGTCTTGCCAAAGTGACACTAGTCTGGGAGGATACAAAAAGACACTAATTATCCACATACTGTGAAATTTTTGTAATAGTAGGCTGTCCTGGTAGTGGCAATCCCTTAATCAATTGATTCGCTACAATGTGTTTGATACAGGTATCACATACCATCATATACAACAATGGGATCAGTGGGCAGCCCTGTCTGATCACCACCCATACAGCCAGGGGTTCTTCTAAATGCCCTTTAATCAGGAGCCTCACAGAAGCCATAGTATATAACGCTTGTAGGGTAAGGAGTAATCTGTTGGGTATCTTCTATTGATGCAGCACCTCAAATTAAAAGGGGAGCGAGACCCTGTCAAAGGCCTTGCTCTGATAGAAGAAAACTAAGATACCAGCCCAATTATTTTGTTGACAGCCTTCCACACACTCCCAAAATAACCTTAAGTTATCCTGAATCCTACGGTCAGGTACCCCACAGGTTTGTGCTGGGTGGATTAATTCAGGTAAATATGGGTGTAACCGGGTGTGTATAATGGCATAGAATTTTCAAATCTATGTTCAATAAATAAATTGGTCTCCAATTTTGTATTAAAGACCTATCCCCTGTTTTGAAAAAAAAAAAAATTAAGATCCCTTGTGAAAAACTATCCTCAGGATTATGGTGCTCCAGAAGTTCATTAAATGCCAAGATCAGGGGTACTATTAAGTCCTCTAGGAAGGTCAGATAAGATTCCAATGGCAACCTGTCTGACCCAAGAGTAACTTTTTGTCTCATACCCTTGTTAACAGAGACTAATCCATCCCTGCAAATCAACCCATCTTGGTGTTGCAATGTTGATTCCTGTATCTGTGGGTAAAATTGTTTAATATAAGATCTCATATAAGGCATATTGGGGGGGGGGTCAAAGACTCCATGTATTACTGTATTCATTGTTCCAGGTCCTGTGGAGATGTTTTAATCAACCCATTAGTATCTTGTACAGTAGGGATGTAATATAGGTGTTTTCCCATCTAGCTTTAAAGGTCTCACAAGGGTCCACCAACAGGGTCTTTCGAGTCCCAAACTGTAATGTAGCCATCAAGGATGCTGCCCTGTCACATTGAAACAGTCGCATTTGACGTTTAATCTGGGTGATCTGGGTACCATAGTCTAAAGAGGTGGTATTAACTAATGAGTAAAGAAACTGTAGATGTTGACGCAGGGATAAATATTGTAAAAATTTAGAATTATTGTGTCTTTTCAAAATGTGCATCAGATATTTCCGAATTTCCATTTTTGTATCCTTCCACAAATCTCCCATGGTGTCGTATAAACATATCACTGTGTTTTGTGCCCTTAATAAATCTTTAATTCCTGACTGAAAAATCCTGTCTTGTAATAAGGAAATATTCAGCTTTCAGCTACTTCTTGGAGGCTGTACCGTGCCATGAAGATTGACTTGTAGGTGGACCATTGAATGATCAGATCATTCTACTGGGATCACCCAAAAATCCAGTAAATGTGTATTGGGAGTTAAAAACCAAAAATCAATCCTGGATGCTAATCTACCCCAGACATACATACTGTTCAATTGTTTTGCATTGAACAATTTAGGTATATCAACCATGCCTGTAACTTCAAGGCAATTGTACAAGGCATGGGTATCGCAGTACACATTTTTATTCATTGCCACCCTATCAATCATATGTAGGGGACAATTAAAATCTCCTCCCACAAAGACATGTCTATTCATAGTCAAAAATGTTTTAAACAATTTAGCCCTGTCAGCCTTTCTTTGGGGCCCATAAATAACAATAAATCTACATGCTGTGTCATACAATAATCCATTGAGAATAAACAAATGCCCTGGAATTATGTCAATCAATTTATGCAGACTAAAAGTGATCCCTTTAAACAAAATCCCCACCCCATCAAGCCCTATCAAGACCAAAGGACCAGTATGTCGGACACCATGGTCAGCTATTCTTGCATTGGTTAACCAGAGCAGCTCTGTTAATCCAGGTTTCCTGTAAAAACACATATGCACAGGTTGTTGCTGGAGGAAGGAAAAAACACTTTCTGTCTACCCCATTAAGGATGCTACAGACATTAGCCATAGACAAAGACAAGGGTCTCATAGTCAAAGATGTTTAAAGGAAACAGCTAATCAGAGTCCACAGTCATATGTTTCTTCTTTTTTTTTTCTTCTTACACCCTTCTTTGTGGTCCAGGGAGGAAGAGAATGCAAGGATACATCTGAGTCGAAACCCTCTGTTCCCAATCCCCCTCATTCAGAACGTTAAGCCAGGGCATCAATTTTATTACTACACCTCAAGTCCAGAACTGAAAGGGTAGCTGCTGCAAGAATGGCACCAGTGGTAGTGGAAAGCACACTATCTGTGGATGTAGCAGCCATAGTGGTAGCAGTTGAAACACTGGTGGTGGTGTCTGCTGCTTGCTGCACAAAGCATGTATGCTCTAATGCGCCCCTACTACTGACAAGAGGATGTGACAGTGAACGTACAGATGGACAGGTGGTGACACTAGCAGTAGTAGTTAACGGTATTAGTAGTAGTAGTAGTACTGTTGCCAATGCTACAAGAATTAAATGGCTTGTTGGGGAGAGCAATATTTGAGCCCACTGAATAAAAAGAGACCCCTGTATGTCATTGTCTATGTAGTCTTTCTCACCACCTTCTCTGGAATTGTATTATGTATCAATAATATACAGTGGAACAAGACAAGATGCAATTCAGTACTTTGCAGCAAATGACATGCCACAGAATACTGGATGACTAGAGGGCTTAATTGCCATTAAATTACACTGCTCCTTGCGGCATACTGCAGCATTTTGCATTAATTTTGCAAGAGACTGCATTGCGTACTGTCTGGCACCACTGTATGAACTAGTGTATGTTTTATAATCTTGATGCAGTGTTTCATCCTTGGGTATGTTTGTTGTGGATTGTTTTGTTACAAGGGCATCTCAGTCTCATTCATTTTAACTTCACTTATTTATGGTGTGTGTTTCTTTAAGGGTTGTATATTCATAGTGTGTTTTTACATTCCCGACATGCACCCTGACAAATACCAGGTTCTGGTCAAAGCACCAGGGCTGTATTGGCATCCTTCAGCCTTAGCACAAACAAATGTATTCTCAACGTTATGCTCCACTGCTCTTAACTGCGTTTTGTTACTGCAACCCCCGAGTGCTTCCTTTGTTCTACATAGATTGTTTGGAGGGTTGGCAGCCAGGGACAACACTAGCAGTAATTGTCTGGATGTGCTGTATGTCTGTGGTCTATCATCCTGTCCTTCACCACTTGGGGCCTCCGGTGCAGATGCTTTGCTGGGGCTGGACCAATCATGTTTGCAAGATTGATAAAGACATGATGGATCAGATCACTAGTGGTCACTGTGTAAAACAGAAACTATTACTATGCAGTACCTGTGTGTGTGTGTGATGCATTACTTAGTGCTTGTGGAACTACAGTAATACACACCAACCTTACCAGTTACACTGCACCACAAAAAAGTAGCAGCAAAGGAAAACACTGCTACTAAAAAGGGTGAAGAAAAGGGTAATTTATTTAGTCAAACATGGAACTGAGCAAGGAACAGACAGATGACATGCACTCGTAGAAACATAGACTTTGATGGCAGATAAGGACCGCTTGGCCCACCTAGTCTGCCCATTTCCCTACCTAGAGGATAAGCTGCAGATCCTATTTAACCAACAGCCTATTTCTTCCTAGTCAACTCAGTGAGACAAACCTTCCCCACTAAGTGCAATGGTTTAATTAATAAAACAACAACAAAGAAACAAAAAAATGTATGTGCACAGCTATGCACACACAAGGCCACAGACTCGAGGGGATATATTTCATAAGCACAGGCTAATTGTGTGCAGTGGGCTGTAGAAGTGGTGGGGGGGGGATCAGCCAACACACTCCTCATGTGTGCAGGGATCTACCCCCAGAAACAGAGGACTAACAATAATAAGTCAATGAGTCAAGTCTGACTGGCCTAGAACTGAAGAAGTTTATTTCAAAATCTATGCACACAGCTGTGCACACATGTGGCCCCGCCTCATGAAAAAATATATTAAGTACGCACATGCAGGGTGAAGCCTCACAAAATCAAATATTCTGCACATATATGGAAAATCATAAGCAGTGACCTGCAGGAATGGGTGTGAGTAGACACCCTCTTCAGTCATGCAGGGAACCAAGCCCGGAACTAGACAACAGCAAAAAAAAAACCCACAAAAATAAAATGTGCTCCACCCAAAAAAAATCACACTGGAGCTATGTTAGACAGCAGCAGAGAAGGGGTGTTAGGAGACAGCCTTCTTAATCCCAATAACTGAGTACAGCAATAAGGACAAAATACCTGTCAGAAAGCCAAACATAGCTTTTCTGACACTGATCAAAAAAACTATACTGACACAAAAAAGCCTGTGAAGCAAAAATCTATTTCTTTTTTAGCAAGTTTAGGGTCTCAGAAGTACTGCAGAGCAGCTCTCAGAAACCACTGTCTCCTGTCTTCTACCAGCTCAGACTGAGGAAGTCGTATGGTGTGCTTGCCTTTGAGCTCAAGAAACAGTTCTTGATTGGCCAACAAAGCTCTGTGAGACTTGAAAATCTCACTGAATACTAGTTCCCGAAGAGTGGCCGAATAATGAACTATTCAGAAAATTCATCTGAATATTCAGGAAGCCTACTATTTGTGGTATTCAGAAAATACTATTCAGCCCATGCATAGCTCTAGTCAGAAGTTGGTCAACTGGGTGGCAAACTAGTTGATGGGCAGAAAACAGAGAGTGGTGGTAAATGGTATACAGTCAGAAGAGATGCAAGTCACAAGTAGGGTACCTCAGGGATCAGTCCTGGGGCCAGTCCTCTTCAATATCTTTATCAGTGACATTGCAGACGGACTGGAGTGTAAGGTTTGTCTGTTTGCAGATGACACCAAGATCTGCAACAGAGTAGATGATCCAGATTGGGTGGGCAGAATGAGAAGAGATCTGGATAAACTTGAAAAATGGTCAGAGGAGTGGCAACGGGGGTTTAACGCAAAGAAGTGCAAGATCATGCAGATAGGGAAGAGAAACCCTCAAGCCACCTATAGGCTGGGAGGGAAGTTGCTGGCAGTCACAAGGGAAGAAAGAGACTCGGGCATTATCATCACCGATGACGTGAAATCATCCAAGCTGACCACTAAAGCAGTAGGTAAGGCTAGGGAGATTTTGGGGTGTATTGGTATGGGTATCACAAGTTGGAAGAGGGAAGTAATAATCCCTCTTTACAAGAATCTGGTTAGGCCCTATTTGAAGTACTGTGTGTAGTACTGGAGACCACACCTTCACAAGGACATTAACCAAATTGAGGCAGTCCAGAGAAGGGCAACCAAAATGGTGCAGGGACTGCATCAGAAAACATACGAGGACAGATTAATGTAACTCAATATATATACCCTAGAGCAAAAGAGGGAGAGAGGTGATATGATTGAAACATTCAAACACCTTAAGGGCATTAACAAGGTGAAAGCAGAACAAGAGGGCACTGCATGTGATTAGAGGGACACCGATTAAGCGGTAATGTAAGGAAGTTCTTTTTCACAGAAAGGGTGGTGGATGCATGGGATGGCCTTCCTCAGGAAGTGGTGGATATGAATACAGTGCAGGGCTTCAAACAGGCATGGGATAGGCTTAAGGGAGCAATACAGATGAGTATGAATAGATAGGTCATTGACAGAGCAAAGGCTGATTGCACATTCATAAGGTAGAAAAAGAAATGGGCAGACTGGATGGGCCTTGCAGTCCTTATTTGCCATCAACTTCTATGTTTCTATGTTTCTTTGTTATGGGAAAACATACAAACAGAAGAGAGAAAGAATTAAGTGCCTCAGCTGGGGATTCAACCCAGGGCACTAGGAATACTGTTTCAGCTGCAATACTTGCTGCACCACTATAGCAACTGGAAACTGGGCCATCCTAGACAGCATTACTCTTTCTTCATTGCACAACCTGGTGCTCCACAAATAATTAAAATTAGGAATAAGTTACACAGCTGATTGTGCTTTGGAGAAAGAGTAAAGTGTTTCAGTACAGCTCGCATTCCAGTGACCTTTGTGGTGTAGCTGATAGCACAACAAGAACTATATTCTGAGTGGCCTGTGTTCAAGTCCCAGCTGAAGCACTTAATATTTCTTTCTTCAGTTTTTTTTTGTTCCATAAATGTGCACACTGGACTCATGAAAGAAAATGTAATTATTTGTACAACACAAGGTTGTGGGCTGGAGAATGATTAATGTAATCTGACACATTTCACTTTCTAGTTGCCTTGGTGTTGCAGCTGGCAGCACAATGGGAATGTTATTCCAAGTGGCCTGGGTTCAAGTCCCAGGTGAGGCATTTATTTTTTTCTCTCCTCTGCTTGTATGACATTTTAAACAATTGTACCCCTTTTAATTATAAAATTATAATTTATATACATTTGATACAAACACAGTTTTTCTGTACATTTATTGCAGCAACTGCAAGCACCAAACCTTGTGTACACAAGGAGTTAACATTGACTAATATCATGTTTTATTTTTTTCTCAGTTCTTCCAGAGTTGTATACTACTCTTGCTTGTAATCTGTGTTTGTAATGTGATCTGTGTATCACTTTTTATTTTTTATTTTATGAAATTATTTTATTTAATTTTGTAACAGACAACACAACAGGCATATGGGAACTCGGTTTAATGTTTCATCTTTCAGATGAGATGTTAAACTGACTTCCCATCTGCCCGTTCTGGTGGTAGTTCAGGTAATTGTTAAAGATCCCATTGCACTTCTTAAAAAGAGTAGGGGGAATTTTTTATTATAACTTCATAACAAATAATAACAAATGTTGATACACATAAAATAAATACAGAAATCAAAGGAAAATACAAAGGAGTATTTCAGTTATACTGTTCAACCAAATCATAATACAAAGGAAAACTATTTGCTATAATACAGTAAAACAAAAAAATGGCTAAACTCAAAATTAAGTATTAATTCATACTTGTCCCCCTAACAATTTTATTATGACCTACTACCCTGAAGCAAAAGAAATGTTCCGAAATGAAAACTAAACTGTATGTATTTAAATCATACATCATATACACCCCATAACTGCAAAGAAAAAAAAGAGAAGGGGAATGTATTTCTAACTTCATAACAACTAATAATGCTTATTCAAAACCTGTTTGCTATGATATAGAATAACCAAAAGGAGTGAAACGCAAAACAAGTTATTAATCTATACATGGCCCCTCTAATAATTACATTATAATCCACCACCTAGAACTAAAGAAAAATTCAGAAAGTAAGACTGAATGTTTATACATTTAAATCATTCTGTTTTATACCTACCCCCTTAATGTTAGTAGGAAACTGTGTCAGTCAGGGCTGAAAATTGTTATACAATACATCAGGTACCTTGAATACTAAAATAAAAATTGCTTAAATCAGTAAAGAAATACATTTTCTGTCATGGAAACCTTATTTTCCCTGGTAATAGGAGTTTAAATTATATCCTATAATCCAAAAAGCTGTATCAATTAAATAAATTATTTACAGTAAGCTTCCCCAAATCCCACCCTTTTATCCTGTATCAAGCCATAAAATGTTTTTCCATAATCTCTCAAATTAATTGTTTGCCAGAATCCTCCTCTCTTTCTCTCTCTCTCTCTCAGATTAACAATTGCTTTCTCAATAATAGTAAACAGTTGCATAGGGGCTGTGCCTTTTTTTTTTTTTGCGAAGAAAATATGCATCTGTATTGCCAGATATAGTATTTAAAAAAACAAAATCACATGCATCGTGCTCTGTTCATAAGGATGGCACATACAAGGGAGAATATCCAAAAATAATATCTGTTGGTTAAGAAAAAGCAATGGATACTGTTTCCATTTACCATGTAATATGATCCAAAAGGTAATATTTTGAAACATTGAAAGTATTAATGTTCCATTGTTTCAATAATTCCATTGCATGCCTCATTTCTAATACACATTCTTTCTGCAAGTTCTTTGTGTTTTAAATTCTGCTTTACATTAAGTTTACTATGAGCACATAACCACTGTACATCCCACGTTTTCTTTGGAAGCCTTGCATTTGACAACATGGTATATATTTGTTTTATTTCATGTGTGTTCATGCTGTAATATCTAGGGGGTTCTAAATATCTCTCAGCCATTATGTTCCCATAGAACACCTTCCTAGTCTCATTATATAAGGTCTGTTTTTTAATGTTTCAAAATTTTATTTTACCAAATCATTCCAGGAAGTATGTTGGTAAACCTCCTAAGGATTTTTGTTTAGGTATAGGGAGATCTGTACCCCACTCGTTACATAAATTATGTAATCTGTCCAGTACCCAAGGGTCCCACAGGTGTCTAGCTGGTTTCAAAATAGGAACAATATTGGTATATATGAATATGCTATAAAAGAATAAGATCGGATTTACCATCCCAAGTCCTCCCTCTGCTACTGTTAAGTAAGTCCTCCCTCACTTGACTGGGTTCAGCCGGCTACCACAAATGCATGTGAAAATACATCCATAGATGTCAGTCTTCAGTTTTAAGGTGGTGCAAAAAATCATGCTTATGTAAGGAAACATTGAAATCAAAACTGTTTTTATCATAAAAATACATTTTTTCTTGGACATGTTCTACCTATTCCATAAATTTACCTTATTTTGTGTGTTTCTTAATAGCAATTCCCAATTAAAATATCCCATGTCCCCATACACAAAATATTTCCCTAATATTTTACAATTTTATCTCTTAACCGGAATCCCCATTATAACCTCAGTATCCTGTCCCGTATTCCCTATTGGCAGGCATTTACTTTTGCTAAAATTAATTTCCAGTCCAGTACATGCTGAAAATTCTATTAGCACCTCTTCTGCCATTTTACCAGATGCAGCATCTGCCAGAATTAAATAAATATCATCTACATGATCAGTTTAATTTCTTGGTCCTCAGAGGAAAAAGATAATCCTACAATGTTTTCAGTTTTATGTATATGGTGTAATAAAGGATCAGTAGTTAAAATATATAACAAGAAACTAAGGGGGCACCCCTGCCTCACGCCTCTCTTAACTGTACATTTCCCCCCGCCACCACCATTTATATTTGGTGCCACTGTGGATTTTTTATAATAGGATTTAATCCAATCAATAAATGTATCTGGAAGACCATATGCCTCCAGACATTACAATAGGTAAGCATGAAAATTTCTATCAAATGCCTTGTTCTGATCAAGACTCATCAAATATCCCCTTAGTTCCTCAGAATTCCCTCTATCAATAATTTCTCTTACACATATATTGCAAGACTGTGTGAAATTTTTCAATTAGGGATGCCACAAAACTGAGAAGGGTAGATTATTAGGTCTAAAACTTTGGCCAATCTTTTCCCCCACAATTTCATCAATATTTTGCCATCAATATTAAGGAGTGTTATAGTCCTTCAGTTGGTAATAATAAATGTATCTCCTGTTTTATAATATAAAATTAATACCCATTGTACATACTGTCTGGGAATTTTCCCACATTTAGGCAATAATTGTACATTTCAGCTAATTCCTCTCCTAAAACTTGAAACACTTGTTCATATAGTTCATTAGGTAAGTCATCCTCTCCTGGGGCAACCCCAGCTTTTAACCCTTTAATAATAAGTTCTGATTCTTCCTTAGAAATTACATTCACCAAAGCAGCTTTAATCTCTGGGGGTAAGTGTAGCGCTGCACAGGAATTTCGTCAGTCATTATATCACCTTCCCTTGTAGCTGAGGGTCCTGTACCATTTTATGTATGTAACTTTCTATTTCAGGCAATATCCCTTTTTGGGTTTCTATAATTGTGCCATTAGCTGTTGTAACCTGGTTCAAGGTATTCTTACCCCTAAGGGAAGCACAACAGTCAAAAGGGCTGATATGCCCATGTGTCCCTTGTGTCCCAAAATTTTGTTCTTTTCACAAGGATTTCATCCTATCGTACTGAGTGTTGTTTATTTCATCAGTGACTTGCTTAATTTGTGTTTCCAGAGTCACCTGAGACTCCCTTTGTATAGTTGTGAGTGTGTATAATTCTTTTTGAAGTTCTAGATAACACTTATGTTTTGCCTGTTCATTTATTCCCCCGATAGTTTTAAAAATCTTTTTAAGATAACCTTTACTTTCCTCCCACCAGACACCTAACTCCTCATGTAAAAAAACACAGATTTCCTCACATCTAAAATATGTTTTAAACCTACTCTTACTTCTTAGATATCTAGCAGACTCAAATTGAGTCTCCAGTACTCTGGACCTGTCTGTGTCTTTTGAAAGTTAGAAATGGCACAGGTCAACAGGCCATGATCTGATGAATTGATTTATGTCACTTTTGCTTCTTGAATGGGAAGTGTGTTAGAAAGACACCAGTAGTAGATTCTGGAGGATAAATAACCTTTAAAATATGTATGTGGTGCTTTAGAATATTTACCCTCAAAAACATCAAGTCAAGGCAGTGTGAGATATTAAATTATTTAACACCACAAAATCTCTAAATATTTTAAGTGTTGTGAGCCCCCTATCACACCTTCTCTGGCCAGAATTAAAATCACCTCCAAGCAAGATATGTTTTCGATATGAATAGATAAGGTTGATTTAATCTTAACATGTGCACCCTGTCAGCCTTAACCTGGGAGGCATAGAAGTTTTTTTGCCAAAAATCATAATTACTCAATTTAATATTTAAAAGGAGCACTCTCCCTGGAAGCACATCTGCCATGTGAATAAGATGAATGGCTGGGTCCATGAAACAGATTCCTACCCCTTTGCATACCTTCTCTCCCATGGACCAGAAACATGGGCCCCATATCAATGCTTTACTCGCTCTAATTCATATATGGGATGGTGTCTAGTATCATGTAAACACAGTATGTCAAATATATTCCTATAAAACAATTCATATGTTACCAACCTCTTTCTTTCAGATTGGATACTATTTGCATTCAGAGTTAGCAACAGTTAAAGAAAAGTCAAAAGAAGACATATAATATTAAGAAAGGCATCATAAACTGTTTTTCTCCTTCACACTCACCCTGGTGCCCATTCATCATCTGACAGTTTTGTCATCAATTCCAACTGTAGTTCAGAAGCCCTATCAGTAGATGTGCCATCAGATTCCTCCTCCATTTTGGACTCATCCCTTGCTAGTACAGTAAATTTATTTCTGGGTTTCTAAATGCACTGTTTGATGTTTTGGAGGAGTAGATTTCTGTTTTACTTTCCCCCTTTAGTTTTAACTGTTTGGAAGGCAGAATCCACATTAACTGGGTGGGAGGCATGGTAAACTCAGTTACTTCCATTCCCTCTTGCACATCTGTCGGAGGGGGGTAGGGTGTTAGAACCATGGTCTGGCATAGGCTGTTCACTGTCCTCCAACTCTGAGGGCTGGGTCCTAGTGTCTCTCAGTTGGGACGGAGAGTTTCTTTTTTTTATCAGCTTTGCAAATATAATAATCTTGCATGCTGAAATCTGCATCATCGGTGTTGTGGGCCACCCATGGGCAGTCTGTGAATGTATGGCTCTTGTCATTACAGAGATTGCACTTAGGATTTCTGGTGCAATGGCCTCCTGAATGACCCAACTCCCCCCAGAAGGTACATTTCAAAATGCCACAATTGTTACTGATGTGGCATGGGGAACTTCACTTACAGCATCTTCTGGTTTGCCTCAGGTAGAAGATAAACCCCTTGTCCCTCCCAATATAAAAACAATTAGGGAGATGTTCTACATCATTCATGGTTTGCTTTGGTTTTATTTTAAACTTTCATCCACCATTCTCAAATCCTTCAGTGTCCATAATAGGTTCAGGGGTTCCTTGAATTAGACCCCGGAGCCGCCATCTGCAGTCAGAATCATGGGCTGCAATTCAGTGCAGTTGCAATTAGTTGCAATTGTCCTGAATTGCAGCTGTCATCTAATGGAGTTGCATTTGCTTGAAGTCAATTATTTCAAGGCTTACCTGACACAGTAGAGAGTCTCTGTCCCAATCCCCAAACCTCGTCCTTTTTTGGGGGAATTTGTGTAGGGGTGTACTGGACAACATATATCCTTAAACATTCACTTCAGCCCACCATATCTCATTGGTGCCAACTCTCTTCCAGTCCTTCAATGAGTACTGAGAGAGAGGGAAGAGTCTCACAAGCCACGAGGTGAGAAAGCAGTGCACTTTCTTGGGCAGCAATGCAAAACGCAATTCAAGTGAAGAAGTTTAGTCGAGGAGACTGGGAGTGCTCTGGCTGCTGACACAGGCTTGAGGCCTTTTTGGTGTTTAGTGGGTCCTTGTAGGACTAGGACAGCACACCCACAGGAGATGCCACATCAGTTGAGAGACTCAAGAGTGAGAGGAGCCAAGGAGAGGGAGACCCAGGTGGCACTGAGATGGTCACATGGAGACTGAGAGAGTGGACAGTGGACAGCCGATGGAGGGTGTGCGAGTGGTGGGCCAGCCCTGGAGGGGTTAGGGTAGGCCCCAGGAACTGACTGAGACTCCGTTAGACTCAGAGTCATTGTCAGTGGCCATGGGAAGGAGAGAGACTAAAGTGCAGAAAGGGAGGGAAGAGAGAGAGAGAGAGAGAGAGTCATCGACCACCACACTGCCAGGCAGCAGCAGGCTGTACTAGGCCAGGACAGAGCAGCAGGAAAAACTGCAAAAGTTAAACTGACTGGCCAAGCAACAATGCAGCCAGCTGGCATGGGCACACACTTTTTTGGGACGGAAGTGGATGGGACCGAGTAGGCACAAACTGCTGGCAGCACTGTGTGGTGTCAGTGAGTAGCCAACAGAGATCTTAAGGAACCTAGACCAGAAAGAAAGTCGAGAGGTAAGGAACCTGGAAAGGAGAGAGAGAGAGAGCTCAGTGTTGGGACTGTCTTCAGCAGCTGACTGGACAATGACAACAGACAGAGTGACTGGTGGTGGTAAGTCTGAAAATAAATGTTCTCTTCTAAGAGAGTCAGACCTCAGACCAGGCAGCAGCACATTGCATAAAAAAAGTAACTAACAGTTTTGCAGAGAACAGATTTTATTTTCAAAGTTCAGCTGTTTAACACTGTTGTGGTCTGAGGTGGTGGTGGTTTTTCTTTGGCAACTGCCTGGCTGGGGCTGGGCTAGACTGAGATGTATGGATAGGTGGTGTAAAATTGAGATTAATGTGAGTGAGGGGGCCACATAGTCTAAAATAAGGTGTGCAAGAGCACATTCAGGCTAGATGGGGCAGACATTACTCAGAACAAAATGCATTGGGCCAACGGGGCAACATTTTGCAGTTGCTAGGCTGCACCATTAGTACTCTGCTTCCAAATGAACTAGTGTAAACCAAAAAACGCTGTTCCAAATTAACCACATTTTGCAAGTTTACAACTACAACATATTAGAGGAAAATTCAGGTATGGTGATTGGTGATGAACTATTATTAACCCCACTTCTACAGGGACAGGCTGAAGCATGGGATATATTTTAACCTGAATACACTACAGTGCATCCCAATGGTCTGAATGAAGTCATAGATAATCCCCATGCACAATGGATTGAAAATATATTATATTGGATGTTGGCTATGCTCCTTTTCAATTAGCATAAGGAATAACCTTATAAGCCTACTTCAGATTGGGGGGGCAGCACCTTAATGTAGCAGCAAATTAATTTATTAGACTCCATGATGGGAGGCTTCTAAGGAGAGTGTCTGGAGTATTTATTGTCATGATGACAGAAACACCATATTTTTACTAGTCGCAGAGTGAGCAAACTTTCTGGCTGGAGTGCTACAGTAACGCCTTATTATCAATCATCTTCCATGTGTGGCAGCTGGTTCTTCTTTCAGGCAGGCTATCAGAGTACAATTTTGGTGATTACTCATGGAATTGGAGCAGTACTCTGACTCGCAACTCAGCATGGGCAAAGAGGTCTGTGAGATGGTGGAAGGTAGGTGGTATTTGTTGGAGGGCCAATGACAGTCCACAAATACCACAGTGGCAACAGGTGTGTTAAAATTCTTGTGGACCCCATTTAATACCACAGAGTGTAGCAGCAGCAGGGTTAGTGAGGGCTAAACTTGTCTCCCAGTCTCAATAGCCATTTCCTCACAGTGGCATGGACCCTCCACTTAATGTAAAGCTCTTGTAACTTGTAAGAAGTATTGAAATATTTGGATGAGGTGTCCCTGCTACATTAGGGGGGTGTCCTCTGGCCAAATGAAGGATTAAGAAATAGGCCAGTATGGGGCAGGGGTGGTTGTCCGACTTCAGCATTGGTGCCAAGGAGTGGTGAGAGCACTGAGTCTCATAGAGAGCAGGACACTGGGAGTGCATGTACCAATCAGTATTGGCAGGATGTCTTGGAGAAACACAGCTTTTGCAGCAGTTGCAATCTTTACATCCCTCAGGGAAGCTGATGAAATGCAAGTTGTTTCATTCACTGGCCCCTGGTTTCAAGGTCTTCCACCCTGTCCCACAGGTAGTGAATGAGACGGTCTTGCTATCTGAGACATCCATTGAATAGGAATGTGCTCTGTCTATTGGAGGCTAGAGTAGCCAGCTGTGACCTTTGGAGCCACATCAGCCACCTAGAATTACAGTACACCCCAGCAGTGCTCTGCTGTTACTACTGACACATGACATAACCTATTCATATGTTGGAAAACGGAATGTTTCATAAATAAAAACTTTCCTGGGTTAGATTGCTATTGCTATTGCCATGTAGTCTAAAATCATTGAGGCCTCTTATGTCCAATATCCATCCAGGCATTTTCAACCCCACATTCTAAAATCTGTCTCCCATCCACTGTGTGCAATTTAAGGACAAAAATAATTATAATTATTATCTTAATGAATGTAGTGAGTGAACTTGTACACAACTGTATGGACAATGTGAATGTATTTCTGTGTAATGTGTACATTTATGAGGCATGGGTAGTGGTTTCATATGAAATTTAGAGGATGTTGCTGTATAAATATTGAGTAAACATTATGTAAATAAATCTGCTGCAAAGTCTTTCCCACTAATTGCACTCAAGTACAATTTGCTAGTATATAAATAAAATTCCACAGTGGTGGGAGTTGAAAAAATTGGTTGGATTTTCTTTAGTGAGTTGTAGTCATAAATTTTAAACTAGTTGAAAAAATCTGTCATAATGTGTTGTAAGTCAGTCATAATTGGTTATTCAACTGACTCCAGGGTCTACCTTGAATATCGCACCTTTGCTCCAAAAAGTAAATAATATTTAAAATATTTACCCTTCATTGCGAAACAACAGTTATAACCCAGAAAGCTTGCTTGGTCAGAGGGATAATCTGAAAGGGAGTCCACAAAGGATTAGTTTTCAAATTTGCGTGTTTACTCCAGAATCTTTCAAGTAATTCTGGGGTATGGAAACTAATGTCAAACGTTGTCTCCCCTGGGGCATGGATCAATGCATAAATGTCGGAGGGAGTAAACTCAAAGCATTGTTTGATTAGGACTTTCCCTACAAAAAATCTATCTGCGGGGGGATTCCATGCCCCCCAAGTATCACAGCTGGATGGCGTTTCTCCTTTTAGCCAAGTCTATGGGTTTGTGGAACAAACTCACATACATAGGTTGTTCTGAATTCCTGGGTGGGAAAGGCACATTGGCCAGATGTAGCTGACCCTTCAGCCTGCAGAGAACCTGGAGCCACCTCTCCCTCTTGTATCATGACATCATGAGGCCTGGGTTCAGTATTTCTACGTGTCATAGATTGTGGGACCATTTCTGGGGCTGCATCATAAAATATTTCTCCCTATGTGCCTAAAGGAGAAAATGAAATTGTACCTGAATGGGAGCTTGGGGTAGCATTACCTACATCCAGCTGTGCATCAGTCTGTTCTTTGACCTGAGGCTGTGGAGGAGAAGATCCAGGAATTGGGATCCTTGGATCAGGGATCAACTGATCTGTATCAGTCAGCATCCATCCTGCTTCCTACAAGGCTATCTCTGGTGACCACTCCCCTGGAATAGGATAGTCTTTTTTTTGCTTCTGCAGCTATGGCTGCCCCCACCCCCACCACTGGAGTGGAAGTTGTGCCAGTGCTGAACACAAACAACTTTGCAAAACCTGCTAACATGGTCTCCCTTGAAGAGTCAGACACATGTTCACATTTTTTTCCTCCTACTCAGATTTCTTTTTTTCAATGGATATCTGGTGTTGAGTCATTTTGAGCTGCACCTGGAGAACAGCTCGTTAAACCTCTAGTGCAGCATTTCCAGTGGCATATTGTAAGGGAGTGCCAAGCCGTGCACCACCTTGAGATTTATTAACCTGGGTAAGAGATATATTTGCAGTTTCAACGTCCATTTCTGTATTTTTCTCATTATTATGTACATTACCATCTGTAGATGCTGCTTCTGATAAGATTTCTCTTACTGCCCCTGCATCCTCATGTATCCGATTTTCTTCATCCCCAGAGCAGTTCAGTCTGGGAGCTGGGGACCAAACCCCTGGCCTCTGCATGATGTCCTCCTCCTTCGACTTCATGCTCAGGACTGAGCTCACAGCATAAGCTAGCGATGCCCCTTACTGACGAGTAGGAGTGTTTTTTTTATTAACATTCAATACAATATATTTACAAATATTTACAAAATAATGACAAAAAAGAGAAGATATTATCTCATGGAAAACTCATACAATAATGCAAAAGATTTGCCCCCATACCACCGGACCCATCCCCCTACTTACACAATCAAACATAAAATGTTGTTACCTAAAAAAGACAGGCTCTTTAACATAAACTATAAAGATGGAAGACATCATCGCAGCATACAGTAATAAAAAAAACCTTACAAACCTAACAAATACAAATAAAACATAAACCAGACATTTCAAAATGCAAGAAAGGGGAAACATGAACCCACACCCCCTTAAACCCATACAACATGTAATACACATCAAAACACCATGAGAGGGGGAAGGCGAGAAAAGGCAAAAAATAAGGAAAGACAAGGAACAAAAACCCACAGTGTCAAAATCAACCCAGATCCCAGAATAGATTTCTTAAAGTAATCCCACTCATACATACGTGCTATCCACTATATCATGCAATCAGTTGTATTAACCCTTTCCACATGGCGTTTGCTCTATGGACATAATTCTTTAATACATCTGCATTATAAACCTCTACACAAGCTGCCTCAGTCAATTTACTTATGGATAAATAGGTCATGCGCTGTTGCTGCAGAACAAATTTGCTGCAGGCTTGCCTGATATAAAATGTAAGACATGCAAAAAACACCTCTATAGTACTCCTATTATAGGAGGTGCATCTACTGGTATATTGACCTAACACCAATTGTTCATATGCCAGTCTGCATAACCATGGCAGTTGCCACCTGTGGGCCAACAACACCCACAGTTGAGAGGAGAAATGATAATTGAACAAAAACAGGGTCATAGTTTCCTCTGGTGCCAGACATTCTGTGTAGGGACACCATCTCTCTTCAATAGCCTTGTATTTCAAATCCCCCCTAACATTTAATCTGCCGTAGGTACATAAACACAGATTGTCCCACATCTGAATGGGGATCCATTTATTGGTCAACTGTGAAATAGTTTCCTTTATATGTGTTGGGGAACAAAATTTAAAATCTGGAAGGGCCAAGCAAATTCTTCCCATGATTAAGTCATAAAGCTGTGTCCTTGTTAATCGGGTTAGTTCCTGTTTTGTTACCTGCCATAAACTAATTTTCTCAATATTGGTTTTATGAACACAGGAACTTTCATTCTTGGTAAAAGTTTAATTGGAGTATCCTGCCAGCAACTCAGATTACCATCCAAAAGCATGTGTGACCACCCTGCTGTCCCCCCCTCATTACCAACTCAATAATAACCAGTGGATAATTTCCATTAAAAATAAAACATGAAAGAAAACTAATGGGTTTATCATCCCGACACCTCCATTCTGTCTAGACAAATATGTATAATCCCTTTTAATTGGGTTAAGTCGATTGCCTTACAGTAAACGAAAGAAAATATATACCTTGGCTTCTATTACAAAAGGTATGGGAAATATCTACTCAACATACAATAAAAGAGGAACTGGAAATTGTTTCATGACAAATATTTGTTTGTATTTGTACATGACCCAATGTTTCCATATTACCACCTTCCAATCACATCTCTGAAGGGCTGCCAGCCAATTATTTTGAGCCATGTCTCCAGGACCAAAATAAAGGCCCAGGATTTTTTTCCGGCTATTAGAAATTGTGATAACAGCCACCCGAGTCAGACTGGTTGGCATACCTAATTCAATCCCCACACTCTTTTTCACATTCCAATGAGCTCCAGAGATCCTACAATATTTGCATAATTCTTGTGTTGCCAAAGTGACACTAGTCTGGGAGGATACAAAAATACACTAATCATCTGCATAGGCTGAAATTTTTGTAATAGTAGGCTGTCCTGGTAGTGACAATCCCTTAATCAATTGATTCACTACAATGTGTTTGATACAGGTATCAGATACCGTCGTATACAACAGTGGGCTCAGTAGGCAGCCCTGTCTGATCCCCACTCATACAGCCAGGGGTTGTCCCAAACCCCCTTTAATCAGGGGCTTCACAGAAGCCATAGTATATAAGGCTTGTACTGTAAGGAGTAATCTGTTGGGTATCTTCTATTGATGCAACACCTCAAATTAAAAGGGGTGCTAGACCCTGTCAATGGCCTTGCTCTGATCGAAGGAAACTAAGATACCAGCCCAATTATTTCATTGACAGCCTTCCACACACTCCCTAATTAACCTTAAGTTATCCTGAATCCTATGGTCAGGTACCCCACAGGTTTGTGCTGGGTGGATTAATTCAAGTAAATGAGGGTGTAAACAGGTGTGTATAACTTCATAGAATTTTACAATCCATGTTCAATAAAATAATCGGTCTCCCATTTTTTATTAAAGACCTATCTCCCATTTTGAAAATAAATTTTAAGATCCCTTGTGAAAAACTATCCTCAGGGTTATAGTGCTCCATAAGTTCAGTAAATGCCAAGGTCAGGGGCTCTACTAAGTCCTCTAGGAAGGTCAGATAAAATTCCAACAGCAGCCTGTCTGACTCAAGAGTAACTTTTTGTCTCATACCCTTGATAACAGAGAATAATTCATCCCTGCAAATTAACCCATCTAGGTGTTGCAATGTTGAATCCTGTATCTGTGGGTAACATTGTTTAATATAAGATCTCATATAAGGCATATGGGGGTTAAAGACTCCATGTATTCCTGTATTAATCGTTCCGGGTCCTGTGGAGAACTTTTAATCAACCCATCAGTATCTAGTCTACCCCCATTAAGGATGCTACAGACATTAGCCGTAGCCAAAGACAAGGGTCTCATAGTCATAGATGTTTAAAGGAAATAGCTAATCAGAGTCCACAGTCACATGTTTCTTCTTTTTTTTCTTCTTATGCCCTTCTTTGCTGTCCATGGGATGAAGAGAATGTGAAGATACATTTGAGTCAAACCCCTCTTTCTCCAGTCCCCCCAATTCAGAATGTTTAGCCAGGGCATCAAATTTATTACTACACCTCAAGTCCAGAACTGAAAGGGTGGCTGCTGCAAGAATGGTACCGGTGGTGGTGGGAAGCATACTGTCTGTGGATATAGCAACCATAGTGGTAGCAGTGGGAACACTGGTGATGGTTTCTGCTGCTTGCTGCACAATGCATGTATGCTCTAATGCATCCCTACTACTGCACAAGAGGATGTGACAGTGAACGTACAGATGAACAGTTGGTGACACAAACAGTAGTAGTACTGCTAATGGTATTAGTAGTAGCAGAAATGTTACCAATGTTACAAGAACTAAAAGGCTTGCTTGGGGAGAACAATATTTGGGCCCACTAAATAAAAAGAGATACCTGTATGTCATTGTCTATGTAGTCTATCTCACCACCTTCTCTGGAACTATATTATGTATCATTGTACAATGGCAAGAAAATTTCCTGGACTCTGACTGGTTAGTGTGTGCCTGAGACAGTGATGATATTACACAATAACATCACTGTGTGCATTTGGCATTGACTATACTCATCTTCTCTTAAGAAACAAAGATACATTGCCACAATAAAAATCTAATAAAAACATTTTTTAAATGTTTTTATTTTTATATAAGAATGAGCCATTGTATAATAGCAATAAGGCACTCCAGTATGTGTGTTAGTTATTTGTATACCCTGGGTGGTGGAAGCACTTGGCTTTGCCTCGTGCTTCAACCCACCCCAGGAGTGATGTTATTACATGATAACTCAAATCCTGTTGTGCCTTATTGCTTAAATAATATCCAGTGGAGCAAGGCAAGATGTGATTCAGTACTTTGCAGTATGACATGCCAAAAAATATTGGATGACTAGAGGGCTTAATTGCCTTAAATTACACTGCTCTTTGCAGCATTCTGCAGCATTTTGCAGTAATTTTGCAAGATACTGCATTGCGTACTGTCTGGCACCACTGTGTGAATGTGTCAACTACTGTATGTTTTATAATCTTGATGCAGTGTTTCATAATTGGGTAGGTTAGTTGTGAATTATTTTGTTACAAGGGCATCTCAGTCTCATTCATTTTAACTTCGCTTACTTATGGTGTGTCTTTCTTTAAGGGTTGTATATTTATAGTGTGTTTGTACGTTTCTGACAGGTTCTGGTCAAAGCATTAGGTCTCTAATGGCATCCTTCAGCCTTAGCACAAACAAATGTATTGGCAACTTTATGCTCCACTGCTGTTAATTGTATTCATTCACATATCTGGACTGTGTAGTATGGTACAGTCTGCACGCCCATTGGCCCATGCTGTGGACCAATGGGCATACAGCTGTACTGTACGCAATCAGTTGGCCGGTGGCTGGGCGGCTTGCGGGTGGTGAGCTGCCGCCCGCCACTGACTGGAGGAGTGGGGTGGCAGGGCTCAGTGGGTGGGTGGGAGGGTGCCGCTGGACCACCAGGGATGGGATTTGATTTTTCTTTAGATTTCTGACCACAATCGGGCTGCAAGCGATCCACTGGACCACCAGGGATATAGGACATGTTGATTTTATTACATATGCCCGCAATCGGGCTGCCAGCAGTCCACTGGACCACCAGGGATATGGGACTTTGTAATTATTATACATATGCCCGCGTTCGGGCATGGGGGGGCTACCCAATGGAGGGTGCCGCCAGAGCTTGGGTGGCCACCCACAGCTGGCTGCTGCTGTGTTGCACCCTGCAATATGGCAGTTCACCTGTGGGTGGCCGGCTGCTGCGCCTTTACTTTTTGGAACAATTGTATGCGGCACATGTAGGGGTTGCACCTGCATGGGCTCCGCACATCCCGGGCTGAATATCAGGATGTGCGGGGGTATTCATGGGCACACCCACTCTACTTGCACCACATACATTACTGATGCACCCCGGTGCATTAGGATTTGTGCCATGCACTTTCCCCTTTTGAATATCGTGCCAGGGTGCATCAGTGGGTTGCACATGGTGCAACTTGCGTCATGTGCAACCCTTCCGAATATCCCACCCCATGTATTTAAATCATACATCCTATACACCCCATCCTCTGAAAGAAAAAAAAAGAGAAGGGGAATTTATTTCTAACTTCATAACAACTAATAATGCTTCTTCAAAACCTGTTTGCTATGACAAAGAATAACCAAAAGAAGCGAAATGCAAAATGAAGTATTAATCCATGCATGCCCCCCTCTAATAATTACATTATAATCTACCACCTAGAACTAAAGAAAAATTCAGAAAGTAAGACTGAGGCCCAGATATTCAAAAGGGTTGCGCCATGCGCAATAGGGTTGCTCCAGCGCAAGTCTGAAAATGCGCCATTCTGCGATATTCAGCAGGAGGCAGATGTGCCCCCCCAAATCACACTGAGCAAGAGCACAATGATAATGAATGCATGTGCAACTGAAGGGGGAGGAACCATGCATAAATGGTGCAGTGTGATATTCAACAACATGCGCCATGCGCAATAGGGGAGCAAGCAGAAGTTACGCAATAGCGGAAATGAGCCAAAATAAATAGGAACGAGGGAGAGGTGCAAGAACGCTACAGGGAAGGCACAAGATGCTGAACTATAGCCAGACACACAGGGCAGGACAGACACACAGGGCAGGACAGAGAAAGGGCACCCTGAACCTACAGGCACGGGGAAGGTGTGGGGAGCCACAGCCAAA